>CM050656.1:32298852-33618466 GCA_027574665.1 Rhynochetos jubatus
ATTAACTCCACGACAAGACTTAGGGAAATTCAGGCTGTAGGAAGGAAGGTTAATTTTCCATTAAGTGTTAAACCAGTTGTTACTGAAGGAAAAAAGGCAAGTATACATGGTTGGGTGATGCGTAATTACTTTTTGCCACAAGATCAAACAACTATAAAAGAGAACCGACAAAATTTAACAATCCACAGCTAAATTCATGCACGATTTAAGGTAGATTTCTCTGAGGAATTTCATAAGTATCTTTTCAGTGTTGTTGTTGAGAAAACTAAGGAAAATGATAGCTTCCTTCAGAAGAAACTGAGGTTGGGTTAGCACACAGCCAACAAATCTGCCCCAGATGGTCCAAGAGCTACCAGTTCTTAGCAATTACCACATTGCACAACATGTTCTCAAAGTGCTCTTTATGCTCACATAACAAAATTCTAAAACCTCTGCATCGATTTATTTGTGTGAGGTGGAAGTAGCAAGCAGGGAGGTAATAACACATTTTCAAGGGAAAAAACCCACCTTAATGGATTACATGTCAATACTAGAAAGTTAAGATTATGTGTTCATACCCCTGTTAATCTCTGCTCTAAGAGGTAAACAGATACAATTTGCTCCATGACAAAATTTGGCTTCCAGCACAGATGATCTGTGTCCAAGGGAATAAAGTTTCAGCAGCGTTCAGAACAAAACAAAATCCTTTGGCTTCGTTTGCATTATAGAAAAAAAGAAAAAAAGATAGCAGCTTGGCAACTCTCTGGATACAAATAACTCCGACAGCCCAGGGGGAATGTCACTGGGATCCAGGCATCCCGGTTCTTACATCTAGCCTCCCTGGAGTCGGTTTTCATTTCAAGCAAAGTTGCCTAAATTCTTCATCTTCCCAGGGCAGGCAAATTGCACTGTGCATTGTCCAAATCACAGATTACTTCAGGCCTTTTCCCAAAGTTTCCTAACCTCTTGTGGATGCAGGAGATAGCAGGACACTTTTCACATGGTAGGTGTTTACCTGCGCAGCCCGTTGGCCCTTTAACGATGCCCAAAAGCTGCTGCATCTTGCAGGAGATTTATAAAAACGCAGCTCACAATGGGCATGTATTTGCATTTTGGAATAAAACACGATGGGTAAACAATGTCATGTAAAGACAGTTTGGAGTTTCAACTGCTCTCAGCGTAGCTACCATCCCCAGTAATCACACCCAAGAGTCACAGCACTAGGAGACCGTGACCGGACGCACCAGACAGCGAAGCAAAGGATAAAGTCTTTAGCGAACCCTCGTTTGCGCCATTACGTGAGCCAAAGGCTTCAGATCTCGGCTCACAGAAGACTTGGCGTGCAAAGGGTCTGGCATCACGGTCAGGTCAGGGCTGGGGTGCAGCGAGGAACGGAGCCGAGGTGCACAGCACCCACCTGCGGCACAGAAGCAGCCGCCGCCGAGCAACGTCAAACCACCGAGTGCAGAACGGTGCTTTCTGCGCACTCATCTCATTATAGTATCACCTTTCCACTCAGATTTTTGGTACCAAACACTTTCAGGTCAAACAGAAAAAACCAAAACCCCAAACCACTCGTGGAGGGTGGCTAATTTAAATGAAAAAGGCAACAGAAATGCATCTGATCCTTCAGCCTCCTGGCTCACCACCAAGGAGGACGAGAAGCTCTCACACGTATACTGTGATGTACTAACACGCTCCTGCAAGCCCGAAGCGGGCAAACCCAAAGAGCTGCGAACAAGTCAGGTCAGCACATCTCACCCCACCTTCCTGCCAGAGACACTGCTCTTCCACACCCCCCTCAATTTGAGGGCCAAACCCAAAGCCCTCTTTTGCACCTCTGCCATGCCTAACAGTGGACAGGAGATGGCCATCTGGCACACAGCAGCATGGTGAAAAGGCAGACAGAGCTAGTGGGGAAATTCTTTCACCAAGGCACATCAGAAATCCCTACAGCTGAGATACGGGGAGCTGAAAAGTGTGTGTTTTCATCTTCACCGAACAGAGAGCCTTTGTAGGCGAAGTTGAGTGGTGGAAGGTGAAGGGACAGACCGCTTTTCTAACAAAACTGTGTGCTGAAGTTACATAAATCCATTGTTTCAAATCCCTATCTCTTTCCTAAGTAAATCTTTACTGAATATGTAAAGATTGGTGCACTGCAGATTCTTTCATTGACCAGGTCACAACCAACCTCCCTTCTTCCAAAAGAGTCTCCTTGCCCCCCCACCCCCAGCCAGCAAAACTAGTAACCCTTTTCAGGTGTTCATCCTAAACCTCAGCGCACAGGGACGTAGGTGGTGAGCACAGAGCACATTTATTTATTCCTTCATCACAACGCACTCATTTCAACAGGAATATACAGACAGCGAGGCTCTGCTTTGATTTAGATGCAAGCAACCTTGTCCTACAAACAGCAGTTACAGAAATAACCCTAAAAATCTTTCCAGCTGATGTCTGTTCTCTGCTGCCCAGATTTTACCTGGAGGAAGGGCATGGGCTGGGTGTTTTCCTGGTGCAATCATCCCCAGGTAGGAGAGCTCAGCAGCCGCTTGCAGGAGCTGTTGTAAGAGGCACCAGGCAGCGATGAAACCTGATGTCACTTAACAAATCTTCTGTTGCTCGCTCCATCTCCGAGCCTCTGGACGTAACCTTTCAGAACAGTACGGAGGCAGGATTCCTGCACAGCTAACTGGTCACCTGATTGCAATGCAGCATGGATCTGGCACCGAAACAGATTGATGCTTCGTTTTTATCGCTTCTTCCCTTGTTTGCGCAAGCAGAGAGTTTTCTGAGTTCAGTGGAATTTTTACTGGAAAAATGAGCTTGAGGGAATGCAAAGGGGGTGATCACAAAGCGAATCTATCAACTGTGCAACTGAGTCACTGGATGAGGAAGTTAAAAGTTATGTTTGAAACTCAAAGTTCCATCTTCACCAAATTTCAAAATTGCAAAATTCATCGCAGTGCAGAAGGTAGATTCTATTTATTAGCTCTGAAGTATGCTCCTGTTGTTGTTCAGAGATTTAAAATCAATTTTAGCACCCTCAGTCTTCCTGTAAAAGGTAATGATAGCTGCAGTTGCTTTGAAACCCAGCCCACTCATGTGCTTAACCAGAGGAAATTCAGATTTGAAAAAAATCCAACTAAGGTGATTTATCATGAGCTAGACTTCCAGATTAGATGTCCAGTAGGTAACAGTTGCACGACCAGGAACACTGGGGTGCCTAGTTTCTTATCTATTTGCATTTTAGTGCTTATCTCCCAACCGGCGCACACGCTGCCATACAGCTTTCATCCCAAATTATCCGGTCTCCTTCCCATATGATCACTTGCCATGTATTTTTATCAGAGTTGGAGGAACTTAGTACCTCTGAGACCTTTACCTCATTTTATTTGTTGGCCAAGAGACACAAATTACTGGAGAAAGGGGGTACATAGATACAGCATCAGTTTTACTTCTGAAAACACTCAGAATTCTCTGCACAACACAAGTTACAGCTACTTTAGGACAACAGGTAGATCAACACGTGCTAGGAAGAGAAAGTCAAAAAGGGACAGGAAGTAAGAGAGAAGCAGTGAAGTACTGGTTGTAAGGAACCTCTGGAGGTTATCTTGTCCTATTTTCTACCCAGAGCAGGGCCTTGCCAACACCCGACAAGGTCAGCTGTGGCTTCATCCGCGAGGCCATGGAAACCTGGAAGGATGAAATTCCTACAACCTCATTGGTCAACCTGTTTCAGTGCTGCACTACCATCCTGGTGCCAAACTTTCTCTTAATCTCTCAATCTGCATCTCCCAAAACACAACTTGTGGCCATTGCCCCTTGTTCCCCATCTACCACTACTGAGAAGGGTTTGGCTCCATTATGGCTAACTGTCAAGTAGCCACAGGCTATCAGATCAACCCCTTGGCCTCTTTTTTTGCCAGTCTAAACAAGCTCAGCTCTCTCAGCCTCCTTCCGTGGGTCACATACTCCTGAACAAAATGACCTCGGCAGATCTCTGCTGGATCCCCTCCAGATTCTTCTCCACGTGGTTCAATTAAAGCCACAAACATGCACGCAGACACCAGAATCAAACCTTTCGCTACGTGTTCTCCCTCACAACTCCCACATCGTGCGAGCAGGTGGTGAGAAGGAAGCAGAGTAAGAGAGAAGAGGATTATTTTGGGAAAGGAAGCAATAACTGTTACTAGTCTGTCAAACAGTATGAATGGTGGAAATCTGAATCATGCTGTTACTGCGTGAATGGTTAATTCCAGTGTGCTATTACACACAACGATCCTTTATAGAGGATGTCGTCTCCCTAGCAGGGGAAAATACACCTGTTAGAAGAGGAGGATCTGAAGCAGAAATGAAGGCAATACAGGGATGGACCAGCCTGAGTTTGCTTCAACTTACCCCTTCCTACAACATTTCGGTGCTGCTCCCCAGGGCCTCTATCACACTGCATAACATAATTAGCCCATTGAAAGTAACGCTTGAAAGAAGGAGGAAAGAGGATGTCAAGCTGGCATTAGGGAGAAATTACAGCTACATTTTTAGCTACCCTGAATGCAAGCACCCCTGAGTAACAGCTGCCAAGATTAAATCCTAGCAAGTAAATGACATATTTAGAGTGTGCCTATTCACTCACAGAGGGGTCTTACTACAATGATACGGATTCCGTACCAAGGAAATTTCATGGCGTATATTTAAGGGATGGTTTGCTGACACAACTCTGTACAGTGTACCTTTTGGAGAGAAATTGAGAACTTCAACCTTAGAAACAATCTCTCCACTGTCTGCAACAGAGGGCAAGCTCCTAAGCAAGTAGTGGTAAACATCTGGAGTCACAGTTTTAAAATATCTTATTAGTTTTCACTGTTTAAACAAGTTATTTTCTTGTGCTTTATCTTTGTGTCCAGCCCTCTGGCTCTCATTCCAGGGTGACTACAGTGGTTTCTGCCTGCACGGGAGGGACGGGTCAGCTGCTCTTCCAGCAGCTGCTGAACCATCACAAATTACAGCTTACTGTACTGAAGTATGTGGAAATTGGTGCCTATCTTAGTACACGAGACTGTAAACCACGGTGGTTCGGCAGCTGCCTCACCAACAGCTGAGCCAACCGTGCAGCAAGGGTGAAATGGAGAAAGGCATCGAGAACGACTACAACGGCCCTTGGGCAAAACACATTTGACTTAACGTTGACCTTTGGCGAGTTACACATCGCTCGCTTCAACTTCTCAGCTGTAACGTGGGTAGTTTCCTTCCCACGCACTTCCTAGGAATGGCACTAACAAGGATGTGTGCACAGTATTGTGAAGAATGCCAACAAAATTTGCCGAGTGGGTACTTCTGATGATTATGCACATCCCTTGAAGAACACGCACCGTTCCGGTTGCCCCATTAAACAAAGAGATTGACCTCACGCAACACTCTTGATGTTTCATACAAAGCGTAACTGGACTGCGACAGATGAAGAAGAGCTCCACCACCTGATTTTCTTTTTTTTTTTTCCATAAATAAATCAATCAATAAATCACAAGAGAGGACAGCAACCTCAGGCAGGGAGAAAAAGCACACACCATTGCTACACCTTCACCTCTGCTAGAGCCGGCCCTAAGGAGCTCATCTGCAAGTAGTAATTTCAGATACCATCATAAGACGCAACGCCTGCTGCTGCCATGTTACGCACGTGATTCCCTAGGACAAGGTAGATACTGTTATCAGCTCTGCATAGCAACTTCCCTACTAGATATCCTAGCTGCCTCTGCGGTGCTTTTCAGCGTTTGGTGTCCATCCCACAGCTATTTCAGTCATTATCTGTGCTGCCGGTGATATGTTCTGGCTGCCACTATCCACTTCCTTTGCTTTGTAAAGACATCCAGTGGTTTCCTTCACTGGTTTGTTCTCCAGCTCAATGTCCTGACACTAATCTATTCCTACTGCTCTCAATCAACCCATATTTTCCATTAGCAGGAATTCTGTAATCATGGTAAGAGACATTTCTAACCAAAATGTAAAACGAGGGGTACTACCTAGTGCACTGCAATCAGATTTACATATAATCTTCCCTCCCACTTACCCTCATCCTTCCTCCCACTATGGGCATTGCTCTGTTTGTCTCTAGCTCGTGTCTTTCTTCTTCCCCTCCCACTGCAAGCCCGCTTCTTTCAGCTACAAACTGTGACGTCTATATTCACTACAGTTGCAGCTTTCCTATGGAGAAGACCATGCGGATACGAGCTTCTCCTTTACTTTTAATCTGTTCTCGTCAGGAGTACATCAAGCAGCACACTACAAGATCCCACATGAATCTAAAGTTGCAGCAAAACAGATAGTAACGCATAGGCACAAATAACAATCATCTCTTCTGTGTGGCAATTGAAAACAAACAATGGTTACAAGGTTTGCAATATAAATTAAAAACCATAACGCTGGGATTTCCAGCTATTCAGACACTCAGTGAAGTCTAGAAATTCTTCTCCACAAGGTATAAGAAAAGAAGGCATCTAAATCCTGGATTTTAAAGGTGTTTTCTAGCTTGCAAAGCTGCAAGTAATATGCACTGCCCAGCACAGACTGGCTGCAGTGCCCATCTTCATTCATCTCACTAGCCACACACCTGCAACACTGCCCCTAACACTGTGCAGGCATGTTTGACACTGGTTTTAGTCCCAGACAACAATTCTTGTTGGGAAGAAGATTGATCTTGAAGAATAAGATTTCTTCATCTGGCAAAACAAGTTCATCATTTAGAGCTGCGTTTGAAATGCCACAAATCCAATAGGGATTCTGTTTATGTCACTCAGCCCCAAGCATTCTGCAATTTTCCCTCCTACATCCCCAACCTGTCCTGTTTCTTTCCAGACTTTTAATCCAGGAATCAAACAACCCCCCCAAAAGAACTTATCTGCCTTCCTCACATAAAAAAGAGTTAAGCAGTGCTATTGGCGAGTACAAATAAATAAGTTCTGCAGTTGCAATGTGTTAATTAACTATCTAGAAGAGTAGGATCTTAACGACTTGTGTACAATATACTCACACAGATTCTTTGGCATAAAACACAGCAGAGCCTGTGAAATGAGCAGTACCTTACTTGCTCTGCACCTTTGATAACAATGTTATCAAGGCTGCTTTACTCTTTAGAAGACCATGGTAATTCCTTCCTCACAGCTCACTCTCACCCAGGACTGGCATTTTTTACAGCTGAACAAGGGAAGAATTGCTCCCAGATGCTATCAGCTCATGCCAGGGAAAGCTTCTTGCATAGGTTGGGAATAGAAAGAAGAGTTCCCTTGTGTGTGGCTGCTATCTCCCTTCATTCTTCCTTTCTTCTGGAAAGAGTTGGAATGATGCTCTTTAGGCAACCACAGGTCAGAGGGGGATAAAGAGGGGGAGCTGGGCCAAATCTGGACTGGGGAAACTGCTGCAACAACAGCTTTTGTCTGTCATTTGTAATACCTACCCTTTTGTCTTGCTTCCCCTGGATTTCAGCATGTCTAATTACAGCCAACAGCAGCAGGCAGCTGGATGGCTCTTTTAGGAAATGCACCCTGAACAGGCGTGAGGTAAGTCAGAAAAACCTGTTATCCAGTACTTGCTAGGAAAATATGAAGCAAAGGAAATTCCAGAGAGACTCAGAGTGAGGTAAAACATAACCACCTAACAGTTCCGGGAACCACTTACAACTATCTTCAAGAGCTGCATTCCTGTTGACCAGCACCCTGCAGCTCTCAGCTGTAAAGCCCAGGGATGTGTAGCAACCTTCCCAACACAGCTACAGACCTTCCCCTGTGCAGCAGCAGCCCAGTTTCTCTGGTACCCGTAACAGCCTTACTGACATTCGGATAAATCCGGGTGTTGGGAAATCCCTTTGCTGGCAGGCATTTACAACGCCACAGCCGCATGAGCTCCAGCATCCCCTGGTTGCGACGCTGCCCACCTCGCAGGCTCCTTCGCGAGCACGCTGCCCACAGAGCAGTGCCCTCTGATACCGCTCGCAGCTACGTATTAAAGTCATTTTTTTGCAGCCGAGGATTGGACTTACCTAGTTTGGGGGCCCCCTCTGCTGGGTACTCGGGGAATTGGCCCTCCGAGGGGACGCTCACCGTCCGACGCAGGCAGCGCCCTTTGGTAGCATCCACCTGCGGCTCCTGGACCCCATCGATAGGCACCTGCATCAAAAAAGATACCAACAGCTATTAATTTGCCACTGGGGCACGCTGCTAATAGTCCACCTTGATACCAGTTTAATTTTCTACTCAGCTGGTAATAACTTTCAGGCGCAATTCAGCACGTCTGGCCTTACCGTAAAATTCCCGAGGCTCCCAGGAAAGCAGTGAAGCAGCGAGGAGCGTGAGCGGGGCACGGAGAGGGCTGCATGCAGGCCTGCAGCAACCCACGCTCCAGAGGTATCGACTTGTAACACAGCTGACCCATCTGACTAACAAGGCAGGCGTGCCTTCCAAAACTGGTTCTCCCATGCCGGACCCATCGCAACCCGGCCTTGCCCGCATCCACGCTGGGCCAGCCAGGCAGAGGCTGCTGGTCGGATGGCTACGTGCAAGACGGATTACAACAGTTTTTTTGCAGTCTTGGCACATAATCAGCATCTCAGGGATAAATGGACATCCTGCTGGTTGTACTGGGCACATGGAGAAAGGGGATATCGGCCTGACAGCCACAGTTATGACCACAGCTTTGCAGGGTTTGGCATGCTCAGGTATTGTTTATTTCAGTACTGGTGAGTTACTGGATTTGCTGTCGTTTTGACCTGGATAATTACACTACTGAGTTACTACATTTCTTGTTGGAACAACCCAGATAATCGTACTCCTGGTCTGTATTAGTTACTGCATCATTATTTAGAGATAAATTGTTTATCCCTAAAGGTCTGGTGTCTGTTACTACATCTGGAATCTGTAACTTGGTGGGACCACCTTAAGCCCTTATATTCAACAGTGGGAGGAATCCCTGGGGATGAGGGAGAGATGCAGCACCCAAGGGCTAGAGGCAGGCACAACCCCTCAGCGCCCAAAGCATCTCGGCCCGCTTTTGACTTCGACAGAATGATGGCAGTACCCGCAATAGGGCGATGTGCTTCCACAGAGCTACACAAACGACAGCTTGCAGCTCAAGGAACGGCCCCTGCCACACTTCCTGTGCTGCTTATCCTTTCGCATCTTCCGTCATCTCTGAAAACCGAGTATTAATAGCAAACAAAAAGATATTATTCATTTGCACTGAAGGCTGTAAGAGATGTACAAGATACTGTGCTATTTTAGAAACAGGCTCTCACAAACTAGTCCTGGCATTTCCTGACTTGTAAGCACTTAGCATTCTCTTAGGGTCATTTTTTAATGCTATTCATTACTATGATAGTCTATTTGTCTCCCTCAAACGGCGCTCATTTTTCAGAACAAGTTTCCCAAATCCCCCCTGGTTATTCTGTTAGGGCTACTTTCTTTGCCGGTGGATTTTTACAGCAGCTCCTTTGCCGAATGACCTCCATGCAACAGCACATTAGGAAGTTAAGCAGAGACTAATTTTGTTAGTTTATGCCACATGCATTCAATCAAGATCACATATTAGATATTCAGTTTTCATCTGGAGGCTCCATTTAGTTTTATTCCCTTCTAAACACTCTTCTGCTCTACTGCCTCTCCGGATTTCCTTCAGGGCATTTTTGGTGGGATGCTGCAAGCCAGGTGCCCAGAATAGCTATTACCAGTCATACCACATGCCTGCTCCCGCACACCTTAAACCCATTGAGCTACCACCCTGTGATCTTCCTTTCTCAGTGAACTTGTTGCACCCACACCTAAGTGCTAGCTCTACAGAGCTCCTGCAGGGTAGACTTCTCCACTATTAGATTTTAACCTGAGAAATTAATATAGTTCCTTCTCTTTCAAGTGCATCTCCTCAGTATCTGAGTGGCTTTCAGACATGGGAGAACAGAAACATTCTTTCAATCCACTGACACAAAAAATAGCGCCACTACCACCCTGATAACAGTGGATATAAGGTCAGCAATAATAGCCAAGAGGACGCTATGGATGGACTCGCTCACTGCTGAGGGTGAGGAGAATTGAGGCCACACTGTCCTTTGTGTCCTTGGGAAAAGCAAACAGGCTGCAGCACACCGGAGCTGGTGTCAGAACCACATCTACTTCTGCATACCAGAGATAGGGTTTATCTTCAAAGAGGAACTGAGCCATTAACAGGAAGACTTGTCTGAGAGCTCAGGTCCTAATTCTGGGTCACATTGTCTTTTGTACTCACCATTTGCCCAGACTAGGAAAACACGGTTTGGCTGCACACTAACAACGGTTCACTGGTGTAGCTACGTTCATCTCCATCAGCAAAAAACCAGCTTCTGTTAGCTTATTTATAGTGGCCAGAGAAAATCCTGATCCTGCTTGTTTAGTTCCCTCAATAATTCTATAATCTGTACAAGGAACAATGTTTTAATGCCATGTACCTTGATCTACACCAGAGAATATACAAACATCCCACAAGGTCAAGGACAAGACTGAAGTAGCTAAAAAAGATGCCCCCTTAAGTCTGACTTAAAAGCACTGTGTTATTTTAAGTAAGACACCTCCAAGACCATAGTCTCACTCTATAGGGGCAAAAAAGAACACCAAGACTGCAGGACCAGGATTTATTGCTTGGCCTAAGATCGGTCTGCCTTAAAAAATAAGATCTTAGCGTAGTCTCAGCCATCTCCTGCCTTCATCGATGTGTGAGGTGAGTTGGGTCAGCCGCTCCGCCTCTCATGGGGCTGGACACGTTGACAAACAGGGGTATGAACTGCTCTGTGGAAGGCCAAGTGGATTCATGCGGTTCAGGTGGCACCGAAACACAACCAAGTGCACAACTAAACACCATGCAAACACCAAGCCCGACATCCCCAATCTCCCCGGCCCTCCTCTAGCCCTGCCATTCCAGCAAGCAGTTCAGCGAAGGACCGAGGACACTGAGTCAGGACAATTTAGGCTTCCAGCTCTTCTTTTTCCATCCAGCTCTGTTATCCCGTGCTTCGGCCTGTCAAGACTTCGCCGACCCAGGAAGTGTCCGACGCTGAGCTGCTGGTTCAGGGTTGGACTGGCGCAGGATAACTCGGGGTCAAGGAGGAATGCGAGACAGTCCAAATGTGGGCAGTTTTGGCCATCCCGACAACTCTGATCCTAGGCCACGTTCCACTGGCACATTTCACACAACAAGGATGGGTTCAGAGCTCAGACTCTAAAGTCCTGAACAGCATCACAGCTCATCCGCCACTGAACATGCTTTTTAAGGATAAAAAGCCTATATTTGGGATTTTTAGTAGTTTGATGATGAAGGGATTTCAGAAGAAATAGGAGTAAGAGCTTTACAAGCATTTAATGCCTCTTAAAGGCAAACTGAGCTAGGCTTTTGGAAAAAAAAGCAGCAGGAAAAAAGGTTTCTTCATGGCAGGTAGATTGAGATTGGAAAGACTGATTCATGATAAAAACTTGAGAACTTGCAACCTCTTCTGAACTAATAGGAAGTTTGGAATCATGTCAAAAACCAGTTAAATAGATAATTTTAATTTCTACTTTTCTCAAGAACATTAGAAGCGGGCTAAAATTTTGACCAAAAAAAAAAAAAATCCACTTGAAAAATGCTGACAACAAAAATTTCTTTGGGCTTTTGGAAAATGAATAATGACATTCATTTGGGAATGGAAGCAATTCCTCCCTTAAGACTGGGTTCAGCTCTGACAAACCCCTGTTTACACATAAAACATTTGCTGTAAGATGCCACGATGGCACGTCTTCTGAGAATGTCAGCGGGCATTTCTGAACAACCTCCCCCAGGACCCCATGCAGTGTTTGCTCTTGGGAGCGTGGCTGTCACTCCACTACTGCTGCCAGTCACCGGAGATGGAAGAGGAGGAACGCGGGAACTTTGTCACCAGCCGTGATAAATAGGAGATTTATCCTTTGCTCTTGATTAAAAACACCTCTAAATGCAAGAAGAAAGAAGAGGTTTTGGGTGCAGGGAGGGAGAAGGAAGAGTCTAACACAGTGAAAAGTGTTCTTCATCTGCATTTCCAACTGAACACAAAATTAAGATTCTGCAGGACAGCAGCCAAGTCACAGACAAAGACGAACTGAAAAGCAGCCCACAGCCAGATGCAGCCATTTGTCACAGGCCTCACCCAACTGCTGTGCAATGGATTATCTGTCTGAAACTGCTCCTCATAAACACCAACTCATTCGCTTCCCTGCTTAAAGGGCACTCATTTTGCAGACACTTTGTGCATTCACCCTGTGGAACTGGTTTCACAAATGATGAAAATATCTACACCTTCCTGACAGTGGGAAACTCATCCTCGTAGAAAAATTACTTGATTTGTAAGTGAACCAATCTGGACCTGTTCTCCTGGTCCTGGAAGATGCTGCTAGATATTACCACACCATGATGTGTTGCAGTAATTACACGTCTCCTGTCACTCATGGCTCTTTATTTGCTAAGTCATTTCTCCTGTACCTACAGGGCTTCATTTTCTTTCTACTTACTTCTGGGGCATCCATCTCTTCCCTTCATTAATAATCTTCATTCTCCAGTCTCAACTTTCATTTTATGAAGTTGAAAAGCTGTCAAGTAATTAATATTTCTCTACACTGCACCAGGTGATACCGTCAGACTCGTTTTAAGTAATTACAGATTATTTTTGGCTCATGTTGTACCTCAACATTTCTTTCATTTTCAACCTACTCTTGTGCTCGCACAGCACAATCTCTCTCTTGCACATCAGCTATCCAAACTGCCTTGACAATAAATCCATAGTGCTGGGACATTATAAGAAAAGAGTTTTCTTACTAACCTGTTTATTTATGTACCGTTCCCTCAATGTTAAAAATCTGTGCAATTCAAAATGATGTATTCTAACAGCATTACCCAAAGGAAACTAAACTTTGCATTACACCTGAAACAATTAGGATGTCTTTCATTCACCTGTCTGTATTTTGTGTGCATTTTCCTAAGTTTTGGCTCTGACATCCGCACTCACATAATGATTTTACAACGTGTTATAAACAGCAAACATTTCTGCTCCCTTTCAATTTCACACCAGCTAAGCTTCTTGGATTTTTATTCCACAAAGTAACAAAGCAGATGCGCAGAGAATAAAATGAGATGCTTCAGACTTAGAGTTTTCAAATTACACCAGCCTCGCCATGATGCAAGCGTTCCCTTTCAGCTGCAAGGGCACTCTGCTGTTAACATCTCTTCCTTCTTCCCCCACACCCACCCCCTGCTGATGGGTATCATTTTGTCCCTCACACTGTTTCTAAGGCCCTTTCAGCAGCCCAAAGAAGTTCTGACCTACCCACGCATCAGCAATTTCCATGTTCAGAGCAGGAACCTCTCCGTCTTCAGCTTCCTGGTGCCTCTCCCACCCCATTTCAAGTTAACGAAGAAACTCCTCCAGCATCACCTTTCCAATAATTTTACTTGAAACATAATCTTCAGTTTTCTGAACTATCTTCCCTCTTCCTCATTTACCCTGTCTGTTGTTCAGGCTCCCTGTAGCTGTGGGCCCACCCACGGGCTTTTTTCAACTCCCCTCCTACATACTTTCCAATCCTTACGCTCTCCCCAAGCATCTCTCCCCACGGCTGCCTAAGGCCTTTGCTCACTCATACTTCTGGATCCCATTTCACAGAGCCTCCTTCAACTCTGACTTCCCAAGTATAATTTGACTGTGTCACCTCCACTCCCATTCCTCACGAGGGACACAACACATACCTGGATTTCAGAAAAACCAGAAGGTGTAAAGCCAGAGTATGAGCTCTGTGTGTCTCCCTCAACTAAAAGTTCTACTCCTACGTGTTTTGTGTTTTGTTAAGGGCTCACACATACACTGCCACGTCTACAGCCTCAGAATCCAGATTAACCCAACCTTTTATTTTCCTACAGGCCACTCACGACCCTGCACGGAGTTCCCCTGTTCCTTTCACTTACAGTAATCTCAAATTACTTCAAAATCAGAATGGCAAACCTGACTCTGGCTACCAGCCTGACACAAACGGCATCACGGCATGCAGGGTCACACCTGCACCAGAGGCACTGTCTGCTTGGCCCATCTGCACGCAGCGTTTCGCCAAACAAGTCATTTCCCACCGCGAGCACGTGGGCAGGCTCCTGTGGGAGCACGCTGCACAGATTTACTCTGCTGCTCGGTCTTGGGGGGGACTGCTGTACTTAAACCACAGGCTCTGTATAGCCCGATATAGAATTGCTCCAACTTCTGACAGAAGCAGAATGTATTTAAACATACTATATCATCCATCACCTAATACACCAGTGATACATCAGGCTTCTCGTATTTACTCCTCAGGGTCTGAGCAAAAGATTCATCGTACTCCCAGCAAAATGCTTGCAGCTGTATGTGGTAGGAGAAATTAAGAACCCATAAGTGTGTGATTACCACCTTCAACTAACTATTTGTGATATGAACCATTTACATTTCTTTAATGAGATGCATCCCTTTAGCCCAGCTGTGCTGGTACAGTACAGTTTTAGGAGTAATTCTCACACATTCTTAAGTTTCTTCATGATATACTTTAATTCCTTCAATGACAGTCCTGTCAGACTAGAAAAAGAATTACACAGTAAAGAAATACCATGATACGGGCTTTCCATTTTCCCTGTGTTTGATCACCTCTCCTACACATAAGCATTGATGTTCCCCTTCTAGTAACTCAAGTCCTTCTCCAAACCATTTTCCCCTACTCTCTCCTACGCAAGGAAATATTTCAGCCCATGTAAATCAACCTGATCATAGCTGATGATGAATAATATCTAGTGCTACATCAAAAACAGATCTTATTCTCTCAGCCTGTACGCAGCAACGCACAGAAGCTTCAAAAGAATCAAGAAAAAAACCTCAAAAATTCGTGTCAGCTCCACATGTAGTAAACCACGATATTAGACTCAAATTAATGGGCATTTATACGTAATTAAATCTATTTCAGTAATCTGAAAACATTCTTATTCTACAGCTCCCCCTGAAGTATTTATTTTTAAATGGGGTAAATTTACAGCAGAGTAATTAAACAAACAAACCCAGGAGCAATATCAAACGCTTCTAAAGGTCATGACAGTCCGTAAACACAGTATCACAAGAAAGGAACACATCATGGAGTAGTCTACGAGAAGGGCCTTAACAGCATTTGTTTGTTCAGTGTTTCAGTCAACTAAAACACGCCTATTCTTTAGCCATATTGACATTACCCACATGGCAAGGCACGGTGCCAAGTACTACAGGCTATATACACAGACACCGCAGCCCCAGTAATTTATAATTAAAACAAAGGTGGCTGCAATAGCTTTGAGTGTCCATGCCATGGGGCACGCCATCTCCTGAGTGGCCAACTCGAGCGTTTCTCACCTCTTTCTCCCTGTTGAGCAGCACCAGCTGGCTGTCCGTCAGGATGCAGTATTTCCTCTCCCATGTTGTTGTTTCAGTGTAGGGGGACTGGCCGCAGGACAGTCTGTGGGTAGGTGGTCCTTTCACATCTGCGAACAGAAAACCCCCACACCAGGATCGTTAGCGTGTGTCGTTAACCACCTTCTTTGCTTTTGTGGTTCCGCAGCTAGATGCAAACCAAAACTGTGATCTGGGTTTAGCAGTGCCTGGTTCAGCCTATTAAAGGCCAAAATGCTAATCCTGGGAGGCACCCACGTGGAACGCGGCGTAAGGTACGCTATGAATACTTATTTATCTATAGCATGGCTTACTAATATGGCAATACCCGAGATGAATATAAATGTCTTTGTCAAAGACTGAAATATAATTTAAAAAAAGACCAAGAGCTCTCCCGCAAACTCCATCTTCCCTCTGCTTCCTCCTCAAAGATGTGGTGAAACGGATAGGGCCCTGAACAGACCCGAAATTTTAATACACTAGATTATTTGAGGCTAAGGAGAGAGACATAGGAAGGAAGATGCAGATCAAGGAAGGTGGCTGGAAGAAGGGAAGGAAAAATTCAAACAGATGGGGGGCATTTACCCAGAGAGGGGGGAGTCTCCTGCCCTGGAGACTTCTCAAAGCCACCTGGACTTGTTCCTGTGTGATCTGCTCTAGGGGATCCTGCTCTGGCAGGGGGGTTGGACTAGATGGTCTCTAGAGGTCCCTTCCAACCCCGAACACTCTGTGAACCTGTGAATGTACTTGAGAAGGGCTTACCAGCACCTTCTGGTAGGGAAGCTGATTAATTTAAGACAGATAGGAGTCTGCCAGCACTTTCATTTAGCCACAGCAACTACAGCAACCAAAACTCAAAAAACCCCAACCCCCACCTCCAAAGGCCACTCTAGGGATTTGAGTGCGCAGTCAACATATAAAATCTCTTTACAGGAGACAGAAATGCTGTATGTGTAATAGAAGAAGGGATGTGTGCAACAGAGCCACGGTAGCACCGTTCATACGAACTGAGGAAACCATTTCATCTCTTCCTCAAGTTTTGAGGCGAAGTTCCAGTTGCTTCGCAACATGAAGTTTCAGTTTCATCTTGCACTCTACTTCGATACAACTTTACCTGCATTGATCTAGTCAGCCATTCTCAACACAGACTCCTCAAGTCCCTGAACTACCTCTAAGAGGTTTAAAACTGCAAAAATCCCGGCACCATCAGGGGTTTGCTGTGTAGAGTCCAGGACCTCCTCCAGCTCTTTTAGGAGCCCAGTGGGCAAAAGGTGTGTTCAAAACCGCGGTGGTTTATAACGTTAGCTGCCCTGTAGTACATACTAACCCAATGCTTGCGCAGAGCAAAGCACAGATGCTTCTTGTCGCTACTACCCAGCTTCACCAGTAGAGGCCAGCGAATCCTCAAACACCCAGCACCTTCCCAGCGGCAATGCAGAGCCCAAGTCCAAGCTCAAGTGTTAAACCGGGAGTCACCAACCCCTCGGACTCCCTTCACTCCTTGCAGAGCCCGTGTACGCCAAATCCCACCTCATTATCAAAAAGCTGTGACATCTTCATGCCCTTTTCCTGCACGTAACAGCAACTTTGTCTCCGCACCGAACGTGTCAGCTTCTAGAGCCAGAGAATTAACTTGAAAAATGGCTTTTAGCACCCAGTTCAAGCTCAGGGTGCATTAGGGTTTTTGTTATTGCTCAGAAGAACGCCTGAAACGGGCCATCTGATATCTTTCAGCAAGAAACAAAAGAGGACTGCTCGGCTCCTACTGCTCTGAATAGTACAGAAATGAACCTTTGCTCCCTTAATTGCAGGTGAGCCAATTCAGGGAGGAACCTCAGGTTCAGAATCAGGCTCCACGTTGTTAGCTCTCCTAACAAAGCTCAGTTTCCAATAGTGACAAGCAATGCTGTGTGTCTTGAAATTGCCCAGAACTCTACCTAGATACAAGCTTAATTTAAGGAAAACACCACAATCTCTGTGAAGAAAAAGTGCCAACTCCTGGAGCACAACAGACTCTGTCACAAGTCACCTATGCATCCATCTTACAGACATTAACCCTCCTGGTAGGATTTTTGGCGCAAGTTCATCTCACATTTATCATGACAGTCAACCAGAAAGCTAACCAGATGCTGTTGCTCCTGCTTAGATCTTGGTTTCCCAAAGAGAGCAGCACATGAACCCTACCTGCAACCTAAGGCAAACGTACGAGCAACGGGATGGCAGAAGATCAGCGAGAAGGATGAAGCCGTGGGCTTAGCATGAGTCTGCAATAGAAATGTGAGGACCAGAGCTCTGGGGATGTCGTCTCTTGGGTAATGAAAGTGCATGTTAAATCACTAGATGCTCCGTCCTGCTCACGTGGGTGGACCAGCAGCAGGGAACATGCCTCCAGCCACCCCGTTGAGCGATAACCAAGTAAGCTCTGTTTTTAACTGCTGGTAGGCTTTTTCATGGCAAAAGAAAAACCTTCTGGACCATTAGCTCCAATGCAGAATCTACAGTCACGACCTGCCCAGGCCCACAAGATTTTTGCATGATAATTTTGACTAACTACAGGCAGTGGGAAAACACCATCCAACTGATCTACGGGCTGCACAAAGGAATTAAAGAACAGAATGACTTCTTCCACCACAATAACAACGCCAGGACTCAACTGAGTCATCAGGCGCTGCAGGCCAGCCGAGGCTTTGCTGCCAAGTGGGTTGGCGACGTCAGAACAGCTTTCCACAGGCTGCTGGCAGAGTAACATGCCATCTCCTTGTCTGGAGCTGTCAGTCAGCGCTAGAGAATACCGTGGCATTCACAGTTTGTGTCTGCACTGGTACCCTTTCGAACGCGTCGGGACACAGCCCTGCCACAGCAGGCTGACCGAGCGCTCTCATCAACAAGGAGGAGCAGTTGCAAGCTGGTTTTCCGGCGGATGAGATCCCGTAACTTCGGTCATCTCCCCGAGGCTGAGGCTGCAAAGCCTATCTCGCAGACCAGGCGGACACTCAATACATGTTGCAGCAAGTTTTCTTGCACCAAAAACTGCAGTGTAGCTTTGGTGCATTTGTCCCACTTATTACATTATTTCTCATCTAGCTTTCCTGCGTGCTTGGCCTCCTCAGAGCCTCTCGCAACAGCTGAAACTTCAGAGTAAGTTTATTCTCAAGTATGTCACCAGTTTAGACTGAAGACTCTATGGGACTTGACACAGTATCACGTATACACTTGGTTGCTTCACAGATGCTGTTCCGCTTTCCAATACTCTTCATCTTCAGTTTTCATTTTACATTCTTGGCTCCAACTTTTCACGTGAAAGCAATCAAACCTACTGACCTCTTCTACTAATGCCCCATAAAACCAATTTACCACCACTGCTCGAATCACTAAGGAAGAGGATGGCAAAAAGTCCATGACTAAGCAGGACCACTTACACTCTGGGGAGATTGAGACTGGACATCAGGAAGAAATTCTTCCCGGAGAGGGTGGGGAGGCATTGGGACAGGTTGCCCAGAGAAGCTGTGGATGCCCCATCCCTGGGAGTGTCCAAGGCCAGGCTGGATGAGGCCTGGATCAACCTGGGCTAGTGGAAGGTGTCCCTGCCCATGGCAGGGGGTGGGACTGGGTGGGCTTTAAGGCACCTTCCATCCCAAACAATTCTGTGATCTATGACAGACCAAAAATTAGGGTTATCCTACCTCATTTTGAGGCTACTACCTATCAGCTCATACAGGAAGGTTAGTGCTTTGAGGGGAACTCACTGATGCGTGTAATAGCGACCAGAGTTGGAGCAGAGCTCAGGGAGGTGCATCAGAAAGCTCTGAGTTTGCAGATGTAACGTGTGGGATGGATTCATGCAGCCACACACCTAAATATTCAAGTGCTGGTGACAAGATTTCCTTCTCGGGTGTGATGCAACTCTTTCCATTCTGCACCATTACAACGAGGCATTCAAGCAAGAAGATCAGTTAGTCTACACACAGGATTAAAGGTCATGCCTTATGTGCTTTCAAATGCTAATATCAGTTAAGTAAGGCTTGGAAAAAATCCCCTTCTCGTACATCCTCCCCTGCTGAACAGAGCGCCGCTGCCCGCCCGCTGCCCACCCGGCACATCTGATATCACTGAAGATTGGAAACGGCGTTGTTTTTCCTCCAGGCATGTCATAAATATCCACAAAGCTGCCTTTCTCTCGGCCAAATGACAAGTTGTACTTTATTACTCTTTAACTACAGAGCTTATTTTTAAAAAAAGGGGGAAAAAAGGGAAAGGAACAGTTATGCCATACCCACATAACAACAAAACCAACGTTGATTGGTGCAGGGCAAGGGAACAAGGAAAGAAGCCGCCAGTGCCAAGCTGATCCCCCCAGAAAGGGTGAGACATTTCATGAAAGCTGACGGCAGTTTGGTAGTATTTAGGGAGTAATACTAGTTCTATCAGATGGGAACACATTAGCATCTTCCACTGCCATATGCAACAGGGCTTTTTTTTCCTTTTCAAATTCCAAATGCGTTTCCAAGTGGAGAATACTTTCCAAAAAACAGGCAATGGGCAGAATCAGAAAACTATTGTCGAGAGATGACAAGTGCTCCAGTGTCATTTAGTCCCCCAACAGCTCTTCTACAGCCAGTCCTCCTCTGAACTAGTGAAAATTACAGGATTAGCAGAAACCAGGCCAACAAAACTACATTACCTTACATTAAAGGTAAATTTGTGCCTTCAGTCTCTTTGCCAAAAAGCACTCTCTACCTACCACCAATAGAAACACAAAAATAAATCTCTGGTGCTGACAAGAGCACCCCTGGCCTGTGTCAAAGCTCCTTTTTCTGAACCACACTCTTCCTACGGTGCAATCAAGGGCTTACTGAAGTTCTTGCCAAGCTTTCATTGACTTTTTTAGGGTCCGTATTCCTAGTATTTCCAGTAAGCAGCTGCCAAGCAGCTGAGTAACTAATGTAGTGGCCAAGTTCGTATGCAGGGAGGATTTTATTTCCCCTTGAGGAGAGATTAGTAGGAGCCCTAACACCTTTTGACAACAGGTCTACTTGCCCAATATCAATGTCTTTGTGGTGTTTTATGTACTTGCCATAGAGACGAGACAGGACTCTGAGAACTTAAGGTAAGCACTGTCACCTGACAGCTCGTCAGTCCCCCAGCCTACCCAGTTGGGCCTGAGGACGCAGCCCTGTTTAAATATCACCAGTTTGAACCTGTATCGAGCTGTTGAACGGAAGCTGAAGCTTCAAGTAACTCTGGACATGAAGCTTCGAAGATAAATGGCAATGAAAAGTCCTTCACTAAACGCGCACCCTCTCTAAAAGCTGATGAATCTCCTGATTCAAGGGAAGGATGGCAGAGAGAGAAATAGGCTGCGTCTCAAGGCGTTTCATTCCCTTAAACCTGCACCTTGTGAGAAGGCAGGATTTCCGCAAAAGAAGTCACAAATGCAAGTGAAAATAAACAGCAAGAGCACAGTTACACGACACACAGCTGTGTGTATATGCAGCTATTCCAGACAGCTGTGTAACGTTCAGATGAAGGTCTGCAGGATCTGGACTTAAAACAGGAGCGAATCCAAGCGTCTCTGCCCTGAGAGCCGGCACAGGCGTCGCAGCAAGTCTGGCTCAGCTAGAAGAGGGACAACTTCTCAACATTTACACAGAGCAGATGACGACAGAGGTCACTTACCGAGGGTCTGCTAGGAAAAGCACAATCTAGACAACTTCCACTTTCTCTCATGCTGATATATATAGCTTTTGTTTACATCTCTGGCTTCTCAAACCAACTCCCAGCCATACGCAAGGGTTTCCAATCAGGACCGCAGACAAGCACTATCAGGAACGACCATTCCAAGAAAACATATGATGATCCGCAAATGTAACTCGGGACAAGGAGGGGACACTCATCATCCGAGTCTGCACAGACAACCACCACGATGTCCCAACACTCGTGACTAATTGTATAATACGATAAGCACACACTGTGTGTGCCACCACAGCGACTCACGTGCTACAGAGAAAACACGATGCTCTTGGTGTTGATTAATTCTCCTCTGAATCACAACATGCTTAGAGGTATGACCAGCACACATTACAGTAAGAAAACCATTAATCCTGCCATTTTATTTCCAATCACAGCTTGGGAATGGCTGTAGGCTTTCTAGGAAGCTGCTCATAGCTACTGTGAGTTACGGCATTGCCCCTCTAAATCGCTGTGCGGCTTTCAGCTAAGAGGCACCTACGTTTTTGTGGTCAGCAACAGATCTCTCTGGTGAAGTAGATGTTATTTTAAGTGTAGAAAGCATGAGCAGATCCTTCGGGATGAGAGGCATGCTATTTATGTAGGATGTTATTACAGAGGTTAAGTATCTAGTGTGAATTCTTTCTGTTATATTTAATATCCACGCTCAACAAACTTCATCACACGTGCAAGGCCTGGCCCTCAACTCCACTGAATCCAGTTGCTCTCCTCCAGCAGCTGCACGCAACGATAACCAGATTCTTGTATGGGAACCTAATATCGCAGGTGGGAGGCAAACAAAGCTTAGTCAAACCATCAGATTTCAGTGATCTCAAGCTCTCATGCCAACTGGTTGCAGCCAAAACGCTACCTGGAAAATCCATTCTGCACAGAATGAAGCCATAAAAGGTTTAACTAGGTGAAAACGGCATTTTAGAAGCTGGCAGAAGCCACGACCAGCGCCAGGACTTGCTCAGATTCCAAGGCATTTGGCACTGTAACATCAATTCTTCACAAGATATTTAATTTTTTCTAGTACAGGCCAATCTTGCCAAATTAACTTTCCACAGCTCTTTTATTGAGTGGCAATGACTAGGCACAGCCTAAAACCTGGTTTTCCATTATCCCAGTGGAGAAGCTCATAGGCCACAGACAGCTTCTCATAAAAACCCTGTCAGTCGGGTGCAGTTTTCGTGCCCTGTACCCTCCTAGAAATATTACCAGGGTAATTTTTATACTTGCCTGTTCTTCCATTTCCCTCCCATCAGTGTGCCAACTCTGGTGAAGGAATCTCAAGACGTAGAGACGGGAAGTCTGAAGGTATCTGCTATACGGACAGCGTTTTGAGGTTATTTCCGCTCCTCTGAACGAGGACTGTGAAGGTCTTCTGCAAACAGGTAAGGGCCCAATTTTTCCCACCAGTTGCTGGAAAGCTTGATGAGATCTGTGCTGGGGTGGGAGAAGAGTCACCTGTCTGCTCTGAACTTCTCACGTGCAACAGTCTCGCCTCAACACAGAGAGAGCAAGACTGACCTTTGAAGTCGGAAGAGCGGGCATCAACAACTTGTCCATCAGGTTAGAGCTACCCCGATTCCTGAATTTTACAGATCAATTGCATTAAAAGTGTAAGGAGTGACTTTTTGTGGGAAGGGCTATGCCAAACAAGTGAGCACCTCACAGCCAGCCAAGGGCTGGCTCCTTCACAACCAGCTGCAGCACAATACGGAACACTGCTGTTCAACAAACCAGACATCTCCCAGAAGGATGAGCTCCTGCTGCCTCTCCTCTCCGTCGCTGACATCATTCCCACCCATTCATTCCTTCCCTAGGAGAGATCAACTTGTCTGTATGGGAGAAGGCCGGCAGCAAGCAAGCTACAGCAGGATCACTCCCCCACAGCTCTGCCAACTCAACTTGGTCCCAACTCAGTGCATCTGCCTTACACTGCGACACCGTCACTTAGCCTACCAAAACCACAGTCGTTTTCACACCAAGACTCAGACTACGGTGGAGATCAGCCAAGATTTCCCTTCATTTCCCCGTAACACATGAAATTCAAACCCCAAACCTTTCCCAAGACCTGTGCCAACGTAACACATCTACCACCCTCAGCGTTTGCTGAAAGGGCTCGGTGTTCCCCAGCACCGGAGTGCCCTGTGGAAGCTCAGGAGCACAAATTCAGTGGAGCCACAACCGTGCAAGCGGTTTCACCAAGATTTTCTTTTTAAAAGGGGGAAAAAAACCCATGGAGTCATTCCAAAAAAGAGACCGCAAGTCTTAAAATCTTACGAGTAGTTCAGCAAGCAGTTGCTGAGTGTGCCAACAGTCTCGAGCTTTCTTGCAAAGTCCTAAAAAACTAAGAGAGCTGAAGAGTTACCAGCAGAAGCAAAATTTAGGCATAAAGCTAAAAATTGGTCTGGCAGGGTAATTCTGATTAGAAAGCAGCAAGTTGCACCAGCTCGCTGTCACCATGCAGCGTCTCTGAGCAAAAGGTGTGGGAGCTCATAATAGCTGTGTAAAGCTGCCAATTAGCTTGAGCTGCTCTAAGCTTCTTACGTGCCGCACAGCCGATTGCTAAACTCAAAGGGTAACTGATCCTCACTTCCCTCAGCTGCGCCTCCCTCTCTGTCCCTGTTCCCATGGTCTGTCCCCAGCCAGGTCCGTGAGACGGTGTGGAAAGATGTGTCTACTGGGAGACATCAGCACCTTCTCAAGTGGAGGGGTGCCAGCAACCTCCAATCACGCCATCATCTGCGTGCTTGGTGGCTGAGCAAGTGGAACCAGAAAACATGACCCGCTCGAGGCGGGGACCTTCCGAAACCCGCAGGCGCGCTTCGTGCTCAGCCTGGCCTTCAGCACACGCCTGCAAACAAGCGGCTCATTGTGCAGCCCTGTGAACCTCCTGACATCACCGCGACACAACGCTGTGTGCAAAAAGCACCTGGTTCCCAGCATACCTGAGATTTCAAACAACCCGCAGTTGCTCAATGCCATCGCTCTGACCCTTCCTACAGCACTAAGCAGGTTTTCCTTCCTCCTTATCCAGCTCTTGTTCCCTGCCTGGGACCACTCACCTTAGCTCCTGAACATGAAGTAAATTTTTCCCTCACGGTTAAACTCTCACTTGGCCTACAAAATGCTTTGGAATCTCCAAACAGAAATGGTTATTACAGACCTGGAGAGAGGATTAGAAAAGATTACATGCCCCTATTACATAGCTGCCAAGTTCTGAGAAGATTCTCAAGTGACACTTCTCCCCAGAGCAAGGAGAGGCTTTTGTGAGTGGTTTAGGAAGTGGAAATTGGAGAATAGCAGAAAAGTTCATTAATCGTGGGAGCAAAAATCTGCAGTTTTTCCTCTTAATTTATGCATGGTCCTTTTCTTACCCAGCTCTGTACCCTCTCCCCTGCTCTTTTCTCTGTAATGCTTGCTCTCACCAACCCCTAATCTCCATCTTACAGCCTCGTCAGCACCGAGCATCCAGACTGGGATGTTCCCTCTTATAATTCTTCCTTCTTTGCAGCACTGCAGGAAGAAGACAAGGGGAAAAGCATCCTGAACTTACAAAGGACCTTGGCAGCTGTGAAAAAAAAAAAATAACCAAACCCACAAAACAGAACAATTTAAAAGTAAATGCTGCTCAGTTCCTGCACGCTTTTTTGGTGCACAAAGATGTATTAATGTACAAATGTCAAAACTAAACAAGCGTGTATGACGAGCTGTGCATGGAGCTTGGCAAAAGCACCTTTACCACAGGTTCTCGGGCAGCTTTACTACCACCCCCACCTTGCCACTGAGGTATCAACCTGCAGACGTTCATCTGTCACAGACCAAGCCCCTTTTGCTTTCTTCTGCCAAGGAGGGAGGCATGGGAAGAGCAAAGAGCAAGGCATTTCTGTGAGACAAGAACGAGCTACAGGAACAAAGTGATGACACAGTGATCACGACAAGCTCAAGTTCAGCAACTGAAAAACAAACACTGTCATTTAGGTGGAGTTTGAATTAGACATGCAGGCTATTTCTTTTAGAAGCTGTCATCTCTGGCTTTCCTTCAAGAAAACTGATACATTCATTGTCACCGATCTCAACAACCTCAGCCCATAAACTTAATTTCTCTCGGAGCAACGGCAGGATTGCCGAATTCCCCTCCCCTTAAACCTACCTCCACAGAAACACAGTATCTGGGGTCTCAAAAAAACAGCCCTCCCCCTGTGTGGTGGTTTTCATGGTGAGCAAGAAGGAAGAAAAATAAAGCATTAAAAACAATAACAATATCTTTTAAACAATCATCACAAAGCTCTCACGTGACGCTCTCCCCTACCCCAGAGGTTTAGCTGCTCGGTCTCCCTGCCGCCCCTGCACAGCCTGCTGCTGCTGGATTCTTTTAGCTATTTTCAACTTGAGCGTTTCTTGAAGCCTGAGTCAACGAGTGATTAGGGGCTTCTTTTGGGTTGGGTTTTTTTGTCCTCAAGAGACTTTTGAGAAACGAGAATATAGGAATTCCAACCCCTGCTGGTATCTCGGACAGAGTTTATTTCTCTTGGTGAAAAAGACTTCACAGGACACTAACATCTATGACAATGACGTACTGGGGAGGTTTTTTGCATACTATCCAGGTCGTTCAGGCATGCAGGCTGAACTTAGCTTTCTCGTTGTAACCACGTAAAACAAATGACTTGGTAAGGGACCACCTCAAGGGTTTTAAATGTAATGCAAAAGCAGCTCTCTGGTACTGCCCATGCTACTTAAAGAGACCCACTCTGCTTCCTTCTGGCATCTTCAAAACGTTTTCAGAAGAACCTGGAACCAGCTATTACACCCCAATTCACTGATTTGACCTACTTTAAAACAAAACCCCATACAAAAGCACCAGAACACTCATCCCATTCTTCTCCTTCACGTCTGAGAAGCCTTCACGCATCTCAGGAATGCAACGCTAACGTACAATGCACTTTCTTCATCCGTTAAAGATGGCTCAGACACAAAACTTCAGAGGAAGGTGACCAGATCTTACATAAATTCAATGGGGATTCCGAGCCATATTTGCATTTATGCAAAGAGGTGCCTTCTTGTAAATCATCTGAATGCCACATTTAATCCAGACCAGCGAGGTAACGACCTGCAGTACCTCTTTTATCAGCTCCACCCTTTAACCTTTAGTTAAAGGTTATATGAGGTTAAGTTTCCCTTTAATTTAACCCAGCTATTGTACCTGGTTTTAGCGAGGGAAAGCTGGCTTCAGGAAAAAAATCCACCATGGTTAAGCATAAGGAGGTCACCACCAGTTTGGCCAAGGCTGAGCTGCTGGCTCGGGCCAAGGCCCAGGAAGGAGCCTCCCGACGCAGAGCACTTGGCTGGCTGTATTGCCTGCCACGACGCCAATATTGGCGAATCACAGCTCAATTTTGTGCTGAAATTTCAGAGTATATCAGGTGATTTCTTTCTTCTTGCCTACTCTGATGTTGAGGGAAGCTACCTGTGAAAGAAAGAGGCAACGTGGGAAGAAAGAACCGTGCCAGTGCAGAGAAACAGCGAGTGCTGAGCTGACCCAGCGTCAGGGGAACTAGACCCTTCTAGGCCAGTTGGGTTTGGACATCCTGGCCATGCGGAGATCAAGGCTCCCAAGATACCACCAAAACAGGCGGAGCAGGTTTACTATGCTTTTGGCAACCCAAATAAGCATGGTTAATGTATCCTTTGATGATGGGCTAGCTAATTAAAAGGATGTGCAGCTAGGGTGCAGCATTTCAGGTATTCTTCAGTTGGGTTTTCCCTCCACTTAGTGCACTTCCTTCTGTCTGTGGTACAAAGAAAAAAGGCAATCCCATATCCTAGAGCCCACACCTCCTTAAGTTTTTCCTCCTTACTCCTGCTACGTTCCCCCAAACCTGCAAAGTATAAAGCTTGTGAGCACCAAACCCTTAGTTATTCCCTAACCTGCTTTTTTAGCTGATTTATCTGATATTTAGTGCCATAAATCCCACAATGCACACAGACACTTGTTCCCAAATGTCTTCCTTGACCTATGCGTTGCACACTGCCATCGTGACGCCCCCACCCAGTGAATCCAAAGGCCCTTCTATCAGAAGGGTAAAGCTACAGGTGCTCATCTCCAAAGTCCTAGAGGGAGAACAAATGAACCCCGTAAGGTAAATAACCAGCGGAGAGAAAAAGCCTTTCCTACAGCAGCACTCAGCAGAAATTTATAGGTCGCAACCTCGCAGGAACAGGCCTGATAACATCTAATTAACAGTCCCGCTGCGCAAGTGCATTTGGTCACAGTAAATCCGACCAGAGCAGGAGGAAAGGGGGAGGGGAACCTTTATATAATCATTTTTACCCAGTCTGAAGAGATTTGCTTTTGTGGGGTTCCCCCCTCAGTAGGAATAATCGACACACACAAGTGATTTTATGAGTTACGACTGAAATTTATTTCACTCCTATTGGGAAACCATTTGCAGGGGCAGCACAGGGTTTCATTAATTGATTTATTTTTAAATCAAAATATGAGGAATTCTGTTTGCTGCCAGAAGATGGGTGGAGAAGGTAAGGAAAGTTCACGTACCCAAGAGACTATTAACTAGAACCAACTTGGACAATACGCTGGAGAAGCATTTCCTTCCAGCTACTGTAGATAGCTGTCCTTAACATGCCTTTACTGCTGCAGCCAATTTTCCACCGCCGAGTACAATGAGATTTCAAAACACACACGAAATAGGAGTATAAACAGACACAAACATCCACTTAGTGATATAACAAAAGAAAATATGGGGCAAAAAGCCTGAGCCTCTCTATTTTCTATTATAAAATCGCTTGGCATTTTCACTTCACACCCTGCACACCCCCGCTTTGTTTTTTTAAGTGGTGGTATTATCACAAAATACCCTGCTCAGCTGTCTTTGGACACAAATTGTGTCTGGGGGTTGAGGGATAAATTCCACCCAATGGTCCTGCACGGGGAATAGCATTTCGGACGGAACAAGCAGGATGAGGCTGCAGCAGCACAGAAGCAGGAGGCAGACCTACGCATACACAGCAAGAGCGTTTAGAACACACATGAAAACCTTGTCACAGGCACCAGAAACTGCAAACAGATGAGAGGCAGCACCAAAGAGTGAAGTATTATGGAACAACTCCCATTTCCAAGGGTTTTAGTTCGTCACAGACAGACCGTGCTGCTTCCATCAGCAGAGCAGGATGGTACCCTGCCCCCCCCCAAGACCCTTGACGGATGCCAAACTTATTTTTGTAAGTCTCTGGCGATAAAAACCATGCATGGCATCTTGTTCATTTCCTCCTCACTACTTAGGTTGCCAAAAACTTCAAGCTCTGCTTTCCTTGCCACATCTACAGACCAGCACGATTTGTTCTGCTCTCAGTGACTAATGATGATTGTGCACATCCCTTGGCTCTGAAGAGCCTCTTTTAACAACAGTACAAAAACTGAAAATCCTATCTTGGTACCTGGGAGCAGTTTTTCTAGCCCTGAAGCCATCAGACATGATGATGACAAGTGGGGGGTGGGGGGAATCTTTTTCTTTATTATTTCCCAAACTCTCATGTGATTAAAATCCATTAAAATGCAAACAGGCTTGAATTTTATTTTATCCATCAGTGACCACACTTCACTGTCCCTGGGCTATGACTGTCTCTTTGTGAATTCTCCTCACATAAGAGGAGTCAAACTCTAGGTTTAGGAACAATCAATCTAGTAAACCTTGCTAAATATATATATGTGCATATATTTTATAATGATCTCCATTTTTCATGTTGATTTACAGTGCTCATTGAAAAGTACATTCAGCTCCATGTTTGCTCATCTCCGACTAAACCAAGTGCAGGCAGTTGGGTATCCAGAGACAAAAGAGACGTTACGGATGCAGACAAAACCTATCATCACCCTGAACACGTTTCTCTCTGAAATTCCACAGCCATGCAGAAGTTACTCGGGGCTGAGATTGCTGTATGTGGTTTTAATTCAGCCCAGGCCTGGTGGGCAGGGCTGATGACACAGAAACAGGGGATATTTCAGTTGAAGGGACCTACAATGATCATCCATGTCCAACCCATGAGGCTCTACGCTGTCACTTGTTCCCCCCTCCACGTACTTGATGATTCAGAAACACGTGACTCCACAGGGATGTTTTTCTTCTCCTTGTATTCTATAGTTTCCATTTCCCAAGATCAGTCTCCTGAGGTTCCTATGAGCGAGTTCACGATCACCTGGAGTTTGACCACTAAATTACACGTATCTACATTCACTCGAACACACGACTCCACATCAAGCACAACCACGTAAACCAAACACAGTTCGTGCAGCAGCTGGGTTCGTACTGCCCAAGAGTATTTCTTTCTCTTCTGCAGATTTTGTCGCCTTTTGCCTCAGCAAAAATAAACTCCAACCCTGTTTCAGGGACATACGAGCCTGGAGTTCGAAATTTCAGTTTCCACAGTAACGGTAGGAAGGTGTCACAAGTCTGGGCACAGAAGGCTGTTGCATCCACCAAATTCGAGATGCTACACACGCACCCAATAAATTGGTTTGGTTCCCACGCAAGCACAAATTTCTCAATTAGTGCATTTGAGCCATTCGGATCTTTTGTTAAAGTAACACAAAACTCCTGCTCTACTCATCTAATTCCCCCCCAGACAAACCCAAAGGTGTTTTACGATTAGATTCAAGGGCCTTCGCCTCTGTTTACAGACAAGTAGCATTTGCAGTAAGATCAAAAGAATCTCCACAATGAAGAAGGGAAAATATATTTCTTGGAAAGAAGTTTTCTCCTTTTGCAGCTACTAGAGTATATCTAAGCAGGAGCTAACGACCTGTCGGTATAACGAGCTCCTCAGGCAAGTTCTGTGGCAGCTCGCATTGAGCTCCCTGGGAAAGCGGACAAGACCTTGTGAGCTCAGCTCAAATAGGGGCTGTGACCATCACGTACCGTAGGGGAAGGGGACAAGTCACCAGCAGGCCATATGGGTGGACTTCAGAGTCAGCCCAGCCTGGAAGCAGCACGGGACAGTGCCCGAACAGGGATGCAAAGAGATTTTTGTGCCATTATTTCCTGACACATGTTGGTCTGCTCTTCCCTTCCTCATTAGACACACCGCTAGCCCACTGACTTCTCTAAGCATCAGGGCGACTAGCTCAGCCGATTCCTTGAGATTATGTATTAACAGTCGCAGATGCATAAACCTCTTAATGCCAAACCCTACGAAGTCTCAGGGCCTTGGAGTACTCCACACTTTCCTAAGTGCCCCATGCTTTCTACAAGTCTTCTGGATTAAAGACTTTTACTGACACAGGTCATCTCTAACCCTGAGACACGGTACAGAAGAGTCAAATCTTCACATGACAGTGACACATGCAAGTGGGGGTGGAAGTCACGGTCAGAAACCATAAAAACCAACGTCGAGACAAACAATTCAGCTCCATTGCAGCAGATTTGGCATCATTATCCCTTCCTCCCGCATTCATTTGCAAAACTTGATTCTATTTCGATAAGAAGGCGGCTCAGAATTATTTAGTACTACCTCAGTAAAGGAAAGGACTGTCATTTCAAAACATTGGTGGCTTGGACCATGCTGGTTTTATCAAGCTATGGGAGGGCTGACAGGAAACCCACCTCCAACCGCAGCCTGCCCTTGCTAAGCACACTCGCTCAGCAGCGCCAGCCCGAAAACGCCAGCATCTTACTGTAATAAGCATGCAAGTCTTCACTGCTTAATAAAGCTTGCAGAGGAACCGGTTACTAAGGGGCTATTTATACAGGACACAGCCCATGTTCTTGATCAGTAACGCACAAAAGATGCTGCTTGAGTGGAGATGGCTGTAGGCAGCCGGGAGCTACTCACATCTGCATATCCACCTTCTTCCCCTCGCACGCAGCTCGTTCGGTGGCACTGCCCGGAGCGGTGGCACTCACAAAGCCTCTTCTCACAGACAAGTGCATCCCTAGCTAATCGGAGTGAGGAGGCAGATGGAGACACACTGCAAGAATTTAGAGTTTGGCAGAGTTTTTGGGTAGTAATTTATCGAAACCGCTTGCCAGAGCATCTGTGTCACTAAATAACTGTTAGAAGAAAATTGCTCTAAGAGTGACTACATTTAAAGGGCTTTTATTTTTTCTAGGAAAAGGCATTGTAAACTCAGCTGTGAGTAGAAGAAAACCTACAGCAACTCACGTTAGGATGAGTGAGGTGCAGGTAGAAGTCTGGCCATGCCACCATTGTAGAAGTAAGCAATGATCTCAGTCTTTATGGTTTTATTTGGGATTGGTCAGAGTACGGGATGCAGGAAAGCGCTTCAGTTCCCAAAAAGCAGCTGTAGTCAGATATAAATGAATAGGCAGGCCTGCTTACAGCTGTAAGCCACTGGACTTGGCATTTCACTTTCTTGCATTTCACTTTTTAGAAAGAGGGATTTGTCCCTGATGAGGCAAGAGGGAGGGCAAGGAAAATCAGAGCTTTGCAAAATAAACAAGCATCAAGAGCTAAAATTCAAACCTCATACAAAGACACAGAACTATTAACCCAACATGTATCTCTGATCCCGTGGGGCTCCAACCCATAGGCAGCAGCATCAGGTGTGGGGTGATGGCTGACAGAAATACATGCACTTGAGCTGGAAAAGCACGTTTGCTCACTACGTGTTCTCACACACCACTTTCCATAACTTGGCTCCTCTCCGCGTCAGTTTTCAGACATGTGGTTTTGGGGAAGGATGCTCCTACACCGAATGAACACATTAAAGTGACCAGCATATTCCCCATAAGGAATGGAGAGCAGGCGGTCTCTGTCTTTAAAACATGAGCTGCTTTGAGAAACGAGCTATTTCAGTCAATTTTTTTCACCTTCTCTGTACAGAATATTTTTTAACTTCCCTTGAACAAGCGGTCCCATAACTTGTAAAAAGCTCTCTCGCCCACAGAGGACCAGATGTCTAGCTTCATAGTAAGAACAAAACCACCCGGGGACAGTTGGTTTCAATGCTAACATGTCAAGAGTTTCATGCATTAGCCTGTTGTTTACATAAACAGCTTCCTTGAAACGAGTGATGTTTTACAGGATTATGAAGTATTTATTTCAGAAGAGTCTAAAGAGTCTCTTGAGTAACTACCACAGAGAAAGTATCACCACAGAAAGCATAGGGCTAAACAACAATATAAGTCGATTAGTTAAAGCAAGTGATCAAGTAACTCTGTACTAGAGCAGCGGTATAAATAAGGGCGCTGCGATAATGTTGAGCATGTTTGTTTACTTCTAAAATGTCGTTGCTTTCAGTCCTAAAACACAGACTGTTGGTGTTACAAATCTACCCCGTTCATTATTTGGAAAAAAAGAAAAATTAACAAAGCCCTAAAACCAAAAAAACCTTTCCTTTGGGTTTGTTATTTTAAGGACAAAAGGGTCAACGTGCCTAGGAAGCGCTCGCTGTGTAAGCATGCAGACAATTTTCATCTTGTGCCAAGTTCCAGTATGGGCAGCGCTGGTGGAAGTGCAAACCAGGGAGCTTCGCCTGAAGAAAATGTTACCACGGCAGAACTTACCCTCTCGCTACAGGCTCTAAATGAGGCTACAAGAGTTAGGATTCCCCTGTGCAGTGTTCGATAAGCTTAGCAGGGACCGAGTCTTCCAGGGTAGCTGCACCACTGGGTACAGTTCCCCTTTCTGCATGCCCCAACAGCCATGTTTCTGGTCTGTCTTCAAGAACACAGAATTTTGAGCCAAGTCTAACACAGTTCCTTTCATACATCTCCTGAAGCCTGGGCTTGCTTACTCCTCCAGGCAGATAGCAAGAACCAGCTGCCCTCCCAGGGTGCTGACAGGCCACAGGACCCTCTGGACCATGAGCATCTCCTGCTGCCCTCCTGGGGGTCCTGCCCCAAAGGGTCTCACAGCTGAAGTTTCTTTCCCCAGAGAGTTGAAACGTGAAGCTTTGCCAAAAACTCCAAGTGCTCCAGACGCTGCTCCTCCTCTGTAAAGCAGAGACTGTCTTTTCCTCCTCCAGCCACTTCCTTTTGACCCTGTCTCGCCTGTTACCAAAGGAAAAGCTTCTCCCACCAAAACCCCTAATCTTCACCAGCAGCCCTTTCTCCTAATCCCCACACTTTCACTCTTGGGCTGCCTAGAAGAAAGCTCCATCTCTTCAAATTTTTGCCTTCCTGCAAAGAAAATACAGGAGAGGAGACGTTTCCAGGACGCAATCACCCTCTCCTCAGGTAATTCCAACACAATCATTTCTCATGATCGAGGTCATCACAGATAATATTCTTGCACACACCAGCTGCCAGCCTCCTCTGCACAACCAGCACAAGTTACAACATCCCAACAGTCCCACCGATACGGGCCACAGGGACAGCCGAAAGCAACCTGGAATGCACGACTGTCCTTCAGTTGCCATGATTCCACGCGTCAGAAAATAGCTCTTACAAATATAAATGTCCTCATTCATCCCACTGGGTGCTAATTTTTGGATCAACAGTCACTGCTGAAATGAGCACAACTACCTGCTTAGAGACACCATTCGTTATGTGTAATTAACACCAGGTAAGCATAATTTTATTAGCTTCAGACACTACGGCTAAGTATTTTGTATTGTGTTCATAAATATTCAGCTGAACAGCCTATTGCCCGCGTGACACATTACAATGCTTGGGGTGAAGCAGGCAGGGCTCACCGGCTAAAGGAAATACTTTGGGGTGCAGCGGGGGGGGCGGGTGGGGGGGTGTTTAAAAGATACTCAAAGCTGTCAAATGCCAGAAATGCTCCCCTGTGCATCCCCATCCCCTTGGAATCTTCACTATATCCCCTACCACAATATTTATCTTCATAATTATAACCCTGCAAGAACCTACGGCCGTTCTAATGCAACACAGGGATTAGGGATAAGCAGCAATCTTGAATCTGTTCTGACACTCAGAGGTGAAGGCGGTTTAACATAAAGATACACCTTGCAATGAAACACGGGATCGTAGCAGCAGGCATTTAAACTGACATTTGCACAGCACTTCAAACCAACACATGAATTCCAGAATAAGCTCAATGGTGCAAAAGTTCCCTAATAAAAACCCCACCAAAAATAAACTACTTAAAAGCAAAAGAGATTTGGGGGTGGAGGAATATGAGTCAGTCGAAGGACTTCTAAAATGAGAAAGTGGTTTTAAAAACATGAAAATAGAAAAGCTGCTCCAATGAGTAATAAAGACGAAATTCCCATCTCAGGAAGAAACAGGTTTTTATTTTGGGAATTGCTGAAAGAAACTGAATGTGGAACTGCCTCAGCTTTAATTTGACTTATAAATGTGAAAATACAAAACTCTAAGTAAATTTGTATGAGAAAATACATAAAATATAATTTAATTACTCTGGACTGTAAAGATATTTTAAAAAGCAGAGAGTTTGACACTAGTGAATTATAAAAAAGCCAAAATTAATTCCAGAAAAGCAAGGACATAAATATTCTCTCTCACCCTAGACACAAAGAACTCTATCAAATGAATTAAAGCATGACATGAAAATTAAAAGACTGAAGAAACATATCCAGGTGAAGAAGGAGAAGGAAATAATTCTGAAGAAGTGTCGTTATAAACGTTGTAACAAGAGAGCGACTGTGAAAGCTAAATGCATGCTAAGTAAAAGAAATCAGTGTTTACCCTCTCCCTCTCCCAAACCAAAACTGAGATACCCAGGGAAGATATAGGTAATGGATTCTACTGAAGAATTATTTTGTCATCAATCTACAATTAAACTTGCCCTGCCCTGAGATCCAGATAAGAAGGAACAGTGAAATAATGTTATCTGAGAACAGCCTCACAACCCCATTCTCAGCAGCATTAGGGGGTCACTGGTCACACTCAGAAATCACAAAAGGTGCAGCAGCTCCCCAGAACCCTCGGCTCCGAGGCTTGGTCCGCACAGCTCCTTCCTTATCTTGTTTCTACCGAAATCACCGTGTGTTCACAGTAACAAGTTGATCAGAATGACATGTCTCCCGCCTTCCTCAAACTGATTCATTTACTAGAAATTAAAATGGTTTTAGATTTCTTAAGTTATAACTTAATACTGAGTGCAAACCAGGTGTTGCATATGCCAACTTAAATGCTGGTTCAAAATGCCTGGCTCCAAGCTGCTGGAAATCAGCATGTGTGCTTCAACAGCACTTCATTCCCACCCAACCCTTGCCCGGGCTTCTTCTGGGAAGACCCACACAGCACACCAGGAAAGAGCTCTGCTCTTCCCACCAACCATCCATCCTCTTCCTCCCAAAAGCCCCCCACATGTCAGGGAGCCTCTGCATCTCACCAGAGCCCTGCCCAGGGCAAAAGGAAGCAGGTCCCAAGGTTCAGCATCCTTCCAGCAGCGACAAGGATGAGGGATTCCATCCAGTGGCAATCTGCACTGCCAAGACCAGAGGAGGCAGTGTCTGAACACACTTCCTAGACTGTGAGACCAACTGGAAAATATTTACCCAGATCTTTTTTGCTTTTCTTTTTAAGAACCAACTTCCCTCTTCAAGTTGCCAGAAAACAAACTGATCCTCTTTTGGGAGGTAACCATTTCTTGAGGAAGGGAACTGCTCTTCCCTAGGCTTACCAAGATCAGTAGCCAACTCCACTGACCGCCACACAAAGCCACGCAGATGACCCAGCCTCTCCAGTGTAGAGATGTAGCAAAACACGTGAGGCCAGGCAAGTGTTTGAAGGAAGATAATCTTTTAGAAAGTTGATAATGTGCAAGTAGTTCAGAGAAAACTGCAATACTTTTAATGACGTGAGCTGGTGGAAGTAAAGGCCTCGGCTCCTTGGACAGAAAGCATGCCTTCAGGTTCTCTCAGCTGAACTCGGAAGCTCACCACTCCCCCGTGTATTTAACAACGCAGGAAAGGTCCTCTTGGGTTTGAGTCGTAGTTACAAGAGCAGTGTCCAAAGAGATGTTTCCTGGGAGACTTTTGATCAAGCTTTTCCAAGTTAAACTCTTTGCATACTTTGGAGAAATCCCATGTCTCACACTATCCCTTGGATACTGAAGTGCCTGAGCACTTTCACCACAGCTTTCAGTTGCCTGAGGATTCCCAAATTCTGTCTCTCTTGCAAAGGAAAACAAAATCCATTTCCTTGGATTCTTCCTTGAACAGCAGACAGGACTGTAGGCACGGGAAGATACCTTCTGCCCACTCAAGACCAAAACTGTCAGTGGACAATTCGGTCACACCTCCCAGAACTAAACTAAACTCGTGGTATTTGGAAGGAAAACAGAAGATGTGATCACTTCTGAGCATCTAGACTGCAGCTGAAGAACACGACAGACTTCTCGCACCCCTTCTGTCTCTCAGTTACCCCCCTCAGACCCGAGATCTAAACCCCACGAGCTCACAAGTCTGGCCACTGTTTTATCAGGCCTCAGCCTACAGCCCTGTGTGGGGCTGGAGACTCTACCCAGCAGCTGCTGCTACCACCAGCAAGAGCAGCTCTTCCTTAAGGGAAAATAAACCCAGTGGTAACCAATCAGCTGTCCTATGGCTACACATCCCACACAGCAGCATGTCTTAATGGGTGAACTAATTCCCTTAAGCCCGAGCTGCTCTCTACTTGGCCAACAGAGGCTGAGCCTTGGAGAAGGCTAAAGGCTGAAGAACATCACGGACTTGTCCATCCCACGGAAACTCTGTGGTCCTGCAACAGAAGCCCCAGCAGGACCTGGCTGTTTCAGGCAATTTGGTGGGCGACTGCATCAACCTTGTTTGCCCCAACACCTTCCCAGTTATGACTTTCTCCCTCAAGGGAGTTTGGCTTTTAATCTCGAGCCCCGTTGTTTTTCTCTCAGTTCCTGAACTGTGACTCTTTGCAAAACCAGGCTCAGACAATCTTTATCCAACCTCAAAGAGCCCAAAGGCTCTGTCACTGTCCCCTAAGTGACAAAGTATTTACCAAGCGACTGCTTCTCACAAATAATCCTTTTCCTCTGTTTACATTCCATGCGGCTAAATGCAAAGCATCCCAAGAACTAATCAAGTGACAACACTCATGAATTAAAAGAGAACTGTTCCATATCAAAGTGCACCAGAACTGAGGGGAAAAAAAGGAACTACAGCATGCTTCGCCCTTCATATGCTGCCGGATTTTGATCCAAAATGCTTGTGTCACCCGGAATACCTTCCCAATACAGCTTGTTGATGTGTATCTCTGGGCAGAAGAGACCAAACAAACTGCCCCCAGCAATCTGCAATAGCAGTTCAGTCTCCTCGGCAGCAGTGGGAGCCTGCAGCAGAAATCTTTGTTTCTAATATGAATAATTAGAAGAGAGGAAAAAAAACCCAAACAAGTCCCTTAAACCAGAAATCTTCAACAGAAAAAAGCCCTATCCCTTCAGGTTTTTTACACATATTCCATGCAATTTAACAAGTGTCATCAAGCCAAATGCCAACTGAGAAAGGTCTAGGAGGAACATAAATCAGTGACTCTACATAACTAGGGTTGAACACAGCCCTTGCCAGTTTTTTTCCTTTTTTTGACTATTTGTTGTTGTTTTAAAGCAAGATGACTGCTTCCAGAACCAAACGTAAGCCCGTGAGGGACAATTCACTGTGACCAAGCAGCTGAATACCCCTGAAGACAGGGCATATTCTTCTTTTACTACTGCTGTTACTATCAAGCTGAGTTTTTTTGAATACTGATGACTTGTCCAGCAGTCTCAACTGAATCCAGATGTTATCAGGCTTTTATTACGATAATCCGGAGGACTCTGGAAAGCCTTGAGGTTTGGGGCAGAGAGATTTATTTTTGGTTTTGTTTTCTTTGTGTGTGTGCTTTTCAAAGGATCAGGCCCTTGGGTTCAGGCTGGGTAACCCACCAGAAAGTCACAGGAAAGTACAGAAGGCACATTTCTCCCCTTTTCCCCTTTATTATTCCCACGTTTTCCAAGTGTCCTTATCAGCAGGGCAGACTTACATGACAGCTCAGCCTGGCATCTTGCTGCCCTCAATCCCAGCTGGCTAAACCCTTGCCACGCCGCCATCCTGGGCACCTACCCGACAGCAAACATCAATTCAACCAGTTGAAGACAAAACTGTGAATCTGGTATGAGGAACTAGATCCGTTCCACTGTGTTGAACGCTGTTTAAAAGACAGCTTTATTTCTCTCTCTCGCCAGCACTTTGTTTCCAGCAGCAGGCTGGATATCTTAATCGGGGCACCGCGACGCCACGGAGGCTCCTGTGCTTGCAGGAGCGTGTACACCACACACACACGGCGCGTTTGGGAGAGAAATATTACTGCTTCCACCACATCATGCTTGCTTTAAAGGGCCCTCTGAGTTTTTAAGTACACACCAAAACATCTCACACTACTTCCCTATCAGGAAAGGCCCTTTTTCAGTTGCCCTTTTTAAAATTAAGATAGAATATCAGTGTTACCGATGTTGTCCTAATAACATTAAATTAATGAATGTCTCGCTGTACTCACCTGCTACTCAAACATCAGTAGAACAAAACAAAAATGAGCTCATTACCTGTACTCCAATCAATCTGACTATTGTCTGTCTTCCCTTCGGTTAACGACTCATTGCCAGGCTCTCCTTTTCGACTCATGATCTTTGAAAAGCCACTCGAGAGAGAGGAGAAAATGCCCCGGATGAAATAGCCCTGCTGTTCCGAGTCCACCGAGCGCACAGCTTGCAGAAATGGCTTTGCATTCCTGTTTGCAGCGTGTGGTACAGGTTCAGACAAAGAGCGGTTGAAGGGAACCCGGCATGGTCTAGTCCTTGCCTGGAAAAGCGTCTCTGTTGGGTCTTCATGGAGATCGTTGGCACTGGTAGCATTCATGCTTGCAGAACTCTTCACAAGACCCGGATCACTGCATTCCCGTTCTCTTTTGTTTATCCTCCAGGGAAGACGAGGATGTGTCTGCCACTTGTACGCTCCGAGGGGTTTCTCCGGGTCAGAACTCAGTTGTTTATTCATCTTCTTGCTTTTCATTTGGTGGTACCAATGATAGTCCTTCAAGGCAGCAGTGCCAGCATCTTGTTCTGACAACGATCTTCTGAAGGTCCTGGGGGAGAGGCTGTAGTGCTTTTTGAAAGCGCTCATTTTCCAGCCCTTGGATTTCAGCTCCTAACTTACATTCCTTGTCGCTCAACAGTCCGTGCTACAGTTCCTCACTCACCATTTTAATGCCCCAGTCGTTCCATTCACCGCTGTGACTGCAGGACAGCAAAGGCTTTTCCTCAAGAGCCTGAACATCAATCCCAGAGCCAGGTATTTCTACGTGTCAGGAAGAAGGACATGCCCTCGACTCCAGCGAGTCGACTTCTAACGGCTCACGAAGCCTCGCTACGCTCGCTGCTGCTTCCTGCGCTGTCACATTTCTGCACCGAGCCTCCAGGAAATGACTAAAAGAGCCCAGCCATGAAAACCCACAGTGGGGTTCTGCGCCAATCACACTTCGCTTTTTTTCAGTCCACATTAAAGATTTGGTTAAAGAAAAAAAGAAACGTGAAAGCACTTCAGAGTCACAGCAAAGTCTTGAAGCGTTCCAAAATCGCGATACCACGTGATGTGTACTTCAGTTAAGTAGTAAAGTACATTAAATGAGCAGAGTAATACACATTATAAAGACGATTCCTAGAGCTGAGATTTACCACAGGTATGCTGTGTCACTTGAGAACACCTCAGTTACCTTTTAGCGAAAGGTGAAGTAGGCAAATTCATCAGAATTGAGCGCTGGAAGCCCCAGAGAAGGAGGTAAAGGGGAGGAATGCAGTAAGGAGAAGAAAGGAGAGCTGCAATTGAATGTACTGAGAGTGTAAATACGCTGAAGGGAAATAAGTAAAGGGGAGGAGAAAAGGGATAGAGAGGGTGGGTGGGACTTCATCAAACAGACCAAAGCAAAGGGAAGGTTTTGAGGCATGATCCTCTGGCAAACAGAACACAGCAGCAGACAGATTTTCCTTTTATTTTGTGTCATTCCCCCCACCACCACCACCTTTTTCTTCTTTAAATAACAGAAGAGGGTTTTATTTTTATAAACCTAGTTGGAATAAGCAGGATGGAAAAAATAGTCCTATCTGTTTAACCAAGGGGAAAAAAAACCCTTGCCTTCTCTACAATTTAAGAAACAGCTGACTATTTTAAAATCTCATAAAGAAAATATCCGCTGGTGAACTCAGATCCTGTTTGCCAAGTTTCAGACCAGAACACTTAAATCTCAAGTCTACTCAAATCCCTGAAAATAGGGGGTTTATAATGGAAATGCTGACAGACCCTTGGCAATCAAGTGACAATGAAAACTACTTCTCCGGTTAAATAAAATGATAATCTGGTCTGGCAGACCAATAAAGCTTAACTGACCCACTGTGGGATCTTGCCTTTAAGCAAGGCTGCATTCATCAGCCAAAGCACATTCTTGACAGTTGCAGATGCAAAAACTTCCTTACTTATGTGTATATATGGAAAAGGGCATTGCTACTCCCTACAACAGGAATGGGGTTACCCAAAGATCCCCACCACGCAGAGAAATCATTTCCTCATGCAGTAACAAGTTAGGGTCTTCAATTAAAAGCAACAGAAATGACTGTGTAAAGTTGCCACCTTCAAGAACTACGACAAATAACTTCAGACAAGAACAGCTCAGATGTTGCAGTGCAAATTCTGCATCAAAAATAATGATGCTGACTCTCGTGCTTCGTAGGAACAAACTGCTCAGAGCATGAGACTTAAATGACGAGACGTATCTACAGAAGAACTCTGCTACTGTTTCCACCCAGAGCAACGATCTCCTCAAGGAGGCACACAGAGCAGTGAATACCTGCAGAGATGTGTCATGACAAGAATTCACCAGGACATAAAGTTAGTTGGACCTTGAATTCCATTCCTTGATCACAGGGGTTGCTGATCCTCTGACCTGGTCGCACAGACCTGCAAGGATTGAGCTCTTATAAAGAATTCCTGACTCAACCCTCATCCATGGCTGGTAGGTTTTCCCCATCTTGACTCCTTTCACCAAGCACTGAGGCTTGAGGGTCTGTGTTTCCGAAGGCTGAGGTGAACAGAGCATTGAGGACCCCAGCTTCAACCAACTTTGGTGTTCCTAGATCACCCATCCCCTTCAGCAACAGGTCCTTGTTTCCCTTGCTGAGCCTTTTACAACTCACGTGTCAGTAGTGCCTTGAAGAAATGCTTTAAATTAGCACGTCTGGTAGAACAGGCCTTGTGGAACTGCAGAAGTCAGTATCAACGACTGCGACAGACGACGCTGTGGTTCACTAATGGCACAAGCCATAATCAGCAGGGAAAGCTGAGAACGTGAGGTAGGTTTCTGGTCAGCTCTGCAGGCCTTGCTTCTACAAGTTTCCGCCAGCACATCTACCTCTACTTTTGGTTTGGGAGCAGGGAAGGGCAGGAGGGGACAGCAGACAGACCGTGCCGTAGCCAAAGCCCTCCTGGGACCTGCTTGCTGCAGTTTTCTTGCACAGTTTCTAACTCCTGCTGAAACACCACGACCAGCTGAGCACTCATACAAACCATGTTTTGAAAGCACTTGTCTGCTGCATCAGAGGACTCGCTGTGACCAATAGGAATGACTCAACTCACATAATATGACCCCAGCCACGTTAACATTATCCTGAAGCAGGGATTTAGCACAACAGCACTGTGGGCAGAATGAACCTCTAGGCAAGACACGTCGTTACACGAGGGCAGAGATGATCATCAGGACCGCGCTTACCCTACCTCCCTTTTTCACCACCATCCTGTGGACACCTGACTGTACGGAAAGATCATTTCATCTCTTTCGCAGTACAGTTTGCATTACAGCAGCCATCAGCTTCCACAGACCACCCATCGCAGCAAGGAAACGCACAGAAAGATTAACTGTGTGTCAAGTTACAGCATGAAGCAACGTGCAAAACCAGTTATGGGTTAACTCCTACTTACAGATATTTTTATTGGTGTGGCCCGGGGTCGGACCACAGCTCTGTACAGAACTAACACCACAGAGGGAGACAGGCTTCAAGAAGCACTCAACATGAAGCACAGGAACATCAAAGCCATCGTTCAGTTTAAGTTTGAATAGCATTAAGAAGCATCTTTCTTTTTGACTTCTGATTTCACTTTTGATATCACGTTGCCACTGCCCAGACGAACGCACTGCACGATCAAAGGAAACAGTTATCCAGCTGCCTCCACTACGCTCAGAGTCACAGTGTGCTCTCCAGAGGGTCAACTGGCCCTTCCCAAAGTGCTTCCATAAAGGCACATAAGACTTGCGTGTTTACTGCTACAAAGTCATGGGTACACAAGTTTGCTTAGTCTACACATAAGACAATTCTGCTAGCTCAAAACTTTTAGCCTGGGCTTTGAGTCAAACTGGACTCCCTCGTCGTTATACACATCATCATTAGCAAAGATGATGCCCAAGCAAACCCTTCGTCTGTACTAACCCATTGCCACTGAGTCAAACAAGTTCTTGCTTGGCCCCAGCATCTCTTGCCTACACAGAACATGCAAGACAGTAATTTACTTGGCAGAACTTTCTCCCTGATCCACAGTCCAGTTAGTCGTGAAAAATCAAGTCCTTTCAGAGCAGCAGCTCGTCTTGGGAAGCATTTACATGGTCACAGTATCAAAAAGAAATCAGCTCACAGCAGTGACTCGGAACGTTTTGGTTAGGCGAGATCCCTAACCGTACTGAGCCACCCACTCGGCCGTCAGCAGGTAAAGCCATTTCAGCGGAAGAAAGGGGCTTGTCAATTCACTTGAGAAAATCTGGAATGCTTTCACTTCTACCTCCTGTTTTGAACACCTACTGCATAAAAACGTGAGACTTAGCTAGCAAATATTCCTCAGTAGAAAGGTTTTTCTGGTAACGTTTGCAGTTTGTTGTGCCAAATCACTCATTTAGCTTTTTCGGAAAATTATTATTTTCTTCCTAACAATCCAGTCATTTAATCATCCGAGGTGACAAGTTTAACAGCACATACTTCACTACTCCTAGATATCCAGCAATTTATGCACAAAATGCAGATTTGCTCTGTTGGAATATAACTGTATTTCAGCTTTCGGATTGTTTTGGGAAAACAATCTTTCTTAACTTCATAACAACATTTCACAGAAAACGTACACAACCGGCATTACATTTTCACCGAGCATATGAAGACAATTCTTTGGCAAGTCCTCTCCTCTAAGTCATGAGGACAGCAAGTTAAGAAAACACCACTCTGGGAAGATCCCGGATTAAGCCACCAAATGCGTTCTCTAACATGTAGAAAAGCAAAACAAGTTGCACCCTCATCCTCCCCAGACAAACCAGAAGGGAGGCAGGCAGGGAGCCGCAGTTGTGCAATCTAGCTCCCCTGAGCTCTGTTCCCTTTGAAAACTAGTCCCACGCTCACTGCACTGAACAGTTCACAGAGGAGTAATCAATCCATGAAGCAAAACCCTCACCCCAGCCTTCCAATCGACCCAACTCGACATGTAGCTGAAGAGCACAGAAGATGAAAGATTTTTCCTTCCTTTTAAATTAGAGACTTTTCAAAATATTAAGTTTTGTTTATGCAAGGCGAAGTAATTAATGACCTAACATCCCCTTCCCATCTCCTATCACCAAGATGCATCTGTTTCCCCCAGCAACGTTTCCTGCAGGTGGGTATCGCTTCTCCTCGACGCGGCGCAGACCACCGCACCTGACTTGACCGTTTAATATTTAGTGCATGGAGTTATGCAGAGGGCAAATGAAACAGCACCTTAAAAGCTGTTGCATTTGGGATTAGAGTGTGTGGAAGAGCAAAAGCCAGAGCTTGGAATCGCATGGCTTGGGCACAGAGAACTCACCAAGCCCACATTAGAGTTCCTGAGAGCAAAGCTGCGGCGTGTTTCCCTCACAAGCTTCGAGCTGGCGATGCCCGTCAGCGACCCCACAGAAAGTTCCCTGTCCCAGGTAAATCGACAGGGCATGCTGTTTGCACTATCACCGCGCCAGGAATTAAATGCATCTCTGAACGAGCTGAACGGCGATACCAGCAGATTTCAGTGCCACAGAGCACCTCGTCGCCCTGATCTGAAGTTTCTGTGCCAAGGCAAGCTGTAACTGCTGTGCCGCCATCGCCTCGCGTCCCCCAGCCCTTCACCTTTCACTAGAGCCAACGCAGCGTGGCACAGGCTGACTCAGGTCTGACGTCAAGGTGGTCTAGTTTCTGAAGGCAGGTACTGAAAAACTCTACAGGATTTCTGCCCTCTAACTCTGTGACAAAACTTCCCCTACAATTTCTCCGGTGATACAAACTCCCCGCTTGAAAGTCTCCTGGCTTCATTTTTCCACGCCATTCCCATGATATGCATGAGATGCTGCCCCAGCCCTGTCAAATAAGCAAAGCAGAGAATATAAATTTATGAGATGCTGGGTTTTGGGTGGATGCCAGGAAAAGTTAGCAAGAAAATCCCATTTCAATACATCGCGAATAAACCTGTAGAACAGCGATGCCAGATTTTCATTTCACTAGCAATCTTTTGTTGTTGTTGTTGACGACAAAACACAGCCCGTGCCAAGTTCCAAGGGCCATAAAACCATACACTGAGACGCCAGCCAAGCGCGCAGGGGCTCAGCGAGCCCACACGCAGCTCCCAGAAACGCCATCCCGAGCCAGCCAAGTGTTTTAGCAACACGCACTGGTGCAAATCAACAAATGTATAACCTGAAGGTAAACATTTTGGCAACTACTACTTAGTCCGGGAAGTCATAACAGGAAAACGAGCAGTTTGTAGCGAGCGGCGGCACTCGCCGCAGAGGTTTGTAAGGATTTACAGGTTTCTGTAGGGCGGCAAGACCTCAGCCCTCACCTGCAGCACGGCTGCTCCTGCGGGTCAGGCTCCTACGTGCGCCGTGCCGAGCCAGGAAGCCACCGACCCATACAGGGAGCTCATGCTGGGAGGGATCCCTCTGGAGCCATGGATCACCAACTCCAGCTCCTGAAGAAAGACAAGTGCGCTGACCTACTTCAACTTCTGCAAGACTTGTCTCTGACTAGATAAAGAAAAAACATTGTTATCCCCACTCCGACATCCATTTCACCATTACAGGCTGGACTCGGTAGCATCTGGAATATCACACGCAAGCTACTGATTCAGGTTTTTAATGACGCTGTTTTTCAGCAGGCGCAATTACTGTTCCATCTCCCCACTCCTTTCCCAATTGCAGTGTTGGGGACTTTTGTGGAGAGGAAAAAACCAAAGCATTATTCCTGCAATCTTAAAGCAGGGGTTTTGCCAGCAGATCACAGGATTGCTGGTGTGATCCCTGTGTGCATCAAACCTGCGGCTTCAACATTACTCCAAGAGAAAGAATAGCCATAATGCATAGGCATGTTAATGGATAAACGTCTCAAAAAGGGCTTTGGTGACTGTGCCCAAAGAGCAGGTGTATATATTCCAAGTTTCTACCCTTTATGTAACTGCAAAGGACCACATTCTCAGTGCAGACTCTTGTAAAAACGAGACCTATCAAACGCTAATGCCCACCAAGGACATCAGGAATTGAGTTTATGGCTTCATCCTATGCGTGTTTTAAAAGTTCATTGCTCTAACTCTGTTGGTCTTGTTTTGTTCTGCTCTTCCCTGCGACAGTGAATCAACCGTCTTTATTTCAGAAACTCCTTCACGCAATACTAGCTTTGTAAATATATTTTACAGCACAGTTCCTCCAGCACTGGAAAACCCACAGTAAAGCCAACTAGCAGCAGAAGATAACCACCAACTAATCCACAAGACTCTCCAGTATCATTGTGTATCAGTGTGCTATTGCCATATAAATGAGAAACAAATGTCTGCAACATCCATAATTATAATTCTCCCATTTACCAGATAAATGTCACTAATCTTGACTAGAAATAACTCGGTCTCCTGTCTCAGCTCCTACCCCACAGTGGTGTTAAACAGCAAGGCTTTGTGGTGGCTTGGGTGGAAAGATGGGTACAACGGGACATCAGCAGAGAGGAATCTGCATGTGAACTGAAGGAACCTGACCACACAAACTTAATATTTGAAATCAAACTTGAGATTCTGGTTAGATTTAGGTTCATAAAAGCTTTGATATCCAGCAGCGTTTCTGCCTGCTAGACGGCTACCGACAGCAATGGTTTGAGAACCTGCGTACGTGGCAGCGTTACAGCGTTAGCTGGGGAGGTGGGCAGCGAAAGCTGGGTATACAACATCCAGGAGGAAGAATTCACAAACCCAGCATTATTTTAGGCAGTGAAATTCCTCATGCTGTACAAGAACTAGCCTAACACCCACCTCACAGCCCCTCCAGAATGTTGTGCTAATATTACCAAATGAAAATGAACAACTGACAATAAATCAGTGTAGGAGTTTCATATTAGACTTTCATCCAAATGGAGAAATGGATCATGGGGAGGCAAGAAGAAACATGCCAGTATCTCAAAATGCCAAAACTTTGGAATTAAAACATTCACTACCAGCTTGGAAAGAGGGTCTGTGTAAAGTTCCAGTTGCTGTAGCACTACACACCGCGTGGAGAAAGAAGTCAAAGAACCGACCAAAAGGGAAGGAAGAAGAGACGGCAGAGACTAAAAGAGCAGTTATTGAATTGAAATGACCTTCTAACCAAAGAGTTCTTTCTCTGCAGGTTGTCTGTCAGGAAAAGCCATAAATCTGTGCAGAAGCCAGGAGACAGGGAGAGTGATGAAGTGGTGCAGTGGAGACGTACCTGCTGCCAGGCAGCCGTGCCAGCCCCGGAGGAGACTCAGGCTGGCACAGCATGTGGGGCCGAAGGGTGAAGCAAGGTGACCTGCGGGCACCGCAATATCACAGGGATGGAGAGAGAAAGGAGCACACCCCCTCTTCGTCTCCATCTACCTCCGTGTTTGTAATTTAAAGTATAACTGAAGATGGCCAGTGCGGGACACTGCTTGCTGTAACACTGTGATCTCAGAGATGAACCTGTACATCCCAAGCCAGGCCTGAACTGAGAATCTACACAAACCCCCTTACAACTTTAGATTAACATGTCTGATGGTAGCATGCACAAAAGAGAAAGATATGGAATAATTTTAACCTTAGAAGAGAGAGGAAGGAGGGAGGGAGCAAGGGAAGGAACAAAATTTCTCTTTCAGAGACTGTGTAGGGAAGAAACCCAAGGGGGTGCACACACCCCCTCCCTAACAGTGACCCACGCCCGTGACACAAGCACTTCATTCCTTTTGTAACTTTTCATTCATTAACACACCAGAGACAACCTCTCTTTCGAGTTCCAAAACGCCTCCGGTTTTGTTTCGCTAGGTGCGGACACTGGCCTGCCGGATGACAGGATGCCCACTCTGGGGGTCAGTCCTTTTCAAACGGGGAGAGCAAAGCCCGTCTGTAGGTCTGCACAAGCAGTATTTCCAGCGGACAGCCAGCGTTCACCCAGCTCTTTAAAAGAATATTCATGATCATTTCCATTGCAAAAAATGGGAATTTTAACCAAAAAGTTTAACAGGACTACGGGAAAAACATGCCCAACCCATGAACAAAAAACATGCTGTTGCTCAGAGCAAAATCCACTCCAGTTGATATTTCTTAAATGCTTTTTATTTAAACCCTCAGATCATTGTGTAGAAACCTCTGTAGGGTGCTACTATCACAGCAATCACGTCAAGACAGACACTAGCTTTCAGAAAGAAGCCACTAATTATCCAAAAAACCGAATTACTGCCAGCCCCGTGAAACAACCTATCACTACCCAGCTGCCACCAGGGTCACGGGAGGCAGCGGTTTCACTACAGGTACTTTTGTCCCACCACTACTGATGCACAAGTATTGCCCAAAAAGTTTCCCGATTAAAACATCCCTCCTCAAACTACTCTGTGAGCTTCTTTCAAGGCCTTCATGCCTACTCACTTCACCAGGAAAAGGGAAAATGAGCTGTTATTTGCTGGTTTTACCTTGACCGCCCTAGCACTGGGAGCAAACTGTGCTCCATCCTCACTGAGCAGTGCGGAGCTGCCACGGGCAACCAGACTTTGCAATCGCATCTTGACGTTTCAAACCAACTCGCCAACAAGCCAAAAGTATTTGCTCTAAATATAAAACACAAAGCCACGCTGGGTTTTATAAATACACAAGCAACCATGGAAGATAGACTAAATCAATGAACGCGTGAATTCCAATTCCAATAGGCGGGACGGTGCTCATCTGGCTTCACTTAGTGACATGCTGTGATCTGTGCCTTCCAAACAGGTTGTTACACATATGAAACACTCATATACCAGCGAGACATAAAATCAGGATGTCATCAAACCTCCACAGTTTTAAGCAGAAATCGCTCAGGACTTCAGGCTGCAAAACTGAAGGTGAATAATTGCATCTATTTTCTAACGAAGACCACGAGCCTCAGAAGTCAAGTCCACAAGTTTTCAAGAGGTTTGCCTAATATTTTTGGAGGTATTTCTGCTTCAAATAAGCCATCCAGTTAAGCGGAGATAAACACGCACACACATCAGTGACCTTGTTTAAACAATGCACCGATAATTGTAATAAAAGTCGCTGCCAAATCTAAATATAAACTTCTAGGAAAAAACAATGGAGTTTGAGTAGGAGACAGACTTCTCATATTTACTGTTTACCTAATTACCCAAATGAATGTGCAATTTGGCCTCTCTCCCCTTCTCAGGCTGCATGACCACTTTCCCACTCGGAGCCAAGAGAGCTCTGGCTGTTACTGGAAACGCAGCGTGATCCGGCACATTTGATGCTCCGAGTGCACTTGGTGCAATGTCAAAGCTTGCATCACGGTTCGGGTATGTGCGCACTCCGCTTCCCCCAGACAGCCCCACGCCTGACACAAGGCAGATAGGCACCGCAGGACTTAGTCACAGCTACACAAACAGGGATTTCTATTTTGTTTAAAAGGCAGGCATGGGGGCAAAAAGAAAAATCCCACTTAAAACCCACTCTGAGTTTCCAACTTGGGGTGCCCAAGCAGGAAATGAAGAGAGGAGGGGGAACGAGAAAACAAGGAAAAGGAGAAAGTTCTTTTATTCAGGGTTATATTTTTAGACTATTACTAGTTTTGGGTCGTCACTGGGCTACAGAAACTGTGTGAATTAGCGCAGCATTATCCTTTCTAATTTTTGCTAAGTCCAGGCAGCAGTATTAACCTAATCTGCTTACACGGGACATGGCAGGGCATTTGCCCCCCCACCCCCCCGCCTTGCTCTGGGGAGCGAATTATCCACCACAGACACTCCTGGCTGCAGCATCCAGCCAGCCATACATTCCCTCTTTGCCCATTCCGTGTAGGAACACACACGCTGTAAACAAGTAGGATTGACCCCCGTTACGTTGGGAAATAAAGTCTACATATTGAAGACACTGAACCTTGATTTGGAGCGCACGGAGGTAATGTGATTTATAACTGTAATGTATGGGAAGAAACATGGCCGAAGTGCTTTTCCTTCATGCTAAAAATACTCACGACTTACAGTGCCTTTGCCCTTCTCGGTCTATCGATATGTATGAGAGTAAAGCTCAATTTTGTTAGGCAGGCTGAGGCTAGAGGAGGGAAATCGGTGCCCCCTATTCCCCGCTCTATTTTAGTTCAGAACAGTTGTGTAGCACATTTATTCTCGTTGTTTCAAAACAAGTTAAAACTAAACTCTTATTTTTCTAACAAGTTTCTCTCCCCAGCTGTCATTGCTAGTGTTACTGTCAAGCTATTTTTTTATTTCCTTTCTCCGCGCTCGCACAACACAGGCCAAACCCATTTGCGACTTCCCTCCCTAGATGCAAGTTGCCACGCACAGATCAATTATAGAGAAATACAATGAGTTACAGTAAAGAAACCATTGGGGAAAAAAAAACAAACATATGGAGCTCAACTTCTTTATAAATATCTTCAAAAAGGAGCCTGGAAACATTCCACGCCAGGCTGGCGATGCACGGGGCAGAAGTGGTGGGGAGTGGCAAGGGAAGAGGCAGACAGAACAGGGATATTTTTTTTGTTGTTGTAACGTTTTGTTTTCTTCTTTCCAAAAAAACAAGAAAGGCCAGGAAATCCTCCCAGTTTGGCATTCCCAACACCACCGTGCTGGATGAAATACAAGGTCTTCGCTTCCTGTTCTCTCCTCACTTCACAGTGAGGATGGAGCAGGACAAAGCCGACGTCGGATCTCACGGAGATGCTACAGAGAAGCAGCCCCATTGGTCAACTCTGCACAAGTTCGGGGTTATTCCATTTGTTTGGGCAACGTGCAACTTCTCATCCCATGCCAGTGAATTTATTTTTTGGACCGTGAAAACCCACATCAGGCCTTCGGGTCAGTAAAGCTCCTCCTACACTTATCTCTAAAACAAAGATGAAGGGATCATGCCTCCTATGCGGCTCCCCTCTTACCACACCAGCCAGGAAAACTTTAGGGTGTAGATGGTTAAAAGGGAATGAAGGGAAAAAAAACCCCAAAGCTCTCCTCACTTGCCACCCCACTTTAGGGGGACAGGGACCCAGTCAGCTCTGCTCCTGCTCACGCTGGACATGGGAAAGGTGGCTGAGCACCCAGAGGAATCTCCTTTCCGACCCATCCCTCGGGTTCCCACTTCAGAGTGGCTGTGCAAACCTCCTGCTCGCCAGTATCCCAACGGCAGAGCGAGGCACAAGTAGCTTCACATGAAAGGTGCTGGTGGCAGAGGATTAACACACAGATTTGGGACCTGGGGAGGAGGCATGTGGATAATCATGCAGTTGGCATGATTTCCACCAACAGAGGACAAAAATCACCTTCCCTGTATAAATATTCACACAGGGGCATGAGGACAACTGACAACAAAACAAAACCAGCTTTCTCCTCTCTGAAAAGCCATCCAGGCTATCATGTCCTTCTTTTATCTTCTTGAGCACCTTAAAAACTGACTGAAGAAAACTGAGTATTACTCCGAAATGGACTGAAACAGACGCAAAAAAAAAAAAAAAAAGGAAAAACCATCTTCTTGAAATATAAACCCCTCAAGGAACATAATTTGCTGCAATTAAATGCGAAAAGACAATTCTCAAGGTAAGCCATAACAAATCACCTTCAGAGTTTAGCAGGTTGCGGTTAGGTTTGGGGGATTTTTCAAGGCACGGATTAGTGTTTTACACTGACCTGTCAAACACACTTCTGAACTCCTCACGAGTTAGTTTCCAGGACCACCGAGATAACGTTTTCCAATAAAGAGCTTTAGAAAATTTAATTCTTAAACTAGCGAGAAGCCTGGGGTCTCAGGCTGCGTCACACAGCTTCACTGAGCTTCCGCAGAGAGCGGTATGTTCATCCACCAGACACAGTGACGTCACCCTGGGAAGCCGAGGATCCTGCCACCCACCTTTTTGACTCAGGCTCTCGCCGATCAACAAGAAATTCTTGATACCCAAGTGCTCAAAAAGAGCTGAAAATGCTATAGATAATTATTATCCTACACTAAATACACCACTGCTTTTACACTTAAGACAGGTTTAATAGCTGACATTTACAATAACCCTTATACACTCTTCAGATATAGTAAATTATTTTAACAAGCTCTCTCTTGAGTTCCCTTGTCCTTCCTTTCTGGGTCACTAAGGTTTAAATATGGGCTCTATCTCCCATGCACAGAGGATATGAGCTCTTTTTTCTCTGTTTTCTTACTTGCTTTGTTCTATACAGAGAAAGATGTTCTCCGACCAGCTGAGAAGCGGAACACTCTGTTCCCAGAGCATTCCCTCCTAAGTCACTGTCTGCTCACAACACAGGGTATAAGATCTCCCACACTTTTTCTCCAAATCCCAACCATTTTGCAAACTTTCAGTGTGCCTAAATTAAACGGAGTTTTCTGTCAAGTGAATTAAAAAAAAAAAAAAAAAATCACATTTCCTGCCAAACCACTAAACCACGTTCAAACCTTAGAACGTACGTCCAATCCGGCACGTCTCAGTGGTTTGGGTGGAAAATTCAGGTATGCAGAGGCTGAGTTTGTGAAGCTGCAATGCTCAGCTTGACTGAAAGGGGCTGGTCAAGACCATCAAGTCCAGAGAGAATCAACTGGATGTTTACTTGTACTTCTGCAACCCAGGATGCACAAGCAAACACAAGTAAATCCCAAACCCACTGCTCACACCAGGCTGCTGTTACACCCCTGGCTATAAGGTGACCCTGCAGAAGCATTTCGTTGTTCTGAGCTGTTTAAGACCTTTCACACTGAGGATTGTGGGTTTACAACTCCACAGTTCACGGTGGCACATCTGAGGAACCTGCAGCAAAGGGGGGAGAACACAGACAAGTGCCTCTTACACTGCCTTTGTTACTGAACAGCCTACAGCGGAACATCAGGCCTACAAGCAGTTTTCCAGAAAGAGTGGGAGATTCACAGGGACTGCACATCAGTTCCTTATTCAGAACCTTTTTGTCACATTCACTGGAAAAAAAAAAAAAAAACAAGCTGGGTTTATTCCTGTCCTTCATTCTTCCACCCTACTGAGGTTTTCCCAGTTGCTTTTTCCACTCTCCTCTCCGCTCTTCCCATGTAAGAACCATCAAACACAGCCAACAGACAGATCAAATCACACAGGCCTTCCTGTTGTATTCACCGTGTCTTTCACAGCTGAGTAGTCCACATCCATTCCACTCCAGTCCAGAGGGATTTTGAGAGACTGCATATCCCTGACGATAACAAGGGAGTTCACCCACTTGCACCTCTGCTTTCAGCCCACTTTTCTAAGTCCTTACAACTACAACTCCAGACAACCAAACTACAGTTCAACAGATTCAACAATGCAGAAAAACATATCTGTTCTAATTTACATTTGCGCTTTTTAACACTTGTTAAAGTTGGCAATGAGAGAATATTAAAATGAGAAGTTCAACTCCTTCACGATTAAAATCTTTAAATTTTGTACCAGATAGTTCTGATTCATTCAGAAATTCCCTGAAGGTGGCAAATTCTGGGTAATCCCACTAAAGCTCTGTGTGTGTGTAAATCACTGCTCTCTCACTCTTTTTCTATTATTAAATGCACTTCTAATTAAAGGCAAGCATTCTGAGTAAAATAACCGAAGCCAATCCCCACAAACTACACTACTGGGAAAATTAAGCAGAATGAAAAACCACTGCAGCAATGCAAAAGAGATTAGTGACACACAACACAACTGCTCACTAAAGAAAAAGGGGGAATAAGTGTATATTTAAAGTTCAGAGATTTAGAGCCAGGAATAAAAGGGGAAACAAGACAGAGGAAGGGAAAGGGAAGAGGAGGAAGGAACATTGGTTATCTCAAGATCTTCACTTCAGGGATTACAGAAGGAGTAAAGAAGCAGCAAAGAAATTCCACTGCAGCTTCTTCTGAAACAGATAGGTCTGATGCTGCCATTACCTGGCCACAGAGATTTGACAGCTGATGTAGAAATGTTGAAATCTCACACCTAGAAAGCTGTAATTTAGCAAGGGTAGTTATTTTTAAGCACTTACTCAGGAAAAAGCTGAATTTAGCTCAATTAAAACTAGCCGCTGCCTGCGATTGTCCCAGAAATTCAATGTCAAGAAATTCATACAGGACTTGTAAAGCTTGAAAAATCTACAGACACAAGCAGAAAATTTATGTTTGTACTTTTTCTGACTAGCCTTATTTTTAAGCCTAGTTATAAATTATAACTTTCTACCCCAAAGCAACTTTCAGTATTAACTGAACTCAAAACTGCAATTCCTTCTGCTTCCTTCTATCATCTAATTTGCTCTCTCCTCTCAGGCCCTACCAAGACTGGAAATCTTATTTTCAAAACTCATTTCCCCCTTGCTGTTATCTGATAACAACCCCCAGGACTGCAAGTTTAGTATATTCTGCTTTTATAATGATTAACAAGTGAACCCAAACACTTTGTTTACAGCATCAGCAATCATTGGTGTTCATTTACTTGGTGGCAGTACTGGAGAGCTGCTTAGCGGAAGGCACAACAGCTTCATGTCACAGCTAATACTACACCACCCTCTGTGAACTTTAGGTGGATGAACTCAGGGATAATAAAAGAAACCCTATTATCTTCAGTAATTACATAATTTCGGAGCCTTGTTGCAGTCCCTTGTTTGTTTGTAGTGGAGATAGAGAGATACAAAGAACAGAAAACATTGACTTTTAATAGCTTTGTCTCTGAAGATACATTATAAGTGATTTATTACTAATAACAATGTTGCATTCTAGGGGCTAAAATGTTTTCATTATTTAAAGCTATTTAAAGGAAAAGATGTATGAAGTTCCCAGTGAACAGAAATAGCAGCTTGTACAAACCATTTCAGATTCTGGGGCCTACAAGGAAGCTGGAAGGGGGGTTTTTCACAAGGGCCTGTAGTGACAGGACAAGGGGTAACGGGTTTAAGCTGAAGGAGGGGGGATTGAGATTGGACATCAGGAAGAAATTCTTCCCGGAGAGGGTGGGGAGGCCCTGGGACAGGCTGCCCAGAGAAGCTGTGGGTGCCCCATCCCTGGAAGTGTCCAAGGCCAGGCTGGAGGAGGCTTGGAGCAGCCTGGGCTAGTGGAGGGTGTCCCTGCCCATGGCAGGGGGTGGGACTGGGTGGGCTTTAAGGTCCCTTCCAACCCAAACCATTCTGTGATTCTATGTTTCTGTACTTGATGCTGCTCCATGTCCTCCCCTACTGCAAACACCTGTGTGCAGAGGACATCGCACACAACATCCCGTGCTCAGCTGGAAGGTTTCTAAGAACTATGAACATACAAGGTAATGCCACGTTATTTTTAAACAGGTTTCCCTTTTTTAAGAATATTAATGACTTTCTGAAGACAGGATGCTGATGGCTGCATGACAGAACACAGCACTACTAAGCCCAAACCAGATTTGGAATATTTCCGACCCCCGTACTGCATGTTTTTCATTAAGCGAGATGCGCCTGTGAGCAAGCACGTTCGGTAGCACGCTCGCCTGAACCAGCAGCGCAAACGTCACTGCACTCAGGTCAGTGAATAAACAAACACTGGGGCTCCCTAAGCCATGGCATACTGATATGACAGCTCAGGGGCTACTACCTTTAAAATCAATACTATTTTATCTACGGCCGTTTACTGTGAAGGTCCCCGGCGTATCATCCTCAGCAGTCTCAGATACAAGATACTCCTTACGCTTAAAAAAAAAAATCCTCTGAGTTACTGGAGATTGCTGTTAGACTGCCATTATCTCCCTGCCAGAAGGAAGTAACATTGAAGATGGTGCAACCATTAAGGCTGTTACTTTGCTGCTATTTGAGAGGTTTGGTGTGACAACCTTAACAGCTCCTTGCATCCAACATCATCGCGATCCCGAGCCTCAGCGGTGGCAATGGGGGTCTTTGCAAATGCGAACTGAAGGGAAACGCAGCATGTAGTTAGAAAACAAAGGAAGCTGCTTGGCTAATTCCTCCTTTACAAGCTTTTGCTACTTGGCTGGTTTTTAAGGTGTTGAGTTTTCCATACAGTTTGCATTTTTCTATTTTATAAGGCAAACTGATGTTAAAGAACAGGCAATTTCAGTTGACTTGAATGTCTCTTCAGCCAGGGCATGGCTCAAGCTCATTTCAGGTTATCTCAACTCCCCAAAATGATCTGCACTTTCTCCTGCAGTTGCAGACAGGCAAATTAAACACTAACTTAAAAGTAACAGGGAATCCGGAGAGGAGCGATAAACACAATAGCATTTGTTAAGCTGGCAAAATGCCATTCGCCCACTTTGACCTTGACTTCTTACCATCTTTTTCTTTTCAATGAAGATTGAACATCCAACCTCGGGATGTTCAGCTCCACCATCACTTCACAAAGTGTTCACAAGTTCTCCACCATCACCAACCTTAAACATATTTATACAGAGAGGTCATGAAAAAAATAACTGTTTCAAAGGAAGTGGAATATAACCCCTGCTGAAACAGCCTCTGACCACGTCTGTTCTTACACAGAAGTCACCACTTACAAGTCTGTCATGGTTTAACTCCGGCTAGCAAAATACCACGAAGCCGCTCTCAAAAATCCCCCTCCCCTCCTCCAGTGGAGGGAAAGAATCGGAGGAAAAAGAAATAAGGAAGCTCATAAAATTGAGATAAGAACTATTTACTAATTAAATCTAAATCAATATATACAAGTACTACTAATACTAAATAATTAAAATAGTAGAAAATGAAACATACAGTACAATATATACAATATGATAAAATAGGATACAATTTCCCACCATCCACTGTCCAATGCACACCCAGATGTTGAGGGATGAAAATCAGACCCAGAGAGCCCGAGAACCACAGCCCGAGAGCCGCGGCCTGAAGGCCGGAGCCCGGGAGCCTACGCAGCAGATTCCGAGCAAACCTTATCACTGATAACACGGCCAGAAAACTCAAAACAATCCACCAGCTCCCACACGAAGGGGCCAGCACAGGAGTTAGCAAAGCAGCTAACGCAGGAGGGTGGGCAAGTGCCCGGAGAGACAAGCAAGGGAGTAAGGGAGAGAGAGAGAAGGGAAGAGTAATGGCTACCGGACCCTCTTCCCCACCCAAAGAGACCGGAACATGACGTGCTATGGGATGAAATACTTCCTTGGTCAGTCTGGGTCAGCTACAGTATCCGAAGCAGACAAAAGACCTTGAGTTCAGTACAAGCCATCCCCAGCACCAGCTGAGGCCTTATCAATGTTTTCACTTACTGTCCAGCAACAGAGTTCCCTGGCAACCAGAGTAAAGGGAGTTAGCCCTTTCCTGACTGAACCCAGCACAAAGTCCCTGCTGAAGACTGATGTTCTTTCATTTAGCTCATTAATCCTGAAATCCCCGAGAGCTTCTGCGAGTTGGTGGCTAAGCAAATGCATAAATTTGGAACGTGCAAACCCAGGATCACTGTCAGATATTTTATAAGTAAAATCTCTCACTAGGAACTAAGAATGAAAGAAAAATTATTTTACTGGCATGAGAAGAGTTAAAGAAGAGTAGCCATCAGACACAGACCCTACACAGTCAAGAAAAATTGCTCATCCACCTATTTTGCTGCAGACTTTTCTTCTGCCCAAACTACACGTGATAACACAGAATAAGGGGTAGATCTGTACTCCTGCTGCTCCCCGTACTTTAAAAACCGGAAAATAAATGCTATAAGTGTCCCTTATGGTCCTTTATAATGTTTGCTTCCTGCACCATTTCTTTTTGTACCCGAGCACTCACTGCAGTGGTCCATTTATCCACACACTAGTACGAAGACCTGGGCAGCAGCCTGGGACTGCAGATGTGAGGTCTCAGCACCGCAACTGAAGAAACCCCACTGGCTTCAGGCACACCTTTCCCTGGGGCAGAAGGAAGGCTTGTAGTGATACCCCTATCCAAATGGATTTTCGACGGGTATGCCTCCTCTGGGGCCACCCTCCCACCGCTGCGTTTTATACTGTTCTCCAAGCATCCTCAACTTCCTACCATCCTGCAAGTATTTACAAAAACACACTGAACACATCCCCACAGTGTAAATAATGAGATCTAAGTCTGAAAAAACCCTCTCCAGAGATTCTACAGTAATGCCTAAAGTTATCGAGCCAATGCTTATTACATGTTTCCCTCATCACAGAATTCTGCTTTCAAACATTGATGTGCTTAAACTCCTCTTAAGAAAGCTATGCAAGGTACAGGTATGCTCTCAGCATTTAATATCTGTTAAACTTCTCTACAAAAAAACCCTCTACATGGATTTTCAGACTGCCTTTTTTCCAAGTGAAACTTCAACTAGAATCATTCCAATTGCCTTATCTCTGAAGCAGGGAAACAGAGATTTTATTTATTTTCACGCCATCTCTTTTCGTAAAGACTGGTTAATTTACCCCAAGTCCCCAGTTCTTCACAGAACTCAGGACTTTACAGGGGAAGTCTTCTCTTCAGTTTCCTGTACTTGTCAAGCCACGTCTGTCACAATGTCATCAAGGAGATGACTCGGTTTCGAGCAATAGCTCCATATTTCCTAGAGGGAGAAATTCATGGTTTCCAAGAAGTGCTGAGCGAGTGGAGAGAGATCCCAAAGTTTGGGCTAGGAGGGGACAGCATTGGTCAACACAATCTCAAAGGCAGAGGCCAAAGCAATACGTGGCACACCCAGTCTGTAACTGCTTCCTTAGCAAACCCCGGGGCAGAGAGAAGTTGCTCTGCGTGGGGAGGGTTGTTTCAGCCCATGGTAACTCACCAAATCAGTCCTAATGAGCCCGAGTTACTGAAGAACCTTCTGCCCCATTACAGCGCGACTCACTCAGATATGTCGCTGCAGAAATCATTTCCTGCTGTGGCAGTTGCTGATGTTTGCTTTGCCGGGCAGCAGTGTGAGGAAAGGACGCTTGCACCAGGAATCACAAGGCTAATAAAGAAATTCCTGAAATTTGAGCTGCCTCTTAAAAACACTCACCGAGTACGCATATAATCACACTCCATAATTATCCTAATTTGCACAATTAAAAGCTGAATAAACGCCATAAATTTAAATGAAAAACCCCAGGCACAGGCTGGTGCTGCTACTGGAATATTTTAAAATCCAAAATATACAACACGGCTGATGACGATTTCTGTAACACCTGCAACATGAGAGCACCTTACTGAAATCCAGTTGGATACTGATCACCAGCTTAGAAGAATATAAACAAAGCAGTGATATTCTTTCTCCTACAGCTCATTAGCAGTCTCTTCTTCTCAATCCCATCTTTCGGTACAGTCACAGCTGACACAACGGTTTATATGCTTCCAAGATGCCCGTCTCCTGCAAGCTCTCCCGACAACCCCCCAGATTAAAAGCCATCCTACTTGTAGGGACTGGTGGTGTTATTCATCCAAGCTAAGACAGAAATCCCACGGCAGGCTAAGGAACAGGCTTTAAAAGTGACCATGCCCCACAGCTAGCCCATTCCTCTGGATAACCATCTTCTCCCCAGCCAAAGCTTTTGGCATTTCCACGTAGCCATTTCACGCTGGAAATGGAAGATGAAAACAACAACACCCAACAGCTCTGCCCATGAAAGCATTTCTCCTCCGAGGCACCTAAACCAACGCTTTCCAATCGGTTATCTTTCCCATCAGGCAAGACGTTTCTCATACTCACCACTCCACGGCTTTGCCTGCACTAGCACCTTCCTCACCAGGCTTGCCATACTGGAATTTTTACCCACGTTGTCTGAACCTGCTCAGGACCAAACCAGGTGGAAGAGTTCAAAACCAGAACGTCTGCATCTAGTCCCTGCGTCTCCGCCAGCCCCGTGGCTTTTTCTCCCGAGGCTGCACAGCGTCTAGATGAAGAGGGCTGGGAACACAGACACGCACACACACGCGTGCACGCACACGCACAGGAAGCTTGGAACCAAATCAGTGTTAAACGGACTGACTTCCTTCTTCATGCTCCAGCATCTCTGCTGTAAACAAGCACTGCATATTAGCTAAGCGAAGCCGAAAAATCCAGCAGAGAAGGACAAAAGAAGGAGTGGCTCCAGCAAGGAATAACTATTTTAAATACACAAACACATCTTCCCATCAGATTAAAACTAGCTTTTAAATTAGGCAGATTCTGAAGCCATTGTTGTGACAGAATAACTCAAGACAAACAGGAGACGCTGCTTCCTGCTCTGGAGAGGTCTCCTGGATTTCCAGGACGAAGCATCCTGTAAGCTTTCCAAGTGCCTGGATGAAAAGGCTTGAAGTGTTCACGACAGAAGGCAAAGAAGGGGGAGGCAGATGCAGAAAAAACCCCGAGAGGCACGCCAGCCACAACTGCTGCACCTTGCAGCCTAAATGCCAGGAATAAGCAAGGGAGGGATGCTGAGCTCGTGTCTGGGTCAGCCCACGCTGAGAGGGTACCAGCCCTGTCCCACAAGCCTGCCAGCAGCTCTTGGGAACAGGGTCCATGTTGTGTGCTGGGATCAGGCAGCAGTCAACTGCATCCTCTCCAACGGTGTTTCATAAACAGCCTGCTTGTGTTTTGAGAGATCTCCACCTCTGAGGCATTTAACTCGTGGCAGTTCCACAGACAGAGGACACACCACCAGCGTGCACCAGACATGCCACCAAACCCTTCTGCACAGACCTGGAGGGCTCTAACACTTGTCCCGCTGCTGGCAACAAACACTCTGCTGACAGATAAGAGCAAGCGGGCCAAGTTCTCCTGCCCCAGGATGCTCCAAAGGAAGACGACGATGGCTTTGACCCCTCCAGGGGATCTCCAGCAGACCCATGGGCTTGGCAGGCAGGATGAGCAAGGGCAAGCAGAACCCATGAGACAGCAGCCGCTTCTGCCTACCACTGCCCTCATGATATGGTGCCACAGCCTTGCCAAGCTGGGTGGCTGCAGAGCATCCCACCTGGTCTGCAGAGGAAGGAAGCCAGAGAGACCACTGCCTGTCCTCTCCTGTTGCGAGAGGCTGCAGCAACAGCCCTCCAAACCTGCTGCATCCGAGCATCCTTGGAAGAAGAGAAAAGAGAGGATGGACAGGGTAGCTTTGGTCTGTCACCGAGGATCAGCCGGTGACCATTCTCTCCCTTGGCCATAGCAGCCTTTCTGCTCACAGCAGCCCAGGTGCTGGAAAATGCCCGTCTGGTGGACTACAGCCGGATAGGCTGAGATGCACGTGGCTTTGCAGCACTAGAAACTTTTCCTTGCCTCTGGAAGTACAGCAACATTCCAGTAGTTCTTGGTCTGGGACCTTCAGCAGCCAGTATCGTTATCGAGAACACTAACGAGATCATGCCTGACCACTGCGTGGGTTCTCAAACAGCGGCCAGCACAGAAGGCTGAATGAAGAGAAGCTGGCAGCTTGGCAATCCTTAGCCCCAGGATGTTAAGTGCCTGTTTGAAAAAACTGCCATCTTATGCCTTTTCAGACAGATGCATGTTATTTATCTTTCTATCCAAGACCACTTATCTCATAAAAGAGCTTTATTACATCTAAGCTGAAACGCTGAAAGATCTGCCACTATTCAACAAACATCCTTTTTATTACTACCTTGCAAAGCTGGCTACTAAAAGATCCCCCATTTTTTCTGAGTCTCTTAATACAGCAACAGCAAATTCCATAGTCTACCTCTTTCCCTCCTCTTTCCACCCTGCCTTTCAAGACAAACCAAATTTTCATTGAAGTTAAGTGAAATCAAGTTGCTGCTATCCCTTAAGGCTTGTAACTGTGAGATCAAGGGGTTGGGGTCAAAAAGAGACAGAGCTGCTCTCAAAATGAGAGACTTCACATCCATCTGCCCAGGGTACAGGGGACAAGTTCCTCAACACCCTCCATAGAAGACAGAAGCCCAATTACAGAGAAGCAGGGGAGCACAGGGCAGGCAGCGTGCAAGCCCATCAGTCTTTGCCAAAGGGCTGCTTCTGTCCAAGCTTAAAAAGCAACACTTCATTTTGGAAGGACCAGACAGTTTCAAACCTCCATTTCCATTTAACCTGAAACAACCTGCTAGCACATCAGAGCGTGATGAGAGAGCATCCCTGCATGCTTGTGCCCCTTGGCTTGAGCAGCAGCAGCCAGCCCATGCCTGGCCAGGAGTCCCCAGCCAGACACTGGCTCACCGCTCGGTCTCCTCTCTTAACAGCTCCTGCGATACTACACAGGGAAACTGGTCATGCAAGTTGTTATTCGGCCAAACTCTTGCCTGCTAATCTTTCAGGTGGGTCCTGTAATCAACCTCTAACATGACCATTCAAAAAAAGAAACCCAAAAACGTCAGCCATGAACAACAAAATGCGAGTCGAGGTCAATTGGACATAAGGCTGCAGCCACATAGACATACACCAACGCCACAGGACTGTGCCTGCATACGTCTGGTCATACACATGAGCACATCCAGGGACAGCGGAGGACCATCCCCAATCTCCTGGGTAGCCCCTGAGAGGCCAGGAAGCTCACCTCGTGACCAACACCACACACAGCACAGCACAAGGCTCATGTACCCCAATACGCCAGCAAACGGCCTTAGCACAAGTGTTTATGTGCACATCTACCCAAACACATTCAGAATTTCATTGTTGGAGTGTAATGAAATCACTGCTACAGCACAAAACACAAATCATGTCTTTAATAGGCATCAGCCGAAGAAGGCTTCACATTAACGCCCTCACCCCTGCCAAGTACTGAAACAATTACGGCATGAATATTAACAGGGGTTCCTCGGCAGGATGATGTGATTATCGCAGGGACTCTCAGGAGACGCTGCAAGACTCTGCACGATGCCTCCAATCTGTATCCATTTCCAGAGCGATTCCTTCAGGCAAGCAGAGGCTCCTCAGCCTGGTTATGGAGGGGGTTCCGCATAATAAAAAGAACAAGCCCAGGGATGAGACTACTTGGGACCGAGGGAAAGAAAACGCTGCTGCTGCCACCAACTGCCCTCTGAGAAGTCACAGCCCTGTGTGTTCGACGGGAAAAACACGACAGCAGCTCTGCTAGAAAAATTGTCTTCAATGGGATATCTATTTCAGGTCACACAAGAAGAGGGGTCTGCTCAGTTAACCCCATGAAGAGATTTCCTGGGATAAACAACACCATAACATACAGAGTGGGGAGAATGAAGAGCAGCACCTAGGTTTCAGACCAGCAAAACTGTCCTTAAACACTTCCACCCCCTTTGATTTTCAATCCTGTTTCCCCAGTGTTAGGTGCTTTCACCTGTTACACACCACATTTAATGGTCTATTTTATACTTCTGTGGTGGAAGCCCATTACAGCTCCTCATCTGGTTCCAGAAACACAGGGAGTCAGGCGGTTTCCCAAGCTGAGCATGCTCAGGATATGTCTCTCTTGCCATCTAGGACTTTCAAACCATCTGCAACCGTTTCATGTTTTGGTCTAAAGCTTCAAAAGCGGCACCGTCACACTGAGCATCCCCCCTTTGTTTGCCACGTGGGTTACGGAAAGATGTGTAGTAAAAACTCGTTCCTAACCAAAATACAAGATCAATCATATTGTTAGAATTAAATATAAAATCAGTAGTTAGAACTTTTGCTTCAATTACAAATATCCTCAACACCAGAGAAACTCTAACTTTAGGCAGTGGGGTTATAGGATATAGGCTAAGTGTGGGATCTCATACATTTATGGCAGTTCTGGATCAGGACATGAAGAAGATGTTGTGATTGCAGGTCACATTCGTACTAAGGATCCACCAGCACCTCCAATTTTACAGGCTTTACCAAAAAGGAAGGACATCCTCTCCCCTCCCTTGAACACCCCTCCTTCTACAGACTCTTAAAAAATAAGGGAAAAAAAAAAAAAGAAACGTCAACACCCAGCACAGTGACCTGATGTTTTCCATGCGTTTGCCCTCCGATAAGCACACAAATGCCTTCTGCTGGGCGTTTTCCCTCTTAACCTTCCTGACCAAAATCATTAACGCTCTGAAGAAAACAGAACCTAATGCAGTAGGTAATGATACTAAATATAAGCTGTGAGTCAAATCACTTTGTTTCTCAGGCGTTCAACTTCAGTTGTTTCAGAAGTTCAAAACCACCAGGCAGCCCCTGGAACAGCTGATCAGTTCCCATTTTTAAGTAATTTTTATTAAAAAGTGAAATGTATTCTTCAAAACAGAATTATTCCTGAACTCTGTGAAACAGATGCAGTTCAGGCAACTCTTTTTTAGCAGCCGTTACTGTGAAACAAACCTTATCTCCAGTGACCATCTAAACAACCGGCATAAAGAGAAAGAAGGTACAGAAAAAAGCACGCAGGGCAGGGAGTAGCCGGGAGACCACTGTGATTCCTTTCAGAGAGCTCCTGCCACGGGCTTGGCAAGAAAGTCACCGGATCATAGCCGGCGCTGTTCGGAAAGACGGATTAAATGGGCTCAGCTGGCCGCGGCCAGGCACAAAGCTGAGTCCGCTCCCCAGCTCCACCAACCCCAGCAGAAGGACGAGTCCAAACCATCGAACCGCCCTTGAAAGCGAAGTCTCAAGGCTGGCAAAGCTACAACAGCAGCAGGAGATGCTTCCTCGCTATGCAAAGGACAGTAGGAGGCTGCTTTTGAAACAGAAAAATACACACTTGTTAAAAGAAGAGATTGAATGTCTAACGGAGAAGTCAATGGAGGAAATCAACGAGGCATTAATAGTTTTGATCATTCCCAAAGTATTTACACAGTCTGCGTTCGCAGACTTTCTTTAAAAAAAAAAAAACAAACAAACCCACACCATGAAAGACCTGCTGGATTATGTTAAGAATACAAAACCCCACATTCACACATTCTTTTATTTTTTTAGAGTTTATCTCTACAGACACCCACCAATTCCTCACCTCCCACCCCTGCAAATTGTGTCCAATCTGGCAAAAAAAGTCATCTAATTGAAATATTCAACTTTTTAACCCTCTTGAGTACCACGCGTCTCTGCACATTCACCAGGAATCAAGATAGCCAGGGAAAAGAGTACTGAGACTACATGGAAGATGGCTGTAACTGTCTCCAGAGACGGTCCTTACTTGAGAGCAGAAGTAGATTTATTTTCTCTGTCTAAATGCCAACAGCAGCTCTGTGTCTCTGGTTTGCTTTAGCAAAATTTGCAACACAGGGAAATTATCAGTAATTGCAGGCATTATTGAGGCTTTACAAGACATCTAGAGCCGGAGGGACCGTGTGTGGGGAGAACCACATGCGCTTCCAGAAACGTGCTGATGAAGCGACATACTGCCTTCTTGAATACAACATGCCAAACCCAAATCTCTCTAATAATTCTTGATAGGACAAAAACACACTGTAAAGAAGTTGCAAACATGGGGTTGCCCTTTTCTGTGTGCAGAACCAGTTCTCTAGAATAGAGCCCATTAATAGATCTATATTTTGCTGTCTGGGAAACCAACAGCTCGGCAAGTTCTCAGCATGGGGCTGGGGTTCCTGCTCCCCCCAGCAATCCAGCTCCCTGTGGCTGTGGAGCTCTGACTGCACGCGGCACCATCTTCACTGAGGTTTCCAAGAGCTGCCTTGCCTCCATACTTTGAACCCCCAGGGTTCTTCCCCCAAACAGGTCTCCCTTTCTTCCCCAGCAACCTACCTCCCCCTAGAAGAAGATAGAGGGATGAGGAGGTCAGTACAGTGAGTCTTAAAGGGGATCTCATGTCTGTCCTTCAAGAAGCAGTTGTCGGGATCCTCGGGGCACTCTCAGCAGCTACAAGCAGTTGCTAATCAAGAGAGGGAGTCTGCTGCCCCGTGCAATTCTGCCTACACACAACACTTGTGAGGGTAAGGCAAAAAAATCCCCCTGAAATATATGCTTCACTGTGATGGGTGGTTTCTCACTTCTAGCACAACATCCTTGATGAAAAATATTAGTTTTGTTGGAGTTCATGCGGTATTTTAAGGTGCGCTGAATAAAAAGTCTACAAAGAGTGAGGTTTTAATTTCAGCCAACAGAAGGTTTTGATATGGAAGAAATTGCAGATTGTTCTCTCCTCTCCCACTGCCCTCCCTCCCCTGAGAGATAGTTTTCTACATAAACCTGCAAGGAAAGATGTGCTAAAGATTGCTTCTGAGCTGCAGTCTGAGCCAGATGCACAAAAAAAAAAAAAAAAATAAAAAAGAGAGAGAGAAGCAGCTAAATTCAGAAGATGGGAAATGTGAAACGAAAGATGAAAAAGAACTGCAGAAATTATGCTGCTGCCAGCAAAGGGGCAAGCCTCTGTGGCTGTCACACAGCCGCGTGTGCCAGCCTGGCACATCTCGGAGGCAAGGAGTCTTCGGAGGCAAGGAGTTTCCGGAGGCATAATCGCCTCTGTTAACTATTGAGTGAACAACTCCGACTCCAGACAAACAGGAAATTTATTGAAACAGCCAGTGGTTCATTCTGCAGGTTAAGGTGCTTTTGAAATGACATGAACAATGAAGAGATTACAGCTTCCTAATCAAACCACATGCTTAAAAGTGGCTAAAGAGGAAATCAGAGAGAAGCTAAAATACGATCAGACACCTGAAACAGATTAAATGGGGGGAAAACAGAAGAAATGTGGACTTAGAATTTGTCTTTACGCACGGTCCTGGTCCTCACGCAGGATTTTGTGGCCCTCAACCCAGTGTAAACCAATGTACATAAGCTGGAAATGGACCTGGCATCTCCCTAGAAAAACAAATTCAGGGAGACAGAGGTGTATTTCTACAATTTCTTTACACTCAGCACAGAGAGGAAACACTGTCTGCACCTGCAGAACATCCATCTCACTTCCAACTGCTGTTACCACAGGACTGTTCCCAGTTCTTGCCACTGGCTCTGCTGGGAGGCGAGAATAATGGGTTTGTTGTCATCACCAGCGCAAAGAGAAACACCAGCCCTTGCCTTACCCTATGCCCCTCCTTTCAGAGGAGACTCTCAGCCATGGGATGCTGAAAAGAACAAGTGCCTCCTCACATACCTTACCTACTGGTGCTCTCCACAGAGTACATCATTCCCTAGTATGCTAATAAACTACCTGTTTCATCGTAGGATATTACCATGTTAAAATGACAAAGCAGTGCTATTCCTGTGTTAAAGTACCTTGTCTTTGTAAGAAAGAAAACATGCAGTTATAAAAGTTATTGACAGTAACGGGAGCTTCGTCCACTCCGCAAGGTAGCAGAGACACAAAGGTCCATCTCTCTCATCCTCAGGCAGCCTTCAGTGATATCAAACTTACTCATCTGCAGCCTTAGTGCTAATTCCTGCAGTCTGGAATAGGTTTATTGCAGGTGTCAGTATCGTCAGAGCAGGATGCAGATACTCATCTTGAACATAAAGGCTTTCTCTCCCAAGCAGCTCAGCCAACCAAAACAATTTTTAATAGTCTTTCTCAACACATGACAATTTGTCTCCCTCTCACCAGTTTAAAACCATTCTCATGGCTCTTAAAATATTAAGATACTCCCCTAAGTCTTATGGTTAAGTTCTAAAAATCCAGAGGTAAAAGCCCTTTCACCTTCCCAGCTCCCACGCTCGGGATGTGGTCCCCAACAGGGACCGTGGAATTGCAGCAAAGGACGGTGCACAGCCACCCTCCTTCCAGCAGGGATTTGGCAGTGTTGGGGAGGCCAGGCTGCTTGGGTCCTTCTCCGGGACAGACGAAGAAACGGACGCATCTCTACCTCCTGGGATCTCCTTCCTCCCCCACCGCAGAGCAGACGTTTCTCATCGCTGTGACTACACAGGAGACCGTAGGCTCCTGCAGTTGGCAGGCAGCTGCCAGAGTCCCACTCTTAATCCCTAAACTTGAGCACATTTGTAAGGAAAACAGAAGAGTTCAGAACCACATGAGAATCTTGTAATTTGCTCTCCAAAATAACCCTAAAAGCCCATGGCAACCCACGTGCAAAGGAATGTATTTTGCCTCACAAAACCTCAAATGAGCAATTCAGTCCCATGTCATCATGGGAACCAAAACTACCATTTTTGAGAAGTCACGGATTTATACACTGGCTGTGTGAAAGTCCCAATGTGTAGTTTAATGAAGCAACAGTTTTTCCTTTCCAGTTGCTTTTAATTGTGAAGAGATGAAATATAGGAAGTGGAATAAATTAAGTATATGTGACTGTTTCTTTCCTTTAAAACTATACCGGACAAGATCATGCAGGTATTTTTCACCTCGGCAACTCAGCACGTATCCTCAGGCTGCCAAGTGCCAGGTGTTTTTTTCCAAGGACTTGAGGAACCACTTGTATTAAAATTAAAAGTGAATGCTCATTTAATCTGCCATGCAATCTGAACCCTTACTTACACACGGCAGGGACCGGACACAACGAGAAACTGCTGGATTACACGGCCCTCTGCAATGCAGCCAGCAACAGCTGAGGGGTGAAGCTGGAAAAACACCAACGCACTTCAAACTGCCAAATGAAGTTTGCTTGCACAGTGGCTGCTAATAAAAAACACAAAGCCTTTCTCTGGTCCCTGCACCACCTCGTTCGTACCGCTCCCAATGCCCAAACGGAACTACAATCATAGACAAATCCTGTCCCCAGCACCAGCCGCTGAGGAACGGAGCGGCTGCAAAGCCAGGCACAGCTTCGCTTGTGATCCTTCACCCACGATTTTCGGGGAAGCTCATTCCTGACACGGGCAGGAGTTAACTCGTTATTCCAAATGCCAAAGACAGCAAGGCACGCATCCCAGCAGGAGGGGCGCTTCTGCTCACATCAAAACGTGTAATTTCAAGCCGATGAAGTCATGACACAAAATCAGACAGGAAAATACTTTCCGACCATCTCACGGATAAACGGAACTTGCTAAAACTTTTTAAAAGGTCTGTTGGGAGCTACAAAACCATGTCTTCATTTTCTAGAGCCGTAAACTCCTCGTCAAGGATGAAGGGGTGTCCTGCGATTCAAAGAGAGCCAATGTAACGCGATGATGTGCACTGAGCTACAGAAGCCACTCTGTCGGAGCTCGGTAATTACATGAACGAACTCATCTATTAACAGCGAGTCTAAATAGAGCCCCCCCAGGGGCTACAGCTCAGTTGATGGTATTTTGAAAGGAAACATGGCTATTGCAAGGGAACTGCGATGGCAGAAGGGAAGACCAGCCATGTGGTTATCAGCAATGGGAAATTACCTACTTATAGAATAATAAATTGCGCTATTAAAAAAAAATTACACTACAAAGAACTTAATTTCACAGAGGCTGCATTTAGAAGTACATCAGTTAACTCTAATTTGCCTTTCTACAGCGGATCAGTGAGATTCTCAGCATGTAAATCAAAGGGGTTTCTGACAGCATTAGCAAAGTAAAAATCTCAGCTGCACTTTACAGTTCTAGTGTTGTGAAAACGATGAGTTCAGAAGGCAGCTCTCCGGTGGTAAGGAAGATGTGTCAGTGAATTACTCAGACTGACAGCCCTTCCACAGTTAAACCTACCAGCCACCCTCCATCACACTGGGAGAGTTACCACTGGAGTTCAATGTGTTTTGTAGAGCAAACTAATCCCAGGAGCCCCCAAATAAAATTCTGTTGTAGCCTCAAGAGCCACCCTTCAGAGAAACACGTGTTCCTGACTGTTTGCTTGGGTAAATGACACGGTAAAGCAGGTATTTACCGTCTTGGGTCAAGCTTACCAGAATTAGTCACAGAGTATTTGCATGTTTTGTACAATTTAAGATTAATTCAATTTTATCCTGGTCCTGCACTTAAGACCATGATTTTGGAGAACAGGAAATATTTGGGAAAATATTTATCTTTTGTAAAGAATATCACTATTTCTTTTTTTTTTTTCCTCTGAGTAGCCAGTATGCAGATATTATCCACGCACAGCTATCACCCCTGTTTGAACACTACGGCACAACATGCGTCTTTTTTACAAACAGCAGTCCTACGGGCATCCTGGATGTGCTATGGATTGCCCTGTTTATCTAAGAGTGGTTAGAAAAAAGGAAATGTTTCTCTATTACTCACCTCTCCCCACTACAAAAGGGAGAAAGAAAAAAAAAGAAGCACCTACCAGGAGCTGCTGGATCTATATTACATGCAATTCAACACGAGGAAAAGCCTTTTAAGAAGGGGGAGGATTATTTGCATGTAGCAGAGACTAAGAAGTCAAAGGGCAAACATGAGGAGGGCTGCACAGTCAGGTGTGACTCTGCATTCCTTGGGAATATCATCACTTGATGGCCCCTCTCTTCAAGGAATCAGGCAAAGCTGCAGCACTTGTGAAGATGAATGAAAAGAAGAAGGGATGAAGAAACGAAGGTGTGGCAAACAATAGTCAAAACCAAGCTTATTCACAAAGCAACTCATAAATAAACATGCTTTGTTGCCTGCTTTTCATTTTGCATCTTTCACATACCTCTTTGCTTGTATTTGCGCTGAGGTTTGTTGTTTCTTTATTAAAAACACACACTTGCACAAAGCTCGGGCTGTGTCTACGAAAGCAAAATACTGTATGAGCAGCGAAGAGTCAATGGTCAGCAACTTTCCCCACAGCTGGCATTAGAGACTGCCCAGACTATGGTCCTTTTGTTACCAGAGCTGAAGGACATCAAATATTTATCTCATTTGACTAGCACATGTTGCTGTAGCACACTTAGGTTTTGTTCAGCCTAAGCTTTCAGTCTGAAATAGAGAGTAAGCTTTTAAAATTTGTATTTTTATATCTGCAAAGGCGATTGAAAGATCAAACAACAGTCCATCGCGGTGAACAACCCGGAATGATTGCTTAGACAAGGCGTCAACTCCCTAAAATTTTGTCATTAAGTCCATAGTGAAGCACAATACTTGAATTCTAAATTGGTATTTTTTTAAATCAACCATTTTCATCAGATGTGCTCCAAAAGCAAACACGGAGAAGACAGAAAAGCCCCACAAGGCGACATTCATAAGATTGGATATGAAAGGAGTAACAACAGGTTTTAAAGGGAAACACTGACCCAGGCTGATTGTATATAAACCCAGAGGTTTAAAAAAGAAAAATGTTGCTCAACACTGTCAAGTGTGACTTCATGTGAACCGACATCAATAACGGATCTGCTGAAACGCCCACCGTGGGGCGGAGCTCACACACCCCATGCCCCATGGAAGTAGGTGCTTGCAGAGGAAGAAGCTAGCACTCCACTCCTTAATTTCAGGGGGGGAAAGCCACTCTCAAGTCACTTTCTCTCAAACACATCCAGTCTCAACTGTTTTTTTCGAGTGAATAACATTACAAACACAAAGACCACTCCGTATGTTATTGAGGACGACCATCTCCACACGCGGCTATGTGGCACAAGGAAGCCACCCCCATAAATGATGCTTTTATTACGCACGATTCCCTTTTATCTTTAGTTACGCCACGCCACCATCCAGGGTTCTTTGGGAGACTGGTGCTCCAAGGGACTCTCTCACAGTCTGTAAGGCTTTTATCCTGCATAACACAAACCCTCCAGCTTTCAGCCAGGCACCCGTGGGCAAGTCCAGCTGTTTTGTTCCGCACACAGCATCCCTCCAAGGTGATTGTACGTAATACTTCTACACCAGGCACACTTCAGATCCCATGCATGGGTACAACCCGCAAAGCAGGACATGGGAATGCACTGTGAGTCTACAAACCGTTCAGGACGGTTGCCACATAAGAAGTTAATAATAAAACGGTAAGAAGTTTTATTCAGCAAGGAATATTAAATCAGGTGTACTAGAGGCATCTTTGCCTTGCTTGCTAGACTGCGTTTAATGCGTAAGAGTGAATCCCGCATAGCACTGCATTTATAAAGTGCATAAGGAAAACCCTGACTTGAAAACTAAAGATAAAATTCAAGACAGTTGCAAACAATGAGGAAAAGAAAGGGATACAAACATTTCTCTGAGGCTAAATATCGAGGCAGCTCCCTAGGGAGTTGCTGCTTTGGTGAAATCCCTCCTCGGTGCAGAGAACACTTCAAAGCCCAGCTACCACTCGCTGAAATTCTTCAATTAAACTGGAGCAGATACTTTGAAACAGGCTTCAAATTACAGAAATTGGCCCTGAAGGCTCCTTGTAGAATTACTTTATTTAGATAATCAACAAAATAGTGAGACGAGAAAAAGTGCCAAGAGCAGCACTAATATCCTACTTAGAAAAAAAAATTAAAAAACCCACAAAAAACCCCAAACCCCTCCACTTCAGCCTTCAGACATCATCTTCCGCCGGCATGGAACAATGGGACACTGTTCCCTCTGTTCTCCTGACATGTTTTATTTCCAGCACCACACCCAGTTCTGGGAAGGGCACTAACGATAGCCGCTGATTTGTTTGCAAGATGGTGCAAGGTGAAGGCAAAGTTAACGATCCCATATCCTGTTTAATTTATTCATTTTTGGGTTAATTTCACACTAGTAAACATGGAGCTAAAATTCACTCGTACGTGAGCTAAAAGAGAAAGCGTGAGAGGAGTAAAAAGTTATCCTGTGATTAAAAACCAAAATAGCACCAAAAAAGAGTGTGGCAGAGCTCACGAACAGCAACAAGCAGCTGCAGGCAAAAGAGATGCAGCAGAATCTCTTGGGATCCGTGTTCTCTCCGGGTTAACAGGGCACAGGCTATGGCAGCCCATGGAAACACCACAGCAGAGCTCTCACCACGCTGTCTCTCCACTTAATTGGCACAAGCTTCAAAGCAAGAACAAATTCTTTCCTCCGTACATTCAGGGCCCAACCTTTGCAAAAGCTACAGTTGATACATTCCCTACTAAAGCAGGGTTATAGGTCAAAAATGAGATTTTCTTTACATAGCTCTGACAGTTGTTGGGCGTAATACCCTCAGCTTATTTTCACCAGTGACCTAGATATGATAGTCTGCAAATCCAGACTTAATCAAAATAAACCAGTGTATGCTCTGGGTGGGGGGGGGGGTGCACAATATAACTTTTAGGTTGTACCTCACAAGGTACAACAGGTCCTGCACCAACACTGAGGACCTGAAGAGGACAGGCAGGTACCTTTTGAAAAAGTGCATTGTGTGTTATGATCACCCAACTGGCAACTCATCCAGAACAATAAAAGGATCTCAGCCAAATGAGCATTACTTCCTCCAGACCGTTCTTTAAAAATTAAACTTGGTAAAGATAACAGTCATGTTCAGAGCTAATTATAGCAGAAACGTTAGAGTGGCTAAAGAAGCTAAAAGAGAGGTGGTGGGAAAGGAAGAAAGGTAGCTTAGAGGGGAAAAAACCCCAGGGAATTGCAAACCTGTCACATATCCGTCACGCTTGGCCTTCGTGCAATGCTGGCAGCAAGGCAGAAGGTAGGAAGCGCATAAGGTCTGTGGACAACCAAAGTCCCACTCCCCGACAGAATGAAGTCCCACAAACGCTGTGACAGGCAAGAAGCCAACGGCAGCCTGAGTAATGGGCAAATTCACTGGAAAAATGAAGGGCAGCTTCTCATCCTGCTGTTTATCCAGCCGAGAGCGCAAGGCGAGAACTACCCTGCTCCCGCACTTGTGCCGGACTTCTCCAAGCCCAGCCTGGGCAGAGCACAGGTACTAGGCCAGGTTATTTTGAGCTTAAGGAGAAGGCTGCTCTCAGCTGTGATTTTTAGCAATAGAAACCAGTAAATTATGAACCTGAATAAGTCCCAAAGGCCGTAAGGAGCAGGAGAACACGCTGCCAGGCTCCCAAAGCAGCTGAGACAGAATTTCGTTTTCACACATAATCTGCACTTGTGTTTTCTTCTCTTACGATTTTCCTTCTAACCATATAATCACATGTTCAGCTGCTCCTTTGACAGGACACCAACTACTCTCCCCTTCTGTTCCTAAACTTTGGCTAGTAAACAGGTGATCCAACAAGGACAGGTTACTCATTTCTTTGCAAGCAGCACATGAACGAATGGAGTAAAATTGACAACAGCCTCTGCCCAGCACTAAACCCTGGCTTAGCACCTTTCCTCCAAGCATGACTGCCTGCACCTCAGGGCACACCTTTGGGGAACTACCTCCTCCCAGGATCGGGAAGGGACAGAAGGGATGCGAGAGCAGTCCCTGACTCAGAAAGCAGCCCTTCAGCTGCCTACAGCATGCACATGTGTGTGCCTGTATCCAGAGAACAATGAGAAGCCTCTAATTAACTAAGCTTTCCAAGGCAGCAGAGCATGTGCATCAACTCGCACTCACAACGGTGACCTGCAATCTTCCCTGACTGGCCAGAGGACCCAAGGCAGGCTGGTGGTGCTGGCCCATACCTGGGGGGTTCAGACGACAGTGCAAAACGACCATGGAAATGCCCCATATCCTGCTCCCACCCCCCCAAAAAAGCTATTTTTTTCCTGCACATACAGGTGGCTTTGAATTAAGAACTACTCAAAGGGCCACACACCAACAACTGGACTCCACACAGTTGCTACAAGCCAGCAACAAAGTGCATTTCCGAGTACTGCTAAAATCACAGTAACAAAAACTATCAGCAGAAAAGATACTAGAAAGCTACAGAAAAGGTTTTATGCTTATTCATGCTAGTTACACAGTAGCATGCTTTCACCCCTAATATTTGTAAAATCAGCTTGTGAAATAGTTTCAGCACCTGCGAAATCAGCACTAACACCAAGGGCCCCGACCGTTGCCAAGCTGAGACGAAGTTCAGCACCAGGCTAAAGAAGCAGGTTTGGTTCAGCGAGGGCACCCAAGCAGATGGTACAGTGTCCAAGTACATGTGCCCAGGCTGAATCACGTTATCATTCCGTATTGCCCACAGGGCAAAAACAACTCTTGAGAAAAATGGGGAAAAGGAGCTGGGATAAGCACCTGACCACAAAAATAAAACTCAAAAGTTCAAACAGACACCTCAGATCAAGAAAATATTGTTCATGAACATGCCCTTTTGAGAAGCAGAGAAGTGCCAACTCTCCTCGGAGCCTGTAAGGCAGCGCCCTGGTCAGTTCCCCGCACACCGTCTGAAACGGCGGGTGCAGCCAGGTGCGCTATTGCTGCGAGCCCACGATAACACCCCGTTTGTCTTGGCTAATACCAATATTCATCAATTCCTCCTGCAGATAAAACAATACATGTTTGCTTCCACAGATGGAGGGAACGGTATTTAAACCATGATACTATTCTAGTAAATCCGAGACAGATGGACCAGGATTCAGGGACAACTGAAGTTGCTGTGTTTATGAGAAGGGAATTAGAGTGACAGAAAGCCTCTTGATGGAAAACGTGGGGTCTGGTAGATTTGCATTTGCTTCATAAAGAAGGCGAATGCTCTATGAATACACTATTCAAGGTCAGTGAGCCAGAACAGTTTGGAGATAGCGGGTCAGTCCTAAGAGATTTCCACACGGATTTCCAGGTAATGGATCTACAGCAAAGCACCGTTTGAGCCCGGCAGGTGACTGCAAGGAAACCTGAAATAAGTTTTTACAAATTAAATTTGAAGAACATTGTTCTTTTGCATATTAATGGTGACACAGACTGTTTGCAACCCACCTGTACCAAGCTGACCCAGAGCAATTACAAGTTCTCCATCTCATAAAATCAAAATAGTGTTCAACTGAAGACAGGATTAAAACACATACCTGTCTCTAACTTGGCTACAGGTTACCGTAGTTGCACTTTCTTGTTTTCAGCCAGCTAAGAAAGAGTCAAAGGTGTGAACAGAAAGGCAGCCTTGGTACACTGTAACCAAGGAAGCAAAATTTATCCACTTCAGCAAATGTTGACAGAGCCATTACTAAGCAAAGCTTCAGATAAGTCACTGCTGAAGTCTTGGGCCCCCAGAGCGTACTGCGGGGGTCCCTGCTCTTGGTTCAGCTACCACAGCTGTAATACCCTGGGGATAAAAGAATAAAGGCAAGGTTGCACACACTATTACCCCAGAAAGTAGGTGCGCACAGGCTGTATTAAGAAGACATTGTAAAACTGGCGTTTTCTAACGAGCCTGCATGTTTCAATGATGCTGTCAGAAAGAAGGATCAGATTAACAAGGCTGCAGGGCAAAACTGAAGACATGAAGAAACCAATGATCTGTGTATTAAATAAGTTTTGGCAGCTGCCTGCGTTAAGATGTTTAACCGGACAAGTAACACTACGTTAAAATTTAACCCAAGCAGCCAAGTTTACAGAGCAGAATCTGTACAACTTCAGGCGTAGCAGCAGATGCTGCACATGGCCTTTCTATCACGCTGCACAGTCTGGTCTCTAATTACACATCTTTAACACCAGACATCGGTGATCGAATGCTTACTGAACTTCTAACAGGGCATGTTATGTTCCCGCTCGAGGAAAAGCTCTGAGCACCACAACAAAGTACTTCCTCTGCACTCTGCCTGTTTCTCACTTCAGCATCACCCTGTGAACTTCAGGATGGTGTTAGTGATCACATCAGTGCTACTACAGGCTTACAGCTAGCAAAAGGAATGACAACCCCTTTTTTCCATATGTGGATGTATTTGGAGTAAATGGGGAAGAAGCTGAGATACTGCAAGTTGAAACCGAGAACAGAAAAAGCATGGAATGAGTCTGTGTAGCATAGCCTAAAATAAACAAAAGATGTTGCTTCCTGATGGTCAGCTTCCAAATCCAAGCAGCTTTTGTCTTCATTTGTCACTCGTATTTCTCCATGTCAGGGCCGGGGGGCAGACGAGGGGAAAGGCATCTCATTCCAACAGGAAATAAAGGTCAAAAACACTGAAATCAACAACTTCATAATTGAGATTGGGGAAAAAAACCCATATGATCACCAGTATTCCAAAAAGCGACTTCTTAAAGGCCATTCCTCAACTGTGCACCAAGGCACAGAACACCATCCAGAGGAACAGGGTCCACAGGTGGCGGCTGCTTCCTCCACCCGTCACTGGGAAACAGGGCAAGTTGAAAAGGCTGTAACATTTGTGTGTATTTATGCATTCCCTGACTTTATAGCACAACATCACAACTGAAATCAAATGGAAAAACAATCACTGCTCAAGATTAGCAAAACCATCTTCCAAACCTGCTTTTGTCACTTCTCCTGAGTCTTACTGGCTGGTTCGACATGCCAGGAGTAAAGGAACTTCCTCGTGCAATTAGTGTGTCTCCTAGTGCTTTATCTTTGCCTTCCTCATACATGCTTAAAAAACATAACACTGCCTAAAATGCAACTGCAAGGAGCGTTGCGTCTCCACAGCAAAACCAGTTTCTTCTGGTCTTATCAGTGTTTTCATTCGAGGTGCTTTTAGCCCCTATCTTCCATCTTTACTGCTTGCATCCATGATGATGTTGACACTATTTTAAAGTGTGTACCAGGTCACAGACTTAAGGGTTGCTATTTTTTATTTTTCCTATTTCTGAGAAGTTTTTTAGAACTTAGAAACAACTTCTTCCTGCAGCAATGAACCTGTTCCTCTTTGCATCCGAGTGGAATTCCAAAGCCCTTTTGTTTATTTCCTCATTTGCACACAACCCTCCACCTTCCCCTTTTTAAAATAGTGCAGTTCTGGGAATACATAATTTCTTAACAAGCTGCCAGTGAAAAGCTTGAAGATAGCAGTACTGCTGTCACTTACCAGCAGCCGAGCAGAAGCTTCAAAAGCCAAAGAAGAACTAAAAAAATCAAAAGATTTTGCTGTCTATCCTCAGTACTAATGGATGCAATGGCTGCAAAAACGTCCTACCTTTCATGAACGCTTTAGTTCTGTTACAGGGGTTTTGAGTAGAGATTTTGGTAACTATTAAATTCTTCATCTGCAGTTTTCTTAGGCCAGTAAATTAACTACTGCACCGAAAGCAGCTTATTTTAAGAAAGGTGTGTCCCCGAGCCCAAACAGCAGGCAACAGAAGGGCCAAACGAAGGATGGGAGGTGGGGAAAACTGAAGGTGGAAAAGAGGTTAGAAAAAGCACTTTACATACTAGAATTCACGATTAAGACAAGATTTTGTTGGGAGATTTTCATTTGCTTTCAAATGCTCCTCTATCCTTCCCACATCCCACTTTTCAGGTCTCTAAGCTGAGCGCCCCATCCCTTCTTCCTGCTGCCAACTTGCTTGCTTGAGCATGAGTCACAAGACACTCGAGGCAAGATGATAAATAGCCAAAGCTACCGACGGGAAAGAAACTCGGGAAGCAGGAGTGCTGAAAGAGATGAGGTAACCGTGGGCAACACACTGAACATGAGGTGGTTGTGGAAAATGGAGCCAGCAACGAAGGTTTGGGATGCATATGAAGGACCCCAGTGGGTGTACGTGCTGACCATGCCTAGATGACTGCACTTTCAGGATATTTCTGGAGGGTTGCTCGCAAACTGTGGGTGAAGAAAAGCAAAAGCAGAATACAGAGCTGCAAGACTCAACTTCCATAGTATGAGAACCTGAAACTTCACCAGCTTCTAAGAAGCTGGAGGCAGTTTTGGGTTCTCAGCAGATCCCTAATCCCTACCAATTTCTACGCTTTCAGTGTCCTACTCCCAGTTTCCACAAGTCTTTACAGCAGTCAGCAAAGCACGAGGCTTCACTGATCATTGCAGGCAAATAACAAATATGCTAAACCCTACAGAGCACAAGCCTTGTTTTTCGACGTGTTGGATGCTAGCTACAGCAAGGGTTTTTTAGACACTTGAAATATTTAAACAGCATGAGATGTGGTGGTGTTTTGGGGTTATTTTTACATTTACTAAATAAAATTAGAAATTAAAAGGAAATCTCAATATTCCCCAAGTATTTTGTGGAAACATCCCAAATGCACCGAGAGAAACTGCTGAAGCAGCATCACCTGGAGCATTAAATTAAGCTGGAAACACCTATAAGCATTCTTGTGAACAGATCATGCATGAATGATGGGGATAAAGGCTGCTATCAAAGACCAGATAACATACTGAAATACTCAGCTGCTAAGGATATGAGGGACGGAAAGATATTATTAGAATGTTTATTATGGTAATAACATAGAAATTAATTTGAAAAAACAGCTCCCACTACACAAGCCTTATAATGAGCTTACAGCCTAAACACTGATGCTTCGTCAGATTAAACATTATTTTGCTTCCTTTGTATTTTCTCATGTGATGTAGCTACATGTTAATTTTTTTTCTCTAAAAGACATCTCCTTCAATATTCTATTAGTAGTGAAATAGGTCTAAGAGACAGAAGTAGCAGCTTTTGAAAGGCAACAGGATTTAAAAATTAACTGAGGGGGAAAAATGTCCAGTTATCTGTTCATACTAGACCTTTTTTCTTTTCTTCCCTCCCCTCCCCCCCAAGAAAGTTAATGTCATTTTACAGTTCAGAACTTGCCAGCGTTGGGTTACAGAGATAACAAGATTTACGTGATCATGACAATTTTAAACATACCCCATCACTGTTACTAAATTTTACTCATCCTGCAGAGAAGTCAAAGCAATTTTCTACTTGTCAAAGATGATAAACCAGTTGTCTGGTGACACTGGCAGGTGGATTTGTCAAATCTCCCTTGAACTACTTGGGTCTCCTCATTCAGGCTGCGCCTGTGAACTCCTGGGTGGAGTAACACAATAGAATAAAGCAGGGATTAGCAAGAGTTTAGATTTTTAGGGCTGCGGCCCATTTCTTGGCATTTTTCTTTCTGCTTTACCATTAGCGGGTGTATAGCACCCAGCTGCTGGGGTTTATTCTAGCACTTCAACCGCAGTATTCCAGTTTGAAAAAAAACCAAACCCACACGCTGCATTTGAAAATGCATTATTTGGCTTACAAATAGCAACTTCTCTCTTCTTCAAGACAGGGGCACACCTTTGGAAAGAGGAAATTAAACCCCATTTCTTCTACCCACTCTGTTTGCCACTACAAGCTCCTCAAAAGAACCAACTGGTATTTGAAGCGAGGAGGAAAAAAAACCCATGACAAAGACGTGAATGGAAGCGCATGCCTTGTGCCTACTAGCCAGAAAAACATCCTTTTACTTACAATACAGGTGGAAACGTTCCAGTGAAATACTTTATGTACTGATGTTAAATAAGGTCGACAAGACTTCTAACACAAATTGCTCCCTTTTTAGTCCTTCCTTCACACAAAAAAATTAGAATGCTGTTAATATGCCTCTTGGCTTGTACTTCTAAAACAGATGAAATAGCACTTGGGAGCCTATGCAGGTGTACTTCAGACAAAGACTAACTTGGAAAAATAACTAGCAACAGATAAAATGTATTTTATTACTTTAGTAATTAGAAAATGCGGAAAAGGAAATGGTGCTTCCTACGACCCTCAGAAGTAACTGGGCTTGTACTTGTAACAGTGCTTCTCCAGCTACGATTCCCCAGTGCTCCACAGTGACCTTCCAATGTTCTTGATCCAGAGACCAGACAAATGCAAACAGCAGCTCACCTTTAACCAGCAGATATGAAAAGATGAGAAGCCTCAAAGTGAAGCCCAGAGGCAGTATTTCAAATGCAGTCCTCCTCCTGAGCAAGCGAGCCTGTTGGCAAGGCCTCTCCGGGCATCACTAAGCACACCTCCTCCTCCAGACCTTTCATGTAGGCCTTGGAGTAGCGAGGTGGGTCCTGGAGTTGAGTTTGGCCTCCAAGGCTTGCCCTGCTCCACCTCCAAGATGTGGCAGGTTTGGCTTCCCTGGGATTGCACACAGTACTACAGCATTTGGCACCTACCCCGATTTCCATAAAGCTCAAAGAATTAGGAGGAGCGTCAACAAATCGGTTTGCATCTTGCCATACAAAACATGAGCTACTTCACAGAAATAAAGGGCAACTCCCTACTCATGAGCCTGTTCATCGGGAAACCTGAAAAGCATGAGGTTTTGCATCTTACTTTCTCTCTGTCAGCAAGGAATGCCCAAGAGCTTGCAGGTTTGCGATGGAGAATTAGCACTGGTTTTGCTGTGTCCTAAGAAAACACAGAGAATCACAGAATCGTCTAGGCTGGAAAAGACCTTTGAGATCAAGTCCTGCCCTAATTTCTCCCATTCCAGTAAATTTTCACATTAAATCCTCAAGGTAGAAACACAGCACAAGGACATTTTTACATCATTTGGCCAACAAGGTGTTTCATACTTATTTCTGAGCTGTTTGAGAGCATGTCCTTCCTCCTGCACATGATGCTCAACACGCAAGAAGCGAGGAAAAAGGCACAAACGTTTCTGGCTGCTGACAAAGCCTGAACACATCGCCCGACAGCAGCACACAATTCACTGTATCCCTGTTTATCCAGGGGGCTGAGTCAGAGACATCGTTCCCCACTGTAAGCAGGCGGGGCGGAAATTATGACGGTCTGGTTTAGAAACTACACGATGAACTAAGACACTTGGTATTAGTGTAACGCAGACACAATTCTAATTCTAATAAAGTCATTTATTGGAGCTGCTCTTCCCCTGTCTCGCCACCCACACTGTACTTGGAGCAGCAAGACTGAATCTGAGGGGTGAGGCAAAGAATCCAAGTGGGAAAATGAAATAAATCATGTGGCAAACAGCTGGATTATAAAACTGGTCAGCACTTAGGCTGGAGAGCTGCTCTGGATCCTGCTGGTTTACATTACTATTAACTTGAATCGAACTGCCACCTGGGTAAGCAAGCCACGTTTTAAAAAGATATGTGTAAATTAATCTGCAGTTATTACCAAAGATAAGGTGTCACTGCAATGACACTCTTGCCAGAGAATCCAGAGCTGAGTGGCTCAAAGTCTTTAGAGGCAAAAGGTTTTTTTTTCCTGGAAATGCTGTGATTTCATAAGAAATTTTTGTTATTTATTTCTTCTTGGCATTAATAATTTATGTGCCTTTACACACTTAATACTAAAGAGACACAATTATGAACAGAACAGGAGATACCGCTTCAATTTTCAAAGTTGCTTCTAATTCAGGCTACATTTGTACTATAAAGGATGGGGCGGGGGGGTGGAAGAATCCTACTATCCACTCTCTACCCCTGTTGTCAAAGGAAAATTGAGCAACGCACAGAGCCAGCCACTATCTCTTTGCATCCTAAGCCAACAGCATTCAGATTGCAACATGGGTTTGAAGAATACAAAAGGGGAAAAAGTGCAGGGGAATAATACCCACAATGGCTCATCAGAATATTAAGGAAATGGCAGATTGTCAGAGCTCTGGAATCAGATACTGATAATTCATTTGAGTTCAGGCTCAGCTTCCAAGCAACAAAATGCATCTGCACATGTTGGGGAATAGATTTGCATTTGTTGTTTCCTATCTGCTGATAAAGGGTAAGATTAAAACCAAAAAAAAGGATAAAAGCTAGTAGCTGTCCCTCCCGGGTGCCAGTGTTTCACCTGCCTTGCTGGGTGTTTCAGCCCTGGAAAAGGAACGTCCCAAAAAAACTATATACCATGCCTCTGGACTAGCACAGCCTCTGTACCCAGCTTGCTTCCAACAAAACCAGCACCATGGCCCTTTCACCCAGCACCCCACTGGCAAGAAATGGGTAGAAATAGCTGGTCTATCCAGCAACCCACTGGGTAACCCAGCGTGCCACCACACCACAGCTGGCACTCAGCGTGTGCTGAACCTTTTCTCACCCATCACATGCAGTTCATTAACACTCAGGGTCCTGGTAACGCTCCGTTCAAGGCCCTTGGAGACAAACAACTCACATACAGCTACTTTCAGCTACATTCTTAGCCCCTCAGACTCTTCCAGCACTTCTTACATACACCTCCACCTCATGTTTATACCAGCACACATCCCTGTGTCCAGCTAAACATGATACAAGGCAACAAGGAAGGGAGTGAAGATGTGTGTTTAAGACAGAACCTTCTGCTCAAATGCCTTGCTACCTGCAGCACCAGTAAACGTCTCCCACTGGCTTACTATCTTCATTCATCTTCCACTAAAGTTTTTCCTAATGGAGCTAGGGGCACAGTACATCCAACACCAGTGAAGACAAGTTCATTCCCAGATCCTGATGGGAGCTGGACATCACCTTTGTTGAAATTCCTTTGACATTTATGCAAACGCGCAATTTCCCTTGTGGTTTTCTTTGCTGTTCTAAGCAAAAACTGTGCAGTTACAATTAATAGCATGCTCATTTCATAACAGAAACACGCACAAAAAAAAGATCTGGCTACTCTTTGCCAAAAACCAAAAAGCCATCATGGTTCCAGGAAAAGGACTGGTGTGGATTTTTTCTTTAGGATAACCAGTGTTTACACCAACATGACACCCGAGTGTAACGGGCAGTGGGGGGAAGCAGCAAGTCTTACGAGGTGGTGATTACAAACGCTAAGCTATATCCACTTTGTGAAATTACAGACATGAATTATTATTTTCCAATGATATGTAATACCTCGAGGTATTAATCCCTCCATAAGACTTAGCTAAATGCTACGTATCTGCTGAAAACTGCACATCTGCATCACATTAGCTGGTTTTAAGTGTCTCCACAAATAACATACCTCATGCCTCAGATAAAAAGCAAAAGCACCACTAATTGAAGAGAGATACAGCTAAGCCTCCAACTGAATCATCACTAGTGGAAATTACAGGAAAAAACCACAAGGAGCAACGCAAAGGAAGAATAGCCCAGAATGAGTAAAAGGGGCAAGAACTGGGACGTTCCTCCAGCTGTGCAACTGCTTAAGTAATAAGCACATGACATACCGCTGGCCCCTCGGAAGGACAAGAGGCAAATGTAATGCCCTTAGAGTCACAGGGCTGACCAGTTCAGTCATGAGTAACGAGAGCTCCAAGGAAATACAGGCATTTCCTTCCCTAATTCTCATAACACCCACTTTCCGCGTCTCAGAAGGATTAGCAACAGAGCTTAGTAAGAGAAGTGCCCAAGAGTCAGTCACATCATCTATCCTGGGTGTGAGCAGAAGGCCACCCATCAGCCAGGTCCCAGTTTCCATCTACCAGGACTAAAAACTGGCTAGGGAGCTTCCAACATTTCTCGTGGAAGGCACTTCCTTTTGGAAGAGAATAAAAAAAAAAAAAAAAAAAGCAACCTTAAAGCAGCGAACACAAAGCAGGTCACCAAGAAGCCACATCAATAAAGTCTGGAAACAAAACAGGGAGGGATACTGTGACAGCTACAGAATCGAGTGGTTATAAATGGACATCAAAAGTACGGCTAGAACATGTTGACTGGTAAGCCATTTCATGGATGAAATATAAGTACACGGTATGTGATACACTTTAGCTTTTCCTTTGAACGTCTCCTGCAAAGCTACGACAGTTTTAAACACTACTTCATGCTTTTTAGACTGAACTCACAATAACCCTTCTGAACTCCAGCAACAACAGCCGCAATCTTGCCAGCAAACGTCGACGTTACTGGATATCGATCCCCCAACACTCCTCTCTTACCACAGCTGTAATTTAATATTCATCCCAAAGTTCTCTCAGAGCCATCCAGGTACAGACGGATCTGTAAACAGATGTAGTGCTTATGTTCCACAACTGGACGCGTATGTCAGCCAAGAGATCCAGGCTCCTGGATACCCCAGCTAATCCTGTGGAGACGGAGAGCTGCCTACCCAAGGTCGTCAGCCTGAACGCACAGAAAACAAGGGTCCACCAGCCCACTCTCGCTGGTTTTTCCCTAAATTGTTAGTGAAATATCAAAGCTAAGGTAGCCCTCAGGCATAGCAAGTAGTTTCTCAGTAAGGAAGAAGTAGGTCAGTTTAACTCTTGGTACATGTTTATAGAAGACCTACCCACTCATATGGGAAACTACCTTAACTGCCATCAGCATCGTCACTGTGTCCAGGGCTCATCCAGCTCCAAGCCTGTCCCGAGAAGGGAGGCGCACCACTGCAAGGAAAGCAGTTACTGTCTCTTGATGGCAACAGCTATGGCACTTCAAATTCTTCAAATAGACAGGGCTTATATTTTTTTAGAAGATGTCAGAATATAGGACTAAGGAGATAACTTCCTTCTAGTTCCTTATGGATAATTCACAGTTGCTTACTGGCTCATGCATGTAGAAATTATAGATGACTGGCTGCCTCCTCTTTCCCAGCATCAGGTTAAAGGTGCCAAGGGAGCTATTAAACCCCAATTACCCAAATATACAATTTGAGATAGCGAGCCTAACACCCAGATGAAGTCAGGATCCAGATAACTCGGAGACACAAGACTTCAGGTGAATGCTGCTCTTGCACTAACCATGTTTGTCATTGATAGTAACACTGCTTTTTCAGACCCTTTTCTATTTTTACTCTTTTCTATTTTTTAACACAGAAAAAGCCATGTGTTCTGACAAAGAAACAGCAGAAAGCAAGTTGTGCCAGTATAGGGAAGATTAATGCCTTTTCATGCCACTTCGCTGTTTAACTATTATTACTGCATTCCTCTCATATTTTTTTTCCACCGAAGTTTCAGACGTATTTTCATTTTTACAGCATGCAAACTCTCCTGTTCCAGCACCAGGCTGGGATCAAAAATACTGGTTTCCTTCTTATCATCCTTCCTTTCTCCTACACATTCATCATTTTGGCGAACAGAGGCTGTTGACTTCACATTCCTGACTTCCCCATTATTAAGTCCAAAAAAAGAAAGAAATTAGAGCAGAAAATGTTGAACTTCCATCTCTAGGCTTGTCTAGGCTGAAAAAAAAAAAAAAAAGAAAAAAGGCTTTCTTCCTTAATTTAATTTAATGGTTATAACGATTTAATGGTTATAAATTGAGAAATTAGCAACCACTGGGATCAAAACGAGGAGAAGTTGGAAACTGTCTCAGTTCACACTGCTCTGCCACAACTTACAGATCTTGATGTGCACACCCACGTGGGCTTCTCTAAGCACGGGAGTCACCGGCTGAGGGCACGTGAGGAAAACTGACATCAATATTAATGGCAAGAGCATAAAACTCTTTTTGCTACCTTACTGTATGGGATATAAAACTCGACCTCCAAGGAGTTCAGGCTCACCTCCATGAGCAAGGCCTTCGCTAATGGAAGGATTTAAGGAAGAACCCCATGAAATCCATTCAACAGGGTAATCAATCACCCCATGCCTCACCGACATCCTACACACGTGCTGCTAGACAGCAACAAAGAGACCCCATGAGCCTACACCAACCAAAAGATAAATCTTCCCAAATCAGGCTTAAAAGGATGCTGATTTTTTAATTATTATTATTAATGATTACTTAACTCTTTATTATTATTTCTGGGGGTTTTTTAACACCATATGCTTTTACCACAGCTCTCCACTGTGATATTTTGGCAATATCACTCCACTTCTTGTGATTACTTATTTTCCAAGAGACCTATCAACTTACCCACCATCCTGTACAAAAAGATGGAAAATCATTACAGAAAACAGAAAATGTTCAGTACTATCTGATGAGGAAGTCGAATGACACTGCAGTAAGCGAGAGCACACTGTGCTTTTGGTGCGTGATGTACGTGTCCCAGTATTCTCAAGCAAGCTAGGAAACCCAGCAAAGGCAGCAGTTTGCCTGTACAGCCTGAGGTATAACCTCATAATGTAAACAAACACACTTTCAGGAAGCTTTTTGTCTCCTCCCCTTACATAGTGCATGCACTGCACTCCTGCACATCAGGATATAACACCTAACCAATATGAAAAACTACTATGAATCAGTCAACAAAACATAAGCATTACCAGTGGCACAGGGTCTCAAATGCCATGGGAAGGATGCGAGACCTTCAGGTGGTTAAATCACTGCTCTACAGTTTACCGGTCTCCAACTGCGATATATTTTCCTCTCCCAGCCTCCAGTGAAGAGTTTCACAGATTTCACAGAGTGCTCAGGGTTGGAAGGGCCCTCTAGAGACCATCTAGTCCAGCCCCCTGCCAGAGCAGGATCCCCTAGAGCAGATCACACAGGAACAAGTCCAGGCGGCTTTGGGAAGTCTCCAGGGAAGGAGACTCCCCCCTCTCTGGGCAGCCTGTCCCAGGGCTCTGTCACCCTCACAGGGCAGAAGGGTTTCCTCACGTTCAGGCTGAACCTTCTGTTTGCCAGTTGAAGGCCATCGCCCCTCGTCCTGTCACTGGGCACCACTGAGCAGAGCCTGGCCCCATCCCCCTGACACCCACCCTTTAGATATTGATCAGCATTGATAAGATCCCCCTCAGCCTCCTCCTCTCCAAGCTAAACAGCCCCAGCTCTCTCAGCCTTCCCTCAGATGGAAGGTGCTCCAGGCCCTTCCCCATCTCAGTGGCCCTGCACTGGACCCTCTCCATTAGCCCCTAGTCCTTCTGGAGCTGAGGAGCCCAGAACTGGACACAGCACTCCAGCAGAGGCCTCCCCAGCTCAGAGTAGAGGGGGAGGAGAACTTCCCTCCACCTGCTGGCCACGCTCTCCTTAACGCACCCCAGATGCCACTGGCCTTCTTGGCTGCAAGGGCACACTGTTGGCTCATGGTCATCCTGTTGGCCACTAGGACTCCAAGGTCCTTTTCCCCAGAGCTGCCCTCCAACAGATCAGCCCCCGACCTGTACTGGAACACGGGGTTGTTCCTCCCCAGATGCAGCACTTTACACTTGCCCTTACTGAACTGCATCTGACGTCTCCCCGCCCAGCTCTCCAGCCTGTCCAGGTCACGCTGGATGGCAGCATGGCCTTCTGGCATGGCAGCTTCCTCCCAGTTTGGTATCATCAGCAAACCTGCTGAGAGGACACTCCATCCCTTCATCCAGGTCATTGATGAATACATTGAATAGGGCTGGATCCAGCACTGACCCCTGGGGGATGCCACTAGCCACAGGCCTCCAACTAGAGTGTGCCCCATTGACCACAACTCTGAGCTCTTTCCTCCAGACAGTTCCCAACCCCCCTCACTGCCCAGCCGTCCAGTCTGCACTTCCTAAGCTTGGCTACGAGGACGCCATGGGAGACTGTGTCAAGTGCTTTGCTGAAGTCGAGGCAGACCCCATCCACAGCCTTCCCAACATCCATCCCTTCAGTGATGCCATTGTAAAAAGCTATAGTGATTTAGGCAAACACCTGGCCCTGTCCACGAATTGAGAGAAGTTGATCAGTGCCAGCTATCCAAACTCCTTCATATCGGCAGTACAGCCTGCCATCCCTGTAATCACACCAGTTTATTACATTTTGAAGGTCAGCAAAACTTCACCTGTGGGTTTTTTGGGAAGACAAAAAAAATAAAGGAGTAAGCAGACATAACCACTTGAATCGCTGCTTCCCCCATGAAAGTGCCTTGCCCCGCTGACCTACAGATCTGGCAGCTAATAGGGCATTTAAGAGGATCATTAATAGCCACAAGAGGATCCAAGTGAAGTAGCAGGTATCCCAAACGCGAAGAAGCAGCGCACTCAAAGCATGCAAGTGAAGCACTGCAGAGGTCTCGGGAGATCTGACTTTTGTTGCCAAGTCTCTTCTACGTCCTTGGCCAAGTTATCTGACCTACTTGTGCTTCATTTCTTCACTTCCCAGACAGCAGCACCCCCAGATGAAAGCATTACCACTTTGGATGCGCTCACCCAGCAAGGCAATGAATGGTCCAAGGACGTGAACCTTGTCCTTCCTTCTTTTACCCCGATGGGCAGCACAGGCATTGCTAATAAAGCAGTCACCACCTGCCGTGACAGAATGGGACACAAAACTGAAGGCAAGTGTTCATTTTATTCCTTAAAGGGATTCAAAGACTGGATTCGGTCCTCCCAGCCACTGCTCTCTGCACACATATCCCCCAAATCCCACATTCTACGTGTCTTGCTGAGTGGTGCAGCGTTTGCACCTGATCTGGCTGAGAGGGGTATGAATGCACTGAAGAGTCAGTTAAACTGGGGCGTGAATCACCTCTGCTTATCTCGAGCCAATCCACTGACTCGAGTAAGGAGACACCAAAGAAAACAAGCAGGTTTTTAACTGCCATACGAGTACCAACCATGGAAAAGAAATCCCTCCAGAAGTACTGATCCCATCCGTATTTCCTCCAAACCCTCGCTGGCAAAAGGACATGTGTGTAAGAGGAAAAGCACTGCTATGCTGTTATATTCCAAGTAGTCACTAAATTCTTCTGTGAGAGATATCCCCAAAAACGGATATGACAAAATTCTAGGCTTTCCGACTTACTCATCCTGAACATAAACACAGCTCTGCTGGATTTGGGGTACGTAAGTCCTCCCGCAAGAGTCTGAAGCTGTGGAGGGTGCATGTTGGCTCGCTCCAGCGACAGCCCGCAGACTTCTGCTGCCTACCAAGGGCGTTTCCTCCCTTTCCTTCTCGCTTCCATGCCACTAAATACCTCAGGAATGATAACATGACAAAGCTAGAGGTGCTGCAAGCAGGCAATGCTAACCTCTTCTCACCTGGCGAGATGATGCTCCCTCCAGCGCTGGCCAACCCCAAAGTGCCCAGCTGGCTACCAGGCCTGTGCAAAGCCATCACACCAGCGGGAGACGGGGCAGTGCAGCTCCAGAACTGCATTCCTCGAGCATTAAGCTTTGTCTAGAATATTGCTAAATTGTCTGTTGTTCCTTCATGCTAAAAAAAACTCTAAAAACAGTCCTGACAGAAAACCTCTCCTACTGAAGCCCTGGATAGTGGTGGTGGGCATCCAACATTTGTTATATGTGGATAAAGTCTATGCTAAATGTCACTTTCTAATTAGTTTTTCTCTCGCCTCATCAGAAATTTCACCTCGAAATCCAAGCTTTCATCCTCTTTTCCAATATCCTGCCTCCCAGTACCTCGCTGAAGCTCGACCCAGAGTATGGAAAGCTCACTTGGAATTAATGCTCCGTATCAACGGTCTACCCAAAAGACTTCTCTGTCCTTTTATCATGCCACCCAGATTGGGATGGAGAGCAAGGTGAAGAGAGTTTGCTGAATCCTTTAGACTGTTACATGAAAACCTACGACTGGGAGGAGTGAAGACTAAGAAACGGGGGATCATTTGTAGTCACAGGTTCCTAAACCTCTTCCTCACCACAGTAGGGATTTCCACACCCCCTTGAAAGCAAGGGCCTAATACACACAATCCCTTCTCATCTCACAATACTTGATCATATCACACTCCATCCACTTCCAAACACATTTGTCATTTTCCATCTTTGCTATTTCATGTCCTCTCTGGTCCATGCTACACAAGGCAAGCAAAGCAGCCTCTGTCTGTAAAACACCGAGAGCATCTACAGCACTGTGTAATTAAAACGTCTTAACACAGAGGAAAACGGGGTGTTTCCAAATAAACCACTAGTGTCCAAGAGCGCAGACCCAGCACTGCAGGAAGGGAAAAGGTGCCTGCAAGTTTTACTGGAGCCAGAAAGGAGCAGAGAAGCATATGCATTCTTATGCAAATCCACACCAGGCGCATTGCACATCTGCTGAAATGGGTGTCGTTTTCCCACAGTTTGCAGAATTAATGTGTTTAACTAAGTGCCTGCCAGTGCTTGCAGTACAAGAGCTAATTTTTAATGGGGTATTCCCAGCTGTAAAAAAATAATAATAATAAAAAAATCCCTTTAGATACTAAGGGATCTAAAATGAGGACTTGATTTTACATTTACTTAAGTGCAAAGACCCCCTTCACCTCCAAGAGCTCATTACTCGCACTACTCCAACTTGCTTTATAATTAAAAATAATCCTGATTCTTGGAGAAGAGCCCTTCTACACTTCTGTGACCTTTTGAAACCCCATTAAAGAGAATTAACGGTGTTATTCCCTCCTGATCACTTTTATAAAGGCTTTCTGAGATAGGGGGGTGTCAGAACGTACAAAGGACTTCATGAGAAGTTTACAAACCAGAACGCAGTCATTTTTCTTTTCACTTGGTTACTTTCCTTGCAGATACAGGTCCTATTTTCAGGAGTACTATGTCCCTTTACTGAGGACTGAAAGAATTCAGATGAGAACTTAACTCTGCAACCTTGGGGCTAAGGCGGCATACATGCCAGAAAACACCGAAATCTCAGCTATTTGTTTTTTATAAAAATCTATAAATATGGGTCACAGTTATGCTCCTCTTAATCTTCCCTTTTTTTCCTATTGTTTAAAAATAGGAAACAGCACCACATGAAACTGTTCGGCCAGAGATAAATCGTGTGACTGAAATACAGGAATCAGGAAACTGGTGTTTTAAAATAATGTCATCCTCATTTTCCCCAACACACTCTAGTATTGTTGATGCCTCCAAATATTTCAGTGACTTCATAAATTAGTAACGTAAGCAACATTTGCAGTAACACAGCCGGCTGAAAGCCCAGCTAAAAACTCCTAAAAAGTCCATTTATACATAAATTAATGTTAATATTCCTTAAAAAAAGAGGAATGACAAAAGGGTTTTAACATCAAAGTGCTAATTCTGCAATCAAGTTTGGGAATAAAGCAACCAAGAGGACAACAGGCTATAGCCAGCCCTCACTAATCACCACTGCAAATACACAAGAAAGCCAGCAGAGATTCAATAGCTGCAGTAGCACGGAGGACCCATAATTCACCCCCTACATGCTTGTAAGAATTCCCTGCAGTCACGAAGAGCTATCAGAGGAGTTGTCACCCAGCAGGTACGAGCTGATCACCTGTAAGAGCACTTCAGTTACATCTTTTAATACTCCCGGCTGGCAAGGGGAAGCGCTATCTCTGCCCACAGCACGCTTGTCCATTTTTCATCTGTAACAAATGCAGTCGCTTAAAACCTTGGTTTTGATTAAACTACATCTTTTACAATGCGGCACCGACTAGAAATCACAGTTATACGTCATCTTAACAAAAAGGAAAAAAGCTTTATGCCTTCATTATTTGATGTTTGTAACTCATACACGGCAGCAGTACCCGAGGGCCACGATAAGGTCAGATATCACTATAGTAAGCATTGTCCAAATACACAGGAAACGACATTTCCCGGCCCAACAAGGTTTATCTTCCTTTGCACCAACTTTCGAAGTGAGTTAAAAATAAGCCTATTGATCAGAAGGGAAAGAAATGCTCACGAACACTGACCCTCTCTAGTTTCCAACACACGACTGCCTGCACAGATGCGCCCTGCAGCTCTTCAGCTCCCTTCCAGCTTTCCAAGGGTCTCCTCCACACCTTCAGCTTATCTCATGTTATGTCCTTCACCATGACAAATGTTCTCCTGCAACAGCTTGCAGCTCCATACACACTCACAAATGCAGCAATCAAAACCTAGCCCACCTATGCTACCTGCATGCATCCCAAGAAGCAGAAGGAAACCTGCTACAGCTGTAACAGCCGTCCCTCAACTATCAGATTGCCTCGCTGCTTCTAATTGTTACGAGGGTTTTGTATTAAAATACACCCTTCCTACCGACCCTTGTTACACGGCTCCAGCTCACTTTTTAACGGAGCTTCTGGAGATGAGTGGTGATGCTCCGGATTCGGGAGAATGCTGTCCCCTGGCCCGTTTCTCGGGCAGCCTCGCGTGTCCTCCAGCTGCTCCCACACCACCACAATGAAGATGCCGCCACCTGGTGGGATCTCCACCGGCTTGGGTGGAGGCTGGGCGGGCCCACCGGCTGGATCCAGGCGAGCAGTCCCCTCCCTGGGGAGGGTCGTGGCTCACGCTCCCCATCCTCGCAGGGACATCTCGGAATGAAGCCAGCCAGCAGCATGGACAGGGCTGGAAGCAGAGGACCATGTTGAGAATGAGAAGAGGCTATTCCTGACCAAAGCCTATTGGTGCTCATCCAAAGTGAGATGGTTTAGAAAAGGATCCTCATGGCATTTTTAGGTACAACTGCAAGCAGTAGAAGGAGAATATAAAAATGAAATTCAGTGGGTACCAAGCTGCCTACAAAGCTATAGTGAGGCAGCCCGTAAAGAACCAGAAAACCCTGGAAACAGAGTTGGAGTCACTGATACAACAGAGCTGAGAAAGGTAGATGAGGGAAAGCTGAATGAGTAACTCACAGAAATTGGGCTTTTGGGCTGAATTTCACATGATTAGAACATGCTTCTGTTCAGTGCTTGAGCCATAGCTATTTTTTAACCTCCACATGACACTACATGCATTACCGTGGCTTCAGGCCTGAACACGAGTCAAGTATTTTCCGAGGGCCAACACTTAAAAGCCTGGAACTCAAGGTTGAGGCAGCCAAGAGACGTCTTTGCCTGCCTGCACGGGGTCCAGGGCTTTTTCTGGAGTCAGAGCCAGCAAAGCACTGTCTGTAGATCAATATCCATGAAAAAGCATGGAGCCCTTCGAGTCTGTGTTTGAAGAGCCTTCTTCTGCCAGGAGAAGGGGTGTGAGGAGACTTATTCTGGCACTGAGGAATGTCTCCAGCTCACAGGATTAGAGGACAAGGTGATGAAAACGTCCACATCTGATCTACACTTGAGTCTGCACAACCACTGTTGTCTTTTAGCACCACTGCTAGCAGAGAAAGACATTTCCTACTCCAGATAAGGCCCCAGAGCAGGAACATCCATTCACAGGGTGCAAGAATAGCTATTTTCCACACATTTCAGCAACTTCTATTTTGAAATTAATTATTTTGGTGCACGAGCATATGCAGAGAGCTTAGAGCAGGCACATTAGAAACTAATTTGACAGCGGCCATTACAGAAGTTTACGACCTGTTTAGACACAGACTGTAAGTCAGAAAAAATCCGCTTCTGCTCCCATCACATGCAACATTTAACACCAATGCTGTGATGCTAGCTTTATAATTCATTGCTACAAAATCCGTGGATGTTCAGTCAGCCACACCAGGCACTACAATTGCTCTGTTTTCACAGTGAGCAGTGAGAATGCTGTAAATTCTGTTATTCCTCTGCCTCCTCCCCCTGAAATCTGTTTCAAAGAGCACAGAAAAAGACCTTGAAACACGGGTGGATGCTTTCAGAAGTCAGTTACACCTCTTACAGAGAGAAAGAAAACAAATCACAGCATTAATCCAGGCAAGACAACCTCTTCCCTCCTACCCATTACCCACATGCCATGAATCTGAAAGGAAGCCATCACCCAGAACACATGTTGATACATATTTTACAGAAACATTAGTTGTGTGTCAAAACTAGTTCTTGGAAACATCACCCAACACCACTCACATGATTTGTGTTTCACGAGCAATTAAACATATCACTCCGACAAGCCAATCTGCTGCTCCTGTTCACTATTCAAATACGAGGCTAGAGGAAACTGCTTAGATGAGAAACTCTGTCCATAGGTAAGGCAACAGTATTTCCACGGTTTGAGAACATCTTTGCTAAGTCACTTACCCAGAAGCCGCTTCAGAATGCAAAATGAGCGCTTGAGCTACTGCAGCTAATGCAGGAAATGCAAAAATAGCCAGGCTGTGATTTAGATCTTGTAGTGAAGTCAGACGAGACCTCAGTGTCACACTGAAATCACATCCCAGGCATCGTAAAGTCCTACTGTATTCACATCACTGTCACGCTGCTGGCAAGCCACAGAGACCAGTAATGATGGTACTTCACTACTGAACTCTTTCCTCCTGTGCTTACAAAGTTTTACAGGCTCTGACCAGCTCCCTTCGTGCCAGTAATTACCTCCTTGGCTAGAGATGAAGTGGATGGCACACCACTGCAGAACAGAGATGCCCAGAAATAAACAGCTGTCTTTAAGCAGCTGCTGAACTTCTTTTCCTTAAAATAAGCGATGCCACTACTTGAGCCACTTCTCAGGCAGTCACCTTTCATTTGGTGTAACCCCACAACGCCACCATCCACGTTTGTAAAGAAACATGCAAAAGAAACGCTGTAACATCAAAAGCTGTGTCTCTTGCCATGCTAGAAAATGCTTCTCCACTTCCCCTATGCTAGATATTCCTTCCCTCCCCCAGCCATTCATGGTGAAATAATTAGTGTTAGTGTTCTCATTGTTTACCAGACAATACAAACAATAAGGCTAAGCTTTCTCCTCCTGTTTTCTCTAGCTATGCTGCTGTGGTTCCTCAAACAACTGTGCAAGGCTTTACTTTTAATCCTATAAATAACACTTGTCACTCATAGGTTTGTAACCCATATTTAGTTGTGCACAAACATGGCACAGTTTCAGCTTGATTCATTGTCCGCAAACTTCTCCAGATGTGTTCACGAAAGAAAAAAAGGCCAATAAGCAGCAGGAAATAAACAAATACTATCTAATCCGATTGCAATTTCATAGGGAAGGAGAGAAGACACTGTCACATCATATTCTTTATGAGGGAGAGAGATAATGAGTTGTTTTTAAACACAGACTAGGAATAATTAGTTATTGTCCTTGGGCTACGAGATGTATTTTTACATGCTTGGAGTCTATGCTGATTTTTATAGCCTGTGAGCTAGCTGCTCTGTCACAGGGAATTCTTTCCCGTTTATCTACATGTTAGTGTCAGACTACAAACACATCACAACATATGACTTGATCAACAAGCAATGTTTTTCACTGTGGCTAATTTTGAAACCGCATTCCTGCTTCCACTCACACAAGATATAACCTTGGGTAACAATCAGATAGGCTGGTGCCAGACATCCTCTTCTTAAGTACATTCTCATTTTACCTTTGGAAAGTATTCTAAACAAACAAACAATCTGAAGGCAATCTGCTTGCTTCTGAGCCCCCCTTGGCAAGAGCAGTGAGAGATTTTTGTTAGAAGGCCACATTTTATAGTGTCAGCATTAGGCAGAGAGTAACAAAAGAAAGCCACGCAAGAACCAGCAAGCCAGACACAGTGGAAACTACCAAAAATCCCAAACTTCTATTACAATTAATTGCGCTAAGTATAACTTTGCTCATTGATGCACCAGACAGAAAGCAGACAGACAACCTCGTCCCACTGCACCAGCTTTTCGAGCTTCCAAAATAAACACAAAGGGCTTTGAACAGGCTGTGTTCTCCAGAAAACCTGTAGCCTGATCTTCCTCATTTGACATGTGCAGGGGCTAACGCTGGCGGTACTCGCCATAACTAACTGCCACCAGCCAAGAAATCCAGCAGAGTTCTTGTAGATAACATCTGTGTGTTTCAGGAATAATGCAACCAGCCACTAACGCTTCAACGATACAGGTAACATTTGCTTCTGGTTTTACAGACCAGGGAAAAACTGAGGAATCTCTTTGAGATTCAGGGCAGGGAAGGAAGACTGGAGGGACAGCCGCTGGCGTGACAGGATCTGATGTAAAAAAGTACCAATAAAAGGAAGTGTTTTTGCGGGTTCTCCAGAGCAGTGGTAACATAGTAACTGCACGTGCAAACACCCCGACTGCTGCCTTTTCGAGGCTGGACCATCAGATTTGTTACAGGAGGGTAAACAAGATACTGTCCGCAGCAATCTTCACTCTGCAACGTAGGAGTTATCATCGTTCGATTACCAAGACAAACAGGAGGGAAAGACAAGGAAAAGATAAGACAGAATTCCCACTCTTTAGGTGCTGATGGAGAGATTAAGCCGCACTGCATTTCAGTGAGGAGCCTAAACAAACCAGAGCCCGCTCACACAGATCAAGCTCATTTTAAAAGGTTACACGCCAGGGAGAGTTTGGGAAAGATTTAAACATCCTTTTCATCAACAACAGAGGTGCCGGTTTAACACACACCAAGTCTGGGGCGACGGGACCGGCCGTGTCAGTGACCCGCCAGGCTTTTAGCAGCTCGTTAGCGTTAATGAGACGGCGCAGCCCTGCGCGCACCCGCATCCTGCGCCGGGCTGCCGGCGACACAAAAGGCTGAGACGCGGGTCCCCGCCGGGTACCACCGGCACATCCCCCCGCTCCCAGCGCGGGGCACCCCGCATCCCCGCCAGCGGAGAGGGCGGCGGGAAAGGGGCTGCCGCGCCGCACGCCGAGGCTCAACGCGGGGCTCCCGTCGCCGGGAAAGAGACGCGGGGGGTGGGGGGGTTAGCGAGACTCGGGGAGTCGGGAGAATCGGCAGCAGAGGGGCGGGAAGGAGAAAGAAAAAGTTAGGGCCGGGAAGTTTTCCGCCGCTCCCCGTTTCCAACCTGCCGCCGCAGCCGGCAACGGGCCCCGGCCCGGCCCGCCTCCCCCCCCCGGCGCCCCTTACCGTAGACGCGGACCCAGCCCTGCTGCTGGCAGACCGAGTCCAGCAGGACGCGGTCCAGCGCGCCGCCCGCCACCTCCAGCTCCTCCGAGTCCGGCTCCGCGAACGCCTCCGCCGCCCAGGCCGCCGGCTCGCCCGCCGCCGCAGGGGGAGACTCCATGCTGGGGGGGACGGGGACGAGGCGCCGCCGCCCGCCCGCGCTGCGCCCCGGCCGCGCCTCGCTTGGCCTCAGTGCGCGGCGCGGTGCGGCTCCATCCCTCCCCGCCCTTCCCCTCCCTTCCCCGCCCCCTGCGTCAGCGCGGGAGGAGGCGGCGGCCGCCGGCTGCCCGCTCCAGCGCCCGGCGGCGGCATCCCGGCAGGCGCGAGCAGTGGCGGGCCGAGCACCCGCGCGGATGGCGCCGGCGGTGGACGGCGGGGCTCGGCCAGGCCAGAGTAATCGCCCGCCGAGGCGGTCGAGCCGGGACCCCCCCCCCCCGCCTCTCCCCTGAGGGAGACGGCGGGCGGCGCTGGGCCGGCCACAGCCCTTCCTCCCCTCAGGGGCTGCTCTCTCTGCCGGCCCCCCCCGCCGGGCTCCGCTCCTTCCGTCGGACCCGCAACCCCCCAGGGGGTTCGCCCCGGCCGCTGAGGGGTTTCAAAATGGCCCCCGAGGGGACTCCCCTCAGGCCCGGCCGCCAGCTCCACCGGCGCTGCAGCGGGAGCCAGCCCGGCAGGGCAGGGGAAAAAGCGACCGCGAAGGGAGTCTGGGGCTTGGTGGGAGCACCCCAAAGCAGTGGAAGATCAGGGGATAGGCCCGCTGGGGGTCTGTGCCACAGCCGCCCTTCCTCTGACCTGCTAGTAACCTCGCGGGAATCTCAAAATGCCGGGTTTCAGCTCAAAAAGCAGCAGGAGATGGGGCTTCCCACGTTCTGACCTTCTGTCCGCGCTCACGCTGCACCTCAGAGCGTGCCTAGTCGAGACTGGTCAACCTGTCCTGCTCCACCGCCCCTGTCATCACCGTGGCGCGGAGATGCGCCGGGGAGGAAGGCAGGAGTTCACCTCACTCGGGGGCTTCGTGGGTTTGCTTGCTCAGTTATCTCCCTGATTACACAAAATTTTAATTTCCTCGTTGACATTCCCATTGCTTAAGGTGCACGTTCTTAAAAATCCAGGCTAAAATATCCCTGAACACAGCCCGCATCCGCGAATACAGCGTGCATCCCAGCGTCTTTTGAACCATGGTATAAACTGGGATTTTCACGGTGGGTGGGCCAAGGGGATCAGCTCGTTTCGGGTTCCTTCCCTGTAATTCCTTGGTCTGAGCTCGTGCCTGCCTGCGATCAATACGAACTGGGCAAGTTCACCCAAGCGCGGGGATTCAGTGATTATCTCCGTGGTGCGCAGAGGGTGTAGCAAGCCGGCCATCTCCCCAGCGGTTCTCACGGGCACCTAAAGCTTAGCACGGGCTGCATCTAAGGCCTCATCTCTGTACGCAGCTTCCCCATTCGTATAAAGGGGCTCACAATTTTTTCTTAATTGAAATAGCTGTTGAATTAGAATGGACCTGTAGCAGTTACACGGCTATAAAGCTGCTGGAAACTAGACACAGCTCCCTGACTTCCTAACCACGCTGCCACCCTGCTTTATTTCGCGCAGCAGCAGAATAAGAGGCTCACGCAGTGCATGAGCTATAACTTCCCTCCGAAAGGGCCAGAATTCTAAGCTCCGCCACTTGGCAGGGTGTGATCAGCTGCCCCAACCTGAAGGTTTGTCTTAGGAGTTCCCAAATGTTCCTCCTGGGAGCTAGGGACTTGCAAAGTGGCCGCGAAAGCTGCCCTCCGGATCCCACTGGATCGGAGTAACTTCACATTGGAATAGTTGCATCCACAATGGAAGACGTATTAACTATTTCAGCGGAAAAAGAGTCCTGCCAGCCCTGTGATTAATTGATGAAACTCATTTCCTGTAGGTTTCTGTCTCATGCTTGACTGAGAGCTTGACCTGAATCGTGCCCTACAATTGGGTCATCCTCTACCCAGTCGGGAGCCCTGTTTTCTGAAACGGGATGAGTTCGTGTGGCAGTTTTTCCATTGTATGGTGGGAATACGCTCCCTGCTGCGACTTCCAAGCCGGGGCTGAAAACAAAGAAACCTCCTTCTGCAGAACGTTTGGTTGTTTCGTGACTGGCGGAACTGGTGTAGCCATTTCCTACAGGTTTGTGTCTCAGCGTCAATGGCTGGGTGTCTAGCAGAGGGTGGACACCCTCAGTGCAGAGGCCTGCAGGATCACCCTGCTTTACCTTGCTGCCGGTTTTCATTATTCCTGCAGGGATTAATTAGCCCTTGGTCCTTCTCTCTCTTTGTTTTGTTTGAAACAGACCAGCGAGTTCAACACCTTGTTGAAGTTGTAGGAAGTGAGACACGAGATTAGGGGAAAACAGAGATACTGTGAGCTTGATGATGAGGCTTTCCCAGCCTCAGTTCCCTGGGAAACAAGGATTTTAAAATTACCCTTATAACCAAGAAGAGGTGGAAATCTGGCGAGGATTCATCCCTCCATCACTGTGGCAGGTACAGGGCGATCCTGCACAGGTCTGTACTAAAGCAGCACAGCCAGGACACCCAGCAGCCTCTCCTGGCTCCTTTCCACAACAAAACATGCTGTGTGTCATGGTTTCCAAAGGACTGGGAGCTGAGGGAGTGCAGGATACTCCTTACAGAGCAGTCATGCGTATAAATCGCCATAATAATTCTGTAAAGCACTTGGAAAACTCATTTTCCCCTCCTACAGTCTCTCTACCCCTGCTCATTCCCACTGCTGCTGATAATGTAACGACGCACATATTCTCCAAGCTTATCACTGAGTGGCCGCAACCCAATCAACTCTCCAAGGTTTCCCCTCCCACTCTCCCCGCAGCCCCCTTCTTGCCTTCCAAAGGCTTCTCCGGGGTCTCTACCTGCTGCAGCTGCAGGGAGCTTGCACAAGCAGCTGCAGGAGGAAAGGGGGATGAAGCTGCTTTGAGAAAGAGAAGAGGAGCTGGCACGTTGCAAGGGAAGGATGTGGCTGCTGAGCTACTGCCAAAAGGGGAATAGTGGAGTTTTAAAAAGCTGCCACACAATCCGGGGCCGACAATTACGCAGGAGCAGTGCAAGACACCAGCAACTGGTTCCCATCAAGTGAGGACCGGTTGTATCTGCAAGTAAGATCAAGCCATCCTAGCAGCAAGGTCTGGAATGACTGGATGGTGAGGTTTCTGAAATTCACATGATAGCAGAAAACAAAATCCATTCCCCTGCCTTTTTTTTTGTGGGATTTGGTGCAATATAAACAGTAATAAAGAGCAGGGATGGCTATAGTAGGAAGGCTGGTTTTGCAGGCATGACAGTAGCAAAAATAGACATATTTTATAAATAAAGATGCCCTGGAAATCAGAGACTCCCGAGTTTCATGCTCATCAGCTCAGCTGTTCTGGCTGGGGTCTTCTCCACCAGCAGCACACGGGGATTTGTGCAGGAGTAAATCAGTGGTAATATAAGCACATGCATGAAATTCCCTTTGTGTGAAACAGCCCCATTAGTTGATCTACTCGTGGCTGTCACGTTAACCCACAGGCTCTGGTTAAATCAGGGCTGGAGCTTTACTCAGAATAGGTTAGACCAACGTGTTTGAAGAGAGCTGCATACGTATTTCCATTAAACCAAAGAGTGTATGTGTTGTAGGAGAAATTGAACTACACCAGTCTGACTTGAGAAAATAAAGCTTTGGAGCTGACCTTCTCCCAGAAGAACAAATTCACATCTTCAGGAGTTAGCAAGTCTCACTTCAGTGATCTGATCTCAAAAAAGGCGATAATAAAATGAGAAGAGACATGGAGGAGGGCGGTAAGGACAGTGGAAGTGATGGGATGGATACCGTATGAGGACGAATGACTATAAAAATAAAGAGAGCACAGTTTGGAAGAACAAAACCTTGGGGCAAACAAAGACAAAGAAAACTGAAGAGGTCAGAGGGGTCTGGTATGGACCTGGAATTAGTTTTCCCTGTGCCTCACAACACGAGAGCAAAGGAACGTGGAGACAAATGTTCAGGAGCCGGGTCTAAAACAGACAAAAGGAAGTACTTTTTCACACAACACATAATTACATTGTGGAACTCATTGCCACAGGATGTCATGGAGGCCAAAAGTATAAATGAATTCAAAAAAAGGGATTAGACAAATTCATGCAACCTCCGGCTCAGGAAGTCTCTCAGCTGCTGATTACCGGGAGCCTTGAGGGTATGCCGGAGGAAGGATCACTTTATACTCTCCCTCTTCCGATATCCCTTCCTAAGCATCTGCAGCTGGCCACGGCTGGGCGCTGGTTATGGCCCAAGGTGGACGTTCATCCTGAGCCAGCCTGGCAATGCTTATATCCTCCTGGTAACTCCCTATGGATGGAGCCTTAGGGACCAGAGGCGTCTCCTGGCCAGATACAGGACCCACCCCTCATTTTGTTACCTCCAGCCCGACGGGGTCCCAGCGACGCCCATCGTGGCCACTCTTCCCTGATTCAGGCTGGTGTAATTGAGGCCAGATTGAGCCCTGAAACCTTCAGAGAGACTCTTCCGCTTTCCCTGCCCCTGGGATTAAGCTCTGAAATCTCCGTGCTAAAACCCTCTTTGAACGGGGATGGCAGATAATGCACAAACTGATTAAAAAAACCCCAGCACTGGGGAAAGTTAAATATTAAAGAGCCAAGGCCCAGTTTTAACTGCTGCTGCCGTCCCTCCTTCATCTCATGCCAACTGCCTCCAGGATACATATGCTGACACTGAATTTCTACCTCACAAAAGCGGTCACAGCATGGGCTATAAACTCTGGCCGTTAATGCCGAGATAGGAAGCAGAAAAACAGAACAAAGGCAGCAAAGGGCTCCTCCAGCTCGCACCCACTCCGACTGTGCCTGATCCATTCCTCCAGCATCGCTGGGTGGCTACTCCAGCACCCCCTGCCCCAGCGAGGCATCTTGCTCCTCCAGTGTCTGACTTCTCAACATTAGTAGGTCTAAAATATTTTGCTGCCTGCTTAGTTCTATTGTAACTAAACTATATTTTCACTAGAGGAGAAGAGGGATTTTGGAAAAACATCTGGTCTTCTTTCATCAGGATAACGGCTCTGTCTCTATTTATACACACGCCAGGATCATTGTAGCTCTCAGCTGTTCTTCACTCAACAGCCCCTTTCAAGCCACCGTGTCCCGCTCCGTTGGGGCGGGTGGCAGGTCGAGGGCAGCCTGCTGCGACGTGAAACAGGAACCGGCCCTAAAAATGGGGACTTGTGAGAACTTGTCCTCTCAACACTTGGCGCTCGCTGTCTGCTGGGCTGGTGACAATGTGTCTCGATGGGCAGGGTTGCTCCTGTCCTTCCATCGTGGTGGAGAGGAAAGGGGGAAAACCCATCTGACTGGGAAAATAATAGCAATTTGCTCAGTAATCCCAGAGATTTTGCTGGTTGGGGATCAGGCCTGCAATGAGTCGACCTCATTGGTCGGTAAGCTGACCTCAATAGTTGGAGTTTTCCTTCGAAATCTACAATGTGGAAAATTCATACCGTCAAAAAGAGAGTGGCTGGCCCCGGTTTTGCTCTACAAGGTGCTAACAAACAAGCTGTGACCCTGCAGAGACACAGGAGGGTCAGACACTCTGCTGGGGAAGGTGGCATGTCCTACTTAATTCACCACGGTGGGAAAAATCCGTTCTGCTGCCTCCACTCCAGCTCTCACAAGACATCACGTCTCATTCGACACATTTAAAAACCCTCAAGTCAAATGTCCGAGTACCTGGAAAATTTCCAGAACGCGTGCTCAGCAGTGCAAGTTGCCGTATAAAATGAGTGCTCATCTCCTGAATGATGATAGCGCGTAGGTGTGCACTAATCACCTCAAGAAAGTCTACCCCACTATCCCCTCAAACGGGCTGTCCCTCTCCTCCCACCCCAATCCAATTCTAGCCCTGCACGCTCCTGAAAAGCACCTATTTTAGCATCACTCCTCCTCATTTCAGGCTATCTGGACTGCTTGTTTTCTGAAACACAGCTATGCAAGGAGGAGCCGCTCAGACACACAGATTTTTGTAAACCAAATCAGACCAGCATTTTCAGATGCTGCTATCGATTGTACTGAGGTTGCAAACTCCCTGGAGCAGGGCTGAATTTCACCCTGTGTTTGTACCATCTGATGGGATCCTGCCCCTTCAATATACTCCTGCAAAATCCTATTCTCAGCAGTGACCTGAGGTTGGTAGATCAATAGTTGTTTACTCAGCTCAGGTCTAATTTTCATATGTGCTTCATAATCCAAGTCCAGCTAAATCACAGAGTAAGTCCAGTCGGAAGGCACCCGTAAGAACGCAATGGAAAGGGCCGCTCCTGCGTATGGCACGAACAAGGCAGAAACAGCACCCTTCCCAAAACAGCACCCTTTAGGAGCAACTCATGAGGAAGGAAATATGACTCAGTCTTGGCAGAACATGGTCCAAATATAAACCCTGGTGATACTATGGACACTTTGGGGTGGAAAGGCAACCATTTAAGCCCTCATGATCTTTTCACCTCCAGGTGTTGGCTCCTACAGGCTTGTCCAGGATACTTCTCTTTGGGAAACTCTTTATTTCTCTCAAGTCAGCCCCTCTGCAGCATGTTGAGTACCTTTGGAAAATGTGTCAGAAGCACATCAAACTGGCCAATTTCTGTCTAATTGTTGAGAAATGTCCTCTCACCCTGAGCAAAACTACACTAAGGAGCCTCAAGGAGCAGCCTGAGAAAACAGTACCTTATCCTGCCAACGGGACACTCTTACAGTGAGATCTGCCTTCATCCTGTCCCCTTTGTCAAAAGAAAACAGGAAGGCATGCGCAACACCACTGATCTCTTTCCCCTCTGGAAGGATTTGAGGAGGAGGAGAATGGAGAAATGAAGTTCTGATTTTGGGTATCTTTTCTTTGGGCCAGGGGGTGTGAGGGCTGGGCAAAAAGCTTGAGGAATGGCTGGATGTGGCTTTGCTGGGGCACCCAAAGTCTGAGCAAAGATGCTCACAGATCTGTGCGGGGCCTTTGTAAGTAAGGTGGAGATTGTCCTCTGTCTGCTGGAGATGCTCAAAGCCTCTGCTCCAGCAACATGTCCCCTTCACCTTGTAGGTCAGGAATATCCAGGTGCAAAAAACCCTTTAGCTTGTCAAAACCAGTCAGCTGGCTTTACAGCCCAAACAACTCACTTCATTTTTGTTTTTTTTTTTTTTAATTCAGTTTCTATTTTTTAACAGTGGCTGCCTGTCTGGAGGAACGCTACTGCCACTACTTTAAGACAAAACAACCAGCCTCCAGCAACCTTCAGAACAGATCTGTAAAACTCTCCAACCGACTCTAACAAGCAAAGGCAAGACTGTGACAAACCTGCCGGCTTTCTCTTCGTGGATTGGATGATCTTCAGGGAGCACAGGGCTGGCACTGAAAAGCGTAACCTTTGAACTGGTCCTTTTTTCATGACGAAGCTGTTTCCCCGAAGCTGAGGAGGTGATGACAGCAGATGCTGTGGTGAGTCAGTGCAGAGGCAGCTTTGGGATGGACATGGGGGTCAGGGAAAGGGTACTTTTACTGGACTGTGCTCTGCCAAAAAGGTTTGGGTTTTATCTTCGGGCAAGAAACGAGGCCCACAGGGAACGAATTATTTATTTGTTCCTGTTTTTCTTGTCAGACTCCAGGTTAGATGACTTGGCTTGTATGTAGAGAAAAGAACAATCACTGGATTTATCTCTATTTCTGGGAACACAGACTTTTTCTGGGCGGCACATATTATTAATTTATCCAGTTTCTCTGCTATGTTTCTGTTATGTGTTGCCCAGGCAGATGGGTTCCCTTCCTCTGCTATTGTGAGCTGAGACAGATGCAAATAAATAGGCACTTGCTCTCTGTTGTGTGGTTACCTAGAGAGGCTGTTGTTTGCAAACAAAGGCTGTACCAGAACACAAATAGCCTCGTTTGGTGCAGTCTGGAGCTGCACTTCATTAAAAATACTGCTTTGGGGTCCCCCAGGCTGCCCCTTTATCTTTGGAGCCAAGTGCAGCAGCATCCACCAAAGCAGAACCAATCAAGAGTGCTGGAAGATGCTGACATTTCAAAGAAAGGAGGAGCAAAATGTTTACACTCCCCACCTCTCCCCTCCCAATTCTCCAACCTATTGTTCCTTTAGATGTTTGAATAAAGGAAAACATGCTGCTCTGGAGCACAAGGCAGCCGTTTCGTAACAGCTCACGTACACATAAAAACACCGTCCAGCTTCCTTCCCAGTCCTGTGTGCGGATCCTGACAGTTAATGCCCCTTACCTTCCACCAAAACCAGTAGCTGCTTATGGTTTTACGGGGGCTGGATGCCAGCTTGGGGAGTTTCCTCATGGAGCACATGGAAGCGGTGACTAGCTCTCAAAGCCAGCTCCAGCCTTGCCTCCCACAGGGAGGGCACCTGCAAAGACACTGGGATGGAGACACATCCTGGGAGCTGAGCCTGCCCCGCCGGGTGCTGGCCATAGTGGGTGCTGGCCCAGGGGTAGGCATCGTGGTGGCACGAATAAGATACTGGTGTGGCTGTTGTAGACTCCGTCCCTGTTAAAAACATAGGTATGATTAGAGCTATGTGTCCATGTTTGTCCTGGTTTGAGCTGCATTGATAAAAAATAATGTAGGAATCCCAAGGTTGGGTGGGAAAGAAGAAAACTGAGGGTCAGAAAAATAATTGTCTTGTGCTGGAAAACGGCTGTGCAGTGCTGGTCACAGCAGCCATCAGCCCAAAGAGGGCAATCAAGATTTAGGGTTGCGAGGAGGAGATTCAGGACATTAGAGTGCTACAGAGGCAGTCTGAAAACTACAACATCATCTTTGGCACTTCAGAAGAAACACCCAAACAGCAATGCCTCCGCTGAACACAAGGTTATAATCAAATTACAGTAATAACAGCCACAACCAGAGCAACCGTGTAGCTTTGCGTTTCTGAGCGGCCTTCTCTCCCAAGGAGACGGCCTAGGCTTCCTCGGTTACTGGGCAAGCCTCAGGTCCCAATCCCTTGGCCTTCGTTTTGCCTGCCAGAATCTCTGTGAGGATTTCAGTGCTCTCTTCCACTGGGTGTTAGTACTCGGGTAGTTATTTTAAGAGATGGGCAGCAACATCCCTCCAGGAGTCATACCTGCTGGTCATGCTGATCCTGCATGGCATTTGGGGCATCAGGTGTTCTACCTCAGTCAATTAGAAGTATCACAGGATAAAAATACTGCCATTTCCTTTCTGTTTTTCCAGGAATAAAGCATGCATTTGGGGTGCAGATGACAGCAGTGCCATCCTTACAGGAGGGGAGAGACTCCGGAAGGCGTGTCGGAGGCAGGAGCAATGCTCAGCAGCTGCAGGGCAGGGAGAAGGCAAGCAGCATGGGATGGTACCATTTTTACAGTCCCTATTCTGCCCTTAATTACAAGCTTAATTGATGGCTAATAAAGATGATCCAAAACAAATAAATTGAGCTGCTGCTCTAATTAAGCAGCTTTTGCTGCATGCAATGAGCCAGACCCATCTGTGTCATAGTTCAGCAGAAGCCAGGAGAGTTCCACGAGGGATTCACTTGAATTGCATCTGAACTGCTCCAAGGAGGAAAACACAGCGCTGACCATCTTGTTTCCTACACTGCTAGCCAAGAAACACCTGTCCATTCCCCCGACAGTGCCCCTGGGCAGGGCACAGTCACTCACACACATTTCACTTGATTGCACCTGCCTTTACGGCAAGTACGTTAACACAAGACCTTCCATGGCTTATGGGAGGAAAGCTTGAAGCTGTTGGGAAGCAGCAATTGTTGGCCACAACACCACCACTTCATGGCTGCGCCCCTGATTTTCAACCAGCCCAGCAGGGACAAGAAGCAATTAGGACTGGACTTATGCTTATTTGATGGATGAAATGAGCCAACAGTTATCTTGGCAAACTGCAGCAAAAGGCTTTTCAAGTTGTCCTTGTCTCACAGGTAGGGACTGATGCGTGGGAAAGGCAGATGCGAAGGGCAGCACATATGGAGAGAGCCCATGCCATGACTACCCTGCAGAGATAGAGCTTTCATTTCAAGAGTCTGAACTCCCAACTGCAGCTAACGCTCCTGGAAAGCCTCCACTCTCCAGACGAACAATGCCCAGTCATCTCAGCAGGTACAGCCCAAAATATTTAGGGCTTCCTGCACATGAGTGCAAATTTTTGCCCAAGAAACACTGAGCATCTGGGAGATACATAGAATATTTTTCCTCCCTCCTCTGTATTTACCAAGGAAGAGTGTAATCTCATCACTGTATCTTCTGTGACCATTGCTGATGTATTTTAGAATCCACTTGCCCCAGAGAAGAACCTGTACATGATTCTTTTGCTGGACTCCAATCCAGGTTGTGTATGATGAGTTGGAACAACATGCCACGGCACATCTGAAAATGGTACTGGTGTTTGAGCCTGCTCCCTTCTCCTTCAAGCCACCATAATGCACCAGGGCTAGTGCTCATGACCTGGTAAGAAAGGCACTCTCCCCTTAAGAAACTAAGATACCATTTATTGGAGGTAATTCTAGAAGGAAAAAGAGGGTAGCATAGAAAATCCCACATCCATTCAGATTAAGAGACTCCATATTGTGCAGCATCAGCTGGATCTCCGATCAGGGCATGGCACCCTACACAGATCCCATCCGTCTGTCCTGTCACCAACATTTTGGATTTTAGAGCTCTTGCAGGATTTTATTAGAAGAAACCAGCATCTTCATCCCGAGTGCCCAGGGAGTGCATGGTCACACGCCAACGTGCCGCTTCACTTAAAGACACGGATGCGCAGGCAGTGTCATCGCAGGTGCCAAATGGGAGCTGCCTCCAATACAATTTGCCAGAGTTTATCCCGTGCCAAGGGGTATATATGGCATGGCATGGGCCGGATGGCCATGCTGTATGTGTGGCACAGCACAGCTCCTTCACAGGTAACTGCTACATGGACCAGCAACTGCTCAATGTACCCTGGTCTTTGTCTTAGGGTCACCACAGTGGCAAATAGACATACTGATTTCTCCAGACCCAAATTTCTTATCTCTTATTCCTTCCTCCATATGCATTCCTATCTACATTCCAGAGTTATAACATGTTTCAGCCCAAGCAGCACATTATTTTCTCTGAAAATACTTTTCTATGAAAAATCATACGCAAACAGCAATGCAGCTTCAGAGCAGGAGATGCCCTGAGGGGAAAGGATGAGCTTGTGGTTAAACCATGGGACAGGGAGTCAGCAGATCAGGGTTACTCATCCCCAGGCTAAGTGAGCTTTGACTCACCCTGTGGCCCCTGTGTGGTTTACGCATGTTCGGTTTCCCTATCTGGAAAACCAGTGTGATGACACTGCTACAGCAGCACATGGTCATTCATAGCTGCTGGGAACCACCCTGTGCTGCTGCAAACGTACACTCACTGAAAAAAAATTAATTTCCAACCTGCAGGATGCACAACACTCCTCTCCATATTTGTCTGCCAGTGTGGCTCACTGGAGCTGCAGAAGTCTACCTAGATATTTAAATATTTACCCAGCATTTAAATATTTACCCAATATTGAAACCATCAGTCAGCACTCAATGCCTGGTGATGCAGCCACGTGGGCGACCTTGCTCCGGGGAGCTGCACTGAGGGGCTGGGCTGCTGCAGGTGGCAGTGACCCTCACACCTCCCCAGCCACCCTGAGGGCCCTGGAAGGTCCCGGTGAACCCTTTCTCTTTCCCCATCCCCATAACTCACCATTGTTTCTTCTCAGCACTGGTCTTAATGCAGGACTTGATGCTGAGGCGTCGGTTGATCTGAGCTTGGCAAGAGCACTTGCATAGGTTCCTCCTCTGTTGCATGTGCTTCATCCACCACACCCAGAGCCTTGGACCCATCCTGTGAAAGTAGATGAGAAAGTGAAGAGGGTTTTTTTCCTACAGCTCCATGCAGTAACCCTCTTCCACCCTTCCCTGTCCCTCTCAACGCTGCCTTCCTTCTCACACACAACATCCTGGACTTCCATCAGTAGCAGCCACGCTGAGTTGGTTTGCATGTACCAGAGATGGCAGAACACAGCTCCGTTGGTCTATCTCCCTCTCACATTCTCTGGTGCTTACTGAAGTGTAACACAAAACTGTCCCAGCACAATAACTGCTCCGCTATGCATGCTGTCCCTTTTCCACCAAATGCCCTGGGACAACATCCCAGGGGAGAATCCACAGCAAAACTGATCCCTGTCCCCAGTTTCATCTGCTGGAGACTGTGACCCCATGACTCGGAAAGCACCAGTGCCTTACGAGATGGGACAGCACAGCAGGCAGCGTGGCAACTGCCGAGAACACCATGTGGTTCTTCACACTTGGCTGCTGACTCAGGGCAGTCTCTTAAGAGCCCTTCTGCTGCTCTGGGATGGCAGGGGGGTTAATATTCATCTCTTCTCTCACAGGTCCCAGTGATTGTCCATTACTGCAGGGATTGTAACAGGAAAAACATCCTTTTCCCTTCCCTCCTGGAAAGCTGGTGACTGATCTGGGCAGATGGACTAACAAACTGAAGTATGACCTTCTCACCAGGCCAAGAGCACAGGAAAAACCCTGGGAAATGAAGGCCGCTACGGGTAGAGCAGGGGCTCACTTAAGGCACCTTCTTAGAGCCAACAGGACACCCACATTTCAACATCCTTTCTGAAAAGAGTGTAAAACATCTTGCATTTTCAAGGTGGTATGCAGAGCACTCATGTTAGTCTGGGGAGAGCTACAGTAAATATTAAACTTGCATGAAAGCAAGGAAAACCAGAGCCTAGAGAGGTTTTGGGCAGGGCTGGGTCTGTCTGTCCTAAGCCCAAAGCTCCTCAGTGCTGCAATAATTCACACAAGCACGTGAAAACCTCGCATTGTTGAGCAGAGGTGCCAGCCTGTCCCTGGGCAGACATGCCACCCTGGCATCCTTCAGCTTGCCGTGGACACAGGGACTGTTCCCTGCTGAAAATAAACCCTCTGGCTCTCAAGCACCTGCATCTTTCAGTGCGAGGGTGTTGCTCGCATGATCCTTCTTGCACTAAACCCTTCAGGCTGAGCTGGCTCCTTTGGCTTTGCCATTCCAGGATCATTCTGTTTTGTGTTTTCATCACAATTCTGAAGTCAAAAGCATGGAAAGTTCCCCTTTCCCCTGCAAAAATATATTGGCATTCCCAAACAAAAGAGATCCGTAACTAGTTCAGCAAGCGGCTGCTGTCTGCTGGGCTGATGCTGCCACCTTCTGCCAACCTGGGGCTTTGCTGCAGAAAGCTTCCCCAGCCTCTGCCCCACGTGCCAAGCAAAGGAGATGAGAAAAAAGGCAGGAATGTCAGAGTTTAGGAACGCCTTCATGGCCCCTCATCAGCCACTGGGTGGGATCCAGATGTACATCATGGGGTTTGTCCTCTTCAAGCCTTTTGCATCGTCGTAGCAGATGCGAGTAAAGGGTGTTGAGGTTTGCCAGACAGAGAAGGTTCTGTGTGAGGAATGAAACTCAGAAGACAAAGGGTGCAAATACGTGCAGTTAATACAGTTGCTAAGTGGACTGTTACTAGACACAGCATGAGCTGTTCACATTTCCTCCTGAAAACCCAAGGAAATCAAATGCTTAATTCAGAGAGAACAGCAGGACTGCACAATTTCTCTCCTGACACCCATCCCATAAGTTGTTTTTGGCAGGGATACAGAGTAATTGGTGTGACTGGCACTGTAGTTATGGCAGCAGAGGGTGTCGCCGATCGGCAGGTCAGGATACAGAGCATTTGTTTTCCAAAATTCACAAGCCTCTTGCCTCTTTGTTAGGGCTTTAGTTCTGCCAGAGCCACTGCCTCACAACCCTTTAATTACTTTTTCCCCCCACTTTCCTTGGCACCGCTGGCAGAGTGGGATGCTCGGGGGCAGTTCTTCCCCAAACAACAGGCTGTTAAAAGCTGTGAAAACTGTTAAAACAAACCATTTCACATACTAAATGCCCACAACACCTGGCAGTGGGTTCAGTTCAGCAGAGCTTCAGACCCATCCCTCCTTGGGATGACTTGTGTTGCAAATCTTAATATGCAGATGCTGTGGCAGATCCCTGAAGGTGCAATATGAGGACGCAGTGGCATTGCCGACCACCTATGGCACAACCTCACTGGTTCTCAACCACACGGCAGAGCTGCAGCCGGAGTAAGTGGCAGCAGCAGCTCAGGAGGCAGCACATGGAGCGTAATGCCAAATCTGGGCATTTCAGCTGTCGAAGATGATGTGGCATCTTGTCTCTTTTGCAGACATCTGTATAAGCTGGGGCAGACCATTTAATGTTTGGGCCTTGATTTTTCCTCCAAGACTGAGAGGGAGCGTGCAGACCCCATGGGGGTGAGGGTTGCGCAGCATCCAGGTGGGATGCAGCCAGTGAGAGATGTTGTCAGCGGCCCCAACCTGCTGAACCTCAACAGTACTAAATTGTTAGGGCCTGCAGGAAAGGCAGCTCTAAGCTAAACCCACAGATACTGTGCGAGCTTTAAAATTGTTCAATGTGAACTTTCCACAAAGAATTAGATGTTCCTGGTGAACCTGCTCAGCAGCAAGAGGCTCCACATACCACAGGCTGCGTGCAGCGGTGAATTAATTCCCCATTCACGTCGCTGGGAAGTGTCCCGGTCAGACAATGCCACAGAACTGTCTCACTGAAGATGAGCATGCTGTCCTTGTACCTCTCTCCTGACGGGCTCCAGGGCAGCAGCTCCGTTTCGGAGGAACAGGGTTGTACCGCTGTGCCTTGGCTAGAAAGCTGCAGGGGAAGATGTTTGTAGCTCACTGGATTTTTCAGTAGCAGCTGCCAGCTGAAATGCAGGGTTCTCCCCTCCTCTGAAATACGGAAATGTCACTAGACAAAGCCGTACAGATCAAGCAACTTCCTGACGTTCATACAGAGAGACAACAGCAGAGGTGGAGATAGCCTGCAGAAATCATGTCTACACCTCGATTCATGCAGCCCTCCTCCCCAGCCCCACAGCAGAGGCAATTACACAGTCTGTCTGAACACCACAGGAGTGACATTTCTGTACAGCCTGCAGTTAATGTACTTGTGTTCGTAAAGTCAGCCAGCAAATGCAGATCCCTGCTTAGCAGATCATTTCACTTGGCTACATAACAGCTTTGTGCTGAGGCAGAACCAGCACCCTGGGTTCAGCTGAGCTGGGGAGGGGACAGACCTCCCTTTCAGAGAGGTGCCCCCTGAATGGCTGTGGTACCCAGCACACCCCTGATGGCAGAGCAGATCCTTGTGGTCTGGAAACACATTGTCACCTTCAGAAATCAATTACATGTTTTTCTGCTGTGCCATATATACACATTTTAAACATACAAAGAGTTGGGTCACTGGCTCCAACTTCCCATTTGTTACAAATAAAGAAATGTACCTCCAGCCTGAGATGCTCTGTGCTTCCCTGAGTAGAGCAGCTTTTGCACAGAGTGGTGGGTTTTCCTTTGGTCCCAGGTGATAGTAGCAGCTGGAAGTGACCCTAAATAGGAGCTGGCTCTGAAAAACAGCACAAGCATGAACTACAGCTGGAGCAGAGAGAGGAGGTGAAGATGCTCACAAGCAGCAGAGCAGCCAACACGGCCATTGAAGCTATCAGTGGGGACATCTTCAAGGCAGCTCTGCAGAGTTGCACTGAAATGAAAGCCCTGCTGTGCTCTGCCTTATGACAAACCCATGTGAGCATATGCGATGCTGTTGACCTGTTTGAAGGCTTTGCTGCCCTTTGGGGGAAGGTGGAGTGAACCTGTTGGGCTCCATTTGCAAAGATGCAGCCAAGGGGAGGCTGTTTTAGGGTCCAGATGAGGCTAAACTGACACTGAAGTACAGGAGCGCAAACCCAGAACAATATGCAAGACCTCTTCTACTAGGTTGGTCTTCTTCCCTCCCTCTCCTTGCAGCTTGGTGAGACAGTAGAAATGTGGGGACAGGTTTTATCAAAGGAAAAATGCCCTCGCTTCCTCCCACCAACCTGCTGCTTCTGAAGAGCATGTCTGCTCAGGAGTGTACAGATTTGATGCTAGGAAGAAGATAACCTGGTTTTTCCTCCACTATCTCCTCCATTCAGCAGTATTGCTGGGAGGGAAATACCCATCTCCATGCTGGAGCAGTCTTCAAACTGGAAGAGGTAAGCATGGAACAGATTCCTAAGGACTATTCTGGCAAAGGTTTTTTTCTGTAGTTAGAAGCAGTTTGTGTGCAGTTAGGCTCCTGGTACAGAGGCCTCCAGAGTCCTGCTTCCCTAAAAAACCAAAAAATATGAGATCAAGAAATGTTTTTCCCCCTCACCCTTTTAAAATCTCTTTTCATTGGGTTTGAGGCAGGGAACCATTAACCTCTGGTTCAGTACTGCAAGGCCAGAAAGGTAATGTGGTCAAGGGCCAAATCATAAAACCCACTCACTTCCAACCAGAGAGTTTGAGTTCTTAAAGAATAATGTACTGAGATAATATTTTAGAAGTGGATTAGTGAATCCTGATGTGCCTTCATTCGCCTTTCCTGCCCAACCACCTCTAAAAGTGTTCAAAACACCTTTTTCCTCTCATTTGATAGTATTTTAACCCTAAAGTAATGGCTTAGCTCCTCAGAAATATTTAGGTAGTCTCCATTCAGCACACTGAGCAATGTAAGGCAGAGGAACACCCAGGGGCTTGTCTGATGCCAAGTTATTTGTGGATCCCAAGCGTGGAAACCAGACTCAGATGCAGTCTTTGTCCATGCATCCTTGGTCTGCCCCTTCCATCCCTGCAAAGCCCTGCCCTGATGGCCATCACCAATACCTGGGGCTTGGTGTTGGCAGGTAAACAAAGCCTTTGCCAGGAGCTGCAGTGCAATTCACAGGAGAGGGCATCGCCTCCATGAAGGAAATGTGCTGTTTCTCCAGAAATCAGCCTCATGCTCTATTCCTGCCCTGAAGAGACTCTCCAAGCTCCCACCCCAAAGGCTGACAAAGGAGTCATGAACACAACGTGGTTACAGTGGCTGCAGGAGTGGCTCTGTGTCAGCTGGACAGGGTTAGCTGTTGCTGGCTGTGCTCTTTTAGTCTGTCCCCTTTCTGGGCTTAACCACCGGCTGCAAAAGCTCCTGCCCAAGGCTCAGAGCAGGAAGCTTTAGCAGCCACCACCCAGTTGTGTGACCAATACTTTGCTTCATGCCTTCATATAGCCCAGGGGACCCCACAGTACTACCAGTGATTTTTTGCTGCACAGGTACATCAGAGGGATCAGCATCACACTTGTGAGTGCCCTGATTCACCACAGCTACAGACACAGTAATTTTGACCAGGTTGCCCATCTTCCCAAAATCTTAAATAAATTCACACAGTACTCGAAGTCCAACCCCCCAGCATTTTTGTGTGGCAGAGTCACATATCAAGTCCAGGAGTAAGCTGACTTCTTACACAGCTTATCCAGCTTTCAGTAGGCTACTGACCAGTTTATCATGTGTTGGCTATGCTGTGGGTTACAGGAGTACAGCAAAGTAGCTCACTTCCAGCTTCTTTTACAGTTTGATCAATACAAAGAGTGACTGAGGCAAATGAGGTCATCACAGTGGGTTCCACAAGTCAGTTATATAATATGCATACAGAAAACTGAAATAAATGGATTTTAAATCTACCTGACAATATTTTTGTAAATATTATTGGTATTGCACTAAGTCCTGAAGAAAAAAAGTCACTCACCACTGAGTGCTCCTTCTGCCTGTCACATGTTTTCTTGATTTTTCTTTGCCCATGCAGAAATGCCTTCAGGCATACTCATATCTTACAGCCTTATCTCTGCAAGAACAGGGAAGACTTTCTACAACTTTCATTGTTTCCTTACAAATAGTTATTTTAAGAAAAGCAATAAACATCTGCGTTGTTTCATAGCTCTGAAACATTCTTTTCAGGTTTAATTCTGTACTTCTTAATCTAATACTCAGTGTCAAGAACTATTTCATGCTAACACTTTCTGCTTTTACAACCAACCCTAAAGCAGTAACCCACCCTTTCTTACTCTACCTCCCTATAAGACCTTGCTGGCCCTCTGAGTGCCTTAATAAGCTTTAGTGGCCATGACTGGCCCCACCTGAGCATCCCCACCCTTGGCCCTGGGGCCCTATATAAGCTCAGCCTGGGAGCTTTAGCTTTGTTCTGGGCTGTGTGATAGAAGCATCAATTTTGAGCTTAGTATAGTCAGTCTGGTCTTAAGTCCTGCTGCTCTGTGCCCAGCCACCTGTGCTTGACCTATCCTAGATCTGCTTTCTCTAGTCTTGATTCTGACCTGTGGATTGACTTGCCAGCTGGACTTGATGACCCATCTCATGTCCACATTTGCATGATGTATAGACCTGGGGGCTTTCCAACACTTGTTCTTCAGGTTCTCCAGCTCATGTTTTCAATTTCACTACTCTTGTAGCCTGGTGTTTGCAGTTGATTGCTTAGTTCTTCTTGTAGATTTTACACTACCCAGGTGGTTCCTGTATGGCAGCTTTCCTGCAGCAGCACTGTTTGATGTCTTTCCTTTACAACAGGATCTGTGGTAGTCCTAGGCTTTCCCTTGCTTTTGCTCTGTGGGGCCTGTTGCTCCTCTGCACCCATATCTGGGAGGTGGAAGGCACCCTTGGGACTCATTTCCCATGTACAGCCTAGTCCTGGCACCCCACAGCGAAGCTCCTAGGTTCTGTGAGAAGGTTGTACATCCCACCCACCCTCTATTCAGCAGAACTTGGTGGGTGTCCACTAGTGCTTGCTGAGTCATTTGTTACTGCTTTCTGCTGAACAGATGCTTGTCAGCCCCACGCTGGGCTATCCGAGCGATTTGGGAAAGGAGCATGCTCTTGGCCAGGGCGTATCACATCTCTGCTAGGTAGCATTAAATGAGGGAGGGGGGAAATGAGCACTCAGGGGGTGTTGCCTTTTTTGAGGACTGAAGGATTTCATCAGCTTTTAAAAATGTGTGGTGTTTCAGTACTTACAATCAGCAAAAACTGGAGTGGAATATCAATGGAGCACAGCTTTCAAACATTCATTTTCTTTTTCCTTTCAAGCTGACAATAAGATTTTAAGAAAAACTTTGGATAATGGATACACTTTTGAAAAAGGGATGTTCTGCAGCCCAAGTCCCTTGACTTTCTTCTTTGAGGGAGAACAGAGAAGCCTTTCAATTGCACAGCATGTGGAGAGGAGGTACGAAATGCTTTGTTTTGTGCAGCTGATGAACTCATGTATACGTTTCCATTAAACACTTAGGGATGGCTAAGTGTATCCTAGCCTGAGGTTGTAGGTTATGCACCTTGTTTTTTTTATCAGGATCCTTTTTTTTAAGGATCTGGTGTGAGATGTTTTGAATTTTTCCTTGTCTCCATCATGGCTGCTCATAACTTTCCTCTTCTTTGTGTGGGTCGGATCTTTGCTCCTTCTAGGGTGTTTTTCCACATGAAGACCTTCCTCCCACTGGCATGTCCCTGGCCTGGGAAGACCCCAAATGCCACCTTCTGTAGGCCTGGGAGGAGTGATCAAGTGAATTAGTTAATTAGCTGCCATTGATATTGAGGATGAGGGCTCTCCCCATGCTGGTGGGGGTGCTCAGCCTGCCTGGGACCCTGAGCTCCTGCTTTTCCTGCAAAATTTCAGTTTTCTTGGTCTGTGTGTGACATGTGGTGTGCTGTCAATTGTCTCAAACGCTGGTAGCATGTTCAGGGCTGGTGTTTTCACTGTATAGAATATATGAGCTTTCATGTTTAGGCAGCTCATTTACTCCTTGCATTTCCGCCCTGCAGATGTGATGAGAGATGAGCTGGTTTCAGTTTTTCTGTAGCCAGCCCTTTTGAATTCCCCTGTGTTGTGACATGATGCTTAAGACATCTTCAGAAAAAATGTGTGTGTATATATATATATCACATTTCTAGGGGGCTAAAGCTCAGAGATGTACAAAGCTTCCTATTGATGTCATTTTAAAAAATATATCTCATCTCAGAACCAATAGAAATAACATCAATCACCTAAAAATACCTTCAGGTACTGAGGTCACCTGGATTTCTCCTCTGAGGTTACAAAGATTTCTGATGAGGCTTTGCTAATTATTCTCCCCCATTGGGGTTGGTGGGGGGGACTGGCCTGAGGGTCCAGGGCTGTCTGTGAGTGGAGCAAACACCTGGAAAACATGAAGAAAAATGTTTTCCACCTAATCTTGTTACTGTGACAACAGTAGTGAAGCCTTTTAAAGTAGAAGAATATGATGTTTTTTAAAGAGATGGTGCTGTCCCTGCAGCTGTGTCTGATAAATGCTATCTGTAATGTGTGCTGCCTTCTCTGCTTGTAAGCTCCATGGTGGTCCTATGGCACAGGCTTGGATTTCCAAGAAAGCTGTGAATCCTTTAAAAATAGAAATTTCTTCGCTAGAAGCGATGTAGTTAAAGGGTTACCCTTTTCTTTCCCTCATTCTAGCCCACTGGACCTCATCACGAGGTAGGTCCCTCCTGTTGTGGAGACACAGGCACAGTTCACCAAGCTCCTCTACTTTGGCAGGAAGAAAGTGGTGAGCAGGATACAGGACACAGGGCTGATTTTATTTCTTGGCCTCCTGAGGCAGGTTTTGAAGTGGCAGATACTCCTTTTGGTTACTTTGAGGCACTGTGTGCCTGGCCATGTGCAATTGTGGTGAGGGTCAGTTTCTTCCCTGCAGAGCTGAGCTGTGTGAGGAGCCCTGTTGCTCTCCTGGTGCTGAAGCTCTCTGGAGATGCCAGAGCAGGGCCAGATGGTGAAGCCCAACAGGTGTGGAAACCAGCAGCTGTGAGCAGCACCTCTTCAGTGGGTTTTAGTAGGTTGAAGGGAAGGAAAACCTCTTTACCTGGAAGAGCAGACAAGACGGGGAAGCAGCCATGTGTGGTAACCCCAGTCCTGGCCACATCGTTGGGGTGTCACATCCCCAACTGCAGCTGAACGATGGGCTTGGAGGCAAATGTTGTAGTGAGATCGTCCCCTGGAAGTTTTTTCACAGTTGAGAATGGCCTACAGTCCTGGAGCAGGTAATCTTGGGAAGTTCTTCCAAAACTAGTAGGAGATGAGGAATGGGGGGGGCCATGGACCTTGGTGGCCTCTTACACAGTCTCGGTGTCCAGCCTCCTGCCTAATTTTGAGCTCTCTGGGTGGTTTAGCTTTGTGACAGGTGTTGCTTGCCCTGACTCTGTAGCCCCCTCCATAGTTCAGTGTCCTGCATCTCTTGGGGAACCCCTCCAGCAGTATGGGTGCAGAGCAGCACCCTGAAAGTGTGGTGTGGTACCTGGTGCAGAGGTGGTCTCACCTCGCTTCTGCTCTAAATGGGTGGATGTGGTTTCAGGAACAGATGTCACTATCCCCACCCAACACCCCCCTTTGCCTCAGACCCCAGAAGGCCCAGTAAATGCCACACCGGCCCCCTCATCCCTCTCCCCATCAGCCTTTTAGAAGCTGCTCCTTTTAATTTTAAGGGTTTTTTTTGATTGCATGCCCCAGGAGGCGTGCAAAGAAATACCTCTGCTGTTACTCCAGTGTCCATTGAGATGAAAGGCTTGTGGGACATGGATGTCAGGAAGTCAGCAGGACAGGAGGGAGGTGTGTTCATGTGTGATGAGGTCCAGGACATGTCTGTGCTCTGCATGGCTCTGAAATTCGGGGGTGGCTGTTGAGTTTCTCTCCCTTCACTCCATCCAGATGGACTCCCACAAATCTCCCTCACCAGTGGGAACAGTCCCCTTCAACCCTATCCAGGTCCCTCAGGGGAGAGGGCTGGGGGTGTCTCCTGGCTTTGGGGGTGGCGGCAGGGCATAGGAGGTACCACCCTGGGGGGAAGGGTTTAGTGTTTGTAAGAAAATTAACTGGGGCAGAGCAAAATGGCTTGTTTTGAGGGGGTTGGCAGCGGCGAGGCGCCGCGCCCTAACCTTTCCCGCCCTCCCTCCTCCCCCTGCGCTGCTGAGGCGGGCCCGGCTCGGCTCCTCCCCTGGCTGCCGCGGGCGGTGGCAGCAGCACAAGGCGGTGCCTCCCTTCCGCGCCCAGCCCGCGGGAGCCGAGGGTTGAGCGTCCCGCCGCCTCGTACCTCACGGCCCCGCCATGTTCCAGTTCCTGCGAGGCCTCGTTTTGCCGGAGGCCGCCTGCGACGGGAGCAGGGATGGCGAATCCCGCTACGCCAACCTCTTCAGGAAGCTGGATCTCAACGAAGATGGGAGAGTGGATATCGCCGAGCTCCAGACGGGCCTCCGGGCCATGGGCATCCCCCTGGGAAAGGAGGCGGAGGAGGTAAGAGCGGGCCGGGGACGCGGCGGCCGCCTCAGCCCGGCGCCGCTTCCCGGAGGAGCGGCCCCGCCGGCCGGCCGTGGGGAGGGTGAGGTGCGGCCTGGCCGCCCCGCCCCGCGAGGGATGGGGCGCTGCCCGGATGGGGCTCGCCGTGATGGCCCCGGGGCCGAGGGAGCCGCACCCAGGGGCTCTGGGACGCCCGTGGGGGTAGTCGGCTCCGGGCCTGCCGCAAGCTTCTGCGGGAAGGATCCCGGAGGCGAAGGCTGGTAACGGAGCGGGAGTCGTCGGTTCTGCTGCTGAGTGGGTTTAGTCATCATCTGTGACTCCTGACTTCCTTTCTTCGGTGATATTTGATAGCGTATTCCTTCTCCAGCATGGCAAAAGGTGGTATTTTACAGCTTTTGCCTGGCACCCCACCTCTGCGTAATCTAGGTCAGAATAAACTGATTCGGGCAGCAGGTCAGTAAGTCTGTGTAACAGTAGGTTGTGATATCAGAACTAGTTACTGGAGCTAGGTCTCCATGAACACACAGACATGGGGATGGTTCTTCTTGCTGTCATCTGTGTCTGATACCAAGGCCCTTCTGTTTAAAAATTAACCCTTGTAACAGCAGCCATCAAACCATGAAACATCATGCTGTGCTGTGGATTCTGCGGTGATCAGGTTGGGCTGTTACATTCCTTCACCCCTTTTTATCAATGTTGTGACCTCACAAGTCAGTAAAACTTGAGTTGTCAAGTGTTCCAGTGCAGTGCTGAGTTAGACAGGCCAATCTGACCTGTATCTGGAAGTGAAACTTCTCTTTCCTGGTTGTTTTCAGTAATCCCCAGGGATCAGAATATAAAGTCATAGAATCACAGCATGGTTTGGGTTGGAAGGGACCTCAAAGCCCACCCAGTCCCACCCCCTGCCACGGGCAGGGACACCCTCCACTAGCCCAGGTTGCTCCAAGCCTCATCCAGCCTGGCCTTGGACACTCCCAGGGATGGGGCACCCACAGCTAAATCATTCAGTGCACAGTTCTATAGGCATAAGTATTTGTGTACTAAAGCAAGTCTGTGCTGAGCAGGCAAGCATAGGTTCTGTTAGGCTGAACAGGTACAGCTGGGATGTGTGCTGGAGCACACACGGACTGTTACCGTAACAGTCCTGTTGTTTATTTTGGTGTGAGGAACAGTTAGATGGCAAGCTGCTGCCGTGCCAGTGCTAGCCTTGCCTGCTGGCAGAAAGAGCTTCAGGAAAGCAATCTTAAATTTTGACTGCAGTGTCAGGAGATATGTTGGGTCAGTCATTCAGTTTCAGTGAGTTCATACTAATTGTGGGACACTGCCAATTCTTTCCCATGCTCTCATTATTTGGTCTCTAATTTACCTCTTTTTGGTACAATTAATTCTGTCTTGTGTGCTTAAGGGAAAAGCATCCAGCAGGCCTCTCGAGTGATGCTTGTGTGAGAGTATAAATGAAAGCATGCTCTCACTTCAGTGTCGCTTCTGGTCAAAATCATCTTTACGATAAGTACGTTTCGTGTTCTGTTTCTGGCATACGGAGGCGGGACGGTTTGGCCTGTGTGCTTATCCGTGAGGGCTGTCGGTCCTAAGAGCGTGCTAGTTGGGAACTTCAGTCACATATTATGTACACATTGTCGGAAACCTGTTGTACCAGTTTGACTGTAACAATTTGGGGGTTTTATTTACACTGAACAGCCGGGGAACAGGTGGCCAGTTAATTTTCTGGCACTTAGGAGCGTGGTCTTCCCACGGAATTCACTGAAACCCCTGAGAGCCAAGTGATGTGCTTAAGTTTCGAGCACTGAAGTTCCAAGTTCTTTCTCCAGATCAGTGCGATGCCTTTTGTTAATAGTGCACTGTGTATCTGTCAAATTCTTCTCAGTTGCTACAGGATAAACTGGGAGTAAACCCCATGAAATCAGTAGGAGTAAGCTAGACTTAGCCGGGTGTAGCAGAGAGCAGGAACTGGCTGCATTGGTTGCTTAAGAAACACAGAGTAAACAAAATGAGTCATGTTGCACGTTTGAGGGGGTTGAAGAATTGGAATGTCCTGAAGCTTCTCTATGCTCACAATGTATCATTCACAACTTCATGGTGGGCAGGGTTTGAACTAGAAACTCGTTATATATAACTGTTAATAACTGCACTTGTTATAATATGAGTGCCTCAGTAAGACTTGCCCCCGGCTCCTTTCCTGTCTTTGCGTGGCTCGTCTGCTTCCTGTACTTTCTTGCAGCTCGAAGCTGCCTTCTCCAACTTCAAGCTCTAAAGTGATGTTGAATTCAGTAAAATGTATTTTTACTACTTGGTAGAAAGGTATTTTATTAATGTAGTTGGATATTGTATCATCATATTTGTGTTTGGAGAGGCAGAGGTAGCCTTGTAATTACTAATGAGTAAGGAAATGAGGTGTGGAAATACTACACAGCATGACAGTATTGGCTCCTGAGCTGCTCAGCACTGCCAACGTAGCAGCACCGTGGGCTGGGCAGCCCTTGGGGCATCCTAAGGCGGAGCAGGCTTCGGTGCCTTCTGGCTGGGTCAGGGTCTCAGGCCTTGCACTGTTTTCCAAATATACTCCTGCAGGGCTGGCTTCTGTTGCGTGTGATGAAATCCATGTACGTGGGGGTGTTGGTAACTCAGCTTCTGGAGGCTGTAGCTGCTTCCTGGTTACCTCCTGGTGAGGGACCATATGAGCATTACTGTGTTTGGTGGTTCATCCTAAGCCGTTGTCTTCAGGGTATAAATGAGTGTTTGCGCTACTTTTTCTTGAAATGTAATTCCTCTCTAGAAGAAATATGCCTGTCTTTGAAAGAAACAGAGCTGCTATCCATTTGAGTAATGGACTAGTGGTATGCTCTTCTTATTTCACCTTACCTCAGTTGTCTTGGCAGTTTTATTAATGTTTAACATATGATGAGACACTCTTAGGTGAAGTAACATTGTAGTTAAGGAGAGTTGATGTGAAACCATGTGGTAAGCTTTAGAGATAGGTTGCATGTCCCTCTAAGGAAGAATAATTTTCTCCCCGTAGCAAGGCATCATAGCACAACGTGACAGAAGCTCCTTACTTTGTGTTCTACTTGACCTGCCTCCTGTCAGTATCTGACAGACAAAAGTAAACCACTGGAACATCCGAAATGTGTGCTGCTTAGAGGCTGCCAGGATGACTCTTACATTCTAGTACATTACCTGCCAGGAGTGGGTAACTTTGCAAAGCTCTACAAAAGATTCCTGACGCGATATGCCAACACATATGGAGAAGGAATTTGGTGCGGTGACAGTATCAAATGGCGCTCTACGAGCAGTGTTAGCTGCTATTGTACGGTCACTTTGATTAGCGGAGTTGTCCAGTAGAGAGGCAAAATAGATGCTGGGATCAGATCTCATATGATCTCATCCTGTGCCTTCAGAATGCCGTGAGTCTCTGAGGCGGGAGTACCATAAATGGTGTGAGTGGTCATATGAAGTCCTATTTCTGTTCACCCTTTCCTTCTGTTGCAGTCAATCCTTACAGTAAACCTGCAGGAGGCGAACCCCGTATTTCAAGCTTCGGTTTACGGTAGGAACAGCCAAGCATTCAAATTCAGGTGCTATTTATATAGAGAGTCCTGGAGCTGGGAGTAGAAAGACATGATTGAAGTGAATAACTACGTTCTGGAAACAATATAGTGATCTTATTTGGACTGACTCTGTCAGGTTTTGACATAAGTCTTGTCTGCATTGAGGCTCCCTAGGTGAAGAACAGTGTGAAGGCGCTGCGGCGCAAACTGGGCCCAACGAGACTAAACTCTCAACGATCAGAATACGTCGTGCTTAGAGCAATCAACTGTGTTTATGAAAATTTTAGTGCAACGGAGTCTAAAAATACTCAGAACACTTGAAGTGTGTTGCTGCATTTAAACCAAAGGAAATTGGGAATTCTGTCCTGCGAGGCAGGCCCCTGTCTGTGTCATGGTGCAGCGTCTCGAGGACGTGAGAGCAGGGCCAGGTGTGTGTTGTTCCCTTCGGTGCTTTTCTCTGGCCTCTCAAAACTGCAGCTAGATGACCTTGCTGTTGGCCTGATGTTCTCTGCTGTTTTAATAAGACTTCAGCCCTTTGCTTGATTTTGGTAACTACGCTTACATCACAAAATTAGGAAGTTGGTAGACGGAGTTATAACGAGGCCTCATTATATTGTAGCTTGGCTGGAAACATGCAGGAAGCACTAGTTACTTCAGCCACTTAGAAGAAAGACTTGGGCATTTTTCATCACACAGTATCCACCCTTAGAAATTATTATCATACACGATATGCGGACTCGCAGTCGTAGAAGCTTCAGCACTTTCATGTCTGTGTTGTTCGTTTTGTGACATGAAGCTTTCTGTCGTCTGAATAGTAAGACAAAAACTGGTACTACAGCCAGTCATCTTCAGCTTTTTACCAAAACAGGTGTCACGTCATGTGGCTGTGGCAAACTGGAGCTCCATAGTTCCTTTAAGCTTTGGTTTTCAGGTCACAGTAGGTGTTATGATTATGTCTGATTATGGGGACCTGATTGGGAAACACTACAAACATCTTCAGTAATATCTCTGACTGCAGTTGTAAGCCAACACCGAAGTCATTACTCCATTTCAGTGTGCGCCACTTCAGGAGCTTTTAACTGAGACAGGCTGTAGTTTCCAAGTGTCCCTATGAACGAGCAAGATTAACGAAAGGTTGTTTTCATAACACTTTAAACATCCAAGGAGATAAAATGAATTTTTTTAATACTAACTTGATAGGTTTTTTCCTGAACACTGACAGGGTACAGTGAATAATAAATTCCTCCTCTTGTTGCTGCAAAGTGCAAGAATGCCCGGCACCAAATATGGGAACCCCCACTCCTGGAAGATCTCTTAATCATGTGTTGAAATGCTTTGCTAAATCCCTGCCTTGAGACAGCAGCGTGTGCCAGGTAAACAAACAAGGTGCACTGGTAAATCTTTCACGATGACGGTAAGGTGCCTCTGTAGCAGGGTAATTACTCTGATTTAATGGAAAAAGTCACTCTACCAAGTATGTTCAAAGTCAGAAATACCAGTGTAGCTTGCAAGGAATGATGAACGAAGTTATAAGGGATGGTTTGTATCTCCCATTTATGCTGTTTGGGATTCCTGGAATCCAATTCATCGTTAGGAGTTGAGAGAGTTTATCCAGGTCTGAGGGAGCAGCTTCGGCAAGGCGTACTGGAAAGCGTACCCACGACTTGCGTCTCTTCCTTTTTAGGCTCATTTTACAGAGATTGTTACCTGAAATGGAACAACGAGAAGGCGGCTGCTAGCACCTTCCTGTGGTGGGGAAGGGTGGTGCTCAGGATAAGGAACAGGAAGGGGAGGCTCTGCAGCTGATAGCAACATCTCTGCTATTGCTAAGGGTGCAAGTTGGCTACTGGAGCGGGGGGCTCTGTTGATGTCGGTGGCAGGTTTAAAGAGCCTGCTTGGGGACTGTTTACACTTGATAGTAGGCTTTGGGTGGGAAGTGTAGCATTTAAACTAGTTGGGAGGTCTTTGAAGGCACTACAAATGACTGTTTTGCCCAAAATGCAGTGTTGTGTTGGATTTCTGGAGGCTGAGCGGCAGTCTAGTTGGTTACTGGGTTAGGTGGGCTCACTGGTTGGGGTATAATGCTCTGTGGATGCACTCTCAGGCCCTTTCCATTTCTGCTGGATTTATCTGCCAGCTGATGGAGTTTGACAAGACTGGCTTTAATAATTTTTACTACTGACTTTTAGGTTATCATTGAGTGTCATAAATTTGTATAGTCTTGGCCGATACAGATAGGAAAAGGACATTAATTTTCAGTATTGTGGGGTACGTATCCAGGAAAGAGAGGAGAGTTGGCATATATTTGAGCTGTGACTGAATTTGGCTCTGAATAAGATTAGAGTCTACTAACTTAAAAGTGTGGGATGCAGAGCTATGTGAATGACTGGCACTAATTATTTTAGAGGTGAAAGGGGAAAGAATAGAAAAAGAGGGTAAGAGGGGAATATCGTGATTGGTTTTATATACAGTACCTCTGGTTTTAAAAGGAAATGTGCCATTGGTGACTGTCTGAAGTCACAATGCAGTTCTCACTGTGGTGCTGGTGTTTTTTCTATGCAGCATTTTTGACTTTGGACCTCTAGTCATAGATTGCAGAATGATGAATTGCTAATTGCACCAATTATGTATCTTTAAGTGATGTTTTTTTACTTGTGTCTTGTAGATCGTGTGATAGGAAGCCAGAAACATCCAGAAACTTCTTGATGGATCACTTCCTGTTAAATATTCTTTAAATTATGTTAATTAGCTGAAATAACAAGCTTATGAGTAGGTGTTTGGTAATCATTCGTACTGAGCAGCCCCACCTTTCACGTGAGATTCAGTTTTGTAACCAGAATGTGAAGGCTTAAGCACAAATAATGATACTAAGTACTATAAAAACTAAAGTGAAAAGTCTACATAAAGCATTAACATTTCTAGTCTCTTGCATTCTCTGTCTTTATAGCTACGAATGTGTTAAAGTTCATAACTTTGGCACAGAGTAGCCTAATAATTCATCAGGCCACTTAGAGTGCATCAGGATTTTTTGGTGTGTATAAAGCCTGTCTGTAACTTTCCTGATTTTTTTTCAACAGACCTGCTGGCTTGTGTTTCCACACCAAATACAGAGGTTGTCTGGAGGAGTAGGAATTCAACACTGCAACGTGCTTTATGTAATAGAGAAATTAAAACCCACACATCTTCAGTGCTTCAGTCCACTTGTGGCCTTCCGCGTTGGTGTTGCCTCACCATGCAGAACTTGGAAAGCAGCATTACCATCAGTAATTAGTGATTCTTTGTGGTCACCATTTTATCTGGTGAATTACCCTTATAGCTTGCGGTTGAAGTTTTTAGAGAGTGAGAAAAGAAACGGCACACCTTGAAAAAGAAAGCTTTTCCTCTTGGGGCCGGGCCTGCGTAAAGGTGAGGTGACCCCACAGTAAGTCTGTAACGAGAAATGGCAGGTTTTATGTGGCAGGCACACTGAACATTGTTTCTCAGGACTTCCAAGCGAGAACTGGCACCCAGTTTGGTTCCTGCTCTATTGTTGGAAGCATGCCTGTTCTAAAATGCATCCAGTTCTCCATCAGAGAAGGTGGTGAACCGGGAAGTGGCACAGTGACAAGTGGGCGTAACTGTGTGAAATCTGGTAGGATATTGAAAGCAGAATGGCAGAGCTGGGTTCCTTGTTGAGCTCAAGTGAGGGTGGTTGGATGTTGGAGCAGGGTGTCTGGGGAATCTCCATCCTTGGAGATGTCCAAGACACTGTCGGAGCGGGTCTCACTAACCCACTCTAATTAGATGTGCTCTGAGCTGGGGTTGTGCTCCGTGGCCCTCAAAAACGCCTTACAACCTGAAAGGACAATTTGATGCTGTGAATGTGCAGTTTGTACGTGTGCCGCAGGATCGAGTGTCTTCCTGCTGGCTGTGCCCATGGAGTATGTGACCCCCCAAGAGGGAGCTTCTGTCCTCCAAGGGGAGGCAAGCTCCTTTCAGCATTCCTGTTCGTTCCAAAAACTTGCAAATTACGGGTTTTAGTCGAAGCTTTTAACGCCCACGTAATCAGTACATTTCATAGACACTAAGAGGTTTTTATTTATATGAACTCTGAGGTTTGTGATGTGAGAGAGATGCATGTGCCTGCTGAGGAAAAGCACACACTTGTGTTCCCCATCTGTTCCGCTGCACCAGCAGTGACTGAGGCTGGCTTGAAGTCTGGAAAATAACTGTAAAAGAAAACTAGGGAATGAAGACTATGTTCTTGCTTATCCTTTTCCAGTTGTTGCAATATAAAATCCGCTCTTTTGGCAGATGAAAAGTGCCCCCTCCACACACACTAATTGCCAGCTCTCTAAGCCTCCCAGGAATTTCTTTTTTCGTTGGTTCACGTCATCCTCAGCAGCGGAGATTTTGTAACTGGAATGTAGTTAAAGTTTTGTCGTATCTGTCAGCCAGAACAATACTTTCCACGTTCTGCATTTTGTTTGTGCAGTTCAGATAGCAGTAGGGAACAGTAACAATTTGTGGTGATTAGAGTTCGCTCCAACTGTGTACCACTGCCTCAAATTACCTCGGAGTAGCCTGTGCGATGTGAGGTGTGACAAGGGCTGAGATGGTGTCTTTGAAGGGGGGACTCTTTCCTGGCTACATTAATTTTTAATGGTGTGTTTTGGTTTGTGTGTTTCATTTGTTGCGTTGGGTTTTTTGAATAACAAATCCATTAGCTTTTCTTAATTAGGCTTAATTCTTAGTCTTTCCTTAATTCAGGAATGCACCCCTAAACATCTGTTTTTTTGTAATGGGAAATTCTGAACAGCCCTAACCATATTGACAAGGGCATGAAACTGAATTGATGGGTATTTTTTTGTTGACAAGTTATTAACAGAAATTACAATCAAGCTGGATTTACGAGTATACTAAGAACACTGTTTTTTTTAACCTCATACTAAACACCTTTATCTGAGCATGTGGTAATTTGAGTTGATTTTGTTGTCCATAACTTGTACTATGGGAGGTAAGTAATTCGCTGTTTGTTTCAGTGTGGAGAACCACATTTGTCTCCCTCCCACTGAGAGTTCTATGGTAGTGTTACAAACTGGTTTTTTAGATTAAATATTTGAGTACATCTCTTTTATTAAAGGGATAGAAAAGACAAAGCAGAGAACATGAATGTGTTCAGATTACTTCATTTTTTTTCAGACACCTACAACAAATACACCATAGTCTTCAACTTCCTATCTGTTTAGTTTCTGTAGGATGGAAGTTGTTCAACTTTGGTCTTTTGAGGACTTTGTCTAAGTATCGTGGAGTAAACAAAATGTTTAAAACCAGATTTTGCAGATCAGAACAGCCACGCCAATCTTGCTGAGAGTTACTTTATTCAGAAACCACAGTAGTGCAAGGCAGTCTGCAAAATAGATGGTCTTTGGAATAATCTTTGGCGTGTGCTCCGTGTGTATCCTGAAATGCTCTGAAACTCCGGGAGAATTAATGAAGACATTGTGCTGCCAGGCTGGTCTCCTATCCGTCTTGTAAGGAGTGCTGGGCCCGCAGGATTTCACACGTTGAGGGAAACCACAGGGACTGGTGCCCAAAGAAAGAGGTGAAGCAGAATTTCCCCATAAATCTTGTTTTCAGAGCTTGTTAACCCTGGCTTCACTCTTCTCAAGGCTTTGCCTTTGGAGATGTGCCTCAGCAGCTACAGAGTGATGTGTGGAGGTGCTGCTGTAATTCCCTTTTTTGAGAAGTATGTGTTCACACACCGAGATGGTCCAGTTTTCTGGCCCTTCGCTGCAGGAGCACTATGTGCCTGGGCTGTGTTTCAGACTCGTTTCCTGCAGTGCAGCCCATTTTATACTGTCCCTTCAACTCCTAGTTCATTTTACGTGTGGGTGTTTCTTACCTGCAGGACGGTTACTAGGAAACACATGAAAAAATGGAAGATAACTAGGCTTCTTTTTGTTACAATCCTGTTGTTGTTCGTTTGGTTTTAAATTTTAGTCAGGGCTTGGCTTTGAAGCAGAAAGTCCTGCCTTCCCAAACCCTGGCAGGGGGGAGGGCAGTCAGGTGGGACCTTTGTATTGTTTTTGTTCAGCAGTTAAATAGTTAATTGCTGTTTGTCTTTTTATAAGTCATACTAGACCACTGGTTTGAAGAGCATAGTTAAGACTGTATTTGTTTAATTATACTGACAAATTTCATGTATAACCAGGGAAATCACAGGCTTAAAGTTGTTCTCTTTCATGATTTTGTCTTGTCCCCACTCCTCCACCACTAATTATTTGATACCTGTATGTGTAACATGCTGGTAAGAAACCTTAAAATCTTTGAATAGGAAACTTATGTAAATAATAAATAATGCTTTCTGAAATCTGTCTTTGCTGCTGGGTGTTTTCTGTCTTTATGAAAATGCTGAGTGTGTGTTAAATTCTGAAACCCAAATATATCTCTGCAGTGTATGCTTTGGTGTTTTGCTTGTTTTACTCTCATAATGGCTAACACAATGCCTTTTTTTTTTTTTTTAAAGCAAGGCTGTGCTCTGCAGCTGTTGCTTTGTGAGCTGCTATAATTTCGAGAAGTCAAATGCTGCTTTTTCTCTCAACAGAAAATTTTTAAAGCTGGAGATACTAACCAGGATGGACAGCTAGATTTTGAAGAATTTATGCAGTACCTTAAAGATCATGAGAAAAAGATGAAACTGGCATTTAAGAGCCTGGACAAAAACAATGACGGTATGCCTTGATTTATTTTATTACTTCAAACTTGGAAGAAACTGTGCATTAAAAGTTATCTTCATTTACATTCTTTGTTGAAACAGGAGACTAAGGGTTGTGAATATGGAAACCCTTCTTCTTTCCTAATAGGATCATAATTATAGCTTACTAGAGATTGAAATAATGAATTATATAGTCTTTTTTCTTTATCTTCTAGGTCTGTTGATCTGGGGCTCTTTGTTCCCCAAATGGAGAAACTTATAAGGAAGTTTCTAAGTATCTATTAAGATAAAATAGTTTTTAACTCACTGAATGTTTGCGTCTCATTTGGTTGCATGATTTTAATGTACTTAACTTTGCTCTCTCCTTGTAGTAGACAATCAAACTACATCATCTGTGTTTAAATTGATTTTACATTATCTTTGTTATTATGTAGGTGTCACAACGGAGTTCACTGAGCTCAAAGTGCTAAGTGTATTAACTTCCATGTTTTAAATACTTGTCATCTTTCTTTCAATGTTGCAAGGAAAAATTGAAGCATCAGAAGTTGTCCAGTCCCTCAAGATACTGGGTATAAGCATTTCAGAAAAACAGGCAGAAAAGATCTTGCAAAGGTAAGGAATTATTATTTCTTTAAGTATTTTAAGCTTCTTTGTGGTGTTAATTATTGTATTTTCATAGGTCAGAGAACAGGATAAATGGAATTACAATTTTGAAAGGTGTTGGTACCTTCAGTGGTGCCTTTATAGGAATTCTCACATATTCCCTCTGTTCTTGGGTGATGAAATCATAGTAAGTCTAGTCACTGTTGGAGCGTCCGGTTCTGGGAGGAGAATGTTACCTCCTTTCGCTGTAAATGTTCTTGGTAGAAGGAAGTGTTAGATCTTGTTTTCAAATGGAATATGCCACATGCACTTGGATAAGGAAAGCATAGTGTTGAAAGGCCATGGCAGATTCAAGCTTGAGGTCTCTGTATTTTACTTTACAGTCAGTTGTCACTGATGTGATGGCCAGTATTAACCAAAAAAACCCCACCACACCAAACCATCCCTTCCACTATTTCCTTACATAGTTGTATTTCTTTTCAGTATTGATGCTGATGGGACAATGACCGTAGACTGGAATGAGTGGAGAGATCATTTTATGTTTAACCCAGCTACAGACATTGAGGAAATAATTCGCTATTGGAAACATTCCACTGTAAGTTCAATCTTTCTTTCAACTTAGTGCAGCTCTTAAGTTCACCTCTGCTGCGTTAGTGTGCAATACTGAGTGTAACAGCTTAGCGGTTGTTGCATTTCAAGCATGCCTGGCTTTAAGATTGTTTGGTGTTCTTTTCACTCTGTGCGCTTCCATTTACAAGGAGGATTCTGTGATGTGAGTTTCTTTTGAATGAACTACGTCTGAACTTTGCCAATAATTGTCAGTGATTCTTCCGAAGGACTCCTTCCTTTGGAGGTATTCCACAGAAAGATAACCACGATATTAAGTCTCTTTCTTTTCACATTACAGTATGTTCAGTGCTTTTGATGTGCTGAAACAAATTATAGGAACATTTTAACTGTTTCTTATGTTGAAATTAGTTCAGCGTTTGCATTTATCTAAAATTACCATTACCATAAAATCACCGGTGTCATTAGTGATGATTTTCTGTGTAATGTTCTCACACTCCTTTGTGCTATAGAATTTGCTGCAGAAAACACTTGAAGCACTGCTATGAGAGCAGATAGTCCTGGTCCCAGTTTACTTAGTGGAAAAGAAACCCCTTTGCTTTAAAAAACTGCTTCATATTGTTATTATAAGCATTAGGTCTATTTGTTTTTATTATGGAATGTCATTAGTTTGCCCCAAGAAACAATTTTGGAAGTCTTTTGCGATCTTCCAGTGTTGCAGTCAGCTGATGAGCCGGTTATCGCAGTAAGGAAAATCCAGCTGTACGGCAGCGCAGCTGGTGTCTCAGATAAGAGCAGATGTGAGACCTCACACGCTGGCTGGCATTGACACTCTTCCAATTCTGTGTTTATTGTAAAATTTTAATTGCTGTCAGACTCTTCCAAGCAGATAGTGCGTTGGCATGGGATTACTGTGAGTTGGTAGCTGTGGCCTTTCTGCTATAAACACCCGCAAATTTAGCATTTTCCTTAGTTGGGTTTAGGGCTTGGTAGACAGAGGTTTTAAACCGTGACTCTGAGAACACTGAATTTATATTTTGGGGTGATTCCATGTAGTTGAGCAACTGATGACACCTTACTTGGAAACCATGAAAGATGAAAGGACTTCTCAGCTATTCTGTTGTGTGTTCAGTATCAGAATAGCTGGTGCTTATCCCCTTAGTTCAGTGGCTATTTCTATAACCTGCATCCTGTGATTCTTGTGTTCCAAATGACCCATACAGTATTCTGCCTTCTTAACAGATAGGGAATGCAGCAAAACTCAGGGACGTAGTGTCTACCATTAAAAAAAAAAAGTAGTTAAAAAAAAAATGTTTTACCAGTTAACACGGTTCCCAGTCAGTATTTATCAGTTATTAAAATGTTCTTGCTTCTTTACAGGTTTAGTTTATGCATCATATTGGCTTTGCATTCTCTACAGGGTATTTTTTCTCATATTTCGTAGTTATAAATTACATGAAAAGCCGAGACTGATATGTGAGATCCCATAGCCTTATGTCTTGGATGGTTGTGTTGCTAAAGCCTATAGTGATGTTCTTTGATCGTTGGGTGGTAGTACAAACATGCACGTCTTAATGAAATTACAAACTTGTACAGCTGAAACAAGTCATTAATGTGTCCTTTCAGTGTAACCCACGGTAAGAAAACGTATAAAGCGTTAGGCGAACTTGTGATTTTGTAAGACAATACACAGCAGTTACTGGAAATAACATATTCTGATACATTACCTATAAAAATGTTACTTGAAAAAGTATGGGGGGCAGAGGGAGTGGGAAATCCCACATATGTGTGAATAAATTACCACGAGAGAGAAATCTCTTGTTAGCATCCTTAGGAGATTACCACGCTAATCCCAGAGGCCGTCGGGCGAAAGGTTAGCTGCAACATAAAAGCATCGGAGCTGTAGTGCCGACTGTCTGCTCGTCACGAGAGAATGTCTTTGTTTGGGCCACACTCAAGGCAGGAATTCATCATCATTTTTAATGATGATGGGGCGGTCTTTGAAATGGTGGGTCTGGGGTGTTGATACTCACTGCCTAGGCAGAAGTCTTTAAAAGCTGCTATTCACTGAATAGCAATCCCAGTCTGTAGCAAGTTAATGACAGGATGGAAATTAGAGATAGCTTTTGTTTTTAACTAGCACTTAATTTACATACTCTCAGGTGGTAGGTTAATTTGGAATTAGTACTGTTGATAAAACGGAGATGATGGAATGAGCTAGTTATTTGCACACCTTTGCTTTGGATTCTAATAGGTGTTGGATATAGGAGATAGTTTGACGGTTCCAGATGAGTTCACGGAGGAAGAGAAAAAGACCGGACAGTGGTGGAAACAGCTGTTGGCAGGAGGAGTGGCTGGTGCCGTCTCTCGAACAGGTACAGCACCGTTAGATCGCCTTAAAGTGATGATGCAGGTGGGTGCAATGTTCAAGAACTTTTTGGTTTCCAGTGTATTACTTCAGTTTTTAGGAGCTGTTATGGAAAACTGATCACCAAATACGGTATCTAACTTCTGGAGGTTGTTATGTTTTGACAATTCCATATTTTGTGTTCATACAAGTTGTCTTTTCCACAGTTGTATTGGCAAAATGTGAACGAGGTATAGTGTTCGTGCCACTGAAGTAAGATTGTTTATCAATAGTGGCTGTGGTTTTGGTAGCTGATACATTCAAGCAATTGAATACTTAGGCTGTGAGTTTTACGAGCAGTGTTCTTTACTGTGGCTTTGGTTGATTTTAGGTTCATGGTTCACAGTCAAACAAAATGAATATAGCCAGTGGTTTTAAGCAGATGTTGAAAGAAGGCGGTGTCCGATCCCTCTGGAGAGGAAATGGTGTAAATGTCGTGAAAATAGCTCCTGAAACGGCCATTAAGTTCTGGGCTTATGAACAGGTAGGATGATAGATCAGGAATGAAAATAATGGTAAATAAAATACTCTATCACTCTCAATGTTCATTATTTGCACATAATATTTGCATACTTATGTTTATTATATAGGGGTTCTTACCATGGTTGGAGATGTTGTCACAGTAATTTAGTGACTTTCAGATGTAAAATTTGTGTTCTGTTAAAGGAATACTTGGTATTTGGCAGATTTTGCTATTATGAGCAGTGTGAATAAGCTAAATCTGTCGTAGATTTTAAACTGTCTCCCAGCCTGCATAGCAGCCTTATGTGGAGTACTGCATTAATGTCTAGTTTGTTGCTTCAAAGTGACAACAACCAAATATTTAATGTGTTATGCTAGTTGAACTTACACAGGATTCCTCTTAAGTCAGATATGGTGCTATGTAAGATGCCCTCATCCTGGATTTCAGAGTTATATTTACCTCTGAATCAGCTTTAAGCATCATGCTAAGGCCTAATCCTCCTTTGGAAAATGAACTCCAGTTCTGGTGTAGTTAAATGATCTTTATTTTTCCTCTGTGGGGCTTCCTAGTGCCTCGAGTAACACTAAATGAACGTTTTGCACATCTCTACAACTGTGAAATAAAAGCAACAAAAAGCCAAGTTAACTTTGGGGTATTTTAAGACTGAATGACAGATTTTTGATGCCACAGAGGAACTTTGAGCACATTATTCCTTACTCTTGCTCTGTCTTTTGGGAGCTGATACTGCATTCTGCATGGTGGTGTCTGTCTTGAGTGACATGTCATGTACAGCTCTCTCACCGGGAAAGTGCTGGTTGATCTTTCGTTCTTTGGAGAACTGGGTCTGCAAGGAAATCAGGTTCCTCTTTGTCACCTGGGGGCCGTGGTGTGGGTACCCTTGTGTTGGCTGTTTGTAGAATACCTGACAGCACGGTGGGTGGCTGAGGTGTTCACTGTAAAGGATTCTTGCAGGCTGGAGCATTTACTGTGTTCTTGAGAACCTTTGTCCACAGAGTTGCAGGCAGTGTAGTGCTACATCTGTTGGGTTAGTAAATGTCACTGTAAGTACATGACAAAAGTGAGTACAGCTTGACAAGACATTTTGCTGCCTCTCGTAGTAACTCTTGCCTCTCCTAAAAAGCATGTGATGTTTATTCTGTATATTTTAACTGTACAGTATAAGAAGATACTCACGAAGGATGATGGAAAGTTAGGCACCATTGAGAGATTTGTATCTGGTTCTATGGCTGGAGCAACAGCACAAACTTCTATTTATCCCATGGAGGTAAGTAACAGAATCTGTTTCCCTTGGAGACTCTGCCACGTGTTTGGTTCGTGTCCAAAGTAAAACCTATTTTGCTCATGCAAGTGTTGTAGGAATTCCTCTATATTCCTATATCCAAATTGATTTTTACTTGGACTTGCTTTCAGAATTTCAGTATGAGGCATTTTGGATATACCATGTTCTAGTTGATACTTGTGACTGTTCTATGTGTTTGGCTGTACGATATTGTCTAAAGCCATGTTTAAACAAAACCTAGTTCAGGGAAAAAAGTAATCCAAGAACCCATTTAAAATGAAGCAAATATTCAAGCTACTTCCTAAATTGAGCTTAAATCCTTCTCCCTGCTATGTATGTAAGCGAGGAATGGTCTTGTCTGTAGAAGAACTGACAAAGTTCTGCTGCGCTGTGGCTGGGAGCTGGGTCTGATTAGGAGAGGAGTGTGGAGGGAGAATGTAACAGCTACACTGAGGCTGGGTTGATTAACTGCTCTTCCCGCTGTAGGACACATTTGTATGTGGTACTGCGTATGTTGCGGTTTAACTAGTGTTAATATATTGACTGCTCTAGGGTAGCGATTTCACATCCTGCTGGTTTTTTTAAATAGAGGCAGGATGTTACTTTCCTTTACTGCTGGTTCCCCAGTATCTTACTGTGCAAGTAACTGGAATACATGTTGGGTCTGGGATCCAACCAGTACCACCATCAAGGTTTGGAAGCAATGGGAAATGTAACCTGAATATTGTTTTCATAGGGAGGTCTGTCAGCAGGAATTGGACTTAGCTGCTTTGGCTGCTGGCAGTGTTAATGATCTCTTTTTAAACGGCATCCTTGCCGTCAGAGTCGCTGAAGCACAGCTCGCCTGACTACAGAGGTGGGTTAAGTTAGAGAATAGCTGAAAGGTTACGTCGATCTGGATGGCCCTGATCAGTGAGGGCAGGTGAACTGTTCTACAGTGAGATGCTCTGATCTTCCTAACAAAGATGCAATACTGTCCTGGAAGTGGTTTTTAGAGAGTTCCAAGTAAAAGAGAAGAACAAACTGCCAGGAAACTCCTGTAGACTTACGAGGTTTTAAAGTAGGCCAAGTTCTTGCTCAAGAAATTCCCTCTGTGGTTTCTTTTGGATACTGTCATGAATTTCTTTGTCCTAAGATGCTGTATAGACTCAGGTGCATTATTAATCAGATGCTGGGTTTCAGTAGTGAGACACAATCCCCTAACTACCTCTCAAAGGGTTGTGCTTTTTGAAAGATCATTTCCCTAACATGCTTTGCTGTCCCCAGATCTGAAGTCTGATCTGCTGCTACATTAATGCTCTCACTTGTTCTTTAGCTAATGCTTCTATTAAATATTGCCCACACTGTTGCCTTTGAACTGATCAAAAATCTGCCTCTTTTAAGAAAAGGAAGCTAAAATGCAATTAAGAAGACTCATTTGCAAACTGGTGTACTGTGGTATGTGTGCTACTCTGCAGTGATGATAAAACCTGAGGAAGCCTGCTGCCAACGAAGCCTTAAGAGCATCGTCACAAAGGAGATTTGAAGTACCAAAATGCAAAGCAGTTCCAGACAATTGAATAAGTAGATAACTGGTTTTGTGTGTTTATAAAGCATATTAATAAATAGGTATGTAATTAAGGCTACTGTTTTTTCCCCATTAGGTTTTAAAGACCAGATTGGCTGTGGGTAAAACAGGGCAATATTCTGGGATGTTTGACTGTGCTAAGAAGATCTTAAAAAGAGAAGGTGTAAAGGCCTTCTACAAAGGATATGTTCCTAATATCCTGGGTATAATTCCTTACGCTGGCATTGACCTTGCTGTTTATGAGGTGAGTCCAGATGACTGAATGCATGTAGCTTTCACTAGTTAATTTATGAAAAGGGTAAATATTCTTTAGAATACCTGTATCATTAGGTAGGTTTGTCATATGCTTGTAGTACTACTGTTGCCTTCAATTTAAAATAGATAGATGAGAATTTCCAGTGATTTCCACTCGTCTTCAACATTTTTCTTTGTTTGCCCCTCCTGGAGGAGTGCCTGTGTTGGGAGGCCTTACATGCAATAGCACCAAACAACAATTCTGCGATTGTATAGGCCTTGGCAGTACAGCATGCTTAAGTAACTGTTAGATTGGAACATACCCGCTCTATAGCAAACATGGGCCTTAAGAACCTGATACAATATTCATAGTATGTTACCTATCCTGTGTTTATGATACTTAATCCATTTTTTTGCCATTTTCTCTGATGTATAGTTGGATTGGAGTAACCTGAATTCCTTGTGTCTGTGCATGTCACCAAAATTCTTTGTGGCTGACATACAGTTGCTGTGAGGTGTTGGAAACACCTCTCTCTTTCCTTCCAAGAGGAGCTAGCCCCTCTAATACCCATCAGCAACAACTGAAATGTTTTACCTACCTGGGATGCTAGGTGTTGCTTCAAAGTGTGTGAAGTAACTCAGATGCCCAGAGTGAATTTTTTCTAGTCTAGACAAATCTTTCTGCGACACTGCTGTAGCAATCGGCAGAACTGCTCCAGTGAACATTGTCAAAGCAGTATGGAAGTTCTTTTCTGCAGTTTGCACCCTGGGGTAACGTGCACAGCTATGCCAGCTTTTGTTGCACCCTGTGGGGTGCTGAGTTGTGTTCCCCTCCTCCTCCCCCCAGAGTATGAACAAGGTCTGGAGCATCAGCACTGACGCTGTTCCTGCTGCTGGATCTCTTTAAGGATTTCTGTCCTAGGATGAACGACATCAGTCTGTTTAAAGTCCTTACCTGTGTGCGAAGGTGTTTACCTGTGCACTTGAAATGGAAGCACGTAGTACTGGCATAGCGAGATCGGTGCTTTTCAGGACTGAGCCCGTAAGAACTGTTACGAATAAAGATGTATTTGTTCACTTTCTTGGATACAGCTCTCCTTATTTATTTTTATATCTTGGCAGCTCTTAAAGAGTACGTGGCTAGAACACTACGCATCGAGCTCCGCGAACCCAGGGGTTTTTGTGTTGCTGGGATGTGGTACTGTTTCCAGCACGTGCGGGCAGTTAGCCAGTTACCCTCTTGCTCTTATCAGAACACGCATGCAGGCTCAAGGTGAGTCCTGTTGGACTGGAAATGTTTGTGTGGTCGCATCAGAACTGTATCATTTGTAGCACAGCAGAGAAATTAAAAAAAAAAACCCAAACACCAAACTTGGAAAACCAAGAACTTAACTGGATAACTTCTTAACGTTGCTCCATTGCCCCTGTGACCCCCAGCATTGTTCTTCATCATACTTGATTCTAACGTGGCTCTCAGAGCACTGGGGTCTGAAATGGTACATTCCATAGAAGACTACAAGGTATAGAGTTCCTGTCATAGTCTGGGAGCACTTTTCTAGGATGTTGCCTAAATTTTAAAGGTAAAACGGAAAGGACTTGCATCATCCTGTGAAGGGAAACAGCGGTGTTTGCTCTGGAGGACATTCAATGAAGACAGTTTCATAGCTGAGATTTGATAGGTTGTGCACAGATTTAAAAGACATGAGCCTCGATTTCCAGAGGAATGTAGGTGGATAGTGCTTTTCAGTGGGTTTTAGACACATGGGTCTCTCTCAAATGTCTGGGATAAAAGAGATTTCCTCTCTTCGAGGACTCAAATCTTATCAATGGCCCTAGAGGTGATAGTAGGCTCACCACCCAGGTGATTAATTCTTGCTTAAGGATTTTAGTATTACTAGAACAGTTGTATAACACATTGTTGTTTTGTTTTAGCCTCAGTGGAAGGAGCGCCACAGCTAAACATGGTCAGCCTCTTTCAAAGAATTATGACTACAGAGGGAATCCGAGGACTTTACAGGGGCATAGCTCCTAATTTTATGAAAGTGCTTCCAGCTGTCAGCATCAGCTATGTTGTATATGAAAAAATGAAGCAGAATTTGGGAATAGCGTGAAATGAAGGAAAAAGGTGAGATGCTTCTAATGTTGTGGAAACACCAGAATCAAAATGATGTCTCAAGCAATCTGCTCTCAGAGAGACAGATCTTTGTGGAGAGATGCTGCAACTTCTACTTTTACCCTCAAGTGGGAAGAAACTTTTTAAAATTTTACTTCACCGTTTCTAAAGATACGTATGTTGCACTTTAAAATGTCACTGAATTAAAAAAAAATTCAAGAAACTATCTTTAAATCAATGGTATGTTTACTTTTTTAAGGAAATCATGCGTATCTTTCTTGTATTTGTCTTCTCTAAATGTATTTGTGTATTTGGCTACGCAAGCCAAAGGTCAGAGAAGTTTGTACTGCCTTGTACTGAATATCTGAAAGTGACTTTTTGTTTTGTCACACTGCCTATACTCAAGCAATTCACAGGCAACATTTTGCACGCCTAGAAGTAAGCACTTACTGTTGTTATTTTTGAAGACTTAATTTTAAGTTTGTAAAAAGAAAACAGGATTTTGTGTACAGACAAGGACGGAGCAACACATTAAAACACAGCCCATCACCTTTACCTTCAGGCTAACCTTTTTAAAATTTTCTTTAAAGAATAAGAGCCTGAGAAACTGCTGTTCCATGGTATCAGAATACCTCAAATGGGTTTACGCAGTGTGTTTGTAGTACAGCCAGTGATTTTCATAACTTGCTTCGCTGGACCTGCTGTTCGTTGCACTTGTAACTGCCGGCACCGTTAACCACAGCCAGCTTTGGCTTACAGCTGCACGTTTTATGGGATCGTAATAGGGCAGGAAAGGCTTGGTTACTAGATCCCTTCCATACATGTGCAAGTTACTGCTTAAAAACGGGGTGGAGGATCCAGCATGAAGTGGGCAGGGATTGTAATACAGCCAAAAGCAGAGCTTGTCATAGCTGCCTTTGGGGAGAGAAATGCTTCTCGCTTTGGACTCCCCATTCTTTCCCTTAGTCACAGGGCCACACTGTGAGCTTTTAGCCAACACAGAATTGCATTATTTAAAGGTTTGACAGGTTTGTCGCATGAGAAGTCCTCTTTCCCTCAGTCTTCTACGCACGCTGGCTGTGTGTGTGAAATTCAGAGTAAAACACTGAAGCATTTTGTCCAGGTGACCACATGGGACTGCTAATCTCAGGCACCCATCAGGTGGGTGTTAATGAAGCAAGCAAACATGCCCAGGGAACTTGTTACTGCTTGAGAAACAGCTTTTCCTCAAAAAACCAGAGGCACTTCCTCAGTGTGGAAAGTTGGTATTTCCATGTTCAAGTACTTCCAACGTGGCTTCCTTTTTTGCGGGAGGGGATGTTGGTGGTGCTGCTGCATTTCAGTTGCCTTCAGGCCTCAGCACTGAAATAGAGTAACAGTTAATTGCTGAACTCTTTTGTTAGGTGACCTCTGCTTGCTGCAATGTGTGATGTCTCAATCATTGTAAATTCAGGGTTGTCTTTATCCTGACCTTCTAAAAGCAACTGCTTTTAGACCACTTGCTGGAATTGGATTATTGAAGGAAGAACTTTGTTTCTGTAAGGTCATTAAGGGTCTCTCAATTATTTTTAAAGAAACAAATAAGCCATCAAACATTAAGAACTGCCTGAACCTGCCTTGTTTCACGTACAGAAGATATTTGGGCCGTGTTTTTCAAACAGCAGGTGTAAATCTACGTTCAGTGCTTCCGTGGCTGGTGTTTATTTTCCATAAACTGACATATAACAATTCCATAAAATTTGTATTGTAGAAGGTTGTTTTATCAGATAGCGGAAAAAGGCAGCTTTAGCTGTGTCTTTTGGCCTTCCCTCAGGGGAAACCTTGGACTCTGCACTTTTTTTAACAAACAAAAAGTCTTTCTGTCTGAATCATCCCTATGCGCAATGCCTTTCTGATGGGAATGTGTCATGGTTTTGCCAGCGTTCTTGTACGTCCGTGGGATTTGTGAGACCAGTTCCCAATCGTTTTCTTTGACTGTGACCAATGAGCAAACGTTTTGTGTGCATGATGTGGAGATGACTCTGGCAGTCTCTATTTCTAGACTTGCTCCAATTCGTTTGTAGCGTGCAAGTGCCATTATGAGCATTGAAAATGATGGTAATGGTGTTTTCAGATGTTGAAAATATGGGGTCCTTCAGATTTAATTTTACATTTTGTGCCTTTGATGACTGTGCTCAATTGTGTATTCTTTCTCTTAAACATATGTTTACCTTTTTAACTGTAAAACTACCAGTTTCTAATAAATGTTTGTTTCCTTAATCTGGCTGGTGTGTGCTGACGGTGTTGGGTTTTTTATAGTCTGATAGACGGATGACTCTATTGCATTATATGCATAATAGTGTAAAAAATGAAGGTAATGTATCTAAAAATAAGATTGAGATTAACCAACACGTCGCTATTACATTGATATTTGAAAACTTAGTTTGAGACGAGTCAGTTCTCATCCTGCTTAAACCTCTAGCTGTCTCATCCCTTAATGGAAGATCACGTAATGTTTAGTATCTTTGCCTGTTCATTGAGCAGTGTTACACCGTGACTTGCTTCTGTGTATGCTGCGTGACAGAATTCTTAATAATGACAAACATATTTGTGTTCTTAGTGTGTATCTTGCTTTGATGTTCATCTTGTTAGTCAAAGGATCAGTATAAAATCTTTCCCAGGTAATTGGCTTAACTTATTCTTCGTGTGTAGCGTGGCTATCCTACTGAAAGCGTGCTCAGTAGCCAGCTTTGACAACTCCTTCCAAGTTTTTCACACCAATCCTTCAAATGTTAAAGATAATTGTAAACAGATTAGGAGGGCTGTTCTTGTCGCTGATTACTGCAAATACAGGTCTTGTAACATAAGATTTAGACGTTTCCTCTTAAGTAACAGAAGAGGTAGATGCTTGGTGTGCGATTTCTGGCTAAATGAACAATCTGACATTCAGTTCTACTTGTGGCAAGAATGCTTGTGACTGGAAATTCTCTGCATCTGGAAAGGTTGAGCAGTGAATGATCTCTCCTGGTGATCAAGTGTGGTAAGGTGTGCTCTTGCAGATGCTGGAGTTGGATGGTCCCCCCATCCCCTCCAAAGAGAAGATCTGAACCGCTACAAAAGGTAGCGCAGATATTTAACAGATGCTTTTCAAGTTAGCCTGTTGGGAAGCTGAATTCCACAGTATCTTTATTAAAGACCGGTCCTGATGAGATGCTTTTTTGATGTATAGCAGTTACTACGCAGGCAGCACGGATGATGTTTGGATTTTGAAACAGCTCAGATCTGCAGCGTATGTAGTACCGTTATTTCCGACTGCTTACAACTACGTGCAGCTTGAGTTAAAATAACACTGAGGAAGCAAACACACACGGACAGCATGCTTCTCTCCCTTAGAAAAATATTTTTACTATTGTTTTGAAGTTTGTATGTTGGCCAAGGGAAATAGTTGCTTAGCATTCTATCTCAGCTGTTTCTTCAAGCTTGTTCCTTAAGTTATTAGTGTATTCTACCAATGGATTTTCATAATCTGTTGGAATAGCGTGTTGCCGTAATGCGTTCTGAGTTGTTAATTTAGTGGTGACGTATATGTAGGTTGCTGACTGCTTTTGTCCCTTGTCTTAAGAAGTTTAGCCTGAAACACGCTAAATTCTGCAGTCCAGAAAAATCTCTTTTCCCCTGTATATTGACTTTTGCCTGGTGGTCAATGTTTTTCAAAATGCGTGCAAAGGTAGTGCCTCTAGACCGTATGTAAAATATTGACCTACTACTTGCTGCTGCCTCACGGTTAAAGAAACTGAGGCATGAAGAGGATGTAAATCATGTCGTGTCATCGGTAAGTTGGTAAGAGGTTCAGCAATTGTGCATCCTCATCCAAACTGATCCTGAGCAACCCTTAGCTTTTCTGGGGTGTTCCCTGAGCAAAAGATTCTTCCTGTGCATAGGCCTCTACATAAGAGGCCCAGAAGGGAAAGGAAAAGGCTTATTTGTTTTCCCTTCAAGATACACATGGGGTGTGACAGCTCTTCAGTAGCATTAACACTAGGAAATACTGCTGAAATGGCTTGGGATTTAAAATTGGGCTGCCAGTGTGTGTCCTGCCCTCTGGGCGGTGGGCTCCCTGGCAGGACATTCCAGGTGCAGCAGGCGTTCCTCGCAGTGACACCAGCCCAAGCTGTCTTGCACACCGGCTAGTGCAAGTGCCGTGGTGACCACTGCTTACTGAAACCCAGTTGGCAGCTTCCCTTTCTCAAAAGCACACGGGGGTGCTGCTGCACCCTGCAGCTGAGGCTGGCTGCGAACCTGCCCGATGCCCAGATCAGCCTTCTGAGACCCAGGTTGAGGTGACTTTGTTCCTTACTGTCTGGTTTCAAACCTCTGAGCTGCTGCACTTGGTGGTAGGCAGCAGAAGGCATTGGCATCTTCTTACTCCCTTCTTATATTTGATGGTTAGAGAAGGTATGGCAAGAAGTGTGTAGCACGAGGTGACGTTGCTACACGTAAACTACAAAAATATGAAGGGTGGCTTAACCTACAGGCTCTTTGCCATGTAAGGAAGAGTGGTTTTTCAACGCTTCCCCTTTTGATGTGCCAGTGGTCTCGGGGATGGCTTTTAAAGCTTACATTAAAACAGGGTACTGTGCTAAACTCTGTTGTGGAGAACAAAATTGGTGAGAACTGGGTATTCAACACAAAGTCAGACTTCGGAATATTGGCAGCCTTGCTGTGTGAATTATGCCTAGCTTCTAAGTCCTCCTGGTGTCTGAAAATGGATAGAAAAATAACCATTTTTTAATCAATATTTGTACAATTGTGTAAAAATTATTTGTGTTCTAGCAGCTAACTGTGTGAATATTGTGTACCTGAGCTCTTGGACTCTGAGTCTGTTTTGCTGAAGGTTTAACAAAGGAGTCTAGTGTGTACTACATAGGGGTATAAAAAAGCCATAGTGTATATATGCATACATACCTATTCATATATACATATAAACCCCACTTCTTCTCTTTGTGCAGTACCTTGAGCAGCTTCCAGAATGGCCTTGGAATTGAGCATGCTTGAAACAGTGAAACGGCTGTCCCTGCAGACCTTTCCTCTGCGAGCTGAAAGTGCGAGATAGAGGTAGCCAGTAATTCCCTTAAATAATATGCCAGGAGCACTGAGACTAAAATCCAGAATGTTTTTGCCCTCTCTAGGCTCACGTAAAGCAGAATATCTAGTTTCCATCCTGTTTGAGTAGGCATAGGCAAAAAACCGTGAAAGGTGGGAGTGTGGTAGGTGAATTTTGAATGGGTACTCCTGCCGTCTTAAACTAAGCCTTTTGCTGCCATATTTGACCTGGAGTTTAGCTCTTGCTAAAGCACTGATACGGCAGCTCCCTTTCTCTCTAAAGCAAATACCTTATGTTTGTAGTTATTAGCTTGTGCGTGTGAACCAGACTCCTTGGGGCGAGCCTTGACAGCCCCTCTGTCTTGGCTGGGGTTGGAGGCAACGTGCGGATTCAGAGGAATTTGGGCAGTGCCATCTGCTGTCATCTCGTAATAGTGATTTGGAAGGGGATTTTCTGGACTTCAGTTCATTCCTTGGCGTTATCTTTGCAGCAAAGGAAAAAGAGTTTATAACCATGGAGGATGAACCCCTCTGAGCTGTATTTTTGGTTTCTCAGTAAAATATGTTAGTGTGGAGGACAAACGTTCTTTACCCATTCTTACCATCATATTGCTAAAAAATGGCTGGTGTGAGACTTAGCTGATTCTTTTTGAGGAGGGAAAATGCTATTCTGTATTTCAACATTTCCTAATTATGCTGGTATCAAGGTCTGCCCTGAGAGCCGCGTTTGCATTGCACAACATCAAAGCACTGTCTGGCTGCGCACGGGTAGCACGTACTAAACTAGCGATGTACGTTTTGGATGGATTTCAGATGTAAAGGTTTCTACTGGCAGCTCAGAGGTTGCCTGAAGAGCTGTGTTTTAGAATTCCTTTTCCAAGTTTGTAGTTTCTTACTTCTTGCTGGCTGGACAGATTTTGCAAAGGTTTCATTAGGGAAGAAAGGATGAGATATAAGTGCAAATTTTGACAGTGATGAGGAAGGATTTCAAATTCTGACTCATCATCCACCACAGTAGCTACTTCTATTATTAACAAGATAATGTTACTGTGTATGGGTTAGGAAAACTCCTGGGTTCTCCAAAACTCCTTGACTTGTTCACACACAGCCTTCTGCCTCTGGGATGGCAGGGGTAGTGGGCCCTCTGACTGTAACCCATCCTCATTAAAGTGTCTGTACTAATGAATGAGCGACAGTGCACGTATCTGATCCATCTGGCACATAAATATTTAATTTTGCTTTGACCAGTCAGCCGGGGTTTGGCAGAAGATTGGTTTCTGCACAGCAGAGAGAAAGATGCTGGTGCGGTGTTTCATTTCTCTCCAGGGAACTGGGGCTCTGGGGTAGGAGCGTTTCTACATCAGTCACGACACTGCCATCCCCTTGAAGTTATTTTGGCTTAGACATCAAATGTTGCTCACTAGTCCCTTAAGGAGTATCTGGTTTTAGTTTGCTTTTCCAGCCTTTTCTCTGTCCTAGAGAAAAAGGCAAAAAGGAGATTTATTCAGTATTCTCACTTGCTCCTGCAGGCTTGTACTTCATGTCTGTACCTTGCTGTGAGGCATTTGCTGGGCTGCAATCTCATAGCACTGATCACTTCCACAGGACAACATTTTGATAGGAAACAGTGTGATCCTGTAGATAGGAGAGTGGCAGACGGAGATTTTCATCCTGGTTCTGCTGGTGATCTTGCATACGTCCTTTCCCAGCATCTCCGGTCCTTGTGCTGTCTAGTCTGGGAGGTGTTCAGCTTTCTGAGACTGCCGTGCCGCTGTGACGGTTCGGTGAGCAGCCTGAATTGTGCTACGATACAATTAATTTTCTGGTGAAAAATGAAGACCTTGGCCTTTAACAGCACTTGTTAAAGTAACACAGAGACTTTTCTGTTAGTGCAATGGTTGAGGTAAATAATAAGGGGGTGGGGGGTGGGGAGGGAGGGGAAGAACAAACCACCGTGATACTAAGCAGGAGAACAATCAGGTTCTGAAAAAGTTGGTTGCTGAAGTTGCCTGCTGGGATGTGCTGGTTTTAGTTGGGACAGAGTTAATTTTCCTCACAGTAGCTCCTATGAGGTTACGCTTTGGATTTGTGCTGAGAAGAGATATCACTGGTGTGCTTGGCTGTTGCTTAGGGTTGTTTGTACTGATTCAAGGACTTTGTCAGCTTCTGATACTGCACCTGCATTCCCAACTGTCTGGCTACGAAAAGCTGAGAAGGGACGCAGCCCCAACAGCTGACCCAAACTGACCGAGGGGGTACTTCATTCCATAAAAAGTCATGCTCAGTATATAAGGGGGGGGTGGGTCAGAGGGACCATATTATTATTGTTAGTGGTATTAGATTAATTACGTATTAGTAGTAGTAATATTACTAGTATAGCAATTTAACTCACTTATATTGAACTACTAAATTGTTCTTAATGTCAGTTCATGATTTTCCTTGTCTTTTCCTCCCCTTCTCCTCTTCCACTGGAGTTGGGGGGGAGGTGAGCGAGCGGCTGTGTGGTACTTAATTGCTGGCTGGGACTAAACCATGACATGGGATAAGGTCATGCTAATCTTAAAGATAGTCTTTCACCTCTGGGAAGAATTTGGCTTCCTGGCTGATTGTTTTTAGCCCTTTCTCCTAGTTGATTCTGAGCTGGCAGCACGGTTGCTCACCCGTCTATAGCAACCACTGTACGTACATCTCTCTGAGAACGCTGAGAACCCGCTTACCCGTAGTAAATGTTGCTTTTGAAGGAAAAGAGAAGCACAAAACTATAAAGCCTAATTATTTAAAACATTTTGGTTGCTTTGACTTTGGTTTTCTCTCTGTACATACTCTTTGCCCTTGGAGAACAGGCCTGGATCGAGGGGTCATGTTGTGCTCCGTGACTTACAAATAATAATAATCCGGTTTTACAGAGGGCTTGGCAAGCAGGAGCCTCCCACCGTGGTTTTTTGCTCTCCCCGGGGCCCGGTGGGGGCAGGGCCGGCAGGGTGCGGCCGGCAGAGGGAGCCCCCGCCCCGCCGTCCCCCCGAGCTGTGGCCGTGAGGGGCCCTGCGGCCCCCGGCCCCGCTCCGCTTGGGCCCTGCGGCCCCTGGCGGACCGTGCCCCTCGCCCGCCGTCCGAACCGGCTTCCTGCTGGCCGGGGGCGGCGAGGAACCCGAGGGAAGCCGTGAATCGCGAAATGGCTGGCTTTGCAGCGGCCGGTGGTCACCGGCGGGGTGCAGCCTTCGAGCGTCCCGCCAGGAGGAGAAGGGGCCGAGCGGGAGGTGACGGAGGGGAAGAGGGGGTCCGAGGGAGGGAATGGAAGCCGAGGCTGGAGGGCAGGAATCTCCTGACGGTGCAGAAACCTCCCCAAGGGGTTCCTATTGCTTGCGACTGTTCAAAGATAGACTAAACCTCATCTAGTGCAACATGTATCGCAGACAGCCCTGGGCGGCTGCAGGCGGCGCGGACTGACCTAGCCACAGCACCAAAGGGGTGTGGTTGCCCTGTAGCAGTCAGCAGGACCCCAGGTTTCACCACCGGGATTTGGGTTCTGTTCTGCTGGAGTTCGAGCACCTGGGATGCCTGAGCTACACCAGCTGGAGCCTAAATGGGGTCTGTTGGCAAACGTAAAGGCTCAAGTAAGCATTCCAGGCTGAAATCCGATGTGCATGGCCACAGTAACTTCTCGTGAGAAAGTTTCTGTGAATAATTTGATGTTTCATTCCTGTTTGTTAAGTACTAATATTAAAAACCCAAAAACTAAGTACATTTTTAAAATTATTTATTTTTTTTAGTAATTCTCTATGTTTGTCTCCTTTAATTTCCAATTGTGCGGTAAAGAAATAAGTCAAATAGCATCTAGGATCCCAAAAGTTCTGGAAGTTTCCCAGATGCTAGAGGTTGACTTTCACGTGGTTTGCTCCATGTGAAGATACTAGTGCTGGAGTTCGCCATGAAAGCTGCCTGGTAAGTGCATGGCATCTCTATCTCCAGAAGATGCTCTAGGCATCTCTATCTCCAGAAGTCATTGCTCTGTGGAACTATTTGAAACTTGTAATTGCGGACCTTTTGCTTAACTTTTAAATGTATCTTATTCATACCTGAAATATAAACACTCAAGGGATTCATAAGGCAACTGTTGAGTATGGGTCTTCCTTAAAAATGACCCAGACTCAACAAAAGCCTGTCAGTGGGTGCTCATGGGCTCACGCAGGTGAGGGCTTTACCCCAGTCGTTCTCTCTGCAAGTTGCTTTCCAGAAGGGATAAAGTTACCACTCATGTCCTCTCTAAGTAAGCAAGCTTCAATCTTGAAGTGTCTTGATGGCTTCCAACGGCTTGTCTGAAATCCACTCCAGTGTGTCCCCCTGGAAAGCATTCCTCCACACTCCACAGGAGTGCCCTCCCAGAGCCTCACAGGGCACCAGGGTGGGAATGGGGCTGAAGTGTGAGCTGCCCTCGCCCTTATCACTCTTTTCTCTAGGCTGAAGTTCAAGAACCTGCTTAGAGGGTTCAGGAGGACTTGGGGCATGAGTAGCTGTCACAGGAATACGGGTTATTAACCTGCATGCTAGAAGCAGTTTATCCCCGCGTTAGGCTCTCCCAAGTTGCTCATGTGGGATTGAAGTGTTCGGCTTGTATTTGGTACTTAACAGTAGGGGCAAGTGGACCTTGTACGTATGGAGTGAATAATCCAGTTCAAAATAAGAGAAACCATTTGTAAAGGGATTTTACTCTTTGTCTGTTATGGTTCTACTGGAAATACTCTTTAAAAAGTGCTCATTTTAAGAGATAGAAGATGAACGTCTGTCAGCCGATATCAACACTGAGAGGCTGAAGCAGCCTTCCTCTTGTATTTGTGTACACACAGACATTTCAATGTTTGCCTTCAGACTGCTTTATCTCCTGGTAATTTCTAATAGTTTATTTCCTAAGAACAAGTCAGATGTTTTCCCTTTCTGGTGAAAAGGGCAATTTTGATTTATTGTGTTTTAAAACCTACTTACAGACCTCTGGAAAAGATGTCAAACACCAAAGCAGAACGTGTTAGCACCTTATTTGTCCTCACCAGGCACTGGCCTTATGAAACAAAGCCCAGGCCGACTGAAACTCCTTTTCCCCAGTGCCTGTGGTGTCTCCCTGCTGATGAGTTCATGGGCTGAGAAGTCTTCTCTTTACAGACTAGCTCTGCTTGGACTGAGTCACTTTGGGAGAGTCTGGATGGCTTCTGCATGCAGATTGTTTGTGTGCATGAAAAATGCATGTGTATTCCCTCAGGTGTTAATTAATGCAATTCTTAGTTATTGAGAACTTCAAGCAAAAAATCAGAAGGTTCTCAGACAGTATTCAAATGTGCTCCTTCCATCTCATTATTCAGTCGCACTCCTAAGTGTCTGGCCGAAAACCCCGTCTCCTTCCTGGCTGTATACCCGTGACCATGCTGTACCTTTGTAGTCAGGGGAACTCTCTTGCTTTTAGTTTTGCTCAGCTGAATGTCAAGTAGGGGACTTTTTTTGGTCCATTTCTGTTCACAATAATTGAGTTTCTGGTTTCTAATTTGTAGGGCTTTACTAGCTGTAGTGATGAAGTGGAGAGGAGGAGCTTGAACTCCCATTTGATCACACTTGAAATACTTTTTCTGATACTGCATTTAATCAGTAAACAGCAGGAGACTCTGCCATTGACTGGGAAGCTTCTCAAATGATAAAAACAGAGAATGAAGAATCAGAACAAAGTGTTTCCCTCAGGACAGTACTAACGAGTCTGCAGATTGGGTGGGATAAAGATACATGCAGCAGCTTTGTGTTCATGCTCTACATAGAATACATGATGTTCTGGAATGAGGATCTGAGAAAATCAAGTGTCAATGAATAGGAATTTAGTGCGTGTGGGGGCAAAAGTAGATTGCTTGCTTCTGGTTCTGATTTTCAGCTTGACCTCCACAAAAGGGAGGCCCCTGTAACTTCTCAAACTGTGTCATGAAAACAACCCTTCTCCTGCTTCAGTAACAGTAGCTCATATTATTGCACTGAAATAATTCCTGAAAGCTAATTTTCTCTTTGAGTTTCCCTCTTTGCTCTTGGGGCTTCCTGGGAGCTCAGGCAGCAGAAATCAACAGTCTGATCCCATTAACAGCTTCCGTAATTTGTCTGCACACACTCTTTTGACATGGATGCTGCAGGAAAATGGTCAAAAGGTGAACAAACCAGTTTTCACTGGAAGGAGTGACTAGCTTGAAAGCAATGCTCCTAGTACACTCTGTGTAAGGAAGACCTTAATGTTTACATAGTCCATATTTTCAGTCAGATAACGTAACAGTTCAACTTGCTTTTCCTATCTTAGTATGAAAGGAAAATGCAAAACTCTGCCTATCTGCTGTTACTTAGGAAATACTAAATGCCCAAATAATGCTGTAACCCAGTTACAGCTTCAGAGAAGCAGTCCTGCGTCGCTACTTCATGTGTGGAGATGAGCACCAGCGCTAAGGTCCTGCACACGGGTTGGCTTTCTGTCCAAGTCAGCGTTATCTCTGGGAATGAGGAGTAAAGGCGTGTGTACCAACATAGCAGCTGCTTTATTCGGGCGTGGAATTCATGTTGCTTAGCCATGCACCTATTACACTGCACGGTGCTGGGGTGTCTGGAGCGATGTCTGTTAGATCTAAACAAGAGAGACATTGAAAACTTCCAGTAAGTATATGGAGCGTTTATCTGGTAGCAGTTGCCTGGAAAGGGAATTACAAGAAATATATGAGTAACATTACCATCTTTCTTCTTACAAATTACCTTCTCTCCGAAGGTGAAACGGGAGTGAGTTCGAGCCATGCTTCCATTGGTTGTATTTGCTGCATCCCTCCTGCAGGCGCTGTGTTTAAATAGTTCTCTCTCTGTGTCTTGACACTGTAGATGATATTCAGAGATAAACTCACACATCTGATGAGAATTTTGCTTGGTGAGGAGAACTAAAATGCCACTAAATAATAACACCATGAAGTTAATAATAGCATTTTGAACGCATACTCCGTGTATCCAAAGCCATTAAGTCTTACAGCAGTATTTGCACTAAAGGGCACAGTTGAATCGTTATGTTGTATAGCAGACAGACGTTTTGGTGGATGGAGAAGTTGGATAACTCTCCAAAGGTCATAAGAGAAGTCGGTGACCACCAGGAATAGAAGCCACACATGCTGACAGTCAAGTCTGTGTGAGCCACAAGACTGTCCTTCCTCCTGCACACAGAGAAGCATCGGCACGAAAGGGAAGTACTTTCTGTGGTTTTAGAGAGGCGGTTCCGGTGATTCTGACGTTATCAGCAGAAGGACACAAGAGACTACTTTTCCGTGGAGGGCTGGCTGCATGGCTCTCTTGTTATGTTGTAATTTTGGCTGATCTCAAATGGGACTTCTTTTCTGAAGGCCAACCAAAAAAGGAAAAAGGCCAAAGATGAATCTATCAGTTCTGGAGAGAGGGTAGTTGTTGTAGGAGCTGGTGAGTAAAAGAAATCCATATATCATAGAATCATATCATGGAATGGTTTGGGTTGGAAGGGACCTTAAAGCCCACCCAGTCCCATCCCCTGCCACAGGCAGGGACACCCTCCACTAGACCAGGTTGCTCCAAGCCTCCTCCAGCCTGGCCTTGGACACTCCCAGGGATGGGGCACCCACAGCTTCTCTGGGCAACCTGTCCCAGTGCTCCCCACCCTCTCCGGGAAGAATTCCTTCCTGATGTCCAATCTAGATGTACCCACTTTCAACTTAAACCTGTTACCCCTTGTGAATATCATGCCTACCCATCCTGAGGCGTGAAGCCCTTTGGTCTGTGTTGTACCAGGCACTCCTGAGCAGCACACATGGGCAGAGAGCTAGCTTGTAAGACTGGTAAGAAGAGATGTTCTCTAGTGCTAGCTTTTAAACCTAGCTGTGGCATAAGTCATGGAAAATCCTGCTCAGTTCAGCTCTCTGTTTTATTAGCAATTTTCAAATACACTTGTTTTTTCCATGGTTAACACCACTTCCCAATTTTCAGTAGCTATCTGTCAAGCCATCTTGTCTCCTGCACTCTCCCTTCAGTCTGCACTGATAGTAACTCCAGCAGCAAACAAATATGTAAGTAGCAACACTGTGTAAGCAAAACTGGAGTGTGACTAACAATAGCTGTGGTGAGATGTCTGTCCGGTAGCATGGGTAATGCTGTATGCTGGTTTGGCTGGGGTAGAGTTACTTTTCTTTGTAGCAGCTGATGTGGGGCTGTGTTTTGGATTTGTGAAGTAAACTTTGTAAAATTTAGTTCTTTAACTTTCATCTGTTGATAACACAGGGACGTTTTAGTTGTTCCTGAGCAGTGCTTACGCAGAGTCAAGGCCTTTTCTGCTCCCCACCCCACCAGCAAGGAGGCTGGGGGTGCACCAGGGGTTGGGAGGGAACACAGCTGGGACAGCTGACCCCAACTGACCAAAGGGACATTCCAGGACACATGGCGTCATGCTCAGTGTATAAAGCTGGGGGAAGAAAAAGGAAGGGGGGATGTTCAGAGTGTTGGCATTTGTCTTCCCAGGTAACTGCTGTGTGTGATGGAGCCCTGCTTTCCTGGGGATGGCTGAACCCCTGCCTGCCCATGGGAAGTGGTGAAGGAATTCCTTGTTGTGCTTTGCTTGTGTGCGCAGCATTTGCTTCACCTTTTAAACTGTCTTTATCTCAACCCACGGGTTTTCTCCCTTTTACTCTTCTGATTCTCTCCCCCATCCCCATAAGCAAGTGGCTGCATGGCTGGGCTTAAACCAGGGCATACTGGGTGGACTCAGCTGAACTGTTTGGGACAGGGAGGGAAAAGGCAGGGAACACAGCCCCTCCTGCCCCACAGCATGGAATGCATGCTGCCCTGCTGGATAAACAGCCTTTCCTTTGTTGGATAGTTTCTCCAGAACCCTGGGCTTGGCTGTAGAAGCATCAGGGTGGCTTCCACAGAGCCGGGTCACAGCCATATGCTAGGTTTTATCAGCATCAAAAATTGCCTACTCCGTATCTCTGTTAGTAATGGAAAGACAACAGCAAAACAGCTTTCTATAGCAGTCATTGTTTATGCACAAGAATGTTTTGGGATGTGAAGGTTGTTATTGGCCATTTTATAGTATATTATATAAACAGTGTGATTCTGCTATTACTCTATATTGTCATCTTGGAATAAGATGGGAATGATAAGAAGTGGCCTTTAGTCATCTGTCAGGTAACACAAACACACCTTTCTTGCGTATGCAAGAGAAGGGAATCCCATGAATTTAAAATCACTGTGTAACGTTAATGCTGCAACACTGACCAAAGGCCTTAGGTAGCTTGGAGGTCCCATAGCTTTAGGTGTTGGGTAAACATTAAATAACTATTTCTACCTCAAAAAGCTTGCAAATTATGTCAGTTGTGTTTGAAACCAGACTTTCTGTGAGTACAGAGAAGGTTCTTGCTCATCTGTGACTTAGAGTACTCATCTTGAACTTGTGAAGGAAGCCAAAGGCAGAGCAAGTGCAAAGGAAAATGAAAGTTGAAGAAACTGAAAGAGAAAATGCTTTTGTGGAATAAAAAGCTGCTGAATATGAAAAAGTGCTGAGCATTTGTTTTGGTAGAAATGTAGCTTATGTAGCAGCCGGTAAGAGGCAGAGATGTTTGGGTTCCCCCATGTACGTCATGCTCTGGTTGGCACTGCACCTTCTGATGCGGGAGTCCAAGAAGTCTCCCCCGAAACAACGCGAGCGCTGAAAGTGCCCCCGAGCTCAGCTGTGGCTTTACGGCAGTGAGAGAAGAGACTCTCCTGAGTACTCAGGCTCAGATTTTTTGAGTGTTAGATCCCTGAGTCTTACCGGAATGAATTCTTGGGCTGAATTAATTTCTCAATTCTGTCAATTCTTTGGCCTTTTAATACAGAGTTTTCAGTGTCTTACTACATAAAAATAAATCTGTGGCTTACCGCAGCTTCAAATTTGATTCATATATACGTTTGCTTCTGGCAGCTTTTCTTCTGTTAATGTTGCTCTGATTAGCTGTACAAGATGGAGCACATATTCTTGAAATAGGTTGTTCCTAAGGGCCGCTCCGATGTTTATCCTCTTACAGTTTGGCCCAGCTGGGAATGGCAATTTACTCTTGTAACAGGTTGACCAAGGATCAGCCGCAGTATTAAAAGATTAGTACCCAGTTAATTTCCAGTGAGCTGTTCTGTAATAAACTCAGTATGTTGATGTGGATTTTCAACATTTGAATGTCCTTCTCATTCAGATAATACTTTATTTGAAGTCCAGCTAAAAAAAAACCCTATGTTCTATTAATTTCTACTATGCCATTAAGATACACTTTGCTTTAAAACTGGTATTTTTATAATGATATATGTATTTGGACATCTGGACAACAGACCTAACAAAGCAAACAAGCCGTTCTTAACTAATAGGCTGCAGTGCTCCCAACCAGAGCAAATGAGAAATATGTGAACTCAGTAATAAAAAAAATCAACCGGTTAATTTGTTTTCAAGGATTATTAACATGATGCAATTTTACTTATTAATGACCTCTGTACCTACAAAATTGAATACAGCTGTTGCAACATTTGTGTTTATCTAGTGACCCTGCTGTAAACAGCTATTATTGTAGCACCGCAGACCCACTTCAGGCTCATTTTTCAAGAGTAAACTGATTTCTTACAAACTGAAGAGTGTATGCTGTGCTGGTAGAGAGATGGCAAAACTCGGGGAATGTTAAGCAATCTGCACGTAGTCTAAGCGCAATGTCTCAAGGAACCTGAGGGAAACCGAGCTCAGGTGAGGATTTCCTGACTAAACTTTTAGTACTTTCTAGGAGTTTTTATTCCTGCATCCTTCACGATATGGCATGGACGCAATGCAGCGCAGGAATTCGGTTCAAGGTAGGCCGCTCGTTACGGGCAAAACCAGCAGCGCTACGGTTGTTACCCTTTAATTCATTAGGTGTATCCATGCCCTCATTCCCCCTGCCCTCTCCATTCTTCAGAGTTATGGAGGCAAGGGCTTTCTGTGTAGGGCTTGGTAGGCAGGGGATTTGGTGGAAATGCTTTGTCCGGTGTCTTGAATTCTGCCGGATCTTTTCCTGCTGCCCTGGATACAACAGCGCTTTGACGTTACTTCAGATTGTAGCCATGGCGGATGCTGGTTTTCTCCTGAGAAAAATGTTTTCTGATCCCTTCTAGTCAGTTCTTTAATGTTAACTTTTATATGTAAAATTAATTATGCACGAAAATTGAAAAATACCGTTGCCCTCAGAGCAAGACTGTCTTTCTTCAGACTAAGCCACACGAATGGAATCATGGTGTTTGTCTTTTGGCTTCACGAGCAGTTACAATGTCAGGAAGAGTTAGGAGATGCCTGCACTGACCTTGTGCTGCGGCCACGGCCTCTCTGCGCCCAGTACGCTGCGGAGCGAACAATCACCGACCTTCTATGGGTGCTGCGGCAGCTCCTTTCGAACTGCCAAAAGTGGTGCCAGATCTGCTCAAAATAATTTAAAGTGTGCTGGATTTGCTCCCTTGTGCTGTGTGTGGTCAACAGGTTGAGCTGAGCATCTGCCCTCCCTGCAAAATCTAGAGGGGTTGGTAATTCAATTTTGAAGCACTGGATGTTGCACTCACAAGAGCCTGTTTTTTTCATCCTTTAAACAACAGCATCTCTGGTTCGTATACAGTAAGAAGGGATACTATTTCTAACCATGTGCATTTGCTTGCTTTTCTATGGGTTGCTTAAAAAAGGGGTTGCCAAAGGGTTGTTTCCATGGCTTTAGTCGCTTGGTTCAGGTTTGCTGATGCCCCACTTTGCATCTAAAACGTCTCAGTAAGGAGCATGAGCTGTTTTTCCTCTTCCCGGAGGCTCTGCGGAACCTTCTGCGCTGGCTAAGCCTGCCCTTCACCATATGCTTGAAGAATAAAAAGCAATTACCCTTCTTGTCAGGCAGCGGGCAAGTAATGTGCATCCTTGCCTCCGAGACGGTTCCCAGCCCCCGTGATGCTCCTTGTGTATGGAAGCTGGGCTCATGATATTGCAAAATAACATCCAGGATGGTGGTTGGCTTCAGAGGTTGAAAAAGCAGGAAATTTAATGGACTAAGCTCTAAAGTCAATAAAAGGCTGTGTTTTGCCCTCACTGGGCTTGGCTTGAGATAAAAGTAAGCATGGATGATGTACTTGATTCGTAGGAATCACACGCAGTGGAAAGTACATTAGCATTTCAGATTTATAGTATTTCTGGTCCAACACTGTCAAAAGATAGCCAGTAATTTCAGCAGCAAAAGTAAAACCCATGTGAAACATGATTAAGCAACAATATGTCCAGGGGGCAAGATATTTTGAGCAAGTAGTTGGCCTTTGTCCTTGCTTAAATGTTTTTAGCCTTTCCAGTGTTAGAAGTGGATTGTAGATATATTTATAATGTTCATTGGTATTTGCAGTCAAACAGAAACCTTGAGCTAATGTCAGAGCTTATGAAATATGAAATAAGATGCAAGAAGATATCACAATGGATATATTTTTAACCTGAAAAATAGATTCTGTTCATTGTATTTGAGAAGAAAAAAATACACGTTGATATAAATAGATCAGTCTAAAGTCAGTGTGCAGTTACATAAAACTTAACCTCAAATCTTTGCTGTTTAGTCATGTTATAAGCATCTAAAAACTGAGCTTGATATTCGGAGGTCTTAAAACATCAAGCATCCTTAACAGCAGCCACTGCTCTGAGCCTTACACTGAAATGTGAAGCTCAACCTCATGTTTCCTGTGTTGATGCAGTTGTTCAAGGTATTTACTGTATTTAAATTTTACAGCAATAACTTCATGTACCTAATCAGTGATCACATTTTTGCCACCCTGTGGTGTACAAGGCCTTGTAATTGGACATCAGGCTTAAGGAGCTTTCACCCATCCCATTTTGGCTGCAGCAGCTCTCTCTCTCTCCTGTCAGAAGCGTTATGGAGGAGGTGGCTTCGCAAGGCGTTTCTCCCACCCTCCCCACGAGGAGAGCACCTTGAAGACTCTGAGCACAGGGTGAGCATCCCCAAAGGGCTTAGCACTTTGTTATGCAGAGAAAAATGAGCCTTCTAGGGCTGGTGACAAACCTGTACCTCTGAGAGTCGTGTTGTGCCTCTGAGGTTTGTCATCTGGAATTGAGGGTAGAGGAATTGCCTCCTTCCTCGCAACTGGGTCAAGCAAGAGCGGCAGAGGCTAGGGAGCATTGCCTCCCTCATCATCCATCTGACCGAAAGCCTGCCTCTTTGGGCTGAAGGAGTCTGTGGGGTATCTTAGGGCATCTTTGCCTCACAGTGGGTCCTGTGTTTGCCAACAGACGTTCATAGTATCAAGGCTTAAGGTATTTATATATCCCTCAGAAGAACAGAGTTTTTCAATTTTTTGGAGGTAATTGGGATGTTTCTGCCTCCCCAGCTTTTTCCACTTCTGTGTTTCTCTGACCCATAAGACTTGTTTTAATCTTTATCTTGCACAACGATGTTGAGAAGTGATAGGAGTTAAAAATTTTGGCCAGGACCAGCACAGTTGTATAAAGAGTTACTAAAATGGAGGCCTATAAAACGTCATCTTCTTTCCCTCCTAAAATCATTGGGTGTTTACCCTCCTCTTCCAGCACTAAAGTAATTTAAAAAAAGAAAGAACTAAAATGAAGTTTGCCAGCTCAGGTGGAGGAGTGAAGAGAGAGTGGAGAAAATGTTGCCTTGTGCACCTGCAGTACTGAGAGTCATCCAGATCCTGAGACAGAGACTCATTGTTTCATACACAAATTGCATGTTATCTGCAAGTAGCAACAAAATACTGGATTGCAGTGGAAACTGTGGAATTCCTGGTCTTTTTGCATAAGCATCAAGTGATTTAGGTCCACAGGTGTAAGCTGCTGATGGTTCCTGGGGGCTGCACTTGGCTTCCTCAGTAGGGCCGTGGGGACAGCTGCTCCGAGGAAGCGTCTTCCAAGTTATTTTAGTTGTGGTCTCAACTTTCCAGGCTGTGTCTTTGCCATCTATCTTAGCTAGAATTACAATAGTGGCGTAAGGCAGAGGTGCGTGCTGTTCCTGTGCAGCTGGCCCTCACAAACCTCGGGCTGGCCACCTGTATCGCACCTTTCTGTGAGGACAGCTATGGGAATGCAAAAGCAGCCTTCTTGCAGGGCTGTACCATGACCGTCCGGGTTTCTCACAGGAGTTTCACAGAAGTTACAGGATGCCCAGCAACCGCGCTGCAAAACTGCAGCACATACCGCGCACTTGATTCGTGCTTGCCTCGGACCGCCTGCCATCGCTCACAGGTGCACAGCAGCTCGTGGGAGTGGAAACTGCCATCAGCTCCACACCGTACCACTCGCACATTGATGGAAATGACTAATCAAGGTGCAAAGCAACCGCTTGCAGTCTGTGGTCTTGGGTTATTAATAGAGCTGTGGTTTTGGTAGGTCAGGAATGGCACAGCTGCTTATTTTTTCTTGTGGACCAGTAGAAGTAAATTGACTTTGTTCTTTCCTTGGTTCTCACAACCCTGTGAATTTTTCACTAGCTAGCATGCGTCTAGGGGCTCAATCCTGGGCTCTGCTTTGATACAACTAATGAATATTGCCAATCCTATCTGCATCATTACCCTAATGTTAGTTAATAACACAGTATTTTGCGTAGTCACTTGTATCTTCAAAGCACTTAACAGTCATTAACTAATTAATCCTCACAACATGCCTGTGAGTTGGAAGGTAAATAAATATTAACATTCCCCTTTTAGCAAAGAGGGAACCAAATAGGAAGATTAAGTGATTTGCATGGACTTAGTGACAGAGCTGGCAAGAGGAATCCTGTGCTTTAGTGCTTGTGCTGATCCTTCCAGCCCCCCTGGCTGGTGTGAAAACCTTGGCAATTATCCCGTGCAGCCTTCCCGATTACTTTAGTTCCTTTTTTGCATTCAAAGTTTATGTCACATCGGTGCTCCTAACTGTCATACTGCAGGGTGGCTACTGCCCAGCGGTGCAGACGTTCCTGTGTCCCATCACACAAAGCGCAGGCAATACCAGGAGGGTGGCTACAACTCCTTTCCACTTACCCCAGTAAATCCATGCCAGGCCTATATTTAGAATGGGAATGGTCAGAGGAAAAATCCTGAGCTTTCAAACCAGGTTTGATTGAGTATAGGTAATGCCTGGCCATTGCTTTTCCAGAGCAATATTAATTATTTATGCTGTTCAGTGCTGAATCAAAGCTGGAGCACCTGCAAACAGTAAGTCTTGCTGTGGAGACAATTCTATCACATTCACGATCTGCAAGGAACGTTTGTGAACCTATGGGAATTCTGTCTGATGTGCGTAAATATACTGAATACTTTAAAATACTATAAATTAGCTTAAAAAGCTAACAAAGCCTAGAAAGGTCGTGTGGAAATGGTACCTGTGTTCCTCCGTACAACCCAGAGGAGTTGAAGAGGATGTTCACCGCTCGCTGTTCAGACTAGTGTGCATTTTAAAACTGCGCTTCAGATCCCCTTCCCAGGACTCCCGCTGACGTCCTGATAGCAAGTGAAACGGTCTGTGCCACCGGAGGCACAGGGAGAGGGTGTAGAGAAAACACAACGGCTTTTTACAAAACGCTCTCCTGATTTCCCACCCACCTAATGTCAGAAAAGGCTTTTTGGATTCAAATGCATATTCAATATTCTGTACTTTAAAATTCTGCCTGTTAAGCCAGCACCAAATCGCAATGGCAGCGGGCTTTACGCTGCGTTTTGAGAGGCTGCACCGCTGCACTTAGAAATGGCGTCATTTTTCATGAGAGTAGGTGCTGTCAGCAGGATCCTCAGAAATACTGGGCTGAACAGATCTCTATTTTTAGCTTAATAAGACATTTTCTGTAACTCATAAATCATTTTTTGTGGATTTTCAGGGGATCAAAGTGATCCCAGTTAACTTTCTTCGCAAGCTGTTCCTTGCCGTAGTGAAGTAGGACAGATACTTGGCAGTGGCAGCTACAGAGCTGCCCGGGGCTCCGGGTCAGACGGGGCTGGCCAGCTGTGGACTTGCAGCAGTGCCTGAGGCAAGATGAAAAATTTGATTAAAAAGAGTTTTCAAACACATGGTGTTGTGCTCCAGGTTTCTAGGTATGAGAAGGAGGGTGGGAGGGAAGTGAGCCTGATGATAGATGGTGTGGCTGTGGTGGTCAGGTACCCCCTGGCTTTCTGCAACAAAGGCTGTCTTTTCTCCCTGTGTTTTTTAATCTTGCATGAAGGTAAAGTCCTTTGGCTGCCTTGGCACCCATCGTAGGTAATCCTTACTAATAGCGATTTTGGCCAAGCGTACAATCTGTAGGCAGTATGTCACAGCCAGTCTTGCCTCTTCTTTGCCACGGACAAAACTATTTAAAAAAGCAACTGGAAAATGCAGAGTTTCCAAAACAATTGTTTCACTTTTTCTGCTTTGATCCCCAACTGCCTCTGGGAAGGGGGATGTGTACAGGTGCCCTCAACACGTTTTGTCTGTGTTTCCCAGCAGCAGCACCTGAAAGCGTGAGCGTGGAGAATGCCGCCTTTCGGTTTTGCTCCCAGGAGCAAGGGCTGGGGCTGTGATCGTCTTTCTCTCACTCTGCCCAAGCCCAGCTCATCTCCTTTCCCGGGCACGTGCTCCTTGGCCGATTATCCACAGCCAGTCATCCAGCTTTCCCCGGTTACTGGTATGTTTTGAACAAACACAGATGAGGGGAAGTATGAGACACCACGTTAAAACGCTTCCTGCCCAGTCCCTCAAAGAAAGGTCCCCGTACAAATGCTTGACATACAGATCATATTCGACCTTTGATCATCTGTCATTTCGTTGTAAGGAGGCATGCCATCGTTTGCCACCGTTTAAAATAGACCCAGAGGAAGTCAGGGCTTAATCTTAACCTCAAACACATTGAGCCCTGTATTTCCTCTCCAGCCGTACACCGTGCTATCTGGTTTCCTACACCTCAGGCCTGCTAAGTTTAGTTCCTCCCAGCCAGCTGCTAAGAAGGAAGGGAAACCATGTTCACTGTGGATAAAGCATCTGCTGTCCACAGCTCTCCCTGCCTTTACATCCATAGTGGTAGACAGCGATACAGTTTTGAGGTTTCCTAGTGAAAAAAAAAATGATCCGTATTTGAAAGTCTTTTCGCTCTTACTCTTCATGTGTCCTGTGGGTTGATACATTTAAATTTTTGATGCCATGTTTTCTTGGGCTTCTCTAGGAAGAATGATATTAACTGCATGTTTAGGCATAATAATTTACCACTTACAAATACCATATGGTTAGACTATTGCTAAATTCAACATTGGAGTGTTATGCATTAGTAATATTACATCAGATCCACTGCAGTCACTCAGGTCTTTCATCTTAGAAAGTAAATGAATGAGTAGGAATATGTAATGTACCATACAGGAATTGAGATTGCCCCAGCAGAAATCTTTATTTATCATAGTAAGTAGCTGCATAAAATAGCTGCGATAAAACTGACCTATTTTCCCTTGATGTCAGTACAATTCCTTATCCATTTACTTCAGGCAAACGGTTTGTCATGGAGGAACTGGCTGATTTCCATTTTGGAGGTGATCTCAGGCCCTGCTATGAAAGCCAGAGTCCTCTTTCAGCAGCATATCTTCTGCAGACCCTAAATAATGATCATTTTGCCATAACTGTAGGCGCTGGGTTATCTCAGCCACACGCCGCACCGCGCAGGAGGTTCAGCATCGAGGAGCTTCAGCATCCAGGAGCTGGCCGTTCCGGGAGCATTTGGCGAGTCTGTACCCCTGCCGTACAGCGATCTCTTTTCCTAGTCATAGCAAGGCACTTCTGACAGAATTTTGGATTTGGGTTATTTACAAAGCAAAAATCTTAGCAACATTAATGTCCGTGAAACCTAGGGGACTGGGAAGACTCACTCGTTGTCCCACCTGATATTAAACATTGGTTAAATTCCTCCTTCCCGTTGTGTTCACACGTCTCCAGCATTGCAAGTCATGGAAGGAAAAAATCCCTCTGATGGAAAGGATTTACAACACCGTTACAAGAGGCAGAAGAGCCTGACGTGCCTTCACAAGAGGCAGAAGGGGCTGAAGACCTTGCGGGGTTTGTGTAGAGATGTTGTTGTCCTCTCCTAGAGTTGCACACAGTTTTATCCGAGCTGTTCTGATGGTTCCATAACATTATATCCTTCCACCCCTGCTGGGTCCTTGCCTTTAAGTGGTTATCCTGCATTTTTATTTCAATACATGGATGTAGCTCATTCCTCCCCACTGACCCCCCATGTAATTACCTAATTCTCTTCTCATTTTATCCATTTTAAAATAGGATAATGCATAAGCTTCAACATTCCTGTTTTCAATTAGAGGCAAAGTGGGCCTGGTGTCCGCATACATTTTTTAAATGAAGCAATTAAATGTGTGAAGGAAAAAGCAAAACACGGAGGTAGTACAGAGCAGTGTCCTGCAGATAAGGACTGAAAATGCACAGGATGGGGATGTAAAGCAACTGCTTCAGAAAAAAATGTCCAGAGCGTGTAATCGAATTCCCATAATCCAGTCATGGAGACAAAGAGCCTGACAGAACTGCTGTATTAGTCTGCTCAGAGGTGGCTGAAAACAGAAGGTGAAAACACCTGGATGCTAATGGTTCTAGAGAACTCCTGTAACACATCTTTGGCCAGTCAGGACTGGCTAATTGAAAATTCAAAGCTGAAAGTCCCTCTGAGCTAAAGGAGACTCCTGGGATGAGGAAGCTCCTACTACACTGAATAACCCCAGCAAGTAGTTGCCAGACTTGTGCGATGAGTGTGGGGATATATTTGTCTGGTATCACAGGTGCCGGGATCCATGATCTCCATCTTCCCTTCAGCTGGTGTGGATGTCGCTCATCTTACTGGTTTCAGCGCACAGTGCAGACGTGCTCAGCCTAGTTAAGGATGGCTAAGTAGCCCAGATTAAGGAGCTTTAAGTAATGTTTGCTCCAGGCTCAGTTGGTAGCAGCATCTCAGTGACGCTTCCCAGTTACTGTAGGCTCGGAGAACCATTTATTACCCTTGTGTAATTCACAAGGTAAGGTACTGTCGGTGTGCAATGACACCTTGGGTTTTTATTGGTGATCTTAACGCTCCATCTGCATTGCACTTAATAGATTCAGGAACAGGCATCTCCATTCGCTGGAAAAACGATCGGCAGGAAAGCCCAAATCCATCTGTTTGCCTGTCGCGTTGAGCGAGTGGTGCTGACACCAGGAAATGTGCAGCACTTGAAGTGTGCATTCTGTAAGCACGTGGATGCAGCGAGAAGGCGTTGCGTGCCGTCAGCGCTTTGGAGTGCTGACAGCATCCTGACAGATAGCTGTAGTGGACTGAAAAGAGGATATAAGACTATAAAAAGCATCATTTTTATGTGCATAAATACGTACATTAGTGAAGACTTAAAAAATTACCATCTATCACAGAATAATGTTTTATTTAAGCAACTTTTTGAGGTGTAAATTTGAAACTATTTTAAGAATGCAGTATTTTTTAGGTTGATGGTTCAGACTCTGAGGGTACCCATGGTGGGGCAGAGGCTGTGCAGGCTGACTGGCAATTTATTGCTCTGGTGACTACTATCCCCTTTGCAAGAGGAGACCAGCATGGGGTCCTTTGCCCAAAAACGGAGGGGCAGTTTAACGAACTGGAGCAGAAGGAGACTCCTGGACATGGCCAGGAGTTACCTGACTCCCTGGAGAGGTGGGGTGAGGTGAGAGTGTAGGAGGGAAGCGGCTGGTGGTTCACAGCTGTCTAACGAGACAGGTGGATGGCACATGAAGTCTTGGAGGGAGATGGAATAGTGATGTGACATGGCCAAGCCTGGCCTTATCCAGCTCTTGTGTGCATGCAGACAGGCTGCACACACCCTTCACAGTTGTTCTCCACATTGTCCACTGTATAAGGTGAAGAAAATCCCACGTCAGGGTGTCTTATCCATCACCCACCCCCTACACCCTCCTTGGAAACTTCCCCTGGTTGTCTAACACAACTGCAGGCAGGCTGGGGCGCGCCGGGTCCTCTGCCCTGCTGAGCTCTATTCCAGTTGTCCTCCTCCCGTGACATTTGTGTTTTGGTCAGCATTTGTACCCTGCCTGCACGTGCAAGCAAGCCAGGGCATCAGCCAGCTCACCGCCACATGCGGCACGAGGATTCACCTCCGGGTCCCTGGCACTCATGGGGGTACTCACAGATCGCAGAAAGCAATCCTCAGGGCTGAAAAGGGCACGGAAAAAGGGGTTTGGGGCCTCTGGAGGGAGTGATGCGGAACATTTGTGTGTGTACAGTATCTAGCTATCCATGAGGAAAAATTCAGGGCTGAACTTTGATGGCAGGGCAATATTCCCAACATTATAGTGATGAGTTACCGTGCACATTGCATGACATCCGTGCAGAGCCTTGAGCAACGGGTGACTAAGTATCATATGGTTCTGTTATTAAAAAGTAGGCGAACGTGCGTGTTTCACAAAGGAAGGAGGTTATGAAATTGGGGCGAAATACTTGGAAAGAACTCCATTTCAAAACCCCTTTTTCCTTTTCAAGGCAAAGGAGCCGCTGCTAACGACTTCAGGCAGAGTTGGAATATACATAAGAAACGACAAGAAAGCAGCCTTTTGCTTTTAAGTCTTTAGGAGTTAGGATAGTGAGATAGTGATAGAAATTTTATTGTGCGTGTTTCCAGTGTAAAGGTATGGAGCAGGCAGATTTCCTGCTGCCTTTAGTAAGAACTGTGTACTCTTTGAGCTCAGATGCATGCCCAGTTGTGCTCTGAATTTAGAAATCAAGCATTGCTCCCAGCAATGACTTTTGAAAAAATTGATTTTCTTAATGTAAATCATCTTCTAAGGTGACCTCGAGCAAGGCAGATCAATACAAGACTGCTGAAAGCAGCACTCGCTCTCGGTAGAAATACCAACACTGGCGTGGGGTGGCCCCAGCCAAGCCCAGCCCCATGGCAGCCCTGCCCGCACCCAGCCCTGGCTGCTCTGCCTGGCCCCAGGGAGCCGCTGGCCCTCAGCCCCCTCACAACCAAGTAGGTAACGTGGAGGGTGATCTGAACCCGTGGACGTCCTTTGGCTCGCCAGGCTGTTTTGCAGGATGGGATCCCTGGGACCCCTGGCACAGGAATAATGGTCTTCGATTAGTCGGTTGCGTCGCTGGGATGCAGGGGATTGCAGGCTGAGCAGTCTGGTTCGGGCGGCGTGTCGAGCACCATGCGTGGCCATCGCTCTCTCTTATTTTAAATATGCACAGAGAGAGGAGAAGCTTTTATTACTTCCATGTTATCGTGATCCTACATGCAGGCTTAACCTCTTTGTGACTTTAAGTGTTCCTGTGAAAAGCACAGGAAATAACAGAAATGCAGAATAAACTCCAGAAACTCGATAACCTGTGCATCACTGTAATTTCCATTATTTCCTCGGTTTGACTCGCTCAGAAACACCACAGGAAGTGCTTTTTCTTGTGGTATTTTTGCTTCCTCCACCAGCAGAGTGGAAGCGTTACACAACGGCATGTGAAAATGAGAGAGGGACCCGCGCTGCTGGCGGGCCATGTCATGGGAGTGCTGGATTTCTGCTTTCCGTGGCCATTCCCAGCTCGGCAGCGGAAGGCTGAGGGCTGGTATGGTGACACTTGCCAGCTCTTAGCAGCCGGGAATGCCTTGGTCCCCTTTGGAGAGGGTGGCAGGGAGCGAGAGGGTGGGCCGTGGGCAGGCACGGGGCTGGCAGGAGAGCACTGGCATCACTTCTCTCTCCTTGCTACTCGACACCTGCGGAGAAGCTCACCGCCCTGAACAGTCGCTTTGCAGCTTTAGACCAGTTTTTACCGTATCTGAATTAATCTGCCCCACACCTGCGTCCAGCTTAACAAACACCCAGGAGCTTTAGCCAATTCCTTCTGAATGCCTTATCGTTTTGAGACATTTTGAGATGGGAAGTGCCTGCGAGCTTCCTCCCTCTAGCCTGCACGCTGACCAGTCAACGTCCAGGTTGGTGAGGCAGAGCGTGTGCATTAAATCCAGCGTTAAAGCTCTGCTGATAACATTATGCTTGTTAAATAATACAAACGTTCTTCCTGTTTGCCAAACAGTGGGGATCCCTAGTGCACACTGGGGACGCATGAACTATAAAAGCCTCTATTCTTTTTTAATTAGGCCATATCTAATTAAAATGATTGCCTGCCATTACTAGCATTTACAAAGTATTTTCCAACTCAGCATGACTCACGGGGCCGTATGGAGACAGATTGCACTGCAGCCTATTTGGGATGTGTTTGCCTGGGCTGTGCAATCGTCCTTTACATCATAGGCAGGCGGTGGTTGTCTGAATTACTACTTAGTGTGTACCGCCAGCCATCCGGGCCTCTGCCGTTCCTCTTACAAATTAGCTGATCGGGCGATTCTGCATGCACACCGAGGTTTGAGATCCAGTCTGGGGCTCTGAATGGGCAACTGAATTTGAAGGTAAGAATAGGACTGTCTCTGGAAGTCGCTGACGGGGAACTGAACAGCTCCAGGGGCCAGGCTCGTTGGGCAGTCAGCTGTTGGAATCGCTGTGGAAGCACTTGCAGTCTTTCTGTTAATCTGGATGAGGACGGGAACCACTGCCTGCGCTTCAAGCAGCCCACTCGAACTCAACCCACAAGGAGCAGCTGTTGTGGAGGGAAGCAGATATGGCATTATATGGCGTAGGATGCCATGGGCAACCCCGTTAAAGCCGAGGTGAGCCAGGGACACCAGATGGAGAGGAGCCAGGCCTTCCGTGTGAGGAGAGAACGACCAAAGTCAGCCTGGAGTGGTGAGAAGAGGTGATGGGCTGGGACAGGCAGAGGTTTTACCTACATTTGCCTGAGGGATAAATGTGTACATGGAGAGAACACGGGGTGCAGCACACCTGAGGGGAACTGGCCCAGGAGGGAAGTGGCCTGGGAGGGATACTGGGCCCAGGAGGGGGATCAGGCCTGGGAGGGAACCGGCCCAAGAAGGAAGTAGCCCAGGAGGGAGCCGGGCCAAGGAGGAGCAAAGCCTGAATGGTTTGTGTGGGGCAGGGAGGGTTGCAGGCAGTGGCTCGCTGCCGGCTCTGGGGGTGAGGGACAGGGGCTGCGCTGGAGCAGGGAGGCACAGCCAGAGTTGGGGTGAGCACAGGGAGCCGAGGGTGGTGGCTGCAAGCCAAACAGTAGGGCCGAGGAGAGGTCATGCTGGTTTGCAGGGACCTTAGCGTGAAACATGTCAAGTGAAGTGCGAGTGTGTGGAAACCACAGATTCTGAGGCTGACAGCTGCATTGCCAGGCATGGAGGACTGTGGGTTTGCTGGCTATGGGGCGTAGAGCAGCGGTTCAAAAGAGTCAGACACCCTCCTCTCAGGAGGTATGTCCACACTGGCAGGATGGTGTGGAGTGGGGCCGTGTAACCCCCTGGGAGGGCCTGTGCTCTTGAGGGAAGGCAGGCTGCAAGGCAATGCTTCTGCTGGGGCATGTGCAGAGCGGCTCCCCTTCCCTCCCAGACCCTGCTCCATTCCCTTCAGCATAACCCTCCGGCTTTCCGCTCCCTCGGTGCTGTTACAGCACGTGGGGTGCGAAAGGTGATGGAGATGTGAGGGACGAGAAGCAGGTGAGGACAGCAGGATGCTGAAGGATGACATACAATGGCAGTCGCTGGTGAAGCAGCTTAAAGTAGAGGCTCAGCTCAGCAAATTAGAGCTTGTGAGCTGAAGCGGTTGCTGGTGTCAGTGTGAGGTTTACAATCGTATTTCGGCTCTTGTTCTCTTTCACTTTCACAGCTAGTGTTTTCGGTAAGTTTTTCTTCCAAGGGTTATTACAGTTTGTGAAACAGGTGTGATGCTATTTTTGTCTTTCCTTGAAGTCAGTTCATGCCAAGTAAGTCATGACAAGACATGGAATCAGGTTAAAATTAAAATTTTACCTTAGAAATTTAAGTTTTTAGTATAGGCTTGCCCATCTGACATTATAGCATCTTTATTCTGAATGCAGTACCTAATACAAAGTAAGATGCAATACCTGCTCTGTGAGCTGGTAATCTACAAGGCAGTGCCTTAAAAAAAAAAAAAAAAAAAGAAAAGGTATTATTTTCAGCTTTATTTTAAGGGTGAGGAACTGGGACACAGAGAATCAAACTACTCCCATGTCATGCAGACTAGGAATTAACATGTGTTGACTTTCCAGTTTCATCTTAACCACAAAACCAAACTTTGAGTAGGGACGGTTTGTTCTGGATTTTAAAACATTCCTTAAATGGAGTGCTAAAATAATTTAAACCCCTTGCTGTGTTACGGTTGCTCACGAGATGCTCAGACAACTAGCTTTATGGCTGCAGCCTTTTCTTCTCCCGCTGCGGACCAAAATACAAATTTTCTCGCCTCGTGCTAGAGAGTCTTTGCTATGAGTTCTTCTTTTCTTTATTGTACCATGAAGAACAGTTGCAGGCAGCATCCAACTAAGAGCTTCGCACCATTTCTGGTGGTAAAACAACAGTAATAAAACTGCCTGTCTCTTTCTCCTGCAGACAAACACCATGGTAATTAATATGAATGCAATTACTCGTCAACTGCCACTCCATTGGCTTTTATGGGTCATTCTTGTGCTCTTTTTATTTCACTTTAATTACACGGTAGGAAAAGAAGAAGCTGAAGTTGTGCACGGGACGGGGCTGGCGGCTGCCAGCTAACAGGGATGAGTTTTGGAGTAATTTTTTCCTGTTGTAGAACACGAAATGAGTCGATGACCTAACACCCGGGCTAGGTCCTGCTGCCGGGACTGGCAGCTCGGTTTTTGCCTCTGAGTTACTGCCGAAGCTGGAGTTTTTCCGCGGTGCCGCTGCGCTGAAGCTGCTGCCGAGCCATTTGGATTGCCGGTTGCATGTCCTGCTGGAAGCCTGATTTACCTTCCAGTTTAGGAATGCACTGATTGCACCTTCAGAGCAGAAAGCAGCATCTCGGGCGGATTTTGGTAGGGGCAGCTGTTTTTACCAGCTACTACAGCAGAAGGCGTCAGGTTAGCTTGCCTGGATCCCAGCGCCGTTTCAGCAAGTTGTTTCTCATTTCTCAATACAACGATATTATTCTGGATGCCTGAACTCACAGGAAAAGCACTGGAAGGAGGATGTTAAAATGAAATTAGGGGAGAACAGGTTTATACTCGTTTCTCCTGCTCTTTCCCCCACGCAGCTCTAAGAGGCAGGAAACAGAGACAGACCTTTGGGCTGGGCTAAAAAGGTCACTCGCCTCTTTGCATCTCACTAAACCAAGCTCCCTCGCACCCAAAGCGGGTAGCACCGCTTACACTCCACTGCTCGCCCGCGCGGTGTCTGGCTTCGCTTTCCTTCCTGCTGAACACGTGAGTTCAGTGGGAGCTCGCACACCAAAGCACAGCCGAGAAGGGTAAACCCGCCCGTTGGGTTTCAGCTGGTTTCACCGGTTTGCAGCCAGGCTGAAAAGGGTTTGCAGCCTCAAACAGCACCTCATAGCCGAGGAGTTACTTTTCAGCGCCCCTGTACACCAAGTGGTTGCAGCTCTTCCGAAGCAAGAAACCCAGCACACGTCTCCCCCAGCTCTGGTCTGCACTGGAAATACAGACCTGCCTTGGGCCCCCTGGGCTTTGGCCAAAACGATCAGCAGCTGAAAGGCAAATACTGCCAGAGCAGTTAAATTTAGCCTTATTAATTATGCCTGGCAGCTCACACAGCGTCAATTAAACAAGGATTTACATTCCCCAACGATTTTAGCATAATTTTCACTTTCAGTCTGATTTGAGTCCCAAATATGCAATCTACCTATCCGAAGACGGTCGCTTCCCCAAATAATTTAAATTCATGCTATTTCATAATGGAAACAAATGGGGTTATTTACTGTAAAACATCATTAATATATGTGCTTTCAACTAGTCTTTTTTACTTGATTTCCGCCTGCTACCTTTTGTTTGGTTGCCTTTGTTCCCTTGCTGTCAATCTCTAGAGACCCTTTAACCCTAGCTCTCTGTTTGTTGGAGTTAAGGTAGGAAAAAAGTGCTTTTTTTGTGTTTATTTTTGCTTTCCAAAGGGAGGAGCGCAGCTGGACCGCAGGCAGGTGTTGCTGCATAAGCACTCAGGCTTAGAATTGCACCAGGAGCCTTTCTGGTACATCTAATAGCAGGACTGAAGGAATTTCTGTACCGGCATCCGTATTGGAAGTGAACACTGGGAATCGAAGAAGGGACTGAAAGCAAAATTGTTGCTGTATTGTAGCATCATGATGTTGTATCTTTGCTGTGGAAAGCAACATGGTGGTCAGTTAAAATAATACAGGTTGCTAATTCTCCTTCCTTCCATGCACTGTCTGGTGTTGAACCCAGATTAATAATATTAAGCATCCGTTCTAGTCAGCGATATCAGTTTATATCATAATGGCATCAATAGTTGTAATAGCTGGGTGGGTGGAACTGTGATGTAAATACAAACTCGTGTCTCCTGCGAATAGGTAAAGTGTGTTGAAAGACCGAAGCAGATGCTTCACATTGCTTAATAAACATTCCCAAGTTGTCACTTCTTCGTTCTCTACATCCACTCCAAGAGACTGAAAGTGTGATGTCTGTTTGTGAACAGGATCACGTGTGAGTCAGTGAAAGGAAAACTGTGTGGTATGAAAAGGTAAACTGCACATTTGTGTGCTCATCTGCTGGCGCTGGGAAGAAGTTTAGCTAGAAAAATCATCACCACATCTCACGAAGAAGCACCGTGTGTCTCTCCTCTGCTTCCGGCACGCTCCTAGGTTATTTCGCTGTGGAAAACACACAAGTGTAACTCTCAGTCCCTCTGCAGCCATACCTGCCACCCCTTACTCACACGCTTTCTGATCACTAACATAGCTGGTATCTCCCAAGAACCACTTCCTCTATCTTCATCCATAGATTGATTTGAATATCCCCAGATGCTCACAATGACAGTAAAAATAATCGTCTCCCTAAATTCAGAACAAGAACCTTTTGTTTCTAGTATTTCGAGCACTCCTTTCCCACAGAAGCCGATGCTCTGCTGATGTGTGCCTGTGCTCATGGGAGGCTGTGGACACCCGCCCTGCCTTGGCAGCCGGTGAGGTGTCCAGCGGTACCCAGAGGGGTGAGATTTTAGGGTCAGAAGGGATGGGAATTAGATGATTTTGAGAATTTGGTGGTCTTGTTTTGAAACATACACTAACTTCGGCAAACAAGAGTGGACAAAACCCCCCCTACTTGTCTTTTTGAACAGCACTTTAAAACTACCACATGGTCAACCTGGGGAAGGGGCAGCTTGTACCTGCTTTAACGTCTCCCCGAGCAATCCCTAGCTGAAAATGTCGTGTGAAGTTCGTTGTCGTTGTCTGCAACACGTGCTTATTACCTGAGCTTGATACTATTATTCCTACTGAATTAATGAGCTCTTAGAGCTGAAGATAGCTCCAAGGAAGGGGAACGTGATCCCTGTTTTGCACCCAACATCGTACTTGGCAAGGCTGAACAGTGCCGGGGACATACTGAGCGCACACGATGAGCAGGGGTTGGAACAGGCCGTCACTGGTGCTCTGGGCAGATCCTGTGTCAGCGATGGAGTCAGCTGGCGTGCACAAGGGCAGAAGCGTCCCTGGCTCCTGCAGCTTCAGCTGAGGAAGGATGCTGTCCCGCACCACGATACTGCCTGTGCCCTTACAGATAATCGATAAATTCTCATCTCTGAGCTCATCGCCTGACCTTGCATTTGAATATTGTCAATTTTCATTTATTTCCTTTTTTGTTAGAAGAATTGGTTTTGGTTTTGACTATCCAGCTGTGTCTTACTCGAGCGGAGTGGAGTACCCTTGTGTTGCACCTTAAAGGCTTCCTCCTCCACAGCAATTTCTGTGCCCTATGATTGTTGAGAATTCCTGGGTTGGTCTTTGCTCTTTCCCTTTTAACTAGGTGCCTGGCGACCGCCATCTGTTGTGCTTGGGGTTCAGGTTCACACTGCTGAAGCGAGATCATTGATCCCTGAGCACTGGCTGGCTTCCAGGCAGCCCACACTTCACTGATGTGACTTGGGTAGCACTTCATAGTAATCACGTCCTTAGACACAGACTGTGATCACTGCAAGGATTCCAGTAGTCTTTATTTTCAACACAAGATGTGTTTCGGAAGCAAAACTCCCGTGTCAATCCCGTAGAGCCAAAGAAGCCTTGCTGCGAGCTCACACGATGAAAGGCAGCGTTCCTGCGGGCTCACGCTCCCAGTGCGGTAGGTGGGGACCATTTCTGCCCCTGCGGCTTGGTCCTGAGCAACACGTGCCTTGTATCCAGCAAGTTTGTGTATCCCTGGGATGCAGGGCCTGGCTGGCCATGCCCAGCCCCTGAATGGTGCGGGAACGCTCAGGCAAGGTGCAGCAGATATCCTTCCAGGGAAAACCTCATTAGAAACACGGGCTTTAAACAGCGTGTCTTCCTTCTGTGAACTGGCAGCACTGTTACATCGGATGCTTTTCCTGCTTGGAAAGTTGAAGGCAGTCAACCCCGGTATTTCCCTGAGGCGGATACCGCCGTGTGCTCGGCGCTGGTGTTGTTCAGAGTGCCCTGTCCCGGTTGTCTTTTGTCCTCCTGGCCGTGCCTTGCAAGGGAACATGGGGTGTCAGCTTCAGGATTTCTCTGGAAAGAATTCACTGTGACTGTGGGGCAGCAGGAAACCTTTTTTTCTGTGGAAAGATGAGGGATTTTGGCAAACGCTGAATAGCATAATCGAATCATTTACAAGTTTGAGTTTGTTTCCTTTCCCTGAGCTATTTATGCAGCACACATTTGAAGGCAAGCTGTGAGTGTTATGTAAAGAAATCTGCCAGCAACGCGATCTCCAAGAGAAGATTTAAAATGTAATTTCGGGCAGGATCTGGCTCGAAGCAGCTAATAGGACGAACTCTTACACTACTCTGACAGCCATACTAAAAATGTAGCCTGTTTAATGCTTTTATTTCCATGTCACATTCCTGCCATGGAGAAGGGCATTTGCACGGCGTTGGGCTGAAACGCCCACTGCTATGGAATAAATTTTTGTCATTAGTTGTGGAAGCTGAGGTGAATGTAATGGGGAACATGGAAGCATCAACTCTCCCACCAGTGCTTTTTTCGCATAAACCAGTGATCTGTGCGGCTCTGCTGGAGATCTCCAGCGTCCCAGGACTTCAGGGTTTTGCCCTGGAGCTGGGGGGCAGCAGCGACAGGAGGAGAGGTCTGCTTTCCACCCGCCTGCTCTGGGTGAGCATGAGTGAATGTAACTTCTATTTCTCTGGTTGTAGCAGGAGCCTGAGTTAATGCAGGAGCTACACGGCTCAGGTCATGTAGTCTGGCAAAGTCACAAGGAATGAAGGATAACGGCTGTCGCCTGCTTTTCCGTCTTTGCATTGATCTGACGCTGTAAATGATGCATTCCCACTGGCCACTGCTGCCATCCCTCACCGGTGATGAAAAGCAACACTACCTTCTCTTAAAACAACCATTTTGCATTCAAAACCCCTTAGTTGTGACCTCAGCTGTGGTAAAGAGATGTGAGCAGTCCTCACGCGGTGTCCTCTCTTCGCCCACGTCCGTGTTACCTTTTCCCAGAAAACAGCAGTACGGAGGGCTGTAGCTGAGGGGACGCAAGCCCTGGCAGTGACGGAGACGGAGAGACACAGGCTGAAACTATCAGGCTGTGCCGAGCTGGCAGCTCCCGGCCCTGCGTGCAGGTTTGCCTTCCCTGATCAGTGATAAGGAAACCTACACGTTAGAATAATATTCCTGAAATTAGAGCTGCTTGCATGATTTATTTTTTTTTACTTCAGGTGTATTAGAACATTTCCAATGAACGTATTCCAGTAGCTAAAAATAAAACTCTTTCTGAGAAAACTCCCATTTGCCTGCGTGTAAACCAGCAGAAGGATACGACTGGATTAAAAGGGAGAACTCGGGACATGCCTGCACGGCTCAAGTCAATGCCAAGGCTCCGACTGACTTCACCGGGGTCAGGATTTCTCTAATAAACGCTGCGCTGCTAAATCAACCTGCCTTGATTGCTTTCACTGGAAGCTCTGCTTGATCAGGCACAGCAGAATTTGTCCTGTGGGAAGGGATCAGGAGAGGGAGAGCACAACAGAGAGCAGCCCTGGAAAAAAATCTGTACGAGGTGACCTGAGCTCCTGTACACGAGGCCTTGTTAAATGGAGACTATCCGTCGCACAGCTACAGTGGCTATAAATGGGAAGGAGTTTTTCATTAATTATTCAACAACAGGGAGATCTATATTTTGCCTCACTGACACTTTTTTCCATCTGCTTAAAACCGGACTGTCTCATAACAAGTATTAGCAACATGTTTGGGTTTTTCCCCTTGGAGAGTAATCATTCTGCTCAACTTCTAGACTGTTTTATCTGAGGTCCAAGTATCAGCATGCTGCTACAAATAGTTAATATTTCTAATCAGTATTCATTTTCATATGTTTGATTGGCAGCTGGGTGGCACATTTGGTTTTTTCAGTTGTAATTGTGATCCAGCCGTGGCCTTGATCTTGCTAACTGTTAGACCGAGCTTAACTGCATTCCTGTAACTAGTCCCAGGAGGCTCATTTTAAAAGGACATAGTGACTCAAATTCGTGCTTTGTATAACTCTGTTGAAATTAGCACTTTTCGCCGGGGATGAATTTATCTTGGATTCTAAAAGTGCCCTTAACGCATCCGGAGGGATCCTTAGCATGGAGCCCTGAGCATGGCGAAGCCAGGTGGCTGAGCAGCCAGCCACCTAATTGCCAGGCTTGGAAGGTGCCACTTCAATGGGTTTCTCTGGGTGTTCCCCCAAGGTTTCCCTTCCCTCTCCCTAGGAAAAAAAATAAAACAAACCAACCCCCTACAGAACCCACATGCGCTGGGTGAGGTTGTTGAAGGAGAACTGAAATTTATGCTAAATTCCATGAGCAGCTTATCCTGAAAATGGGAAGAAAACTCAGACACTTGTGTCTGATCGAGATCCCAAGACAAATTTAAACAGACACCCCTTCTATGCCAAGAAATATTTAAAAACTCTAGTTAATTGTAAATTAGAGAGGAATTTGGGCCTCCCGTAAGATGACTGTTGCGGCAGAGGATTACCAACCTCCCCAGTCCTGCATCTGCGGTGTTGGCTGTTGAAAAATGTGACACCCAAACGGCCAGTATGGCTCTGCAGTTGGTTAATCCTTCACCCAAGTACCATCCCGCAGCGTGCAGCCCAGGCAAGGAGCAGACTTCAGATCATAACCTGCACAACTGGAGGCTGACATCTGCTAAACTCCCTCCCTAAAGGTTTGTGCTGGCTGGTGACCCGGAGATTTTGGAGAAAATAGTGGTAGACTGGTCATACTATTGGAAAGATTTAATTTTCAATGCAGAGGAAAATGAGTAAGCATGTAATTGTACAAGTCTCTTTATTTTGTAGCTTTTACTCTCAGATCAGTGAATTCTTAAGTTACCCCTTGCCCTTGCACACCCAGCTGAGTTTCTGAGCTACGTATTGGGTTCTCCTCGTCAGACATTGCCACCCAAGGCGGCGTTCAGCCACCTTATCAGCAGCTGAATAGCACCTTATCAGCTGGTGGCTGAAACAGGCTTCCGGCTTTTCAGATTCATGGCAGAGTCTTTGCATATGCACCTGCAAACACCAGCTCCTGGGTGATTGCTGTCCTTACCCCTGCTGTCTCCTGCAGGGAGCGGCAAGCCGGTAAAGGCATCCATTATCAGTGTAGTGCCCATCATTCTGAATAGTGCGGGATCAGTACAAGTCCTTGTAAATTGTATTTATAATACAGAAGGTATTTGAAGAAGAAAACAACAAACCTTTATTTCCATATGAAGATGATGTTGACAAACTGGCAGGGTAGACGCAGCTAATAACTTTGTGTGAGATCAGTGAAGTCTCCCTCTCTCCATAAATACATGCCTTGCTTCTGTTTACAGTACGTTAATATCTTATGCAGCCCAAATCACTCCAAGAACAGCCTTCAGACAAGCTTAACCTAACTTTTATTTACTCAGACACCCAACAGAGCTCCGAAAGCCCGCCCGAATCTGTCTGGGGAGGTTTGCTGAACAAAACTGCCTCTCAGGGCCTCCGGCTCTGGCTGGGCCACCTGGCCACCATTAGTTTCCCAGGAGACTAAAGACTGGCTTTTGTGGTGGCTGATGGTTTGCCCTGCATGCCTGGGGCGCGCACTGCATACCCCCGGGGCCTTCGTGGTGGTCAGCCTGGTGCTGGGTATTCCTGCCAGCTCAGACTTGGTTCCTGCTCCAGGATCTGGATCCCAGCACAGACCTTTGCCTGGTCCCTGCCCACACTTCACCTGCCCTTTGGTACCTTCCTGAGAAAAAGGGAAGTAAAAGCCAATAAATCCAACTCTGTAATTCAGCTGGTGCTCACTTGTATGTCCTCGTCCTACATGTAAACCCAATTAAGGAAGAAATATGAGAAGGCATTGCATGCATGGCACTTCTCAGTTTTTCCAAACTTGAGTAGAGTGGAGATGTTTTTATTATAAGGGGAAGTTTTTTCCTGGATTTCCGTTTATCCAGGCCTCATCCATCGAACAGTGTTTCCTGTAAGCGTCACACTTTGAGTGATTGATCCCTTCTTCCAACAATGCAGGAAAATCTTTCTGGGTCCAAACAAACTATGAAAACACAAAGCCAGCTTTCCCTTGCTTTAGGGCTTACTTGTGCCAGTTTCCAGCTTTTCCTATTCATATCTCAGTTATGCACTTGAACACCTTGACTTTTCACAAAATTATCCCTTTCTTGTCAGCTGGGAACACAAAAGCTGGTTTTGTCAGCATCTCCTTTCCATCTTGAGTGAAGAGGGGAGTTTTTGCTATCCTCTGACCCTGTCATCTCCCTGCTTTTGCAATAGAAAACATCATTATGCTGTTGAGAACCACCTAGAGAAGGTAAGAAATGCAGATGGACTGGGGGAAGGGGGTAAGAAACGGGTATATTGCTTAGAAGTGTCAAAAAATGTCAAAGAAAATTGAACAGGACCTACAAAAAGGTCCTACCTGGTTGTGCTGAACATCGTTGGCATACTGCTTCCGCATGAGTGGGTTTTAGAAAGCTGAAATGTGGGTATCTATAAAGCAAATATCCTACTTGAGGACTTCAGCATAGGATTCTGGACACAGGAAAATGGGACAAGATTCTGTTGACTTCAGTGAAAAGGAGATTTCTGGCAGGGGAGGTAAGGGTTGAAGGCATTGGCTTAAGAGGATTGTTCGGTAGGTGGTTGTTAGATCTAGGCAGTCCATTGGACTGCTTTCATGTCTTATTTTAACATTACCAGCTCTAGATAGATCTTCCCTTGGAGAGTTACTCAATAGGTTTCTCAAACATTCAGTGCATTCTTCGTATTCAGGCACTAAACCAGTATCTTGGTGTTCTTGTGGTTCAGCATTTAGATTTCTTCTCAGTTTATAACTATCCATCCATTTCTATATCATGTCGTCTGTCTGCATCTTTAGCTCTGCATGGAAAAGGCAACTCTGTACAAGTTGCTGTTCCACTCAGCTCCATGCACCCTCCCAGCTTATTTTACTTGTTAACATTTTTCTTGTCAGCGCTTCACTTAGATTTCAGGTCACTTGTTGATCATGCTTTCCATGAAAACCAGGAACAGTATTTTAAAATAAATCATTATGCTTTTCTGAAGTTCAGAAAGGGTCGCTATTGTATCATGTTTATCTTTTTAAAAGTCTTTTTGATCTGTAGCATAAGACTCTTCAGAATAACACTAACAAGTAGTTGCTAAGCGATCGATTAAAAGTAGCATTGCTTTTTCCCTTTTTTGCTGCAAAGTTCCTGACACAATTCTGAAACTGGAGCCTGTAGCTGTAGGATACAGCCAGATGCATCTGGGAGATCTTGATCCACGTTGATACTCATTTTCAGCGGCAGACAGGAATTAGTGAGGAATTCTGGCCAGCGGTCTTACCCTCATTTATTTTTACTGCAGATAAGCAGGGCACTTAGGAAACGCTGGACTCCCGCCACCTCCCCATTATCCCCATCCAGCTGAAAGGGGAGCAGCTCCAGGGACGCTTCTGGCCAGGAGCCACGGTAGCCCTGCGCGTTTTCAAACCGGAGGAAGGTACAAATGGCTGAGACACAAGCCTGCGTGTTCCCGCTCGCTTGCGGGCTGCCTGTAACTGAATTTTCTGACTGGTGTAATTAAGCAGGTCTAATCGCGACATGCTGAGGGTGAGCCCAGGGCTGGCTTAGCTGAGACACCGGCCTTATTGCCCACAAACCAGGGCAGTTCTTCACTTGGGCTTGCACCGCTTTCTCCCCGTAGCACTGAAAAATGCACTCACATGCCACCGTCAGAAGACAGGAAAACCTCAGGTGCAGACCCGATGAACCCAGCGGTGAATAGGTAGGAAAAGGAAGTGAGGAGTGATGCTCTTTGGGAAGAGATCCGCTGGTTTGTTGTCCTTGCTCAGCGCCTGGTACAGAGGGTCTGTGCCTGGGGCTCACGGGCACGGCTGTGTCTGTAACAGGTGATGTGTATACGGTTGTGGTGTTTGAGGTTTTTAAAATAATTATTTATTTTCCCCAACCTGAGCAATGTGAGGAATTTAAACACAGACATCTCGGTGACAGTGGGAAATGGTTATTCCAGAAGCCTTGTAAATGTGCCCCCTGTAAAACAAACTGCTTTATTTCACAGAAGAAGCTCAGCAAGAGAAAGGCTGGAAAGCTGTCACCTTCATAGGATGCAGCACAGGGTAGGAGTAAAGAAAACAAATTTATGATGTCTCCGGTACGGAGACAGGAAGGAGAGAAAAACCATGGAGGAGCTATTTTTGGGTGCATTTTGGTGTTCTTTTAATAGAGGCTTCGGGGTGGGTGTTTTATTTACGTAGCTGCTTTGCAGTATTTCAAAAGTGGGAGTGTATGTCCAAAATTTTACTGGTTTCTCTGTATGAATTAGAAGATAAAACTGCTCAAAGAATAGCTTAATGAAAAAGCATGTGACGTACATTGGACCTTTTGAGCTGTCTCAGCTGAGGTCTAGCTGTCGGGTTCATGACTGTGCTATGTGAAACTGGAGGAGATGGGCTGAGGTGGCTTTTAAACTGGCCCCTCTTTCAGTCCGGAGGATCCTCTAACTAGTCAGATCTATAAGCAATTTTTGGAGTATGAGGAGAAGAGTGAGATGGAAATAGCACAAACTTGCAGTATGTCGTCAGCAGCTGGTTCGTTTAAAGTGCTTGGTGTTTGAGCCGTAGAGTTTTCTATTAACAGCAAACAAGTAAGTCAGTGTGAAAGTAGCTCTTGAACGCAAACAAATTTAGGATTAAGAAAAAAATGGAAACCCTTCCAATAAGTGACTAGACAACGTAGGAAGCTGGAGGAGGCTGTGAGGAAGTACTGCAAGAGAGGAGGAAAGCGCGTGTATGTATTCCTGAGCGTGAGTAGCCGTCAGCCTTCTGCTCTAGCCAGGCTGTGCCGCCCCTGAATTTTGGCTGTGGGTGCACTTGCTCCTTCCCTCCTCTCAACCATGTAACTCCTTGCAGAGAGCTAATTTTCTGGAATTTATGTGGATCTGTAGATTCCTTTCCATGTGAGGGATGTCACTCAGTTGATTACATAAGAGACAGGGAACAAACCCACATATTTTAAATTGAAGGAAATTTAGTGCTTGTATTGCCGTACAACAGACTCACAAACAATTCAGACCCGCATGTAGGTTTTGAAGGTATGCAGAATTCCAACCACCACCTTTAAAGCACACATATTCTTTGGATGTGATGTTTGGATTAAGGACTGTTGGATTGCTCCTATTAAACCATGTAAAAAGATTACATCCATGGAGGAACTACCCTGAAGTGCTTTTTTTTTGCCGTTTATGAATCAGAATGGTGCTCGGTCTTTTTATATCTCTGCAAGGCACCTCCATGGTTTATGTTGCCTCCAGGGTGCTGCGTCACTGATCCTGGCTGGAGGCAGCTGAAGTGGGGGTGTGGATAAGGGACTGCGGATGTTTGCCTGGGGCTTTTTTTGTTGGGTTTTTGTTTTGTTTTGGTTGTTGTTTTTTTTTTTCCTCCTGCCTTTTGCCTTTGCTTCAGTGTTAGGGTTGTTTTCAACTGAGACGCTGGCTTGTGGGCACGATGGGATTCTTATTCACTAGTCACTTCAAGTTTAACTCGGCACTGATAAGAAATGTTGCTACAAGACAGTGTTTTATTGTATTCTTGATCAGACTGCTCTGATGTTCATTTTGATGGGTGATGATATCCAAATGATCAGAGTGCAGGTTGTTAATTTCAGTCTCTTTTGATTTAAATGAGCAATTCTCTCTAATTCTGCCTGGTTGTAGACAGTCTGATACTTAGATAGCACATGTAGGTTGCAAACTTCCCTGTCTTTCAGCCGCTCAGACATAAAACAAGTGAAGTGTCACCCTGAGCAGGCAGAGGTTCCTGTTACTGGTGACCGGGTGTTCGGGCCAAGGTGGTTAAATAAAGAATTCCCATCTGCAGCTGCCCGAGCGGGCAGGGAGCAGAGGGAGAATCCTCGACTGCTGAGGAAACTCAGCCTGAAGCCGTGCCCTCCCGTGTAAGACTTATTTTGAAAAGTTTAAGCTCAGCTGCACTGCTACCAATCCTTTGAAATTAGGACCCCTCTTTTCATTCATGCAAACCCACTTGCTGCTAATTGGGGTTCCGGGATGGGCCTGCACTGTGCAGCTTCGCGAGCTCCCTCCGTGCTGGGGCAAAGCTGGACGGCTCTTCAAATCGGGAGCCCCGCTGGCACAACCAGAGGTCTGAGAAGCTATTAGGAGTGGAACTGAGGTGGTTCCAGATGGCCTCGAGCAACACTTGTGCCTTCTAATTAGATAGTAAGTCAGGCCCATCTCACCCCATCATCTGCAGGGTGGTGGCAGAGGTGCTGTGGATAATGGAGCTGGGTCCCACTTATTTTCCAAGGGCCATGTTTTTCTTTTTGGGGAAATCCTGTGGTGTGGTCTGCAGCCCAGCACCCAGGTGCCAAAGCTAATGCCACTTTCTGCTCAGGAAAATGCCTGGAATAGCAGACACCAGCATTTTCAGCTTACTGAAACATGTATACCACTTGCATGTTTTTAAAATAAATGCCCAGAACTTGGGTGTTAATTCTTTCAGAAAATATTAAAAGCATTTGTGGGCTTATTCCGAGCTCAGGAAGCAGCATCAGGCTTTTGACAGAGGAGGTGTGAAAACCAGGGCCAGTTGTGGACTGTCTTGACCAGTCTGTTTTGCTGTTAGGAGGTTTTCTCCCCCCATGAATTACACAATACTAGTGCTTTAAAGTGGTGGTTTGGGTTCTTTTAATAAATGTTTGAATAGAGGAGAAAATGGGTTTTGTATCCTTTAAAGTGACTTCTCAGTAAGTTTCCAGCACTGCTTTGGAAATTCAAAGGAAATAATAGCTTTTGGGAGGATGTTATGGACTCTGGTGTTTGTGTTGTCTGTTACTTTCGGAGTGTGTCACCTTTAACTTAAAATCACTTGGATATATTTTTTTTAATTTGAAATTGCCTGAATGCTTGTGGGAAGCCATTGTGTCGTTTTTTTTTTTTTCCACCTTTGTTTCAGCATTATTTATTTCAACATGTTTTCAGCCTTAAAGTGCAAATACAATTCAAGCCAAACTTTAGGGGGGAACAGAGGGAAAGCAGTGCTGTGCCCTGCTATTTTCTCTATCACTTGTAGAGGTGGGAGAGGCATCTTTGGTGATGCCCGGCCGCTGGCTGCTTTGCCCTCCTGCGAGCACTTAGCTGTTCCCTAAGGGAACGGGTAAGGGACTGGAACCAAACCAGGACAGCGCCGTGCGGGTGCCGCCGCGGGTGCTCCGGTAACGCCAGCCCAGCGAGCGCAGCCGAGGGCGGCGCGGACCGGCCTCGCGGAGCTGCCCCGGGAGGACCGGGGACCGGCACCCGCCGGGGCTGGCGGCCGGCGTCGAGCGCGGCTGCGGGGGGCGGGCGGGCCCCGCCTCCGGGGCGGGGCGGGCGCGGGGGCGGTGCGGGGCGGGCCGGGCCGGGCCGGCCGCGGCGGCGGCGGGAGGGTGCAGCCGGGGCCGCCGCGGCCGCAGCATCGCGGCGCGGCGTGCGGGGATGGAGCCCTGGAAGCAGTGCGGGCAGTGGCTGATCAGCTGCAAGGTGCTGCCGCCCAACCACCGGGTGACCTGGGACACGGCCCAGGTCTTCGACCTGGCGCAGACGCTGCGCGACGGCGTCCTGCTCTGCCAGCTCCTCAACAACCTGCGCAGCCACTCCATCAACCTCAAGGAGATCAACCTGCGCCCGCAGATGTCCCAGGTGCGACCCTCTCCGCCCTCGCGTGGCCCCGCGCCGCGTCTCCGCCCGCTTTGTCTGCGGGGGGAACCGCGGTGCTGCCTGGATCCAGCCCGGCGCCTCCGCGCCCGGCGCGGGTCCCCGCCGCGGGGGACGGGCGCGCTCCACCCGGGCGCTGAGGGTGGGTCTAGGCGCTGGCGGCTCCCGGAGCCGCCGGGAGGGCTCGTTGCCCGCAGCGGGGACCGGCGGAGCCCCCGCCGGGGGCAGGACGGGCACGTCCCTCGGCGGCTGTGCTGGGGTGAAGTTCCTGCAGTAGCCCCGCAGCCAGCGGCGTGGCGTTTCGGTGTGCGTTAGTACCTCCCTGGGCGGCTTACGGTGAATAGGGACCCCTTACTTCTGGTGTTTCTGGGTGCACCCAGATAGGTGAGAGGGAGGGAGGGAGAGCGAAGGGACCGGGAGCGCCGGGCGGGAGGAGGGAGGGAAGGAGCAGGGAGGGAAGGAGCAGGGACGGTGCTGGCGGGGCGGGATGGCGTGGCCCGGGAGCGGAGCCGGCGAGGGCCGGCGAGGGCTGGGGGGCACTGGGGCACCCTGGGGGAGCTGGCCGTCTGGTTTTGCGCCTTAGGAAGTAGGAAGAGGGATTCACATTGAGAAATCATGCTCGGGGTAGCCGGCTGCTTGTGCTTCGGTATCTCTTTTTCTTCAGACCTCTTCATGTTTGGCTTTCCTAATGGATATTTCGCTTGAATAACAGTGGAACGCCCTTCCAAAGTCATCCCTTGAAACGCGTTTTTCCGCTGGGACGGCAGTTGGTGGCCGTGCCTCCCAGGCCGCCGGAACCACCCTGGGCAGGCGGTGTGTGTCCAGGGCTTCCTGCCGCCGCTTCGCGCACACCTGCCCCCGGTGACAGCCGCGCGGGCGGGGGCGGGGAGGAAACGGCTTCTGGGCCTGTCGTGTGTTCTGGAGCATCCAGCAACGGGCGCGTGGTAGCGTCTCGGTGTTACCGTTCTGTTTGACGGGAATAAAAACTGCTGCTGCTGATTAGGACGCTGACAAAAAGCGGTGGTGGTGGATGATACGTTGGGAGAAGCGTTCTTTGTCCATGTTTACTCACAAACCCAGTTATTTTCCTTTTAATTCCTTTTTTCCCCCAGCACCTGTGTTCTTCTAGCCAGGGGGCATTTTCTGTAAGCCTACAGTGCGAAAAGGGGAAAACGCATCAGGTGTGTTTCAGCCACTCGGTGAAGCTCCCAGGCCCTCGCACAGGGTGTGAGTAACCTAAAGGTAACCTGAAGGTAACCTCCCTGCGCACCCAGAGCCCGAGTACCTGCTTGAATTGCCTGAGCAGAGGCAACACTCTGTCTGAGTGATGGAGATGAAGAGGGTAGGCTCCTCGGCACGGTAGAAACCCAGATAAGTTTTCTCTGCGCTACCTGAGAGAGTTTCAGGACTTGGTAAGCTGCACTGGAGCCCTGGTTTATATTTTCATTTTGGTTACACTGATTGCTTCCAAACTGATCCTTTTCAGTTTAGCTTGCTAGAACTATAAATACTTTGCATATAAACTGTTGGAAAGGGGTTTTTTTATCCCTCCTTAGAATGAATAGGAAGTATGGAAACAGATTCTAATATTTTTCAGTGAACAGGAAAGGTGTTCTCATGACATTACATGGTATTTTCTGGATAACTGCCTCATTGAATGAACTTCAGTTAGGGATTAATGTTGCTTTTCTGGCCCACTATTACTTAATCTTATTTTTGATGTATTAAAACCACAGTGGTCTCCTTCTGTCTCCTAAAAATAAGCATCAAAACGGTCTGCTGCCTACTTCCCTAAAGCAGGTTTGTGAATCAAGATTAATATTTATTTCTCTAAGGGCGTTTGAACTATGGATTATAATTGTAGATCTCGGATCACTTATAATGCATATTTTGAACTTGAGCTTTATGTATGTATAGTGCAGCTACTGGAATTGTTTCACAGCCACAACAGTTGCCTCTTTGTGTGTCTGTGTGCCCAAGGAACCTGTACTCCGTGGTGCTGCAGACCGCTGGCTCTGGTGGTGCGTTTCTGCCCTACCCTGATGTCACCCCTGAAATAAGGGAGACTGTTGCTGGATCAAAACCTAGAGCGGATAACTCTACGCAGCGTGGAGTTTACTGGGAACGTTACTTTTGCTTTCTGCCAGGATTGATTTGGTCGTTTTAGTGAGGTTCTGTGGGGCTTAATGAAAAGCCCCTTGGAGGAGAGAGTTTCTGCTGGAGAGGATCTCGGGGGATTCTTGCGGCACGGTTTTTGAGCAATAAAACCAGAGAAGGGTGGATGAGAGCTTCACGAACGGGCCTTGTGGAAGGCAGGCTGCGTGGTTGTAGCCTTGTTTCCTACTGCTGCTGACGTTTGTCAGGTCTTTCTCTGTGAACCAAGTTTTCCTGTCTTGGGGGCTGGGTATGAATGCAGCAGCACCAAAGAACAGGAAAGCGAGAGATGGTGCCTCAGGCAGACCCAGGAGTAGATATCAGGCCTCTGACAAATGAGCGTCACGTCTCTTCCTTTTCGTTACGTATTTATTTTTTCAGAATGAATGTGGCGGATCAGATGTCAGCGAAGCTCAGCAGCTCTGCTCGGGTAGACCTTGGTAACCCCTTAAAAGCTACATCAGGAGCATAGAGGGATTGTGGCTGCTGCTTCTGCTGGCGCCGGGGTCAGTCCAACAGCCACGCTGTTGCTTTGCTTTGTAAGCACCCGACCGCTGCTGGCTCTCAGGGTAGGAATAGAAACCGAGACTGGGGATGCTCAGTGTTGCGACATGCACGTGTGCTTGACCAAACGGCAGCTCTCTTCTGTGTGCTGGCCGGCATGTGGACCGCATGCCTTTATCCCACCACCGGCCACATATGTTGTGTCACAGCTGTTCTCGTGGCTGGGCTGTTCTCTGCGTTGGGAATCCATGGATTCAGCTCCCCTACCTTTTTGGAGGTAACAATGCTGTGTAAGGGAGATGTCTCAGTGGTTTTAGATCGCAAAACATGGGTTTGGAAGTGATTTGAATGCTGGCTGGCTGTGTGCGTCTGCGTATGTTTATGAAAATATGCGTTTTGTTAGTGAAAGTTGTCCTTTGAAGAACAGGAGCTCGTTCAGGCCGTTGTGCTTTCCAGAAAGCAAGCCTCAGCTGTGAGAGTATAAACCTTGCAGATAGTAAGGGTGAGCAGTGCTGTCGCTTTGCCAGCAGCTCCTCCACCTCTGGGTTTCCAGCTGGATGGTGCCCAGCTCCCGGCTGAGAGGCTGGCGTGTCCCCGTGCTAGGTCCCCTGTGAAAAATGACATGTGGGCTTTGTTTGAGGTTGGAAACTCTGGGGTTCAGGGACATCCATGTCCAGGTTTTTTACCGTGACGCAACAGGAAAGTGTCTGCTCCGTTCAGAGCTCTTGTGTCAGGGCCCAAGCCCGCTTTGCTGTTTGAACTCTCATGAACCAGCAACAGGGAATGTTATTTTCCATCAGTGCATGTGCCATCAGGGGAAGAAATTGGGAAGGTGGATCAAATAATACCTTTTGGCCTCTAACTGTAGAGGAGTCTGCCCCATTCACACTTGAGAGTTGGTGGTGTGGAAGCCGTCTCGTTGCAGGTACCATGTGAAGAAGCGCCAAACCTTGTAGCCTCTGGGAATGGAGTTGGAAGAGGGAATGTGCTAAGTGAATTGCTGTGACCTGTGTGCTGGTGTGTTGCAGGGCTTCCTCTGAAGAGCAGGTGAAGGTGGAGGACGGGGCGCTGCAGCTCGGCATCTGCGTCTTGAGTGGGAGCTGGTCACTGTAGCCATTCACTTTCCTCAGATGCTGCCTCTTGGCTAATGTAGATGGGGAAAATAATAAAAATAGAAGTGAGCCGTAACAGAGAGTACTAATCCAAACGTTTAATCATAATCATACAAGAATTTAAATAATTTATCACCACGAATACAATGCCTAAGCCAAGGGATTACAGTGGATTTGCAGAAGATGTCATCTGTTTAATGCTTCTCTTTTATCTTTAATACTTTGCAAATGAGTTTTGAAATGGTTTTTGCAAGGCATTTAGTTAACTTGAGAGAGATTGCTAAACAGGAAAACTGCACTTAATGCAATACTGGCAGGAGAGTTGACTGAAGGGGATGTGGCTGTAGATTAAATATTAATAACTATTTCCTATTATTCTAATAAAAATAAAATATCCCTCACTTTGTATTGAAAGTTCAAATGTTTTCTGATTTTTAGGGAGCTACTTTTTTCGGTGTGACCATGTAGTCCAGAGGAAGTTCACTATCTTTGTCATCTGCATTATATTTTTGTGTGGCAACTGAGCTTTTGAGCAGTTTATTTTTCTTGGTTACAGTGGTATCAGGTAGCCTCAGGATGTGGGTGTGCCGACACATACCTCTCCGCTTCTTCCCATCCTGCCCTTGTCTATTAGCTTCCCCATCCCCCACAAGCGATAACCGTACCCCCAGCTTGGAGAGCGTGTAGCCCACCTCCACAAGGTTCTGTGTGCTGCTGCCAAGGGGGAGATGGGAATTGTCTGTTGGCTCTGCCTATTACCTGAAAGAGTGGGATGTGAGGGGCTGCGCTGACCTCTGTGCACGAGGATGTGGTTGGGGTCTGGGGTCTTGGGAGGGACCAGATGAGCTAAGTGAGGGAATAAAAGGGATTCAGAGTGGAACTTGTGGCCCTTCCCAGGAGTCATGGCATGTCAATAATTTGTTTTCCTGGGCAGAGACCCTGGAGAGAACTTGTGTACAAAATAACACCATGTTTGCTCGGTGCATTGGGTGCTGGGTTATTGGGTTAAGGAAGTACCATGGAGGATTACTGGAGTTTTTCTGAAGCTGCGCAACTTCTTGGGCTTGAATAAGCATTTGGGAACCAGTTACATTTTCCTAAGTGTGTAGAAAGAAGAGATGTGTTCAAAAACCCCCTCACCTTTTTTGAATTATTTAAAACTGACTGTGTGCCTTCAGTGTGATGGTTTTAAAAAATACTTGAACTTTTCACTTTTTTCAATCTCTTTGCCTACTTGCTGATACCTCGATCCACTAGGTGTCTTTACAGCATTTAACTTTATTTCCATGGTTCATCTAAACGAAAGCTGCATTGACCTAATATATATCCGTAGGATGCGTTATCCATAAATGATATGTTTATCCATACGTATGTTATGTATACGTCTGCATATCTTGAACATCTTGGACTTCATAAAATATTTGGAGCAAGTATTTGTTGAAAGCAACACCTAATATGATCTCTGTGCTTTGTGCTAAGAAAAGCAACTGGCATAAAAGCAGTGACCCAGTTTTTCTAGGTAATTCCTCTTAACAAGATGAAGAGAATAACACATGAAAACTGTTGTAATGAATTTTTTTTAATTGATTCACATCACTTCTTTTTGGGTGAGGGGGAAGGGAAAACTGCAGTAGTATTGTAAAGCTTGTTTTTCACACTGAATTTATCATACAGTTGTTAAATGCAGCATACACCTCTTGCCAAGAATTGTCTCAAATGTCCCCTCCTGTACAAAATTTTAGGCTAATGCATTAACAGGGAAACTGTCCTGGTTTCTCCCAGGGGCTGTAGTGTGTGCCAGCGGAGGGCAGTTTCAGTGGGTGTCTGTGACGTGCTGCTGTGCCCTGTGGGAGAGGCCAGGGTGCTCTATGAGCCCCCTCTGACAAACTGGGAGACCTGTGGTAGTGGCAAGCTCACGGACTGCTGTTGAAAAGAAGCTAAGAAATCACAAAGGCTCAAGGGGAGAGAGAGGGATGTACAAGAATAATATATACGAAGCAGGAGGAAACCATTAAAAGAAACAGACATGGACTGGGGAGGATGGTCAGGAAGCTGGATTGAAAGGGGTCTCAGCAAGCAGGACACTTCGGGATTCTTGGGACAGGACAGGAAAAACAATTTCGGATTTATCCTAAGATAAACACAGAAAACCAGTCTTGGATATGCCGTGTTACGCTTTAATGTCCAGACCCCAGTGTGTCGCTGCCTGTTGAGGCAGCGAAGTCCTGGCTCTTGCCCTGCACTGCGTGTGTATTCCTGAGTACAGGGGAAGGTGTATCGTTGTACTCGGTCACTGACAGTTTTATCTTTCTTGTTTTACTTGATGTAAAGGTACCAGTTTTTGGACTTCTCCCAATACCAAAATTGTATCTGTAGTTCTTTAAAAAACAAATGAAAAATGCCATCAAAACCCTTTGCTTTTTAATCTTTTCACTGCTCCAAACCAGCATTGCAGTACTTCTGTATTATTCCATAACACTCCACAGCGCTCTTTTATAGTACCTTACGCAACGTTATTGCACTGTTTCAAAAATTGTTTCACAGAGAAGTATGAATTCACGTGTATTTTGTAAAACGGCTATTAATTTTTTCCCCACACTCCCCAGTTTACTCAGCATCTTCTGGAGGTACCTTTCCTCTCCTCTTACTTTGCTTTGACAAACCAAGTTGAAGACAGTCAGGCATTGCGATGTGTAAAACACAACCTGAACCGCTGTCTTCACAGTAAGGGTTTGAATTTTTATATTTAGGAGAAGGATGCTCCCTCAAAACTCAATGGATGCCATTGGCTCCACTTCAACACACTGTCAAGCGAGAAGGTGTCTTTTAGAAAAATATCAGCCAGGGGCCCTTTCTTTCATCCCGTATTAAATGACGATAGTGAGTGCCTTGGTAACAGGAAACACTGAAGGGCTGTTAATAGGTTATTTGATTCTTCGTATATTCAGAACATGAAACCTTAGTCACAAATTGTGTAATATAATGGTATTGTAGCAATTTGTATAAAAGCCACTCATGCACTGTTTAAAACACCCTTGCAGACCTACAGGTGTGAGCTAATGTAATTGGGAAAATTAAGTTCAGCTGTCTTGCATTACAGTCCCAAATATTTTGGGCCTGTAAATTGCCTTTACTTTCAACCAGAATTTTATAATTGGTTAGTAGGGATTCACTTAAGCTGTCATCACCTAATTTTCACTAGTTTTATCCCTCGGAAAATCACTTGCAAGTTATTTCAAACGATATAGAGCGTATGCTTGCCTTGCAGAAGCAAACAAAATGTGTATTTGATGTTGTTGCTATAATCAAATGTTTTCTGAAAAAAAAAACCGCAAAGCATGAAGAGTTTTTTAAAGCATATTTTGAACTGGTAAAGCTTAGCAGGACAAGATGATTTGTATTTCCAAAATCCTTAGATATGCCCTTTAATCCTTGATACCATCACGTTTGCCTATTTGTTTGAGTTACGTAAGGGGATGTGCTGCACAACCTATGCCTAGGGTACTTTGTACCGTTGCTTGTTCCTACATTCATATCGCTTCAGTGTGGAAAGAAGGCTTACAGTCAACTCAGGCAGAATGGTGAGAGCTTGACCCTTGGAAACTTTGACTGGCAAAGCAGCCTCGTTACAGTGTTGTATAGGAAAGTTGATGCTAAAAACATTCAGTGCGTTATTTTGTCTGTCCACACTTTAATATTGTAATAATTACAGCATCCTGATAGTCTGTGCAATTCCTTGGGTTTTGCTGGCATGTTGGCGGTCAGGGTTTAAATTACACTTACACGCCCCAGTGATTGACTTGAAATTCCCACCAACTCCTACTCCATGTAACAGTGATGATGTACATCAGCTGATACAAGGCCGTGATGGCCGTGGTATTTTTCCTTCTGAATTCCTCAGGATCTGTGAGCGAGTATGTCAGATTCCAGAGCAGAGATATTTGAAGCTAGATAGAGGACCTCACCTTCATTGCTGTAATGTACCTGTCGGGTTTTGGATGGAGATGTGGTGATGATACAGTCCTACAACGTGAGTTGTAACTCAGGGTAAAGGCTCATTAATCCTACTTAGTGCTGTAGGTTTTCGATCAGACTTAGAATTTCTTTTTCCTGCAGAGTAAGTAGAAACTCAGAAACACCGGGGAGATTGTTCAAATGGTTGCTGTTGCCTGTGGCTCCTTCTGCTCTGGAACTACGCTGAAGTGCCCTTGCAGCGGCTGCCTTTGGGCTCGTGGTCGGTTGATGTCTGGTTGGTCGAAAAGGGGTTTCTGCCCAGCTTTAAACCTAACTTGTGTTTAGGCAGGTATTGTGGAAGCGTCTTCTTGGTACATTGCAGCTCAAGTTTTGCATTTCGGAGCAGCACCAGCTGTGCTAAACTGCACCGAGTTGTGTGAGGAAACATTTAAGTTTCGCTTTCTCTTAGCAGTTTACCCTCCATGCGTGTATGCAAAGTGATGCAGGAGTTTGGGTGGTGTCATGTACTTCTGCGAATTGGCAACTGCTTATTTTTAAATATGGTTGAAAATTCCTACTCAGCTTTTATTTACTACCTTCCTCGTCTCTTATTTTTTTGTGGGTCTCACTTGGGTTTTGGGGTGCTGGGTACGAAGTAATAGACTTTGGGCCTTAGAGGGCTTGTTTGGAGGGTGTGTGTGTCCTCTTAGGGCTCTTTGGCTCTAGGGAATTCCTAGGGTATTTTCACAAGTGGAGAAAATGTTAAAACCTGATGTGGTCTTTAACAGGTGTACATTGAGGTTTTATGGGAGTCCTAATGGGGTTCACCTGAGCCAAAACGGGTTTTGAGTTCTGCCTGTCCCTGTTATGTCCTGATGTTCCTGTTATCCATCACAACGAGGGCACTGTGAACTTAGCCACCACTGTGCCTTGACATGAACCCCTGCGAGTAGCCCTGAGAGAGTTATTCTGGGTCTGTGTTCATTCTGCTTGCAGTTGGGGCTGGCAGCACGGAATATGGCGATGCATCTTCTCTCCGGGTTGTGCCAAGGCCGCCGATTTCTCTGTGAAGTGTGCTGAACAGATGGCGTTGGTGGTAAAAGCTGAGATGTAACTCCACATCTGTAGTTCAGCGGTGCCTTCAAGCAATGTTGTTGGTTAAGACTGTGCCTTAGAAAATGCTTGGAGCTGCTCTCTCTGTGGTGCTGCAGGTTTTATGAAGCGTATGGAAATGACTCCAGTAATCCTATTGGAATGCCTCTCTAGTTTTATCAGACTCCTATGGATTTCCCTTCCTGTGGAAGACCCTGGAAAATTGATTAGCTGAGATGAAAGGCTTGGCTGACTGGGACCCGTGTGATTTGCATGTGAATATGGACATGGTGATGGGAGAGGGTGCGGATGTAGGAGAGGCTGAGCCATGCTGGCAGCAGGGGAGCCGTGCTTCCTGAGGAGCTCCTGAGCAGCAGACTGAAGCATACTTCAATTTGTGTGTCTTCCCAGCTATAATTGCTTCGATTCGTGGACCACGGGGGAATCTGCTTAATTTAAACTACCTGCGTTCTCTTTTCTGAGGATTGAGGTTTTTGCAGCTTGTAAGCCCCAGAGCGCATCATGTTATTTCACGAGCACAAAGCTCTAGCAATAATAAATGTCATGTGAATTATTCCTTAGTGTTAAAAATACCTATTATGAGATAATGGCAATAATAAAAATCTCTTGTAGTTGTGTGGTTTCCCAGTTACAATGACATAGTATTCCTGGAGTGGAGGTTGTTTTAAGAAATTGTAAGTTGTTTGCCATGGCCAGCGGGAGAAGCAAAACACGACAACTGCAAATTGAAAAACCCCTCAAACGAGGTGTATTTTGTAACGTCATCTGTTAGCACACCTTGCCAGGAATAGGCCTGAGGAGTAGATCCTTCTGTCAGTCGTGTAACAGTGGCTGTGAATTCACGTGGCCTCCGCTCAGCAGTGAGCGAAGGCTGTGACGTTCTCCTTGGGGGCAGAAGTGGTGTTTCGGTGGGGTCTCTCTGTGTTAGGTCTACTGACGGTGGTTGTCAGATCAATGAAGGACTTGGTCTTCCCGCCTCAGGACTCATTGCCATGTCCGTGCTACGGGAGGTGTGGGGAATGGTTGTCTTACAGATGCAATTTCAAAATTGGTGGCTCAATGTGCAGGACCACAAATATATTTTGCAAACCCATTTATGTTTGGGAAGGTGACTCCTGAGTGATGTGTCTCTTGCGTGATCAGTGATTACATACAATGTTGTTTGTAAAAATTGTGGAGCGATTCTATGGGACAATCAGTCCTCTAAAGGTTTTGCAGGAAATGTTGGGAGAAGTGAACTATTTAGAAAAGAAATGCAGTAGTATTTAGCTTTTCCTATTTTGTGCTGAATATCATGAGAGTCTGACCTCAAAATCCAGTGATTCGATGAAGTTTCAATGTTAAAGCTTAATGAACTTAAAATGCCTTTCTTCTTGATTTGAAAGAGCAGCAGATTTGGAAATGTTAAGATTTCTGGAGAATACTTAATTTTCCTGCCAGCTCTGCCAGTGACAACCTGTTTCCCATTTTCCCTGTTTCTCACATTTTTCTGCTGTGGCACAGGTGCCTCAATCCCATCTCTTATCCCGAAACCCAGACTGCTCTGTGACGAGTAAGAGGTACTGCTCTGGCAGATCTGGCTTTTTTTTTTTTTTTTAATTGTATTTTTCTCTTTCTTTTCTTTTTGTCTTCTTCTCCCTCACTTTGACTCATCTCAGCTCTGCAGCTTGTTTTGTGCCGTGCTCTCTCCTCTCAATCTGGACTATATTACTTTCACCTTCTCCATTTGCCTTCCCCCTCCCCCTGCTGTTTTCTTCTCCCTCCAGTGCATCTGTTTCCTCTTTCACTTCTTTCCTGATGCTCGTTCTTCCTTTCAGCTGTTTTCCCTGCCCTGTTATCTTCACTGTTCCTGTTGGCCTCATCCCTCTGCAGACCCTCTGAAATCCGTTTCCTACGCGGATGAGAGCGCGTCTCCTGCGGAAGCTGCTTCCCGTGTAGGTGAGAGTGCTGGGCAGGAGGGCTGGGGTGGGGGTTAGGCTTTTGGGACTGGCGAACGCAGGGGTGTTGAGGGACCGGACAGCGCTTAAACAGCCATCACGTCAGGCTGTTTTAAGCTGCTTTTCAGTGATTACTTCTGATAAATGATGATTTCTTTGCTTTTACCCACTATTTTAAAAATGTCTGCCTCCTCCCTGTTGCAGTCGGAGGTTTCCAATACGAGTGTATCCTCAGAATCGCTTTGCTGCTTGCTACAGGTGATGGGGCGGACGGCTCTGGTGCAGAGTGGTGAGGATGACAGCTAGTGCTGGCAGCGTGCAGGGGGAAGCAGCCATGGATGCTGCAAACATTCTTTTCCAAGGCGAAGACTGGATTCCTGCCCTTCCCACTATCCTCTGGAGGTTTGTGCCACTGCAGCACTGCTTGGGCAATCTCTTTCTGGGATTGTGTCCCGAGGGAGAGGGTGAGGATGGGAACAGTAGTTATTTTTAACCACCCTTCAGATCGATTATCTATGTTGCTTGCAAGGCAGAAATAGGCAGCCCTGCTAGGCAGCGTGCTCATCCCGCAGCTCCTTGTGTTGGGCATCAATCTCTGTGGTTTCCTTCTCTCTTGTTCCAGTGACCTCCACTCACTCTTCAGGGGCTGATAGAGATGATAATTTTGTTTCTGCTTCCCAAGCTAGGGGTGAGAGGACTATTTATACTCAAGGTGAAACAACCTCTACAGCTAAGCATCTGAAGCGTTTGCAACATGATGGTGCCCCTGAGGGGTTACCTTGATTGCTAATGACAACTGTAAATCAGAAGAAAACTTATTCTTAAATTTATCAGAGAGAACTCTCTTACTTTATTCAGACTATAATTTGTTTCTTCGGGATTTCTGGTTTGCTCGCTTGCTTTCTGTGGGAAGATGTAGCCTTTATAGGCCTGGTATAGCTCATGGGCGTTGCAGGCAGAGGAGGCAGTGCCCAGCTCCACTGGGATCTGTGGGTGTGCTGTGATGGAAAGCTCAGTAGGGTCACGGCATAAATGGTCATTAACTGTCCTGTAAACAATCACCTCTGTCTTGATTTGCTCACGTTATTTCTCTCCTTGTGAGGGTGAAGCAGTTCGATATTACCATTTGAGAGTTATTTTTACTTAAAGGTTTTCATGGAACTGAATTAAAATTGAGTGAAGCAGTTCCTGGTTCAATGGAGAACATGTATTTGAAGAACAGTTATTGTGACATTCATCCTACTAGGCTGGCTGATTTTATGGTTTTGTAACATTTGAAGTACTAGAGCAGCTTTAAACTATTTGTTTCATGATGAGATACTGATGAGAAATTAATCCAGGTCAGTGCTTTTCTTAGTTCAGTATCAGAACCTTCATAACTTCAGGATCATTGTCCTCACATGCCCCTTCAGAACTGAAGCAGCTGAACAGCAACCTGGTCTAGTGGAAGGTGTCCCTGCCCATGGCAGGGAGGGTGGAACTAGATGATCTTTAAGGTCCCTACCAAACCGTTCTATGATTCTATGAAATGTGCTGCTGGGAAGGGGGTGGCTTTTGCTTAGTTTTTACTTGCATCAATGCTTTCCATCATTAAAGTTTTCCATTGTAAAGTCTGTCTTGTTCTTTGACTTCTCCATTGACTTTATTTACTTTTTGTAGTTGTGAGAGTGATCTTTAAGTGGGGAAATTCCTTCCAAAATTCATTGTACTCTTAGTCATACTCTCTTCCAGCCATTACCATGTCTCTGTTCACTCATCGGTGTGCTTAGTCTTGTAGGTCTGTGCGGGGCAGGAGTGACTGTGCTGTCCCACGCAGTCCTTCTGCCCCTCCTGTGTCACCCATACCTTTGGCCTGTTTCACTGAATTCCTGATGCTTCCTTCTGTGGAGTTTTCTTATTTTCTGATGGACTCGCCTTTCCTGTAAACAAACACATTAGGTCTGGGCTATGAAATTGGAAGGGTGTTTCTTCACATTTTGGGAAGCAATGCTACGTGCCTGAGACTTGTTTGGGAAATATTGATTGGAAGTTTGGTCATGTCCCAAGGGCAAGGTACACTGGGGATCCCGAGTGGCTACAGATTATCTGAAAGGACACATGATGACCCCAATACTTTGTGGTTTTTTTCTATCAACATTTGAATAAATTATTTTGGATATGCGTGCTGTCTTGGTATTAATGATAACGTGCTCTTGGTTGCCGTAGGATGGTTAAAACCTTCTTTGGAGGTATATGTCTTCCAAGAATTAGACGGAACAAATAAATGAATGGCAGATGTTTCTGGTTTTTTTCCCTGGCTGGATTTTAAATGGGTTTGATTTTTTTTAAATCATCAAATATGTTTTCACAACAGTAGTGGCTGACAAAAAGATTTCCATGTTGTCTGGGAGGTCCTTGGATTTCCTATGCACATTCTTCCATGTCTTCTACAGCATCTAAGACATTTACCACATTTAGCAGACAGAGTGGGCAGTAACTTGACTTGCCTTGACAGAAGTGGAGGTCAGACACCTTATTTTTTACTAGTTCTCTGCAGCTGTCCAAAAGAAAAATAAAATTGAAAGTACCCTACAGTGGCAAGACACTGGTGTTAAAAAGGGTATTTCATTTGAACTGGAGGATATAAGACATTTTCTGCTCTAGCTCTCTGATGATATCACCTCAAATCTGTTACTCTCAGTCTGCTTTTCAGTAGCAGTCATGCTAACTGGTCTCCCCCCCAAAATGTGCTTTTGAACGTATCTCAGAGGTTTTAAAAAGTTTAAAATCTGAGGTTGAAACTATTTCCTGCTGGGTAGGTCTAGTGATTGACAAAACTGAAGTAAAATCTATTGTTACTTTCGTCATTTAATGCTTACGTAGATGGATAAATGTCACCCCTGATAGCCAATTGATGTTTTGGCTTGTTTTTTTACTTAAAAAAAATCAATTCCTTAGCAGATGTTTGGTTAACTTGTATCCCCATGAGTTAGACCCCTGTCCCTTTCTGCCCTGGGGAGACCTTGGCAGTGGCGGGAAGGGTTGAGCAGGGCGGCTGTAGGGGAGTTGGCCGGGAATGTGTGCTGAGGGGCTCGCAGGTCTCGCCGTGGGTTTGGTAGCCCCGTGAGTCATGTTCAGAGGATCAGTTTGGTCAGTGGTGTGTGGCACAGCCGTTCTCATCCATTCTCATCCGGGGAACAATGAGTCACTAACTTGTGAGTTTCCAGTCCTTGGTACAGAAAATACCCATGTAGCTGCTCTTGTGGTTTCAGTTGGAAATGAATGAGCAGTGCAAAAGTTAAATAATTAGTCTGGGTACTTCACATCCCTACTGTGTACTGACTTCTAGTCTTTGTTTTTAAAAACACACATTGAGAAGTAGCACATTGTCACAAATGGAGAAATGCCAGCTTCTGAAAAAAGCAAACAGGATCTTATTACAAATATTTCGTGAATAACACAGCCACAAAACTACTTGCAAGGGTCTGTTCTAACTGTTCTGCCTGTCTGCTCTCCTGCCCTTGTTTCACATAACCTCACTTACTCTGATCCGTTCAGAAGAAAGTTGCTGAATAATTTTTCTGTGTAGTTGTTCACACCGTATTATCTTCCTTCAACAAATGGAACAAGTTTATTTTTTGCTGCAGGGATTCCGTGCTGCTCTTCTGCTTATCTGACTTAAAGGCAAGGATCAGCCTTGCAGTATTATTGTGTCTGCTTGTCTGAAAACAACGCTCATTGCTCCTCCTGTGCAGAGAACCATCCCTGCAGAGAGGCGGAGTAAGATCTGTCAGTGCTATAAATTCCCAATTACAAATTGTGTTTATATAGATTTTTTTATTCTGTCTATTCTCCACCTGCTTTGTGGTGGTACTACACCTTTTACAAGACAGTAACTGGTCCAGGATAATACTGTATTCTATTTAGATTTCATTGTATTTAGCCAAGTAGCCTGTAGAACAAAATAATACTACACAAAATCAGGTGTAACCCCAGATTTCGTAGGCAAAGCGTAGGCTTCCTGGACATCCTTACTGCTTAGCTCCGATGGTTGCACACATTATGCTATTTTGAAAGCCACCTAAGGAATCACTTGTGTTGAAGTGATGTTCTCTCAGGCAACGGAGTAAGCTGACGGCTGTTCAGAGGTCTGGAAGTATGTTACAGCAGCTGTTTGTATTGCTTTTGTGTGCTGCCTTTTGTATCACAGGTTTAAAAAAATACTTGCCTACAGCTTGCAGATGCTTCCAGTGTCCCTACATCATGTATGCATCGGTGCCAAACCCAGTAATAGGTTCCTGCTCATGCAGAAATTTTTCTAACCATGACAAGTGACTGTTTGTGTTTTCTTTTTTTTTTAGATTTATGGAAGTAGGCAGTATCTTGCTATGATTTTGGCCTGCTTTTTTTAAACTTAATTTTCTTGATGATATTAAATGTAAGATGATTGGGATGTATTTATATATCAAGGTTAAATTCTGTGTCCTGCTAGCATATATGTTGCTAAAATAGTAAATATTTAATTAGTTCTATGTGTATGAGCGCCTTATGTTCATAGGATTAATTTTAGGAAAAGAATAGGCAGGATCCAGCCCTCTTCACTAAGTTCAGGAGCCCAGCAGAGCACTGCGTGAGGAATTCCTGCGTTAGTGGTTCTCAGATTCCCTCTGTGGTAGAACATTTCTGGTGTTGATGTGTATATTATTTGTAAACTTGGAAGAAGTGAGCATGAAACTAATGGTAACTGTTTACACAGCCCTTCTTTCAGGGTTGGGAAATACCTTTTGCAAGTGTTTTTAGCAGTGGTTCAGGAAATCTGCATTTCGTGAGGTCACCAATATATGTGCAGTGTTGTTCTGAAGTTGTTCAGCTGCAAGTCAGTAGCTTAAAGACTGGGATAAGCGCTTTAAACTACTTTTAAAATGATTCTTAACACAGTTTGTCATCGGCGGACACTTGGGATGATGTGGCAGAACTCAACTGTATTTTATAGTTGGAATTATTATTTTGATAGAATATTCTGTAGTTCTTTTCCCAAGGTGATTGCTTGGCTAGAGACTGAAAATACCTGGTAGCCAAGATAGTTATGGGTGATGAGGCACTGGGGTAGGGTTATTTAGGTGGGAGCTCTTGTGGGTCACATCTTGTCCTGCCCCTCTCCTGGGTTTCATCAGCACCCCTTGACTGTCTAATCTATGTTGCAGGAACTGCCAATATACTGTCAAAAAGCTTTATTGTTATTGTATGCTGGTTGCCTCTTGCACTGCTGAAGGATTTAATTAGGATGGAATGTGAGACAGTGCGCTGGAGGCTGTGTGAAGCTGTGAAGCTTGCTGTGTCTTGGGCTCCATGTTGGTTATAACGAGCTGTTGGAAACAGCCATCTGTATTATGGTAACTTAAGAATAATTTTCTTAAGTGAATTGGAGAAAACGACGATCTTAAGGCTCGGCACATAGCATGGTTCAGTAACATAGCCTTCTTACGGGTTTAAAACCCTCATTGTCCTGTAGCAAATTGCTCAGCAGACTGAGAGTCCAGAGAAATCTAAATTACACTCTGCTGCATTCACAGTATTTGGTTTATTCGCCATTTGACTGTTTTAGGCCATCTAATAAATACTGACATGTGCTCGAGGACTTTTAAGTTTTTTTTTTTTCTTTGTAAGTATCTTTCCTTCTCATGAGACCACGCTCATGTTTTACTTTGAGATGCCAAATTGCCATCCTTTGAAATGAAGTTTTGGACTCTTCATCGGAGTACTTCAAAGGTTACTGTGAGGCGAGGCATCAGTATGATTCAGCCGTGACATCAAATGAGGTGACAGTTGAATTTCATGAGCATTCACTCATTTGCCTCTGCTGAGATGATCACAGCTGTTAATCCACACCAGTGGAAGTAGGTCTCCCACACAAATTTGGGCTTCTTTCGGTGATGAGTTTCATTTTGGCAGACAGCTGCGGTGAGTGAATGCACCCTTTTAGACAGCCAGGACCTGTGATGATGCAGAGCTGAAATGCTTCATGTCAGGTTCACCTTCCCTTGTTTGTGAGTTGTCTGAAGGAAAGAAACCTGCTGCAGCTTCATAAAGCCACCTAATTGGAAGGTGATATTGTAAATTAATGTTGTTGATGGTAGAATTTGTTCTAAAACTGATTCTTGCACTCTATCAGTATCTCACTTTAAATTCCTTATGTAGGACTTCTACATGTCACTGAAGAAATGGAGTACAGCTTGCCTAACGCTGGCTGGATTTCAGAGTGATTCTGTGTTGAAAACAGTTGTGGGTACAAAAACATTGGTCTCTACATTTTTAGCCTCTTCCCTTAGAGAATTTGTGAAAGTTGAGAACTAGTGATGTTTTTCTGTCCTGTTTATCACAGGAGTTGCAGTGGTGAATCAAACCACTGTTTCATCCACTTCAGTATCTCATCATCCTCTGGGCCAGATCCTTCAGAACAGAAATCCATTCCTGTAGGCACCCGTGGAGGATGCAGCACCCAAGAGTTTTTGCAAAGTGCATTTGTAGATGTTTGTTTTGTGCCCAAAACATTGATTAAGCTATTATGCATTATGGCTCATTATGCTGTTGCAGTCTACTGTGTAAGCCACAGTGCTGCTGTGTTGTGTACTTGTGGTCTTCTGTTTTCTAAAGGGTGTAATAACGTGAGAAGGGTGCAGGGAAGGGCAGTAGAGGTTTTCAAAGGTATGAAACAGTACGGAACAGCTCAGTAGAAAAAGAAGCATTTTTCAGCACTAAAAAGAGGCAACATGGGGAGAATGAGAGGCCTGGGGAAAGAGAAAATGATTTGCTGTCCCTCCCAGTGTGGAAACAGGGTTATTCAATGGACGTGGTAGGTGTAGTGTATTCAAAGCAAGAAAGAGGGGATACTTCTTCCCCAAACTGACTTAGAAAGTGTGTTCTGCTAGATTGTTATTTAAAAAAAAACCCAAAACCCACAACTTCAAATTGTGTGTGGTCTATGTAGCAGCTTTTAAGTATTTGGTCAAAGCTGTGTCATTAACACTGAAGTGTTTTTAACTCGTTTGAGGTAATGCAGTACTGCAAATGATTGGATCAAATAAAAAGCACTCTCAGAAGTAATCCAAATAGATCTTTTCCTCTGAAAGACTTGCTGTAGTGTAGAAGATAAAGCATCAGCTTTAGAACATGACAATTATTTATGGAAAAAAAATGGTATGAAACATTTTTCCCTCACTGTAGGTTGTAAGAAATTTATGTGTTGTACTTGAAATATCTTCGTTTCTGTACATAGAGCGGATCTTGGGCTGACACCATCTGTTCAAGAACATGTTCTCGGAGGCGAGGCCTATGCCGGTTAAAAACGTGGTCTGTGCGAAGTTCTGCGTTTAAGTGTTGTCGACAAAAGGAATTGTAGTAGAGTGTCCGTCTGCTTTTAATACTCTACCTGGCTTGTGTTATCGAGAAACTTTCAACGTTTGTGGAGTTGTATCGCTTTGGGCTTACTATCAACCGAGTCTCCTGAGGTGTAGGTGTCCCTGGCAGCGTGGCCTCCTGAACTTGTGTGAGCGTATGTGCTGAGGCCTTGTGACAAAGTTCCCCGGTGGTTCCCCTCACCGAGCTGGGGATTTTGCAAGATAATGGTTTGTGGCTGTTTGGGGCTGCCAGTCTCAGCCCGGCCAATTATATCAGCTCCTTGGAAGCTGTTCCATAAACCTCTGAAGGGTGAGGCCTGCTGGGGCGCTTGAGGATTTTGCATCCAGTACAATCTTTCATCTTTGTTCTGGCTAGTGTTCAGCCTGCCTGTGCGCCGTGGGTCCCGCTGGGCTCCCAGGAGGCTGTCAGAGGGGTTTGGCAGGCTGGGTGGCTTTGGGAAAGGTAGCATGTGGCCCAAGGCCTCCAGTAGTGGGTGGAGGTGAGCAGCCATAGTGGAGGCCTGCCTGCCTGCCTCCCTCCTTCCCTGCGGGTGCCAGTTGGCCCCACGGTGCCCCTGGGAAGCCACTGGCAAGGTCAGCAGAGCAACACAGACCATGGTGGTCAGTGTGCTGATGTGTCAGTGCAGCAGCCTAATGACTGAAAAAGATGGAGGCCATGTTCCTGCCCCTGCTGGTTTTTGATGTGCTGGAAACAGGATTGTGTTTCCTGCAGGTTTATAGTCGGGTTATAAACATGGTTTTATTACTATGCAAGCAATGTAATTAGGTTAATTATACAGTAATAACAATTTATAATGTAGTGCAATCATTATTCCCTATTTTTAATCATATTAGAATTTCTCTCTGCAAATTTACTGTTGGAGTTTGGTTTTTGTTCATTGTTCCCATTGGTTTGTAGTTTGGGTCTGGGCTTCTGGACTTAGCTGTTCTACTTATTTGCCTTGGAATCCTTGAGGATTGTTCTTGCAATGTATCAGAAATTCCTGTCCTTGCCACCAAGTGTGGTCTAATAACCTGCAAACACCAAGTGACACACCAGCAATAACAGAAAGGAGGGTGGATTTTGAAAATAGGTAACTAGAGGATAGCTGTGTTCATATCTGGCCATTTGTAGAGAGCTGTACTACATCCTTAAGGTCTTGCTAGGAATTTATTCCATGATCGTAAGAGCTTGCAAAAGACTATTCACAAGCAATTCAAGAAGACACTTAAAATACTTAATGAATCATTTATGTTAATGCTAATGAATGAGAAAGTTGCTCCTTCTTGTTGGAAATCATAACATGTAGTACATGATCAATGTGATCTGCAAATAAGGAATAGAAGAGCATAGGAGTTACTTGGGTGAGGTTCACCTTTTAATAGGCGCTGACTAACCCTGTGAAGATGATTTTTTTATTTTTGGCTGGTGTGTTGAATTTCCGTGCTGCATTTGATGCTGACAGCTTTTGAGTTTGTTTTTTTTTTAAAGTGCTTAGAAGAGAACAAGGGAACAAGCCAGTACATGCTAATCTAAAAAATGATCTTAAAAAATCCACACTGTAGGCCTTCTCAGAGGCATTGCATTGTTGAGATCCAGGTCTGGCCTTGTAGGGCCTGTGTCCAGGGGACTAGGGCCACCATTTATTCACAAAGGAGATTGAGTTCGGATGATGAATTCAGTGGTGCTTGTTTTTAGGGGTAGGTAGAAGTATTATCAGGGATTGTGTTTCTGTAATGGAACTGAAGTAAAGTGTGGATCCTTCAGGTGAATTTTGTGCAGGGACCTTTCAGCCTGTATTAGTCTTTTGCCATACCTTCATGGGGCTCCTTACACTCCAAAATTAATTTTCCTTGCACAGCTACAGATGCCTTTCATGTTATTACATTAATGTTAGAGACTTGGAAAACCTAAATGCAGTCATGAATAAAAGATGCTAAGATACAATGGAAAGAGCATCTTCGTGTCAGGCTGGCAGTATGAAACCTGTGTGTTGGGTGTGCTCTTTAACACCAGTGTGAACATTTGTGTTTCATACTGTAGCTGTAAGCTTTTTGGTGCTCTGAGTGTGCATGTCACTTTTTTTCCCCCCAATCATGAAAACATCCACTGCTAACTTGAGATTTTTTCCTTTCATGTTGCTGTTTAGATGTATCAGGCTGTAGGTTTTAGTTATTTTTTTTTCTTCCCCCTTTGCTGCCTGCCATCCCCATGGCCCCCAGGTTTAAATAGATGAGGTGGGTGTAGGTTTTGAGGTTTCTGTGTCTATAATGCACGCAAGTGCTAATGTTTCATCAACTAAGTTGAAATGTGAGTGATTAGAAACCCTGTATTAGATCAAGGACAATCCATTCCAGCAGAAAATTGGTGTCCTTTACAGTTCCACCTCTCACAGAGGCGTTTTCCATGTCACAGTTGTGAATACAGTGCACCACTGTCTGCCTTGAAATTTCAGTTCTGTAAATAGTTTTGCCTGAAGCATTTTAACACCAGAATTTTAACCTATCATTTTGTTGTGCTTGGCTTTTATTTCCTATTTTCCCCCCAGCTGAATCGTTAGTGAGTCAAGTCCCTTTTTATTTCCGTGGTCCTTCCCACTGAATGAATCTTCTTCTCTGTTGGTCTATTTTGACTATTAAAACTTTTGTTTCACTGTGTGCCTGTCCCTTTCCTGTTCCTTTTCCTGTGGTCCTCTTTTCTTTTTCTTGCTGCTGTCTTCCTCCTGCTCTTATTTTTCTCAGGATTGTTTTCCATGTTCCCTTTGTCTCCCTTCCTTTTGCTTTTGTTTGTAAGACACTGAGATCCTCAGTGACAGACTTTTTAGGGATGCAGTTTCGGAATGTAAGTAGGATGTAGTCATTTGAAAGGGTGATCTCTGTGCACTTCGTGTACTTAATACTGTGTTCCAATTGCTGGTTTTGGACAAGATGCTGCAGAATAGACTCGTTAAGTCTTGCTAAAGACTCCTAAAAAAATTGACCTTTGCAACAGGATGCTGTCCTGAGCTCACACCCATGCTTATTGACACTTATACTTGGGGAATTCCTGTAGCTGGGGCTTTGTTCTAAAATTTCCCATCTGTTTAGTGACTCTGTGCTTTTCTGAAGCTCTCTTGTTTTTCAGCTTGGAGTAGGTAAAGGAGAAAAGGCTTCTTGCTCCTTGAGGCAGCCTAGTAACTCCTGTTCTGATCGTGAGACATGGAAGCTGCTGAATGTATTTCAGTGACCACTGACTACAAGGTGCCAGTTTCGTGGCTTGTAGGATTACTGTATTTAAGGGACGCAGAGAATGTAAATGCTGCTTTGCCCTTACTTGCTTAACCAATGCTGTAGTGCCAGCATGGCCAAGGAGAGAGTCAGGAATGCGTGACAAGTCCTGAGCTTTCTTTTCCCTTGCCCTCTGTTCACCCTGTATCAGTACTAATAAAAGCTGAGCATCCTTTGTGCTTCCTCAGCTTTTTTGTCAAGTTTCAATTTCCATTTTCTTTCTTTGAAGCACAGAGAAAAGCAAACGTACATAAACAAAACTTCATACTCAAGCCAAAGTGCAGGAGAGACAATTGAATAGTAGTCAGGAATTTTAAGAGCTGCTCTTCTATGAATATTTAATTGCTACATTAACTGAGCAAATAAAGAACATGCTATTAATATTCATACTGTTAGCAGTGGTTCAATGGAATTTAATATGTCTTACAGTTCATACAGCATCCTGTCTGTTGTGTAGGTCTCAAGGAATGCCCACATCTAGTAAGCTAATAACACTGCAGATCTCCCTAGCTATTCCTTAAATCGGTGAAATAAGGAATGTCCATTCTTTGCATAGCACGTTTCTTTGCAAAATTCTCCACAGTTATGTAATGGCAAGAGTCTTGCACATTTTGTTACCCCAGAATGGTCCTTAAGTGACTATGCAAAGAGGTAAGGTATATGCTGTGAGCTGCTGAGATACTGGTGATGAGCCTGCCTCTCCCAGAACTCAGTGTGCTGTCCCCTCTGTCCTTATTCGTGTGCTGGCTTTGTAACCTTTTGGAGAACAAAGGTTAGCAGATATTTAATATTTGGCTTGTTTGCTTCTGCTTAAAGCTTTAAAATATTGATTGTCTGAATGATGGAGATGATTTGCAGAACAGGAGGCTAAATGCAGAACCTAAACCTGAATTCCTTTGCTGTGAGTTGTGTGTTTGTCTTGTGTGTGTTAGTTTCTTTTAAAAAATGTAATTTGCAAGTTAATGTGTTCTATCTTGTGGTGTTGTGACACTTAAACCCCCAAAAATCTCTGGAGACAGTCTTGTAGCTTTCTGAACTGAAAATTGAAGTCCTTTGCTGACTGAAAATTGAAGCACTCATCCTCTGGCATTGACTTGGTCTTGAAATTCCTTATGGCCCTTTTGCATTGCCTGCCCTCCGTAAGACTCTTGGTTTCAATATCTTCACAAGAAAAGTGGTATACACGGGAACAATGTTAACATTTCCAGTCTTGACTCTGATACTGCTGTTTTCCCTCCTGCTGGCTTAGGAGGAGACATTAATAGAAGTTGAATTAAGACTTCATCAGTGGGTCTGTACTTCATTCGCTTAGAATCCTCACAGCTATTTTTTACTGCTTATAGTGATAATTACTCCTGTTGGCAGAGCAGAACTAATCTCATCTGCTTTGGCTGCTGAAATCTGTGAAGGAGCCAGGAATGACTTATGCGTTGAATTGTTAACCCTGAGTGTACGGTGCTGTCAGTGCCACAGCAGGCCCCTGCTTTGTCCGAGTGCCCAGTGATCTGATGTTAATGAACGTACAGGTACTGAAAAAGGAGTGTCATTTAAGAGAGGTATAACGCGCTCCCGTTTTGGTAATCCTGCTTTTGGGCTTGGTCTGCCAAAGATGGCGCGTGCTGGGGAGCTGTCCAGCTTGGCTTACCGAAAGGAGCTCTGTTGGTACGCCAGCAGCTCTGTCGGTACATACCTGATTTTCTTCCTTTATTGGATGTGGCTGAGAATATTGCAAGGAAACTAGGCGTTTTCTGTGCACACACATTATGTAGGAGCTGATGAAACCTTTGGTTCTGTATCTGTAGTTACGGGGTTTTTTTTATGTGTATAGGTTCAAGGTACAACTTTGGTCTTGCCACTGCGTAGCTTCGCTATGGCTGTGGTATGTTACTTTGTGCCCAGAAGACGTGATGGTGCTGGTTGGTTGCAGAAAGGAGTTCCTGGGTTTGTCTCTTAAATTTGGACTTGGCAGGACTCAAACACTGTTAGTATGGGATTTACATTACTCCTATCCACACAGTTCTTGCCACAAATACTGAAACAAGTGAGAAGAGAAATCTGCAACCTGCAGGGCATTAACGAAGTTCTTTGAAGGCAACTTGGAGAACACAAGTTCCTCTGTTTTGGTACTTTCTTTCCCTGAAACAACTTGCGCACATCAATCTTGGTGACAGAATGTAGGAAAGCGATTCTTTCAGTTAAATCCATGATAGCAATTTTCACATTCTCCTCTTGCTCCAGAGAGATAACAGCGTAATTTTCCTTTTTGCGTGTTCTCGGGAACAGAGTGGAAATCAAAACGAGAGATTCCCATCTAATCTCATCAGCATCCCAGAAATGGAGAGGAAGGGTTAGGAGCCCATGTTCTCCAGTAAGTGCTGGGGTGTAGGAAGAGCATGTTAAGTGTTACGGCCATGATCTGTTCCTCTTTGATTCTTCTGCCCTCTATTCTTGTGTAATTCTGCTTTACTAAGACCATAAATGACCAACAGAAAAACCTCCCATCTTCACAAGCCTCTCTGTGCCTCCTTGCACTGAACATCAGTGTTTCACAAATTAAAGAAAAGTGATTGTGCCTTTTGAGATGTGTGAATTGAAGCCAAATTTGCTCACTCAATTACTTCCCTTTTTATATACTCGTTTTGAATGTCTGGCCTTTCCCCCACTATTTTAGTCATAAAATGCTCGCTGTTACATAAAGCCCCATCAATTTTTGTTTATGCCTGTGAGGCTGTTTAAAGATTAGGCCAAGGTGAGTGCTGTAGCTGTGTAGTTTACGAAGTGGTGCTGGTTAGATGAGGAATAGGAGGGGAAGATTCCTGGATTTTCCCTCATTAATGTGCCTTATTTCTCCCTCGCAGGCAAGGTGGATTTAGGGGACAATTGACTAAGCGCGAGTTGTTAGTTTCCTGTGTTTTTGCTCTGTCATCACAGCTCTGATGTGATGGTGGCTGGGAGCGACTGGCCTTCCTTCTCATGCAGTTGTTGGGTATCCCCTGAAGTCACCACAGGGCTGTGAACACCATGTGCAAAAAGGCTTGGGAAGTGTGGTGGTGAAGGGATGGGGATATCATGTCAGCAGAAGCGAATCACACTGGAACAAAACCAGCTTCCCTGGCATAGTGACAGCGATCCATTTGGGTTTTAATACCTGTTTATAGCCTGGCATTGATTTAGACTCTTTCAGGTGCTCAGGCTTCAGTAAGTTCTCTAGTTTGTCCTAAACGCAGTATGAATGTCCCTTGATCCAGGCACAAATCTAAGGAAGCTGTCAGCTACCCAAGCTTTCTCCTTGCTTGTGACTAAATCACCATAACAAAAAGGAGGTGGAAGTTGAAAAAACTGACTCTTTTCTGCTATTGGTAATGTAACAAGAAAGTTGAAAGTGGATTAGCACTGTCTTTCCTACATACTTATCATTTTTTGGCCCCTCAGTTTTCGCTCGCCTCACTGGTGTTGCTGTGTTGGAATTCCATATAAATGTCTTAGGGCAGGATTTGATCTTCAGAGCTCTTTGTGTTGGTCTCTGAACACCCTTAGGAGGGCTTTTAGTACAAAAGATACATCCTCATACTGAACATTATGGTCTGTACCAAACAGACCTTTATTCTGTTGAAGTACTTTAGTGCTAAAATATATTTTCTGAGGAAATACCTCGAAGGTTATATGAATAGAGGATACATGAAATGGAGGGTTTTTTCTTTTGCATTTCATCTTCCACTTCATTAAAGGCCTGGTTAGAGAAACCCCTCTTCCCTGTGGGCAGCTATAGTCCTGCCTGTGCTTTTTGTGTCTAATTAGTCATTTCTGTTCAGTATGCTTTCTAAAGTATTTCTATGTATTTCTGTCATGTACTGTGTTGAAAAAGCCTCAAACGAATGTGTCTTTTGGTGTGAAGTGGCAAATGTTACGATAGAAAGCAGCATGCTTGTTCCGTGGAACTTAGTGTCGTTGGGTTTGGCCTCTTTCTTACACTCTTTGATCAGACAAATACAGTCCCAATTAAATAAACCGTACTTGCCTTTTTCACGTGGTAGATGTCTGGGTTTGCAAACTTGTTTTTCATTTCAATAAATGTTGTATTAATGCCTCTTTGAAAATTCAGTTCAGTGCAGAATGGACCACTGAAACTCCTATGTTCCATAAACCCACGGTGATTTATCACAAGAGCTGTACCATTATCGGTTAGTAGTAGCATAACTGGTTACGCTGCGAAACGTTACGGTGCTTTAGAAATGTCTTGACAACCCACAGGTGTAAATATGGAAAATTGTTCCTCAGGGTCCCGAGCCCCAGCGGGTTGTGATCTGGTGGATCTCTGGGTGCTGTGTGTGCTCTTCTTACCTGGAGATGAGCCAGATATGAGCTGTTTTTTCACTAGTGTGAACTTATTTGGACTTATGACTTATGTACTACCCTACTGCAACATTTTTGTTCATCTGTGTATGAAGATATCCTAATATAGCCATGTAATAAAAAAAAAAAAGGGTGAGGAGGGGAGAAAAGCAGCATTAACTCTTAGCAGAGAATGTTTTCAAGTTACTTTTTAATCAAGAGAAACTAGTTCTCATACTGAAAGGCACCACCACTTCTGTGGAGGATGCTTTGGGAGGTCAGACACAGGGAGATGTCTTGCTTTCCTTGCATCTGAGAGAGCTGGGTACTGACTGCTTGTTAGCATTTAATGATCTCCCTTATGGTGTGCACAAGTATTACGTTTTGCTTTGAAAAAGAAATGTAATAACATAGTAGGTTTCCAAATATCCCGAGGACTGTACTTAGTAACGAGATGCTGTAGACTGCTGCCGCCTTTTCCTTGTGGCCAGTGAGGAGGGCTGTCTTAGAGAACTGTCTAGAATTTAAATTTATGCCCTTTCTTAATTTGGAGGTTTCTTTTACTGATTTGTTCTCCTCCATACAGTAACCACAGCGATAAAAATGTTTGTTTTCAGTGAGGAAAATTGTTTCTTTAGGTGACTGTGCAATCAAGTTTTGGAAGTCTTTCTGAAAGTTTTCTGGGTAATAAAAGTAAATCACTTTTCCAAAACGTGTGGTGTATAACAAGTCCTTTTTAAAGATTTTTTTTTTCCCTCCTTCAAATGTTTTATTGCAAAATGAGTGTGTATAAACATGAACACATTTTTGGTTTTAGTAATCTTGCAGTTTTGTCCTGGTAGTTACCGTGGTTACCTTAGTAGGTCAGTAATAATGCTTTAATTTTTCTTTTACAAGAGAAAATTGAGGGACGCTGAATCATGAGCTGCCCAAATAACTCACTAACCAGTCTTTGAACTAGCAGGGGGGTTAGGCTTTCTTCTGAGGAGGCCTGTTCTGCTAAAGGCACTGTTTGGCGCACACACGCTGATGATGTGACCCCGCAGGTAGGTTGGGCAAAGGTTCAGTGTGTGGTTTCTAGAGCCAACGAGATGTAATATCCATGCCTTGTTGTCATACAGTTCCTGAATATTCAGGTATAATTATGTCAGGCCTGGTTTAACATGATACATGGGGGATTAGATTCTTCTTTAGTCTCTCTGTTAGAAGATCCCAAAGAATTTAATTTATTACTGAAACTGTAGGTACTTTAGCGGGCTAAGGGAAACGTAACCTTGTAATCTGCTTTCCCGTTTGTTTGCATGTAATTCATAGTAATAATCAAAACACAAAAGGCTGTCACAAAATTCCCTCCAAATTTGAAATAACTGGTAAATCTTTTCTTGTTGAAAAGATGCTGCCGTCTTCATCTTTGATTGTAGGAGACCTCGGTTAAGAAGAACTTGAAACATTTCATGGAAGGGGAAGGGCACTGTGTGCGGAACTGCCGATACGTTAAACAGTTCTTTTAACTCCATTAAGAACCAACTCACTGACATGGTCTCTAGCAAATCTTAGACCTGTGACAGCTCCTTCTCTCCCATAGCTTCTTGTTCCCTTTAGAGGTAACCAGCTTATTGCAGCTGTAAGCTTTCTTTGCGCTGACAGAGATCAGCACTCTCTAATCTAAACTCAAAACATAAGCTTTAAAAAGGCAGTTGAGTTTTCCAGTGAGGGGAAAAAATGTCAGTGGCAGTGAGAATCTCACTGTAAGAAAGCGGGTGGGTAGGTATTCAAGTTGAATCAGTATTCTGTGTTGGGGAAACCTTGTGACCCTTGATGGCTTTTAAAAAAACAATAGAAAGCCAGGGATAAAGCTATCAAAACCCAATAATCACCTTGTATGTGTCGTCTTGTTTTTAAAGCTGTGGACTCCCAAAGCAGCTTCTGTTTGTTGTTTTTCTGCCAGCATCCTGGTGGAAGAAGCATGTATGTTTTACATCTCATAGCCTTCTGACCTTGTGCTTTTTGACTTGAAAATTATAAACTTTGCAAAACCAGAGAGGTGTGCGATACTGACCAAGCTAGGCTCCTTTTTCACATTTCACTAGGCATGAAAGCATCCAGTGTAGACGCGGTGTTGGTCCTCAAGCAGCCCAGTGCCAGCTGCCCCATGTGAGCTGGGAGGAGGGGGGTGTGTGTGTGTAGATGTGCTGTTCAGAGTGGAGGGAAGGGTGGAGGCTGCTGCTCTGCCTGGTACATCGTGGCCCCTTACACTTGATGTGGCAGTTGTCACTACATAAGCCTGGGAGCTTCAGCTTGTGCAGGGATTGCTGCTGTGATGCTTTGCAATGAGTTTGTTGGCTGATGTCCACAGCCATCTACTAGAGCTGTCTGCTCTTGAAGCTTCTCTTGTTGAGGCGGTGCTTTGACAGCTATAACCGTGCTGTCAGTCTGATCTGTCCTGCTCTGGCTGGTTAGTTCTGTGAGGACATGGAGTAGGGCTCCCTGTTGAATTGGTATTTTGTTGCCTCATGCTGAAGGTATAGCAATGGCACGCTTTGTCCGAGCGAGCAGTTTGGGTACTGATTATTTCACCCTTCGGAATGGTATGGCTGTGGCACTCGGTGTGTATTAATATCAACACTACCACTTTTATAAATAGTTGGAAGATGTAGCAATACTATAATCCATTGTAATGTAAATGATCTTCATTCTTAGGAATCCTCTGTCGTGGAGAACTCTAGGAACTCAGATTTAATACTGAGTTGGTGTGTCAGTACTTATTAAATGCATATTCAAAGCATAGTGCTGGGTCGTTTGAAATAATGCTGTTCATAAATATCGTATTTGCTTTTGAACTGTACTGCACAGGGGATCGTAAGACTCCACAACAGCATCTTTATGGAGCTGTTGTCCTCATCACGTCTTCCTTATGGTGCTAATCATTATCAGGAACGGATATTGCACTTCTTAGTTGTCCCGCTTTAGTTACTGCAATGCTGTTGTTACTTTATGCTGGTAAGGTCTTTCAAAAAAATAATCCACAGTAGAATGCATTAAAAGCCTTAGAAGGAGAGCATCATGGCAGAAGCTTTATTCTTTTCCAGGCTCAGATGATCATTGATGCATGTGGATAACTTCAAGAGAAGGAGCCTTTGATTCAGTACTGAAATCAAGGTGGTTTGAGGATCTTAAATCTCCACTAGCTAAATCGTAAATGACTTCTCAATTGCAAATTCCATCTGCTCCTGTGTTCCAGATGGAGAGTATGTGTTCATAATGTCTGCAGTGTGTTAAAACAGTGCACGTGTGTTCATGAAACATTCCAACTAGACTTTTATCTGAATGGCTGAAGACACTTGATGTACTCATGAAGAGTAACTGTCTCGTAATAATAAGGTTTTTTTAAGGTAACTTTGTTTTGCTCTATGATATCTGCAGGGAACTAGAAAGTAAGTCTGTCTTTAGACTCATTTGTATCTAGTAGCATATTGTCATTTCTCTTTCTTTACTTAAAAAGAGAGAAAATACTTTCACAGAGTGTCTACTCAGAATTTGGTGTTAATGCTTCCGAGTCCGAAGGGGACTCATGGCTGAATTAGAAGCAGATCACAGCATATCACAGTGGAAATGCTGGCTTACAAACAGTCATCTCAGGAAATTTTGTAATGTATTTGTGACCAAGGGGGGCATGGAAGTTCCTAATTAATGTTTAGTATTTTTTTCTTGCCCCTAGTTTCTTTGCTTGAAGAACATAAGGACTTTTCTTTCGGCATGTTGTGAAATATTTGGGATGAAGAAAAGCGAACTCTTTGAAGCATTCGATCTGTTTGATGTGAGAGACTTCGGAAAGGTAAGGATCCTTTTAATGATATCCTGAGTAACGCCCGTGTTCTGCTGCTCTAGTATACAAGAATTCCACAGTAGATGTGGTGTAGAAGTTGTCACTAATGGGTAAGCATTAATTAGTACCAAAACAGTGGGGAAGAATTAAGAAAGCAGGATTACTTTTACATTGGAGGGGCTAAGCAAGGGCAGAGAACAATCCCTGGTAGGAACGTTCTGAGGGTGTGAACAGACAAATTAAAACATCGGATTGAAAGATGCTGAGTTTAAGGTAAATGAAATGTGTGAAAAAGGGCAAACTGTGGGCGAGTGCTGTCTGATGAAACCACTTTTGACAGAAATAGCGTGGAATCTGAAACCTTGGGCCTATAGCGAGACCCCATGGCACTGAGCATGTTGCTTTAGTCTCAGGTGCTCGGAATTCACCCGTGCATCTGCCCTTGTAGATGTATTTTTTCTGACAATTAGCTTTTAAATCTTGTTTTTTCTAACCTGCTGTAAAGCTCAGATGGAGCCATGGTGGGTTAATGTGACTGTTCTGATTTAGACAGCCTGAAGTATATTCCGGACGCCTGTGATTGGTTATTCTATACGTAAAAGCTTTTTCCAGTCTGTTGTTCTCAACCTCCTACGGATCTGTTTGATCTGTCATTGCCAGCATATGTGCAGTTTGATTTCGGTTTCTGCTTTGAGTCATAGGCTATCATTACCCTGTTTTCACAGGAAAGGGTCTAAAAATTACCTGAAGTGGCACCAGAAATAGTTATTCAAATGTAGAATATTTCAAGCATTATTTCTTTTTTTTAGGAGATCACGCTTTTACTAACTAATTTTGATGCATTGCTCTTCTATAAGTGCACCTGGAAGTGAAGGTGATGTAAGAGTGCAAGTGTGAATCAGAGCTGCAAGATGACTGTTTGAAATGATTACTGATTACTGTTAGCAAAAGTATTGAATTACTTTTCTGAATAATTCGTCTGGGTTTAAGTCCTTTGAGCATAAAATGAGATAAACCTGGTAATGCCACTTGTTTAGTTACGCTGAACATCCTTTGTCCTTATAAATTGTATTTAAGACAAAGCTTTTCTTAAAATACAGTCTTTTTTACAATGTGTAGTGTATTGCTTATTGAAAATGAGGTTTGTTTTGATTGTGCAAGTAGCAGAGGAATTAATTGTTGGGTCTTTTTGTATCCTAACAACGTGTCATTCAAGTTACTTAGTAAGTCAATTATCTCAATGCTTGCTTCAAATCTTTGCTTCCTATGCCTAATGCACAGAAATTGTTTAGTGTTAGGCATTCTAATTAACTGCTGAGATTTTCACATTTTGTACCGTTTAAACATAACCAGCCTGGTGTGGGGTTTTTTTTTTTTTTTTACACAGCCTAATTCTGAAAAAGTACTTTGCAGTGCAAATTATTATTGCTGCATCACTGAATACTCAGTAAACAAGTTCTGAATTAAGGCTGAATGTAACCCAGCAAATATGTTTATGGCACTCTTTGATTGTCCTTGTGGCAGAGTTTATTTTAGAACACAGTTATATTTAAGTAGAACAATTGGTTTTAAAAAAAATACTGTCTTCCATCCACGATATGTACTATTATATTTCTCTTCCTAAAGTAAAACTGGATAGAGACATGGATTTTTTTTTTTTTTTTTTTACTGTTTGTTGCCAGAGCGTAGGACATAGAGAAGAGTTATTCCTGGTAGTGGTGTTTCAGTTCTAGCGATGGTGATACTGCTGATAAGCAATGGTTTCTCTGGTCTCTGCCTCTTCAGTGGCCTTTGCCCCTCTTCTTGGAAAGCCACCAGGTAAAAATGCAGTGATGAATTTGAAAGGCGCTGGCGTGTGGGTTTGTTTGGCGAGGCTCTGTGTGCTAACAGCTGCTTGTGCAGGGGTGGAGGAGCTAAACCGAACAAGCCCGTGCAACCCCTGCCTTAGCTGTGCTGGGCACGCTGTTAGGTGCACAATGGCTCTGCTGTTCGGCTGTTTCCATTGCGTGCTCGAGCGGAAGGTTGCTGCGCGCAAGCGGAGGTTGCCATATGCTGTGTTTAGGCTGATCCGTATGTTTTAGCAGCCCCTGCAGGTTAGCATGCAGTCAGCTTCCTCAGGTAGTTGGTGAACTTGAGGATGTGAATAAAGTGGAGTTGAAAATTGCCACTGCATTAAAATGTACAGTTGGCCTTCTGCTGAGTTATTTCTGCAACCCGCAGTGTCATGTTTGTACCGTTAGCTGAGAATGTCTGTGAAGTGGCGTGGTATTTCACTTGCTTATCTGATAGCATGTCTATTGCTTTGGGAATTCTGATCACTAGTAGCAGCAGTAAAAGTAAGAAAGCTTAGTTTTTTTCAATTTGTTCTTTGCTTCTCAACTCTTTTCCCATGAATAACAACCCCAATGTAGTCCTAAATCTCCAGCCTTCTTGAATTGATGCTGTATATATGCAAATATCCAGAAAGATGGTGCTGCAGATTTTCCCTGCTATTGCAACCAAGTCGTTCTGCTTAAAGGATTGACTGAACCAAGTCGTTCAGTTTAAGGATTCTTTGAACTGCTCTCCCTAGATGTGTACAAAATACGTATGATCGTAAAATGATTACAAAAAGGATAGTATGGTTTGGAAACAGTCTGTTTTCCAGACCGTTGACCAAATAGGTGATGGAACAAGTGTGTGCAGTACCTACAGCATCTAACATGTTTGGGTGTAGTGCAAGCTGTCCTGATGTCAGAAGTTGGCAAGTACTTGTTTGCACTGAGATGTAAATAAACGGTAGCTGAGGTGACTCTGTAAGCCTTGTACATCCGGTACCTTAAATGCTTCAGTTGAATTTATAAAGCAATGGTTGTTGAATTTGTTGTCTTACGATGGAACATTGTGCTTAGTATGACAGACTACAGTGCTTATTTAGGCATGGTAGTGGAGGGATCAGGAGAAACATGTCAACTGTAAATGAACAATGTGCCTTCAAGGAAATCAGATTGAAGGGAAAAATCGGATGACATACCTGCTGATGGAAATTGCCTCCTTTTTTTTTTTTTTTTTTTTTTTTTCCCTGCAAACTTTCTAATGTTTTTCAACTTTCTAAAGCAAACAGCAGCCAAGTCCCATGCGTGGTAGAAGTAGCAGCTCTGTACTGCCTATATAGTCGTAAGATTCTAACAGCCTTGTGAAATACCGGTTGCAAAATGCTTGATGCAGTGGTGAAGCTTGCATTTAACAGGGGCAAATGAGCTGTTTTTAGATGCTTTGACGTAACGTATGAAAATTCAACTTGAACTTTGTGCTCTGCTTTGCAGAGACGCTTTGGTCTCTTACTGATTAGAGGAGTGTATGCAGTGTGGATGGAAGTCCGGCGTGAAGCTGAAGTAGCAACGCGTAGATAGGGAAGAGGTAAACAGGGAAGCAGATAACCCCATGAGTTTATTTTGAATGCATATGTTCTGTGTCAATATTGGTAGCAGCTGTTGCAAGATGAGGTTTTCTTCTGTTTCAAATATAATACCAGAGAATTTCTTATTTTGAGACTGACTGCTTGAAAAAAAGAGAGACTACATTAAACAAAAATCGGAATGTCCTTAAATCATGCTTTTTAAAACTCCATAAAACTTGTTTTTCCTTGAGTTCTACAGTATTCGCCCATTCCCACTCACCTTTCTGTCAGTACATTTCCTTGTTGCAGCACTAGGATCCTGACGGAGCATGAAATGCCCTCCCACGCACGCGGGGTGCCAGACAGTGTTTTCATTACAAATTCCATGCCGGAGAGTCATTTTTCACTAGCGCGGGGTTGTCAGGTTCTTCCTTTCTACCTGTGTGCCAGAATCAACAAAGAGTGTTGATGCTTTTTCTCTCAGCCCTGTGAGCTCTGCACACTCCTCCAACAGCAGTCTGTGCTGTTTGGCGTGCTGCAACAAATTGTTGCTATCCCTGTTCTCCAAAGGAAGTTTGCAGCTAATGCGTTGCAGAAATGGGAATTTGAGGATTAGTTCCAGTGCCCGTTGATGTCAGTAGACACTCCCTGGCCTCGGAGAGCTGAGTTGGAGGTCCTGTGCGGGAAAACAGTGTCCAGATATTGTCAGAAAAAGGACTTTGTGTACTCTTCTTAACTATTGTGAGTGATGCATAACTGAGCACGGAGTGGTGTTTGATACAATCGGTTTAGTAGGAACACAACCGTGCACCCACCCCCCGTAGGGGTCCTGCAATAGAGGTCTAGAAATAACATACAATATTCAATCATGATTTAAAAAATAACAAACAAGGGGATCAAATATCAACTGCTACCAATCAAACAATGCCTAATTGTTTAGAAGCATGTCACATAATGTCTAGTGTAGCAAACTCTCTAGTGGCGCTTAAAAGGCTAGTTTATGTGAAAGCAAGCAACTGCTGTCAAAATACTGAGTGCATACACTTCAGGTCATGTTGTTTGTGATTGTTTTAGTCGCAAAGGAAATCCGGGCTATGATGCAGCAGAAAGTCATGCTGAAGTTCAGGATCCTGGTGTTATTAGTATTCCCTCAGGCTTAAGATTCCAGGAAGATCAGGCAGATGTGCATAAGATACAGACATCACATGAATACAACAAGGAGCAGCAGTAGTTTTGAGTTATGTACCTTCTCCAGAAGAGAGAGGAGGAAAAAAATTTAGGGCATCTTCAATAAAATTGAAACATTTGGGATTAACCTCAGTTGTTTCATGTTTTATTTGGTGAAATTAATGAGTGAAGTAACAGCAAAATATGAGCACTTTCACTAATAGTCATATTACAACTGCAGAACGTTGGGGAACATGCCAAGACATTATGGCGTATTTTTGTCAAGATACTAAAACGGAGAAAGAGAAATGAAGTGGTCAAAACAAGACAGTCATTAAAACCACAGCTCTGTATTTTCATTCTCAGAGCTCTTTTAGTGGTAGAACTAAAAAAAAAAAAGGCATTGTACTGGTTTGCTCAAGAAACTGGCTCTTAGGATTAGCATTGTAACTTGTTGAAATGTTTCAGTGACATGGACTGGTTTGGGATGAATGACACTTGAACTCCTTCAAGGTGAACTTGTGAATGTGGGAGAAGGAAGAAGCAGAAGATCCGGACAGCTTTCTGTTTCCTTATCCATGGAAATACTTTGGACAGATGAGCATGAAAATCCTGGTCGGTTGCAAAACTGCTGAAGCGGTTGGCATGGATGGAAGGCTCTTTTTGTTAGGTATCAGTTCTGGGGTTTCTTCCAGTTCTCCTCCACATCCCACCTGGGGCAAACTGGCAGGCCTAGAACTTCAAGTAATCTAAACCCATTAGCGTGAGCTTGTAGCTTCTGCATGAGCTTATATATTTAGGCCTGAATGTTTCAGGATTATGGCCTTGAATGTTGTTGTGACAAAATATTAGGGGACTCTCACCTCACTGGTCTTCCCAACATGAGTTTCTTAAAGGTTCGTCCTAACCTTTTCAAGTTATAGCGCTTGCTTCCAGCTGATGAAAATGGTAATGATAACTTCTTTTTTGACCACATCACAGAGTGTTGAACATACCACAGGTATTTGATCGTTAATGAAAAATTCTCATCCAGGGAGTGCTTGGGATGTTTTGGAAGTATCAGAAGAATTGGAGTCCTTATATAGTATTGGCTTCTGTTCAGTCTTTCAGCAAATGTGACTGGGTTTGGCAAGTCAAGCTTAATGAAAAACTGCTAATGTGAGAAAATAACCCCAGAGTTTCTGAGCCTATTTCTCAGTTGTTAAGATGATCTTGGCCAAATGCTAGGTGTGTCTCAGTCATGTATCCTGGAGACACTGAACTCATGGGATGGGTTCTGGTAGCATGCATTTCGCTTGGACGTGGAAGAAGCTTGGGAGGAAGGGGACAGTTGAAGCTTGAATGGGTTTTACAAGGTTTAAGACCTAAGTCTTCTCACACCTTTGTTTATGGGAATGTTTTTAAACCTTATTTTTAAACAGTGACTGAATGCCTTGCAGCACTTGCAGTTGAAGCATTTCAGTTGTTGGGGAAACTGACAACTTAACCCCAAGTTTCCTGAATTTATAAACATTGGTCAAAGTAACAGAAATATAAACTATAAACAAAACCAGATGGCAGTGAATGAGTGACTTGAATGGGAAGTCCATATGAACTTTGAAGTGTTGTATGTGTATCTTTTTCCTGTGATAGAGAAATTGTTCACCCTCTAAGAAAGATAGGAAATGTGGGTTTTCTGTTGGGTTTTGGTGTCTGTCCATCCCCTCTTTTGCAACGCCTGGAGTCTTCCAAAGAGGAAAAGCATGATGGTTTTCTGTTAGTACAGTGGATAGATGAAAGAAGGGTGGGGGGAAGAGGAGAGTTGAAGTGCAATTCGTGTAAGGTGTCCCATGCACTCTCATGCCTTCTGTATAGTGAATTTCTAAGAGAATTCCTCTCCCACATTGAACTAGTTTATCCTCCTTGCCGCCTGGGTTTTTCTGCTTGTTCTCTCTGCTTTGAGACTGAGTTTCAAATGACATAGGCATAAAATTATAATGTCTCCAGAAACAAATAGTACAGGGCTATTGCAGTTACCTGGGCCTGTTAGTTGTTCTGATATTTCCAGTTACTGCATGAAACGGGCTTGACATCAGCCAAAAAACCCTGTTGCAAACTGTATTTAAGTTTTCACATCTTGTTAAGATGCAAGGTGCTTTTTTCCACTGAACTTACAAAATCTTCTTTTGTGATTTTTGGACCAATGCACTTCTATTATTTTTTTTTTTTTTTTGGTCGTCAGTGGTGCAAATTAAATACTCAAGTCTGAGATTGAAATAGGGCGCAGTTGTTGAGCTAAGGGATTTACAGTTTTTACCTACTTAACGATCCTCTGCCTCTTTTGAGCTGGGGAGCCCTTTGCTTTCTGTTGATATTCCTCATGTCTGCTTATAGGTATTAGTGGTGGTTATTTTTTACTCAGAATCTGTGTAGGGAAGGAGATCTCCTAGGGTGGCGAGGTGGTTTGCTTTTTCCTGATTTGTTCCTGTTGATTCTACTTATGTTTTGGAAGTAATGAAGGGAAGACTGAGAACTTGGCGTTACTGCGTGGTTTCAGATCTAGGGAAGACCATCCTTTGCCCGTCAGCCTTTTATTTCCCTAGGCAGGAATTGGGTAAACCCAGTGCAGTCGTTGGGTCTGATTTCCTAACCCATTTCCCACAGCCTGGGTAGGGAAGACTTTAGCTGACCCACAGAGCTATGAGCTTTAAGGCTTATAGCAAAATTACATTAACATCTGTGGCATCAATTAATGTTTTACCATTAACGTTTATTGCTACCTAAGCTACCTGGATCTCTTCCTATTTTACTTAATTCTACCCCATGGCAGTCTCAGGCTGGACCTGGCTTTGAGTTCAGGGCTAGTTTTATGAGAGTGGATGTTTTTAAGGTCTCCGTTGCAGATCTAACACTGTGCTCTTCAGTTATATACTAATTTTTCGTAATGGCGCTTTCTGACACAGTTGAGTGCAGATCCTTTTTTAGATCATGAGAAAAGACTTGTGTCAGTGCAAGTCAAGTTCAGGCTTTGCTTTGTGCCCTCTTTGCTTAGAATTTATATTAATATTTCTAGGGAGAGAACTTCATGAGCAGTTCAGACTGCACTCTCTCTGTTTGTAACAGTCGTGGTCAAGTCTAATGTCTCATGAAGCCATGTGGACTCAAATATAGACTTTTGACAGGGTTGGTGGGTTGTTTTGAACCCGTGGCTACTCGTTTACGTGAAGAAATAAGCCACTTACTATTAAATGGTGGTAAGAGGCGGAGTGGCAGAGCAGCTTTGGTTATCGTATGTCAATATAAGCAGGTCAAGGGCAGCCTGTGTGCTGGCCTGCTGTACTGAGCAGCACAGCACCTCCAGGTTTTTAGGGAGGAGGGGACAGCAGGCTCTACAAGGGGCTTGAGCGTTACTGTTCTTGTTGAAAAATGCATGTGCCACCACATTCCTTTGGATTTAAGGAATGATTTGTTTGTTTATGCTGTGTTTACTGTAAAAGTGTTAATTCAGCTCTTTAATATGTGCCTTGTCACTTCCTAGGTTTGTTGGGCCTTTACACTCCTTCCTGGTTTTACCCGTTTCTACCTCTTTTTCTTCTGCTATGTATTTTCTAGCTTTGCATCTGTCTTCATCAACCCATGTGACACATTTCAGTTCTACTTGAGATTTCAATAAGGGCTACCTACAAAAGAGAATGTGAGAAGGTGTTTGATTTTAAACCAAACCAAGTCTCAAAAAGCTCTGTGAGGTTATGTTCCAGATAGCATAGGATGCTTATTCAAAAGTCATACTGAGCTGGACAACCTGCTTAAAATGGGATATGGTTTTGTGTGGGTTCTACATAAAGCATTCAGTTTCCTACTGGTGCTTCCTCAAACAGTTTTGATTACAGCAAACTTAGCTTAATTGCTGTGATGCTGGTAAACCGTGTTCTTCCTAGTGCACTGTGCCATTTCTTCTGTCTGAGCACGAGGCTGACACAAGCAACACTATGGATTACCTAGAATACATTCTTGCACTATTACCTGCTTTTCTTATTGTTTCCTGCAGCTCATTTGGAGACTTAGCTGACTGCATCTTGATAAAAATCAGAGATTAGGAGGCAAAGAAGCAGAAATAAGCAAACCAAGAAAGATATTAAGTGAGCAGCTTGAACTACTTATCAGTCCTTATGTTGCTTGCCAAATATCTTGTTGAAGGTGTTGCCATTAGTGATGGCAACAATTCAGTCAACTCGATAGATTATCTATGCATATTTTTAAAATCATGAAGTTGGTGACTTTCTTTGCTCCATTCCAATATAAAAACACTAAAGGGAGTGTAATTACTAGGTTTTTTTCCTTCTATCTTTTCCTTGGAATAATATGAAATAGCTAAAATTCTCTTTTACTGAAAGACGTTTTGTAGCCCATATATATGTCTTGAAGATGAGCTGGTGCTGGCATTCTGGGGCCAGACCCGGGACATATTATTACGCTGGTGGAACACCAGACCGAGGTTTTTGTGCTCCGTCTGTTGAGTTCCCCTCGTTGCGCAGACAAGGGGGTCCGCCTGCCTGCTGGCTGTGGTTGGTAGTTCCGTGTAAGGCAGAAGTGTACTCGAGTGAGAAGTCCCAAATAATCATGTCTTTGCCAAGGTGGTAGTTGCTGCTTGTTTCTTATTAAAAATGCAGGGTTTGTTCAGCCCGAGGGATGCTCCGATAGATTGGTTATAATTTCATTCACTGCTTTTTCTGTCCTATTTCAGTAGAAAGAGAGACCTGCCGTCAATGGTTCGCAGCAGGAAATGACATATCAGTATTCCATAAAAAGGAAATCGGTGCGAGTTAGTGAGAAATGTTTACCGGATGTGTTAGAGGGCTTTTACTGAACACGTTAGTGATGGGGCTGGGGAGGTGTTTGCTAATGCAGAACTGTGTTCTGCTGCTCTTCATCTGGAGACAGTACATGTCAGATGCACAGCTACTGCACCCTGTAGAAAGGGGTGGATACTTGGAATAGTTTGGTAATGGAAATTTAAGTCAGGAGAGTGTGTTCCATCATAGTTATTTATCAATCTGAGAAGTTTCTGTCGTTTGTAGGTGATTGAGATCATAAGGATTGTCATGATGGGAGAAATAATGTATCTTTCTGGGCAAACACTAAGTGTGTTTATGGAGATGGCTTTTTCTGTTGGTCAGAACATGCCACAGTGAAATTGCTGGATCTTAGATGTTTTTAACTGTAAAGCATTACATGAGATTTGTTTGAAGAACTTCTGTTGAACAGATTGTGTTTTTTTGGCTTTACAGGTGAGATGTCAAATGTGAAACATTGGTGGTTGAAAACTGAGGATTTAATTTCCAGAATAACCATTCAATAGTTAATACATTCATAAAATTTCACACTGAATAATTTATCTGATAAACTTGGGAACCTGTTTAAAAACGGTTGTAAATAGTGACAGTTGCTAAGTCGAAAATAATATTACAGAAGAAATAAAAGTATTGTCAAATGACATGATTAATGAAAGTGAAAGTAAATGACACTCTTGAGCTACTGCTGACGTCTACAAGTAAATTGTTTCTTAGATTTGACCCAGTTACAGTTTAACAGCGTAACACGCCTGTGAAGAGCCTTTGATGTGAAGTAGCTACATAGGTGCACTGCACCATGCAGTGTGGTGCTGAGGAAACTGAGTTTTTGGAAGGTTCTATTCTGAGCATATTTTACATGCAGATTTTCATCTTGATAAAATTCCCAAATTAGGGGATGTAGGTCTGAATCTGTTTTTAACTGAAAATGTTCTGTGAACGTATAAGGGACACTTGGCAGAATGATTGAAGAAAAGCAGTTGAGGGCTAGTTCTCATACTACATTTTCCCCAAAGTCAGCTTTAGGATGCTGAAAGGTTTGTTTCTAAAACAGAACTCAATTGAGCAAAAATACATCAGTGATATTGTGCCAGCACATGATGTGTTCCCTGAAGCGGCTAATTGATACTAGCTGAGTAACTCATTTCACTACATAATCTATTTCACCAAAATATGTAAATGACTTGAGGGGAGGGTTTGCTGCCCATGCCCTCGGCAGGGGAGTAGAGTAAAAACCAATGTAGATCACCGGTGGGGTGGGGAGTTTTTCATGTTTTCCCATTCAGCAGGGTAAGCTGGTGTGCAAAACTCAGTGCGGTTTAAAGTATCAAGCAGAGATGCTGTTATTTCACAGTAACTCAGTAGTACATTATGTAGCTTTTTGCTCCGCCAGTGCTAAGTGAAGAGAGTAATCTTCCTGAGGGGTGGGAGGCAGGGAGTTGCAGGACAAGGGGTAACGGCTTTAAATGGAAAGAGGGAGCTTGAGGTTGGACATCAGGAAGGAATTCTTCCCGGAGAGGGTGGGGAGGCACTGGGTCAGGTTGCCCAGAGAAGCTGTGGATGCCCCATCCCTGGGAGTGTCCAAGGCCAGGCTGGATGAGGCTTGGAGCAACCTGGTCTAGTGGAGGGTGTCCCTGCCCATGGCAGGGTGTGGGGCTGGATGATCTTTAAGGTCCCTTCCCACCCAAACCACTCTGATTCTGTGAGAGCAGTAGCTGTACGCCCTCTGACTGATGTACCTGAGCATACCTTGGGAGTTGTTTCTGGGCTTGGCAAAACGACTCGGAGGTGACATCATACAGCACCTCACAGAATGTGACACATTCGCATAGTAAAACATGGCATTAGGAGAGCAAACAGTGCCAAGCTTGTGGCAGCCACTCTCCAAACAGTTGGCTCTATTTGCTGTGTAAATAATACAGCTGTCCAAGTCTTGATAAGAGGTGGTAGTTTGCATGGGGCGTAATGATCCCACACGATGTGTTCTTGCCTTCAGACGCAGTGAAGCAAAGAGTGGACCCAATTCCTTAATGCAAGTTTTCTTTTAAATGTTTTTCTCACTTGGGTAGGTGATGAATTGGAAATTTCATAGCTGCTGGAAACAAATGGCCAGCCCGGAATAGCTGTGCATGTTTCTCTTAAGATCACTTTCTTTAGCACTGAAGAGACTTACTTGGCTGCAGCGACTTCAACCTATCTCTTGGTCACCACCCATTGTACGATACATGTACATCTTGTGACATTTAAGTACTTGTGTATATGGCAGCCTCTCACAGCTTATTTTGGTGTGCTAAATATTGTTGAGTTGATGTAGTGTGGGTTCATTTTGAAACTTGAGGCTTAATGTATTTTGATTTGAGGAGGGCGAAGACTCCTAGAAAGACTTTCAGCGAGCTAAAAAAGAGAGCTTAGACAGCCTGAGTACCCTGTGTAGAGGATGGACACAGTCTGTGTGTCCTGTGGGAAACAGTCTGGGTCTTGGAAATGAGCTTCATTACGAGTCTTGAAGTATTAGCTCTGTGAAGTTAATGAAAGTTCTTAAACCACCGGATGAGAAAGGTACTCACACCATTTTCAAAGTGGCGAGGTCTGCTTGTGTATATGTTAACTTGGAGGCTGGATATGAGATGGTTTTTCCCAGTTGCATATTTTGTGGCAGAAAATGTTTGTTTAAAGCACGATTGTATCTTAATTATAAAACAAGCAGTTTTTTTCTGGCTAAATTAATACCAAGTTGCTTTAAATTAGGATAAATATTATTTATATTAATATTATTAACAGACTTCAGCATGTGGTTTGTGATTGAGAAAGCAGATGCTAGACCAGGTATTTCATTTTAAATAAATAGAAATTCCAATACAAACAAATTCCTTATAAAATTAAACAGGATGGAATAGGAATTAATTTTTTTTACAACACAGGAAAGACAAAGTAATTCTCCTATACCTAGCAAGCATTAGATAAAATCATCCAAAGCTTAAAGGGCTCAAATACTAGTAACTGAAGTGTAACGCACAGTTTGATTTTTAACTTTTTACAGAGTAATGCACATTGACATTTGGCCTTTTTTTTTTTTTTTGACGGAGTTTTGCCACCCACAGATGGGTGGCATAAATTTGGAATCCATAGGAGCCACAACCAGACTGATTTTTAAATCCTGTCTTTGCATGCATTATTAATTAGATTACCCATCGGTTCAGCAGTGCGAAGCGTGCTGATGCTGGATGCTGGATGCAGAGTTGAGTGGGAGTGCATGAGAACGTTTCTATTCAAATGGTAGGACTTCTAGGTATTTCCCCATGTTCTGTTGCCCTCATGGAAGTGGGTAGTGCCCCTGTGCCTTGAATAGTCTCCTAAACACCAGGAAAAGGTATGACTTACACTTTAACAAAGCAATAGTCGTGCCAGCCAGCAGCACTTCTCCCCATGCTGCCAGTTCAGACATGTGGGCTGTGTACGGGATGAAATGTTTTCATGTCTTCCTGTTTATAGCTTTGTGGGCATTTCTTGAAGTGAGTTGGTTTTGAAGTTATACAGACGGTATTTTGTCAGTCCTTATTCAAGTGAGAAGGAAGACAGGTGAGGGATGAGATACAGGAAGGTGGTGTGGTGAGGTAGCAGAGGCAGCAGACTGCTCTGGCTGCTTGTCGCAGGCCCTGGACCGCAGAGCTGCCACTTTGCTTCCTCTGTGCTTGGCTTTTGGTGCTGGCCTCTGTTCTCCCTTGCTCTAGCCTTACACCTAAAGAACATAACTTGTATGACCGTTTCCACTTAATTATGCTCTCATCACACAACGTTTAAACTTACTTGCCTTGGTTAGTTACTGTTTGTTCTTCGTCCCTGCCTTGTCTCCTTCTCTACCTTCATCCTTTCCCTCTAATCACTCTGCTTCACAGTCTGATGTATGTCCCCTGTCCTACAGTGCTTCTTGGGCCTTTCCCTTTTCTGCATTTCAGGTTTGTTTCTGCAGCTTTGTTTTGCCTCTTCGATTTTGCCAGGAAACCGGTCCTGTTATTCCTGTGCTTATTTAAATATATCTTCAGATTTTTCTGCCTGCCAGATAAGCACTCCCTACTTGCAGAAGAGCTATAGCTGTAATGGAAATGCTGCAACTGAGCTGCTTTTCCTCTTACGCGTTTGTCAGAACCTGAATATCAGGGTGTCTTCTCCCATTTTGGTCTTGTAAAGAAGAAATTTTCAAGTGTGGTTTTGTTTGCTTCTTCTTGCATCTGATTTAGAGCAGTGAGACCAGTCTTTGGTGTTGTCTGGCACCAGCAAACCTCTGGAAAGGAAGAAGAATTCTTAGCACAGATGTTCTGATAAACTTTTTATTTCCTCTGTCTGAACTGAAAGAAAACCCCTAAACACTTGAAATAAAGCTGCGAATAAGGAATGTTGAATTTTGACACCAACAGATTTTTCAATAAAATTATTTACAAATTTGCAAGCCATAAAATGCTTTCACTCACTTGGAATGACTCTAAAGGTCTTGGTTTTCTCCTGACTGGTGTTTTGCCCACTGGCAAGTGTCTGGGCAGTGCTGGAGGCAGGCAGGAGGGCCTTATCAAGTTTGTGTGTTACTGTTTAGGGCCAGTATGGTTTAAAATCTCTGCCTGTTCATGGGGGGACAGATAGAGTGCTTAAGATAATGATATTTATTCGTTTGTCTAGAAGCTAATTTGGATGGTTGTGCATTGGTTTTGTGTTTTATTTTGGGCATCTGCACTGTTGTGGTTTAGCCCTGTCGGGCAATTAAGCACCACCAGTCACTCTACGACTCCACACACCTCCACCCCCTGCCCCCAGTGAGGAAGGGTCAGGGGAAAAAAACAAGGGAGGCTCATAGAAATTGAGATAAGAAGTATTATCTAAATGAAACTTACAGAGTTACTAACAATGCTATTGCTAATAAGTAATTAAAAGAACAGGAAAAATAGAACAAATGATACAGGATCTCACCACGCACGCAGCCAGGTTCCAGAACAGCAAGGCAAAAATAAATCCAAAGCCCCGAGGAGTAAACACCCCTCCCTGAGCCTGGAGCTGAAAGCAGAGGGAAAAGAAAATGTTCAACTGCCCCTTTGCAGAGCAACCTGTTTGACAAAAGACACTAACTGTCTGCTAATCACCGACATGAGGTCCCTGCTGCCAGCAGGAAACTCTGGGGTGACACCACCCCCCCACCCTCCACCTTCTGGGCCCGCCCTCCTGCTCCCAGTGCCACTGGTATAGGGTGTAACAGTGACCACTCAGGGTGATGTATTATGGATCGAAACAAAAATGTTACGGATTGGCCTAGAAGAGCAGCTCATTGCTGCCTGGGATGAGGACATGCACGTAATAACACAGTTTGATGCTAAAAGACCAGGCTCCAGCCCTGTTGTGGTTTACTCCGGCTAGCAAAATACCACGCAGCCACTCTCACAAATCCCCCTCCCCTCCTCCAATGGATGGGAAGAATCGGTGGAAAAAGAAATAAGGAAGCTCGTAAAATTGAGATAAGACTATTTACTAATTAAATCTAAATCAATGTGTACAAATATTACTGATAATAAGCAATTAAAACAATATAAAATAAAACATATGATACAATATGTTCCAATTATAATACAGTATGACACAATATGATACAGTTGCTCACCACCCACTGACCAGTGCACAACCAGGTGCTGAGTAGTGACAGTCAGACCCAGAGAGACCGAAAGCTGCAGCCCGAGGGCCAGAGCACTATCGCAGCAGATTCCAAGTGAACTCTGTCAGCAACAGCACGACCGGGAAAACCAAACAAACCCACCAACTCCCTCACGAATGAGCCAGCAGAGCAGCTAGTCAGGGGGAGTGTTAGCAAGTGTACGGGAATAAACGAGCAAGAGAGAGAGTAATGGCTCCCGGACCCCCTCCTCACCCATGCCCCGAGCATGACGTACTATGGAATGAAATACTTCCTTGGGCAGTTTGGGTCAGCTGCCTGAGCTGCGTGTCCCCTGCGCTGCCTGAGCTGTGCGTCCCCTGCACTGCCTGCAGCGGGACAGCGAGAGCTGGGAACGCAGCTGCAGGATCAGAAGCGGAGAAAGACCTTGAATTCAGTGCAGGCATTGCCCAACGCCAGCTGAGACCTTATCAGTGCTGCTCTCAGCATCCAGGAACAGCTCCCTAGCAGCCACGGGAAAGAGAATTAACTCTTTCCTGACTGAACCCAGCACAAGTCCCTGCTGTTAAAGCAGATGGAACACGTGGAAGTAAGCCAACTGGGAATGCAGTCTAGATGTTCCTGGTTATGGCTAAGAGCAAAGATGTGTCTTATTTAGGAGAGTGATTGAGAGTTAGAGAGCATAAGCTTTTTTCTCCTTAGATATATTTTTGGGAGGTAGGAAACATGCTTTATTGTATTACTCTCCTGAGCAAGAAAATCCAACATGTTATTTTCCAAATGATTTCCCAGGCATGGGAAATGAAGATGAATCCAGGTGCTGGTTTAGTGGCAGCTGTTTTCACAAGCGTTGGAGAGAATGTCTTGCTTTTGGTAAGTAAAAACAATGTGAATTCACATAGAAGTTGAGCTGCTTTCTAGGCTAAGTCATGAGATCATTTTAAAAACTCATCCCCTAATGTAATGAAAAATATACTCATTAATAGATAGCAGCTTGTAGAGGAAGCTTCTTGAACTGATTATTATTAGATATTGCTCTGCTATTTGTGTGCACGTTGAAAGCGATTGCTCAGGCACGGTGAAAGCCATCATTCGCATAGCTATGGTATCCACGTAACTTGGGTTTCACGGCATGTTTGCAGAGATGGGGGTATGCAGGGGAATTCAGCTAAAAAATTAGTTCTGTCATGTTGGGTAAAATGTTAAAAGCAAGGTCAGTGTTCTCACTGGTGTGACTTGATACCAGTGTCAAAGCCGCTCGGCTGGTAGAAAAGAAACCGACTGACAGGGCCTCAGACCTTATGATGGCTTTAAATCGATTCATGCCAGTTCACTTAACAGAAGAAATCCATAAGGGAAAACCCCCCTTGGTGTCCAGCGAGCCTTGAACTCGCAAGGCAGTGGATGGTGTCCGGAGCCCTTCATGCTTGCTTGCTTTGTTGGATGTTAATAAGCTGCTGAAGGTGGAAGCTAGTAGGCTTCTGAAGATGGAAGCAGTGTTCTCAGTGCCACAGACAGCGGGAAACTTAAGTACATCTGGAATCAAAAATCCCCTGGAAAATTAAGCTTGCCCTGCAGTAGCCTGACCTGTGTGTTATATAGATAACACTGCACTTTTACCAAGAACTGGACCTTTATCTTAATATGAAATAGTTATCACTTGTAATGCAGGTCTTAAAAGCTTTTCTCCATAGTCTACAGCTCAAGTGATACCAAAAAGTATCGTATCAGTGTGGTTTTAATGGTTGTATTGTTTTGGAACAGCAGTAATTAAAACTAGATCTAACTTGAAAACAGATGCTGATGCCTGTAACATGTGCTGAGCTGATCCCACACCTCACAATCTGTTTTGTGTGCTGTAGGTACCTCAGCAACAGCAACAAACTCACAGTGTTAATGTAACTAACAAGGAAGATTCGTTCATATGTTGATATTCTCGTTCCTTTTTGCAGAAAACAGGCAGTATCTTTTTCAGAAACAAATTACCGTTGAGAGGACGGGGACTTTGTTCTCATTTTATATTGCATTTGCTTTTCAGGTTTGGTTTCAGCTTTCTTACCTTGTTTCCTGATGTTTGATATGATGTTTTTGTCATCTCAAGCTCCTGCAGAAGCTGTCAAAAGTTACTTTCCAAGAATGAGATTTCTCCTCTTCCTCCATTGGCCCCATTCTCCCTCCATCAACTTCCTTTCTTGCATCTTTCTCTTGTTGACATCTCATCTTTCCCAAAACTCTGCTCCCCAAACCCTCCGACTCACTGCTGTCTGACGCTGACATTTCACGCATCTGCCTCAGTTAAGCGTTGCTTTATTTCGCTGCTTTTTATGCTGTCTCATCCCTGAAGCTACTATTTTTGGTATGAGTGCAGCAAGGGAATTTCTGTGCTGTTGGCAATATCTGTGAGCAGTAAAATTAGCACTTGCCAAGTAAAATGGGAAATATTTTGAGGGACACAATTTGAAGAAATACATTTAGATGGGTTGGGGTTAAGCTACAGGCACTAATGCTTAAACGGCTTCTGTGGAATTTTGGCCTTGAGGCTGTTGAAGTCACTTTGTTCAGCATGCATTTTCACTGCTCTGTTTTGGATTTGAATGTTGATGTAAAAAATGGAGAAGGTAGGGTTGTAACTGGTTAGGTTGCTGCTGGACATGGACTGAAACTTCAGAACATTTGCACCCAACCTGTGCTTATAGTGAAACTTGAGTTTTATTGCTGACCTGAGGACATATTTAAATACGTGAAATTGCATCACCCCCTTCCTAGGGGAGTTGACTCATGCAAATTTAACTTCCCCTCCCCAAACATTGCATTGCAATGACACTGCAATACCAACAACAAACTACTAGGAGGATATTAGTATCACATAAGGTTTAACTTACTGTATGTCGGATAAAACCCGATTGCAATACATTTTTTCCAGTTTTATCTCCCCAGAATGGCTTTGTGCATTGACTGCAAAAGCTGGGGGAGCCTGATGCTCATAAATCATGGCCTCTTCTGTAGCTTGTTCTCGTCTAGGACAGAGAACAGTTTTCAGCGTTATGGTGTGTCATCTAGGTGTGTCTGCTTGCCAGCAGTTCATCTCGTGTTCGTTCACTGTTAGGCCTCTGCTGGGATTGACTGTAGTGGGATATGGCATGTTGTGTTTGGTTTGGACACACACCGTATTGGACTGGAATGCCCGACTCGATTCATGTGAGTCTTATTGAACTCTTTATGTGTTCTGGGTGTTTTTGTCATGAATTAATTAGGACTGAAGTTGGCTTTAGAAGAAGTTTTATAACCTGTTGCCATCCTGAGATGTGTTCAGTCCTGTTCCCTTTCACAAATGCCTTTAAGCACAATTCCACACAGTATTTGGAAATGCCTATGAACCCTGTAGAGTAAAAGTGAGGTGTAGTCCTACGCATGCTGAGAGGCAATGCTGTGTCAGAAGTTCCTGCCTTTCCTTTGCTCTGCTGCCTTGGTCATGCAGGCACACCTGCTGGTGTGACTGAGCTGGAATCTGAGCAGGCAATCTCATCCGTTGTCTGTTGCAACATCTTAAGAAATCAGTCCCTCCCTCTCTGCATATCAGTTCTCTGATGTGCTTGACGACACTGCCGTGCCAGCGGTTGGGCTAGCACAGCTCAGACAGCAGCAAGCTCAAGTGTTAGGCAGAAAGAAGTGGATGAAGAGCACAAGGCAGAGGACCGAAACCTCTGATGCCAATAGTGCTGGTGAAATCCCAAGAGACATCTTAATAGTAAATATAACTAAATGGCTAGTGATAGCTGTCTGTGGCTTGCTCTTACTTATCACAGTATCTACACCTAAAATACATTGTATTATCTCTGTCATGTACTTGAAGAACTTAAAAATCTTCCTTTACATCTCCAGACAAGCGAAAACTGAAGAACAAGTCCCTGGGACAGCCGAGAAGGATGCTCACATGAAGCACTTAACGTCATTAGATATCATATACAGAAATTGGATCCTCTCTGCAGTTCAGGTCTGGTGCTGCAGTTCTTAGATTAGTATCAGACAGGTTGGCTGCTGTGCATCTTCAGATACTGATATAGCAGAAGAGCAAAGCATTCTTCATAGCAGTACTTCAAGCTTTTTCTCCTTGTAAGAGGAGTACCTGAAACCTCCAGTGTATTAGAGCATCCACGAGTAACACAAGCATATGCACCCCTCATGCCAGGAATTGTTAAAGCAAATACTGTTTTCCTTAACTGGAGATGGCATCAGGTCATAGAGCAGAGTGCCTGGGTACCATCTTGATTTAATATCTGGGCAGGGGAGGAAGGGCTTGGGATGGGAGGAATATGTGGTTCTTACGAGATCTGTTTCTGACTGTTTGTTAATAATATGGGCACAAACACCTGGCACGATGTTACGCCTGGTACAGAGACAAAGCGCGTTTGATCTTCTGCACTTATTCTGGTGTTGAAGTACTTTGTATTTGTTTAGCTTGTATTCAAATACTTTGGTGATTTACAATGTTAATAGGTGGCTGGCTTGGGAACAAAACCCATTGACCTAAATAGATGTGTGTGTTAGATAAAAATTAAAATTCAACAAAGAAGTAATTTTAAATGAAATATCCTTCAGTGTCTTGTTTGTGTCTTTTCTAGTTTGTGACTCGTCTTTTAGATGGGAAGCTCTCTGAGGTCTGGCTGGCTGAATTTTGTCACAGGCAGCAATAAGGGCAGCATCAGTGTCAGTGCAAAGGAGGATATGATGTCAGGCAAACACTCACTAGCCCAGGAGTTGTGTTTTGTAGGTTATCATCATTAAGTACAAATGTATTACAAACATAAAAAAAGAAGAGGGGAATCCCACTTTCCCTTGGTTGTGCAGTTCCATACCAGCATTTTGAAAGGGCAGTACTCTTTCTGAGGGGAAAGATACACACATCGATAATAGAATCTGCAAGCTGCTGCATGTTCAAGGGAACAAAGCAAGAAAATAATGAAGCAGTGGCAAACAAAATTAGCAAGTTGGTTTCTCCCATTCATTTTGTAATTTTCAGTGTAAGGATCCAGCTTAGAGAGAATTAGGGACAAATGTAATGAGAACATAAAACTCACTTGGTAATTTGTTTGACTGTAGTAAGTGTAGTTACATTTTTATCTAAAGGAACAGACTTTTAGGGAGAAAAGCAGGTTACCAGGTTTCTATAATGAGAGTTGATAATATGCAGGATATCTTCCAAGTATCATTTTTTTAAAATCCTGTACCAACAGTGGTGATCATTAAAACAACAGCAGAAGACAGTAAAGTGAGTTACGCTATCCTGTACTGTGTATGTGTTTGTAGTGTTGATGGGAAGTGACTTGCATTTCCTATGGGCTGACCCACTCCTTGTCTCTTCTGGTACAAGAGAGAGATCTCTAGAATGTGAGGCATGAAGATAGCCTTGGGCTTTTGTAAGCCACTGCAAGGGAGTTGGAGGGTAATTGCACCAAAGAGAACAGCTCACTTCCCTCTGCACTGCCTGCAGTAGCAGGACAAAGTGTTTTTCTCGTGGAGAATGAGGGTACCTACAGTGTGTGTTTATTCCTAATAAATGTATTTTCAGTGATTGTGTACTCATATAAATTCAGTTCATGGTCCAAATGTGACTTGGTACCATTCAGCAAAACCATGCTCTAGGTGAGTTTAGAGTCACTGGTTCACTTGAACTCAGGCAAGGGAGAAGTTTAGCAGCGACTGGTTCAGTTGGGACAGGAAGAGGAAGATCTTCCTCTGCTTTTAGCAGAAGAGAGGAAGAAATGCTCCATTGTGCAGTCTCCTCCCAATATCTTTCTTGCCAACATCACAATTCTAAAGGAATAATTTTAAATATTAAACTGAAATAATACAGTGGGAGTGAAGAAACCACATGTCACTTAAACTGTCACTTAAACAATATTTGAGGCACAATCAATAGTGAATGCGAAAGCACTTGTTTCCTTCAAAAACGTTTGTGTGCTAATTATAAATGTCCAAGGTCAAGAACACCCAGAATCTATACGCGGTGCATAAACTGGTGGTTGCAGTTTGGAGAATTTGCTTGTCCTTTTCAAAGAGATAAATATAGTCTTTTGAAGCCTGTTAAAGGACAGTGGCAAAAGAAACGTAACTTTGAAAAACACACAGCATTGATTTATGTCCCTTCCTATAAAAAATAATCTGTTCAAAGTCTGAACACCTTGGAGAGTCTCGCTGTTAGGTCATTAAGGCTTTTAAAATGGATTTTTTTCCTTTTAAAAGGAAAAAATAAGTTTATATATTGAAATGTGCTGTTTAAAAAGCAGGAAAAAGGCAGTTTTGTCCATAATTGTTTAGTGTTATGGCTCATGAAACATGGTAAAATATAAATTGTGGTATCATCAATACAGGAGTGTTTACAAAGCATTGCAGGTGAGCACTGGATCAAAGCTGAATACAGGTAGAAGATGTTTGTACGTACAGGTCATCCTTATAAACTTGATTATGAAGGGAACTGGAAGGATCTAAGAGCAGCTTGGCTTTGCAGTACTGTCCCAAGCATAACCTGTTACATTCCTTTGCCCTCTATGCAAAACATGAGGTGTAATAAATGCACCAGAAAGGGCAAAATCCTGCTTTATTCTGTCTCTCTTAGAAGGATCATGTGCTGGAAGGTGTCTGCGTGGATGCTATTAGCTGCCGTGTTCGAGTGCTCTTCATACCACAGCAGTGCTTGAAGTAAGGTGGTCATTCTCCAAGCAGCACCTTAAAAACAAACCAACCAACCCAAAAAACGCTGAAGGAAACAACCACCAAAAGCCAAAGCCAGCCCTGGCCCTCCTGAAGGCACGGCGAGGGCTTGGGAGCATTCACAGCCCCAAAACCGCGAGCTGCAGGCAGGAAGCGGTTGCTGGAACTCCCTTCTCCTGTGCCTGCTTTGGTGCCGGCCTTCGGACAAACGCACCACGAGGTTCCCTGTGCTGCGGCACGGTTGGGCCTTTCTCCGTTCTGTGTGGGAGTGGAGCAGTCCAGGGGAGCTTGCATGCTTTTGGACTAGCACCTGTAGCCTCGTCACTGGCTGACCCAAAGGTTGGAAAAAATGGGAATTTAAGTACAACTATTTTTTAATGTGCATATACGTTTGTGTCCATAATTGGATACTGACTGTTACAGACTTGCTCACTACGGTTCTAGCAATATGGCCTGTTGTTTTACAAATTCCTGGAGAGCACGCAGCTCTCTTTTTTTGTGGTAAGTGATGTTCGGGAGCCGTGTGTGCAGTCCTGTGTAGTTACATCTCCCAGTCCCGCTGTTCCAGCTCAGGAGCTTGTGAGATCACAGGTATGTCTCCCTATAAAAGGGATAAAATATTAAAGATGTTCAGTGTGCAAAAGGAGTGGGGGAGGGGTTTGAGTGAGCGGTCCAGCCTGCCCTTTGCTATCACTGGAGACGACATTTGTGCTTTTAACTACTGCCCTAGAGAAAAATGCTGTAGATACTTTACATCTCTTGCAAACATATGATGACCTCAGGTGTTGCTTGGTGTAAATTAGAGATATGAAAAGAAAACAACAACAGATTCTTCAGTTCTGGGTATTTCTAACTTCATGTCAGATGTTTTATTTTTACTAAAAGGGGAGAATATGCCCAGCCTTAACCTGTCCTCTTGGACATCAGGTCACCTGTTGTCTGACCTCTTCCAGAGAGGTTTTTTAAATTATGTGCTCTCTGTTGGCTTTCCTAGTGCCAAGCTGCCCTCCTCCCTACCTCACCTCTCCTTCCTACAAGGCTTTGGAGAACACGTTGCATCTTTCTTAGTTGTTGATTCCCCAGGGCTTTTGAAGTCCCAGCACTTTGCATCTCTGCAGTCAGCTTATCTACAGACAGAAAGAGGCAACACCCAGCAGGTTTTTAGTCTTGGCTATTTATTTTCTTTTTTTTTTTGAAGTCTGGAGGCAGACTTTCCTGCCACTTTATCCATGGAGAAAATGGATCCAAGATGAGACCTTCCTAGGGCGATGCAGGTTTGGTGTCCCCTGCCCGGAGCCCTCCGAGGTCTCCTCTCGCAGCTGGGAGCCTGGCTCTGCGTTCAGAGGAAATGGACGCGACTGCCAAACCCAGCTTTTACAGCAGTCATGTTACCCTCGCTCCCTCCGGATAGAAGCCTTCGGCACCTGGTTTCGGGCTGTTTGTTGGAGATGCTGCCAGGCTCCTGTCAGTCACAAAAAACTTGACTTGGGGTTACTTGTTTCTCTGCCGTGGTTCCCTGGGACAGTTGGGCGGTTTTCCTTACTGCTGCTAAGCCTTGATGGGGAAGAGGGATGGAGTTGTCCTCAGGGGTGTTTCCTGAGGATGTAGTTCAGTGGAATTGGAGGAATGGGCATGGACGAGAGATGCCAGAATTGGGGTGGCTGAAGGTGATGTTGGTGAGGAAGCAGGCAGCATCCCGCAGCTGGTGATTACACTGTGGAAAGTCAATGTATGACTTCCCTTTGGATGGCAGCTATTGGAGCTTGGGTTTCGTTACTAGAGTGAGATGAAGGTCAGTATTTGGCTATACGTCAGGCTTTGTGTGACCAAACACTGGCAATTCCATTTCTACCTGCTTACCTGCTGCATGCCTGCAGGCTGTCGTGTTCCAAAGACAGTGTTGGCGTAGGTGCCAGGGCTGTAAATTCTTTCATGTGTTGGTGCCTGTATGCCTTGGACACTGGAGTGTACGCCATAGTATTCATAGAGGCGTTTTGTGTGGCTGGTACTTGAGATTTGCTGTTTGTTGTTAAGGGCCTGTTAGAGATGCCATTATTTGAAAAGAAGGTTTTGCTTTTAGGCCATCTTTTTAAAAATTTGTTTCTTTTTAAAGAAGGTTTGAAATTGCTCTGCCTTTTTTGAAGAGCCCTTATCCATTCTCCTTCCTTAGAGGTTTGTGGCTTGATTAAAACTAACCTGAACCGACAGAGAGTACTAACATGACAGCAGACCAGAGCAGATGGAGAGAAAACGTTCAATTTAACTTACAAACACCTCTTGGAATAATACACTCATTAGGTCACAGCTGTGTAAGCACCCTGGAGTGTCTGCCTACATGTCCTTGTTCACATCTGTCAGTCAAGTTAAACGTAAATATAACAGTTCCTAGAAGTCTTTTGGTTCAAAAGATACTGGTGGACTATGGTAAAATATGAAGATACGTTTCTCCCCCGCCCATCTCTACCAAAGGACGTATTGATCCAGGGTTGTCCGGGGCCTGGTAAACTGCAGAGTAGCAAATGATAAACCTTTCTTAATAGAAGTAATTTCAGAATATATTTATGTATAGCAATTTTATCTTATCTCTGAGTAAGAGATGCAACTTGATGATTTCTCTTTTTCTTTTTTTCCTCTTTTCCTCCTTTCCCATCTGATTTATGAAAACAGCTTAATGGCAACTCACTCAGCATGTGGGCATGAGGAGCAGTTCTGGCTTTGAAGTATCCTGGTTGTGAGACACTTGGAATTAGCCTCATAAGAGCCTTACTGTAGTGACATAGGGTGTGTATGTCTTTGTTTTCTCTAGGAACATTGGATTTTTACTTGCATTAGCTTTTCGTTTCTCTTAATCTGCCCACAGCTCTGGGCAGTGTATGTATATATCCAGATAATTAATATGTGCATGTACCTTATCTCAAGACTCCCTGCCCTTCCATACTTTCGAGTCTCTGAAAGATTCTAAGGTGCATTTCTCCTACTAAATTAAATCCTTTGATATTTGTCATATCAAAACTAATATGCTCTTCTTTAATTCAAAGTTTTCAGGTTGCGAGGTGAGGAAAAAACACAGGAAAGGTCATGTAGCCTTGATAAGTAGTCTAAAGTAGGTGTAACTATTTTATATTCATGGTTGTCTTGCTGTTAAATTTTACTTGGAGACCAGTGGGAAGCCCATGTAGAGTGGAGTGTATTATTTCTGTTGTATAACACACCCTCTATTAAAGGAGCAAAAGCCTTGTTTGCCAATGGAACTTTGAGTACCCTTGGCACAGCCTTTTCAGGGAACGGATTCTTGTATGACTGCATGCAAAAGTGAAGGATGCTGAGATGTTGTCAAGCATGGACAGAAAACCATCCTTCCTTCAGAATAACAACATACAGGTGTGTTTGCTTCTCTGAGAAGGCAAACAGCAGCTCTGTACTTTGCTTTGAGTTGGTGGGACCTAAACCAGTCTTATGCAGCCATCAGGCTCCCTTCATGTGTAGACCTTGACGTGAGAGTGGTTACAACTATACTTTATGTACTCTTTAGGCTGCCATACTTTGATATACCTGCAAGTCAGCAAACCCAACAGAACGATTTCAAAGTCAGTTGATAAGGGGGGCGATCACTGTGCTGACCCAAAGACTGTAGTGGAGACTGGCTGTAGTAAAGGAGTTTACAACCCTCTGAAGGATTAATTTGCCTTTGTAATTGAAGGTTGGAGGTTTCTTTTGGTACCCCAAAATTTAAGAAAGTAAACTAAGATCTGTTTGGGAAGAAACCCATGTGCATATATCAAAAAGTAGCATGTCAAAAAATAGGTTGGTGTTTGCAAATAACTGCTTTATGTTATGCTAATCTATTTCTGTGTATCTGCTAAGTATATTCACTTTAAGGGAGGGAGTAAAGCCAAGTTTTCTACAAAATGCCGCACTTAAATAAGAAGCTAGATGCCTAGATGTCAAAAGAAACCTCCATACGTAATATGGTTGTGGATTCTTGGTGACTATTACTGTGTCTTAGAAAAACATATCCTGATGTAAGCACGCGGATGGAAACAAGTGCTTTGAAGGTCTAACCCACAAGTGAGCCTCTCTAGGTTTTATTGGCATAAACAAGGAACATGTTGCCATCAACACTGGTTGATCACTTGATGTTTTCCGTTTAGGTAAACATCAGAAATATAAATATGAGCCTAGTCCTCACAGCAGCTGTCCGTAGCAAGGAAATGGGGCCTGTTTGGAGACACAGCAACCTGCAAAATGATTTACTTGGGTTTCTTTTACAAGTGGAAACGTACTTTTTAAAATGTACTTTGCTTTTGAACCACATGATTTGTAAGTTCTTTTTTAAGAAACAAGATTACAAAGTGACCCCCACTAAAATGCTTATTAGTAAGTCACATTTTAAGTTCAGACACACCGCTGCTATGGGAAGAAGTAAAATAGTCCCTCTAGTGTACTGCTGCTGTAAGTGTTTGTAGGAAGAGTCGACGTGATTTACTTGATTAGGGCTGCAGGAAATGATAACATAACGTTTCGGCGAGGGATACGAAAGTGCTTGTGTAAACTCACAAGTCTGACCTACACCAGTAAGTCAAGTGAAACCATAATAAATACCGAGCCAATAATATCTGCTGTGAGAGTATTTAATGATGTAAGAAGTTGATGTGTAGTGCGAGCGTTGCCCTTGCAGCTGCCTGAGCCGTGACAGGAGCAGAGCTGCTCGCTGGGCCGTGGGCTGAGGTGCGCTTCCTCTTGCTGGGCCGTCATTTGAATTGCATGGTGTGTTTTGCATGAACTGGCTATATGCTGAAAAACAAACTTGGATGTTCACATCCTTAAGTGACTGTGGCTTTGATGTGACTTCTGAAGAGCTGCTCGGCCGCTGTCTGACAGCATTAATCAGTGCAAAGGGCTCTGTTGTGGCTGGTGCAGGTGGGGCTTCTTTTTGTGCCTGAAAGTCTCTTGCAAATATCTCCCAGTTTCAGGATCACTGCAGGAGAGTCATAGAGGCCCTGAATTTTCCAGAGTGAAGGGATGTAGTTGTTGCAGGACAGTTTGGAGTAAAAAAATTCCATGTTTTCACGTGTTGCAGCTAGCCAGAACTCAAACACGAATCTTGGTACCTTGTTTTCACTGCCTGTTCCTGGTAACAGCGTGTGTGCAAAGCCTTGCAGCCTTCTTTGCAGTTGGTTGTTGCAGAGCATTGCCGGCCATGGAAGCCCTGTTGTTCTGCACTTTGTACAAGCAAGGAGTGCTGCTTTAGCACTTAAGCCAAGATCCAGTTTAGCCTTGTTCCAAGGTACAGAAGCTTCTGGCAGAGTCCTTGCTGTGGAATAAAACTGGGCAGTCATTTAGGGTTAAATGGGTAAAAAGGATTAAAGTTCTGCTGAAAGGAAAAGAGCAAGACCAAAAAAGCCCATGAAAAGCATTAAATTGAAAGTTATGGACTTTGATGCGTACGGTACACTGTAATTTTGGCGTTCAGAACTGCGCTATGTTATAGCTTCCCCCACGTCGGGTGTACAGTGCTTCAAACTAGCCCTTTCTGGAAAAACTCCAGAGCCCGTCTTTGCCAGCTTGTTGGGAATCAGACCATTTGCTGCGTTTAGTTTGATTGTTTTGACAAATGTCTATTGAAACTCTTTTTTTCTGACAACTCAGCCCATAAGTAACTGCGACCTTCTCCATAGATCTAGAAATCTGGGAACTAAGAGTTCTCACGGTGGCTCAGAACCAAAGAACTGAAAGTTGATGTGGCAGGAGAATCTTTCTGTGCCCCACTTCATGTTGGAGCGAACATGTGTACCCAGATGTGATGGTGAAGTGTCGTGTTGACCAGCAGTGGTAGTTCCACTGATGATCACTTATGTAAGGATTCCTGATGCTTTCTCAGGGTTCTGTAAGGAGACCCCAACTGCCAGAACAAGACCCCTCCGTAGAGACTGTTCTGTTTCTGGACAGAACGCTGTTTTGAGCTGTGCTTTAATTATCCAGTCTTCAAGTTTTTGACAGGCACCTGCCCGTTGGCTTCCCAGGATGTTAGTTTGCTCTTCCCGCAGCGCCAGGCCTTCTCTGTCCCAATAGCAGCAGAATTGTTAGCAGTGTTTTGTTGTCTCTATTCATACAGTTCCTTTGTGTCCCCTTGGCTGTGTGCGTGTTCTCATAAACATGCTTCTGGCTCCCTCAGCGTGTGGGGTTTGTTCTTTTCATCCCCCCCCTCCTTCCTTAAATGAAGGTGTCGCCTCAGTTCCTGAAGAAGTTTTTGTATTCCTCTCAATTTCTAGCTCCTGCTTTTGTTTGTGTTCACACAGACGGCTGTAAAGTGTAATTTGGCGGTACGTGTTGGGAATAACGTTTGCTAGTTACCTTCCTAAAATGCATCGGGTTTTTTTCCTGCAGATGTTTGTTGTCTTCAAGCAACCATAATTAGCTGTAAGGAGTAAGCTGTACTTCTGCTGGGTTTGATTAGGGCGGATAAGGGGGAATCCCTCTAAGGAAGAGGGTTTGCGTGGGTGGGGTAGTTTGCAGAAGGTTTTCTGTGTGCTGGGAAGTAACACATTGGAACAAGGATGGGATATTTACCTCGCTAGACTTGCCGCCTCCGTTTCGATAATCATTGAACCAGTTTTCCTGTGATTTTGCCAGTCGATACTCACCCATCTGTCAGGACTGATCATTTTGACAGCTGTTGAGCTGTCAATTAACTTCCCATCGCGTCTTGTCTCTGACTGAGCCGTCCTTGCCCTCCTGCACTGGCATTCTTGCGGGTGTGCAGAGGCAGGTTCTTGTCTGGTACAGAAATCCCTGCAACAGCCAGACTTATAAAGTCTTCCCTCCCCCCTTTTTGACCTTTTGACTAATGTGAAATAGTTTTTAATTAACTTTATGGTTTATGCAATCAACTTGTATTCCTAATTTCCAAAACTTACTCTGGGCTGTATTGCAGTCCTTCTGTTCACAGGGGAATTGGTGTGCCTGCCCCTTTGATCACATTCACAGCATATGTATTTGTTTTTATTTTCCTTTGATCTTTCTGTAAGGCAAAACCAGATTTTTTTTTTTTTTGTGGCATTAATTTTCACAGCAGCTTAATTGACCCCAAAATGTTCCTTTCACAGGCACAGTATAACTTGGTTCTTTCTGAATTGTGCTCATCTTCATGTGAGACCTGATTCAGTTTGGAGGCTTTGTAACTTCAGTTTAAGCTCTGTGGTTGGCGATGATTCTCCGTGGTTTTTACTTTGTCATTCTCGTGTGTAGACATGTCATTGTCCTTCCTTTGAGAGTTGTGTACTCTTAGCTCTGTGTTTTATGGTCAGGTTAGCCTTGTAATTGGAACTCCAAAATAAGCGATTTTAATTGTGGAGAGTATCTCAAGTGCCCATGAAACACACAGTTGCTATGCTGAATTTTGGTACTACTGATTAAAACCTTCTTGGGAAATTTAACTTGAGCTTAACACAAATTTTAAGTTGCAGAGACCCAACCTGAAACTTCTGGGAAGTTCAGGGGAATTTTGGAAGAACAGAAATTCAGATGGTGTAGTCTTGACTCCTCTCTAGCAAATAAGACTTGCCAATCTGATAGCGCTCAAAATAAGAGGAAATATATGTGACAGAGAGGACGTGGTAGGCAGAGTACAAGTTGGTCGTGTATTCTTACAGCTGATAGCAAAAGAGCTCCATCTGTAGCCATACGTACATGTATTCTACTCTCCCTAACGTTCTCGTTCTCTTGTATTTCACCTTGAGCACTTAGAGGAGGTATTTTCTTAGCATGAGATCCTCCAGACTGCTGTCATCTTCCAAAAATAAACAAAGCGTATAGCTTCAAAAGAGTAGCTTCCTTTTTTCCATTCAGCTAAGAGTACCTTCCCTTCACAAGGCAGTCCCGAAAGGTGGGATTCTGCTGATTTGGCATTTGGCTCCCTCCTCTGGCCAGCCTTTGGGAAAGCTCAAAGTCATACCTCAGGTTGTCTTTATGGTGCTACAATAGGAATATTTTCAGAGCAGGCTGTAAGATAAACTTTGATTACAGTTGCAACTGCAGATTGAATGTTCAATTTGTGACATACATGACCTGGTGTTAAATCTATTTAAATTGGCTTTTATTTGTGCTAAAACCTGTAAATAAGAGCTTTCCCTTTTCCTCTTCATGCCTCCATCACGTTCCCCCAGTACGAAACCACTGAAGACCTGCTCAGGAGAAATCTGTGCAAGTTCGGTGACCTCAGTATTTGGCACAGCCAGATTCTGTGTCTGTTCATATAATTCAGTGTGAAATGGTGTTGCTGATGATTAAGCAGTAGAGAACAAATTGTTTTATTGCCTCTGTTCTACAACTAACCAGGATTTCTTTTTCCTTCTTCTCCAGGTGATAGAAACACTTTCAAAGCTTTCTCGCACTCCGATTGCATTAGGCACCGGAATAAGGTATGTTACTGCCCGAGCGAATGGGGTAGTATTGCCTCTTGCGTGATGCCTCTTGGAAAAGTTGTTAGAAGCAGCGTAGGCAGACATGGAGCTTTGTAACAAGGGAAGGAACTTGTGCTGAAACACAGGGCTAGTAATGAGCAGTTAGCACTGCAGAACCTGTGCAGTAAGTACGGCACGTGGATTGTAAGTCAGGCTGATGCCGTGCTGACCTGTGTCAAGATGAATAGATTTTCTCTTCTTTCTCCCTTCTAAAAATCAACAAAGCTGCCAGGTTTGTGAGATTGTCATTTCCAAAAGGAAACCACCCAACCCCAACCAAACCCGATCTCATGGGCTGTAACTGCAGGCTGTTAGAGAAGGTGAAAGATGTCATGATTTGGTATTCTCATTGTGTTGAAAGGTTTGATTCAGTGGTCTTACCTGTGAATGGATGATGTTTAAAACATAGACTGAATTCCCCAGCCAGTCCTGCAATCCATGTCCTGTGCTAAAAAGAGAAGTTAATATTCTGAGTTGAACAACTGACAATGATGTGTATTAGTGGTGATTCACAACAACCCCATCTGGCAGGGTTTTTATTACATTAAGTGTCAATTTTTTTTATAGACGTCTAAATACACATATACTGTTCATCAGAGAAAGAGGGAAACGTACAAACACATTAACAAACGGTAATCTGTGAAATTTCGACAAGTCAGACAAAACCCCACTGTGTGACTAGTCTAGTGCTGTCTAGAACTGATGCTGTTTTTCTTTCTATAGGCCCTTCCCTACAGAAGAAAGTGTTGATGATGAAGATATCTATAAAGGACTTCCAGATTTAATAGAGTATGTTGTAAATATTTAGCCAATTGCAAGACATTTGCGTTCAGTTGCGTGCTATTATTTGTATCATGTTACAGAATGAGTAGTTTTACTGGGAATGTGTTTCGCTCCCTGTAGCTGAGCGTGCAGGAAGTAGGAGTTGCAGACTCCTTGGAGACCTGCGTGAGCTAGTTGGGACATCCTTCTCTCTTAAAAGTGGCATTAGCACTGTTGGAAAATAGTATTCCTATTGGTTTTAAATGGGCAGACAGATGCAGTGCTGGGAGGTGGTCTTTAAATGGAAAGAGGGAGATTGACATTGGACATAAGGAAGAAATTCTTCCCAGAGAGGGTGGTGAGGCCCTGGGACAGGTTGCCCAGAGAAGCTGTGGGTGCCCCATCCCTGGCAGTGTCCAAGGCCAGGCTGGATGAGGCTTGGAGCAACCTGGTCTAGTGGAGGGTGTCCCTGCCCGTGGCAGGGGGTAGAACTAGATGGGCTTTAAGGTCCCTTCCAACCCAAACTTGATTTGTGTACAATCCTATTTTAAATGCCTTGAGAAAAGAAAATTAATTTCCCTTAATGAGTTCTTTTCATTGGCTAGTTCTGTTAATTAATCTGTTTACTGTATGAATCTTTTCCTTCAAGGCATGGTCTCGAGCAGAGCTGATGGTAATTTGTGCTGTACAGCTTTTTGGTATTGTCTTTTCCTTCCAGTGAAACTGGTGTTGATGAAGATGAGGAGTTGTATGATTGTGTCTATGGAGAAGATGAAGGTGGGGAGGTTTACGAAGACCTGATGAAAGATGAAGCAGCACAGCAACCTGTACGTTTGCCAATTCCTAGCTATTTTTGAAAGTGTATTTGTGACGGTATCTCTTTATAGGTGGTTTCACTAAAACTTCACTCATGCTCGGTTGCATGCAGAGCTGTCACGTGAGGTGCATTATCTCCTATGTAACCCTTTGCCAAACCAGCCTGCCAGACTTGGTTATGGTAATTTTAAAATGAAATATAATAATGACTTACTTGAAGTTTTCCAGTTATGAATAGTACGATTTTCCAGCTATTTAAGAGCAATTAAATTAACTGCTTACTCAAAGGTGTCCTACTTGCAAAATGAAGTTATAATATTGTGAAATGATGTTTCAGCCGTAATTTGGCCAACAACAAGGACAGGTGATAATTGTTTTATACGAATGAAATTCCTGCTTATCCAACCATGTAGTTCTTGCTGATCATTAGGTTGGTCTTACTGAGAATGGGATATGTAGCTTAGTTACTTTGTCACATAAAGGTACCATGGTCAGTTTTCAAAACTATCTTAAAAAATCTACACTTAGGCAATAAAATGTACTTGCTAACTGGGGGAAACCCTAATGCACTCATCTGCCCTTCCTCAGAGGGGGGCTTTCTGGTCTGGAAAATGTTAGTCTGTGGCTAACAGCGTCTTTGTTAGGACAGTTCTTTTCTTCCTCTCTATTGCCATAAAGCTGTGTTATGCTTCCTGTTGTGTTAAGTTGGAAATGTGCCTCTGCTTTTCCATATGGATTTTGAGTTACATAGTTAAGCGAAGACATGAGAAATCCTGAAGATCTTAATGTGCTTTAACCGTGTGTATCTTTTCAGTACAAGCATAGGAGATGCTGATATGTTTTGTGTGCTCTGCTTTTACGGTGAATTCCCCAAAGTTACCCCTCCCTTGTCTTTGGGAAGATGACTGCCTTGATTTAATCTCTCTTGTTTTGAGTATAACATTGGTTTTAAGCCTGTTTTTATGTTAATACAAAGCCCTGCAGGTAATGTGTGTAAATCAAAGGATGAGATAAGCAGAAAGTTATGTTAGTTTTTCACATTTTGGTTAATTTTGTTTACCTCCTAAAGTTTAGGTTAGTCAGTGAAAGCCTAGTGACAAACAGAGTTGAAAAAGCACTGGTTTATACCTAGAAGTCTCATTCCCTTGCAGGCAGGATGTTTTAGGGAAGTGTTTGAATCACAGGAATTCTTTGCTGTGATCTTGTTTTGAGTTTCTGTTTTATACTGCAATTGTCAGTGCGTTAAGTTTTGGGTTTCACATAATGAGTGTGGGTGGCTTTTTTTTTTTACAGCCGTAACAGTTGGTAATCTCTGGCGGTTGGTAGCGTGTAAACTTTATTTGATTCTCTCTTTCCCATTGCAAATGTCACTCTTGCACATCCATGTTTCTAGCAAATGATTAATACCGCCGTCGGAACTCTCATACTGTAATTTTAGTTGCATCTTAGCCTAGATGCTTCAGATGGAACAGGCTTGTATTTGTTTCTTACAGAAAATAAATGGAAAAATTGAAAACTTGGTACAGCAAAATATTTCTTTTCCACCACATGCAGTGAATGGGGACATGACAATTGTTTTGCTGTGACAGCTTTGTTGAATGCGGTAATTATTTCTGGTTTGTGATAATTTCCTCTCAGGTTTGTAAATATGCTGCCTGCTAACATGACAGTTTTGAGCAGTTCTTCCACTCGAATCCTACGTGACAATTCCTTGCATATGAATAGCAGGGGACAAGCTGCAAGTAGAATTTTTTTTTTATTTAGAGGAATGTGGTACTTTTCAGAGTCTGTAGTGGCAGCCATCCTTCTTTTATAGGCCTTATCTTGCAGAATAAACTGTTCTGTTTTCTTTAGCAGTAGCTGACCTTCAAAGGCACTTTTTCTCACTTCCACTGGCACAGGATTGCTTATTTCCTTTCTCCTTTTATTGCACTCAAATTCTACAACTTTATGATACAGATTAAAAATTGGTCTGTTAATTTCTGCCAAAAGTGGATGATGTGTTTGGATTAGGGGAGCACAGAACTCAAGTGAGTGGTTTAAAGTGGAATCCCAGGATCGTGTTTGCATTGCTCCTGTGAGTGTTGGTTTCAAACAAACCCGCCCATTGGGCAAATGGATGTAAACTCCTCTTGGGTACAACAGTTCCTGTCATGGTGCAGATACTGCAAGCAGTTTGGTCAGTATTGAGCCTAGAAAGGTAGAGGTGAAAAACAACCGAAAGCCTGAAAAATGTCCAAGTCTTTATTAAGTTTGATTAACTGTGTTAACTGTGACAGTGCCCACTTCCCTCTGCCAAAGGATTTGGGAGTAACATAGGTTTTGATGAGGGTGATCATTAGATGACGCTCACAAAGTATGTTTTCACTGTAATGACAGACTGTATTTTTGCAAAATGGTTACTTCTGTCTGCAGCTGATAAGGACGGCACTTTGTTGTTGGTTGTAGGAAAATTAATAACTGCACCAACTGGGTTTTAAAGAGTAATTTCTGAGATAGTGCAGCACTTGGTAGAAGGGAGCGAGGAGCAGTGTTCTGTTGCAGCAGCTGCTTGTAGAGTCACGTGGAAACAGTGAAGGGGAAAGGAGATCTGTCAAAACAGTAAAACATAGCTGTAAGAGCCTGTCCAGTTACTGGGTCGGGTCTCCAAGCTGACCTATACGTTTCCAGATGTTTTCAGTCTTGCTTGACTGTCCCAAAAGGGAGGCTATGCTGAGGGGTTGAGGCCGCTTAAAAGCTCAGCGTCACAAACATTAGGGGAAAAGCTGTTATTTTTAATATGAATTTGTGAGAAGAGTGGCATAACAGAATTCGGTGGCAAGGTCCACTCTACTATTTATTTGTCATAGAAAAGCATACAAAGGCAAAATCAGTTTAGCAATGGATTAAAATAGTTTGTACACAAATTAAAAATTATTTAGTCAGGGAAATCAAGGCAGGATTGGATTGTTGTGATATGGACTAGGGAAATGGGGCAAGGAAATTCCTCCCATTTGGTCACAAGGTTCAGAGTGGACCCCCTTGCTTTCTAAATTCCTCAAGAGAAGTCTGGGTGTGGCTGAATCCACCCCTAGTCCCAGACGTGGTCAACAGTTTATGCCTAAGGAATCCTCACAGTGTGTGGAGGTTTGTGCTTGGTGTGAAACTTTGGGACAGCACCAATGTGGGGCAGCAATAATTCAAAGTACATTAACACTATTCAGCTATGTCACACAGTTAGATCATACGATTCCCCAGCAGGACTTAACTCTCAATAAATCAGCACAGTAACTTAATCGAAGACTTAACGAAGTTATCGGCATGAAGTTGCATGCATACACTCAGACAGATACAGAGATAGAGATAGATGTATATTTATATGAAGGTACCTGTTAAAATTCCCCCCAGAGTTCGGTGAAAGTATTCCCATAGGATGTCAGTGCATCTCTCAGTGGGCGCAGAGTTGAGCCTCGAGGAGGTTTTTCAGCCCAGGTTGTGTAAACTGTTCTCTGATTTCACGAACTGGGAAGTCTGTGAACTCTGAGAGGTGTCCCACTCCGAGGGAGATGCTGGGCGCAGCCCACTGCAGTCCAGGAGAGCTCAAACGGTCGTCCTTGGAACTGCTGTTTATAGGGTCGTGAGATAATTGACTTTAGGCATAAATAATTTTACATCCTGGCCTTAATTGGGGCAGGTGATCATTGGAATTCACAGCTGGTACAGATCTATCCAGACTGCAATAAGGTTCAAGGCTGGCAGGGGATGATTTCACTCTCATCCCACACTGTAACCAGGCAACTGACCCCTAGTATGGCCATTCCCCACCTTGGCAGTGCAAGAGTGTTTTGGTATGATAAGGGGCACTTCACCACCAAACTCCCTGCACAATGGCTGAGGTTTGATGGGAGTCTCGAAGGCCGTGAAGCAGTCCAGGAGTTAAGAGGGGAAGAAATGCACGCCATATTGACACGAATGCTTCCAGACCTTCTTCCAGGTATTTACTTTTTTATTTGAAGTCAGATTTACAAGTTATCCAAGCTGTACTGCTGTAAATCTGGTCCTCAGTACAAGGCCATGAAAACTATTTTTAGAGTCCCATACTGATAATGACTTCAATTTCGTATGAGTGTGGTGGTGTACGTGGAAAAACTCCAGGCTCTCATGGAAGACATGTGCGTTCAGGTGCAAGAGCAGAACTGGTTGGAGGATATACTCGTAGTGTACCTGAAGAGAAAGCTTCCCTTGAGAAACGAAAGGGAAAAACTGTAAATAAGTGCAAGGATTAGACTGAATCCAGTATTTACAGCAATGCCAAGTTACTTATGTGATTTAGTCCCATTAAGTTTAATGGAATTATTAACTGAGTGTTTTAAATAGGATTTCAGAGTCTGGATGTAAATTAAATGTGACCCTGTATTTCAGTTTCTGAAGTACATGCAGAGAGTTGAGCATTTTATGTCTAAACGTTAACTTTTCATAATATTCCTTTGATGCTGAATTTTTGTACAACTCCAAGTCATCAGGAAATGGAACATGAAAATACTCTTGGTTATTGCTGTCATCACTGGAGGCTGCAGTGCTCAGAGAACTTCAGGAAACAGTTATCCTAATTGCTTAATTCTAAATAAACAAATACATTTGTTATCCATTAGGTGCCTCTTAATGACTTTAACTTGACTCCATTGTAATTGCAGAAACATACTGAAAATGACATCAGAAGCTGTTGTCTTGCTGAAATAAAGCAAACTGAAGAGAAATACACTGAAACTCTGGAATCGATAGAGAAAGTAAGATGCTACTTATAGAATTGTAACTTAAATATTTGTGTAACAGTCTGGAAAATATAATGACACAGAGTGTAAATATACATTTTTGTTTCCCTTGCAGTTTTTTATGGTGCCATTGAAAAGGTTTCTGTCAGCGTCAGAGTTTGAAACTGTTTTCATCAACATTCCTGTAAGTAACTGTGTATTTAATGAGCAGGTATAACATTTGTAGCGGGTGATGATGTATTTGTGTTGTATGGTGCTGCACAAAAGGGTTGTTGGAAATATGGTGCACAGTGCATTCATGTAGATGTTCAGGTAGTTGATAAAATAAAGGATGTGCACACTATTTATTTTTTCTGCTTGAGGGAATAGCATAAGGGAAACAGTATTATCATGTCAGACAGTGGTTATAAACTGGAGTATCTTTCACCCTTAGAAGCTAATAATTTACAGAAGATAGGTTATCTTGTAATATATGCTGGTGTTCTAGTGATGGTACAAAGTTGTGCTGGTTAGGTTGCCTGCCACTGCGGAGTGGTTCTTTCATGAGGATTTTTGTAGCTACTCTGCAAATTGTTGTATCTATCCTGGCTTTGTCATCATCGAAGACATCTTCAAGTTAAGATAACTCACAGCTTTGGATTCAGAATCTGGCAGTGAAAAGGATAAAGAAATGCTCTGTGAAGTGTCTGAGAGACCTATTTATTTGACTGAAATCTTGAAGGTCTCTGTGATTATTACTCTGTTCCACCTATTTTTGGCCAATTCATAATAGTATGAAAATTTACGTCTACATTTAGTTCATTTACATATTCAGCAGATCTCTTTACTCTGTCTTACTTTAAAGGAAGACATCAGACATGGTCTGAAGCCCCTCTCAGCACTGACAAATGGAAGAAATGTTCATTTGTGAGACACGCAGTAAAGAAAGGGTCCCTAGAGTGTGGCCCAGGGCCGCATCAAACCTGTATTGCCTGTAAAAGATCACCTCTGTGTTTGCCATCTCTGGCAGGTCCTGCTGGCTCTTGAGGCTGTAGGAGATGGTGTTGGGGATGTTCTTATTCCGTGAGAACCTGGTCTGTAAGAATGTTTCAGTTGTTGTTCCAGCACCATCCTGACAGAAGCTAAATTATGGCAGTTATCGCACTGATGAATTACAGGATGATCCCTGACACTTTACTGTATTTTTCACCCTTAATCTCAGTTGCTGTAATTTCCCTCCCTTTGAATATTAGTCTAAAATACTGCTGCAGATATCAGTAATCTGCTTGTCACCTTGAAGTATGTCAGCTGCCTGTAGACATGCCTTTGCTTTTGGAAACAATTGTGTTTTCTGTCCTACATTCATGTTTCTTATTCCATGAAAATAAGGCCCTGATGTGCCCTACCTAAGTTACTGTAAACATCTTTTTTAAGGCTGCCTGTGCCCAGGCACATTGCCTTACGTGCATTGAAAGACTCAAAGCCAGGCAAGGTGACACACTTGGGGTGTATAAAAGGGCTTACACACTGTCAGCACAAACTGAGAGGTCAGCCTCCTCACTGCTTGTTAAAGAAATGTAGGGGGATCAGGTAAGAGGAGTAAAAAGAAAAAAATCTATTTAATTGAAGCTAGGAAGAGTGTAGTAAACTGTTAGATTCAGGTAGTTTCGCTTTGCTTTTCATTATCAGCATTCAGTATTTTGGTACAGGATGGTGCTTATTTCTGACTCCAGTGACATTTCATAGGCATCCAAAAGCATTGAAAGAGATATAGGGCTTGCCTAAGCCAAAAATAAGTGCAAAAGCTTTGTCTGCTCAGACCGTGTCTCTGCGGCAGTTCCTCGGCAGGAAGGCTGGAGGGCAGTGGAAGCTTGTTTTAAACGCAAAATAGCTGTTACACAGAGCTCTAGAACGAGCTGCGGTGTGGAGAGCAAGTGTGGTGCGCTCAGGACAGGATGGGTTGGCCTCTGTTAGAGGGTTGTGGTGAAAGATGGGCGCTTCAGGGTGATGTTATATTCCTTATATAGTCTCTGAAAGATTCTTGCCAGACGAAATTGTCTGCTGATGTCAAAATGTATGTCATATTTAAGGGAAAAAAAACCCCAACCCCAAATCAAAACAACCACCCCAAACCACTCACCAGTCTAAAGAGAGTGCCTTTTGTTAGAGCGCAGATTGCCAAGGTCTGCCCTATGAATTGTATGTATGGCTCTGTGCATGTGTGTGTCTGCGTACATACATGTCTGCCTACATATGTATGTATACATTTGTAGGTACGTCTGTGCATATACGCGTGCACACAGGTAGAGACATTTGTACGTGCAACTACGCATGTTAGAATTGTGACGTGTATCTGGACATAGTAGAGAGGGAACGAGATGGAAGCGTAGGGAACAGGTACTCAAGTGTTGGAACTTGCGTTAACGTCTAATGATGTTAACAACAGTTTAAATTAAAACCTGACTTGGGGTTGGAGGTAGAAGCTCAGAAAGACATTTTGTCCCCTTAACATGAAGCTGTTTCTCAAGGGTGGAGCTTAGTTGAGTCCCTGTGCGCTCCGGGGAAAAGGTGTTCCTGTAATCTGTCAGTCGGGACTCATTTCGATAATAACATCTTGGTCTGCTGCAAGTGAAGATTCTGAGGGTATGGCCACACAGTCGCTAGCAACTGATCTGGTTTTGCTCCCTCACCTGTGAGGTGATGATTGACCTCGTGTGTACTCTTAGTTTTCCTCAGTGTGAAGTGTTTTCACTTAGTTCACCACTTCATTTGGCCTATTATTTCTGCCGTTTCACAGTTACAGCATTAAAGCAGCCTCAGTGGCTTTTTTAAACACATCTCTTTTTCAGTGCACTGCTCTGTACACTGCTTGCAGTCGGTTATTCTGATTTCAAACCTTTTTAACCTGTTATGACTTCATTTGTTCTGGGTTCTCTGACAGTATCTGTACAGTATGAAGTGTATGGGATCCCCTATAGCTGCTTGCAGATCTTTGTATAATAACGAGCAAGGTGAGGTGCTAGTATGCTCAGGGAGCAAATCTTCCTGCAGCAGTCCTCCCTTGCAGCCATTAGTTGCCTGCTGTATCGGGAAACTCATTATGACTGCAGTTAACTTAGCACTAGAACATCGCTAATTGACCAATGCAATTTACAAAACTAATTTTTCACAGCTCAGGGACATGAATCATTACTTTATCTTGTCACTAAAGCATTTACTTGACTTGCTTAATTTTAAAGTTATCATTATAAAATGAAGATGAATTAATGTTCCAAGCTAGAATAAATGAGTCGCTAATAGGTAGTTCTCGGAGTTGAGTTTTTCTTGTATGGAAGATGTGGCAAACCTTGAAATTAGGTTCTACTCTCTAATGATCTCTTTCCAAATTATTGAAATTAATGGATCTAATGTGAAATGGTTGATTTTTTTATATTAAAAGCTTTAAGTGAGTCTGTTTTTACAAACCTTTCCCCCTCCTCATTACTGTTTTTAAGGATTTGGTGAAAATTCACAGGAATCTAACACAAGACATCAATGATTCAATTGTTAACAAAAACGATCAGAACCTATATCAAATTTTTATTAACTACAAGGAAAGGTAAGATTCGTGCACTCTTACTAATTGTGATAATCTGTGCTCGATTTGGTCAAGTATTTTACCATAGTTTTGTTGGAGTATTTCTGAAACAGAGTTGGGTTTGATGCCAGTATACTCATTAAGCTACTCTTTGGTGTTTTGAGCCTGGAAGTCCACATGTAACTTATTGCTACATGAGCCCTCCCTCTTCTTACCCCGGGTCTTGGCAATATTGGTACACAGATGGGTAACATTTCTATTTTGAACAAATCACAGATAGCTTATTTCGCATGGCATTTTTTCATGTGAAGTATCCCAGGTATTTTATAGCATGTCCCTGCATTGTTTAACAGATAAAATGTTATAAGAGGGGAAGAAGGGACAAAACAAGGCAAGGGTATGTATGAAGGCTATTCCAGGGTAAAGAAAACGGAAGAGGTCAGAACTTGAAAGAAGAGAAAGGAGGTGCAAAAGAGAAGAGACTGGGGTCTGACCTTACCCTGCAGTCAAAGGTGTAAAAGTAAGAGTAAAGCAAACGTGCGCTACCTTCAAGCTGTGAAAAACAGCCAAGCTGACAACAGGAGAGCTCTGCCATGTCCTGTAGGCTGATTGCCAGTTTTTTACCCACCTTTTCAGATGGGTTTTTCTGCCAGCACTGAGCAGCTGCTGGGCTGTACAGGTAAACTTATATGCCGACGATACTTAGCTGAAAAACATGTGTAGTGTTGGCTGCAGCGCTGACCTACCTTGAAGTAACCCTTGGGTTATGGTTCACAATGAGTTCCTTCTGGGACTACAGCGGGAAAGACCTGTGGGAGCTAATTGGGTTTGCTTGAGGGTGATGGGGAAGGCAGGTTTTTGCAGTAATAACAGGCTTGTGAGAAATTGCGCAGCAGCATCTGGAAAACATTAGGAGAGTTGTTTTCTGAGGAGGAGGGTGTCCCAGGCTGCCCATAAACAGCCTTGCCTTCAGAGACCCTCTGTCTCAGCTTTTATGTTGGAGCAGGACACCATTATTTCCCTGGCTGTTAGACTTTATGCTGCTGTAGGAGGGAATGAAGGGCACAAGAAGTTGTTCCAGAAAATGCTTATCTTTCAAAAGTAGGTTTGAGATGTGTGGCAAAAGGGAGACAAAGGACACCAAGACAAAACCTGAAGTTTTATATTATACAAAAATGAAACAGATGGAGGTAGACTCAGTGTGTTAACCGTGCAGTGCTTAGAAGTTATCAGAAGTGGTGTTAAATCAGTATCATCACTGCAATTCTGAAAAAAGGAATAAAAAAAAAACCAAAAAAAAAAAGAATGGTCAAGTGACAGCAAAAGAGATTTAAGAGACCCCAGTGGAAAGGTCATGGGAGCCCCAAAAAGGTATTTGAAGAGTACAGAAGGAATCACCTCAAGAAATCCATGGAAAGGCAAAAGCAAACAGCACTCTTTGCAATGGGAGTTGCAGAAAAGGAACACTCCGAAGAGGGGCAAGAAACTCCTATCATAAACCCAGGCTCTTTCAAGAAGCATTGCTGCCCTTCACAGCCATGGAAAATATCTTGAGTTTTTGTACATTATTATTTTGATCTGAGAGCTCACAGGGTATAACCTGGTAGGAACTGTTGGATTTGTTTGGGTAACCTACCAGTTCCTTGAAGGAGAGCTGTAATGAATCCTGTTAAGCCTGTGCAGCAGAACTTGGGCATTATAACCTTGGAAGGTTGCAGTGTTGTAAACACTACGGACTGTTGTTGTGTTAAACAGCAGCTATGCTGCTTTTTTAAAGAGTCCTGTATTTATGAGAACATATAATTGTGCATATTAAAGGAAATCGCAGTGGTTATACAGCATTTTGAAGGTAGCTCAAACTTGTGTTCTCTTGAATATTTTTCCTTGTATTCACGCTGTCCATTGAAGTCTGTGGCTAAACCCTCTATTGCTTATTTAGGCACTGCTCCTGCTGAAAGAAGGATTGTTACCCATGTATTTGTGAAAAATGATCAAGGATTGTTCTTCAAGAATAAAAGAAACATTTGCTTATTTATCTCTTGCTTTGATTTAGATTGGTTATTTATGGACAGTACTGCAGTCAAGTGGAGATAGCGATATCGTGCTTAGACAACATCTCTAAGACAAAAGAAGATGTTAAATTGAAGTTAGAGGTAACAGTAATTTTTAACGTTCTCATGTGTTGAAATTTCTAAGAACATGTGTCTAGACCCTGTGCTCTTTCGCTTTGCTATTATTATTGCTGTATCAACTGGTTTCCTTCGTTTGGTTGATATTCTTTATCTCAAGTTTGATGTAGGTGCTTGGCCCATATATCACTGAATTTTCATATATATATGATTCATATATATATATATATATATATATATATCACTTGAATGTTTTTACTTTCTAACTCTCTTGTCTTGCTCTTTGTCGTGCTTTGAACTAGGAATGTTCCAAGAGGGCCAACAATGGGAAATTTACATTGCGGGATCTTCTGGTGGTTCCCATGCAGAGAGTGCTAAAATATCACCTACTGCTCCAGGTATGTTATTTTGGAAATTGAAGGGGGCCGAGAGCAAAACTGTGTGTGTCACCAGTGAATTGTAAGAATGACAGCTCAGGGTCTTTGTCAAAGGGTGGTGATTGACATTTCCATGGATTTGAGGCTGATCTGTTACAAAATAAAATCCAGTCAAGTGGAGGTTTTCTTACGGAGATCATTCCTCAGCGCTGAAGCATATGTGGGAAAAAGGAGTAGAAGGAATGAAACACAACTGTTGCTGGGTATCTGAACCTCTCATTCTTGAGGTGTTGAAAACGGTTAGTAGTACCAAACTGTCATCATGTGAGCCGTTACCCCCCACAAAAGGAAGCTGGACCATACTTAGAGCATACTTTTAAGATGTTTCTTTGCTGTCATAAATGACAAGAAAGCCGTATTTATTTTGAAATGCTTTTTGTTATAACCAACAAAGCATTGGCTTTTGCAGTTAGTTCTGTAATAAGGGTGGAGAGTCTTATAAATTTAATTTGATAGCTGTGCCAGGAGACTCATTAGTTCAGCTGTGAAGAAATATATTACTACATTAGACTGTCAGCCCTGCTGATGCTTGTAAAATGTCCTTTTAAAAAGATATACTGCTTGTATGCAAAGCATAATTTTGTCTCTGCAGAGCAACATACATTCAGTAATGTTAATTTTTTGAAATATTTCTATAAATGAGTCATCAATATTTTGATCAATGGAAAATTGGGAAAGAAATGAATGGTACAAATGTTTCTAAAAAAAAAAAAGAAGTTGACATCTGAGTCCTGATTTTATGATCAACCTGTAGATTATGAAAAAGTGATATACAATATGCCACTATGCCCTAGTGTATGACACCATAGTGTACGTTGTACAAGAAAGAAGTGTTTATGGACTATGAAAGAAAAAAATCCATTAGTTAGCATTAGCATTGTAATGGGAAGCAGAAGTACTTATTCCTTCATTTCCTAGGATTTAACAAAGTACGTTAACTGAAATGTATAATTCTCTTCTCAAATTATGAAGAAGAAATAACCTTTTTCACTTCATAAAACCAAAAACAGCCCCTTTCTCTTCCATATGGGAAGTGACTGAAGTTTTTTTAAAACAACATTTACGTTTAAATATGTCTTCTGAGTCAGCTTTATCTTAGGCATAATGAGACAGTGACTTTCCAAGCAGTTGCACAGTTACCTGGGATTTTATTGCCAGCAGACTCTGTGGACAAGCACCTGCTTTGGAGAGGGACGATAAACCGTGCAGCAACGTGCAGATGAACTCGAGTTTACGTGTGCTTTCAGCATGTACATACACTAATGATCTGATTGGCAAGTTTGAAGTGTGAGACAGAACAAATTAGCTTGTAATGGTGGTTCATTATTGGCGAAGGTCGGTGTGTAGGCTATAATCATTCTTAACCACTTGCCAATTACCTGTTTGCAGTTTCCCCCACTCAGTTACAGGCTGCTCCCTATGCGGATGAAAATGTCAATTCTTGACTTGGGTGTTCTGGTTACGGCTCTTGTCGTCTGTGCCGGGTGGTGGGGATGAGCAGTGATAGCTTCAGTTTATCAGCTGACAGACGGGAGGTGAAAGTTGTATCTGCTCTGTCCGCAGGAGCTGGTGAAGCACACTGCTGATCCCATGGAGAAGGCAAATCTCAAACTGGCACTTGATGCAATGAAGGTACATATGCATGGCAAGGAAGTGTTTATGTTTTGGGTGGCAGTAACAAGAGTAACTCGAACTCTGTTTCCTGGAGGAGATAACGATCTTTACAGCAGGTCAAACATGTTTTTGCAGGTCGCTGTGAGCTTTGTGAGTATGTCAGGGCAAGTACATAGTTGAGGGCTTTGCTCGAGTCTGGGAAACAAGCTCAGTAGTTTCCCGAAGTGGAGGCTTATGAAATGAAACTTCCTCCTTTCAGTTTACCTCTACATCATTTTGCTGTCATATAACACGATGAAAAACAGCTGTTTCAATTACGTTAGTCTCTCTTCCAAATTTCAGGAATGTTTCAAGCACTGTAAGTCAGTTCTAGCCAAGATGAGCAGTTTCCTAGGGAGATGAAGGCAGTTACCTTTCTTTACAAGACTTTCCCCTGCCACGTTAATGATCTCTGCGGCTTTACCTTTGAAAACAGAGGTGTGTGTCTGGAGGCAGAGTGTCTGTCACCGTACATTCACCTGTGAGTGGCACAAACAAACGCTTTATGGAATAGCTTTGCTGCCTTATGGATGAGGTAGTACATTATGTGTGCCTCTGTGCGGCTTCAGAAATGAAGTACAGTTCTGCTTCGGTTGGCTTCACGGCATGAAACGTGACATTCCTGTGCTGGGATTGTGAAATTCTTTCTATCCTTTGTGGGGAAAGAGGCCAGCATGGTGTAGGTCGTGTCTCCTGTTGTAATCTCCTCGGCCCACCGAGGATGCTGAAGTCAAATTAAGGTTTTGGTGTTCATTGCGTTTGGTGGCTGTTGGACTAGAAATAAAAAGACTTCAGGAATTAAAGAACTGAGCGATCTCTTGCCATAGTGGCTGTAGCACTTATGTGCTGGCTGGCAGGACATAACTAGCCAATTAAAAAAACCAGGCACCCCCCACCCCCAAAAAACCCACCTGGTAATGGCTTCTCTCTGCTGTGCAACAGGAAGAGCAAGATCCTGCTACTGGGGCAGAAGCGTCTCCCCTCCTAATAAGCACCCAGGCGTACGATACGCTCACAGCTCGCGTGCTGCTTTTGAGCTCCCTTACGCACGTGTTCTACTGTACGCTCCATTGACCTTTAGTCTGATTCTCAGATTTTGGATGTTGTTGACTGCCTTTCCGAACCCTAAGTGTGCTGCATAAATTACATTTCCATCTTTAATCTTGAAATTAAGACATTAATGAAATTCAGAAAAAAACAGCCCTTTTTTACAATCAATTATGTGTTTCCTTCCTTCTTGCTACTGAATTTGTGTTTCAATAGATACGATGAAGGAAGTTGCAAATAGGATTGAAGATACACAGCGGCTTTTTTCCTTCATTTTCTTTAAGCATACATGTAGGTAATTCTTGAACATTAAAAGATAATTGAAAAAACACAACCCTAAATATGCAGATAAGTCAAAGACAAAATCAGAAATGAAATCTCTAAAATCGTGTACTGGTGTGTCTGTGGCAAAGTTTATTCCCTCCCTTTTTCTGTTGATGCTCTAGGACTTGGCTCAGTATGTAAATGAAGTGAAGAGAGATAATGAAACGCTCCGTGAAATTAGACAGTTTCAACTATCAATAGAAAATTTGGTATGTGATGTTTTTAATTTATACAGTTCTAAATCATTTTTGATCATATATATTGATAGAAGTATTTTTTCCCTCAGTTCATATGAGATTATAGTACTCTTGGTGGTATTTAAGTGTAAGTATGCTTTGCTTGGTCTGGAATGACATAAATATTTAAGTACAGAAATGTCTAGTATTTTGGGAGTGAGTCTGTACTTAAATATATTTGCAGAGTTCAAGGTTTGTATTTGTACAGTAACGCAGGTGTTTTTGTAATGGTAAAAATTCCCACTTGAAGACAAAAATGGAATGGACCAATTCTTTATTGCATTTATATGATAATGAGGAAATGATGTTGTTTCCAGGCCTGAGAAGCCCTTTTTCTGGGGTTAAAGGTATCCAACGTTTGAATGGGTCATCATCTGGGCACTTTTGCTATACTGAATCATACATAATACTTCTTTTTCAGAACCATTCCCTCTTACAGTATGGAAGACCTCAGGGTGATGGAGAGATAAGGATAACTACGTTAGACAAACGTGCGAGGCAAGACAGGTGATGGCATGACTTCTGCTGTTTGCTATTAAAAAGCTTGTAAAGTAACTCTGTAAGTTGGAGGTCAGTCAGCTCAGTGATTCTCGAGAGCACTTCCCTCTTCACTCTGCGTTCACGGGCCTATCCATCGTTCACCACGTGGATTTGCCAAGTGGTTCTTGGGCAGTTAGCTATTATGTGATGATCTAAGATATCTGACTCCCTTGCAAGTTATAAGTCACCAGCTGAAGTACTTCCAGTGTTTATTGTTCTGTTATTCAGTAGTTTAGGTGGTCACCTTTAAAATTTTCAATGCCACAGGCAAAGGTGTGTAAAATAAGATGCTGGGCCTTGTCTTTCTGGAGTATTTTTAACCATCTTTATGTCGTGTTTTCATAGGCATATCTTCTTGTTTGACCTAGCTGTAATTGTTTGCAAACGGAGAGGTGATAATTACGAAATGAAGGAAATAATAGATCTTCAGAAATACAAAATTACAAATAACCCCACTACTGATAAAGAAAATAAAAAGGTAAATGTTTGTTGCTAATTAATCTAAAATGTGTATTTTAAGCAGCAATTGGAAATATTTTGCCGGAGTTCAGAATGTGTATACAACGAAATTTTATGTTTTGAATGCAACATGAAGTGAATATTTAGGGATTTCAACTTTATTTCTTTTGGTGTAATTAAAACATTGGAGTAATTCCTAAGTGAACACAATAATGTGGTCTTGCTCTTCACAAAATCAGGGAATTAAGGAACATAGAAATGACTTTTTTTTTCCTTTTCCTTTCTTCATAACTGATGCCCTTTGAATTCCCAATCTTTTTATGCAGTGGTCTTATGGCTTCTACCTCATTCATATCCAAGGTCAAAATGGTTTAGAAGTTTATTGCAAAACTAAAGACTTGAAGAAAAAATGGCTTGAACAATTCCAGATGGCTCTGTAAGTACATTTTAATTAAGGTAGAATCATGTTCATCACCAGTGTAAGGATATCACTTAGATTATGCTAACTGCTTTCGCGTTTAGATTCTTGTTTAATACATCCTAATTACCTACTTTGTTTGACTTCCTGAGTAACAACTGACAGACATCTTCATGAACTGAATATTTCCCTGAAAATCCTCTTGGAAAAGAAAGATGGCACTCTAGGCTATGTATTACTTTCCAACTTTGCTGCTGACACGGGTTTAGTAATACTGTCTTAAGCAGCCAGGGGAAATATTAATTACTTTAGCAATAAATATCTAACATAACAGTGACATTCTGTCCCCTCCCACTTTTATTTTGATTAATTGAAATATGTTTTTTGCAAGGTGTTGCTGATGATTTGAGAGGGGATCCTGGCATCTTTCCTGGTGGCTTTTAATTAATTCATTGTTCAGTATTTGGATCAAGTTTCTTGGCTTATTAGAGTTAGTTTCAAGAGGCTGATTTCCTTTGTATGTTTTCGACTAAAAGAGGAGGTTGCTTTAGACGTCTTTAAGTTGTCCAGAAGCAGCGCTGCGGATTCTATGATTGTTATGCAGCATGAGCTTCATTTCTACTTCTGGTTCGTCTCAGAAAGACAAACATGATTATTGACACCTCAGGTATTCTGATTAAATTTAAAACATGCGAACAAAGGAGTTGGATGATGGGGTGATGCTTGGTTTATGGTTAAAAATAAAAAGTGTGAGGGGGAGTGAGATATTCCCAGTGAGAATAGGGACAGCATTATTAAAGATTGTTTTGGATGTGATTGTGAAGGTATGTGGATTTGGAAAAAAGGCTGTAATGACCTGATAGGAGTGAAACCTGCTCACAAACTATGTACGTTTGCTACAAATGTAGTATAAGTCCTAATGATTTAAGTGAGCAGAGCCTGGGCTGGACAGAGATTTTAATGCCTTTGTACTAGAGTTCCCATCTTGCTGATTTTTATTAAAGGCAAAACTGGCATGTCTTTTGGCAAAAATATCTGGGTAGCTTAGTGGGGGATGGGAAGAAATGTTTATTTGTATGTGTGCGGGAAGTTGAGTACTTTGCCTTTTTCTGTCCCTGTGGTCTCCCTGCTGTAAGGTTGTCATTGATGTTTACTTAAACATAGATAAAACATGTATGAAAAACACGAGGAACTCAGATTTATCAGCTTTAGCATTGCAACTGTCAATGGTTCTTCAGGTGCCCTGGCCCAGCGCACAGAAAACCCAACCAACCAAACCAAAACCAGCCAAGGAGCTAAGGAGAGCAGTAAGAGCTATAGTTTTTTTCCAGGCCCGTATCCACAGTTCTTCCCAAACATGTTTATCAGTCCGTGCAGGACCCACACCCTCACCCTGCCTTGTGGGTGGTGAGTGGGTGCAGCTGTGTACCCGTATGCAGTGTTGGGCACTAGCTGGTGCTCATGAGCTGTGGGTGAGGGTGCCTTTGATACGGTGGTTAACCGTTGCCCGTTGGCCTATGTGAGCATAACAAACTTGAAGGGTTGACAAGTTCATGTGCTACTCTTTGCTCTTGGGCAGATGCAGCTGTGGTTGAAAATGAGTGGTGCTGTCTGCCTTGTTTCGTGTGGAAGTTTGTCCTTCTCTTAAACTTTTCCCTCTAGTTTAACCTCCTCCCATGTGATGGTAGATGGCCGGCCCAAAGGGTTGTGATGAATGAGGTGAAATCCTGTTGGTGGTCGGGCACCAGTGGTGTTTGTTCCCCAGGGATCAGCGCTGGGGCCAGTTCTCTTTAATATCTTCATCAGTGATCTGGACCAGGGGATCGAGTGCACCCTCAGTAAGTGTGCAGCTGGCACCAAGTTGGGCAGGAGTGTGGATCTGTCTGAGGGAAGGAAGGTTCCTGGAGGTTGCAGAGAGGTGGAGGTTGGTCTTTTCTCCCAAGTGACAAGCGATAGGACATGAGGAAACAGCCTCAAGTTGTGCCAGGGGAGGTTTAGATTGGATATTAGGAAAAAATTATATTGCATTTATTTATATTTACTTATATTTCTAACCACTAGGACTGAAAACAACGGGGAGCGTCTACGCTTCGTGAAGTTTTCTGTATCTTTCCATCAACTCATTTACAAGGGTTGGACTCCGTACCGTGTTTCCCTCGGCAGCTCTCCCAAAACATACCTCGGTGTATGCAGTGATAATGATATTCTAATGCATGCTGAGGCACAAGAGTCGGTATTTGGGAATAGACTAAGCCAAGTGTTTTGAACACCTGGTTGGCTGGTTTGATCTGTAGTTCTCAGGGGTCTCTGCAGGGCAGCCTGTCTGTTCTAGTGTGAGTTTGCTCTGCAAAGTAGCCATGATGGAAATTACGCCATTATTCATCATACTCAACTATAATTGCTGCTTCTATGTGCAAAATACTTCTCACTACTTAGAAATTTCACTGAGTCTGCAAAACCAGCGCAGTTGAAGGGGTGAATTATGTTCTTGTTTGATTATCAGAAATGATGTTGTTTACCAAGTTCCAGACAGAAATTTCAATGCGGTTTTGTTGCCTTTGGGATAACGTTCTGTACAAAGTCAGGTCTGTGCAAGTGTTAGTCTAAGAACATAATGAGAGAACAAATCAGGATCTCTCATTATTTTGAAATTAAGAATTAACCTTGTTGCCCCTAGAACAGTTTTATTGGCATAGCTATGGCAGCTAGGCTGTAATTCCGTAGTTGTATGTTTTAGGAGCTAGGATGTTTGTACCAGTGTATGAACAGCAGTGAGTATAGTCCTATTGCTGAAAAAGGCATCTGCTGTTGAGATGCTGGTGCCACTGAGATGAGAATTTGTCTTCAGGTATGGGAAGCTTATGTTGTTGATGAGCTAGAGGAGAATGCTGCTTTGCTGGCTGGCCTCGATTTAGGCTCGGAGGGCAAGAACACATTAGGCACACTTGATGTGGAATATCTTTAAAGGAAGGAAGGATGAAATCCCAGTGGAGTTTCCAGAGTGTTACTTCTCAGACTGGCTAAGCTTCGGTTAGAAAACTAGTTTCACAAAGCTGTGAAGATGTTGTACCTCTTGGCCAGCTTTGTTACTGTGGTGTATGGCGTGAGAGAGGTTGGGAGCGATGGGGTACTGCTCAGAAGAAACGGGGTGAGCAGTTCTGTTGCTACTCTATGTATTTGCTGTTCTCCTGAGACTGCTGCTTTGTTAAGAAAATGTATATTACCAAAACACCTCAATTTTTATCTTTCCCAAGAATTTCACGAGGGTTATCAGTGAAGCCTGGTCATACACTACATCCTCAGCAGCAATGATCCTGTGGCACGGCTGCACCGAATCTGATGCTCTTGACCTGTTCACAGTAACCTCCACAGCAGAGGCTGGGTCACCTCCTCTCTTCTTCCTCCCCTGCCTTTTTTTTTTTTAGTTTGTGTACAACCTTCAAAATTGCTGGTTATTTGGGAGCACTGGATTTTCTAGATGGCAGTAAGATGAAGTAGGACACGCAGCAGCACAGTTGACGTTGCAGTCAAGCTCTTGAAGCTGAAACTCTGCTTTGTAAATCTGATGAGTCTGAGAGGTTTTGGTAAAGCCAGCAGGCAGAGAGCAGTGGAGGGTGTTGTAACATATCACAAAAGGCTGAGTTCTCTCTTGGTGTGCCTGTTCCCTCAGTGATGGAAGGGAGTTTTGCACGCGCAGGGGAGCGTAACTGCTTATTGCCCTAGATGAGATGCGCTTCTGAACAGCAGTAGTGGTTCATTTGAGCAGTCGCTGTTGTGTTCTTTGAACTCTGTTCACAGAAGTGGATGAGCCTATAGCTGTAAGGGTAAATAAGCACCTTTTAAAGGATGGTACTACACAGACCTTACTGTAGTAGATGTGGAATGTTTAATTTAGCATGTCAAATAATTGGTTTAAATGCAAAGTCATTTCCTACCCAAGATAATATTAACAGATGTGTACAGCTAAATTACTGCACTGAATTACTCGGCCAAATTTGAGATGTCATGTCTAAAGTCGAAGTTTGTCAGCAATATGATAAAGTACATGGTTTATTTGCTGTAACTAAGCCATTGAAAACCTCAAAAATTGACTGCGGGTGTGGAACCTTTTTGTTAGATTTTCTAGTAGCGTATCCTGTCTAATCGCTTTTCTCCTGTATTAAAACCAATCACAATAATCAGAAGTAGTATGCCTCACACCTACACATTACATGAAATATTTCATACTTACGTTATTCAGCTTAGGCTAAAGCCACAGCATCTCCTGGAGAAACTGGCTGCTGTTGGCTTGGATGGGTGTACTTTTGCCAGGTAAAAAACTGGCTGGCTGGCTGGGCCCAGATGCTTTTCTTATGTAAAAAATGCTGATATTTGAAAATAGTTGACTACTGTGTGTCAGTGAATTTATGCTAACCAGTGGTTTTTGAAAGAAAGAACGAACTCTTGTAAGTTGAGGTTGTCCTCCTCTATTGTTTGTGTGTATATACCTCAGCTATATTACTTTATTGCTTAATTATCAGGCTTAATTTCTTATAATGTGGCAAACTGCTTTTCTCATTGTTGCTGTAATGAGTTTAATTCTCTTTTATTTCATCATGAGATGATAGAATAAATACTGAAAGAAAATGTGTTGATGATTACTACAGCTGTCTGATATTGACACAAAATATTTTCTTCCATCCCCTAAATATTTCTTTGTGCTGTTTGTTTCTTGACCACAGTAGACTCTGGAGCAGGCACGTGTTGTGTTCACAAGGGCAGACACGTTTTCCAAGAAAGGTCTCGTTCTCCCACTGCTTAATGTCTTTATCCATTAGCATAACACGGCATGCATTATCTTACGCTGGTTTGTGCTGAATTTTTGTCGTCCAGTTTGCTAATTTAATTAAGTCTTTCTCTGGTTTCTCAATTGTGCTTCGTAATCCACTCTAAACGTGGCCATCAGCAAACTTGGCTTCAGTATATGTTCCCAGACAGGAACATATTAGACAGAAACACAGTTTAAAACCTAATCACAGCAGAATTTAGGTTGGAAGGGGTGGATGGAGATTGTCTACCTCAGTCTCCTGGAGGGGTGAGGTTGCTCTGGGCCTTGTGAGCATGGGTTTGGTACTGCTGCGTTTCCAGGCACACAGCGCCACTGTCGCAACAGTGTTGTAACTTGCCTTTAATTAGGCTTTACTCAACATCTCTTTCATGAGCTGAGAAGTGCATGAAAACATCTCGCAGGCAGAGGAACCAGGCCTCTTTAAATGTACTTCGTTAAAATTTCACCTTCAGAACTACCATGACTGTAGTTTCTGCTTTGACACTGTTGCTGAAATTGCAATATGAATGTCACGTCTAATTAGTAATGCCTGAAAAAATCAGTGAGAAGCACACGATCATTATAGTGATTAGGGTATGCAGTAATTGTGTGGAGTTAATGAATCAGATTTTTTATAAATGTCCAAATAAAAGAGATTTCAGACATGAAGGCTGTACAGCCCTCAGAAATTAGTGGTTTTACTTTTAATTACAGTGTGTTTAAGTTTTAGGTCACTACAGAGTTTTGCAGCCACTCCAGTACAGTCTAATACGTTTCTGAAAAATTACCGTTTCAGCGAGACATAAATTCAGACGCTGTAGCTCAGGGGACGCAGAGCACGTCACGTGGTTGTAAGGAAATAGCCCCGCGATTCGTTGATTCTCAAAGCTGGTAGGTGCGTGCGCAATCTGTGTCTTAGATTAGGCACGCTACATGAATCGTAGCTAGAGCTCACGGGTGTTCTGGATTTGAAAGGAAACTGGTACAAGAAACGAGGTGGGTGAAGAGTGTTCTCTGGCCGATCAGCATATATATTTCAGATTCGGTTTGCACTCCGTGACTAATGACGTTGGTCAGCTTCACCTCAGCGCATCCATAATGCATATGCATGAAGACTTTTCTGAGAGAATGTTTGAGCTCAGACATATTGAACAGTGACATATTAAAGCACTTTATAAAAGCCTTAGGTACCTGCTGTATTTTTCGAATAGCCTGCAAAGGTGTTTCACTTAAACCAACCTCACCCAGGTTACCAAAGGAATAAGCAGAAATGTCTGCCTGGCCTTCTTGATCAGTATAAATACTTCAGCACTGCAAAAAATTCACGTCAAGTTCATGTCTGCCGAAGAAGAATGGTGGCTTGTTCTTTTGCTATGACACCAGTTGTTTTTGATCAAGTGTTTTTCAGGGTTATAAGCAACTATTCATGCCGTATTTCTAGCTAGACAATTTCTTTAGATTATTCCAGACAGTGGAGAAGGTGAAAGCAAACCAGAATTTATGCAGTGTGTAAACGCTTGGCGATGATAAATATACTTTGAAATTATGTCTTCTGGTTCACAAAAATCAAAGATTTCCCAATCCTTATGTTTTTACAACTTACCTTAGAGTGTGAGAGGTATATGACTATGAAAATTAATAAGTGTTTCTTAAAATTCAGTGAAATAAATTTGTGGTGACACTACATCATAAAAATAAAGTACCGCCATCTAAATAGTGGGTTTTGTGCAAGCTGTTAGTTTTTATTCAGTCTTTCAACATAGAATGCTGCGTGACATGCTTGTCTTGATACTTTGGCTATATGAACAGATGTCCTAGCTTCTCCCTGCAAACCCCTTATACCTTTTTTCTTAGCAGATTTAGGTGTTTGTCTGGTAATTTACAGGTTTTCACCTGTATACATCCTATATTTTTACATTTTTTACTCTAAAACATAGACATTTGTCTTCCTTTAAGTGTAAATATATGTTAAAATGCTTGAGGCTTATCAAGACAAGCAACTTTATAAGTTTGGATTTGTGAGGCTTAGGACTTTCACAAGTAAGACTTAGCAGTGAATATTAACGTGTATAAAGTATTGATGCTTTTGATTTACAAATACTGATATGTGGCAGAGCTTTGTTCCTACCAGGTGGTGTTTAAACATGTTATACACTAGCTCAAAGCTGTCCATCTCCTGTGCTTTTCAGGGAAGTAGGCTGATAAGGAAAAAGGAAAGCCATTATATTGTTTGAAACAATGCAGTACATTTCCAAAAAGTTAACAAGATAATTTCCTTGATCTCAAAAAAGCCACTCATCATATGATCAAATAAGCAAATTTCCTAGCAACGCCTTAGAAGTTGTGCGTTCTTGATCAAAAGCACAATTTACTTGTGAGATGGTTAATTGAATTATATAACATGTCTTCTTGATGGAGGCTCTTTGATGTGACAAACCAGAATGTTTCAGTATTAGCATATGGAGAATTGATTGATTGATTAATTCAGTAAATAGCATCTTCAAAGATGATTCTGAAATATAACAGACGAGCTGGAAGAGAGAAAACGAATTAACTGTAAGTAATCAGCTTTGCTTCTGAGAAGACAAGGTAGGAAAGAAGCTGAAAATATCCTTTGTGAAATGCCAGTGCCCGCTGCAAGTGAGAATACCCCTGAAAAACGCCAGTGTATCTCTTCACCTTTTGACAATAAATAATTAACTCTTTGTGAATACTCAAAAAGCATTATCTCTGTTACATTTTTGTCTCTGCACTCTTATCTCGTTGATGTATGACACAAATGCCTTTCTGTTAGGTGACAGCGAGTTGTATGAAGTGGTCTGTTTAAATGGTGATAGTTACCGGAGCCAGAATGTTTCATGTGAAAGGAGGGATAGTGCAAATGTGAGGCTGGTTCCACTGTTTGCAGGGAAGAGGATTCTAAGGGACGTCGGCTGCATATCAGAGCAGGGCGTGAGGCTGAGCATCTCTTAGGTCCAACTTTGCATGAAATTCTTCATACAAGGTTTGGCTGAAAGCTTTTTGTCTTGTTTGACAGGAACGGATATGGTTTTCTGGATTTCTGTTTCTTAACTTCTGCTGTCTGTGTTACTACTTAAAAAACTGGAATATGTTGCAAACGTTAGCTGTGTTTTATTGCCTAGTCACATTTTCTGAGATGCTCAGTACCAGTTGTCACAGCTAACTTCTGTGGTGCTTAACATTTTGAAAGGAGGTCATTTGGCTGCATAATGGGGATTTTAACTTGTCTTAATAAATAATTTCTCTTAGCAATTAATAACTTAGAAATACTTCTGGCAGATCTGGGTTTATTGATGTGTTTTCTACAGCACTATCAAGTACAATAAGTAAAACTGGACTGAAAATTTTCAGTGTCCTCAGGTTTTAACCTGTGCCGTTCTCTGTATAGGCTGTACTGCGTGAGTACAGCATCAGATTTCGCATCACATACACCTTAAAATGTTCTTCAGCAGTTCGTGCTCAGGGTGTCCATAATTCTCAACAGTTATGTATGGAGCATTTTAAATTATTATAAGCATAACTTGGAGCACAGGATAATAACAGCTCTGAAATGCAAAGGTCTAACTCGGGGTTGAGAGTTGAGGAGAGTTCAAGGTATTGAGTTTTGTCTGAGCTCCCTGTAGTATTTCTTCTTTCAATACTTAAACCAGTTGCAATTCATGGCAGACTCCTTATCTGATACTTCATGCATCTGCTTATTTCTTATGCCTCTGGGCTCACAGGTGGGCATGCATACATTAACTAGTCTCCAAAGCCGGGTTCTAATCAAGTGAAATGGCTACTCAGTTTCAAATATAATGCACTTCTAAAATTATGGGCTATTCTGCAAACATCTCCGTACAACTGGACCCTGTGTAATTTCCTGTGACATGATTGCATTTCTTGAAGAGACCGATATGGGAAAAGGACCTTCCAAACTGTACCTAAATAACATTTCTGCAAAAAGGAGTTAAACAAAGAACAAGAACTATCATTAAAACTTTCCTAGCATGTTTTTCCCTTTTAGGGGAAAACTGTCAACCCCAAAGGAACGGCAGCTACCTGTGATGCCGCTGGGCAGCCTGGTCCCAGCCCAAGAGCGTCCATGCTCCTGTTCCAGGTCACTCAGAAACAGGCTTGTGGGCTTGCTGCTAGGGGAAGGAGAAGGTCCCTCTCCTACCCAAGCTGGGTTTTGACAATGGGGAGGAACCACTCTGGGCTTAAATGATACCTGTGAGGGTTGTCATCATCCCCTGAGATGATGCAGTCAGTGTTTGCAATGCCTTTGCTGTCTCTGTGTTGAACAGAACCCGTCGAGGTCAGCACCTGGTCGTGTTGATGCCCGGTTTTGTTTTGCAGCTAGTCATTTTGGAAAGGAGCTTTCTTGATCCGTTTGCAAAGGGCTACTTTTGCATTTCTGTGTGGTGTATTTGGTCTTTATTTTCCTAGGGGTTCTGTGATTCCTGCAATGTAGCATGTGTGTGCTTTGTGTGGTGGAAATAGGGTGTGCATATATCCGAGGAATATCAAACTTTATTCATTTCTGTGTGTGTTTTATTTTCCTTTTTTTTTTCCTGTAATACATTTTCCCTCCCAGTTTAAGAAAAAATAGTTGAAGAATAGGGAGGAGATGTTGAGTTGTTAAGTACACCAGAGAAGCAATTTTTCAGCATTAATTGAAATATTAGTAATGGATATAAACAACACCTTCTCAGTGGCCAAGACCCAGGGAGGTGGGGCATGTGTGCAAGTCTTAATTCCTGAAGTCAAGCCAGTATTGAAAAGCTGCCAAGGAAGCAATTAAAAAAAATGGCCCTCAAAATACGGGAGAACAGACAGGACTGGTCAATAGTGGAGGACAGCAGTGGACCCTGCAGGCAGGTTGTTTAAACTAGAGTTTCTGACCGGTAGCATTAAAGGTAATAGAAAATAGGTTTAGAATAAAAGAAAGAGGAGTTTTTTTCTTTGAGCTGTGTTCTGAAGTCTCCATCCTTTAACCCCTTGCAGAATACGAAGCCACAAGATGATAGCCTTGCAGTGCTCTCTGGAGACATCCAGAGCTGCTGGATGCCTTCTGGTTCCTAGTGCTGTGCTGAGATTGACAGCCGTAACCAGGAGCCAAAGGCTGCAGATTCTGGTTGCTTCTACCCTTCCCACTTTCGTAATACCGCCTCTTCTCTTTTGTGTGCTCTTTTTCAGTAGGAGCAGTGTTATTTGCGTTTCATTAATTTCCCATTTAAAATTTAAACTTGCTATACAGAATTTAATTAATCTGATCAGCGTAATAATTTCTTTTATCCCTTTATTATATTTTTGTTAGATTTGTTGGCAGCCAGTAGGCTTTCAGTAATACGGCCGTGCAAAACAAACTTGAGGCAGTAGTTCTTCAAGTCTGTGAGGCTAGTACTGAAACATCTGAATGGCCAAACATCCGATGGAAGATGTACTCAGTGTGTTTAAATTTGTGAAATGAGGGTTTTTTCATTGTTTATGTCCTTAGAAATACGGCATTTCTGGAAATGAAGACTTGGATTTTAATGCGCTTATTGTCCATGTGGCACGCTTTTAGCATCGTAGCATCTCTTAGCACAGTATCTGTAGTAATTACGTATGTAGTAGAGAGATAAGGTAGTTTTGGGGCTGAGAGTTTAGTAGTTTTCCTGGTGTGTTTTATTTTGTAAGCCTAAACTGTGTAGAGGAGATATTTAAACTGTCAATTAAGGAGGGCATCTTGGTGCCTAGTCCACTGAAGAAATTACATTTCCTTTGTTTAGTCCAACCAGTGGTGAAAGGTAGTTTTGTGATGTTTCTCTTTTTGGAAACAAACAAGTATGTGAAAATGCTGAATAAAACATTGAATTGTTGCTGTAAGGTGCGAAATGCCCGGTGTATGCCACTGCTATTCAGACACATTCTGATCTTCACGTTGTCTCATCAGAACATGGTTTTGATGAAGTAAGGAAATGACAGTGACAAATCCCATCTAAGCTGCTGCATATCGCTGATGTACACTTGTCATTGTGGTCTTGGAGCACTTTAGACCCAAGATGTTCAAAGTTCAGTTTTGTAAAATGACGTGTAGAAGTTACACTACTTGAGATGTCAAGATCGCCAAGGTTCGTTGCTTTATTTTGACTTAAGGATCAGTGTTTTGGTAGTGACATGTTTGTCTTGAGGGTTAAGAATGACTTTTAAGTTTTTGAACTGTTATTCTGAGTGCTAGAAAACTGTAGCTGAACTTTGATTTTAATCATATGCACAATTATTTTGGTATTTTGAAGTAGGGTAGTAGAGAGGATATATTCCTTACTCCATAGGAACAGGTGCCTAGATATCTGACAAGATGATTTTGGGCTGTCTACAGCATTACTCTGGGGTCAGCTGTGCTGTTAATTTAGGAAAAGTTTACTACTAGAATGAATTCTGACTGCAGAAGCTTGTGGGAGACTCTTGATAATGTGACACTTCGTGACACCATTTGTGAAGGTGTTGGATTATATGGGTGGCTGAAGACAGAGTTGGCCTAAGATCAACATACTCTTCTGAGAAGAACCAATAGAAAGAAGTGGTGCTGCAGATATGGAGAAGTGTTTTTAAAAGGAAATATTTAATATACACAAAGTCAGCAGAAAATGGAGTGCTCCGAAGTGTGGTGATATCAAAGCCAACCAAATAAAATACCTGCATAACTCTCTTCTGCGCTGAACTCTGCAGACTTTACAGGCTGAAGATCTATTCAGGGTTGCAGGATTGAGTGAGGATGGTCATTCTGCTCCTGGAACGGTGGCTCTGATGGCTGATGTTGAGACAAGAATTGCATGTGCAAATGATGGAGCCTGGCAATACAAGCATCTGCAGGTCTCTGGGTTGGTGGTGTAGCAGTGAATTGGTCCCAGTGGGACCAATATTGTTCAAGGAAGTTGGGAAGAGTAAAGTTTTACTCAGAAGGCTCAGGGGCAGCCCAAGGATGTTGCTGTAGTGACCGGAGTAAATCTGGTTATGGGGATCCAGTACTATGCGAGAGAGGGCACTCGTGGTCGTCCCTTACGAAAACTCGGCTGCTGAGTTGAGGAGAGGATTGGAAAGATTTTCCTAATTATGGATTCACTGTGTTTCTGTATCCTGACATTTTGTCTCTGCTAGAGTGTAGGAGTTAAAACAGCCTGGGGAAAAAGTAGAAGAGAGGAAGGGAAACTACTTCTGACTCCCCACATTGCTTGTAAAAATAAGACAGAGTTTTACTGTGAAATGAGGAACATGGCCTCTGTCGTTATTTACCTCAGATTAAGGATTCCTGGTATATGGGTGAATTCCTGCTCTGGCCACTCATCAAGATTGTTTGACAGCAGAAATAGATAAAACATTTCATTTGCAGCTAGCCTGGGGCACCCCACAGTAGAAGTTGTTTGGAAGGAGGACTGAGGAGCCTCTGAAAGGGCTTGACTGGTGGCTGTTCCACCATGACTGGGAAGGAACCCAGTTTGAGTCCCAATTAGATACTCCTAATGCTGGGCAAAGGTTTTTCCTTGGTGTTCCTGCCTCTCCGTCCCGGCAAGAAATCCTCCTTCTGAAGAAGAAAATATTCTTAGTATTAAGCTTAAAAAAAAAATATTGGCCTAATGTTAATTTTTTTCTATGTCTCAGAACATGGCCACAGATTGGGAAGTAGGAGGGGAAAGAAGATTTGAGAGCGATGACGTCTTCTCTGCTGTGTAGTGGTAGTTCTGGTCTGTGTTTTCAGAGTATCTGCATAATGCTGTGACTAGAGCTGCGTTATGGTTGGACGTGACTGTGACAAGCTGTACGCTATGCTGTGACTGCTGCTTTGCCATTGAAGTGATCAGCTTTATTTACAGCCTCAAAAAATCGTGGATGTTATTCAGTGCAGAAAGTTTTCTGGACAGAAATTTCCTATGGTCCTTGTGGTATTTGGGCTTGGACAGTCACAGATGAGTTGTGCTTAATCTCTAGTTGGAAACCTTTGCGTGGTATCGAGTTGGGTTATTTTTGCACCATTTTTGATTTGTTGAAAAGCAATATATTGAAAATGAAAATATCAACCTCCTGGATTCATTAAGTTTTCGACTTCACATTAAAAGACTTGCTGTTTGATTTACACTGCTGCAGTGCATCACCTCAGATTCTCTGACTTGTCTGATGTGATGTGACTACAGGACTGGATTTGCCATAATGCAGCATGACTGATCAGGAATTAGAATGTGCAAGAGTTTTCCTGTCCACACTTAGCGCTGCAGTATATTTTTCTGCACAGCTGCTCTCATTCCACCTCTACACTTACAGTAGATGGTACACATTATATTTTCATTTTTGCTGTAGCTTTTTCTGGCTGTTGTTATATCATTAGTTATCTTTCTATATTCTGCTTCGCTTTACAGTGCTCTGTCTTCACGGTGAGCATGTTATTTCTTATTTTGTGCTTTTCTAATGCCTCTATCAGACTTTAGATGACTGGAAACTTTGCTTTTGCATAGATGTGAATGTTTGGTTTTTTGAGCAGCGATGAAATGCCGCCTTGTCTGACATGAGTCAACTGATAAAAATGTATGAGTATTAATATTCTTAATACACTGTTACTTTATGAAGAGAATCAGGAGATAATGGGTAAAATCCTGGACTTTCTGAGGTGTGACTGATTCTCAAATTGGAGAATATACTTTGCTGATGTGCAAACTGAAATAAAACACAGGACACTTTCCCCACTCCTGTTTGACCTCAAATCTGGGACAAATTAGGATGAATGAGTGAAATAGAAAGGAAGAGAGACACGAAAACTGGAGTGTTGCTCTTTGCAGTGAATACAATGGCATTGTTCATTTTGAAACAACTACTTGGAAGTATCTTCTAAGTCTGTGCAAAAAGAAAGATGGAGCAGCAGGTTAGGTTTCTTTTGTTAATTCCTGCTCTATCTGCACAGAATTCTCTAAGATGCTGAGGCTCCCAGATTCACTTCGTTTATGGGTGCTGTACTTCAGTGATCTCTCCTCTGTTTGATTCACTGAACTTTTGTTGTTGGGGATTTTTAGGCTGTATTTTCTGTGTGATGTGGCTTTGGGGGAAAAATGTTCTCTCTTAAGTGAGGGAGGAAGGGCTAGCAAAACTTAAAGGGTCCTTTGGGCTTATGAATAGTTGCTGGGTGCCCCTAAAAGAGCTACTGTGGCTCATGTCTTGGAAAAAAGCTGTTTTAGCAGACCTTTGTGCTAGCTTGGCCTTAGCCAACAAGGAAATACATGAAGTTAGACAGTGGTGAATTGGTAGGGAGTCTGAAAGATGTGTAGGTGCTGAAGGAAGAAGAGGTTTTTAGGTAGAGGATTTATTGAAGTAATCGTTAGAATCTCAGAATCGCTCAGCCAAAACCAGGTGGGGTTTAAAGGAGCTTGAGGGATTCAGGCCGTATGCTAGGTTTTCATGATCCTTAAGAACTGGGTAGTACTTGGAACCAAAGTACGTGTTCCCGTAGGTAATATTTTTCAAGATAAATGGAAGTTTGCATTATGTTCCAAAGTTGGTATTGTAATCTGTTTTCAGTTTTGTGTTCCTCTACTTGTACAAGTACGGCAAATGTATCCAAATGTTAGCGTACAGTAGAGCACCGAAATTGTGAGTTGGCTTATCTGGATAAAACTTCTGTGTTGTTTATTATGTTATAATTCGATAGTTTAGCCCATAGGTGCACTAAAACAAGTTATGTTGAAAGTGAATGGCCTTTGACAGCTCTTCTATGGAGCAACTGCTTCATTCTTGGCCATTTTAGCACTGTGCTTTATTTTCCTCTCAATAACTTTTTCTGTTAAGGACTGTAAAACGAAACTGAATGGCTTTATAAAATATAAAGAAACTCAAATATTACTCTAATATAAAGAAGAATGAACACAGTCTATCATCTTTGTTCTGTTAATAGGAGGTGTATTTTCAGTAGTTCATGTATTCCAAGCTTTGTGGAAGATAGCCTGAGAGAAGCATAGAGGAGAATTTTTACATACCAAAGCAGGTTATATACTCATAGGCTTGTGTTAAACAATTGTCTGTATGAGCTGGTAATCTTTTTTTTCTTTTCATACACTCCACTTATTATTTTTGAAGATTGATCCTGTTCTAATTAAATGAATGGGGTTTTTTCTTTCTCTCCCACCCCCCCAATGGTTGGGTTTTTAGGATTAATTTGAGATGCTTTCAAATCTGTTGAGATTCTGCACATGAGGCTGATACTTGTGATATGGGTTTGCAAGCTGTCCTGGTCTGAACCAAATGGTCAGCAACAAGCAGCTGTTGTTGGGAGTGTGAGCACTATAACGTGCTCTAGGGGAGCTTTCAGGGTTGTCCATAATTAACTGTGTAGCCTAAGAGGTTTTAGCAGCCCTATGGCAAATGTGTTGTGAAATGCAGGCCTTGCTCTGCAGGGTTAACAGCCTGAAAATAATACATTTATAGGATCACAGAATGGTTTGGGTTGGAAGGGACCTTAAAGCCCACCCAGTCCCACCATGGGCAGGGACACCCTCCACTAGCCCAGGTTGCTCCAAGCCTCATCCAGCCTGGCCTTGGACACTTCCAGGGATGGGGCATCCACAGCTTCCCTGGGCAACCTGTCCCAGTGCCCCCCACCCTCTCCGGGAAGAACTTCTTCCTGATGTCCAATCTCAATTTCCCCACTTTCAGTTTATCCCATTACCCCTTGTCCTGTCATGTTGTTCTTCTGGTTTAAAAAGTTCTTAATTTTTTGAGATCGGTTTTTATCCTGATACTTGGACCTTCCTACTGTGAACGGGTGGTAGTATCCAGGCCTGTTGTAGCTGGCAGGAGTTGTGGTACTGTCTCTGTTTCTCTTATGGTAGGTGTTAGTGAACTAGTTAAAACAGTGCTGAGTGTGAGGTTATTCTCAATCATGAAAGCAAAATCCCATTTGCTTTTTGAGTGCAGTTTCATTTTCAGCACGTTCATTTTCAGCAGGTGGATTAGAAGACTGACCTTTCTGACACTAGGTACTTAAACAGATGCTTTGAATGTTTTTTTCATAAGCCTTTTCATTCAGTCCTGGAGAGATTGATGCTTGCATGGTTACCTCTCTTTGTTTCATTGCAATTTGTGGCTGGTCTATGTTTTAGATTAGAAGTTATTTATAATACATAAAAATCCAACTTATCTATTAAGTATCTCTAACTTTAAGGCATGAATTTGTAATTTTGTGTGTCAGAAAAGCTTCTGCTCTTTGAGTTTTGTAGATTCTTGCATTTGTATACCCTCAGGATTTTTCCCCCTATTTTAATTCCTTTGCATCATGCATTCCTGTGTTTTTGGTAGAAAAATCTCAGAAATTCATGGAAATCCTAAGCATTCAAATATAAGTAATATTTTACAATACATCAATCCTTATTATATATATTCACGGAGTGTTCGGGGTTGGAAGGGCCCTCTAGAGACCATCTAGTCAACCCCCCTGCCAGAGCAGGATCCCCTAGAGCAGATCACACAAGAACAAGTCCACACAGGAACAAGTCCGGGCGGCTTTGGAAAGTCTCCAGGGAAGGAGACTCCCCCCTCTCTGGGCAGCCTGTCCCAGGGCTCTGTCACCCTCACAGGGCAGAAGGGTTTCCTCACGTTCAGGCTGAACCTTCTGTTTGCCAGTTGATGGCCACTGCCCCTCGTCCTGTCACTGGACACCACTGAGCAGAGCCTGGCCCCATCCCCCTGACACCCACCCTTTAGATATTGATAAGCATTGATAAGATCCCCCTCAGCCTCCTCCTCTCCAGGCTAAACAGCCCCAGCTCTCTCAGCCTTCCCTCAGATGGAAGGTGCTCCAGGCCCTTCCCCATCTCAGTGTCCCTGCGCTGGGCCCTCTCCAGTAGCTCCTTGGCCTTCTGGAGCTGAGGAGCCCAGAACTGGACACAGCACTCCAGCAGAGGCCTCCCCAGCACAGAGTAGAGGGGGACGAGAACTTCCCTCCACCTGCTGGCCATGCTCTCCTTAAGGCACCCCAGATGCCACTGGCCTTCTTGGCCGCGAGGGCACACTGTTGGCTCATGGTCATCCTGTTGGCCACCAGGACTCCAAGGTCCTTTTCCCCAGAGCTGCCCTCCAACAGATCAGCCCCCAACCTGTACTGGAACACGGGGTTGTTCCTCCCCAGATGGAGCACTTTACACTTGCCCTTATTGAATTGCATCCGATGTCTCCCCGCCCAGCTCTCCATATTCTTGTCTGGTACAGACCAGCTTACTATTATGCACCTAACACATCAGTGTTACTGGTTTGACAGTGTTAAGGAAGTTTGGGAATGTTAGTGAATGAAAATAATAACAAAAACCAACCAAACAAAAAACCCCAAATGAATTGAAGATTGCTGTTCTTCCCCCAGTCTTGGAAATGGGGAAGATGGCTGAAAAAATTGAATGGGTTGCTTAATAAAACTTAAATAAACCTGCAAGCAGTCACCAGTGCAAGAAACTGATAAGTGGGTCATTTTAAAATTATACTTATGCTTCTGAAAGGGATCGGTAGGGAGGATAAATGAGGCACATGTACAGCAAAGGACCAGTGCTTTGTCCATAAATTTTGAAACAGGTCTGCCAACAGTGTGTTGGTATCTCAGCAGTGCGAGCAGCCTCCTTCCATGTCAGGTGTTACATGAAGTGTGTGTAGCAACAGCTGCGGGCATGGGGCAACTCATGTAAGAAAGGCTAGCCAAACCCTAGTAAGTATGTTCTAACTGCTTTTGTAATCTCTTGAGTTATCCCGTGTGTTGCTGCGTAATTGTGACCTAGCTGTCCCAAATTCGCTGCTCGTGTTTTCAGATGTGGTGGTTCTCAGTATGAGCTGCTCCTCTTTGTACATCCATGCAACAAAATATTTGAGAAAGAAAAAGTTCTTTAGGTCCATAAAATGATCCTAGTTACTTGGACAGGAATAAAACCCAAATAATGTTTGTTTTGATGTATAGTTTTCTAGTTATTGTGACAGCAAAGGTAGTTACAGGGTGTATTTTAAGGACCAGGTCTGCATACTATCATCATTCAGATTTCGTTTCAAGGTGTCTGGTCCATATTTGTGGATTGCCTCAGTGAAAAACATTAAAGTGTAAATAAAACTAGTCATGGATTCAGATTTCCTTCTGTGAATTCTGCATTATGCTCTTACTTTTGTTGGTTTAAAGATTTTCAATTTCTTTTCAGGTCAAACATACGGCCAGACTATGCTGATACAAGCTTTCATGAGTTCAAAATGCATACCTTCAGTCGAGTGACGTCTTGCAAAGTCTGTCAGATGCTTCTGAGGTATGAGATTTAAGTGTGGGCTTTTTTTCCCTTTTCCTTTTTCCCCAGGTCAGAGGAGTATGTGGAATTACATGACAAGACAGAACAGTCATGAAGTCATACACAGTATTTCTTGTTTATAAAAACTAGTAAGATTTTTATAATCAGATTGCTAAATATTAGCAGGAATATCAGAAAAATCAGATGCTGCTGCTTATAAATACTAAAGATGGGGAGATTTTGAGAGACAGAAACTGGGGCATTCACAGGCATTTCTGAACCAGAGAGATGTAGACAAATTGAGAGTAGATGATGCAAAGACAGATAAGAAATGCTTTAATGAACAAGGAATTGTATGGCTAAGAAATGCCAGGTTTTCTGCCTCTTACCTCTGAAGCACACACATGCTTGCGCTTCCTTAGTTTCTCATTCATTATTGGAGCCATCTTTTAGGAGCTACCTTGTTTGGTGGTGGTTTCTTTAGTAAGTATGGCTTGTCCAGTGGTATGTATTAAACCCAAATTTCATAGTGCAAGTTGGAGATGCAGAAGCCGTATAACCTTGGCCAGTTCAGGTGCTGTTGTTGCACATTGTTGAAGTTCTCAAAAATGCAGCCACAGCATTTTGGAAAGGGTGTTTGAAGTATGGGTAGTGATTTTTTTAAGCACAGGCATGGAATAAAGTTAACTTGGGTATGTTCCTCACTGTCAGGTGTTTTCCTTCAGTGACTGTTTCCCTGAACAGTTAGACTGACCTGCATTTTCAGATTCTTTTATTTAGATGATTTTTCTTTTTCAGTGCAGTAATGCCTATGTGACTATGAAGAGTGGTGCAGGCATCCTGAACTTAGAGACGGCAAGGCTAATTTATGAATTTGAAGCCGTATAGTGGAGCCATTGTGTCTCCGTTACTGCACTAACTGCTGTTGCTGAGAAACAGCTGCCTTGCTTGCAGGGCTCAGTCTGCATGGTGCTGCTTTGTTCTGCATAGGCATCCCAATTAGGTTGGGTATCCCCAAGTGCTACCTCGTGTTATATAGACATGTCCCTGGATATCTAAGTTGTGTTTAAAGACTATTGGACTTACTGTCATAAAGTGCCTAAATCACTTTTTCAAATGGTTTTTCATTTTAAGCTTCAAAGCTAATGTGTAAATATGTGGAAAAAAAATCTGAACCTTAATGCCTAATCTGTAAGTGGGGATAAAATCCCAGTCTTACATGCATCTGTAGTGAAGGATAATGTTATGTCTTCACTTGTATCTGGAGAATCTTGCATTATTGTGTAGCAAAAAGGAAAAAATAAATATGGAAAACTGCATTAAAATATTTCTGTACTTTCTACCTATTTGTCTTTGTATTCTGACACGTGAAAACACGGAGCTTCTGAATGTAATTAAAAATATATTTCATCACTAACCCTACAGAAATTGCTGTGGTAAAAAGCAGTTGCTGTACATTTCTGTCAGGTTGAACTTGTTCAATCCTGTGTTCCACATGAGATACCAGATTTTCCTTTGAAGCTGAAGGTGTCACGTTAGACTAGGGTGCATAATCATTCCAAAATGATAAGGATAAGGAGGCAGAAGCAGATCTTGGAGAAGAGTAAGCAGATATGTCAGTAGATGGAACTCTGATAATGGCTCAGTGGTGCATGTAAAAAACTGTATCCCTGTTAGCCATTCAGTGAATCGTACCTAGGAGAAAAGCCGTGCACAGATCTGAAAATAAATCTGTTTCCTCACCCTCAAATTCATTAAGGGGAGTTGGAAAACACTCGGAGTAAGGAAAGCGACTGATTATTCAGCAGCTCTGAATATTAACTAAAGTGTACCTGGGTATTATTTTTTTTTTTAATACGAACAAATTCAAAGTCAAGATTATTTGCAATATAGCCCATAAATTTCGTAATGCTTAAAAATGTATTCATACTTACAGCTCTCTTGAAATGAATCTTATCCTTCACGGTGTCTGGGCAAATTCCCATTGAGATGACACGAAGTGTAGATCTGTAGTAGGATGGATACGTAAGGGTATGATTTCAAGTGTACTGTGCCAAAGTTGCTTTGGGCTAAATTGAACTGGAGACCGTTACTCTACTGGTAGTCCAGAGGAACTACCTGGTTGTGATTTTTAAATGGCCAGTAGCAACGAAAAGCAGATGAGCTGCTTGTCAGTTGTCACTTTTTCTGGACCCTTTAAGGACTATTATTATGCAGAGTAGCACATGACTTCTAATACCTTCTGCCATGTCTCTTATTTCCTTTATGCCTGGAATTTATTACCTCTAATGTGTCACTACCTAATTTTATTTTACAGGGGAACATTTTATCAAGGCTATTTATGTTCTAAGTGTGGAGCTGGAGCACACAAAGAATGTTTAGGAAGATTAGACAATTGTGGCAGAGCTAATTCAGGAGGTAAGTCATTTTTATTGTTAGAATACCATTTTTAATTAGGACATAAAACTTGCTAGATATAATTAAGGTTTAATTTACCTCTAATTTGTGTTTATTGTAACATACATACTTGTGAAACTGCCATTTATAAGCACAATTAGAATTGCATTTAGAATTCATAGGGATTTTTATTGCTGCTAAATTGATATGTTTGAAAGCAGGAGAGAACTGTTATAGGTCAAACCCAATTTCTTTGTCAGTGTCGTACGCGACAAGGAATTGCTCTTGTTTTAATCGTAGACTGCTCATGTGTAACCCCTACTGTACGGCATATCATCTATCATCCTTGTGGTTCTCCCTTTGTGTCGATGTCAATCTTCATACCTTTCTCTCAGCTCCTAAAGCTGTTTGTTTGTGTTGCCTCAGCTTCCTCTTTCATCTCTTTGGTTTCCATGGTTTCTGTCCACTCACAATATTCACAAAAACGTGATTGATGGCTCTGTACTTCCCACATCTAAGGGCCTTTCTTCTCCTTTTCGTTTAATCGATTGCTGTACTCTGCAAGTTTCTTCCCTGCCTCTTGTCACTTTGCACTTCCCCCATTCTTCTGCTCTTTGGGACCTCAAGGACTCTTTTGACTTCAGCTACCATTAGGTCTCCCTCAGATGACTCCAGATTTTATCTTTTCCCTTTCTGCTCAGTAGTGTATCTGTAATTCTCTCTCTGCCATCTTCTGGATCTGCTACTGCTCCTGCCGAATGTTAGCTGTCACCATGTGCCCCCCTTTCCCTTCCCAGTACCTCTTCCTTTGGTGGCAGCGAGTTTGCTACACTCCAGCCAGCCACTATCATATCCACAGGGCCCTTTCCCACTCTGTTTGGGCTCTTCCTTCTTTCTAGAGGTGATCTGGTGTTACTGGCGGGGAGGACAACTGACAATCACACACACCCCCACCCCCTAGTTTCCTGCCCCATTAGTAAGTTTGAATCCAGTTTGAATGTGTGTGAGAGAGAAAAGCCTTTGGCACACGTGATGATTTCTGTCGAGTGTGGATGTATGTGCTGGGAAAATTCCTAATGGATTGTTCTCACTTCTCTAAAAACGTGTATGTTCCTTTTTAGAATTATTTCGTAAGAGTCTGAAGTTTCTCATGCCTCATATCTCACATCAGCTACTGCAACCTCCTCTGTTGGGGTATTTTCTTTTTGACATTACTACGTGCAGTCTTTGCAAAATGCTGTTGCAGAGATAATATGTGCCCCAGTGTGGATTACATCCGTGATTTCATCCATTGCTCTTCCCTAAGCTTCTGCCTCAACATTTTAGGTGTAGCTTTTTGTTCCTTTCACAACTGTATGAATGTGTCTTTTCCCCGTTTGCCTTATGTCTGACTTCAACTTGGTTTTTGGCTCACTGTGCTATTTGCCTGCTTTATTCTGTCATGAAATCTCCTGGCAGGTAGGTACTGACGTCCATCGCAGTCAGTGAACTTGCACTTTCTCGGTTGCTTTCCCGTGTTGGAGATCTTCCATGCTTTCCTCCAGGTCTGGATTTTTAAAAAATAATCTTTTGTAGATCTGAAAACCATACAAACAATCACAGTATTTTTATTTAAAATCCTTTTTGGACACAGGTTTTTCATAGAACCTCCTATGGATAGTCTAAAGAATATAGTATTTATAATTACACTAAAATTTGAATATTTTAAAGCAGTTACTTTAAATTACTAGAGTGGGAAAGCAAACACCTACTGTTCTTCACAAGAGAGTGATCTTCTGTGGTGTAAACCACCCCTACTTCTCCTTTTTTCTTTCTTTCTTTCGCTCCTTCTGGTTTAGTTGCTTTTGTAGGTTTTATTTTAATTGGATAGCTTGCACCCCAGGAGGCAGGAGCTGGTCTTTCTGTTCCTTTGTCAAGATCTGTGGACACATATGGTGCAGCGTGTGTCAGTAACAATGACCATAAATGCCTAGATAACACAAGGTGTGGGTTCTGGCAGTTTTCCTGCATGTGTACGCAAGTAATGCAGGGCACTTGCTAGAGGAAACAACATACAGAAACCCCAACACGTTTCTGCTTCTTTGTAAGTGGAATAAATCATCATTTTACAATGAACATGAGCTGGCAGTGTGCGCTGGCAGCCCAGAAAGCCAACCGGATCCTGGGCTGTATCAGGTGAAGTGTGGCCAGCAGGTCGAGGGAGGGGATTCTCCTGCTCTAATCTGCTCTCGTGAGACCCCACCTGGAGTGCTGGGTCCAGCTGTGGAGCCCTCAGCATAAGAAGGGTATCGACCAGTTGGAACGAGTCCAGAGGAGGCCCCGGAGATGCTCCGAGGGCTGGAGCCCCTCTGCTATGAACAAAGGCTGAGAGAGTTGGGCTTGTTCAGCCAGGAGAGGAGAAGGCTCCAGGGAGGTCTTACAGCACCTTCCAGTACCTGAAGGGGGCTACAAGGAAGTTGGGTGGGTGGGGGGAGGCTTTTTACAAGGGCCTGTAGTGACAGGACAAGGGGTAACAGGTTTAAACTGAAAGTTGGTAGATATAGATTGGACATCAGGAAGAAATTCTTCCCAGAGAGGGTGGTGAGGCCCTGGGACAGGGTGCCCAGAGAAGCTGTGGGTGCCCCATCCCTGGGAGTGTCCAAGGCCAGGCTGGAGGAGGCTTGGAGCAACCTGGTCTGGTGGAGGGTGTCCCTGCCCATGGCAGGGGGTGGGACTGGGTGGGCTTTAAGGTCCCATCCAAACCAAACCATTCTGTGATTCACAGCAGCAAAATGTCATGCTGGATTTTACTTTAAATCATTGCCCTGATTTGTGTAAAATGATACTGTACTGGGTCTTTCTTTATTGAATTGGAAGCAACTGGATTGTTAAGGTACTGTTATACATTCAGCTTATGTCCAGGTGTTCAGCTCTCTGTCCTCTCCTCAAGCTTCTTTCTCTCTTTGGTCTGGGAGCCTTCACGTAGAATAAAACCAGATTTCTGTAGCTCTAGTACAAGCTGGAAGAGTTGTGTGTCTTTCACCTGCTCCTGAGGCAGAATGGCGAGAGGTGCAGCAAATGTGTCCTCTCCACCTGACAAGGGGCTTTGGCCCATGAGTAGGAAGGCAGAGCTTGAGATTTTTTCTCTACCCTCTTCTGTTTTTGCTCTTTATTTGTCTTTTTAAAGAAAGAAGGGTTGATTGAGCAGTGCTGCCCATTCATAATGTGCATTGAGAAAGAGAAGGTTTAAGGAGGAGCTTTATGCCTTCCTGCTTCCCTATATGGTCCAGAAAGGGGTGGGACAATTGAGATGCTTTTAAATAGCATTTCGTGCACCGTGAGTAGAAGTGGTGTTCTGGAGCTGTTTTTTCACTTTCCTAGAGCTGTGCTGAGAAATGAGGTCTCCCCTGGGTTATCTGCCAGGCCCACAAAGTTCCGAGATGTTGTTGAAGGAATGCAGACACAAAGATAGCGTGTGAAATTCAACATTTTCACTGCATTTAATGGAAAAAGTATGGTCTACATGCACAAAATTCGAACATTTTGAATCTTTGTCTTTTGAAGTCTTTAGAGAAATTAATTTATGGTAAATTTAATTTTTCTAGTGGTGTCATTTGCTGCTCCAGTGGGAAATTAGCAAAGGTGGCCTGCGAGTCCTATTAGATAAGAAATTGTGGTGCATAGCCAGAATGCTTCAGCAGTAGCGAAATGCCTGGAACGTTTATTGTATTCCTTTTGTTTCTAGGGGACTATTACAGCCTTTTTCACAGGGTATAATGGACATGAAACACAATCATCCTTTTAGAAAACTGGACATTATTATTCCCCAGTCATGTGGTATTAGTTACAGCCGCAGACATGGGAGAGATACACATATGTATATATATGTATCTCTCCCATGATACACGTGGTCTGTTTGATCAGGTGTTCTGTCATTCTGCCAGTGGTGGGTTCCAGATGCTTCACAGGAATGTGCAGATCCTCTGTGTGGTAGACGATGCCCAGGAACAAGGCTACTTTTTGATCCTATTAAATTTTCTTTTTATCTTTTCGGTGTTCTAAGAGAGAGTTCTTATGTCTTGTTAATGCGTTTGCATAGCTTCCCTATTTTTGTCTCTGGAAATATCTAACTGCATTTCACAAGTGTTGGAACAGTGAGTTCTGTAAAGTTTTCATGTGACTTGTGGTGTGTGGGGTGTGGCTATTTCTTTTCTTCGTGGGTTGCATATCTTATCCTGGTTATGTTTGTCCTTTTTACCTTTTTAATTGAATGCGTGACTTTGGGGTTTTTTGAGAAGGGTCAATGGAAGTCTTGGCTACTTCTATATGAAAAATTATAACTTTCATGATTTCTTGTTAGTATACTCTCTGAACTGGATAGTCTTTTTAATTATCTCTTCATAAATGGGACTTTTTCTGTGCCTCCATTTTCGTTCCCATTCTGTAGACCTCGTCTGTTTGAAAAGTGGTGATCAGAGTTCAAAGCACTGCGATGAGAATACATAGTTAGGTTTCCTAAAGGCATTTGAGGTTTTCTCAGCATTTTCAGGTTTTGTACAGTGTAAGATTTTGTTTTTAGACCACTGAGCAGGTGTTTTTGCTAGCCTTTCTGAGATGATGCTTAGAACCTCCCTGAGTGGATTAAATCTTTTTGTATTTCATTCCAAGTCACAGTTTGTGAAAATTCAGAAGACAGGCATCCAAAGACACATGAAACCTTGAGAATGACAGATTTAATAAGCGTATCATTTAAATCTGACACTTACAAGTGAAACATTGACAAGATCTGAAGATACATTGCAGTGCTGTCTCGCTGTGCCTTACACACAAACATATGCCAGCTCGTCAAATCTTCAGCTTCAACGCAGGCCAGTTCGACAGACTATAGAAGTTGCAGCGATAAGATGTGGAGTTACTCTGTTGAATTAACAACTAGAACAAAATGTCTGCATTTAGACCTTTTTTAATTGCTACTGCCCTTGTTGCTGTAATTTGGCAGTGTTGAAGTCTTCTGTGCTCATTTCTGTCATTACTGATTTAAATTTCCCCTCCAAAATGCTGCCCTATACATGCTCCTCTGCATTTTCATGTGTTCTATACCCTATCACTTAATTTTTCTGTGACTTGAAATTCTCCATGCCCCCCTTTTCCGTTCATGTTCTGATGAACTCCTTCAAATCTGATTGTGCAGTCTTAAACACAAGGCCGTACGAAATCCTGAAACAGAAGGATTACAAAACTGTTGCACATAGTTCTCCGACAGGGCCATTTGTAAGGATTTATGTGGTGGTGTTTTCTCTGAGGGCGGATGATGTGGAGGTCTTCTCTTTCCTTTCTACCTCTTCTGTCTTCTCAGCTGCATTCATACGCCTTATTTCAAGGCACAGGACGATGCTGTGATGCATCTGGTGGTGCTCTCCCACTAGCTGGAAGGGTTTATATTTGGCTGTGGTGAAAAGCAGGTTCTTTGGCAAGCAAGCATGAGTAAGAGCCACCCATAGTAGACAAAGGGAGAATCTGTCTCCCTCTTGATTCCCACTTTCATTGTACAGGTTGTTCTGTGGCCCTTGCACTTTCTGCAGAGGTCCTCAGGACTGACGAAACAGCATCGCTCAGTCCAGAACATACTGCACAACTCCGGACTGTTTCCTAGTCCAAACCAGCAGAATTAACAATCCTTTTCTATTGCCAGACTGGAATTTTTCCAAGTCCGTATCTTGGATTGCATGTTCTCAGGCAAATGTTTGCTGGTTCAACAGGCTATTGAATACTTCAGTTAGGTGAACTTGCAGTAATGGTTCTAGAGCCTGAAAATGTTTTGAATATTTTAAATACGGTGCCAAACCCACAAAATTTTCCACTTCATATTGTGGATCCCAGGGAGTATTAGAAGTATCTCTCATCAGGGCATAAATGCATTAGAAAAACATTAACTGGGCAATTTTATAGTAATTTTCAGTTAACTTAGGCATGACTCCTTTCTCCTTCCGATAATTCTATTTGAAAAAGTACTACATTTCCTTAGGTGGAAAATAAGTTTCTTGGAGTGATGAACTGTAAAGAAAATGTTACCCAATGAATGGGTTAAGCCTAGAGTCGCTTTCATATGGTAATGTGTCTGCCCAATAGCATGGTCCATGCTGTTTAGGTAATAATTGCTGGCTACAGCACACTAGAGATTCTTCAGAAAAAGCATGTGGTTTTAACATCTAAAAAGAAAGCAACAGCTTTCACTGTTTACCTTTTTGCTGGCTTGATCAATAGTTGCAAAACTGCTGGCTCCCCTCCAAACCTGCTGTGTCAACAGAATTGACAAGTCAGTACTCAAATCCCGGAATGTGCCTTGGAGTTATGCCACTTCTTATTTAACTGCAGCGAAGGGTGAGCCGTGGTGTTTAACCATCCTTGCTCAGCCTGAACAAAAGTCACTCAGGGGGCTTGATATTTTGTGCAAAGTCCTGCATTATAGTACTTCTAGGTCACAAATTGCTTTTCTTTGGATTATGCAATGACTGGCTAAATGACTGGAAAGGAGCAGGTGGTCCCACAGCTCCTTCCAAGTGGCGTATGTTATAGTTCCTGCATTTTAAGTATTTTGAATTTCCTTTTCAAATAGGAAGGTGAGTAGTTTACTACATATCCTTTTTATTTACTCTCCATTTAGTTAGCAAGGAAATCCAGCTGCTCTCTTGCATCCCTCAGGAGCAGCTTATTCCCACTTTTCCAATCTGTGCCCCCTCATTTATCGAGGCCAGCTGCTGCTCCTGTTGCTTTTGTAGTAAAATGTAATTATCAAAAAGTGACCCAATGGTATCATGGTCTCAGTGAATAAACAAAAAAACCTAAAAATTGTGCTCAACTACTGCAGTCCCAGTAGCTTACTGTTAGAGCTGAGAACTCGCTCACTTGGTAACTTCGTTGGCACATGGGTCATGAGCAGGAACTTGAATGAAAATAGTCATGGGTAAAGTACCTACTGCTGAATAACCTCAGATGTTCTTTTTTTTTCTGAAAAGAAGAAAGAAATAGATTGTGTTTGTTTAACATTTGTAAAAAAGATATCTCAAGGAAGCAATTCACAGAATTCAATATAGAATATTCTGAAATACGGGAATATTTAAACAGTATTGAAATAAGACAAGCGTAAGTCTTACTTTTGAATAGGCTTTTATGTGCAAATACAGATAGTGGATAATTTTCTATTATTTTTCTATTCCTTAAGTGTTAATAGTGAAGTCACAAATGGCAGTTCGGTCTGTCACTGTTGGCAAGGTTTTGGGTTTTCTTTCTAATCCAATCCGTCTACCTTCCTTTACATGAGACTTGTTTTATGCAAATTATCAGGAGTGTTTATTACCTTCCTGTGTAGCCATTTCTTGAATCCAATTATTGAAAGTTAATCAATGAGTTTCTTATTTATTATGAATAGTGTTGGGATGCTGCAAGCACCAAACAGAACTCATTCATCTAATTGGGTTTGGGGTATTTCCTAGAGGGAAAGATAATATTCAACAGCAACCATTAAAAATTAGGTTCATTCATTCCCATTGGAGGATAGAATCACATTTCAATTTTGCCTTTTAGGTAAGAGATCTGCAGAACTAAATAGGCCTTTTTAAACAAACAAACAAAGCACCCTTAGTCTGGGTTTGAGGTTCTGGCCTCTCCTGCAAGTCCTTGCCGAAATGACTTCCCTTTGTTTGTAGCAATTTACAATGCTGAGATGAAACATTCAAAAAAGGTGATTTTGTTTAGATTTTGGCAAAATTTCTGTAAGGTTTATCAAATTCCAAAAATAAATACCAAAATTATATTGAATTTCAGCAGTCCATAGGCAACTAGTTCCCTCAGGCTCCGTAGCAAACCTCAGTAGTCGACCTGCATCGCCTCCTTTGGGGTGGGCTTTTTCTTCTTCTCCTTGCTCACCATACAAATGCAGATTAATACTTTGGGAAAGTTTATAATCATAGAAGTGTTTTCTGTGGATGACAAGATGATATGTCTTTGGCAGAGAGGAGACAGTAACTGAAAGTGTACGCGAGAAGAGCTCTGCCAGTGGTAAACACAGGCCATGCCGCCCCGGCCGAGCCCTCAGCTTGGTCTCAGCATGCCTTATCTTTGCATAAAATGCTAGGAAGCCAAAGAATTTTTTTCCCACACTTTACTGTTTAATGTAACTTGGTTTTAGCAGAACAAAACGTTGCAGATAAAGCTTTTTAGTTGATTTACTGTGAATACTGCTTATTGTTTACAAGGTATTACAGTGAAAGTTTTCCAGCGTGATGGAGTACACACCAGGCATCTGCAGTTTGTGCTCTTGCCTCAGTGGTGTGTGCAGACCTTGAGCACATGCAGATAAATACAGCTGCGTGTGCTTTGATAGGGCACTGACCCAAAATACTCCCAGATACCTTCTCTCAGATTAGGCATTCAAAGAGGAATGTAAAAAAATACCCAGTTTAGTGTCTTTTGTGATGTGTGGTGGTGTGTGCCTGCAGAAGTCTTACTGTCGTAATGCAGTCCTGATCTCCCGCAGGACTGTGTTTATTTTTTCTCTCATTCATACAAGAAAATTCATAGCAGAAGAGTCAAATAAACCAATAGTGGCTGTATATATGCCGATTCTGTACTAGAGCAATGCTGAACTGAACCTAAGGACACGAAATACAGGAGATTATGAAGCTAAAGGTATACCTCTTAATATGTGTTGGCATGCTATAAAAAAAGTGACTTGCAACTAAGGTACCTGTAGTTTTTGAGTTCTTAAGTCAATATTTGTGAAGTGTTTTTGAAATGTTGTGAGAGCTTACAAAGGTTAGTGGACCGAGTCGCCCCAGCTCGCAGCTGTTCCCAGCCAGCTCGGTGCTCCTGGCGGGACCAATGAGCGGGGAGGAGGGCGCAGCCGGGTTTGCACAATGGGCCCTGGCGCAGCCCCAGCTGCGGGGCGGCTGCAGGTATCAGGTAGCGAGAGAAGGCTGTAATGCCACACAGCGCAAGCTGAGATTGCTGTACAAAAAGGGTACCATTTACAATTGCCAATAATGCCAATTTTTACTTATGTTTCAGAACACGGGAACCTGAAACATGAGGTAAGGATTTGTTTTCCTTTGCATGTGATGTTTGTTTTGTTGGTGACAAAAGCTCCTTGTTTACTTTGTGCAGGTGTGTTTTTCTTATGCATTTAACAGCAGGTTTCTTTAGTGCAGTGAAAATAGAAGTTCTCTAAGAAAGTATTCATAATTAAATATAAATGTGTTCTGTTCAAAGTGTGAGTCAGTTTTCAGTTGATACAGCTTAATGCCGACAGCACTGGAGGGGGTGGAGATCTGTTTTTTAAGCTACAGGTAGAAAACATACATTGCTTCACAACTCATGTCTAGGTCCTTACTGTTCCTAGATCAAATCTGGCAGTAGAGTTAAAAGTAACATTTTTAAAATTTATTTTAATGCTAGTGGGTCCTGCTGGAGTAACATGCTAGTGTACCAATCTCTGCCATGCCAGGCTGCTGGGCAGTGAAGGATCGATGGGGCAGTGTTTGCCTCTCCATGTAAAAAGGCTGAAGTTGCAGAGCTATGCTGTGGCTAGCTCTGGAGGGAATGGCAAAATGGGCCCAGCACAGAGGGGCTACCTTGCTGCATCTAGCTGTCAGCCTGAGAAGGCTGCAAGCTAGCCTGGGTTATTTTCTCGCCAGCTCCTGATGCCTTTCCACTAAGTACACAGGGCATGGCAGTTGGGGTTTGTCTGCCAGCTCTGGCAGAAGAGAGGCAGCACTTCAAACGTTGTATGTAATAGATTCTATCATCTATTTTAGATCAGAAGTTTATGGTAATTTAACTGCTTAGATGACATGCTGGTTACGAACAACGCACGAGTGTGCATGTGTTGCTTCTCTCCACAAGCCTGTATGTGTCTGATACCACCACTGAAATGGGCAATGGGATCTGATGCTACTGCTGGCATGACTGGTGCAGGGGGTCCGTGGGGCTGAGCACCCCTGTGTTCTCTGATGCTTGAGCTGTTTGGGCGTTGCTGTGACCCCAGACAGCGGGGGGAGCCCCGGCCACCCTCTGGTGAGCTCTGTGGGCCTCAGGCGAGTGCAGGCAGTGGGCCCTGGCTTCCTGGGGCCTGGCAGGGCAAGGGCAACGGGGTCAGGGGAGGGCTGTGCTAGCACAGACTGTGCCTGGGCTTGCTCTCCTCACTGTCCCCTCAGCTGTGCCTCGTGTCTGCCTAGAAACACTCGGTAAGTAAGGGCATCCTAAAATAGGGGAACTACAGCCAGGTCTGTTTGCCTGACACTCTGACAGGCTGCGCTGGGGAGCCATTAGCAGGTCGCTTGCTGGGCATTGCAGGCGAGGTTGCCAGACTCAGTAAAGCTAACAGTGGTGAAGTGGATGAAGAAAATAGATACACTGACTGTACCTAATCCCTTCTGCTCCCCGGCTTCTCGCCCTCTCACTTGATGCATCAATCTTTTTTGTGAGGGGAAAATGGCTGCTTTTCTGGAGCCATCGATTTGCGATTGACTTGATCCCAAGCATCGGGATTGCTTTCATTTTCACCAAGACTCTTAAGTGCCTGCTTTATTTCTGTCTGTGCAGAAGTGAGCTTGAGCACAGATGAGGATCTGTCATTTTGGAAAACATGGATTTAGATTTCATACCAGTAATGCAATAAAATGTACTGGTACTGCAGTATATTTGAGTATTGAGCATGTTTACATACAGCTCAAGAATTACTTCCATAAAACAATTTTCCCTCCAGTCCTGTGGTGTAGATGACTTAGGTTGTCACAGAATTGTGTGGTGGTTTTTTTTTCATTTCTGTTAAACATCTCTGTTTTTTCCTTCGTGCTTGCGTTTCCTGTCGTGTGCAAATCTGCAGTTGCTCACAACTCTGCATCAATCCTTATCAGCAGCACAGCCTCCATTAAAAAAAAACCCCAAAACAAACCCACAATAAAAGCCACAACAAACCTAGGATACAATTGAGCCTTTTTCTCTTGTGCAGTGATATTACTTTCATTGTAGCAGTAGTTTTAAATTTTTCTTCCTTCCCTAGCAGGTGAAACAAAACTTGCATCCTTTCGCTAGAGCTGTGGGTACAGAGAGATTATGGCCCAAGAATCAAGAGTTCTTTAAAACCAAGCTTATCATTTTGCCACCTTGCTACAGGGCTTAGTAATTTGGTTGTGCCTCAGGTTACTGCTTTCTGGCTTGCCTTGGTGTGTGTCCTGCATCAGCTTATATCAACTGCAAGGAAACCGGAGCAACCTAATTGTTCCCTTTGTTATGCAACATGCTTTTCTCTGCTTGGTCTGATTAAAAAGTAAACAAATAAATGCATGAACCATCATGCTAGCTACCAGTTAAAACAAGTTTGCAAAAACACATCACTAGTTTGCAGATATGTGTTAATTCACATGGAAATTTTCAGGGATCCATATTAAGTATCTTGGGGTATAAAATGCTTTTTTTTTTTCCAAGTCTGTTTTGTGAGAGAGTTACTGATTTCACACTGCTCTAGTTATCCAGATTTAAAAGAGAGAGGGAGGTGAGTAACTAAATATATTTAAGTACTTGCCTAGAAAATGAGGAAATTAGGAATTGCATAGGAAATTCTAGGTACCTTAAGTACAGAGTCGCAATAGTGAAGGTTTCTACCTTACTAAAGCAATGCAAGCAGCTTTGATACTTTTGTGGACATTATCTGGGGCAGATAATGCCAAACTGCATATTTTTCTACTATCCTATTCATAAATTATTAAAAAAATAAATTTGTTCTTGGTATCAAAAGATGTTGGTGTATGAATAAACCTTTGATGGACGAAGCATCTTTTGAGCCTTGTTTAAGAAAAAATGGGTTATATGAAGAAACTTCGATTACTGAGAATATTTTTCAAAGTATGATCTTTCTACAAGATAAAGATAATTGTGGTGGTTGGGGGAAATAACTTGAGAAAACCAGCTTTGCCTGGTAGATGGTGGGAATGAAAGGAGTGCAGTGTGCCTACACAAAAACATGTTTATTCATATCCTTGATTTGTATTATTCCTGTGCAGAAACGAACGAATGGAATTAGAAGAAACTCCAGACACGTGGACCCAGGTTAGTGTCATGAATTTAATAGTTAACCATTAAGAAGAGTGAGAAAGCTGTAACGCGGCCTACGAAGTTGCGTTACGAACACTGTTGTAGTGCACGCCGTGTTGTGAACTAACTTCATGGCTGAAGTGGGGAAGGTCTAACACGATTGCTGTGTTTTGGGTTTCAAAGGTAAGGTCAGCTGATCGAACTGTTATTTTTTTGTCCTTGTGTTTTTAAGCAGTGCTTCAGTTCTGTCTGAACAACGAAATGCCTCTGGGCTTTTGGTTAGCCTGGCCCACCCTGCTGTACTCTGCAATTTTAAAAGTAATAACTAAGTGATGAAAAGCAGACAGTTGCTTATACAGCTTAGGTTCTGATCTGCCAGGTCACGGCTGTTACCAGCTCTTCTAACAGTAGTGGTGCGCAGTGCTTAGCCGTATTGAATATGAGTTGCTCTTCTAAAAGGCATAAACCAGTTGCAGTTTTATCTAGAATTTCAAAGTGATTTTACTCTTCCTGTTAGTTTTGTGGTGTGGTGGCAGCAGCAGCCTTTAACAAAATTAAATGCTTACTTCGAGCCGCTGTAGTCAAGTGGGTGAATATTTCCTCTGGAGACCCATTACACGTCTGTGTAAAATACTCAATGTGTTTTCAGTGTAAGTCTGTGATATTTTTAGTGTCGTTTCTTACAGTAATTACATTTCTGTCCTTTATGCTTCTCGTATAGTTTAATTACTGGAGATTTGTTATGCAGATATTATTTGGAATAAAACTAAGCTGTGGATTATTAAATACTTGTAGATGTGGGGAGACCTGAGAATAGTTGGAGTCAAACATGAAACAGGGTGGCAACTCTGCACACCACATTACAGCCTGGCAGGGCTAAGCACATTTCAAAAAGTAGGAATGCTGGTTGTGCCACTAGCATTGCAGCTGCCTTGGCTCTGAAAATCTGAATGTTGTAACTAGCTGAAGCAGACCACACCTTTCTCACGTAACTTGGACATGTTTTGGAACACGTATAGTCACTTTGTTCCCTCTAGCAAAAAAAAAAATTGCTTCATGCTACTCCTAAATTGATCTGTGTGTTGTTGACTTGAAGTCATTAAAGGAAAAAAATGAGCACCCTGTAACTCTGAAAATGAATGCAGTAAGAGGGGAAAACACCAAACAGATCCATTAAATAATGCAGAAGAGTATGAGAATGTTTCTTCCAAGTGAGACTGTGTGAGTTGTTGGTATATGTTGCAGTGTAGTGTAATATGTGTTTGCAGAAGAGACCTTATAGATCCAGATCTTTAAACACAGCTGTCTCATGTGGACTCCTAAAAGGTCAAGTAAGTTAGCTCTGAGAAACTTTTGAGTATACGGGTGGTTTTACTTGCTGTTGAAGTCAGATGGAAGTATATATATGATCTTTATATATAAAGATACTTTAAAATCAGTTTTTATTAAAGACTAAGTACTCCTCAAATCACCAGTCATGGAATTAGATGTTTAATATGCAATATGTAACCAATGCCTAAACTATGGTGCTGCTCCCTGCCCCCCATCCGTTTACCTACACAGAACAGTTCTTTGAGCGGTTGGGGTAGTCCTGCTGATCCCAGTTCTTGGTCCCCAGTACATTTTTGAAAGCCAGGAGAAACGTAGAACATCTGCATTATGTTTAGGTCCCTTTAGTGGAGGTATTGTTGCAGAAGACTGTCTTACAGAATTGCTTCTGACATTATGAGCTTTTAAAACTGACTAACAAAAAGATATGTTACACACTGATGTGCTCCATACGTATACTTTAAGTTTCCAAATGAAGTGAGCTTTTTTATTTGCGTTTTGTCATCATATACGTTCTGAGTCCTGCTGTAACGTGGTGGAGACAAGTTTCAAAGACGTGAATGTCTTTGGGAAACCCTTGGCATGTCTCGTGCACGTTCTAAGTAATGTTGCTCATCAGATAGCATCTTCAGTCTCTGGAGGCCATGTGCAATCCGGAGAGCAGCCCTTGTAAGCCATCAGTTATTTCAGCCAGGTGTTACTGCATTGATCCTAAGAGCTTCTCGAGAGCGCTGGCATATCAGTCTCTGAAATCTGAACACCGTGGTGGTCTTTTGGCTGAGATAGGCAAAGTTGGTGATATCATTTAAATCTTTATATGTTGTCTTAAAAAAAAACAAAACAAAACCACAAGAAGAAAATCGTTTGCTGCCCTGATTGGTTTGTCTTTAGGAGGTTTAATACGTTGCTGTTACCTGTGTTGCATGTTCTGGTGCTGGAGCATGGGTACTGGTATAGGAAAGCAGGCCTTTGCTGGGAATCAATAACCAGCACCTGCAGCATCTAACTATTGATGGGATTTGGTGGAATTTGTTATCAGCAGTAGATAAAACTGTTGTGGGCTGCAAGTATTATAGCGTGAACTTTTTCACATTGTGTTCTGTCTTGTCACTTTCTGTTACTTGGCTATTTTAGTAAAGGATAATGAGTACGGGAAGGCATAGCATAGCCTGTTAATGCGTTGTGCTTCTCCAGATGTTTGTTAGAGTCAGATTTAACTATTACTGATGCAGCTTAGCCCTGAGTAAAAATTCATTTAAGTTTGAGAAGTGCTGTGAGTAGAAGGATGATCTAAACAAAACAGTGTGAGGGTAGGCTTAAACTATCTTTTGTCGTCTTCTGGTAAAGCTTCTTGGTGGCGGAACCCATCAAGCTGAGGGATCCTAAAAGCAATGTTGTTCATGGCTGTTTTATTTTTCTTTGAAGCTGGGTTAAAAGTTTTCATAGTGACAGTTTCCTCCTCAAGATTTGCTTTGTGCTGAATAAGGAGGACAGGTGGAAGGAAAAGTGATTAATGAATGATGAGGCAGAGAAATTCCTGGGAAATGGAAGAGTCATGAGAGAAATACGTGCAGAAACTGCACAAGTGAAGACCAAATTGGAAATCCAAAGCAAATATGGCTGTCTCCTCCTTATGCTGTGCGCTATGCCTTCAGCCTGCAGTCCAGTTGCAGACAGCCTCCTGAACTGGTCCATCTGCTCAGTTTTAGAGGAGACAGGCACCCATTGAATTAATCAGCAGATAATAAAATCCATTGAGAGAATGAACCTGTAAATGCATCTGCATCTATAAAGCCAGGAAAAATTTGGTCTAGAGTTTGCATTGTACTGTAGAACAACATGGTTCTGTTCAAATGTATTTGAGAAGTTTAGGTTGATATCAGTTTTTGCCTGGAATGGGCATATAGTCTGATAACCACGTAACATTCTTTTCCTTGTATAAGGAATGTCATGGCAACTTCTGTGCATGTTTAATTTTAAGCACACAATTTGCACTGTTCACTTAAGTGACAAATGGACCATTCATAATGTATATTCATTAGCATAAATTAAGGCTTTACGTGTTTTCTTGGAAAGACGATACAATCTCACCAGTGCTTTTAATAGGAATAATTCTGTACGTGTTTTGATAAGAGTAGAAATTTTCTTTCAGTTACTGGAATAATACAGTGTATGAGTGTTATCTTGTTATTTTTTTAATGGTATGAAGACTCTAAACGTGATCGATTCACAGCTTAGTGTTTTTAAAACTAATCTTACCCTAAACACTTCTGCTAATATAAACATTGAAACTTTAATTTCTAAAAGTGTGAAAGTGTATTTCATATCAGAAGGATAAACTTAGTAAAAATAGAACACTACAAGCCTTGTATTCAAGATTCGTTGCAGATGAAACTCAAAATCTGATCTGTGAAAGAATGTCCCTGAGCATGTTCTGACTTATTAAGTAGCTGATTTCCTTGTAAGTGTGGATTGAAGCTTAGAAAACTGTGGTTCTGAACTAAGGGACTGAACCAACAGGTCTTTTCCCTTCAAAGAAAGTACAATACTGACTGGGGCTTTTTGGGGGGACACAATACTAACAGCTAATGCCTGCAGGGCAATAGCTTGGGCAACACTCTTTTTCAGCCTGACAGGTGAAAAGCCCAGTGCTGAAAACCTGGTGTTCAGGAGCTCATTTCTCCATTCAGCAGCCGGGCAGCTACCTATGATTCTGGCTGCGTCTCTGGTGGTCCGTTACTAACTGGATGTCAATATCGTTTTTGAGAAGAAGAATTTATCTTGGTTTTAAGCCACAGAAAATGGTCAAGCAAAAATAAAAAGCTGGTATTAAACAAGCCCCCAGTATTTCTTTTTCTCATGAGAAGTGAGGAGCTGTCTGACGTCACTGATAGTATCTCCTTATTATGACTGTCTCCATCAAGATGGATCAGACCAAGGTAGTGTCTTTTACTTAGTAAAGGATTGGCTGTGTATAGAATCAAAAAATACATCGATAATTATTTTTCCTGTCAATAAAATGTAGGAGTGAATAGCAATTCCCTTTCAATAGTTCTTGTCTTTCCTTTCAGACTGAATAATAGAGCAAACTATTACGGGCCATTTGTTTCTACATCTTCCCTCAGGACCTTGCTCAGAGTCCCACAGGCTTATTTTTTTCTTTGTTAGATAATTTGAAAAGCTTCTGGGGGAGCTGATGTGACAGCATGAACTGAGTAATAATAGCGTCTATGTAAGACATTCTTTTCAGCTTTAGATACATAACCATGGGTTTTAATGGCTGGTCAGAATGAATGTGTACATGGAGGAGCTGCTGACTGTAAATGAAGTTGGGGAAAGCCTGCAGGAATACTGAAGGAAAGAGATGTTTCACAAAACTTCCTCTGGTGAAGAGCTGGAGAAGTTGAAGATCGTCCACACTGCTTACTGGTATGGGATAACCTAATAAGGTTCATAGTAGTAAAACGTCTATTGCATCCCATCACTGACCAGGAGACTTGCAGACTTGCTGCATCCAGACTAACCAGAGTGACCCACTGGCTTATGTCCTTTTGATTTAGTTTTTGCGACTTCCTATTTTAGATAAAAGTGCAGCCCTTGGCTTAAAAAATGCAGCCTATATGGCTTAAAAAAAAAAAGGGTTAAATTACTGGTTTAGAGACTTGAAGGAACTCAGATGTCTGCTCTTGGAAGTGTGCCAGATAATGAACAATCATAACAAAGGGTATATAGTTTCCTGTGCTTTCCTCACAGATAATGTTTGTGGAGCATTAGATTTGCCAGGTCGCTAAAGACTTCTCTGCATGGTAACATATTGATGTACAGAACCAACAATGAGCTTTGATGATGCACATAGATAACGTGTTTCACTTAAGGGTGGATTTTATTGCATTATGGATGCTTTTTCCTTCTCTACACAGCATCTAAACACTTATTCGAGGTGCGTACAGGGTAGACAGTGCCTGTCTCTAGGAATCTGTGTGAACCAGTTGAATCGCAGCGAAGAACTGGTTGAACAGGGCAGCTAGGAGTGAGCTTGCTGCAAAAGGAAGGCTCCTTAGCAGGATAGAGGCAGTACTGCTTGCTGACGTGCTGTATAAATCCGAATGTTCTGGAGTCCTTCAAGCACTGGATTGCAGCTCTAACCTGACCCGCTCTGTATTGACAGATGTGTTTTAACATGTTTTACATCACGTTGCTGCGGGTGATGCTGGGGTTTGAGACCGGAGTCAGTGAATTGCTTTGTGGTCACCACTTTCTTAGGAGCAGTTAATGGGACAGCTTCTTCCAGGTGGGCCTCAGCAACAGGGAATTCAGAGATCCACCGAATTGTGTGACCTAATGTGTGAGATTAATTTCATCTATTGCATATATTTACTAAAAATACATACTACATTCAGAATATTTGCCTTTTTTTTTTTTTTTTTTTTTTTACTAGAGCTTTAATACTGTGTGCTGAGCTATTGTTGCTTCCCAAAATGAGTTCATGTCTGTTGTGATACAAGAAAGAACATGTCTAATGTTTTGCACCAAGAAATTTTCCACTGATGCATTTCTGGAAGGCAAAGCAGAGTTCTGTCTTCCAATGAAGCATTTCAAATGCACTTTAATGATTTTTATTTGGGTTGTTGTATTTTAAATTAAAATTCTTTTTACATTCCTGTTGGGAGAGGTATTTTGGAAGGTGCCTGTCCCTTTGGCATCTCAGCAGTCAGCTAACGTTCAGAGAAGAACATAGCCTTTAGCCTTTTCTTTTAATTAAACATCAGAAGACCCAGATGCCAAGGGGTGAAATATATTTATTTTGTCAAACTCTTTCATCCTTGTCTGGTTGGATGGCAAGATTAGTTTGCAGCTGAGTAATTTAGGCCCTTTTGTCTTACTGGATGTGTTTTTGGGACTGTGTCTGTATCTTCAGCAATTAACATCCTATTTTCCTCCGAGAGAAGTAGAGGTGTTTAATACATGCTCAGTATGGATTAGTGAAATTTTCAAGGTGAGGTGTGTTAAAAATCCTACAGTATCTTTCACTTCTGCATAACAACATTCTCAGCATGGACTATTCTAAGCACAACATCCCTGCTTACAGACAACTACAGAATTGGCAGGCAGAGAAAGGAAAGCATTAAGGTACAAGTGGACAAAATGAGCATATGGTATGATCAGTAAACCAAAAAATACTGTTTTGCGTTTTACACACAGAAATAGTACAGCACTATATAAAAAAAAGGCATGTGCAGATATCATACGGCCCAAAGATGCCTTTAGTTGCCATGGCAAATAGAAGGCAATCACATAGTATTTTGTTAAAGTTTATTGAGACTTACAAATCTCTCATTCCTCTTCAAGAGGAGTATTGCATTTACCCGTCTATTTTTATATCTGATTTTAATCTTCAGGGTTCTGTCATTCTCAAAAGGCAAAACAAAGATAATAAGGCAATGAATGATTAAAAATAGTCAAAAGTTACTGAGTTTTAACAGTACTCTAAAGCGTATGGTTTCTTGTTTTGTGGCTTGCTCATTTAACTAAATCGCTATTTGATCACTACTTCAAAGTAATTCTCACACAAAGAATTTGGGAAACATTGTAAAGCTGAAAGCAGCCGTCCCATGGGAGAAAGAAAGATTGCTGAAAACTGAGGGAAGAGAAGCTCCCAGAACTGCCTCTGCCTCGGGAAGGTTTTACAGCTTGGTAGAAGGGGCCAGAGGCAAGAGCCTGAGGAACCGATGCTGCTTTTCAGGAGTGTTTTAATCTGTGCTCACCTCTTTGAGCTTTGCAGAGAGAACGGTGAGGCTGAGTGAGGCTGCAGGCCACACTTGCCCAGGAGCCCTTCTTCCACACTGGCCAATGAAACGGATGCTTAAGGATAGAACATGGGATGAGGTGTTGTGGTACTTTGCCCTGTACCTGGGGTGTTTGTTTCTTACCTCTTCATTTCTCTTCCACCTATTTTCATTACCACTGTTTGAGCCAATCTAAAATCTTGGTGTTCACAACGTTCTTTAACTGTTACTTTCATAACCCGTTGTGTGAAGACAGTACTCCTTTGTGTTTGCTTTAAACCTGCTGCCTGTTACTTTGATGCCTCCTCTTTTCTGAATCGATCAAGTAAATAATAAGTGAAGAAATAATGAATACTGTTTCTCTGGACACTGTCTCGATGCCGTTCATGAGTTGCCTCTGTCATGTCCTCTCCAGTCATCAGTCTTGGAGCCTGAAGAGCCATTATCTCCTTAATTCTTCTGATGCAGATGCTTTTCTGTACGTCTGACCATCCTGTTCGCTTCTCTGCATGCTTCTAGGCCCCAGAGCGGTCAGTCTTTCTAGTTCTGCTCTGAGAAAGTTCTTAGCATTGCTACGCAGCAGGATTAATTATGGTCTTAAAGAACTGATTTTAAATAATACTTGGCAGTTACTGAGACTTGTTGCCTGTGTGATGGCAGCTGTTTTACACTCCATCATCATGTAGGAATATGCAACTTTATGTTACTTTGTTAAAGTGCATATTAGATGAAGTTATGGCCAAGTGACCTCCAAAGGTTACTCCAGCCACAGCTATTCTGTGATTTGTGTAATCCTATTGGAGGGGCACTTCATTTCATGACATTTTCCTTCGTTTTTTTTGCAAGTAGTGTTCCCTGTAATAAAATAATTTTGCACCTTGTACAAGATTGAATCTACTTTTACTGCCATTTCAATACTGCTTGTTAATTTTTTGAGGAACAGAAGTCCAAACATGGATTCCTTTGGGTGATCCTTTTGGAAACCACTTTCCATTTAAAAAAAATGAAATTACTGTTTCCACCTTTTACTTCCTGTCCTTTTGCTGCTTTTATATCTGGGGGAAGCTTTGCCTCTCATGTAGTGAAAACTGGAAGAGAGCCTCGTAGTCAGTCCTGTTAAAACGATTTTGCTAATCCATATTAATATATAATCGTGATCCTCATGCTAATTCTTTTCTTCAAAGAACTCTAAACAAGTGTCTTGTTTTACTTTAAAAAGTATGTTTAGTCCTTACCTTTTGTTTGCCCATGTATTCTGGTTTTAGGGTGGCCCTTACCACTCTGCCTTGCACAGACCTCAGCTGTCCATGTTGGGACGTCTGCTGTTGACAGCTGAGCTGCTTTAAAAAAATGGCTTTCACACTTACCTCCTGATTTCTGTGGTACTGAGGCTGTTCTAAGAAGTCAGTTGCAGATCACAATTAAACAACTCAGCAATTTTGTATTTTAATGTAGGTAGTGCTTGATTGAGCCGATGGGATTTCGCCCCCCCCGCCCCGTAGAATCAATTCGTTCTACACAGTTTTAACCCTAAGTTGTGGTTTGTCCAGGAAAGGATATATATATATAAAGGTACATTTATAAGGGATGCAGACAAAGCACTTGAGTTCGGCCCTCATTGCTGCTCGTGCTGACCTGCAGCTAAATAGAAGGCATGTTCAGTCTTGCGCTTTTCAGAACTAGCATTTCTTAAATGTTAGTGTGTAACAGGGAATTAAATAGTAACTTCATTATCTGATACCTTGAAAACATGCCTCGGTTCCTCTGACATTACAGCTTGTTCTTTAACCAGCCCATTTGGAACAGGAGATGTGGGAGGAGGAGAGAGCAGGAGTTTAGTCCTTTTAGTTCAGGTGGCAAAGAAGCACATTCACCGTTCTTGGATTTTTTCCTTAATTGGGTTTAACAGCAACAAATCGCATGAAATACAACGACAGCTGTATGTTCAGATCACAGCTTTACTTCCAGAATAACATCTCACCCCTGGCGGTAGCAGTCACCTTGCAGCTAGCAGTGTTCATTTCAGTACAGTGGAGTTCACCGAATGCTACTACATCTACAGTTTAATTTTTCTCATGGCTCTAAGACTCTACAGGTTGTCCTCTAGTTCTCCCCATCCCCAGTTTTACTTGATTGTGGGGTGAAGAGAGGATAAATAAGCAGAAAGGCTCAAGAGGAAATGAGTATGGGACTTAATGATGGAGTTGTAAATCTCCAACTACTCTGGTGCACTGTGTGCTGGTTTAGTTATTTCTCCGTTTCTCGTGGTGTTGGTTGAAATCCTGTAATGGTACATTGCATGTGGCTCAGGTGTCTGAGAAACATGGAATGATCAGCTAAGCTCAAAGAGCTGATGCTGGGGTCTAAGTGTGTAAAGGAGTATTGCTTGTAAGGGCAGTATTTTGGGGAGAAAGAACCAACTCTGGGTGTTCTGCTGATGTCAGTTTGATCTCTGGCAATTCTTTGATGTAACTACAGGCTGCTGCCACCATGTGTGGTTCTTTTTCCCGCCCGGGTGTTGCTTTGCTGCCCTTTCTTTTGAATCCAATGATCAGGGGATGATGGAAAACCAGTTAGGGTAGGCGACAGTGGTGGCATTGGGGAAATTAGCTGTTTTCTTTCTGATTGTGTTGCTGAACCAACTTAGTCCTGAGGCTGCGCAGTTAGTCGGGATGCGACAGAATATGCTCATCCTGGGTTAGACAGAACATCAACCCGTGTCCCTTTATTGCTTTCAGGAATGGCTTATACCCCAACAATTTACTCACTGCTTGCTGGAGTGTGTAGTCCACATTTAGAACAGGAAACAGTAGGAGAACCTTCACTATTGGGAAGATGAATATATGAGGGTTTTCTTGGACATTGGGAGGGAAAACCAAAAAGGTTTTAACATGGAGCGTGATTATTATGGCAGGATGGACAACTTGACAGGGCACTGGACGTGAGTCCCATTTTTATTGCCTATGGTAATTTAGCAATAACCTGCTGATTTTGCAATGAAGATCAAGTGGTCATGGATGGTTTCTTTGTATGTTTTCATTTTTATCTTTAAACCAGAATGTTTTTACTGCTTGTTATTCATCATATGAGTCACCTCCAAGTTAAGGACTTAATAGCTTAATTTTCTATATTTACATAAAATTTAATGTTTAAAGCTTTTAAGATTTGTACTAAAAAATGAAAATACTTTTGATAAAAAGGGAGGGAGTTTGCAGAAACTTCAATGCATCAGGCCAGTATGTAATTTTTGATATGCCAGTCCTGCCAGAAAAGAAAGATGAAGACAGGGAGGTAAGATAGTATGTAAGATACCTTTCTGTACTCAGTGGACACTTAAAAAGAGGTCTGAATGTCGGTGTATAGGTATGTCAACTGAATGAGGCATGGTCATCCTTCTTGACTTTTATAACATACATGTTTTGTAATGAAAGCTTCTTTTCCCAAAGAAAATAGATTGGCCGCTGTAACCTATACAAACCAGGAATCAGTAGGCAAACTTCTTGCGAGCAGGTTTCAGTCAAAGCAACAGTGTCGTTTCGTTGCCCAGTACAATGCCTTAATTCCTGGCAACATCCATCTACAGATGTTTCCAGGTAAAGAAGGTCTGTATGGCCTCAAATTTTTCTCATGTAGGTTAAGAACTGTCAGTTAAGAAATAAAAAAGGTATCTGCTGTAATCAGGGTAGAGGCCACAGAAAAGCAAAATGGCTTGAAGAGGAAGATCACAAGAGTGTTTAAGTTAAAAAGCTGAAGGATTATGTAGCATTACGAAGAGGGTGCGTGCAGGCAAGATTATTCTGTCATTTGCTGGGACCTGCCTGCTTTGCCAGGCATCAGCCACTTCCCCTTCACACTCTGGAATCACTGAGAACTTCTTCCTTGCCAACAAATTTACTTCTTGTAAGTAGCAGAAATAGAGTAAGGCCTTTGTCTTAGAGGCAGATGCTGTTAGTCAATACTGAGCACAAAATACCTTGCATGAAATGTAATTTCATTTTCATTTTTGCAGTGCTTGATGAAGAAAATCTCAGCACGTTTTGAGCACTGCAGGTGTTTAAATTTTGTTTGAGACCTGTGGAAGATTCTAGGTTGCATAGGTGTGTGTTTTCGTGGGTTATATTGTGCAGTTACCATCCTGCTGTCCGCGATTATTTTTTTAGTGTCGAGTACCTGTACACTGAAGTGTACAGTGTGTTCAGCAGGATGACTCATTCCATTTGTGCTGAATAGACTTGTTGAAATGCAGGGCTGCCTCCCGTCATGCCATGCTTTCAGGCACACTGAAAGTGAAATTTGACTATCATATTCTTACTGTGGTACACTTATTGTATAGAAAGTAAAAAGATTCTGTGTGTTTATACTTAATTGAGCAAGTTCTTTTCAAAATTACTCAGTCTGTGAATGCTTAACAACAGAAAAATACCTAGGTCCTGTACGAGATACGTGGTATTTCCCAGTACTCAGTTGAGTTTCCAAAGTGCGGCTCTTCTTCTCAAGCTTTTTTCCTGTTATTGCTTGCTGTAGAATCATCCCTGGGCAGCAGAAGGTAGTATTAAAAATATAGCTTAAAGTAATTACTTCTGTGGAATAATGGATTTTTATCTTCCAAGATTTTTCCCAGTTTTTCAGAGCCTTTTGCAGCACGCAATCTACTGTTCTTTGGACACACCTTCATAGCTCCTCTGTAGTATCTGCCCAGGGTAAGTTGTTAGCTCCTCCGGGCAGGTACTTGTTTGAACAAATACACATTTCAGAATGACATGCCTGTCTATGGCACCACATTAAAAGATGTCTTAATTAACACTGGTTAATTTTCATACCTCGTGCTTTTATAGAAGGCAGCATCTCATGTACTACACTTCTGAATTCATGTGCCAAAACTCTAGTTTGCTCGGTTTTAAAGAAAATACTGAAGCTTTGTAGTTTTGCGGCAACATTACTTTTACAGTTGATATCCCCAGTTCACCTACTAGACTACGCTGAAACGATGAGGTTTGGTTACTTTGACAAAACAAACGAAAATTGTATTTTTGAAACTTGATTATTCTGTATTGTTTATTCACTTAAGACATTTTGCACTCCCTCTCTAATGTTTGTTGAAAATGCTGGGATTCTTCTCCGTCTAGACAGCTCTCAAATCCTGTACTCTCAAAAAGATAGCTGCCTGTGTCACTGTGCGTAAGGACTAGTTGCCTGAATAAGCATTTGAGGTTAAAATTGTACAAAACATGAGAGCTTGTTCCTAACACTTCTTCGGAGGAAGATCTGCTATGAAAGGAAACCAAGGTCTGTCAGCAAAACAAAAATGGTGTTCACTCTACTTTATCGCCAAATGTCTGTGGCTGTGACCATTACAAAGTTAATGAGCTTCCTGGCTGACTTGGCTTTCCTTCAGTGCAGTCCTGGAGAGAGCCCTCTTTTTCTGAGAGAGGACAAACTGCAGACATCAAAGTTTTCACTGCCAAGTACCTGGGTTTGAGTATAAATGAGTTGACATGATGTTGGAATTGCACATGAAACGTCTGTTATTTTAAACATGCTTTCTTGCATTTGCAATTTAGAGTTATCCATCTAGGGCATGCCCAGGTTTACTAAATTCATATGCTCAAGTTTGTGTCAAGCTTAAAAAGAAATTTGAAAGTTAGACAAGTGCACCTGGTGTGAGCGGTATTTGACCTGACTTTCTGAAAACGGGATCCTTTATTGCTGCAGTTCCATATGGATGGACAAACCCAAATGCATGTACTTGGAGAGAAGACTGAGCGTTTGGATGATCCCAAGGACAGCTTCTGAAAACGTTTGCTGTGCAAACAGCAATGGGTTGGTGTTTCTAGATCAGTAGGTTCTTTCCGCAATGTACTTAACGAAATTTTCAGATTGCTTTTGCTCTGTTGTAACATTTTCTCCCCCGACTTCCCAAAATGTTCAGTTTCTTTTCCTTCTGTTTTGAGAAACAAAAAGGAAACTTAAACCTGACGGGTGAATCTGTGAGAGTTGTGAGCAGAACCACCCTTTAGGGCATGAGACAAATGGTCATCAGTCATCTAGATAATGATAGGTTCATTCCTTTCCCAAAAGGCACCCTCATGGCTTTCCCTTCTTAATTTTAAAAATGTGGCCATTTCGAAGCATTTCTGCAGTGCCTGTTTTTACTTGCACAGAGGCAAGCTTCCAGATTCCTTAAAATGAATGTCACGATGTGCCAAATGTCCCTGCTTAGGAGTTAAGTAAGAAAATGCCTTCTGGTGGAGTTATTTTTTCTAAATAAAAAATTCAGTTCTGAAACTTCAGTTTGGATTATGATTTTTCCAGCAAAAATGCTTATTTCTGATTAAGATAAATTCTAGCTGTATTTATAGGAGCACTTAACCTGAGCATTAATTTGGCCTTGACTTGGAAGACTTGAAAACTTAAAGCTGTCCACCTCACTGAGTGTCCTTGTTCCCATGCTGCTGATTTTACTAATGCTGCTCATATCGTTGCTAAGCATGAAGAGGGAGCTATCCTTAAATCTTTGCTGAAAAAACATTTGCTCTAAGTCAAATACTGATGCTCAGAGCAGAGGAAGATGTCTGTCTGTCTGTGCATTGTTCCTTAAGCAAAACAAGATACTGTTCTATAAAAAGAAAACAACCCAAACCCTGTGTTAGAAATACTTCAGAAGTTACAGAACTTCAAAAATGCAGCCATGTAAAATGAATAGCATAGCTAGACTTGTTTATTTTCCTTGTAGTGAACTCCTGCTGTGATCTGCAGCGTAGCTCCAAGTTTTGTGTGGATCTTAACTGGAAGAAGGAAATACAGCTACTTATCAGGAGGCTTTTTGCTAATGATGGAGTCTTCAAAACCTGAAGAAGCAAAAGGACTTGCTGAGTTGCGATGTTTTTCTGTTTCTGCTAAGCTGTTGATCAGACTGTTAGCAGACAGATTTGTCCTCCCACACATCCTCAGCTTAGTTGATGGTTGACCGTTTTTGCAGTGGTCTCTGCCAAGAATATAACTTATATATACAGTATTAAAGGGAAATGGTGGAAAAATTGCGTCTTGAAAACTTGTAGATTTGACAGGTACTAATGGACTGGAGGGAACCCCAAATGCTGCTTCAGGAAGGCATTTAGGGAGGTAAAATGGTAGGGACAGTTGAGGGAGGATGGTCACAGAAAGGAGGGCTAGTACTGTTAAAAAAGTAAGCAGTATTTTTACTTGTCCCATATCATGACAGTTTTTTGACTTAGAATTGAGGAGCAAACTCAGGGGTTGTGGTTAGTCACATGAAAAATATTAGACTCTATTGAACAACACTCAAAGACAAAACAGCTAAAAAGACAAACAAGTGAAATATTCAAGGCTGGTTCTTAGGCACTGTCAGCATTTCAGTCGTCTTGCCTGAACGCAAGGCTTATTAGCAATATCTAAAATTAGAACTTTTAATTATGGTGACATAAAAAATAATGACTTAAGACTTGGAGAATTAGAAGTTCAATTAAAATATCTTCTTTGAGGTATGTCTCTGTACCTATTCATTGTATTAATTTTGTCCAATAGTAATTATTTAAATAATTGCCACTCTGAAGAGGGCACTTAAAAGACTGTGCTGGCATGTTCCATGTGCGTGAGTTCTGTAATTTGTGTCATAAGTAGTCAGCCTAAAAGAAAAAAAACCCAACAAGCCTATTTTTTTTCCCATCATTAATAGACAGCCCCCGAAACTGAATGTAACTGCTTTTTTGGTAAGTGACTATGTAGCGTTGCTGCCTTTTTTTTGTCTCCTCACCACCTGAGAAGTCCTTCTAGACAAGTTGTGCCTTTGGCAGCAACTGTATGAAGCTATTGCCTTCCACTGGCTGCAGAGATAGATGACATCGATTAGGAATTAAGAAGCAGCCCTCTTGATAAATGCGAGAGAAGAGAATCCACTTTACTGTTAATTCTGCCACAAAATCATTAGAACAGGAATTTTGAACACTGAGGCTAGCAGACATGATTTGAAGAACATACAGAGAATGCCAAAGGGCTTTGTTTTCATATAGTCCATGCTTGGAATAGAGCTTCCCTTAGCCAGCTTTTAATGGTATTAGTATTGCACCAAGTTGTTGCCAAAAAAGGTGGCAAAGCTGATTATTTTGTGTCATGGATGCTCAGATTGTGGGTATAACTGTCCACCTGCTCTTCACACTGCTGTCCTTATCAACCCATCTGTTCTCCTTGTTCTTTTTTTATCCTAAGTCCTTGTTGCTTTATGATCTGCGGTTACTCTTCTTGATCCGAAACCTTCACAATCCGACTTTACGCGCTGTGGTGTAAATACTCCTTCTGGATTCAACACAAGGTCTCCTTTGCCTCTGTGTGTGTAGTTTGTCATGATGCTGTGGGTCACTGTTCAGACGTTTAATCCCATGGGATACTGCTGTGGGTTACTTGGCCTGTGTTTCCTGCTTGGGCGGTGAAGGTGGCTGGAGATGCGCCTACGCTGAGATGGACCAGATTTCTTCTGGTCTTTGATAAGGAAGGTTTTATCAATCACTAAATGTCAGACTGTTTCTCAGCAGACCTGCATTCTCTCTTTTTGTAGGAACAAAACGACGACAACAAAAGCCAAAAAGGTGTAAAGCAAGTTCAGAGTGTCCAAGCAACACCCAAAACACCCTTTTGGTGAAAGGAAGGACAGAATTAGGGAGATGTCATGTCATTCCCTATAGGAAAGGCAAATGTCATTGTGTTGAGATTCTGGAATAATGAAGATGTGGCCTTCTCAGTGTGAAATTCGGTTTCAGATTCAAAGCCTCTTGAAGTCAGCAGGGCTTTATTCTACTGCGTTAGTGTGTTTCTGAGAAATATTTGGTGACCAGGCTGTGTTTTCCCTAGAGGAAAAGGAAGTCTTCCTTCAAGGCTCATGTTAACTAGGAATGAATGTTTAATACACAGACAAAGCCGTTGTACGTCTTTGGGCTAGTAATGTATAGTATATCCACAAATTCACCTTTGAACCCTGGTCTCCTGTACTCTGTCATTATTCTGTAGGTGGAAGTGATCCCTGCCCAAAGTGTAAACCGTGTTCTGCGGGTCTTGGAAACAACAGATGCTGGAATCAGTTTTGACAGATAGAGGTCATCGTAGGGCATGCATTATGCATGTTGTTAGCAAAAAATAACATTTTTGAATCTCTGCATGAAACTCTGAGGGTCATTCAGTGCTGTTTGTAAATGCAGAGCTGCTTTAAGGAATAAGCGTAGTTATATGTTCTCATCATTTCATATATAATGGATATTCTAACTTAGTATGTTAATTTTACAATGTAACCGTCTTCCTTGACTCATAACTGTGAGATTAAGTACTCAAATGTGTGGTGTGGTTGACAAAAGGTTTTATTTTTCTGTAATGTAGCCGAACTGGTGCTCTCTAAACCCTGACTTCAGCATGCTTTCTGCTGTTCTCGTGAGCTACAATTTAGATCATCAATTTGTGTTAGGTCTGTGACCCAGAACTTGCTTGTGAAGACTTGTCTAGGAATCCGGGGGGTTTTCCTGGTTTTCAGGTGTAGTAAATTTCAGGAATTTGTTGGTGGAATAACTGTATTGTTTTGCTTTTTGCTGTCAAGGGTTGAAATTGTCAGCCTGGTTTTAAATAGGGAAGTTTTCTGACAAAAACATCTAGTCGTATGGAAAAATGACCTCATGGAAGCCAGTAGGGTTTTGAACAATTATAATAATGCATGGCTGAAATCCTGACCTTATCCTTTGTATTGGAATTTTATCTGCTCTTAAACATATTCATGATTAACATTTTTGTGCCAGATGTGTTCCTGGAGGTTTTCTGCAGTTGTCAGGTGCTCTCAGCGCTGCAGCCATGTGCATCGCAATGGCAGTGTCTCTAGTGCTTATCATATTTCATGGTTTAGTCATTAATGCATCATGTTTATGTACTCTTTTTATCACATATAATCCATAATTGCACTTAAAACATTTCAGGTTTCTGTAATGCCGCTTTTTCTTGCCTGCATTATTGTATTACAGCAAGTACTCAGGATTCTTAATGAGTACATTTGTGATGAATCCGCTTGCAGGTTAAGAAGGAAGTTTCAAGATGGACAAGGAAAATACTGTACGTCTTGTCTGTCTGAACTGCAGAGCAGTGGGTGCCTCAGAGGAATTGATGTGTTATGAGGAGGCTAAAAGAACGTGGCTTGTTTAGCCTAGCAAAATGAAGGTTAAAAGGGGTACTATTACTCTGTAACTACATTATGAAAATAAATGCAGACAAGGAAGAAAACTATTCAGGCTGCCTCTAGATGGATGCACATTGGCCAGGAACTAATATACACTGGAAAGTAGAAGATTCTAAATGTTCAGAGAACCAGTTCTAGAATGAACAGTAGAAACCAGCAAATTAGTTGTTAAACAGCTGAAAGATTGTATGAGCTGTTTCCTGTGATAACCGCAGATGGGACGTGATCCCAGTGTACTTGGTATGGGTTGGGAGGTGAAGGGTTGGCCAGATTCTGTCCAGTTAAGTGTTCATCTGCTAAACTGCTTCTGAGCTACTATTATCAAAACCTGTAATTATATGGTGAAAAGAAAGTTGAGTGTTCTATTTGGAGCTCTATGGCTCTTTACCTCACTTAGTTAGCTTTTCTGTAACCCATTTATTTCTTCCGTGTTTAATGTGGATATAAAGGAAGTCCTGTGAGAAGATCATTTGTCCATGGAAACACAGCTGTTCCAGAATAGTATGTGCTTGTTTCTGATTAATTAATTCAGAGGTTTCATTTAGTCTTCTGTTCCTGGAAAAACTGATTTTAAAAAAAATGTTTCAAGTAATTTGACAGGAAAAATGTACTTTTGATGATATTTTCGTAGAACGAGTAAAATGCATTAGTTGCACATTCACCTCTTTTATATCTCTGATCATTCCATGTGTGCACATGTCTGCGCATTGCTGATGTTGAAATGAATATCTCGGTGTCTCAGACACTCCTGTTGTTGGAGGGTGAATTTATCTTGTAGTTTGAGGTACAAATTACTTTGTAGAATATGAGTCAAATCTGATATGTGTGTAATGAATTGGCACCAATAAATAATTTCCCATGTCAATACGCGCATCTTTGATCAGTGGCCTTGAAGCTAGCACACAGTATCATTACTAAAGCAGGGGGATGAAAGTAACACAGTAATTAATGAAATCACAGTGATGGGCTGTATTATCGCAGTGCATGGGAATTCTAGCCATGTATCCCTGTCATTCCACACGCTGGCTGGTGGAGGTCTGGTGGTAGTGCGTATGCGTTGTGCTAGGCAGTGTGTGCAAAGGCAATGCCCAGCACAAAGAACTCCTCAGCAAACCACAGAGAACAAGTGGATAAAAGTAGGTAGTACAATTACAGCAGAAGAATAAGCTTGGTTGGTGACCGCAGTAGGGAGCAGCTGTAGCACGCAAACGCTGTAGTTGTTGTGCTTTCTGTGGCCATTATCGCAAAGAAGTTTTAAGAAGGGATCTGAAGCAAGACCATGAACTCTGTTAAGACTAGGACTCTAACCCAAAAGCCTGTTTAAGTGAGTAGGATTGTTTCTAGTGATGTCAAGAGGTGTTAGATCAAGTCTTCCAATGTTGTATCTGCCAAGGGAATTTTATAATCAAATTGCAGTAGGATTTTGCGGAATTAAGCAATTGGATTATACTGAAGTATTCTAGGCATGATATGTTTTAACATGATTAAATCTGTGTTACTGTTTGAGTAATTATGCTAGTTGACACAGTGCAATTTTTTTTTTTTCCCCCTTCCCCACCCCAGTGTTCTTTTGGCCTGGTTTTCAGAGATACCAGTAATCATAATTTACAGTGAAATAGAAATAAGAAGTCATCTTACATGTGTTTATGATTAATTATGGGGACCTACAAGGAAGCTGGGAGGGGACTTTTTCCAAGGGCCTGTAGTGACAGGACAAGGGGTAACGGGTTTAAACTGGAAGTGGGGAGGCTGAGATTGGACATCAGGAAGAAATTCTGCCCGGAGAGGGTGGTTAAGCACTAGGACAGGTTGCCCAGAGAAGCTGTGGATGCCCCATCCCTGGAAGTGTCCAAGGCCAGGCTGGATGAGGCTTGAAGCAACCTGGTCTAGTGGAGGGTGTCCCTGCCCAGGGCAGGGGGTGGGACTGGGTGGGCTTTAAGGTTCCTTCCAACCCAAACCATTCTGTGATTCTAAGGTTAATTTCAGCAGTATGGTATCTTTAAAAAATCCCAGCGTTTGCACTAAGAAAGTGCATGAGAGTATTTCTTTATTGTCTTCTGATGTGATCAGTACAAATGTGGTGTTTCAGGTCTGTTGTACCTGCACACAAAAAAAAGTGATAAACTACGTCACCTGATACAAGGATAAGTTTTGTGCATTTGTTTTGTCTTCAAGTATGTCTCTCGGATGAGTGCATACTTACACTTTGTGTATCACATACACAGAGCTAGCCTTTGTGATAAGTTTAACTTGCAGTAGGACAAAGTTGTGAGCTCTCAGTAGATAGTTTTCTGCAGCATTGCCTCGCTGCCATACATAGATGCAACACTTGTTGGTGCTGAATCAGGATTTGAAAGCATGACAACTTTCAGTTGAGAAATAAATCAAAGTCTAGTATTTACCTAAGTGGAATAATGACTTAACTTATAATTAGGTGCTTATTTTAAGTATGCCAGAAAACTTGTAGAAATAGTAAAAGTTAGGTGTCATTTGGGTTGAGTAACGTAAGAGCTGGTATTACTTTGCTTAACGTTTCATCAGCACTTTGGATTAGTATTTATTCTTGAATACAGAGTAGTAATTATTGAAGGTGATCTCTTTAACGTTTCATACAATTTCGAGGATGTCATGGGTATTTGTATTTTTTGCCACCTAAATTACAGTAGCGGGCTTGCAACAGAAATAGGTCTTACAGTCCTGCTGTTTGTTTGTTGTTACAATTAAGTTAATCAGGACTCTCCAGCAAGAAACTGTTCAAATGTGGCAGCCCAGCTACCTTGACTTTGCATGCTTTCACTCTTATTTGTATTTATCGATAGACAGACTTACAAAATCTTACTTAACCAAAAACTTTCTGTTTAAGATTGTAAATGGATATTCCCACTTAATTGTAGCAATTAACAACATCCCATGTGCAGTTAAAAACAGAAGAATTCTTTTATTTAAAGAGAGTACTTAAAAATAGATCTGTTCTGTTAAAATGGTGCTTTCCTTGGCAGTATAAAGAGAGGAAGAAACACTTTTCTAAAAGCTTTGCAGTCTTTACCATGTTTGTTATGGGGTGGGTGGTACTTCACTTGATTTCAAGTATTTTTATAGTATCACAGCAGGGATATTACAGAATATTAAAAGGCAGGGATATTATGGAGGGCTCTTGAACTGTAGTAATAAACAGCGATTTAGTTATTTGTACAGGCAGAGAGGCAAATCTTTGGGGAAAACGTTTTGTCTTTCAAGAAGTGGATTGCTCCCTTTAAAAATAAAATAAAAATCCCAGATCAGCTGTCTAGATGCAGCTAGTATTTATGTGGAAGGACTAGCATGTGGCTGGAGTTCTTGCCTGGGAAATAAAACCTTAAATTGATCCAGGCTTACCTACATGAATCCAAAATTGATGGATGAAAATTAAAAAAGTCTTACGAGAAGCCTAAAGGATTGTCATCCTTACTCTCTGGAACATGTTCACACCAGTACCCTTTTTGGTAATACTGATCTAAACCTGATGACATGATCCATCCGTATTGGTGTCTTCAATACTGGTTCATCCCAGTTTTTGCCTTGAACTGCGAAGACAGCCTTAATATTTGACCCTTATGCTGAGCCAGGGGTGCACATGTAGAAGAGAGAGCCTCCATAGACATGAAATCAACTTTACTCCAAGGAGGAGGGAGGACAAAGATGTTTTTGCAAAGTAATTCTTTGCTCTTAGGTCGTACTTGGTATAGTACTAAGATGTTGCCATAGTTAGGTATCAAAGACATAGTGTTTCTCTGTAGATTGATAGCTTTTGTGGCTTTCAGCTTTTATAATTTGTCATTAACTAAAAATACCTGCTGATTTATGTTTTGTTTGTTTCTCTTTTTTGTTTTTGCTTGCTTGCTCAGGTTTACCAAAAATGCAAGTCATTCGAAACTACAGTGGAATACCACAGCCAGCAACACAAGATGGTCCACCGTTGCATATCCAGGTTGGGGACACGATTGAGCTCATTAGAGGAGATGCACATAGCTTATTTTGGCAGGTATTGTGTCCATTAGTAATTGACTGTAGTCCGTTAGTCCCAAATACTAATTTCTTATTGACACATTGCTCTTGTAACTTTCTCCTTTTTGAACAACAAAAGAATACCTTTGCATTTTACCCAAAATAAACCTCTAATACACCTTGATTTTACTTCTAAACTGACAGTAGTTCCTATATTGTGTAAAGCTTCATTCTTGCAGCCTTAGAGGAAAGGTCCCAGTGACTTAATCTCTAAGCACATGGCATTGGCAGCAGTCCTTCTAGTGAAATTGTAAGAGTTGTGGAGAGTGTTTGGCACATAAACAGCGAAGTCTTGTGAATTTTCAGTCACTGCTTCCCTAATGTAGCATATCTGAAAGTTACATGGCAAAACCCAATTACGAATATTAGATTTCTAGGGAAGAGAAACAGCTCTGCAAAACAGAACCACACCTAAGCTTCTTGATGAGCTCTCAAGTCAGTTAAGGACAGGTTTTTATGTATGTGGGAAAAGTATATTCTATTGATGGCAAAATTGAGTATTGCATGATGCTGTCTTGCATTCACCTGCAAGATAAATGCATTAAAGCAGGTTTCAGTTTTCTTGGCTGTTTTCTTAATTGTTTGTACTAGAATCCTATGTCCTACTGATACTATTGGATAAATGGAAGTAGAGCTAAATAGAAGAACTTTCAGGATATCAATAGGCAAACTTTCAGAATTCTACTAGAACAACTGGGAAGCATCTGTCATGGTCTTGAATTGTTGTTCCTGTGTTAATCTTTGATTTTCTTTCTTCTTTGAGGTTACAATAACTTAATGAGTATAATTATAACAACTGCTTGGTCTGTTACATGAGTTAGGTCATATATTTTGGTTTTTTGCTGGCTTCAGTCAGGGTTGAATCTTCTCTGAAGTCATCAGGGCTGAATCAGTGAACTCCTTTCCTATGCCACTGCACAACATTTAACCAGGGGAAGTCATAAACAATAGAATTGCTTTGTCTATTAAAAAATACATGAACAACTGTAAGCCCCCTTCACCCTCCAAAAAAACACTACAAACCAACTCGCCTCAAACCCGAGAAACAAACCAACCAGCCAACTTTTCCCAGACCTGTTTTTTAGCAGACCATAAGTATTTCACGTGACTGAAAATAAACCTTTTCCAATGTTGGTTGGCAGATTTTGTCCTATATAGCTTTATATGTAGGGCTTAGTTCTGCACGGCCTTGATTTCTGATACAAAGGAGCATTTCAGCATACTCTTGATTTGGGATGGGCTGGAAGCTAATCATCTGACCAAAACAATTAGTACAATTCATAACTATTGGCACCTTGTGGGGCTGACTGTTGCCATGTTCATATACATCCATCAACTCAATGTACGGGAATTTGTCTTAGGTGTTATTTGTACCTGTTATGCGAAAAAATTTAGCTAGAATCTCACTGTGTTTAACGAGCAGAAACTGGGAAGTGCACGAGGCTTTTTCCCCAGAAGCCTTAGTAATAGATTTGAATCGTAATGGAAATTGTCATCTCCATTAGCATCATTCAGGAAATTTGGTTCCTCACAAGCTGTCTTGTCACAGACTGCTTAATACAGACTTTTAAGTCTTGTAATGACATCTGCATTTTAAAATGCACGTTTAGAAAAAACCCTGCAAAACACAAGTTATATTAAAATCGTGAAGTTTTATTCAAGAGGCTTTTTAGGGTGATTTACGGCTGACCCGCCAGACTAATACTGGAATGGATTTTTAAGCCAACTGCTGCTCAGTTTAGAACTTCAAATGCTCCTAATAGGTGTGTTATTTTTCCGTTCTTTCCAGTACATCGGAAAAACACCACAAGTTACTAAGCGGTGCTTAAGGTGTAACTTAAGTGCGATCAAATGTGTTCAGAGAGATGTTAAAATTTTGCCGTGTTAGTGCTTGGCTGTGTAGCAATTGTTGTGCTAAGTTCTGTAGTGGTTCAAGACCGTATGCACGTCTGAATCTACCTGTTATGCAGTGTGTCTTCTGTTTGAAGCAGCAGATGTCTTTCTGAGAGGCAGCCTGAGCAGTCACAGGGACAATAAATGACTGGGATAAGCATTGATAATTCCATGAATTTGCTTTCTGCCTCTTCACTGGGATCACCCCAAACCTAAGTTTTCTTCAGAGAGAATGTGTAATGTAGTGGGGTGATAGGGTCACAGGTTGTTTTGCTCTCCTCAATAAACACCTGGCTGCACATAAAGGGAAGGATGGTCATGTAGTCATGTGTGCCCTTGTGCCTGACTACTCTTCCTTGCCCAGTCCGAGTGCAGGATGGGAAGACCTGAGCTGCTTGCTCGGCTAACATGGCTTGCAGAATGAAATAAGGCAGAGGGGCTGGAGGTGGAGGGAGAGAGGAGAAAAGCTGGTGTTTTAAATAGCAGTTTCAGACCCCTTCACTAGTTGTTTCAGATGCAGTGCTGCAGCTTTGAAGTAGTGAGATTTCTATTATAGATGTGAGTATTTCTCTCCTCTCCTGAGCTTGGTTTGAGCAAATTGGTACTTGCTTAACCTGAGGGTGGGCTTTCAGGGGTGCTGCAATGCTTGCCGTAAGATATAATGTAATTCTAGTGTCACGGGTTTGCATTGCAATTACACGCCATCCTCAGGCAATCATGTTACTCAAGTATGCTGAAAGAATGCAGATATTTCCTGGGCTGGTTCTTTCCTTTTTTCAAAACCAACTTTTCTTTGATGCAGATTAAACCCCTATCAAGTAATAGCTGTTAGAGATGTACTTTCTAATGCTGCAGTGGTTAGTGGTCCTGCTGAAAACATCCAGAAGGCATATTATAAACTCACCTATGATATAAAATACAAACACTGGGAGGGAAGCACGGTAAAAGTGTCTTTTTTTTCCCTTTTGGTTTGTAATTTGGCTTGTAATTTTTCATGTCTCCTTCCTCCCTTCACCACACTTTGCAGTAAACCAAATGAAAATGGGTGAAGGACATGATAATTTATAAATTTTACCTCTCCTGGAGTTGTAGTTCTGTGCGTCTCCAGCGAAGTTAATGAGCATTGCATAGCTATGTGGCAGACGGCGGTCTGGGAATTTAGAGCAGATGTGTCAAATGGCTTCAGAAAGTGTCCCTCATCAAAACAGGTACAGGAGTCATGCATCAGCTTCTGGTCTTGCTGAGACTGTCGTTGAAAGAAATGGACTGACGGGCTTCATTGGCCCTTCTGTATGTGAAAACGTATGCATGCACGCACGTAATATATAATAATACAGAAATCCAAAGTAATACTATATACATAATAGACATTTTAGAACTAGTTCTGTTCAGTCCTTCTGTAATGACCATAAGCCATTATAGGACAGTGTTCAAAGGGAATGCTTACTCATCAAACAATAAGCAATTAGCAAGCAAGAAACATAAAGTAGAAAGATGTGATTAGAAGTGAAGTACCGCGGCATAATAATTTTGCTGCTCTTACCGAGTTGATGGAGAGATCTTAAATGTTGAAGTTGTCATCTGAACACAGGTCGTGGTTTTGTGTAAGAATGACACCGAGCCCTGATGAATTTAGTTAGCATTCCTAAAGCAAACAAAATAGCTTACTCTCCTAAGGACATTATCGCATTATTCATACAAGCTCATTATCGACGACGCATTTGGAAGTGAACTGCTTCCTTCAGCAACGTGTGATACATTTCAGATTTTTCACCTATAGTTATTATACAATTCTATACATTTTAGAAAATGCTCTTATTGTCCTAAATCCTTGTGCATGTTTTATTTACTTGTTAATTCCCGTTATGTCTCAAAAATGGAAATTATTGTGGTGGTTTCTTTTTTCTAGGGCAGAAATCTAACAACAGGAGAGCTTGGATTCTTCCCAAGTGATGCAGTAAAGCCCAGCCCATGTGTAAGTACAATTGTTTAATTCTGTTTGTCATCTTACAGAAAACCTGCCTATTTCATACAATTGCTTCATTGATCTTATCTTGTGAAAATCATATTGTTTCTAGTTCCTTTGTGTTTCCATGGTATGTTCAATATTGCTTAAAGTTTAGTAAGACTTTTGGTTATTGGATGTAAATTGGACATGTCAGGAAAACATGTTTGAGAAGCGGATTTCACTTTTGGGAATATTAATAAATTGAGCTGTCGAAAGAGTTTCCAGAGTATAGAACAAACACACTTAATGTGAAAGTGCCCTTTTCCCTTTCCCAGCATTAAGGTGGGAATACTGTGGTTCCAATCTATTCCCCAGTCACTCTGGGTTAGGGAGAGGGATTACACCATCAGTAGTGAGTTTAAGAACACGGAAGAATGAAACTAATATGAAACTTTGAATTCAGACTGCTCGATAAATTTTCTCTGCTCTGTAGGTTCTTACCTGCCTTTACTTCACACGAGGATGTTCTCAGTCTGGAGAAGTTTAGGATAACAATAAGAAAAATTATTTTATATGTACTCAGGAGTTTTATGTACAGATGTGATGATGCATTAATACACTGTACACTTGCTCCTTCATTCTCTGCCCTCTAACACTGTGTATCAGATTACTCTATATCCCTGTGACATTTATTGATGGAAACCCATAAACCCAGGGATGAATCATATTCCTTACTTTGCTCTAGGACGGCTTTAACTGCTTTTAACTTGATTCACAACAGTTTGACTTATTAATAGTATTGTTTTCATTACAGCAATGAAGATATGCCACTTGAATAGTTTAGAAGTAGGTGAAATCAGCTGTGAGTGGCTGCGTTTTGGTGTGCCTTGAAGGCTTATGTTGTGCCTTAGTTTCTAAATCAAATTCACATGTGATTCTGAAGGGTATAAAAACATGAGTGTGTCTTGAGACACCTTCAGTATTTTCAGAATTCTGTTTGAAGGGGGATGAACAGAATATTTGTAGGTACAGGGTATGTTAGACTGGGTGAGAGAGCAGATCTGCAATGAAGATGAACATGTTATGTGAACTTGGTTTGCTTCCCTCCACCCCTTGCTTATTGCAGAAATGGTGGATTTCCCGTGCCATGGTGTCACTGGCCTGGACACGGGCAGCCTCTGCTGTGTATTGGTGTGAGGTTCTTGGAACCACCCAGTCAGTCATCACAGAGTATCGCTGACAGCACCTGTAGCCACATTGTAGGAACCACCGCTATGCTTTAAAGCAGAGGAAGCGGGATATCCAGTGTTTGGAGAAACGCTACTGGGGTGTTGTGAAGAATGCCTTCTAGTGGGAAAGCTTTCTGCTAAATTTAAAATATGCTATCTAAAGGAGTATTGAAAATAATACCGTTTTACAGAACAAATAAATATTATTCATGAGATGTTACCAAGTGGTGTCCTGATCAGAACAAAAAGATAAATTGATGCTTCACCACTGTTAACTTGGAAGGATGAAATATAAACACCTTATTATGATAAATGATGCAGTGAAAGATACTGAAACATCAATCAGGTTTTAAACATGCTATAACTTTTACTGTTATTATTAAGTCTAACAGTCTTTACAACCAGCTGTTATAAAAATGCCCAGAAACAGCATAAAATACATACATCAGAGGAGTTTAGGAATGAATATTGAATGAGAAACTGCTGAGCTTTGGAATATCTATATTCCTGACTTCTCACAGATGTACCTATAAACAATTTTTTCCTCTTTGCGGTAAGTAGTATATGTCAACAGACATTTTCTGCACCATGTAAGAGATATCCGGTTCTCCGGAGCTTTCCTACAGTTTACTCATTTCTGTAGAGGCATTGGATACATGGCACAGGATGAGCCAGGAGCTTCTGGAAAAACATTGGATTTTTCTTTTTATGACAATAAACAACATTGTTTTATATATCTGTATCTCCATTCAAAAGTAGCGAAAAGGACTACTCATCTATTTTTTAACTCTTCTGGAAGATGGACTTAAACCACCTTTGGTTCTCCATATCCTTTCTAACTTAGTAGGACTACTTGATAAATTAGGAATATGGTTTTTTTCAACATTCTTCCCTACTGTTGCTAGACTGCATGTTATTTAATTAGTCCTATGGGGGATAATACAAATCATTAAAGGTGCAATTCTTCTGTAGAAGAAATGTATTATTGAAATATCTCGCAGCATGTAAAGACTCTGTAAGGGCCTGGTTGGCCTTGAAATGTCTCATGTGGTCGCTTCACTGAAACATTTCTTGTAGGCATTCTTGGTCAGCATATTCCTGATCTGTTAACTTGTTTCCAAGTCTCGCCATCAGAAGCAGAGGTGCCGAGTAACACGGTCTGTAGCTGCGGGGCTCTGAAGTGCCCCCGCTGCTGCCAGCGGTAGTTAGTACGTGGCTGTGTCAGGCCCTGCACTTCACAGGGGTTTGCATACTGCCAGCACTGCAGGTGCTGCTCTCTGAGAGCCCTTTGTCTATGCTGTTTGGGAGTAATGCATGCGCCCTTTCTCAAGAATTAGACCTATCTTTAATGTCTGTTTTAACACCTGGATAGATTTACTGTTGTGCAAGTGGAATGTGTGACCCTGCTTTCATCACAGAGAACTTCAATGTGTTCCACACTGCTCTTTGCTTTGTTATTTACTAAAAATGTGAGGTTTGGGCTGTCCTGTAACATTCAGAATCTTCTCATACAAATCTTGGGTTGAGAGGCATTCGAGTAAGTGGTGATGCGATGAGTTTGAGTGACTGTTATGTCAAAGACATGGAGCAGAGCTTGTGAACTCAGCAAATTTTGGTTCATGGAAATGAATCCCAACAGTGCAAGGATGGAAGTTACATCTTGAGGAAATTTGAAGTTAGCCAAACCCCTATCCTGTTACGAAAACCTGAGCACTTTTGTTTACTTCTGTGGCAAAAGAGAAGTTAGGAGAGTTACTAATTTAATTCCTAATCTTAAACTTTTTGAAAACTTTCTCAATTAAACAAAAAATGTTCTGAAGGTAACGACGAAAGTTTGTTCAGAAGTCTCTGTTGAAGACATTCCATATCTCATAAATAAAAAAAATGAGAAGAATGTTACTGTAATTTTTTTCCCTATTAGATTCCAGGAAATAATGAAACATTCTTTGGTTTTACTGGAAGAAACAATAAAAATCACTTGCTTATCTAAGCAAACATGTCATTAGTTTATAAGTCTGCAAGATGTATGCTAAGTGTCTACCAAAATAATTTCTTCAGCACTTTGCCAGTTTCCCATGTGGTTTTAGAAGAGTAGGGTCATACCCACGTATCGTCCACCACTGGGAGATGGTCAGGAGGAAATGCTGGTTTTCATGATGATTTCTATACTGTGCGTCTTGTGCATATATAAACATTATGTATAAGTTTGTGTATACATATAGGATCAATTTTGCACGCTGATTGTAGTTAGCTTAATTTTTTTAAGTTTAATGTGAAAATCAAATTCCATGCTTCTTAAAATCCAGGACAAGAGTTAACCAAGTCAAATAACGAGGTGTGAATAATGTCATACAATACAATCTGTGGATTATCCTCAACTCTCGGAAGATTTTACACTGTATTTTTTAGTAGACAGTCTTTCTAAGGTCATACAATCATAAAACACAAAGTGAATTTTATATGTGTTACTGTACATTTGTTGCAAGTTTTAGGGAAACTTTTCAACATTATGTAGCCTTGTGCTAGTTCATGTGTGAAATTCGAATGCAGGCGTTGTCAGGAAAACTTGTAGCAGTTCTATGAAGTAAAAATGTCTATCGCAGCAGCAAAGAGTTAAAACGTTCTGTACTACTTTCAGAATGCCATGCGATATTTGTTCTTTATTATAACTTCCTTCAAAAGAAATTAGACTTGCAAACTAATTAGATCATCTATTTCTTTAAACTTGTTTAATCTGGATATTGATAATTACAGCCCTGCTTTCTCATTTGTATCAATTAGAATAAATCTTGATCCTCCTTCTCTTGTATCTTTTCATGCCCTAGGTTCCTAAACCAGTAGACTACTCTTCACAACTGTGGTGAGTCCCTGCCTAGTCTTACAAGAATCTCTTTGTAAGAAGCACTCATGGAAAGACAACTGTGTTTATTACAATTTAATTGATACTGGTTTAACCTTCTAGGCTGCTGAAGAAGGCATTGTGTAATGGTTTGGGAAGGCAACACCACACATTGCCTAAAAGCATTTCTGATGTAATAAAGTGCTTAATGGTTTTGATGTTTTGTTTACAAGCCTGTAGCTGTGCAGCCTTAGTCCCAGAGGTCTGAAATAGAATATTAAGTGATGAGTATAATATGAAGCACGCCAAGTGCATCTTACATGTTAAGTGAATAAAGAGAAGGAATAATGTTAAATACATCTTGTCTACTGAATCATTCTGCGTTTCCTTCTAAATGAAAAGACTGTAGATATATAGAAGGACAGTTTATCAAAACTAAAACCAGTGCTGGTGCAGGTTTTATGTGGTGTGTGAACTCTTCACAGGAATTCAGCTCACTTCTTGATAAGACATGGTGATTTTGAGAGAAGAGAATAAGCATCACTTGTGTTCTTTCACTGGTTTTATGCTTTGTCCTTCAGATATGAGTTCTGATTTCCTCTAGTTTGTCAAAAGTGAAATCAGAACCAGGTTTGTTTAAATACCAAATGTTTATATAGGTCTTTTTTTACCTAGTATCTAGTATACTACAGGTGGCTGATTCTCCACTCTTAAGATGAGCCCCACTAGAACTCAGGGAGGTTCAAAGGTTCTGAACCACTGTTTTATTGTTTCACTTGCAATGCATGATTCAGGAAAACATTGGATTTTATGAGCTATTCAAGCCAGGAGTCATTCAGGTAATGCTCAGGCTCAAGTGTGTTCCTCAGCAGGCATTGTATTCAGCGTGGCCACAAGTACTTTTCTAATGAAGAATTTTCCACCTCTTGCGGAATTTTTTCATGCTTTATTCTTCATTCAAAGGTCTGGAATTGGTATTAAGTTGCAACTGATGTATTTTGAGGTCTCCATCACATGCACAATATTAGAACTCTGCATTTCATATCTGATAGACCTTTCTGTGTAGCTGTGAAAAATTCACAGGCCGTTTCTCTTGTTCTCTGTTACAGGTTTGCAGGAGCAATGGAAAGATTGCAAGCAGAGAGTGAACTTATCAACAGAGTAAATAGCACTTACCTCGTGCGGCACAGGACCAAAGAGTCGGGAGAATATGCGATTAGTATTAAGTAAGTGGAATAAGGTCTCCTACAGAAAGCTTTCCTGTTCTCATTGATGTCTAGATAGTATTTGAAATAAATAAGGAAAATAAATCCTATTTCAGTTTATATGATCATACACAGCCTTTAAGAGAGTCAGTACAGGAAAACTGAAGGTGCTGACAAAAACACCCAGTTGTGACTTTTTTCTGACTACAGAAAACCTACCTTTTCAGATGTACTTTAATAAATTTATTTGGTTAATTAGATGTCAACTTTGTTTTGTCACAGATATATATTTTGTCTTAAGAATTTATTCTTGTGGTGTTATTGGGGCATGCCCTCAAGTAGTTATTGATTGTGCCTGATTAAAAACACATTTCTATTCATAAGTTATTCATTGCCCACAGGTACAATAATGAAGTGAAACACATCAAGATTTTAACAAGAGATGGCTTTTTCCACATTGCAGAAAACAGAAAATTTAAAAATTTAATGGTAAGCATCGATTAGGTTTTTAACAGCGTGTGATTTTCTGTGTAGCTGTTGCTGTCAGTGAAAGCTACTTTGGTTTCTGAAATTACAGAAGGCTGTGAGAGACGTGAATTGTGTCCATACCTGCTAATAGGATAGTTTTTTATCTTTATGGTTTATGCTCAAAGTCATATGTGCTTAAAACTGCTTGTTTATATCTAGGACTGGACTGTGTCCCTTGCAGTGATGTGGAAGAGTAGGAGGGATTCGAATGGCGTGCATCAGCCCACTGTGGAGTTAGGCTGAATCTTGAAAGGCGGATTTGATGTCTTTGAAATCTCTATATCATAATGATCCCTACAAAGCAGATAGGTGAAGGTTCTTTCCCAGCCCAGCACATGCAGATGTACTGCTGAACATAATGATGCTTGTTGATGTCTAAGGTCAGAGGGAGAGGATATAAGGTGCAGCTGTGTCAGAGAGCCCAGAAAAACTTGGGAGAGGCTGGTCTTCCTGGTTGTGGTGCACCAAGCAAAGAAGTGCAGCTAGCGAATGGGGTTGTCTGAATGGCTAATTGCTCAGAATTCCTTGTTGGAATAATAGTCACCTGGAGACAATATCGACGAGTCTAAATCAAAGCTACTGTGTGGCTACTTCGAACTTATGTTCTGTGGCAGCAAACCACTCACTAGTGAACTATGGCAATGACAGACAAAACATAGACACTCTCATTAATTTTCACTCTGACTATAGGCATGGTTCATTCCCAGAAATAAGAGTTTGGTGTTATAACTGCCCAGTTCAGTGAGTTGTCAATGTTATGTCCGGGTCATCTTTTTAAAACTTTAATTTGAAACACTTTCTTGGTAGCTCATTTTGCTCAGACAAGATTTTTAAATACAAGGTGTCTGAATAAATTACATTAGTGCATTTGTAAAATTTTACTGCTTAAGCATTTTCCGATGCATTGTTAAAGGAAGCTTGTTCAACATATATTTAATGCGATCAATTGGTTTGAAACTTATGCTGCAGCCTTCCTGCATAATATCTGAGTACTCTAAACCAGTAAAAATTAAGGAGAATGCCCAACAAGCAACAGAAATCATGGCCTTACTCAAAGGCATGAAGGAGGTGGCTGCTTCGTCTCCAACCACTACAAATGTTTCACTGCAAAGTGATGAGAACACGAGCACTCTCAGGATCCTGACAGAGCATGTGAGCTGGGGTCGCATGCTGCCAGAATCTTCTTATGGCGATGTTGCAGAACAATGCGCTGATGCTGTGCGTTATGTATTTCAAAATAGTGCTGTAGGATCACAGCTAGAAGTACAGGGGCAAACTTGGACTAAAAAAGGAAACAAAAAGAATATGCATTGTGTCAAAGAATTGAGAGGACAAAAGAAATTTCTAGTGTGAAGGCCTCATTGCTACCAATTTAACCTTGCTAGCGTTCAATTAGGAAAAATTCATGCTGTAACTCAGTTTTTGGTTATTATGAAGTCTGCCCTTGAGAGTTAAATAGATGGCTAAGTGCTGTTTGCATATGCTGTGGAATAACTGCTTTGTTCTGGGTAGAAGCAAGAGAAAAAGGACCAGTGTCTAGAAGAGTAGTAGTACAAAAGTAATTTGAGTAGGACTGGGAACAGAAGAGAGACAAAGCCAGCAGCCATGGAAACCTAGAGTAGCGATCTGCAGAGACACAGTGTGCTGTACTCCTTTGGAGTTAACAAAAGGAGAACAGTTCTTGCACAGTTTTCATAGTAAGCCTGAGAAACTTTCACAAGAGTGATGCACGTGTGCTGAGTGTGTAAAGCAGCCAAGGTGCCGCGGAAGGTCAGCGCTGCTGCTGTGAATCACCGTGCTGTGACAGGCGCCCGAGGAGCCCCACTCACGCTGGCAGGGGCTACTTACCTTACGTGTTTGTAACCCTACTACCGTGAGTTGTGCAGTGAATGTTTTAGCCAGTTGTTAGTTGTCTGTTTTCATGGAAGAGTGGTATAAAAAACTAAGCTTTGAAAAGCAACTCTATCTTTCTGCTGCAAAGTAGATTTTTTTTTTTCTCAGATTGGAACCATTTTATTTTGCCAACAAATAAAATCTGGCCAGCTGAAATGCTTGCTAACTTTATCAAACAGCGGAATTCTTACAGACTTAAGTGGCACAAAAAGGTAGCAAAAGTTTTATACTAATTATTTTACCATGTATCCATAAATCCTACTTTGAATGTTGCTTACTTACAAATCACCCTCTCTGTTACCTTGGCAATTTCCATGGTTGGGTTGTGGGTGATGATACGTGACAGCAAATTGGTTGCTGACACTGTATCTTGTGTGCTGTGCTGATATCAGACAGTAAAGCTCAAACAGCTCTTGGTCTCCTGGCCTTTCTGCTCACTTGGAGTGCCGGGCAGGTCTGTGATTATGGACTGTTAAAAGCAGGTGTAGATTTTACTTAGCTTTGGACTCTGCCTTAGAAGCATTTTCAGAGGCGTGCAACAGCTCGCAGCGTGGGGAGTGAAGCTCTCCGGGGCTCAGTTGGGGAGATAATCTTCAGAGTGTTATCAAGAACTTACGCTTCATGCACTAGGCCTAGGACTAAATAATTTGAGAGTCATTTTGGTTGGCTGGATTTAATGTATCCCCAGCTGCTGTAGGCTAATCATCTTGTTTATAACTAGAAAGAAATGATTGCACATGGTACTATTTCCTTATTTTGATCCAAGCTTGGCTTGGGCAACTTTGATTTTGGAAACCTAAATGTAAGTATGTAGAATGGAATGACTGAGTCACTGGAGTGAAGGGTTTACAGCAAATACATTGCTTTGTGCTTGCGTTTCTCAAGAGTTGAAATCCCACAGTTGAAGTATCATTAATCAAATGAAATACATTTGCTTTGAATGCACTGGTCACTTTTAATCTTATTCTGGGCTCTGTGTACAAACTGTGTGATGCAGACAGTATCAGGGCTAACTCAAATGGAAGATACCATGGCAGGGGCTGAAGAGTGCGGAGGAATAATGCGAGCTGTCAGTGTTTTGATGATGTTGCCTTGTTTACAATAGAAACTGAAGTAACTTATCTTCTTGGTTACGTAAACTATTTGTGCCAGGTTTTAGTGTTTTTCATATATATCTTTGTGTGTGCAGATACAGAAAAACTGTGTGTATATATAAAATTTATCTGTGTGTGTATATCTGTTTATATGCATGTCTATATATGCACATATTTACACACACCCAAATATTTGGACTGGGCCCAAGGAGAATGTGAAAAGCTGGGGTTTTTTTCAGTGTGCACTCTCTGTGCACAAACTAATCCAAAGAAAACCACGAATTTCAGTGGCAGAGCCTTTGTTTTACGTGGTCCATGTATCTTTTCATTAATTTGCTGTTGACTTACATGCTCATATGCAAGCCTCATGCTTTATTTTGGATCTGTACTGAGAAATGTTTGTGTGGATAAACATCACTTATTGCAGAAGAAGTTGGAGAAAGCTGTTATAACTTAACAGGCAGCTGATCTTGCCTTCTGCCTGACTTCAGAAAAGCAAATACGTGCTCAGCCTGGGTCTAAGGAGCAATAAATGTTGACTCTGACAGTAAGGCAGTTTAAACAAAACACCACCAAAAAGCCAAAACCCAGTGAAGTGGCAGAGCGAAAGCAGTTCAATATTTAGGCTACTTGATGTTTAAAAAAATAAACGTGTACTGTGGGATGTTGTATTACAAAATAAGATTACTTGTATGCTAAAACTGTCACCAACTGTACACCAGAATGGAAAAAGGATGTGATTTCAATTTCCAATGACAGTGCTTTTCCTTTCTGAAAGGAACTTGTAGAATACTACAAGCACCACTCTCTCAAAGAAGGCTTTCGAAGTTTGGATACTACTCTTCAGTTTCCATATAAAGAATCTGAAAACTCAGTGGGACAAAGGAGTAACAGAGCAGGTGGCAACTGTGAGTATTACATTATTTTTGAACATTATCTTCTGTCACATAAATATTAAAAGGACAAGGCACTTTGAACATCTTCGTTTCCCATTTTTGACATATAACCAATTAATATGGTAATGCTTTTAGCTAGGATTTTTTTTTAAACTAAACAGATTCAGATCTGCCAGGAGGTTTATAAACATGTCTAGCAAGTTGATCTTGCTGCCAAACTTAAAGTCTCCCTGATATTCAAAGAAATCTATTAGGCATGCTGGTGGGAGATGAAACTGCGTCCTGCCTATTTTTTTCAGACTTCTGCACACACGCAGCTACAAGTGTTAATAATATCTGTGACAATTTCTAATCCTGAAAAAGGGATTTAAATAAATGAATCTTGTAGTGTAGCCCTATGAAGTAGCATCTCAGCAACACCACTTAAATTTGTCAAAAGGAAAATTGCTTTAGTGTATCATAGTTATTTTTATGCCTGCTTTTTAACCTTTAAGTGTTTATTACAGACCTCTAAGATTGTGAAAGCTAATGAACTAGTGTGTGATGTAAATAGCAGTTACAAAGTTTTGAAGTTTAGAAACAAACTGTGAAGATTTCCCATGCATGTAATATGCTTTATGTAACCTACTGCGACGTTAGTGGAGGTTAGATGATTTTTAGGACACGTAGGAGTTCAATGTTACGATTAAAACTAGCACATGGCTGGCCTCTGGAAAATACGTTTCTGTCAAAGAGCGAATTTTAGATTTGCAGTTCTGCAGACGATGGCTGTGTCTTTGTACTGAAACAGATAATAAGGGGAAAATAAAAATTAATGGGGATTTTAACAATATGAAGACAGTAGAGCCCAGTCCAGTCTTTGTGGTGATGTAGCTCTCACTTGCTGTGTTAGTGAGCTTTTCTTGACTTGCTTCTGTTGGTTGTGGTTTCCCACCCTGTTCTGTAACATTTCTATAGCTTTGGAGACTTTCTTCCTCTCCTAATTAAAGTGAAGATAAATTAGGACTGATGATTGTAAGAAAACCATGTGTCTCTGTGTATTTCATTTTGTCTGTCTCCCGATTCCTCTTTATTCCTTCCATTTCTGTTTCCTTCCACTGTTTCCAGGGTTTTCATCAGCTCTGTCGCAGCTGTGCTGTATCGCAGAACACCTCTCTTCTTGGTGAACTTCTGTCCTGTCCTTTTTTCTCCCTTTAGCTTGCCTCTCCCATCCTCTTGTCATCTCCCGTACTTTCCTCATGCCTTGCCTTTTCATTGAGGCTTTAATTGTTGAGAGGATGATAGAATGGGCTGCAGGATATGCCCTGCTGACTTGACGTGGCATTTTTTTGGTTATTACTGACTGTGAGCAGAGCAGTTTCTTCCTTTCTTAGGCCAGTGAGAATATATCTCTGCTGATATATGATTTTAAGCTGACTTTAAGGAGGTTTTGGATTTCAAATCAGTATTTTGTACCACACTTTCCATATGACTGCATCTGGATTTTTTAAATGAGGCCACATTTTGAAAAGGCAGCAGCTGTAGACCGACAGAGTTGTATCATTTTCTGCTGCTGAAGTCTGTGCTGCTGTGAAATTGAATGGCAATACCAGATTAACTTCACTTTCTAGAACAATGTGAGAAAGGATTATATTAATTTTTTAATTGTCATGTTTTTATGTACCCATTGGAGGAAAGGAAATGAAGTGTCGTTTCAGTTTACTTGTAACTTCTGATATGAATCATAACAAATCACCTTGTAACTTCTTAAATTTTCAGGGCATTTGATTCGCCCTTCAGCATCTACTAGATTTTTAGAACAAAAATCTTCGAATTATGGAGATAATTGATTTGGCTTCCCACTTTAATTAGAACTGGGCTTTTTAGTCTCCTGGTCTTACAGAAGTCACCCACCATGTTCTGATACTGTACACTTTTAATGTGGTTGTAAAAGCTGTCAGACATTCACTTTTCCCAGCATAGAAATTCAAGTTAATTAGGAATATATTTGGGGAAATGGTACATTCTTTCTTCTTAGTTTTTCAATCCTAGGCTTTTCCAGACAGAGGATGATCCAATTTTGTTTGCTACACAGAAAAATACTAATTCTTACATTAGATTAGAGGGATGATCGACCATTTAATGAAATAAAAGCAAAAATGAAAGAGAAGTTGACATTCTTCTACAGAATAGTTTTTGGCAGTTTATTCTGCTCTGCTGATGCAGAGCACGGTCACTGAGAAATCTGAGTCTTCATGAAATTTAGATTTTAATATGAATTAAATCACGAAGCTAAATACTATGAGTGACTTTCTCATCACCTGTAGACTAGGAGTAGGTGCACTAACTAGTTTATCACATCCTTCTACTACTTAATGCGTTACCTCTGTAAAAGTATCTGTTGTTAAACTAAAACAAGTGTCATCCCAACCCTGAAAGAAACAGAAGAACCCAACCTTTCTCCTTAAAAGCCAACACCAACCCCCTTATCAGTGATGTTAAAATAATGTATTGGTCCTCTTTTTTTTATTTATGCTGGTTGTTTCATTGTCACAAATATATCTGTACTCATCCAGGTAAGATGCACAAAACTCAGTCATTACCTCCACCATGGATGCTTTTTTAATTCCCTGCATAAAATAGCTCTAGTCATCGTTCTGTATATAACCATTTTGAAGCAAACCTATTTTGTTTCATGTGTAGTCAAAGGAGTAAATTCAGGGAAGCAGCTACATGTGCTGAACATAACCTTGCTACATTTTTAAGGAATGCTCTTGATCAGTAATTGTAGATAATCTTGGGCATAATTTAGTGCCTACATTATCATTTATCGAGTTGAGGATGGACTTCCCAAATCACAGCTGGGGAGCAAAGATCACAACTTTATTAGATTTTTGTAGACTATGTATCTTCTTTGCCTGTTCTAAGAGGGACATAATGTGAGAACATGTCAACAAACTGTAGTTCCATTTGAAGTGATTTTAGTAGGTTTCATCTATATTTATTTAAAAACGTGTTGACCCTAGGTTTGTAGAGCAAGTGCACCTCTAGGCTTTCTCCTGAGGAAGCTGTTACAGGGACCAGGGTGATGTGCTGGGTCTGCCTAGGCCGAACTTAATGCTTTTTTTGCTCACTCAAGGGTTTTCTCTCAAGTCAGAGAACTGCAAAGATGCACAATGCTCTTTGGGCCTTAGAGGTTGTAGTTTAGCTGTGGAATTCCTATTGATGGTAATGAGTATCAGGGAAAAATGCCTACTTTTTTGACATTCATGAGACCCCAGTTCAACCCAGACTTAGACCCTGTTTCTAGTTAAGGGGGTGTGACTGGTCGTCCTGGGCTCAAGAGGAATTCTTACCAATGCAGGAGTTCCTGGGTTCGTACTGTTAAGAGGTGGGGCACACAAATTAAAGATGAAAAAAAGATTCTCATAGATTTGAAAATATTTGTAAGAGTCTGAAGTTTTAAATTTGCTTTCCTGAAACCCTAAACGGGTGTCTTCTTTCTACTTTACTCTTTGAAAAATGCAATTGTTAAGAATTAAATCATAGATCCGAATTTTCTAGTTATTACAGTCAATTTCCTTCCAGACATCCTTAGTAGGAAACCTTAGTTTCCTTATTATCAATGAATTATATAGTTAAAAGACTATTATTTAAATCTTGTGCCAATATTTCAATGTTATTTTGCTTTTTCTCTTTTTCTCTTTCTTTCTCTAAGCCCCTTCTTTGTTCTGTGGGTTTTCTTTTGTAACTCCTCCAGACTACAGCTTTGTTCCCCCTTCCTCCACTCCTTTCTGGTCAGGTACTGCTTTACGGCTTTTTATATTTCTTCAAAATTTGCTTCTGTTGTTTCTGTGTGCAGCACGCGAGGGAAGGGACGAATCTAATAGTTCAGTGCTTCTCTGACTCCAAAATCTGAGTTATTACATGTTATTCTTGGAGTGTAACAAAAATCAAACTCTTGAAACTTTAGAAAAAGCGTTTATTGCAAGTGGATTGAAGAGCTGTTGCAAAGCTCAGTAGTTGCAGGAGGCTCAATCAACGATCTCATGACCATTAATTTGCTACGTAGTTGACACCTACGAGCTATACATGTTTTGATGCATTTGTTCAAACGCACACAAACCTGAAAATTTCACTATTTGTAGATAAATAATATATTCGTCCCGTCCCTGCAGCAAACCATACTGCAGCAGCATCTTAGCATACAGTAGTTTTTGTAGAAAATGCTTTCTTTAACTTTGCATTAACATTGTTAATTAATTTTACCCATCTGTCATCTCAATGTTGTTTTCTTTATTTTCATTTAGCCATCTCTAGTTTTGATCAAACATTTGAAATTAAGAGTCTACATTAAAATGCTTAAAGTAGCAGCGGTGGTAGTTTCATTAGTGCGTCAGTATGGCTGTGTCTTTGCTCTGGTCTCCAAGACCTAGTCTTCAAAGAGGTGAACTGCACCGCTGGACAAGTCAAGAAGAATTTGACTAGTAGGAAGGTAAATGCCCTCGAGGAGCTCAGAAGCGGCCAGTGTGCTTCCTTGTGCAGAGAGAGCCCTCCCTCGAGTCGTGCCAGGGATTTCAATTTCAGTGTCCTATACTGCTTGAGCCTTTTGCCCCTCAGTTGTTCAGTGTTTTGGAGTAAAGATTTTTTTTGGAGGTAGACAATTTACTTCCTTTCAGTAGTCATAACATTGAGAATCCAAGCTTTAAGGCATTCTTCCAGTTGATACTTCCTTACATAAAGTATGCATCTGTGGGAAGGATGATGGGAAAGCCATTCTGGTATGGTCATTTACCCTGTGGTCACGACACTGAGCTCAAATGTCTGAAGCACTCACCCGATTTGAATCAGAAAACACAAAGGAGTTAAGTTTTGGCCCTTTATTGTAAGTAAATACTGTGAGCTTCTATAATTTTGGGCAAGGATAGAAGATGACCTCTTCAGTTCAGATGCACAGTACTCAGTCATAAAGTCTGGTTTTGCTGAAACTGGTACTGTTCCATGGAAACAAAACTGTGATGTGGCCTGCGTTGGTAGAACAGCAATCAAGACTCAGGGTTACTGTAAGTCTATCACACATTCCCATATATTCCCATATATGGTTTCAACAAATTATACTCATATTCCTCTTTTCCTGTGAAAAGCTCCTTTATCAGAAAATTTTCAAGTAACAGTAAGCAAGGTTTCGGCATCTTAGGCAGCACAGTATGCTGTGTAAAGTATTTCTTTATACAAGTACAAAATATGAAAGGAAAATTCTAAAGGAGAACATTGATTGGTAATTTGTAATTCAAGCTTCCTTACCTGTTGGAATGGGATTTTACATTCTGGCGGATGGGCTGCATCATGTGCTCTTAGTGAAACCATCTTTTCTACAATAGCCAAAGAATTTGCGTACATTAAATGAACAAATACGTATTTCATGGTATTAAAAGTACTTTTTTGAAAACCATCTTCAGATCTGGCTTAGTTTTGCTGAACTGGAAATCAGTAAGACCGGAGAAGAGTGAAGCTGACTATGGGAACTGGTGCTGACCACGCTTGCGTAACAGAACGGGGGTTTTGTTAAACAGCGCAAGTAAACGCACATTGCTTCAAGGAGCATGGGAACTAATATGTAACAGCATCCCTTAGGGGATATGGCTACAGAATTATGAGGAGGCCCTACCGCAAGGAGAGAGAAATGACTACTCGCAGCTTTTGTCGTTGTACATCGACCCTGGTGGAATTTAAGCTCAGTCAGAAGTGAGCCAGACCAGCCTGCTCTGATCATGTGGAGCCTCTGCACCCCGATTCCTTCATCAGTGGTTCAAACTAGTGTTAAAACTAATTTGCAGCACATCTGTCTGTTAATGAGGAACTTTTCCAACATACTCTAGTGTGCATCAAGGCTGACTGTGGGTCCCTGTCTTTTTTCTCCTGTTTGCAGAAGGAAAGACTAGTTTAAGCAAAAGCGGATTTTTCTCATTCCCACATGTACCTTTTATTCACCTCCCTCACACTTCTCACTCCTGTTAATCCTCTGAGTATCTCCTTCCTAATACACGAGGTTTGTTTATTACTGCTTTCTCAATAACTTCTTTACTTTTTTCTAGCTTTTTCTATTTTCCCCTCTTTAATTTCTCATTCACATTCTCCTGTTGGGCGCTTTCTTTCCATCAGTCTGCTTTTAATCCCATCCTCTCTCTCCTTCCTCATTCTCCCTGTAGCTGTCCTCTTTCTCTCCTTCACTCGGTGATTCTTCTCTCCCCCATCTTACAGATGGCCTTTCCACATGCTGACTGTCTTCCCTCAAGTTTCACTTATCCTGGGACAGCTCTGATTGGGACTTCAGGGCTGATAGTCTTTCCTCAAGTTGTTTTTGTGACTGTGTCACCAGAGAGAGATAGCTATTTTTTTGTTTGTTTTCCAAAATTAGCACCGTCATTTTCCTTTTTTTCATCAGTCATGGAATTCTAAATTAATCTAAATTCTGCTACTTTCTGCCTGTAGACTTGGAGATACATGATTTTGATTTCTCTTGCTTCTTTCTCCTTTTCCTCTCTGACTTCACAACTTGGAAAAGAGTTAGATGTCCTGCTTTCACCCACATCTGCCCCTTTCTTTGTCTACTCTTCTTTTCCTCAGTCCTTTTCCCCCTCTTTGTTTTTCTTCCAGCATTTCTTCCCTCCTTAGCTCTTTTCTTCCATGTTTGCCCAGATTAGTTCATTTTGGCTTTGTGTAATCATCTTCCTTGTCCCATTATCTCCTTCCTAGACTCGGAAATGATACCCTGCTCCCCAGAATCACTCCTTCCATCCCGCGGTGCTTCTCCAAATGCGCCAGTGATGGTGCTGTACATCTATAAATGGTTACTGACCTTACAATCAATAACTGCTCTTTGTTTTTTCTTTCTCCAAAAAAATTGCTGCCATGATGTGCTCTTTCCCTGTAAATCTGATCCCTGAAATCCTAGTAAGGTATAGGACAGAACATTCACGTCAGGATCTAAACAAGTAGTGTCTACATCTAACTTAGAGGAGAAAAATGTATGTTTTAACTTTAGTGTACTTAATATATCACCTAGATTTTTACAACAACTTCATATTGTAAATATAAGCAATAAATTGAGGTGCTGATTCTCTGTTATCTGGCATCCTGTACATCCTGGATCAGGTATCCGATAAATGTACTCTCTACAGTAGTCCGAGAGGGTGGACTAAACTTTAATGGCATGATATAAAAGAGTGCACAATCCTTTGCCAAAACAGTTTTTTAGGCACTCCATTGTTGTGGTAGTAATAATTTAAACATATAGTATTTGTTTTGTTATTTTAAAATAAATTGTTTCTGTTGTCTCTGTAAGCTAAAACATTTGAATATATAAAGGTTTTCATATATTTAATATGACTAGGCAAAAGCCTGTGGGTCTGTGAAATGTCCTCAGTGGGGTCAGAAGAAATCTTAAATAAAAGCAGAGCTGAAGCTGTCAAGGTTTTCAAACTCCTTTACCATGTTTTGTGCTCCTGATTGAAGTGAAAGCAGCTGGCTATGGACTTCAAGTGTCACATTGCTGAAGGCATTGCTAAAAATAGAACCTTAACAGTATTTCCTAAAGATGATTGGGAATTTCTAAGAAATTGGAAAAGGTTCTGAGAAAAAAGGCAATCGTATGTACATTGTATCAATTCATCCATCATGGCCGTATGATGAAATCTGAAATCTTTTCAGTAAGAAACTTGCTTGTGCTCGTGATTTCCTGTCTACAGTGACGTGCGTAGGAAAACAACTGCAGAATAAAATGGCATTAATGGAAAAAAAGAAAGAAAGAATGCTTTGGTCAAATAATCCAACGACAAAATGCAGTAGAGGAGCAGATGTGTTTTCTAAACTGCTTCAGTCCAAGGCTCTTATGCCTTAGGTGCAAAGCCCGCTTTCCTCTCTCTGAAAGAGCTGAGGGTTTCTTTTACAAGTTTGGACATTCTACATCAGGGTTAAAAACATGATTTTCTATATAATTATTTGAGGGAGGGTGGTGGTGGGTGGTGATTTTTGATTCTTTTTTTCCTCATGGTTGCCATGTAAAAATATTTCACAACGTTATTGCTTAAAATGTCTGGGCTTTTACATTGACAAAATCCTTACAAACTGCTGTAGCTTAACTTTTTAAAGTATTAATTTCACCTAAACTTGGGAAAAAATTGGTAAGGATTTTTTTCTTCACAAAAAGTTTTGTAGAACAAATTCATTGGGGATTTACAGAGTAAACTCCTGAAAAGTGCAGATTTACATCAGCCAGTGTTCATGCAGATTGTAACCAATGATCCATGCAAATTCCTGTGGAAACTCCTTACTTTTAATGCTTGTCCTGATGTTAACTGCCAATTTTAAGTGTATTAATATTAAACTTGGGAATTGTTTGTGAAAGGACAGCACCTTAGTCTGTTTGTTTTGCTTCATTAGAGGTTTAAAGTTAAGTCAACTGTAAATGCTAATAATTCTTTCGGAAAGAAGCTAGTGACCTGTAAAATAGGTTGATGCATGTAACTAGCAGGAAGTTTTAATACGAAGCACAAAAATACAATAATTGCAACTGTATTTAGCAATTTGGGGGTGGGGGATACTTTATGGTTCATCTAGTTTGCGTTTTTTCTCAACATAAAAAACTATTAAAAAAAATCCCATAAAACCCCTTCAACTTTTACACCATTCACCTATGTTTAAACCTTCTTGGTCGATGTAGTGCAGATGCTTTCGCATTTCCATAAAATCAATGCCAGTGTATGTTGTGAAATCAGTGTTTCATATTTTATAGTATTGCTGTTTATATTCCTTTAGCAGCCTCCAGTTAACAAACCCTGATGATCCCAACGTTTGCTTCATTTCAGTGCTAAGCCCGAAGGTGATAGGCATTGCCATAGCCAGGTATGACTTCTGTGCCAGAGACATGAGAGAACTGTCCTTATTGAAAGGGGATGTCGTCAAAATTTATACGAAGATGAGTGCGAATGGCTGGTGGAGAGGTGAAGTAAATGGAAGGGTAAGGTTGTTTTGTTATTTACTTTTCTTCCTTTGTCTCATTTCTGCCTTCAATGACAGTGATTTTGTAAAAAAAAAAAAAAAGGTGTGTTCTGAAATCATAAATGTTCTTTGTATATTTAAATTCACAAGATACAACATGTTCTCATCTCTTTCACAGGAGCCAGGCAGAATTCTGGCCAGGCAGCTTTCTCAGCATCTAAATTCATTGGTTATTTAATGTGACCTACCAGGCTGAATATTTGGGCAAGATTATATGGTCGGAAAATAACCAGGATTAATAAATAGTGCAGCAACAGCTGAACTTATTGAACTGCTGCACGCATGTCTTTGGGGTCAAAAGCTCGGGTTCCTGGTGCTGTGGAAGTCTGTTTAGCAGTTTAACACAGGATTTCCACACCTTTCTGCTGGACTCGAATGCAATGGAACGAGCCATGTTTTTTATAGAAGACTGCTGCTTTGATCTTTAAAAATGTGTCTTATTTAGCAGGGATTTTTACAAAGTCATTTTACACTGCACTCTGAGATTTGTGTGGAAGTTTCAGTTTTGACCTCTAAAGGCTACATTGCTTCAATCTTAGTGTACTGCTCTTTCATGCAAATTGGTCAGAAGTGTCTGAGGCTGCTGTTTCCATGTCTAAAGGGCTGAGATGCAGGGTCAAGGAATGCAAGGTGGAAGTAAGTGGACTGTCTGGAAGCTGAAAATGAAAGTTGCAAGTCTGGTTGAAGTACATGTCCAGATTTACTGCTTTATGCATTATATATATAAAAAAAATCTTTTTAAAGGCCAGGCTGGATGAAGCTTGGCACAACCTGGTCTAGTGGAAGGTATCCCTGCCCATGGCAGGGAGGTTGGAACTAGATGATCTTTAAGGTCCCTCCAACCCTAACCATTGTATGATTCTATAATGTATGTGAGCCTGGTTATGTTCTTAAAGTGGAATCATAGAATGATAAAATTATTTGGGCTGGAAGGAACCTTAAAGATCATCCAGTTCCAACCACCCCTTGCAGTGAGCAGGGACACTTTCCACTAGATCAGGTTTCTCAGAGCCACATCCAGCCTGGCCTTGAATGTTTCTGGGGATAGGGCATCTTGCCACCTCTCTGGGCAACCTCTTTCAGTTTTTCATCACCCTCATTGTAAAAAATTTTTTATATCTAGTCTGAATCTACCCTCTTTAAAACCATTATCCTTTGTCCTCTTGCACAGGCCCTGCTAAAATGTTTGTCCTCATCTTTCTGATAAGCCCCCTTCATGTACTGAAACATGTCCATGTGGACATTGAGCCATTAACCACTCCTGTCTGGATGCGACCATCCCACTAATTCGTAATCCACCAAACAGTCCACTCATTAAATCTGTATCCCTCCAATTCAGAGAGAAGGGTGCTGTGGGTGGACCGTGTCAAAGGCCTTTCAGAAATCCAGATGGATGGCATCCATAGCTCTTCCCTTGCCTTCTGATGTAGTCACTCCATAGAAATGCTCAGTTAGACAAGAAGAAATAGAGAAGCAGAAGAAATAGCAGTCGTCTGACATATATTGCACATGTGAAGAAAGCTGAGCATCTCCTAATGCAGCTGCTCGTATCCTAAAGAACACCCCGTTACGTACTAGCATTCTGATAGCTTCCACAGCCTGGATTCCAATCACAAGCTGGCCTCTGCGCATGTGTTGGCAAGGTAGTCTAAAGAAAATTTATGCAGTTACTCCTTCCAGCCATGTTCTAGGCTTGGTTTTGAGGTCATTTATGAGTGTTAAATTGACTTAGATATAAAGAAGCCTGAGTGAAAAACCTAAAGCAAGTAGATAAGGCAATAAGAAATATGACTTTGCGTCCCTGTATGTTTTATATAATCCTTATTTGACATGCCATTAATTTCAGAATGGAGAGAGCATTATAACTTATGAAGTGTAAAACACTGGGCTCTGCCTTCCTGTTCTGTCTTACTTAAAACTCCAGTTGGTGGCATTGGAATTTAACTTCATGTAATGGAATCAAACCAATCACTGTTTCCTTTGCAAGAAGATTCTCTGGACTTGACTGAAACCTGTTAAATATTGAACTACTTTCTCAAAACATAGCAGCATCCTGCCTGTAATGAAACTACTTCGGCTCTTGGCATTTCTAGACCTCTTTTCTGAATGCTTAGACTGTCAATCTGGGAAGAAGTGGTGGATTTTTTGGTTTGGGGTTTTTTTTTTTGAGAGAGAGGAGGGTCGGGGCGGAATTTTGTCTCCAAATCATCATATCTGCAAAGTTAGTCTTTTATTTAGGGTACTTACCCTAACTGTAGCAGGTCAGTGAAGTTTATCTTTGTAATCTTGTATTTACTAAACAGACCATCCTTGTTTTGCCTTGTTCGGCTATTTAAAAAAAGCCCTGTGCATCTCATATGTTATTTTGTTCTGCTTTTCCCCTTTTTAGGTGGGCTGGTTTCCATCAACTTATGTTGAAGAGGATGAATGAATTAAAAACCTTCCTCTGCTGACCAGCAGTTTCAGGGATTTAAAAAAATGTAATCTTCCAAGCGTTGTCGGTCTTGTTAAGTATTTAAACACAGCATTTTTGTCTGTCTGAACCTTCCAGTCTTAATGTTGGGATTTATACAGAAGTTTGTGCTGAGAGATTATTACCTTGCCCAGAGCTGTGCAAGAAACAACATGCTGGTTTGCCATCACTGGGGATTAGTACAAAGTCCAACCCTCACCTTCCCAGAAGAACTCTGGAAAACAAATTTCTTTATGCTCCTTTTCATTTCATCCTGTACTACACCATGAGTACTGGCTATGGTTGAATTTTTAATAAGTCTCTTTTCTTGCAGCGAACATCTGTGATGGTACAAGGAGATGAAGGCTTATTATTCCTTATCACTGCATGCAGGAAACAAGAGTTCAGTTATTCCAGTGGGCATAAAGTATAGTCAGTAGACTTGTCTTGAAACATCAAACTACTTTACTTATCACCTTACACACAGTTTTACGCTCACAAAAACGTTCTGAAGGAAATAGGAATGCAGTAAACATGAGTAGCATTCATGCATATATAATTAGTTAACTGACTACTTTGAGGTCCTGCCTAAACCTTCTAACAATTTGTTTAAAGGCAACATTTTATCAAGGTGTAGTGATGTGGTGTTGCTTGAAAAAGCGTCCACAAAGTGGGATTGTGGGATCCTGTCTTTGTCGTCCCGAGTCTTTTTGTGTGAGGTGTTTTCATTTCAGCAGTTGAGGATAGCCATGACGAGAGGAGTTTTTACATTTTCAGCCTTAACATTAAATACTGTAGAGCTATTCTGTAACAGAATATACTACTGCCAGATGTTGTCACTTCTCAAGAACAAATCTGTTCATCTGAATCAATCGAGAGATGGAGACAAACTAATGCTTCCGACTCTAAGCTACGTTTCCCAGTTAGGAGTTTCTATCCCCTTCTGTACTCTTGTAACGCAATGAAAGGGAACTTGCAGACTTTTGTGCTGTTTTCTCTTGTTCCCTGAGATGTTAATGGCCGTTCAGTGGTCGTCTTGCAGTGTTACAAACGTCCCTAAGGAGAAATGTGTCTAGGTTAGCTAGCTGGAAACATCAGGCCTTGTAAAGTGGCATCCCCCCCTTGGTGAGGCAATGTTTTAGTATCTTTATGGAGGGTCAGAAGTGCTGTAGTTATGAGCTAAAATAAAAGTGGGCGATGTCTTCAGATGTGCAATTTCACATGTTTAGATAATGTCTAACCTGGCTTAAAACTTCTAAGAAAATAAAGCTTTCAAATGCATTTTCTTTCTAGGGTGACTTTGACCAATGGACAAAGATAATTCATCCTGTTCCAAATCCTCTCTTGCTTTTCCCTGCCCTCTTTTCACACAGGCCTCTTGGAGTTAGCGTGCATAGGCACTGCACGATTTAACACCACAGTTCTTCCCCACTCTGCAAGCGATGTAATATCCATGGTTTGTTCAAAGAGCTGAATCTGCCAGTGCACATTTCAGGTTCTTTTTGGCTGTCCCCAGTGTTCTTTGCCTCTTTCCGGCCTCCTGGCCATCAGGAAGAACCAAGCATGGCCCAGACGATTCACAATAATCCCCTTAGTCTCTGCAACCGTCTTACCCATGTGCCACACCTAGTGTACGTTGCTGTGTGACCAGGTGAAAGACAGGGTCTTCTAATTAGCAATCTTCCACTTGTGAAATTCAGCCTTGCAGATGAAACTCTGCTGATGCTCTAACTTTTCAAGGATTTACCTCAAAACTGTTTAAACTGTGATTGTGTTGAGTACATTACTTGATGGAATAATTGAGAGCATTTGTAAATATGTAGATGTTACATAAAACCTATTTTGTAAATCATGTGTACAGCAGTGTAGACTAGGGAATAGTGTCTTTGACCATGTTTTGCCACGCAGTTTTATTGTCTTGGGCTTGATCCTACATTCCTTAAGTGGACAAAGTTGACCCTTTCACAGTTTGCCTGCTCAAGGGGTAGAGGAATAGGCTCTAGGCCTGTCAAGTGTTTAGTGCTTTGCTGTCATGTAGTTTTGAGAAGAGGCAGTTTAATTCAGTACCAGTTGAGAAATAGATCAGTCATTTACAACAGCTTGTGTTTAGAACTGTTTTGAGTAGTCTCTTCATCCTGAAGTTGCTGTGTAAGGCTTTTAAGCAATTCCGGAGTCTGGTAATCGGCCTTTAAGAAGAACTAAAGCCATAGCTAAACTTACTTTTGTGGCATAAATCTACTTGTCATTGTCTGTGTTTAATGACCTGTATTGATTGAGTTAATGCTGCATCTTAAACTATATTTTGAGTACCAAAGACTTCCTGAATATCCTGGAGTGTCTCTTTCATGTGCTGCTTTTGCCTGTATGGAGGTTTTGTTGTCATGCAATAATGGAGTTACAGTACTTTAATTTGTACTATTTTGTAAATATGTTAAATATAATAAACTGGTTAATTTTTTGTTTAATGATGTGTCAAAATGCGTGGTTGGCTGGTATGGAGCTTGTGCTTCGTTTGTCTAACCCCCTTCTGATTTATTGTGGGTGGAGGTTGGTAATGTTCAGGCTTCGTTTCCCAGATTTGGGTGGTCCTTGTTTAGCTGTAGGACTGTGCCATGTAAACAGGATAGTATGGCTTCCCTTGGGGGCTTTTCATTGTCGGGATCATTTGCCTTCTGCCACATCTGGGAAGGTGGTGGGGTGTTTTGGGGTTGTTTTTAGCTATACAGAATATTGTGGGATCTGTCACATATTGCTAATCTTTGTCTGTCAAAGATGCTACTTGCAGTTTTTTGATTGAAAAGCAGTTTTTCTTAAGTTTCCTTTTGTCTCATGTTTCCTAGTGATTTTCCTTCTCTTCCACCTTCTGCTTGCTCCCTTTGTCATATGTGACGTTACATCCAAATTCAGCTCAAATCTGAAAATACAGTCTGTGTCCGATTTCATTGGCTGCTTGATAATCCTCTCATGGTGTAACCATTCATGCTTTTTTTAATGATATAACATTCATTATTAATATGTTTATAAAAATACTTGTAGACAGGTGAATTAATTCAGCAAGGTCAGTGATGATACAATTGCAGTGTTGTTTCATTGTGTCCCTTCTATTTTTCAGTAGCAGAGATTTTCTCGTGGAACTGCCCTTCTAACAGATAATTATTAAACTTAATGAGGCATTTACACATCTCTACAGATGTAAGGCATAATTTTTCTGTCACCCATGAACATATCACATAACTAAGAGTCACACCTAACACGAGATGCAGAAATGTTTCTCAATTAATCCTCTTGTTAACAATATCACACTTGGATGTTCTCCTTCCCCTTATAGGCGAGATGTGAGTCCTCTGATGGGTGAGAAATTGAGAAAGCACTGTAATTAGGGCATAAGCACCACTCGTGACTGTTCTGAATAATTTTTCCAGTTGCAAGGCTTGAAAGCTTATTTGAAAGTCTCAGCTTGGGGAAAAAAAAAAGCCTGACTTGAGCAATGACAGTGATGCCAACCAGGATACCCTTCTCCTCTATCTCACAGGCAAACTCCAGCTGCACTATGAAGGAGAAGAAAAGGTCGATTCTCAAGGTTTTAGCAGTTCATGAAGGTGAGAGAGAGGTGCTGTCTAGAAAAAAGTGGTGCTGCTTTATACAAAATACCCAACTAACACTGTTATACAGTTACAGCAGCGTTATTGACACTGCAGTAAATTAACTCTTGTCTCTTTGCTACCAACGGGCTGCTGAGAGCCTTACATTATTGTTTTATCTGAAATTCAAGTAGTTCTGTTTGGAGAGCGCTGCTTTTTCCACTTGAGCACCTCCCTCCTCTCCATTTTATTGCTGAGCATGATATGATACGACATGGAGTATCTTTTTGGTTGGTTTGGGTCATCTGCCTTGTTGTGTACCCTCCCAGCTTCTATTCACTAGTTCTAGTCCAACTGTTAACCTACCACTGCCAAGCCCACCACTGACCCATGTTCCTGAGCACCTTGTCTACACGTCTCTCAAATCCCTCCTGGGTTGGTGACTCCATCACCTCCCTGGGCAGCCCGTTCCAACGCCTGACAAACCCTTTCAGTGAAGAAGTTTTTCCCAGTATCCAATTTAAACTTCTCCTAGTACACCTTGAGGCCATTTCCTCTTGTCATGTCACTTGGGAGAAGAGATTGACCCCCACCTCTCTGCAGCCTCATTTCAGGCAGCTGTAGAGAGGGAGAAGATCTCCCCTGAGCCTCCTCTTCTCCAGGCTGAACCCCTCCAGCACCCTCAGCTGCTCCTCACAGGACTTGCGCTCCAGACTCTTCCCCAGATTTGCTGGTTCAAAAGTGCCGTGGAATTTTAGCTGTTACCTAGATGTCAGCTATGTGGAAGAAGGGTAGTGTTGAGTAACCTCAGCTTCATAAAGCTGAGAGATGTTAACACCACTTTTTCACAAAATGCTGACACGTGTGATGCATGTATAACGAGCTAATAGAAATATGGAAAGGATTAAGCATCAGAAATGGACTGCAGGAGGGTGATTCATTGCATTATTTTAGCAGCTTCCTTTTTGAGAACAGAGCTGTTTGTTTTTATAGCAAATGAGATTTGGGTTTCTAATATAGTTTTATAATTCCTGATCTGCTGTAGTGTCTTCTGCCCATTCATTATGAGGATCTCTGCTGCTTACATGACTGTGAAGTTAAGATTTTTATTTAATAAGCCTCCTGAAAGGTTTGAGTTATTGGTGACTTTTTCTGGGTTACAGTTTTGTACCTGGTAATGTGCTTTTCAGAAAATATGTGAGTTCATTTTAAAATGTTGCAGTGTGACCTTAAGTAAAGTCATAGTTATAACAAATGGCAGGTTTGTAAGTGGCTGTTTGCCAAGGGGCATGAGGCTGGTTTGCTTCTTTCAAAACTGTGTGGGGTTTTTTTCATGTTGATAGCATAATATGTGGCTTTAGGAAGAACAGAAATAAAGATCAGAGAACAAGAAGTAAAAAGTTGATCTCATACCATATGTGTTAGAAACAACCTGGTGTGTGATAACTTTTCTCAATGATTGGGCAAAACATTAGATATCTGTTGATAGCATTGGATTGGAAACAGAAGTTCTCTAATGCTGCTCTGTGAAACTTTGCTAATGCAGCAGAGGGATCAGGGACCCTTGGACCTAGTCCCAGTCTTACCAGATAACTCCATAAATCTGTCTTTGATTAGTTGTATTTTTTTCCCAAAGCACTTAAAAGGTTTCCTCAAGGAGATGCAATATTTTCCCTAGGATTATAATCCTTACTTGTGTGTAAGGCTAACAGAAATATGGATAATTGAAGGAGCCTTTTTCTCTGGTAGTTTTACGGTCGGTATCCCTGTAGCTTGTGAGTTGTTAATGATATGGAATGTGCCGGGAGGCCCTTACCCTAAGTTACCGCATGATTCTAGAAACACCTTTCCTGCCTCTTCTCCCAGATACTTTGTCTTTTGAATTCTGAGTTTGTTTTCTTTTCCCCTTCCTGTCAGTTGCTGATGGATGAAAGATTAAATTCACTGGAACTGTGTGTTCTGTAATATTCTGGGTGTGACTCTGGTGTCATCTAATGTCAGTGTTTTGGCTGAAAGAATGCTCGAATGTAGGACATGCTGAAAGGGAGGCTTGTTTTCATTCATCCCCCCTCTCCAAAATCACAGACTGGCGTAGAATTCAACTGAGGTGTGGTACATGTCAATGTGCCCAATCCTCTGAGTATATAAATTGTCAGGAATATTAATGTGGAGGGAAGAAAATTACAGGCAGATCATAAAAGCAATCATGTCTGATTTTTGGTTTGGACATTTATGTTGTTGAGGGATGGGACTTTCATTACCTATTATATCAACTTCCCAAGAAAAATTCCAAGTAGAGGATGCAATAGCAGGTCTTCTGTTCATATTTTATTTTAAAAAAGAAAGATTTATTGTCCTTTTACAAATGTGTAGCAATGTAAGTCCAGTTGGATCAGGTAAAGACAGGAGTAGAAGATTAAAGGCAGATTGCTCTCCAATATGACTTTTTCCAGACAGTAAGTTGTGGAAAATCAAGTCTCCCCAATTTAAACAAAATCCAGATGCAGCTTTTCTGTCTTTGTGACTTTGATTCACACTTTGGGGAAACATACCTTTTTATTTTCCCTACATTCTCCTGAGCATGGGAATGCAGGTGTCTTCCTGACACCTCCGATTTATACAGTAAGACCAGATGCACAAAGCCCATTCTATTTTCTACCTTCTGGGGCGTGCTAGTAAACACTCATACAGGTATATAAAAGATTTCTATGGAAAATACTTCTGATCACCTCATTCTAATAATGGCTAACCACATGGCTTCAGAAAAATCAAGCTTCCAAAAGCAAGGATTCCCTGCATGCACATTCGTCACTTGCCAATCTCTGAGGGTCTCTGTCTGTCTGTAGGGGGTTAAGTTTTATGCCGTGCGCAGGGTTGTCCCTTGCAAACGTGACCTTCCCCCAGCTAACAAGTTCTGACCAACACTGCTTTTTCCTGTCTAGAAAATATATTTTAAACATTTTCAGGTGATGTCATGCAAGCATGGGCTGCAAGTGGGCTGGAGAATAGGATTTGAACTCGCTCAGATACTGAAAAATTGGTAATTTAGATAAGAGAATGTAATTTGGTATCTATGAAGTTGTATTTGCACATGGGAAAGAGTTATCTACGTGGGTTAAGACTGGGCAGCTTCTGGCTAGCGGGACGGCATTGAAGGACTGAGGGGGGAAAGTAAAAGCGAATTATGGACAGAACATAAGAGCATTTTACTGTGAAGAAGGTAAATGCTGTCTTGGTGTGTAACAATGGGAACATTACAAAATGTGACGTAATCAGATCATTTCTGGTAAGGCTCCAGCTGAAGTACTGTGTCCAACTTTGGGCACTAAATGTTGTGTAAGATAGTCTCATTGAAAATATTCCTGAAGAGACTAACCGGGAAGTGTGAAGGAACTGGAGCTGATTGAACTGAATCATAGAAGAACAGGCTAAGAGGGGTGGTGGTCATAGCACCCACAGAAGTGAAAGGTTTTATGTAACTTAAGAGAGACTGGACTCTTCTCCATAGTCTGTGTAAATAGTACCAGAGAAAACAATCCTGAAGAGGACCAAGGAGATTTAGTCTTTAGGGGAGTTTTCTGAATATCCAGCTACTTAAATATAAAATTGTCTGGGGAAATTGTGGGGTCTCCAGTACTGGAGGTTTTTAAGATCTAAAGCTATGTATAGCTTTAAGCTAAGATTGATTGATTGATACATAGATTTTTAAGCTAAACCTATGTATAGTTAAAGATGCCCAAGTTACATACCCCATGTTCCTTTGGAGCTCCTGCTGTACCACCTTTCTGTAATTGCCTTTCAGCTCTGCAGTGCTTCCATCACTGCTGGTGTTTGCAAAATCCCCCCGAAATGGAATAGCGATGTAGAGAGGAGAAGATACGTGAAAGGTAATAAGATGAGTATAGAACACAGAATGCTAAATATGCAAAGAATTTGCATGTTCACAGATTCACACAGTTACTTCAGGAGATGCACTTGGCTTGTATTTAGTGCTCAGGTGTGTAAAAACAATGTCAAACCCCAGTTTTCAGAGTTGGTTCGCAGTGGGAAGCATGAGCTGAACAATATTATTACAGTGGCTAAGCTTCTTTTTGATAGGATATGCTGGTGCTGCAACATATGCCGTGTTGTCAAAATCAAGACTTCTCTTAAATATGCCTTGGTTTCAGGGGAGGTTACCAAGGACGGCAGCTCAGGAACTAGGTCTTTCTGCTCGGTTCCAAACAGATGGAAAATGAAAGATCTGAGAAAGGGATGACTTTGCTTCAAGCATCCATCCCTCAAATCATCATCAACTACTTTTTAAATTAAAAAACAAGCCTAGTTTGTTTAGTTCTTAGGCAGAATTTGCAGAAATACTATAATTTTAAAATTTCTCCGTAGCTTGTCTGCCACTCTTCTATCAGCCTGACTGCAATCATTTTTAATGAATGATTAAATACTCGTGTGAGGATTAGCTCTACCTGGTGTCTGAATGCATCTTTCTCTTGTGCGACTGTTCCTCGATTAGTGACAAACAACAGTGTTAGCTTTTGGCGTGGCATCTTTCTCTGTGTTCTAAAAGTGTAGAAAGAGACGCAGTGGTTTGCCTTACCTGCAGCTGAATTTAGCCTCAGTTTTTGGGTTCTGATGAGTATTTTGTAGTTACCAGTGAAATAAATCAACTGACACAGATAACAGCTATAGTCCAAGTAAAATGTGTCATGTCACTAATAAACCCAGGTATTTTCTCTTTCTGGCCTTCATCAGGAATGCACCGTGAGAAGTTTTATTTGAATGTCACTGTGCAAGCACTTCTAATTACTAATAGAATTCATCAAACCATTTAGTAGTGTAGTGACATCAAGTAATAATTAGTAGACTGAGATGTGTGGCGGCATGAAGTGACAATGATTAACCCATAATAAATCAGAATGTGCCTGGAGAACAACTGGCATGTGATGTGACACTGTTTGTTCTTCCCTGTGTCACTGGAGCCTGGCATGTCTCCACTCACAAGATGAAACTGGGGTCATTATCCAGAACCCATTAATGTGACTGGTGTTTGGAGCACGTACGTGGTTCACTACGTGGCAGCCTGAGCTTTGATGTGATGGTTGAACCTATTATTGTGTCTACTTATTTTGGAGCCAATATTAATGGGGCCTTGTGTGGCTCCACCTGACCTTCAAAGAGTTGGCAAAATGTCAGGATTTACTAATGTATCAATTTTAAAATAAATTCTCAAAACGATATTATCGAGACATTGAGGTGGCAATCTTATCATGCAGATATAGCTGTGTTAATTAGTATGCATACAGAATATTCTGTGTGGCTAGCCAGTAGTGAGAATCTTGCTGCTTTTGGGAGAAGAAATTGGGGGGAAAAGTGGTGTATTTCATTGGCACAGCCAGTATATTACAAAGAATATACAACTTCTTCTGTTTTCCAGACTCAGAATCAGTTTTCTTTCCAGAGATCAAGATTTCTGGTGAATACTTTGTTCAAAAATAACACCCTTTTAATCTGATTTCTTGCTTGCCTCTCTGCCTGTGTATTGCTTCCCTGGTTTCTTAGGCTTTTTTGTTCCCTTTCTTCCTGAACTTGTCCTCTACCGACATGAACAAAACACCTCAGTCAGCCCTTCATCCTGGTTTTAGGAAGCAATACCTCGAGAGGCCTTTTGCCAGCCTGTGCTATGTTCTCACGAGGAGAGCCTTGCCTTGGGCAGTGGTTTCCTATTAGACTTAACAGTGCAAGGAGCATTTAACTTTTGTTTTCATATAGTCAGTGTGAAAAACACTTAGTAGAGCATTAACTTTTAACCTGAAGTATACATATTAAAGCAGCTCGGAACGCTTCCCCTCACAGTAATGCAGCATGGTGCCTGTATGTAAAATATAAGAAACCCTATGGAATACAGGCAGTAGCAAGTTCAGTGGCAAAGCACACACTTAATCAACTATAATCACCTTTTCCTCTGTTTTTTTGAAAGCGAGCATTTCTTGTAGATAGTGTATTTTTCATTAATTTCTTTCAAAAAATATTTATGTTTTATAATGAATGTTTTGGTAGGAACAGAACCCAAAATAGAATCACCACATCACCCACTCAACGGTGGGATTTTCTTCGATAAGTTTATAGGATGCTTTGTGTTTGGCTGCTTCTGAGGCTGGGAGGAATTTTATTGTAAAAGGGAACTAAACACTCATTTTAACAACATTCTGTTGAGTAATGGAACTTCCCAGAGATTTTATATTCTTTTAAAATATTTTGTACATTTATAGTTAAGTGATCTATTGTGATCATGCAACAAAATAGCTTGTTACTCTGAAGTGAAATACCCTTTAAATATACTGAGTTACTTTCAAAATCTGGATTCACTATTACACTTCCTAGCATAATATTGCAATCATCTTCTATTTTCTTTAAGCTTCTAAGATGAAAAAGTGTCTGAAGCACAGACCGTGGGGGATGTACAATACAGCCAACCACCTCAGAAGCAGCTCAAGCTTGACCAGAATGAAGTTCAGTTGTGACTGCGGACCTTTCATTGTCAAAAGGACAGAGACTGGTGTGAACTGAAGCCGTATGGATCAGTCAGGATATGTGCTCTTGAGGATTATTCGGCTGCCTGGGTTGTAGCAATGAGAGTGCCTGAGGACATGTCTTACAGCAAGTCGTAGTTCTCTGGCAATCACATAAAATAACTGTCCAGAAAATTATATTCCAGCTGCATCTCACGCAAACTGATCTTCAGTGCATAGGGAGGAACACGTCAGCATCCTTGTGTCACATGCATGAAAGCTGAGGTTAAAGACATAACCCCAAAGTTATGCAGAGGCCTCAGCTTCAATTACTGAAGTGGGAGCTAAGCATTGCTAAGCCTGAGCCTAAAACCTGCAGTAATCCTAGTGTCAGAAATGAAATAGACCAAAATTCAAGATGTATTGCTTTTACCCAGCTCTGTCGTTCGTTAAAGGAAATGCTTTGAGGACAGCTTTATGGAATTTGGATGCCTGGTATTTTTCACCAAACTTTCTAGGTTGAAAAATCTGCTGAAAAAAAGGGTTGAGGAGAATGAATAGTGATTGCCTCCTCCCTGTTTAGTAGTCCTTGCTTGGGGTTTCTGGTTGCAGCAGTAAATGCAGAAGAAACCCATGTATTCCCATGTTGGCTGGATTCAGGTATGATTTACCCAGAGGGTAACTAAGCCCTCTTAGCTGAAAAGAGACTGCTCTTTCCTTTCTTGAGTTCTTGAGAATTGTTAGTGTTACAAATTGTAAGCAAACCTCAACCCTCCATCTTTCAGCGTAGTTTGTAATTTATGAGTATTGCCGAAATGGTCAACAAGGATCCAAATGTGCCATTTACATCCCATAGCGGTGAAGTTGTAAACTCTACAGGGTAATGGCTGGGACACAGATTCCACTTGCACTGGCTGTGTTTCCTTTCTCTGGTTTGGGCAGAAATGGTCAAGGACAGACTGTTCTTTCAGTGCCAAAGGTGTGTTGACCAGTGCGTGCTGCTCCCTGGCGTGCCTTGGAGCAGTGAGTGCTCGCTGGTTGGTGGTTAGTCACTGCTATCCAGGTAAGTCTTTCAATTTTTATTTGAGAATCCTACATGTACCTAAGAATTCCCAGCATGTGTACTGAAAGGATGATATAGAAAGCTGCCTGAATGGTAAGGGATCAAGTTGACCAAATTTATTTTCCTCTTCTCTAATCATCCTCGTAGGAGCTGTTGAAATACGTGTTCTTTTGTGCGATTTATATTGTCAGGCTTGGAAGTTTCTTACGTGAGGAAGGAAGTGGGTTAGTGGTTCCGATGTGCTGTTGAGCTGTTGATTTGTTTAGCTTGCTTCCTCTGAGGCATGCTGATACGTTACACTGGGGTCGGGTGGCTGTTACAGGCACTGCTCCCGTAACTGTGAATCCCTTGTAGGCGGCCAGCGCTTTGGCCTGGTTTCACATACAGATCAATAGCCTTTCTGCAGCTGAGCAGATCAGGTAATTTCTAATATAACTAAACAAGTGGCAGCATGAAGGTACCGCCTACAAACAGGCACTAGAACTAAATGAATGGTTTTATTGATTCTCTTAGGTTGAATTAAAATTTCCCCAAATCCCCTCCCTATGTCTTTCTTTGGCCTTGTGAAATATCAGCACAGTGTAGGCGTGATGTCTGGTTTCCGGTACTTTAAGAACAACTAACACCATACTTAGGCTTAAGGATATATTCTGCAATGTTTATACGTGGGAAACATAGGTACTTGTAGGGAAGAAATTACTATCCCAAAGGCTTTTGCTTTTTTAAGGTCTCCCTCCTCATAATAATGTGGGAATGGATGGATTTAGAGAATTTCAGAATTCTATTGCTGATGAAAAGCGTAGTATTAGTGGGGGGTGGGGTGAGGGCTGTGTGTGCGTGAGAGAAGTCATTTATGTGACTAACAGTGGCGAAGCAACGGGCCTGAATGACGGAGTGCTTTGAAGGCTGGGGAAAATGCAGCAGGATGTTTTAAACTGACTTTTAGGAAAACACAGAAGTTTCCAGCTACTGCAAAACAAACAGCTGCTGATCAGTTAAGGTGATGCATCTGTCAGCGGGTTGTGGAGAGCTGCTCTAATGGTATTTCCATCACCTGTTTGCCCCACAGCTGGCACAAGGATCTTCTGACTTGTTTGGCAGTGATTAGTGGGCAGCATAAAAAGGACAATCCCAGCGGGTGGATTGCGCACCACTACAGGTACGTGGGCACAGCGCACTCTCAGCTCGCATCCATTACTCCTCAGAGGGGGACGAGGACTACAACCAGTGCATTTGAATGCAGGAAAGCAGGCACTCCCAAGTTACAAATGCACGCTGGAAGATGTTTGAGTCTCTTAACTTGTTACACTTAGTGCGGTCCTATAGAGACAGGATTCGGGGGAAGTTTTTGATCAGTATTCTAATCATTGCTGTGGTGGGGAAAACTGCTAGCCAGAGAGGCCGAGCGCTCTGCTAGGGCTGGGGAGGGAAGAGATTAGTTCAGGGGCACCCTACAGGGTACAGCCTCAACTTGTACTGGAAGCAGAGAGACATTTTAAAAGAGTGACATGTATTTCCTACGGGGACATTGCGTGCTAGAATTATAAGTCAAGTGCACCAATAAATGAAAGAGGAAAATGCCATGGAAGGCAGTAAATCAAACAGTAATTGATTGGAATATTTAGAGAACTTAATTTCAACTGCTGAAAGTGAGACAGAGGCATACTGCAAATGTCTGAGGCTTGGAAGGAGAGACTGGCGGTACTCACTGTTCAGCACTCTTCATTGCTTCCCAGACAGGAGGAGCACAGCACCTAACCCTTGAGGACATGGCCTTATTCCTCCCTTTGGTACACAGTATAGTTTTCAACAGCTTGACAGTTTCAAATTAGTTTAAAACAGAAGAATTAGGCCATTGAGCCCTAAATTTGGGGGACTGGAAACCTCATGTTCTCTGGTTAGCATTGGAGCTCCTTGGGCGCTGAGGGCACCCTAGTCTCTAGGTGCTGTAACTACCATTTCCCTTTGCTTCTGTGGCTTGTACTGCATTGAATGCTTATTAGAGCTAAATTAAGGTCAGCAGAGCGACTGGTAATTCTCGTGAAGTTGTGCACTTCTGTCATCCCTCCTCCATTTTTCACTAATAATTTCACGTTTGGTTTCGGTTATATTTTAACATTTTCAATTGAAATGGCAATTATTCTTTGTCAGAACCCAGCCATTACTCTTGTCAAAAAGACATATGATGCATTAGCTTAAGGGCAATTGCTAATAACGATGTAGGTGACGTGGGGTTGTGTAGGATGGGCAAGTCTACATATATCTTTGTCAAGTGGTCAGGGTTTGCATAGCCCGTAGTTTACACTGTTTGGGACCGCCGCCAAACTAATCATGCAAAACTAAACCAAACCAAATTTCAGTTTGGCTTTGATGCCATTTTGCTATAATTAACATCTGCGCTCTCCTGGGTTCATTGAAGGCTTTTTATGTTCGGGTTTTATAACTGCAACTGAAATGAGCTTGCTGAAGGGGGCTGGGGAGGGGGGGGCATTTGGTTGCCATATAGTCTCTTTAAGACTTTGTGATGACAAAGCTTTCTCATTACTGGGAGGAAAGGACCAGAGGTTTTTTCTGACACTAGTTCCGCTTGTGCAAGATGCCCTTTGCTTTGCCAGGCCCTACTATCCTGCGCACGTGATGTTTACTTTCACTTGTTAGCCCTCAAGGATGGTTTGGAACATGATAAAACATCCTGTGTCTTGTTTCATTGTCAGTGGACCCGGGGGCCAGATTTTAGAGTATTCACATGCATTTGGGAATCCCATGTCATATCTGCATCTCTGGAGCTTTCAAAATCAGGTTCCACTAATACAGCTGAAACAGACCCACGTGTTTTCTCTAACAAGAGTGGGAGTTCACATCTGCTCTGCACGAGGGAGGGGAATACGCTACTGTGCTGGTATGAGGCAAATAGATTTTATTTTCCTATGAAGAGAGAAATTCTCATGGCAGAGATGTTATTTCTTTCAAGACTGAAGTATGCAGTAATCCTCACATCTTAACGTGCTGGCAGGCCTCCATTTTCTCAGAGAGTTTGACTTGATGCGTTTTCTGGGTGAAATTGTGGCTACATGGAAGTCAGCAGCAGAACTGGGCAAAGTTCAGGACATGGGATCTCACACACTGAGCGCAGATGCCACTGTTTGTTCATCCTGCTTTCAATGGTTAGTCTATAGACATTGTTAGCCATGTAGTTTGCCTTTAATTCTGTGCATCTTTGCCCTCCTTCACCTCATTCAACCAGAAGAAGGAAAACAATGGATTATTTTACTTTACTTTGTGGGCCCTCTTCATTTTCTGCCTGGTTTTACGCATGCCTTCTGTACTGGAGTAGCAGTCACCACAGGTGAGTGTTTAAACATTAGGACATTTTGAGCCCAAACCAGCAATGAAGAGTATGATCATTTAATTATCTGAGCAAGTTGTACCTGGAACTTACCTTTAAGGCTTGAGGAGACCCATGCGATGCTCACTACTCTCTTAATTCTGAAGAGATCCTCAGCTTGTCAGCTTGTCCCTGGTTGGATTTGCTAATCCCTTTCTGCGTCTCCCTGTGCTGCTTGAGGGGAAGCATATGCCAGGCCCCTCTATCAGAGTGTCGTGTTTTTATGTACCTTCCTACTTGCCAGTAGTAGCTTCCCAGGCCGTGTGGTCCTTGGGCAGCCTGTTGTCAGCACTCACCTGGTCTTGCTGTGTTTTCAGTCCTGCATCTTGTCTCTTCATGGGGACTTCAGGAATAGGTATGGACTCTTCCTTCTCAAATCCTGTACTTACTGACCAGTTTCTGCACTCACTTGCCTTCTAAAAGCAGTCTTCCTTATTTGTGCTTTCAGTTATCTAAGGTAATATAGCTAACCTGGCACCTAAACATTTAATATGTCCCTTTTGAGCACAGCTTTGAGTTGATAAGCACAGCCCCATGGTCGTCTTTAACATTATTTTTCAAGTGATCATGCACATGGAAAAGACGGATCCTGGGATGCAGACGCTGCGAACCCAGTGGGAAAAAATCCCCATGGACAGCACTGTGGGTGTGCAGGATGATTTCTTCCCAGCTGTTACTGCAGTGCTTCCACCAGTGTGGTTCCACTTCAGCTCACCTTTAATTTGCATCAAGAAAGCATAAATCCTTCACAAAAGAATCCCACATGTGCATCTTCTGCAACGAGACACTGAACTTGTGAAGACACACTGGCTGCACAATCTGCACAGAATCTGAAATGCAGATGGTGAATGAATCCTAGAAATGCAAATGTACATAGCCTTAACGTTTCCTTCTTAATAAGATATAAAAGGGTAGCAATATTTTTCTTTCTGCATCCTATGGTGAACCTCACAGTTGCACCTAGAGCAATTACACCAAACCCCAAAGTTCCAAGGCTATAACAGTATTTCTGTCAATGTTAAGAACCTTTCCTTTTATTATTTTTTTTAAAGGAATAAGAGCTGATTTAGGAATTTAGAATTTCTTGTCATGTGGCCTTTTGAAAGCTAAGGGGTGACTTTCTAGCCAGTCTTTGCCCTGCAAGATTTTGCCTGAAGCCATGAGTGTTGTTTTCATCTGGGAACACTCAGGTCCTTTTTTGAGGTTTATTCAGTCACTGGTACATTAATGAGATGCAACTTTGTAGTTGCCATTTCTTGAAATCTATGGTCATTAAAACTTCACTAACAACCAACCAACAGTTTTTCAGTATTGCCATTCTTTTCAAAATTGTTTGCCTTTGGAATCGACCAAGAATGAAACCCCAGAGCTGGTCCGTGAACAGCTGCAGTGCCTCATGGTACCAGCAGGAAAATGAAGCGGCAATCAGAGGATGGAAGAGGTGAAAGTGCAGGTCTGTAAGAGTAGCAACCATTTCTCCAGCAACCTTCTCTGGCTCTCTCTGAAGATGATGAGCATGACGATGTCTTCACTTCGATGGGAACAGGAGCAGGCCCCCAGAGAAGCGTGAGGGGATCTGTGGTGTAACCCCCCTGCTCATAGCTCTGTTAATAGCTTTGGTGTTGACTCCAGAAGTACCAGCTGCGCAGTCTTGGCTGGAGAAAGAGAGTTGGGGAGATGTGAATATGTGTGGGAACATCTGGTGTGGAAACTAATGAAACTGCACAAATTATTTTCTGTGTCTTGTAGCTTGATTTCTTTTCTCTGTGCTGAAAAGGAGAACAGGAGGTGAGTGTCAAACCTCTTCAGACAGTGCAGCAAATCCTCCTAAAAGGAAGCATCTTTTCCTTCTCCTGAGATTTAAGTTATTTTTCTTGAAAATGAATAAAGAGACCACCTATTTTAGGAAAAGAAAAAGCAGCTACTCTCCGTATGATGGGTGTTTCCCCTTTCCCCCTGCCACACATGTGCCCAGGCTAGGTCTGCGTACAGGCAAAGCCACTCGGCTTGTGTAGTCATTTGTCTTCCTGTCTGGCAAGATGTTTTTTCCCCCCCGTGTAGTTGTCTGCACTAATGCTGTGCTCTTGCAGCGGGAGTGATTTGGTTCCTGTCACCACAATCAAAGTCATATGGCAATATCAGGAGAGCAGCTGCAGATATCCTGGCAATCCTTATTCCAGACGAGATAGGTACTCAGTTTTGAGCAAAATACTGCCTGCTGTACCAGTTAACCAAAGCTCTGTGTTACTTTAACTGCTTTGCCTTTGCAGTTCTGTGCCAGCTTGTCTTATCACAACACGATGCTGACGCCACGTCACATCTAATTAAGTGAAATAATTGTCTTGTCTCAAGAGCTGGTTTGTATTTGCCTAAATGATACAGGCGTCAGTGTGCTCATGTGCAGCCGGGTAGTTATGAAATGTTATGTTCCTTGTAGCCACAAGATGTCAGGCTCATCTGAGGAAGGGGCAGTGCTCGGGCGCTGGAGTACCATGCCTCACTGAGCACATACATTTATATACACGTGTGTGTATATAGATGCAAAAAAGGAGGAATGATGATGAAGACAGTGATTAAGTCTTGGATTTTTAAAGGTATCTAAAGAAGCCAGGCAATTGGTTCTTTCTAAAGCCCAAAGACTTGGATACTCTTTTCCTTAGAATGATTTAAAGCTCTCAGCACTGCCTGGTTTGTGCTGAGACACAAACAGGTAGTAACCCTGTGTGGTGCTGAGTTCTGTGCACCAAAGGCAAGGATTTTGAGTTTGGCCTGTTGTCTTCTGAGTCAGTAGCCCCAGTAACTTCAGATGGGCTGATGCAATATAGAGGCTGAAGAGGCAACCAACACATGGTTCTGAGAAGGCTTTATACCCTGCCCCCCCCTTCACCCTCCTCTTGATCAACATTGTTAGAAGAAGGTTAGAAAGTTCTAAGGTATAATAGAAACAAGATGTGTGTTTCAAGATTGTGCAAGGGGCAGTTCTTTTGGGGTTGTTTTTGAGTTTTTCTGCTCCACAGCTCTTCTAATTTAGCAGAGAAACCTTAAGCAGGCAGGACTTATTAATCAGCAGCGTGACCTGCTCTCAGGAATAGTGGCCTGCAGCAAAAAATTTTAATTAGGGGCTAAGCTAAAGTTTTTCTACATTAGTCAGTGATGCTTGTGGTGTTTTGAAAAGTTATCCCTGTTTCCCCCCTTGGTCTTCCAATAACCATCATTTCTGCTGTGTGCATTGCTGACCCTTTCACCTGCCCTCTCTGTGGGTTTGCTCTCCCCCCTCCTCACCACATGCTGCCCATGCTGATCCCCAGGGTCCCTGGCTTGCACAGGTCGACACCCCTTTCTACTCTGTTTTAATTAACGTGGGTAACGAGAAATTACAGGCCTAGAGTGACAAAGACATCAGTTCATAAAACTGTCACAGACCACGGGTACGTGCCCAGGTTTTGCACAGATGTTCATTTTACACTTGCTGCCATCACGTCTTTATATGCTGTGGCTATTGTTGTAGGTGGAAAGAATTATTTGCTGACTCTTGGATTTAATATTCCCAGGGTGTATTGCTTTTTTGCTGCAAAGGATCCTATCGATGAAACACAGATTCTGTTGATGAGGGACTCCAGACGGTCCCTAAATCTTCTATAATAAGAAGCCACTAATGGGCAGAAAAATGTCTGTTAGCTGAGAAAAGGTCCAGAGGATAAGGTTGGTTTAGCTTAGACAGCAATTTGCAAATGAGCAGGTGGGTAGACACTCAAACATAGTTACTACCTGTGTATGTTCATATAATATCAAATACTTTCCTATGTAACAGAAATGAAATATTTGGAAAGCCCTCTAAAAGCTTTTGTTAGCAAATACTGTAAGCACATGAGCATGTATGTATACTCACCTGCATCATTCCATTGCATGTATGTATGTATTACCTAAATAATACACCTACAGTTGAGTCTCCCTTTAACAGGTGCCTTTGTCCTGCTCTCAAAAGTCAATGCATTCCATTTCTTCCAGTTTTTACCTTTTTGCTCCTTTGACTTGAGCCTTTTTGCAGTGACTATTCTTTCTGTATCTGAAAAACTGAGCCCAGCCCAAGAATATGTCAGTTTATAATATCTGAGGATATGTGCTGTGTCTTGGGCTGTGTCACGTAGCTTGAAGACATGCATGTGCTAAAGAAACTTGGGCTTTGAGACAAAGGTCATACAGAAAGAATGGTGGGAAACCTACGGGTAGACACACTAAAATATGTTGATAAAAGTACAGCCCCTGGATGCAGCAGATGCTTCAAAGGTGTGGGAGATTGCCAGTCCCAGTGTGGTGCAGAGTAGTGACTTAAACATGGAACAGTTGTAGGTTTTTGAGGCCTTTTGTAAATGGATTTGTGTTTCTGTCGCTACGGACCCAACATGTGGTACTAACTGGGGAAGTGACAGGGAATTTGAGGGTATTTGCTTCTCCGGCACTTTGGTAATTTTGATTTATACCACTTCATCCTTTTTAATAGAGCCTCGCTCATGAAACAGCCTGGGGAGCACAGTGACCTCCAACACACTGTTTGGTGTTAGCTCCCTGTGTGCACGTTTGGGTACTGGCATCCTGATGACGTGGTAGCTGGTTGCTACGTTGGCAGAGATACAGAAGAGGGCGTGAATGAAAGCAGCTCTTGATTGGAGTCACTTTATATCGGGCCTGTTTAGTCATGGAGTCATGACAAATTGGGCCAGAAAGGAGGAAGTTTCATGTGTCCACCCAACAACCTGGAATGTCATTATTTTCCTCCTGTTCTCCTGAACCCTAGCTGATTTTGTACTGCTGCATGTGTCTGTCCCTGTTCCTTGTTCTCAGTGGATACCGAAGACATGCTAGCAACCCTTTTACCAACTTTCAGATGTTTCTGTAAGAAAAATGATGCAGGCTTAACAGCATGTGCAGGTATTTGTAGAAAAGCAAATGTGTTTCCCTCTTGGCTGTTTAGTTGTCTGTAACAATAATGTCATAAATAAATAATGTTTCCGTGAGGGAAAAGAGGAGATGTTTATCGGATAGAATACATGCCAGTTAGGATAACTCTGAACAAAATGTTAACACGGATTAAACAGGAAAACATGCTGCTGGCAAACAAATTGTTGGTGAAAGCAGCTTCAGCTAGGGAGTTCCTTTCTCTGTTGGATGGAAACGGTGCCTGCCATGCAGACCGGCTTTTAAAATTAAGACATTTGTCACCAGAACTGCTGGGTCTGTGGCAGCATTCAAATCAGAATAATTTAAGTGCTGCAATAGAGTAATGCACAATAAATAGTACATGGAACTGTACAAATGTTGCAGATTATGGTGGGATGAGAGAGATAATGCCTAAGGGATTACTTTTTCCTTCCCTGAAATTATTTTTTCAGTAGAATTTAAAACCTGGTTCTGCTTGGTTGAAGTCAAGGTAAGGCTTTCCTTGGCATGTAGTGGATTCTGGAGCAGGTCATTAACGAATGCGAACGGGTCACTTCTTGGAGAATGGATCCTAATTGTCCACAGAGTAGATGCGGTGTACACTGAACTTCAGTGTTTTCTGATACTGTTTTGTCAATCTATTTCCTCCTCCTCTGAGCCCTGGTGTTGAGTGATGAAAGGCTAGCTCATCTTCATTCCGCTTCTGCTTGGCTTCCTTTGCTGAGACGGACAGCTAGGGAAAAAACCACGGAGAGCTTTTGTTAATGAGCATGCACATCTCCATTAGCACCTGTACGAAGTCTGCCAACTAATCACCACGCAAGAATTACCGCTCAGGAGCTTATGTCAACAGAAATAATGACAGAGTCGTGCCCGTCTCTTGGGTGGTTTTGTTTTTAAAGTCGTAGGGGGCTGCATGACTAACAGCGTGCAGTGCACAAGTGATGCTTCCCCAGAACAATCCTACCTCTCCTTAGCCACTGCAAGCCATTTAAGGAAAATAGAGAAGGCATTGTAGATTAGGAGGAAAAAAAATACAATAAAGGGGCTTCGGTGTTATGAAAGTACAGGCTTCAAGTTCAGCATGTGCTTATGGTTTTTTTAATACGGTTGCCATGCTGAACTGCCTTGTGAATTAGTCTGACATCTGTAACAGGCATTCTCCACTTGTGGTTCTCTTCTCCCCTCTTTTCGAGACATGTTGGCGCTGGAGAGTTGGCATATTACACTAATATGCCACAAATTACACTTGTAATGTTAGTGAACAGCATTAATGGATGATGTGAAAATGGAAAGCATGCAGAATTTTCTACTCCAGAATCAAACTGCTTAATCTGTGACTCTGGTTATCGTGTACTTGTGCACTTCGCCAGCCCACTGCCCTAGGTTCAAAACACAGGAAACATCTGGTGTTTAATAGAAAGTGTGTTTATTGCTTGAACTGGTGTATGTGTGCAAAGAATGGGGAGGGAGAACAAAGCAGCAGGAGAATGTTTGAAGGCAGCAGAAGAAAATGCAGAGACGTTTGAGAAATGAAGGTAAGTACATTCAATCAGTTGTTTTCTATTGGCTTGAGGGTAATCTCTGCCATATTACAATGTGCTGATTTATGGACTAATTAGTTGTACAAAACAAAAATATTTATAGAAAATATTTCTCTCAAGCAGCCACCAAACCAACCAGACAATAGGAAAATGAATTTTGTGTATTAAAAAATTAAATTCAATATATATTTATGAGCCCATTCAAAATGTAGTCTTTTTGCTACCAGACTTCCAGTAAGCAGAAATATCTCTGTATCAAAACCTAATTGTGTCAGTATCTAGACATTTATGGAAGAAATTAAATGCTTAAGCTATAGGTATTTCAAACTACAAAAGATATTATATATTAATTTGCAAAGTCATTGTATTATTATTGTATGAGCCTTAATACATCGAATAAAAAAAATTCAGACGAGGGGAAAAAACCCATAGCCGTCTCTGGGAGAGGATTGTAGTGTTTTGCTGTTTTTCCTGTATGCATGTTGTTTAATTTCTCAGACTGCTCAGATGCTTCCAATTACTTTGACTCATCTATAAGATCCCTTTAAAAACCAGTTGTCGTGGTTTCCTTCTAGCCTTAGGCTGAAGTGCAAAAGAGAAAAACCCCAAACAGCAAAATCAAATGTGTGAGTTAGATATCACAACATTTAAACTCCAAGCATGGTAGGCAAAGACAAGGTTTTGGGAGGTGTGATGTAAAATAGACTTGGATGAGATAATTTGAATTAAGTGGGTGGCAAATACATGCAGATGGAAGACTATTTAACTTCACATTTTTGTAATTTGGCTGGAGTAGGGAACCGTAGGTCTTGGTACTTAATGCGGTGGACGAGGTGTCAGAATTAATCTCTCTTCCTCTAATTGACTTTGTAAGTCTCAACATCTTCAAGCTTCAGTCCCCATGAGTAAAATGGAAATAGCCTGGCTCCCTGCTCTGCAGTGGTGTCATGAGGCTAACCTCAGTAAAGCTGGGGAGACTCTCAGATGGTAGAGATTGTCAGTAAACGACAAACCTGTCAAAAAATTGTTCACCGCTAAATCTGCAGTTTAGTCATCATTCCTTACATCCTACTCAATGAGAGAATTGTACAAGTGGTTGTGACTCTTGACCAGATCTAGGGAGGCAATAGAGCACTGCCAAGACTAATTCATAAGTACCAAGCCACCTACTTTTTGCCCGTGGGAGATCTCCAGAGGAAAGTAAGAAATATATTTTATGAGGGCATAGAAAAACTCTGACATGAGGGAAGAAAGAAAGCTGTAGGATGGCAAAAGAAAGCAGTATAATAAATGTAATTACCAGCATGCGTTACATGCTGGTTCTCCCATCCTACCAAGCTGCAGTAATTAGAGGTGAGATATGTTAATGAGAACGGTGTTCAATGAGTCAGTGTAGCCATTCAGAGCCTGGTTCAGTCCCGTGTTGAACATGGTGACAGCAGATGCCAATAGAAGGCTTTGAGGGAAAATGTTCTCTTCTGAACACATTGCGTTTTCTGTGTCCTTACAAGAACTGCGTTTAATGCATTAGGAGGTGCGTGGCGAAGAGCAGATGCCACCGCTGGCCTTACCCAGATCGTGCCACTGGGGTTCTTCCTGCAGGGAGCTTGCCCTGCTTTGGCCCGAGGGAGGCCAGCGATGTGGTTTCTCGAAAGGTGTTGAAAAGCAGCTGCTGCCTGAACATCTGGCCTAGATGTCCAGACTAGTGCTGCGGAATACACAGCTGGAGCCAGAGAGGAAGCAGAGGTGGTGCTGCCGGGCCAAGGTTCTTCCAGCAGATAAGTGAGCGGCGTTTCGCCTGGACAGGAGGTGAAATCCTCACGTGAAGGGCATCCTGTCTGCCGAGGCTCAGGGCCGGCAGTTCCCCAGTCGGAGATTGCAATACCAAGTGCTGCATCTCCAAATCTGAGATTGGCTTTTTCCTGGAGATCCGAATATAATTTTAGACTGGGGGCAACTTATGTTCTATTTCTTTTCACTCTTCCAGGGTTGGGCTTCCCCCAAATATTATAACTTGAGAAAAGAAGATTTTATTTGCTTTTTGTTTTGTTTCTGTTGGGATTCTGATGCCTTTCGGATGCATTTCTGTTTGGGACTGAGGTAGGATATGTGTCTGACCGGTAGTGAGAATGGAATTGTGAATTCTACTTTGTCTTGTTCTTGCTGGTCTGCATTTTCTTTTCAGTCACTGCTGCTCCTTCAGAGTGGGCTCCAGCCTCCGTTTCTGATTTAACCTTGTCAGTTGTGGAGCTGAAGACTGTTCTAAAAACTGAGTATTTGTACCCTATTTCCTGTGAATGCTTTGTAGCTCCATAAGGTGAGTGAATCTCAACTTACAAATGTGATTGCTATTTGTCTAGCGTACTCTGTTTTGGCATATGATGCCAAAGGTCCCTTCCAACCCAAACCATTCCGTGACTCTATGATTCTACATGTAGAACTTCCCAAGTCCCTTTCACCCCGTCGGTGCCTCTGGTATGTCTTCCCTTTGAAGGAGAGTGCTCTGTTTTGAGCTTATCTTGCAGCCTTGAACACACCTGTAAAAGTGCCAGTATGTAGGATTGAACTGATGCCATTATTCTTGTGAGGTCTGGTTAAGACATGTGAATGTCAGAGTTAACTTACTTGGTAACTTGCTTCTTGGGTGTCACAAAGACCTGCAGAGAGTACTTGACTGTGAGAAACAGAAAACACTCATCCAGAACCAGTGGCGTCTTCTCAAAACAAGCAAGCAATAGCCCCAGACCCACTCCTCACCCTCTTTTCCCAGAATACACTGGTATTGCTTCCATTTCTCAACAGCACTTCATCTCTAGTGAAAATAAAAATAATAAAAGTTGCATTTCCAGTGACAACGGTGAACTTGAACATGTGTTCAACTCCATTCAGCAGCATCGTGTCTTAGCGACTGTACCTGGAACGTGCATGGCCATAAACACACACGTGCCGTGCCTGGGTACGTCCCAGGGTGAGATGTGGTCACCCCTCCCGACAGATGCAGAGCGAACCCGGTCCTGTTGCGCTTTCTGTAACTCGGCTGTCACTTTGGTTCTACTCACTGCCCTGAAACCCTGATTCTGCACTTCCATGCTGTCATCTTCATCTCGGTCCTTCTCAGGAGCGAGGGTCAGTTAGCAACGAAGGCAGGAACCCAACCCTGAAGCCATTACAGGCTGTGTGGTTCTGTGGGTTGCGTAGCATTAGTCTTCTCTGTCCTCTGAGACCCTACCATTTGTTGAGCAGTATTTCATCATGTGCTTGTTTGGGTCTGTACAGGTAACGCTGGCCAGAAAAGCAGTGAAGGGAAACACACGCTTTGTACTGGAGTTTTATCTGTTGCACGCTGTGGCAAAACCGGACTTGGTGAACATACGGTAATGGCGATGAAGTTTCATCTGGTTAAATGAAAAGCGCCAGATGGTGCAAAATGCTGCTGTTCTGCTTGTTTTGCACATGCTTCTTACACCCTCCTCTGATGCTGTATGGTGGTGGGAAAGGTATTAAGGTGGTTACCACAGAATTCCCAATTTAGAATGCCAGATCTGTGTTCTGGCGGATAAGTGTTTGCATCCATAAATATTTAATCTTAGTTTTTTGTAGGAAGGAATTGATTGACTACGTCTTAATATTTACATCTGTAACTCTGCATTTGCAAGGACAAACGTGAAGGCTGGGCTGGAGGTTGGCTGACAATCTGGTCTTGCATATTCTATGAGAAGTATTACTCAGATTTCTCACAGGTGAATAAACTATATGCATGGATGAGTCTAGTTAATTCAATGGTTTAATAAACCCAGAATCCCAATGAGGCTATAACAAATCCGCCTGGCATCTTGGAGTTATGAGAAAGATGTATAAAATTATGTGCAAGCAGAAGAGTTGGTTCTTAATTTGAGGAGCCTTTTCCACATTATTTTTCTGTTCTGTTTACTGCATGAGATAACCTCTTACCTGGGGCTCAGTCGTGATGAAGGATTGGATCAGTTATCGTTTGAGGGCAATAGCTGAGGGTCAATTTGTGTCTGATGATTTCTTTGCTTTGGATAGTTTGTTTCTGAAACGTTTATGCAGCACCAAGACAGATGCCTCCCTCAATGTCCCGTTGGGGAAAGAAAGCCAGCTTGAAGTGGAAATTCCTGCAGCTCCCTTCTCAGGGAGCAGCACCTTGTCATAAGCTGCCCAATTTTCAGATGTTAAACGTGGCGGTCTTGCACCAGAACCAATTCTCTGGTTAGAAACACAAGAGCCGAAGCTCGCTAGGACTGACCGAATTAGCAAAACAACTGGAACTAATGTAACTGCAGAAACGTAATTATGGACGTGAGGTTTAAGCTTATTGTACTCTCAACGATGGCCTGGACAGCTGAGCCATGTGAAGCCTGGGCAGGTCTTGGATGCTAATCCTTCCAGGAAAGAAATATCACACAGGAAATAACAATTCTGCAGCGGGTTCCTTTTGCTGCCTTTCGATACAGAACCCAAATCCTGTGTTAGCGATGGTGGTGTTATTTTTTCAGTATCACGTATGTGTTTGCTATGTTACTGGCACTCACAGGGACAGGATGCCCACTCCAAAAACCTAACATATATGGAAGGGGTGTATGTTTTCGGGTGAAAAATACAGCAGATACTACAGCTACCTATTATTGTGGAAAGTTCCTACCGTATGTTCAGGAAATGGACTGTTCTGTAAAGCTGCTGAAACGGAATAGGTTCCGTCTTCATTTTCCACTGAATTAAATAAAAAGCAGGTAAAGCAATGCTGAGGGATGTACATCTCCTCCTCTTTCAAATATGCACACATAGTTTTACAAATATACTTGCAATACAGTAGCAGAAACTTATATTCAAAATTTTTAATTAGTGAGGTTCTGTGGAGTTCAGAGGGAAAAATAGTGAAGCTGAAGAAAAGGATAATTGGTAAGAAAACTTTGCAGCAGATGTACTCCTGTATAAAAGTGTAATTTCATTAATAGGTGCGGGAGGATAAGATGCACGACATGGCAGCTCCATACGTGGAAAGCCATCCGCTCTGCACTGGTTTAGAAGATCACAAGTTTATGAAATTGGCATGCAGCTGAATTGATTGCGATCTGATATTCATTATCCTTCCATGCTACTGGCAGAATCTCTTCCAACCAAACGTGCATAACATGCTTTCTTAGCACTTTCACAAAGCCTTGAATTTATAATGACAATTAAAGCGCATTTTTTTCCAATAATTACGCAATCTGAATTTGGTCTGTGCTAATAAGCTTTAAGAAAATTTAAATTCCACATTTTAATATCAGAAATCCACTTAATTATAGGTAATCTCCGGTTCTGCATGTCACCTGTATTAGCATTTCCATTCCCCGTTGAGTCTGCGATGTAATTTTCTGTTTATTGTCGTGAACATCCTTCTAATATATACCTGGATCCCGTGTAGCTCGTGGCTGGCAACCAGCCAAGCTCTTCATTTATCTTTGCCTTATCTGATTTAGAAAGAAAGGGGCAGTGTGACTAGAAAACATTCTGCAGGAAGGGCCAAGGTGACAGCCTGAACAAGCACCGGCTTGCTGTCTTCCTCCTCCTCCTCCTCCTCAGATTCTTTCCGAAATGAAGACCTGATTTATCTACCCATGTCTGGGGGCTGAGTACTGGCCTGCAAAACTCACTTCCTCAGCGGAAAGAGCTTATCCAAGACGGCGGTGTCCTGAATTCTGCTCTGTTCACCGCCTGGAAGAGGCAGCCAGGTGGAATTGTGCTCGCCGGATTTTTCCCTTGGCTGATTGTTTTCCGTACTAGGCCGTTATGCTGGTAGCATATTCACAGCCATTATGATGACAATTGCCAGGAAATGAATTCACATGTTCTCGCTACCTTTTGATTTCTTTATTTTCCCAGGACTTTGAAACACTCTGTGGTTTTGGCTTGCCTCTCTATTCTTGCTATCCTTTTCTGTCACACTCCATAATTGGCCTAATAAAAGGCAGAAATGAGAATTTATTACACCTTGGGCAATACTTGAAACAAACTTTATTTGCTGGAGCAGCACTTTTTATCTACTCGCTGCTGTATATTTTGACGTTCCTTCTAAATATTAAATTTGACTTTATTAAAAGTTAAATCTGGGCTTTTTTTGTGATTGCTGCTGTTTCTGCAGTTTCTTAGGCAGGCTAGTACGTATATAAACATGTCATTTTAATGAAGCTTTTGGAGGAACAATGTAAGCTGTGGCTGTATCTGCTTCATTACTGCCCGAGCCCACGAAAAATGGTGTGGATTACAGACTAGTTTCTGTAATACCCTGTAAATTAGTCTTGAAATAACTTCTGTGAGGGGCTGAGGGAACAAAGATGAGAACTACTCAACTTTACATACTTGTTCCAAGCTTGGGATTTGGTGAAATTCTCCTCAATCCAATGATACGCTTTATGTTTAAAATTGTTTGCAAAACCAATGGCAGCTGTAAAAATAAAAACAGGTTAGATCGCTGTGATGTAATTTCCACTATTGGTTCTGTTATTCTTCCACGTACGAGGTGGTAAAGGGATGAAAATGTTTTGGTTTTCTGAAAAGGCCATAAGGAAATAGCAATACGTCATCCTGGAACTGTTTATGCAGGAATTTTTATTCTTTGAAATCTTCCAGTGTTAAAGCAACAAGAAAACATATAGAATGTCCTTTGGTGGAATCTTATTACACTCGTTATATATGTAAACTGATATTCTTTGATGCCAGCACGTTGCCCATACGGAGAAATCTCTGCACAATCAAATGAAAGGAAAAAGAAAAGGACTAAATAAAAAGTAATAGTTTTCTCTGATTCGAATTAAATACGTTAACAAATCGTCTGGTAACACAAATAGGCAATAATACAAAAAATCTACATTGTACATTATTTCAAGAAAAATAACTTCCTTTGAATACAAAAGGATAAATACACTTTTTGTCCTAGAGCCACTCTTGTACAGTAGGTGAACACAGCATCTCGCCGATGCGGTGCTGCTAAGGTATACAAGGGTATGACTGGCTTGACTTTTATTGAGGGGGCTGGTACACATGTGCATCACTAACATCAGACAAAGAAATCTTTCAACCAACAAGGGTTACAGAGCAACGTTCACTAAAGCACAGGTTGGAAAGGATTCGGGGACTGAAGCAGGCCAATATGGCAGCTTGTACGGATTTCCTTATACCCACAATGCACTGACAGCAAAGAATGCCTGTATTTGGTCGGTCCACGGGCCGGGCGAAGGTGCAGCAGCGCACCGGGTAGGGGTAGCAAATGGGTGTTTTAATTCCCTTCCTGTTCGGGGGGCTGTCCAAGCCATTGCAGTCCTGTGTAAGCTTTGCAGCCAGCCCTGCTTTGACGGAATAGGCAGCTGCCAGCTTGTCTGGAGTCGGAGGTGAACAGTCTTGGCTCAGAGCCCCGTCCGTAACTGATTAATATGGCTTAGTTCAGTTAGGCCGCCTTTGTTTGTTTGTAGTTGCGTTTTCTTTTTCTCCTTTTTACATCTGGGTAGCAGACGCTCGGGTTTCCTTTTGCTTTTGTGTGGCACGCTCATCTGCAGCAGTCTGAATGTGATGCCATCGACCATACGGAGTCTAGCATATGCCAAGTCCAGTTGCTCCCAGTAGAGCAGTCAGCAGGAGCAGAGGCCCGTGTGACATCGCCCCCCGGCCAGAATTTTGGCTGCAGCCGCCGGGGTCCCTTTCGCACTTCAACTTCTCGCACAAAATGCCAGTGTAAGCCGGAGGGCACTGGCATCGCACGTTGTTGATGCACGTTCCTCCGTTCTGGCAGTGCAGGAGTTCATTGTCACACACGTTTGCTGCAAGATAGAGGGGGGAGGGGGAGGGGGAAAGAAAAGCCAAATAAGTTCATCTACAGGAGAAACTCTGTGCTAAGACCAGAATTAAAATGCCACCTCCCCCCTTCCTGAGACATGTAAACAGGGGTTGTGCTTCTTTAAACACTTCCAATTTCCCTTTTCATTTTATTTGGTGTTTTCTCATCCTTTTTGTGGCTGTAATCTTGGAGAACCGTATCATTCACTTCAGACTATAATATTAATTAATGAATTAATATGAATAATGATTAATAATGAAATAACATGAATATTAACCCTGCCTGGTGCCAGTGCCTGCGTGTTTACAGTTACCACTGCACTGGAACCGCGTGTGGGTGTTACGCCTTGAACGGGGCAATGTGTCGAGAGCGTTTGGAAAGCATGAGCAGGGGCTAGCAATGCGACATGGCTCTGCTGACGTAAAAAGATCTGTATGAGAAGAGAGGGTTTTACAATCGAGAACTGCATGTATTAATGATTTGGAAGAACTAAGCGGAAAAGATAAGGCAAGCACGGGCGGGAAATTCATCATGCTCTTTGGCGGGGATTATATGGCATATACATGTGGAAGGAAAAGATAATGCTGTTATTTCTATTCCAGATCAAATATTTCTTCTTAATGAGATTTGCTGCTTTGGTACAAGGGTAATTGGCATCTTAAAACTCTCTTAGATATTGTAGCCTGATACAATCACTTCAAGAATTCAGGTTTGACAAAAGGGTTAAGAGAAAATAACAACAGGCCAAAGTTTCGGGGCGGTGTGATGTTACTGCATTTGAAGAAGTGACAGCTTTACTTTGTATTGCTTAATTACAATTGAAATATTCCACTGGGTGAACATGTAGAGATCTGTGGAACGTACTACTTCAGTGTGCCAGCCTGTGTTCGAATCCAGATGCTATCACCAGTAGAACACGCGCTACGTTGCAGCGCTCCTGTCTGTGGGGCGGTTTTAGTAAAGATCTCGCACCTACCCTCTAGGCAGAAGGTAACAGTAACAATTTTCCCTCGGAGAATCAGGGAAAAGATTATTTAGCGTAGAAGCAGACTCGACGTGACATGCTGTTTATGCATATCTTAGCCTGGAAATACACTACCTAAGTCAGAATAGGGAAAATATTGTTAATTTTACCTTAATTTAAACATTGCTATTTATTGTTTAAAAGAAGTAGTTTTATGAATGTTAATTTATTTACTTTTAAAAGCAACCCAAATATTATGAGAACTAAAACTGAAACAGCCCAAGTCCTTCAGTGACGCAATTCTACGTAAACCTGTACTGTTTTGTGCGCTGCCAACCTCACTGGTAAGCTTAACTGCCGTGCCTGGCGTTCAGAAATACCGTTTCCTCACTCTAGAAGGACCCTGACTGCTTTCTAACGGTCTGCGTCCAAGGGGCCGAATAACGATGCAGGGTGTCAAAACCTCATCGATGCAATTGGGGGGGGGAACAGTTAAGTAACGGGTTTTTTCAGTGTTTCTTAGGGCACTCCGAGGTTTTCACTCAGAGCTGTGGAATTGCTGCATGGTAATATCAAGATCTGAATATTAAGGTACAACAAACACCACGTATTGATGACAGCCAGATGTCCGATTTTTTATGTTCTATATATGCATTACAAAAACAGTGTTTATAGTATGTACAAGGAACAGAAATCACCACCAAATAAATGTGATGAGATCAACATTCCATCTGAGGGAAGGCTGAGAGAGCTGGGGCTGTTTAGCTTGGAGAGGAGGAGGCTGAGGGGGATCTTATCAGCGCTTATCAGTATCTAAAGGGGGGGTGTCAGGGGGAGGGGGCCAGGCTCTGCTCAATGGTGTCCAGTGACAGGACGAGGGGCGATGGCCATCAACTGGCAAACAGAAGGTTCAGCCTGAACGTGAGGAAACCCTTCTGCCCTGTGAGGGTGCCAGAGCCCTGGGACAGGCTGCCCAGAGAGGGGGGAGTCTCCTTCCCTGGAGACTTTCCAAAGCCCCTGGGACTTGTTCCTGTGTGATCTGCTCTAGGGGATCCTGCTCTGGCAGGGGGGTTGGACTAGATGGTCTCTAGAGGGCCCTTCCAACCCCGAACACTCTGTGAATCTGTGAACAACCCAGAAAAATATAATGATAACAAGCCAAAAGAATCAATTGTATATTAGAAGTCAGTATTTGCATGACATCTTGTAGCTGAGGGTCTGTATCGTTACAGCTGCCTTTATTACTCACACGGTGTATATTCAGCCATATCAATATGCAAAATCGGAATGCCTCATCTGGTGGTACAACCCCTGAATCTGCATGTTCCGGACTACGCGTTGCTGGGATGCTTCCTACAGTTCAGGCAGTGAAAATGGTGAAATATCTGTCCTATCAGTACTGATCATGGTTTGTCTTCAATAACTGAGTGGAGATCAATAGTTAATTAAATACCACTTCTTAAACAGCAGATGAGGTATCTCACTTCGTGTTTGGCCCAGAATATATTCTCCACATTTTTCCAAGTATTCAGTAAACCAAATTTATTTTCCAATAGCTCTTCCTATTTTTAAGCTTAATGTGACAACTACAGCCTGTTATTTTAAGCGGCCGTCAGTCCAGCTGATCTGTGCTTACGGACTGCTGGATACGCGTGGCTGAAGCAGCGTTTGGCTACGTACTGGATGTTTCGCCCGACACACACAGGCTGCCATCCAGTGCCTCTCATTGCTGTCTACGCAATTCTGGATAGAATGGTACAGATGCTGATTTTTAAATCAGACCATTTCTTTCTCATTAGAAAGCTTTTAAAATGTACCTAAAGAAGGGATGGATCAAACCCTTCTCCTTCATTGTTCCCATGTGCTTTTGGTTGCCCACTGAAACCCATTAAAGTAAAACCAGGTACATTTTAATGGTATCGGTAAACTACTGTGCAGCTGAAAGTTCTTGGCTTGTGAGGGTTGTGTTGTCCCAGCTTTCTTGTCCTGGGTCTCATCCTTGGATCTCTGTCTTGCACACACACATGTACACACATATTTGTATCATGCAACTGTGGCGATTTGGAAGTTACATGAAGTAATTCTGAAAATGATGGGCAATCCCCTTTGATTTTTGCCTGTTTTGTTTTAATTTTAATCTGACCAACTCTAATACCATTTCCACCTTCCTGAAACCACAGTCTGGTTGACTTTCAAAACTTTAATATTAACTAATTATGTTGATTCAGCTCAGGAATTGGATTAGCTGTGGCTAATGAGTGTAGCGCATCAGCAGCATTAAGTGCTTTCACTGGAATTTAACCCAAAATTTATGCCTTAAACAAAAGCAGTTGACATGCTGCCAAGACCAAAGCAAGGCAAGTGCATTAATTGCTGTTGTGAACGTTAACGGTATTTCTAACGTTAACAGGATTTTGCTAGGATACGCGTTAGAACACGTGTTATTTCAGAGTGGCCCTAGGCTTTACCCGCCGAGGGTGGAGACCTGGGAGCTGCTGAGCAGGGCAGGAAGGCCAGGACCTCGCAGACCCCTTGCTGTGTGCTGAACCCCAAGGTGGGCCAGGGCTGCTGGGGCTGGGGGAGCCCAGCACGTGCCTGGCCCCTGGCCTTTTTGTTTCCTCAGGCAGCAGGGGCAGCGAGCCCGGCAACACTGGGCTGTCCTGCCCCTTGTACCCTCCTACCCTCTCCCAGACCATGCCCTTGCCCTTCATAGCCAAGCGGTGGGATGTTTTCGCCTCTGCTCAGAGGTGATGAGCCAGCTCTGATTTTCCTCGTTGTTAAAAGTAATAATAATGAAATATTTGTTTAAATTAATCTGAAAGGCATCCGGTATCAAGTTCTGATCAAAGAATGAAACACAGAGAAGTGATACGAGTAGAGGAACTAATTCTGAAGAAACCACGTGTGACTATTAAGACCTGTGTGGCTGAACTAGCTGTGCGTTCGCTGGCAGGTCTTCATTAATTAGAAGACAGGACATCAAATTGATCATTTAAGAAACAAAACAGAGAGCTGATTTGCTCTGGAGAGCTTTGCAGGCCTTGTTGGGGGATATTTCTGAGCACAGTCTCCCAATCTGTGCTACTGCGGGAAGCCAAGTATTTCAAGTAAAGGAGAACTGTTAATGTTATTTTCGTAATTCATCAATTTGCAGTCTAAGCTCTAGTCTGATTATGGAATCCTTAAAAAACTACGCAGGGGAGACAGGAAAAAGCCACATGTGAAGATGGATAGCTATTTCAAGCTTTTCTGTCCTTCGAGCAATCCCTCTCTCCCCGCCAACCCAACAAGCCCCTGCAGTTAGTAAGTGATACGATTATTATTTTTGAGTCTGTGCTACCTTCATTTTTGAAGCAGCTTCTTAGGTGGGTCAGCCCCGTGAATATGAGACAGGGCAGGCTACTGACTTAACAAAAAGAGAAATGAACATATTCAAAAGGACACGGCTTGCTCTGGGACAGGCGCTGGACACTTTCTGCTTCAGAATCTGGGTTTATTATGAAATTTGCACTGTTTGTGGGAACAGCATCAAGACCGTTAATGATCAAGTCACAGAAAGAAATCTTTCTGTCAGAGGTCCTTACTTCCTTTCCTGAATTCTCAAGTCTTTCATTGCACTCAATGTTTAGGTGATCTCTCCCATCACTACTTTTCTCAGTGTGCTCTTTGGTGGTATCATTTCCTACAGCCTTCTCTCTCCCTCTGTTTTTAAAACCCTCTCTCCACTTTCCTCCTCTTCGTCTGCCGGATCATGAGTATTACAGTCCCTGGACAGGTCGGTGGGTTGACAGCTCTGAATATATCCCACGACATTTTGATCTATTCTAAAGCCCCGATGCAGCTTTGACCCTACTTCTGCTGCAGCGCCTTTTCCACGCTGTCTGTCAGTGCTTTGTGTGAAGGGCACTGCTGAAATAATAATTTTTGGACCTTGGATTCCACCCGTTGTTCGTAACTTTGGAAGGTCTAGTGGCTGAAGACATTATTCCTGGCTGTTTTTTCTCTAATGCATCTGTTCCCTTGGTATTTTTCCTCTACTGGATGTTACTTCGTTTATGAGGAAGTTTTCAGCACGTGCTAAGGGAATATTCTCTCGCGGCACAGTAAGTGAGTAAAACGCCAAGCCCAGCGCAACCCCTGTTTGCAGTAATCGTGTTCACAGGCAGCTTCACTGTGTGCAGCGGTTGGCTACATACAGGAGCTGTGAACAGCACATTGAAATGGCCTGAACAAATTCGGAGGGTTCCTCTCACTACTTCTCTAAGTGCTGTAAATTGAGGCCAAGCACAACGATTTCTTGTCAAATACAGAATTAGTTCCTATGAATTTTAACTAACAGGCATTATTCTCGAAAAGTGTGATCATTTAATCAATAAATGGTAAAAACGATCAGGGAGTTTTAAAGAAATTGCAGCAAATGAGGAAGCTTGTGTGTATGCCTAGGAAGAATACGGAGATCTACACATACTCGGGGCAAAGATGCACAAGAAAACCTCTGCAGTCCTGCAGGTATTAGTAATACTTTCCCCCCAGTTTTTTAAATAGCGAGTAAAGGCAGTGGGGAACACAAAACGCCCAGTCTCATTGAAATGCAAAGGTGTAAAATTGTTTCCGGTTGTATCACGACCTAAGTGACCGCAACCGAAAGACTTTCCAGTTGCCAGTTAGCCACAACAGATTATTTCCATTGTTTGGAAACGCACTGCAAATCCAACATACACTTGTTATGAGCTGAAGCTCCATGTGGAGCTCTGCTGGCTTGTGAGTCTTCCCCCATATAAAGGAAATATTAGGAATGAGGATACCAAGGCATGAGGGCAACTTGGAAGTAGCCAGGTTACAACTATTGCTGGTCCAATCAGCGTTGCACAGCACATGACTACACCTCCGGTTTGTGTAACTTGGATCTTACTCACTTGAATAGCCAGTGGCTAGTAGCCGACTTGCAGGTTTTGTTAGATTTCTCCCTCTGTCTGCCCGTTAGATCTGCTGTTAGGTGCAGTATTTAACTTGTTGTTTCCAGTTACTGCCAGCTGGGTTTTAAATGTTTGGCTACCACGAATACATGTGCCAGTGTTGATCAGACTTCTACAGTGGTTTTAAACCACAGATGGAGCCGGTATGAAGAACGGCTATTGCGCTTTTAAACGAGAGAGTCGTGATATTATGGTTTTATTTTGTAAAAAATAAAAAAGACACAAATTCAACATTTGCTGTAGTGGTACCCATAAAACTATCTTGGGATACTCTCAGATCAAGACAAGGTAGATGCTTTGATAGCATGAGAACTGGTTTGTGCTTGCATACCAAGGCACATTCTGAAGTTAAGACAAAATAAATCAGCGTAGAAAAATAAAAGCCTAAAGCGTATCTTACTGTGTCAAAATTACGGCCATAAAGTGATAAACATTAATACAGAGATCTCTGGTGCAAAGTTGAAACAACGTTGTGATTAATGATACTGGCAACAGCACAAGGAAATAAACCTCGACCGAGCGAGGGCAGTTTCTGATGGCAGATCTCCACCTGGGCTTGTCTTAGAAACACCCGTTAGAGGCACGATTGAAATGACACTTGATTCTATATTAAGCCAGCTTTATTAAGTTATCAGGGAGTAAATGCAAAGGTGGGTAATGGAGGTACCGTGCTTGCTGAAAATTCCTGATGGAATTTTAGATTGTTTGCCTGCATGTGATTTCTGTTCTTTCTGTCCAATTCTCACTTCAGGGCTAAGCCAGTTCTGATCAAATCGCAGGAAAAGTCTTCCGAGTTTCTAGAGGAAGGATGCAGCTGCAGTTCAGAGCTCTCCCCAGTGCACAGCCACAGAATGGCGATCCCTCTCTCCCGTAAATGGGTACCGCTTTATCCTGACACCCACACGACTAAGCTTAGCTGATGACGTTTCACCACAGAACAAATCCTCTACAGAACAAATTTTATTTGAACCGTGGTGTAAGGACAGCAGAGGTACCAAGTTACCCTATTTCACAGGTGGTGTCTGTGCTTTGTCATCTTCCATCTCTATTCTTAATCTAAAATCGTTGGAATTAATTAATAAAAGATAATGAGAAGAAAAATGCCAAATCTGTCACAGGGACAAGGGGGAGAACTGAGTCGATAATCTTGCATGACAGAGAAGCCACAGTAGCTGTGGCAGAAACCACACAAGATGGTTTGTTAACTGCTGAAAACCCACATGCAGTTACCTCAGCATTATGGTTCAGATCATACCTTCCAATCCCCATTTCAGGAAATGATTGATTAACCTCTCAGTGTTCTGATTTTGGCTCCAATTTTATACTTCTCCAAAAGAGGATGTTTCCCAAAGTGGGGTGAAAGAAATTCCCCCTTCTTTTTATTGCTTTGCTTATTGAGGAGCACCATGGAATTGGTGTGACCCTCACCATATTTTAGGATAATCTCAGGAGAGCAATAAGCCACATCACCGCTTCAGTTGCTCAAAAGGGACTACCTTCCGCTGTCGTTCATGTTCCACCTACACAGCTGTAAGCTGCAGTGCTGTTATTTTGATCTTCTGGGGATAAATGAGCATTCTCATGTGATCTGTCTTCTCTGTCCTCAGCTGGGAAGAGAAGGAACTGAAACTACAGGGGTTTTTGGTGGGGTTTTTTCAGTTTGTTTGTTTAGTGCCAGCAGCAAGGTCAGGGTTTGGATGTAACCACTATCCCTAAAAGCTGGCTAAGCACAAAACCTCCTCAGGTACAGAAGATGAAGTGGTCTTCTTCAGTGGTAGTGGTCTTCTGAAGTGGGAGAGGTGGCGGGAGGCCTGCCGGGAAGATGCCTGCGTCTCAGGTGGCTGTTGGGGCTGGGTGCTGGCAGCTCCGACTGCTGTGGGCAGCCTGCACCCCTCCTGCCTGCAGGCTCTCCCCTCCACACGCTGCTTCCCTGCCTATGTTCCGCGTCTGCTCTGACCCCGTGCAGCTGTGCAGCCAACATGGGGCATGGGGGGGACACTGTAAGCTGTGAGCACTGTGAGAAGCCTCCTCTAAAGTCCCCCCCTACTAACTACTCTACTTAGCACCAATACCAGAGAAAATAATCACAACTGAAAATATTTCCTAATGATTTAGGGGCTTGGAATTTTAATTGTAAGAGTTATTTTCTTCTTATTAGAGAGTGAGAGAAATTGTTGGTGGCTTCTAGTAATAATGACATCAATTCCCCAACAGTACTAGTATGAGGACAAGCATTGGACGTATTGGTATTCCTCAGGACGTCTGCATGGTCCTGCATCCTGAAGTTCTTCCTAGACTAAAGTTAAAATAATTTCAGGCAGCTGCTGAGTGAGAAGTTGAAGTGTTAATCTTACGTTCTTGAATGATAATATTTAAAAAAAAAAATATTCTCTCCTAATTTTTTCTCCCCAAATACATTGTGAATGTGTGTGCACTCTGGCAATTTCGGCAAAAGTGTTTGATGAATTAGACAAGTTATTTAAAATTTTTATTGCCCACAGCAGCAGAGTTGTTGTAGCTTAAGAACTTACGTCCTGGTTTTGGTGATAAGAAAGAGCTGAATTGTGATAGTCAGTTTAGTGTCACTCAGGTGGAGTCAGGTTGTTTCTGCCAGTTTTCTTTCACAGTACTTGCTGTGTACAGCAAACACGGCGTAGAAAAATTCTTTGGATTCAAATAATATTGCATTTTAATGGCCAGTTCTTTAAAGCAGACTTAGTGGTATTTATTTTGTACACAGATGATGTTATATGCATATCAGTTAAATTGTGAACACTGCTACTCTAAAGTTACGTGTGTTCCAAAAGACTTTGAATGTTGCAAACTTCCTTCTTGCTACTCTGGCTTGAAGCCGGTTGCATGGGGCATTTTGAAAAATTAGTAACTAAATTTACTGGAAATACATGTTATGCTCAACTTCCAGAGCACCTAAAATAGTGTTTGTACTGGAAACATCAGCGATCTCCGATGACGCTGTCATCGAAGGTATTGGAATGGGATGGGTATGTAAGTGAGCAAAGGGAGTCACCCTTATGTGTGTGACACGCTCAGCTGGGTGACAGGGACCACAAGCAAAGGTAAAGCCAAGTTAATAATTCTGGGTCATTACATGTTCCTCTCGTGTGCACGTTTCAAAACAGAGATTTAAAGTACCAGGAAAATGCTCTACTGTAGGAGACCACAGCACCAACGTGCAGAGCAAACAGCCTACAGTCTCCCGGGAGATGAACGTTCAGAGTTTCTGGGAGCGTTAGTTACCACGCAAAGGCGAAACATTGATAGGCTTCCTAGAAAACATGGGAAATGTGAGGGATATTTATTTTTGTTAAAGCCACAATGCTGGGAATCAGGAGATCTTCTCCACTGACTTGTTTTTCGGAGGGCTTTTGTTGAGCCAGCTCTGGAATGGGGACAAAAGCACTGCACGGTGGGCCTCTCACAGCTCCTCAGAGTAGGAGTTGTTATTGTCAGTGAGCAGCGGAGAAGTCAGTGCCAAGGAAAGTCAAATGATTTGCCCGCGCTCACAAAAGAAGGGAACGAATGCAGGTCCTGAAAATTCCAGTTCTATTTACTGGATTGCTCTGTTTATTGCACATACTCAACAGCAGAGCTGTTACTGTTTCCAAGGGAGTTTGGAGACTCTCAGCTATAAAAAGGCTTATAAAGGATGGAGTTTAAAAAAGGAATATGCAATATTGTCCTCTTAAGTGTCATCTGCAATTGCATAACATGTTTGACTAATCCTGACAATTAGAAATACCCGTCGTGTACGTACTTCCTTCCAATCTCAAAGTCAGAACTTCAGCAGCTTCATGTTCATACATCAGGAACATGCTAAAGATTTTCAAAAGCTTTTTATCTCCCCTGCTTCATCTTGGCCTTTAAAAATATTATGTTACAGTCTATTTTTAATTATTACAGTAAAATTAAAGAATTATACTCAACAGGCAGGTTGTTGTAACAGTAATTCCTTTCCGAGATACACTGGATGATACTGCACTCCTGTAAGCGGGGGTTTAATTGGTGTAATGCTTTACTTTCCTACTCCTTTCATCAGAATATCAGTAAGATGACTCAAACAGCTGGCATGTAGCACTCCACAAAAATGAGAACTAATAAATTAATGTATTAATTAAAGCTATTAGCTGCTTCACCATCGTTTTCATCAGCAATATTTATTGCTATGCACAGACTTGCTCTAGGTATCATTGTGCATTTATCTTCGTGACAGAGCTGCCATTAGATGGGAAAACACGGATAATAGATGCTCACTTTCCAGCCCAACCCTCTTCAGGCTCACTTTTCTGCAAGGTGCTACGCAGGTGTAAGCAATGTGATAGACTTAGAGATGGTTTCGCTGAAAACACTTCCAGAACTGACTTACAACATCATTCAGCAAAAACATCCAAACGATGCTTGCACCAAAACACAAAATAACTCTCTGTGTTTACCTGCTTATGTTGCCTCTTAATAAAATGTCAATGGCTCTGATTACTTACTTAAGTACACTGTTGGAATTTGTAGTTCATTATTGCACGCTGACCAGCACAGACGGAGATTGCGCACAGGCAACCGACATCTTTGTCACAATACTATTAAAGTCACTGCGATAGTCACTGGATTGCACTAATCCCATTCTCTCAACTCGACAGTTTTGTTGAGTGTAGGGAACATCTGCACAACCACAGACCCGGCTCAGACCTGGAAAGAGAGCACTCAGCATGTGTGTGTTTGGGTTCAGGTCTGAGAAGTTCTTTCTACACGCATACGAACTAAAGATAATGCCTCTAAATAAACATGGGTGTTGATATTGCTTACAATGACAAAAATCTAAGATAAATCAGGATACTAAAAAGTCCAGTCAGGAGACTCTCATGAGTAAGACCTGTTTTCCTCTCTGCTTTATACGGTTCTTGTGTTACTTTTGACATGCTGGTTAACATCCTTTGTCAATCCTGATGCACAATGGTGTTAAAATTTAATTATTAGTGAAGCCTGAAAAAACCCATGATCCTTAAGGAATAGGTAACTTCAAAACGTGATTTAACTTAAAAGCACTTGCTTTATTTTCTTTAAAATAATTTTCTCCAATTTTTAGATGCTCAAGCCATACAAGGGTTGAAAAATAACATATATCTCCATTAATCTAGACAAAATAAATTCCTCTATAGTAAGTCTGTTATATACTTCTAAAGATATATTGTATCAACACCCTTAAACATCACGATGAAAAGAAAGAATTGTGTTACTCAGTCTTCCACTTGCACCTAAGGCTGAAAAGTCAAGACCTTGGTCATGTTCTCGTGCTCCCGAGAAGCTGCGCGTATGACGTTACAAACTCTCGTGTTCACCTTTGGCTTGGACCAGGAAGGGTCACATGAGAAATGAACAATTTTTATACAAATGTACTTCTAGAATGCGGTGTATTCTTTTAAAACATAAAGTTTGAGCATGTTTCTGTAAACTCCCAGAGAAAATGGAAAGAGATTTCTACTATGAGAATTTGGATGATACAGCTGACCTTCCTGACAAGTCTGACCCTTTGGGTGCAGTCCTGTCCCCTGCCCCAGCCATTCCCCCTTGCATACCCCTACCTCACATGACCTGAACCCCCACAACTCCTGTCACAAGCTTGTCCTTCTCTTTCAGCAGCTGTGCTGACAGTGGAAATCTGATCAGAGCTCCCCCGGACCTGCGCGCGTTCCTTTACATCGCCTCCGACGGCGGGAGCTGGTGTTTGCTGCCTGCCTGTATGGAGTGACAGCTGGTGGGTGCCATGATCTTGGAGGACGAGAAAAGGCTGTAATTCCAGGTAGGATGACCTTTTGTAGGACTGGTCTGTGCCTGGACGCTTGTGAGGGGTCAAACACTGAGCCTAAACACCAAGCCTCCTCCCGCTCCATGAAGCCATGTGGCAGGCGCGCCTGGCCCGCACATAAGGCCAACCTCTGCACAGACATGGGCAGCAGAGACTCCCGCGTGGCTCCTGCTCAGGTTGGGAACACAGGGCCAGTGAAATGAGAACATGAGAGGAGTGTGAAATGCGAAGGCTTTATGCTGCCTCTGAGACAGCATTTCTTGAGTGGTAATGTGGCAGATTGGAGTGGGGTGATGGTTTTCTGAAGACTGCAGGAAAGCTACAGAATGAGTAGCTGTGTAGCCGAAACAAGGTGATGAGTGCTAAAGGGAAGCGGTGGAACTGGAACAGAGGGGTTTGGGCCAGAGCCAGGATAGGTGGGAGGAGGCGAGGGAGGTGCTCCACACATCTTTGCTAGCTCAATGTTTTGTATTTGCAAAACAGTCAAGGTCTTCTAATAGTGCGGAGCAGCGTGGGCTGCAGCAGAGTCGCTAAGTTGTCACGTTGCCACTGAATCAAAGAGAAGATGTAACTGGAGTACCCGTCTCTAAGCAGCTTCTCAGTTGTGTTTTAAACTGGGGATGGTTTTGCACGCACCAACAAAGCTCTCAGGTCATTGCAGAAAAAATACAACAGTATAGAGCTTAATTTTGATAGGTGGTGTAACTCTTGACCCAGATTTCCAAACCTTAGCAGAAGCTGTGCAGCATGCATGCAGCCTTTTGTGTCTCTCCCCAGCCGCATACCAAATGGCATGTGTGCATATGTAATCTGGGGCGTTTCTAAACATCTGGCTCAATTTTTGAGACATTTGTGTTGTAATACGCTATTGTAATCTGTGAAGGTATGCTGACTAGGATGCTTTTCCCGAGAACTGAAGCCTCCTTGCAGAGAGCTGCACTTTGCTGCAGAATGCCAACATAATGGGGCTGATTCGAGGATGCTATGTTTGGCCTCAGTATGAATTTCCTTGCACTAACAGCCCCAGTTTAAATCTCATTGTGGGATTCTGTTCTTGAAATCAGTAGGAAGTAAGCCAGGATTTTGAACCTTGTGAGAATAGCTCCTTCTCCTTGGACACTAGTCGGTGCTTATTGCCTCGCTATGAAAATGCAGCTTCAGCTCTTTCTTTAAAGAGCTGCATGTGGGGAAATTCTTTGCTCTCCTTGGAAATGAAATTCTCAACTCTTCAAAGTAAGAGTCCTATTTCAAGGGTCTTCTGGCTTAAAAGGGAAGTTCACTTCCCGTTTAAAGCACGTGTAATGCTTGGAGCTCAGTGATGCAGCATCTCGAACCGAACACCCTGCTCCTGTGGACAGCTGGTTCTGTACTGAGCATAGGCGAGGCCTGTGTTTCTCCTGCACCTGCCAGCGCTATGGGGCCTGGGTAGCGTATGCGGGAAACAACACGGGGAGCTCTTTTGGTTGTAGCCCTGACCTATAGCTGCTTGGTGCTATTTCTTAAGGCTAGCCTAAACAACCATCAAGGGAGAATTCCTCCTCCAGAGAGATTATAGCTGAGCTCCTCACAGCCTGGCAGTTTCAAAGAGCAAGAACAGATTCTTGGGTCCACCGGAAAAGCCTTCAGATTTAAGCAGGGAATAGAGAAAGAACAGGGGCTAGTACATCGGTGTCCTAGGAAGATAGAGGTGTCTTTGTATGGCTCTTCAGAGCTGCTCAATATACAGCTCGACCCTGGCTCCATAAGCTGGAGCAATATTTTGGTTTATCCCCAGACAGATTTCCTTATGCTTTATTCTTTGTACATCTGGAAAATACACCGTGCTTTATAAGTGCCTGAAAAGTGTGAAAGATCTGGAAAGTTACTCCACTCGGACTGTGGAAAGGGAATGCAGTGGGTAAATTGGTCTGGAAACAGAAGTACAAATCAAAATGTTGTCTTTAGATTCAGCCAGTGGCACCGGCGCAGTTGTTATTGCAGGGTTTTCCACTCCCACCTCAACAAAAAGACAGATAGTCATTGGAAAGAAAAAAATTGCCTACAGAGAAGTACTTGTCCAAAGGTGTAGTTATGGAAATACAGAATGGTTTGGGGCATAATGCTTTAATCATTGTGGACCCCAGCTGTATATTGAAATCAGTGATGCTAATGAACACAGTCTTTTTAATATAATGATTTCAAGTGGTTTTCAGTTAGAAGTAATCTTCTGCAGACATTAATTACCAACAACTGAATTACTATCAAACTCTTTCTCCTTTTCTTAGAAATCTTTAACCTTCCAGCACTGTCACTTCTTTATCTGCTCACCTGATGATTATAGGTAAAAGTTTTATTAGCAGTTTAATTATTCTCCTTAGAAACCCAGATAATTATAACGGGCTTGACTTGGCTTCCGTTAAAAGTCTCTTTTAATGATTTTGCCATTGACTGTGGTCCAGTGTGAGAGAAGAACAATTCGTAATCAACAAAATCGTATCTCAGAATTGGACAGGGATGAAAGAATTTGAAAGAACAATACTGTTAATATTTTACAGAACATCACAGTTCTTTTCAAGGGCTATCAGTCCCCTCAAAATAAATGTTGGCTGAACCCTGTAAAGCTGTGCTCACTTTCATGGTTGTTATTCCTATGAATAGCTCAACTAAAATTTGTGCCGTAAAGAGTAGTAGTCCGAGATCTGACAAAAAGCTGAACTAACGTTTATAGGATCAAGTGTTCACTCATTTTATCATAACCGTGTTCATAGTCAAAGTATCTACTTGCATGCTTAACTCTAAGACGAATTTGAAGTTAGTGGAAAGGTCAGTACATGCCCCAGGGGTGTGGATCTGGGGAAAGAGGAGATGATCATGTAGGCATTTACTAGAAGGAAATACAAGGAGAAGCTCTAGGGGCAGAATGCTTGCAGGTGACTTGGTGAGCTGGTCATATTAGAGATACAGAGCAGAGCGAGTATTGAAAAGAAAAAGACCACTATTTAAAAGGGTTGATATAAAAATTACATTTTTAGCGGCACGGTAAAAGAAAACTTTATAAAGAAATACATGTAACCAGTAAAGAAAAATGTTGAAATCATGACAAAATGAAGGAAAAATGGGTACAGACTCAGAATTTAGCTCTAGGAACATTTTAAATTACCCACAAAGGCCAGAAATGATTGAGCAGGGTACTAATGTCATAAAAATTAGTAATTAATGTTTCACCTAAACACATCAGAAGCAGAAACTTTCTAGGAAGTCTCTAGGGCAAGCCAATGGTGCGTAAGGTAGGGAAAAGTAAAACTGAATTTGACACTGTAAGATGTTCTGATGTCTACAAGCATGTAAGCATGAAGGTAAAACCACCACACTCAGGAGGGAAAGGTTTTGAAGACCAGCTCTAAAGCGGGCTAGGTGAGATGGTCAGAAGACAGTCGGGTGAAGTGGGAATGGGGAAATGTAAAAAGGCACTTCTGCCAAGGGTTTTAGTTAAGAGCTCAGATTTTGAATGGTCTGGATTGCTTTCAGAAATTCATTGCTGATGTACTCAACCTCCTGATACTGAACAGTAACTCCTGTAGTCCAACTCAGTGTTTTTTAAACCTGCAGTCTGAGGTGGTTTTTTTTTTTTTAACCTCTACAGATTACCCATAACAAACACTGGCAGCGAATAGGACACCTAAAACCTTTAGGGAAGTACTTCAAATAGTAGTAGTAGGCCATTAAAAAGCTTTGCGTTCACTAGCTGTTAGGTGCTGCAATACTCAGCTGTGTAGTACCACAAACCTGAAGTTAGAAATGCTGGGTACTTCGCGATTACATCCTTAAATTCAGGGCAGAAACACGCCTTAACATCAGGTGGGCTCCTCTACCTGGAATAACTCTGAAATCCATGAAAGGTGGAAGCTACACTTTTAAAATTTATATACAGAGGAAGACTGAATCTTGTATACCTACTTCCATGGCATCCATTTGTTAACCCATAATATTAAGAGGCATTTTTTCACTTTTAAGAACACTGGGGGAGCTTGGCTTCTGTTAGGGGAGGCCGTCAGCATCTTGCAAGTTAAAACCAGTCGGCTCCTTTGAAACTAAAGCGTTTTTCATACTGCCATTGTTGTGAAGAGAAAGATCCCTTGGAGAGTTGTGCTCCCCCGTGTAAAGGACGTTAAAACGGTAGCTACGGAAGTTGTAATAATGGGCAGGTGCTGGTATCAGCAGTGCCATCGGCTGCATCAGTGTCAACACAGGAAGCGACTGCCTTCGGTTGCCTCAGGTCCTTAGTTTCAATCTGCAGTTAAGGATGGACATTATTTTATTACTCCGAAATGATTCTGTTAAGGCCCTTGATAAAACCGTCCCGTCTCGGCGTGTCTGGGGTGCTCTGGATCTCTCGTTTCTGTCCTCTGCCTGCAGCGAGCAGGCAAATTACACAGAAGTTGTGGCCACTGAGCAGGCTCAAGAGGGAAGTGTGACACAGTTTTCAGAGGAAAAGCACTCCTGCTCGTCACTGTTCAGATGAACATTCAATAATTCATAACAACCGAGTTATAAGTTTCCCTTTCAATATGGTTCCAAACGTGAATAGATTAAATGGGAATTGCCATCAAGCTTTATGTTCTGTTTCATGTACCTAATAAAAGTTTATCTAGTGGAGCTTACTTTGTACCTTTTTGATCTATTCCCAACCGACTGCAATATACTATATTAAAATATTTATCATTGCACTATCAAATATTAACCATTTTAACATCATCTGACTAAAGAAAACAAATCATGTTACTTGTTTAACTTCTCATGAATTTCCTAATATTTAGGAGTTTGGAACTCTCCCATGATACACCAAAAATACCCAAGAGCCTAGAACTTGTATTCACTCGTTTAGAACTGGGCTGTTTTGAAGTGCCCTCTGCTCACGCCCACCACCACAGGTCATTTTGGCTCTGCACGTGGAATCCGAGTTTCGCCGTCTGTAAAAGGTGGTGATTCGGCTTCTGTACAGGAGAATCTTAGCAAGTTGTTTGGTTCTCTGTAGGTCAGCGGGCTTTGTAACTATTTTTGGGAGAGTACAGAACACTTTTTTTTAGGAAGAAGGTTTTATGAAGTTTCCCTGATTATCCACCTGCTCACCCATCTAGTCACACTGCTTTGTTAAAAACACCAGCAGCTTCCTGGAGCATAATGTGAATGATCTAAGGCTGGAAAGAGAAGAATACTGACCCCACAGATGTGCTACAGCCGCATGGCAGCCTAGTCCAGCCTAAATGCTGGCCGCCAGGGCCACCCCCTCCCCAGCTGTGTGGGTTATGCTCTCCCAGGGTGCTCTTGCTTGCTCAACCCCTTGCTGACTCGTATCACAGAACTCACACAGAACAAAACTCTTCTTTTTTTGGTTAGTGTCCTGCTGAGTAACATCTGAAATGGTTCAGCGGAAGGTCAAACAAGTGCCTGAGAGATTGCCAGGGGTGTGGGACTAAATGGCTGGGAACTGGGAGATGAGGGATTGCAGCACTTGCAATTAGAGCCGTTTAGACAGCCATGGAATGTAGCAGCTTTGAAGCTGACACCTGGGAAGATCAAGAGGAGAACAAGCTCTTTGCTCCAATCCCATCCTTCACCTTGCTGGGGAAAAATGGTTCTGTTAAAGGCCAGGTGTATAAGTGCTGCTACCAAACCGTTTCTTTTTACGTAGGAGAAAGCTAGTCTGATCACCAGGTTATCCAAGTAAATCTCCCCAAGAGCTGCAGTCTGTTAACAGCCCGGTGCCTCTTGGTCTGTTGTTGAACTATGCTAACCAAGCACTTTTTCCTGTGCCCCATTCTCTGGATGACTTATGACCTGGTATCTTCTTCCGCTTCCCCACACCCCAGCATTACCTGATTCACAAACCCTATCCTGTTCGCTGAAGCCCTTTTCCCAGTGCAGAGACGCTGGGATAATGTTCTTGGGCTCTCACCGGTGCCCCTCTGACTATTCCTTCTGCAGGTTCCTCAACTTCCACAACGTTCCACACATTTTGTAGGCAGCAGTACTAAAAGCAGCTTGAGCCTTGATCCCCAACGCAGGTAGATTTGTGTAATAACTATATGGAGAAAGCACCGTATGTTTTCATCTTCTGTGATCTTCAGAGAGGAAAGATGCTTCTCTTAATAATTTTTGTTATAGTGTTTGTGTTCTGACATGTTTGTTCTGTCTCCAATATCCTCTCCCCAGAGACACATCAACCTTCTTTTTACCCTTCAAATCCAGTACCTCATTAAAAAACCCCATTCCATGGTATCCATACTTTGGTAACAATTTCCTCTGTATCCTCCTATCTGTGTGGTTATTCTGTGGGTCGTGTATTTTGGAATGAATGTGTTGATATGCACATTCACATTGTCTTTCCTCAGGTTTGGAAGACGCGGGGTATCAGTGCGGCGCTGCACGTGTCAGTACTGCAAGCTTCCCCGCAGTGAGCGGAATCGGTGTTTCGCATCATCTAAGACTCAGGCCTGATAATGGTGTAACTTTGTTTGTAATCCTGCCTGCTTGTCTGACACCTGTAAACCAACTCCACCGGGAGTTGCAGGAGTGGGATTCTGGACTGATGTAAGGGGAATTATTCTGGACTGATGTAAGGGGAATTATTCTGGATTCAAATTTGGAACCATTTAACGTGGAGTCTGTTCCTCTTGCATCCACGCCCCTATACACACACAGATCCTTTAGTCTGCTTAACCACCACCTAAGACAGGTATTGTGAGAGCAGTATTTCAGGTATAAAGACCAGGGGGACAGATTGTTCCCTGGGGATGCCAACATTCATCCCCATCAGAACTTTATCCTTTTCAATAAATCCTTTCTGTTTTACTGCTAGTAACAGCAGTGCAGTTACTAGCACCAGTGCTGGCACCTGAACACACCCGAACCGGAAGTACAGCCCTGTGCAGAGGGCAGACCCCACTGTATCCTGACCAGCTGAAAGCATTAAAGCTGTAAGAAGACGTGAAAAGAAACAGACGGATTGTCTGTGACTACCTACACTGCCAGTCGTTCATGGAATCACAGAGCGGTTTGGGTTGGAAGGGACCTTAAAGCCCACCCAGTCCCACCCCCTGCCATGAGCAGGGACACCCTCCACTAGCCCAGGTTGCTCCAAGCCTCATCCAGCCTGGCCTTGGACACTTCCAGGGATGGGGCAGCCACAGCTTCTCTGGGCAACCTGTCCCAGGGCCTCCCCACCCTCTCCGGGAAGAACTTCTTCCCGCTATCTGTACCTGGTTCCCCAGGCACACGTAGAATGTGTAGGTATGGAAGGACTCGCAGGATACATCTGTGTACAAACATCTGTGAAAGATCCCTAACCTTCAGTGGGCGAGACAATTACATTTATGTATTTAATCTCTCTGGAAAGAAGTGCAGTGATGTATTTTGTCAAGAAATATTAATATTTTTTTTAAAGAAATGGATGATAACATATCTTTTCTTGCTGAACTGTAAACAAAAACTTCCAAAAGCAAATATATGTTCCAGGGTTACAATTCTGGTTTGATTTTCATTGGCAATTCAATCTGCATGATGATTTTGATCAAATGCCTCGGCTTCGAACATTTGTAACCCACGATAAAATGCACACAAAAAAGCTCGCATTTAAATAATCGTATAATAAGTTGAATGCACACTGTGACAGAATATGAATTATCTACCAGGCTGCAGAGTCGTACCAGTTCAGTCTGGAAGGCAGACACAAGCACTGAGCGCAGTTTTTGAGCACTGGAGATAAGTGTCAAATCCTTTGCCTGCTTTAATAAAAACCATTAAAAATGAACAAAAAGAGCAAAGTAAAATAACGTATCCAGAGCTTGAGGTAAGGCGTCGCTGAAAACTCATTCGCTAATTGTTTAAGATGCACACCGTTGAACCAAGGTGATTTAAACCCGTGACTCCAAGAAATAAGGCACCAAGTTTATCTCGGGTACAAGCTACTCGTAAGTCTTGTACTCGCTCTGAGCCTCTGTGTGGCCACAGGCTCAACATCTTCATTTGCTCACGGACTATATGGAGGGCGATAGTGAATAATATTAGTCATTGCACCTTCCCTCACCTTTTTCCCTGCGGGGTATTGTGCCCACTGAAAATGTGAGCTGTGCTGGCGAGCTGAGATTGGCAAAGAGTCACTTTGCGGCTGGGTAAGCACGCAGCTGGTTTTGGAATCAGAGTGATATGAAAAGGTGTTATTTTTAAATGCTGCTGTACATATGCAATGAAATTTAGTGACCTGAAATGTCATGGCCAAGATGCAGAATGATGAGCTCTTAAAAAATCAAATGAATGCTCCTGCTTAATATTTTGCCTTCATCCACCTTTTTAAAACCCAGACAGTTCTCCTGTATGTAAATATTTCTACCTCTTGTTACAGGTTCCTCGTATCACAAGGCACTATGTCCAGTTTGAACCCAAACCAGCTGTATTTCCTGGTCAATTTTCTTGCCAAGCTCGCAGCTCTTTTTTCTGCTTTTATGTTTGTTTTTAAAGGAAATACTGTAATTTCTATACAACAGAAAACACAAAATATAGCCATGTATTTTCTCATGTTTCTGGAATTCTAAAAGGATTTCAGGACCAGATTGTTCTGTTGTTAATTCATCCCCTTTGTATCCATGCTGGTGAGCAAAGCATTGTCGGAAGCTGGGAGGGAGGCAGCTTCCAGCACGCACAACACCGGCGGCACGAACGGTGCTGGGGGAGCGCTTGGAAGTAACCAAAGCACGGTTGCATCTATTGTGCCTCTTCTGAGGGCAGCGACCCTCCCTGTACCAACCAGAGCCCGCTGGCCGCTGTGTCTGTGCAGCAGAAACGCTGAATTCAGTAAGATAACCGCTGTTATCATGGTGCTTTTTAACCGGGAGGCCAAGTCTAAAGTTGCATCTGACCTCGGTATGCAGGGTCTATGATTAGCGCTCTGCCGAGATCCACAAAGGCTTTAGCTGAAATCAGTAAATGGATGCTTCTGAGGATAATAGCTTCTGTGTCTTTGGCTCGCGTGTGCTACGAGGTAGACTCTGAGGAGTAGTTTATAAGTGATGTAGCCTTAGGAAATACCAGAAGAGTTTAGCGCTGGTTTTTCCCTAACAGGATTACTAACACATAAAACTAACCCGCTCCATTTACTAACACAATCACACAAGTAATTAAACTAGCTGTGGTACAGACTCACTTATAGGTCAAGCTTCTGTTTGCCCTCGGTCAATGATTTTTAGCAACAAAGCTCCGTAAGAATAGATTCTGTTAATAATGCCGATAGGCTATGTGTAACAAGAAGTAAACAGGCGCATATTGGTCTGTTGAGTGTGTGTGTATCCATCTTTGCGTGCACACGCTTCTGTACAGCACGGGCTCTGGGAGACAGATCAAACCCATGCGCTGCGTGTCCAGACACATCGTCTGTTTGAGCCACGCTACAAAACTAAATGAATTGGAATTTCGTTCCTCCATGCAAAGACTTGAAATGAGATTTAAATCAGTGTGTGCTTGGTAAATTATGGCAATTTGATGTCTGTTCCACAAAACTGACAACTGCATCTAGTTGTTTTTCTTTGGAATTTGATTAGATAATTCGGTCAAGTTGGAGAGTATCTAACAGTTACACAATCAGACTGAGATTTGTTCAGAAAATTACAACACAGTGAGGGAAACTTGATTAGTTTTGTCAGCAAATATAAAGGCACTAGCTTGCATTTCCAGAATCTGTCGAAAGCTTTTACAAATACTCTGATTCAGCTAAAATCAGGCTAATTATATGTTGGGCTCAAAAAATCCTCATTAGAAGAACATTATTGGGGTTATCATGTCCAAACTTGAAAATGTAGGAAATACTGCATTTAATAAGCAATTGGTTTGACAAGCTGGTATAGATATTATTATCTTAATTATACGACTATAAAATTCGCTCCACAGACCGCCGACCCTGTTCAATATCTCGGCTCCCTAACACCTGCTTTAGACCCACGTGTGGGCATGGTGTTTACTGCGCCTCACTCAAATTTGACTGCAGAGGTTCCTATTGATTTCCTTTCTCTTTTTTTTTCTCCCTGTGGTTCCTGTCACTACAGAGTCTCAAGCCTTCACAAACTCCAATGCTTATTTTGCCAGGACCTCGGATGAGGTAGAGGGGTGGTGGCCACCTCCTCCTCCGTTAGCGGTGCAAGGCAGAGGGAGACGCTATGGTTTCTGAGTGCTTTATTTTGAGATACCTGGGATCTGATTTTTCAAAATATTAGTAATAGAGAACTCCGAGATTGGAATCACCACTGCACCCGCTTTCTGCTTCAGCCGCAAGGGCTCAGTAATTCTGTGATTCAAAACTCCAACGCAAGCATTCAGACAACGAGAATACAGTTGTTAACCACAGGTGAAAACCACGTGGTGTGAGTAACCTGCCGGAAGTGAACAGGAGCTTTCTGGCAGAAGCTGAGGAGGTCCCAGTTTTCTAGGCTAACACGTAACTGCGTTGCCCATGCAAACTTCCTTTCTCTTCATGTACTATCTTTAATGCTAATGGGTAAATTATCACAGTCTGTCCTGAAATTCTTTATTTATTGGTTTTCTTTCCAGATATATTAGCTGAGTTGTCACAAGCCCAGATGTTCTACTTCAGAGGTACTCATCACTTGGAGAGGCCACAGTAATCTCCAGCTTTATTTTTTTAATATATATTTTTTAAGGATTTAAGACATTAAGATTTGCACTTATTTTAGACCATTTGCGTGGCTCTATAGCTGATTTTATAGTATTTAGCTAATTGGCATCAATAATTACATTCTCTCTTGTGTTTCTCAGTCTTGAAAATCAAGAGCAAGCGCTTGTAGACATCTCTAATGTGTGTGTGTAAGAATGCAGAGAGGCAGGGAGAAAAGGAGGAAGGAAAACATGAGGGGACTGTCCAGAGTTTCTGGAAGTAGATGATCAAAAGCATTATAAAGAATAAATCTTAAGAATTTGTTACACAAGAAATTTGCACTAGAAGTCTAATCCTCTATGTACCCATGCGGTACTTCTACTCGCTGGTTCACCAGACCTGCTAACCAGAAGAGAAGCTAATGTACAAATAAGCATTGAAACGACACCTGCCCCAGCAATATTTACCCAAATTTTAGCTCTTGTTTTAAAGCATGCTAGGTAGACCTTAATTACTTATTTTTTACCTTTAGCTTTTTCTAGTTTTCACTAATTAGAGCCATTAACAAGCAGTGTTTTGCGGTTCTGTTGTCTAGGGACATGGTTTTAAGGTATGAAAGCACAGTTAGTCAAGTAGTTGAAGCTTAGAATAGAAAAAATGTGAACATGCAGAGAAATCACCTTTTGTCTTTTAGTAAGAATTTCAAATTTTGGGTTGATATGCTGATGTTTTAGTATACAAAAGTTATTTCACAGTTGGCAAGACACGTATATTTGCATGTTTCAGTGGGAGCTCCTCCAGGCATTAGCAAGAGAAAGGGAGAGGACGCTGAAAGCATATTGAAATAAATGGATGGCACAGTCAATTTACTGTCCTCGCCTGGGAGTCTCCGAAAAGGTTCGGGCAGTATGGCATCCTTACAGCTCCTAGAGCGTTCTGCTCATTTTCTGCTCTGAAGTAGCTGCACGTGATAGTACACAGACACAGAGGCAGCAAAGCTGCAGGAGACGGGCGACTCTCAGAGTTACTTACGTTGACAGCCCAAGCTGTGCCAGATATATCCCGGCAGACATTTATCACATTTAGGCCCTGATGTTCCCTCCTTACACTCACAAAATCCTCTGTCATTACAGCGATCATGGACTGAACCAAAAGGGTTACAATAACAGTCTGCAGAAACAAGACAACACATACACACTGGATTCAGGTCTACAGACGGTGAAAATTCATTCAATACCAATAAAGGGTGCATTTCCAGTGCTACAGGTAAAGGAAGACTGTCTAGTAAGGACATCTGGAGTAGTGAATATAACTACTGTAGGTCCCATTTGTGTGCGAATGTCATTTCAGGAAGAGACATTTTGTGATGTGAAGAGAAAAAGGGAACAGAAAAGATATAAAGGCAGAAGATACCATGGTCTTTGAGGAGAAGTGATTGCCACAGATTCTCTTGTGGTAAGAGTATTTTGGACAATTTAATGAACATTAGGAAAGCTTTGCGCAGTATGGATGTATCAGAGTGCCATCAGGCTGAAATGTCTCGCATTATTGAAATAGGCTTATCTATATTACTTGGTGTTTTCAGAAGTGCTGCAGGTCTTTACGGGGCTATATAAATGCACTTTACTGATTTCCAAGATAGTCTTCCTTTATAGTTTTGAGCAGCATAATAATTTATGTGGCTATTTGCCATTAACTTGATGAGATTGTATTTATCAGTGACGTTAATAAACCTTTTACTTATTCCACAATGAAAAGCTTGAGGTGAGCAGTAATATAACGCAAAACTTATCAGAACTGGCTTTACGCTGCCATTTTCATTTCTCTCACCTCCCAGTGGGCAGATGGAAAAGGCAATGAGGCTCATTCCCTGCTGTATATTTTCCACGTGTTCACCTAATTAAAGAACGACTTGGGTAACCCATTTCCTCCCACAACACTCACCGTGTTGTTCATGCACAGCCCTTTTCTTCGACGTGATGGCAATAGCCACGGTCAGCTTTCTGCTAGCTGAACCGAGGCAAGACAGTAGCTACCAGAGCTCATTTCTGGGACTCCTTAGGTTATCGTTACATTGTATTTTAAAAGGAAGGGCTGTGTCTTATTTGTATGTAGACCCATGTAGACCCAGAGTAACTCCACTGTCAGCTGAGACCACAGGCATGCTTTGGCAGCATCTCATCTTCAAGGCAAAAGATACACAAATCGATTCCTGAATCTGGGCAACCTGTGGGGAGCCTGGCCTTGTGTGTCTGTGAACCGGTGCCACTTTGATGGCCACCTGGGCAACTGTTCCCTAGCATTAGGGTAAACCTCAGTAACTTTGGAAATGACAAAATGGAGTCGAACTAGGAGTAAAATATAAGAAAACCAACACAACGGAAAAACTGTAACGGAAAAAAAAATTATCAGGAAGACTTTTGTCATCTGTTGTCTCAGTGTGTATTAGCTCTAAATTACAGATGGCACTTGGAACATTTGGCGTGCTGAAAAAGAATAGTTACCTTTGGCAAAGTGAGCTCCACAATAATAATAGGGTCAATTAGCTAGCAACATTCATTAATGAAGCTGAAGAGTGACACGCCAAAAATACTGTGCAAGGCTGAGCAGAACTGCAGCGCAGCGAGTGCCATTTGAAAGCTGGCAGTTCTGATGTTAATGGGATATATGAAATGTTTATGTAAACAGGCACAGAACTGAGATACATATTGAATGCAGGAAGTACTGTGCTTGAGGAGTGTTTAAAAATCCTTGAAAGACAAAAAGCTTGGAATCACACTAGAAACAGAGGGCCTGAGTCTTGTACATTAAAAATAGCTTAGTTGGACATAATGGAATTACGGTGACTTAAACAAGCGTTTGTGAACAAAAAGTACAGCTTATGGTATCGACTGTTACAGATACAGACGTATCTTCTGGAGAACAGGATCGTGCCCCTGAATCAATGAGAGCTTTCCTACTGAGCTCTACCATAGCTAAGAAGTACCAGGCCCATACTGTGCTGTTTAAGGGAAAGTACATAGTGGAAAAAACCTTTAAGCCAGGCCCTTTTACAAAAGCAGGAGATCTGAGGGAGCTGGGAGTGTTTAGCCTGAAGAGGAGGCTGAGGGGAGACCTGATCACTCTCTACAGCTCCCTGAAAGGAGGGTGTAGGGAAGTGGGTGCTGGTCTGTTCTCCTGAGTAACTGGGGACAGGACAAGAGGAAACGGCCTCAGGTTGCATCAGGGAAGGTTTAGATTGGATATTAGGAAAAACTTCTTCACTGAAGGAGTGGTCAGGCACTGGAACAGGCTGCCCAGGGAAGTGGTGGAGTCACCATCCCTGGAGGTGTTCAAGGAACGTGTAGACATGGTGTTTGAGGAGATGGTCCTAGTGGGTATGGCAGTACTGGGGTGATGGTTGGACTAGATGATCTTACAGGTCTTTTCCAACCTTAGTGATTCTGTGTGTGATTCTGTATAACTGAATCTAGCCTCCACCTTTCCCAATGCACAACTGATCCCATGGATATGTAACCTACAGAGAGGCACCAAACATCCAGGCTCAGCGTCCAATAGAGTATCACAGGCTGTGGCACGCTTCCCAAGACCTGCTGGACACTTAAGACATTAAAAGGCTCAAAACCCACAATTCCAGTGCGCCACGGGGAGGCAGTGAGTATCTCCAAAGCCCTTACAACACCAGGGCATTAAATAACATGTAATTAACAATCCCAGATCATCCTAATAAGCAGACCACACATTAGGTTCCTGGGTGGGGTGTGTGTGTGTGTGGAAACCCTGCAGATCTGAACTGGGAAGGAATTTTCCTCCTAACCTCCATCTGGTGACTGTTTGAAAGATGGGAAGATGACAGTAAGAGTCATCTGTTCACGGAGATTCACTGTATCAGTGTGATGCTGCCAACGAAACACAGTAGGTTAAAAAGAAGGTTGGGAAAATGGGCTGAAGCTTGCAGGCTTGCTGCTTACCAGTCTGGGTTGACAGTGGCTACAGGACCACCCTCAGGGTTGACTTAACCACAGAGCATTAGGGGATCTAAAGGTCTCACAGGTGTTAAAAGAAGCTGAAGCCTAAGTGACTGCAAGCTTGGCTTTCTCAGAGTTGTCATGATCATCACCATTTCACTATTTATGTTGTAAGGCAAAGGAAATGTTTCATTACTCTGGGTCTACTTGGTAGTTTCCATGCTACCCATGCTTGCAGTGTGTGTGTTCACTGACACCGAGTTCTTAGGACTCTATCAAGACCTTGTAGAAATAGAAAGTCAAATTGTTAAATCCTTTTGCACTGCGAGCATGTCAAGTGAATGATTTTAAACTTTAAAACACATTGATTTATTTAGAGACTGTAGTTGCCCATATGAGGTAATTTGGCACTTAATTGACAAATCCACAATTTTTTGATATTTCATTTTAGGAAATGAAATTTACTTGCTTCTAAAGAAATTAAGGGCATAATGAAATTAGATTGAAGCCCACTGCATAATGCATTGCTTTTGGTTCACTGGTAAAAACCTTCTCAGTATTTCAAGCTTTTGTAACTTGTCAGTTCTAAAAATGAAACATTTTACCTTTTCTCCATTTCGTTAGCATCGGCTAAGATTCATAGATTTGTTATCCATGTACTTACCATATATATTTATGAAAACTGTAAGTAGTTTTGATCAGAGCCAAAGCTCTGTTAGCTGCCATTCAACTAGCTTAGCCAAACACTTTTTAACTTTTATACATGTATGGCTGAAGATGAAAAGAATTAGCCTGGAAAAATGACTTGCACACGTGACTGGAAATCTGCTTATTAGAATGTTCATGCCAATAATCCACTCATACTTAAAACCCCAAACACTGCTTTTAAACTCACAGAAAAGAGAAATGAGCATTTCCAATAGAGCAAGACTCTTTGTGCTTGACCTAGAAAGATGGTGAATCCATCAACTCTCTCAGAGGTGAAAATACTCTATGTTATGCCCAATTAAATCTTAGCCCCGGTTCAGGAAAGCACTTTAAGCACAAACTTATCTGTTTTCTGGAAAGAGCTTGGGTATCTGCTTCCCTGACTTTAAGCAAGAGGCAGTATGAAAGTAATCTGAAGTTGGCTGAGGTACATGTATTTTGAATGCAGTGTGATCACTATGATCCTGACGAGTGTCTTAGTCCAACAAGAATATTATTTATTTCAAGCAAATTATGTTGCAAACCAGGGATGGATGCTATAGTCATCTCACAGGGGACAATTCTCATGGGAGCCCAGGAGAATTCTGCTTGCATTAAGGTGGGAAAGTCAGCAAATGCATCACCTTGTGTGTGTCCCCCAAAGACTCTTGTTAAATGAAAGGTTTATAGTTTTATTTCTGCAGAGTCTGGGCAATTTTGAAGCGCCCGGTTGTTTTACTAAGACATTCTAAATACATCATTTGCCAATTCATTTAAAATTTACTTATTTTTAACTCCTGGTTTATTGTCAGGGTACATAGGAAAACAAATGACTGAATGAGCTGATAAAAAATCCCAGATCATATTCATTAGGCCTGTTCAGGCAGCTGAAATTGTACAGTCTTGATGTCATACCCGTGATGTCCGTCAAATACATCAGACAAATATGAGGGACGGTGGTTTTTTTCCAAGAACATTTGATTGGATTAATCTCCTCAGCACAGTCATACAAAATCATGACTGGCCTACTAAAGTTCTTATTAGCTCAGACTAATTAATGTCACAGGAGATCATGCACCTTCTGAATGTGTTGCTGAGCAAAGTTAAAAGAAGGACAGGTGCAATGCAGTGCATGGATGGATCTGGGTGTTTATCACGAAATAAAATGTAAATCTGTCAAGCTCCAGACTGAAACAAGTAATTGCAACCCAGATAGTTTCTGGCTTCAATCTCAGTAATGGAATATAAAGAATATTAAAATATAATTTATTCACCCATAGTCTATTTTGGCATGAAAGTATCTTACAGCTACTCTTTCTTTGTGCTTCCAGGAAAGTAGAAAAAGAAACCACAATGAAAAGATTTTACTGATGCTTATGTCTGTACGAAACATTATATTAACTTTATAGAATGTAATTATCCACCTCTGTTATTAGAACAGCATCTTTGGGGCTACCTGTTAGCTACTGGCTCTCGTATGAGGCTTCCTTCATCGACTACGTTCAGTCTTCACCTGAAGTGTCCGAGCTTGTGCTATATTCTGTCTATGGTGATATGAGAACGATGCATGTTCTTCTAAAGATCTTAAGTTTTTTCCTAACGTGCTTGTCTTATTGTATTCTGATGTTTTCTTTAGTTCTGCATTTTGGGTATTTTTAGCAGATGCCAGCTCTAAACACTGCTTCCACCTAGGAGTTTCCCTTTTCTCAGTTGACATTATGTCAGACTGATGTGACCAATTCTGCTCCTAACGACATGGGCGTAATTCCAGTTTCTCCTCATAGGAGCAGGGAGATAACACTGCATTTACAGCCCGGTGCTGGGGAGCAGAATTTACTGCAGGATGCTTTTATGAAATTTAAGTGAATAAAAGGGGTTAACAAACATGACACCCCGTGTCCTGGTGATGAAGCTGGCAACTTTTGTGGGTCTCCAGGCAAGTATTCAAGAGTCTGTACTAATAATTCCCAAAGTTAGACTGGGAACTGGTATTTTTGACTCAGCCCTTCAGTTCGCACGTGTGCAACTCCAGCATGGCTCTGTCCCCTGGAAGGGCTCCTCCCTCAGTTGCTTCGGAGCTGCTGGGGCAAGTCCTCCCAGGACCCTTAGGCAGGAAGGTTCATCGTCCTATACAGACTTAAAATACCTCCTTGGGGCTACAGGGACAATGGAAACGAGATGAAAAGTCTACACAGATGTTCTTATCCATTGAAAAAGCTCATTCTGGCTCAACTGGCAAGTAAGCAGCTGCCAGTAGCTGCAAAGGCACCGAAGGAAAGCCGCGGTTATCCCGGGACTGACCTATGCACACATTTTCATCGTCCAGCTCTGCAGAAGCATTTCTGAAGTAGCCCAGCCTGCATAACTCACAGTGCTGACCTCTAGTGTTGTGCTTACAGCTCACGCAAATGACCGTATTGAGCAGCTCGATGTAACTGCACCGGTTGGAGTGCCCGAAGCATTCGCAGTCTTTCAAGGAAGAACAGAAATGTATACCAAGTGTATACAGCAGCAGAGTAACAGCACATTACATGCTCAGTAAAAATGAACCATGAACAGAAGTATGGATGAATGGTACGTACATGTTAATCAATGTAACACGGACAACAGCAGATGTTTATCTGCAATGGAGGTGAGGTTGGGTTCAGGCAGGTTAGTGTGACCCGAGGGCCATGGCATGACGTCGAAGGTTGGCTGTTGGCAGACCTGATGGAACTGAAGCATTTGCAGTTGTAAACCTTTCAGGGGTAGTGGAGGCTCAGTTTCTGCTGAGAGAAATGCACATCTTTTTGCACATTTGAGATGAGTGTAACTCAAGACTTGGGAAAAACCTCCTCACGTTAAAAATCTTAAATACAGCGGACAAAGTTGTCAAACTTCAGCATCCACAACTCTAAGTAAAATACAAGCTTTCTTCACGTGTTCAGGAGTACTGCTGAACTTGGGGTACTGTCACCGCCACGCACTTTGGGAACCAGGCTGCTTTATTTCAAGACCAAACAAATCTCTCGTTTGACAATTTTGGCCAGCACCTCCTAAAACCATTAACAGAGAAGCAAAGTGAGGTGGTACTGAAGAGCTCCTTCTACTGTACTTCTGAGGGAAGCATTAACCCAGTAGTATATTCTGAGATGAAAAACAGTCGGGCCAGAAAAATCATCAAGAATTGATGCATCATGCAAATTCTGAGGTGTGTACTGAACAAAAAGCATGCTGGCTGCAGCCGTCTGAAATGCAGCTGGCATGACCACTGCTTTAAATAAACCCTTCATTAAATGTAGGATGCTAGTGCCTTTTAGGCTTTGATCACAAGCAATGCTTGGTTTTGTGCAGAAAGAAGGAGGAATTAGAAACATATCGATATCGTTATAGAAGGCACAGCTAAGCTTTGTGTAGAAAGCTCGTGCAAGTCTAATTGCTCAACTCGGAGATCGTGAGCCCAGGATGAATGCAGGAAAGGTTATTAGGATGATCAGAGAAGTAGAGAGCCTATTTAAAAAGTGAGGACTAGGATAATTTGGCTTGTTTAGCCTAGGAAGCTGAAGATGGGGGTATCACGGGGCTATAAATACATCAGGGAGAGAATCTTCTGCCATCTGAAGTGCTAATGGACAACACTGGCACAGGGACAAATGGGTGTTAACTGGCCATTGACAGCTGGAAATTAGGGGATGGCATCTAGCCATCAGAGCATTGAAGTTCTCAAACACTTCCAATTTGTAGCAAAACCCTGATGCTTTAGCAACGTAGTTTATTAGTTGGTGAAAGAGATTACAGTATGTTTCCTGCAGTAATGGAGTACTGGATGCAGTGACTTGGAAGGGCTTCGAGGTCTTGGAAGTTAACTTAGCCTGTAATTAGATAAAGCTGTAGCAGAGGGTGTAAAATGTTTCCAGGCGTGGCAAGGGCCAAGTCCCCTGTGCTGCCTTTCCTATGGCACGCAGCTGCTGATGCCGGGACACCTCCTGAGCCCACTGATTGTTGGCACAGGGCATCAGAAACAGTATTTGTGCCTGTCTCTACTTCTATAAAGACACAGCGATACTGGTACACGTTAATGTCGTGCACACCTAACACATATATACACCTTTGGCTGTTGGCTGATGTAGGGGACTGTAAATAGATCACATCTTTTCTTACACTGTAGAACACTTAGCACAACATATGTTTCAATCTTGAGAGCTGCCTTTCTGCTGCCAGGGAACAATTCAATTTACATATGCACATTTAGTTAACATACAGGCTTTTGTGGCCTCTTCCGTGTTACGCTGCTATCCCAGTGTTTTGTGGTTCACGCCAATCTGATAATTTTCATGCCTGTAACTGCTGGAGTACAGCAAAACATTTGCTTTACCAGTCTCGGTGTGTCACCGCTTGACACAATGGAGGGGGGAGAAGGAAAGCGTTAATGCTTGTTGTCTTGTGCAGCTGGTCAGTGCGAACCAGCGTCTCAGCAGCCACCCAGCAGCATTTCTGCTTTGGTCTATCCATCTCACTCGAGGGAAAACTGACGGCATGGGGCAGAGGCAACAGGTCCCCAAGTTTGCACTAGCACGCAGGAGTCACAGGAAAAGACATTACGATTGTAAGTTCGTACGTGTTTGGTTTCTAAAATAAGACAGACTGGTTAGCGATAAGCAGCCTGACCCTTCTGGATCCCGGATTCAGCAGCAGTGCCGTCTTAGCCTGCAGAGTGTCTGACAGAGGACCTGTCTCCTGCTGCCATCAGATGATTTGTTTTGGTGAGACCATACTGTACTGTATGTTTGTCAGACTTGTGGCTAAACATAAACATACTGTAGGTGACTTGGAGGAAATAATTTACCTTGTTTTTCAAATCTTTTACAGGCAGCAGAATACTACATTTTTAGGTTTCAAAATACACGGACTGTAATGAAGTGCCAGTGTATGAGACTACGCTACATCATCTTGTGTGTCTAAAGTAGCAGAGAGAAATGGAGAATATTCTGTGAATGAATGACTGCACCACTTCCACGCTGGAACTGTGACGTGACCTTCAATAGTATTACTGCTGCACATACTTAGCCACTGCAGACGCAGAAGAAACAAAACTGCACATGAAGTAATTCGCTGTGTAACAAGGCTTGCTCCAAGTTGTGATTTGGACTGAAGAAACATCTAATAATTACAAGGAACTTGGTTTGGTGTACACACATGCTCCCAACCATTTGCAGAAGGACTCCCCAAGATCGGATGTGGCTCATCAATATTAAAGATAAAAAATGAGACAAATTCTTGGACTTGGTTGCGTTCCTGTGGGTACCGTTCTTTTGCAACAACCGTGCTAGGTGAAAGAAAGGCTTTGTCTCACAGTTAACTTACACTGATATAGGAAAGCTCTAGGAATCTTGATCATCAGGCCAGTAAATGCTACAAAAACCCAGTTAACTCAAAACCAGTCCAACATCTGATCAAAGATCACGACAAAAAAGGCATGGCAAGTAGAGATTACGTAATTTTTGGGTAATTTTTGCTCCTGCTCCCCCTGTTTTGCTAATGCAATAACATGAACTTATTTTGCTTATGACTGTTGGCCTGATCAGTGAATCATTTTCACATCCCTCTCTGTTTATACAAAAACCAAGGGCCCTCATATGGTTGAAATGGAATTATTTTCTTCATGGCTATATGAGGTGCTACTGTAAACCAGTCAAACATGACCTGTAGAACTGCATTTGGCATCAGGCCAGCTGGGAAGCTGAAACCTGTCCATGCTCTCTGGCCTTCCTAGGTTAACATGTGGTTCACCTTAACCAGCGCACCAAGACCACAAACCAGCCTGTTTATTACAATGCTTAGGGCGCAGCTGAAGGTTTTTAGGCAGATGTGTCTGGCCAGCAGCCCAACCACTGTCATGCACTGGCAAAGCCACACACTCACTGAAACAGACAGGGGAAAAGTACCAAAATCAGGCTGTAAATGATTTACCAACAATGAAATGAAATGAGCTTACAGGGCTAGAAAATGCTGCTTTCAGGTCTGAGTACCTCCTGTCAGAGAAGACACAGATAAACTGGAGACAGTTCAAAGCTGAGTAACAGTAGGAGTAAATGGTTTGGAAAATAAAACCTCAGAGGAGAGGTGATGGTAGCTAGACAGGTTTAATGTGAAGGGAAAAGGGAGAAGAGATAGCCATGCTAGATTTGGTAATTGTCTTTGGATAATTCAGGAATTGTTAGATCCCTTGCCAGCTCACAGAAGGATCAACTCTGTGAGCCTTTAAAGACCATTTCCAACACAATGATTCTATTGCAACAATCTGGATCCTGTTGTAGAAAGCATGATAAAATCACCCTTTGAAGGAGCCTCATAAGGAGGCTGCTCATTTAATTGTTTTGCTTCTATAAATTGAGTACTTCTTTCCCCATTATAATGCTCTGCCTTTACATCTTTGGCATGACACACTGCTGTGCTGTGGGGCTGAGGTTCCCCTGAAGCTTCAGCCATGACCAATAAAACATGAAACATCATCACATGTAACATTGGTAACACACAGGGAAGGGCAGTGTAACTTTTAACCTGTGACAGGTAACGCGTGAGATGCTCTCAATGTCATTTTCTAATTAAAAGCACTAAGAGTATTTCAAGAAAAGTGCATTCAGAAATCATTAAAGTGTTTTTTTTTTCTTTTTCATTTCCCAGTAACTGTGTTCCTTCTCTGTACACTAGCAAAAGACAAGGGAAGGAGAGCTCATTGTAACCTTAGAAATGACCTGCTTCTTAACAAACAGGATGGCTCGTTATCACGCTCTCATCAAACGGATCAATTTAAGTTCAAACATTTGTTAATATCCCTATTCCTTGTTAATATGTATTTCATGAATAATGAGAGATTCACAATAGCTACAGAAAGACAAATCACCTTTATACATACTCTTTACAGATAAACTGATGAGGAAAAACAATGAGACGATCTCAGGGTTCAGACTGTGAATGTTAGAAATGCAAATGAAACAGGTTGCCTGTAAGTCAGAGAGAATATTGGCATCCTTCATTGTGCCTGTATAATTCCATTGTTTTGATAAAACACTGAAACACCAGTACCAAACGCAACACCTACACTCCGAATTTGCACACTGTTGCAGTAAGATGAAGATGTAGGGCACACTTACGATGCATTAGAAGACGTAACTATGCATTACACTCCATGGCAATTACAGATGCTTCTCGAGGATATGGACGATTGACATTTTATGTATTGTTTGCCCTCAACTAATCTGCTTATGAACTGTCTTTTACAAGTTATGCATTTCAGTGAGGAAAACAAGACCCTAGCAAACCTTGGCTTTCTAGGCAACAGTCTGAGTGGTCACATTCATACATTTAATTCTTTTAACACCAAATGCCATGTCACTTTATGTGCTGGCAGCGACTGTCTGAGTAGCACATTTATTATTTCCTTTGAATGACTTATGTTTATGTGACTTAATGCTTCTCCTGTTGTCAATGAAGACGCCTCACCAGTCAGCTGATGGGTACACTTCACAGATATTCCAGATTCATACAGTGCAATGTTTTCACAACACAGAGCACCATGGAATCACTGTATGAATCCAAGAATTCCTACCTCTCTTGTGGTTTGCAACTTGAACAGAAGAAACAGTTGACATAGCTAATTTGGGAGCAACTGGATAGGTAATAAAATGAACAGTAAATTAGAAAAGGTATCATATAGGAACAAATCAGAAGATAAAAATAAATTATTTGCTGATTTTTAAATTAACTTAAAAAAATATTGTTTTGTAAGGAAAAGGTGAAAGTTAGGGAAATGATTTACATTCTAGCAACTTTTGAATCATCTGAGCTGTAATACCCAAGATAGAGAGTGTGATTCACATTGGCAGTTTTGTTAGAGGCTATTCGATGATTTCTCCCAATCCATGACCAACCACTATATGGTAACCAGAGTGGTCTGCAAAGAGTTTAATTAAATTTACGTGCATATTTATTCTAGCCTAATAGCATAAACAAAGAACACAATGGAATAATGATAGGTATAGGCAGATTTCTGTAATTAATTTGTTCATACACTATCCTTGACTCAAGTATTTCATGTACCATAACTGTTAACCACTGTAACAATATGCTGCAAACACACAATCTGAATAGCAACGCTTTTAAGTTTTTGTGTTTTGTGCTCCCTCACAGAACATCAAAACTAAATTTGCTAAAACTCCTATTTTTGGGAAGAAACACTGAATAATTTTGTGCTGTTCAAGATGTATTTTGCAATGAAGACTTAGACCACAAGCAGTGTAATTAAGCTATGAAATCCATTAGAAATGCTAAGCATCAGTTCTTTGGGAATGTTTTGATTTAAAATTCCTGTGAATAATGTAGGCTAATCCTTACAGAGAGCAGAAGAGATCAGTCTGGGGGAGGTGTTTGTTTGTTTAAGGAACACATGCAAAGGCTTGAAAAACATAACATGGGCTACATGAAGTTATTGGAATGGTAAGTATCACTTCATCAGGGGTATTTAATTTAAAATATACGTGAATACTGTGAACTAAAAGTACATTGCTAATCTGTACAGACAGCACAGATCTACTATTATTTTCTATTCTGGTGGACACTTAGGAAATTTGTACATATAACATGGTAGATTTTATATGTATATGTGCATACGTTTTGATTTGGTCATAGTGATCAACAGATTTAACTAGTCCTTCCAGTGTGATTCCTCAACAGATTCACAATACACCTTGCTCAGTTTAGTAGCTTTTTCTAGATCACCTTTTCATTAATTTTATTCTCCAACTGTATGCATTGGAGCACAGAAAGGACACCCTTTGAACAGCCAAAGGCCAGATTTCTGCAGGGATTTTGGGGGGAGCGAAGGGCAGGAAATAACAAGAACAAAAGGACAGTTTTTTATAATGAACTATCATTTTCTGATGGGAAGTGTAGCTGAATCCAACTTCAAATAACAAAGAATCTCACTTTCATTAGTCATCTTAAGAAGTCATTCTGCCTCTTTCAATGGTAATCATCGTGCCACAGTCTGTGATTTGCGTGTGGCACTCAAATTGCAGAAAACTGAGTCTATCCTGCAGAGAACCTGCTTGTACTGTGGATGGCAGGCAAGCTGAGACAGCCTCTCAGCTCCCTTGGGAAAACAAAGTGGAAACAAGACATTAAAAATGGTTTTGATGTAGACAACAACAACCTTTCTTACTCAAGAATCTCAAAAGTTACTCAAAATAGAGGCTGCTGCCTAAACAAGTCGCACGTTACCTAGGGCTTGTAACCTGTGTGTCTGATTTCCCGGGTGTTTTGCGGTGATGACGTGCATAACCTGGGTGTTGGAAGACTTTTCAGCTAAGTTTTGTTTTATGGTTGTTTTCTCACAGAACAGCATTACTTAGCACCAGAAGTTGGATTATCATTGTTACTACTTCTGCCACCACATGGGACTCCTTGGAAGCAATTTCAGTAATTTTAGACCACTAGGAATTTGACAGCATCCTACCTTGGTTTGGTTTAGAAACCTCAAGGGAAGAAATATTCGGCCATATCCTATCAAACTTTGGAGGATCTGCATGCATCAGGAAAAATGAGGTTTTGTTATTTACATCTGTGATATTGGTCTGAACAGGCAAGCATATGGACAGAGACAGAGATTACAAACATCCATTACTGGACTAGTCTAGGTTGCACTCGAACAGTACATGACTCCACAAGGAACAAGGAAACAAGCAATTGATGATTCCCAAAACACCAAATGGACATAAAATACTGTGTATAACGTTTTATCTTCTGTGGTTTAAAAGGTATTTTTTCTTGACGAGGAGATATCATAGACCAATATATGTGATTCTAACACCAGGAACACAACAGGAACATATTCTCTTAAATCTGCTCTGTAGAGATAAAGTGACAATATCAGACAAATACAGATTTCTTACCAAAGACATGTATCTTACCGTAACATCCTGTTTTAGGGCCTTTTGAGTGAATTTTGTTTCTGTTATCAGAAGATATATATTTACCAGTAGAGTGGGCCATTTCTTTTGCTCTCACACTTCTTAGTGTTGTATCTGTTTCCTATCACCTCTACTGATTCATTTTATAGCTTGATTTTTTTTTTTTTTTTTTGGTATGAACAGTAAATGCCTACGTTTCTTAAAGGCCCTACATAAAGTGTTACCTACGTGTAGAAGTGTATTGTCTCTCAGCAAAAGAATTAGCTATGTCTCTTTAGGGCTTCCTCTCTGTCAATGTGCTCTGGGGCTGGGGCAGTGAGGAGCGATAACCCTTAGCAGAACAGTGCTTGGTGTTGGAGCTGAGAGTAAATAAAGGGGATGGGGCTGTGGGAGGAGGAAGGAAAGCTTTTCTTTGGGACCTGGTCTAGGAAATAGTATTTAGTCTCCTTATTTTTCTGTCATATTTTCTCTGTTTTCATCTGCCTAGGTTGGAACATCAGATTTGGACCACGTTTCCATCATCTCCTCTGAGTACAGCAGTAGTTGTGTCCTTTCTGAGCTGAACAGAATCATCCTTAATGGTCACATCAGCCTACATAGCACTGATATTAGTGGGGAGAGAGCTATTTCTTCGCTTCTACCTACAAGGAGCTCAGTTGGGTAGTGAGTAAATTGCAGTTGTCACAACTTAGTTAGCATTAAGGGTCTAGGTCTATAGGTCTTTTGGAAGAATGTGTGTTTCACTGTTATGTCCGCCTTAGCAGAAGATCTGCAGGGATGCTATGACAAAAAGTCTGGGGCTTCTCCCATCCGATATGGAAGGAGGACATGATTTTCCTCCATAGTATTTCCTGACCCATTTATCAAGGGTGAAGGGAACTTGGCTGGGTGGGGATGGCTGTCCCAAGAGTCCTCCCACACAGAGAACCACCCAAGGGAAGGATGATGAACTGCACTGTGCCATTTACTGTTAGGTAGTCTGCAACTGAACCAGTCAAGCTGTGATATAATCCCATCATTACATCATATTCGTGCATTTTTTGATCTTTTTCTTGTCATTGGAGAACACGAAAGAAAGAAAAATGGAGTCAGTTTGGCAGATTTTCAAACAGTCTAAGGATTGATCAAAATATAACCTGCTTCTGCTGGTCAGATCCACCAATTCACACACATAGGAAGTTCAAATGCAATAGTCAGTGGATGACAAATGCATCTCAAAGCCACACTTGCTGAGGTGGCATGGTAACCCTAGGCCTCTGAAAGACTCTAATTCCATACCCCTGAGATACCACCTTCCTCCCCTCCTCCTCCTGAAACACTGACTGACTGGTTACAGTAGAAAAGTTTCAAGCACACACAAACTATTATTTCCACAGTTAAAGTTTTGGTAGTTTCAGGAACACTCGGGCTTGAACTAAAGACTTCAAAGGGACTGGACATTAGAGAAGACGTATAAAAGTCAGGAGCTCAACAAGGAAAAGCAATCTTTGACTACATTGTTCTACCGTACCCTGAGCCTTTTTCTGCAACATCAGGGTTGTTGCAGGAAACCTGTAATATTTCAGACTTGAGCTTCCAAACCCCTGCTTCTGTCCTTGAATACTGTGTAGCACACCTACTTCAAAAATTCAACGTGCATGACGGTCGTCAGTTGAAATCGCCTAAGTATTACCAGAAGTAAAAGTGATAGCATCAAAGCTTTGTAACGCCTTAGGACTAACCTCTGGAACATTTAATACTGTAAGTCCTATATAGAAAATCAGATATTTTATATAATCTGATTAATATAATCAATGATATTTCATATATCATCTTATTCTGAAGATGATTTTCCCAAGTAATCACTTGTCCTGTCCCAATAAAATCATTACTTCTATGACAGAAAAATCCGTGTTACATATTTCTCAATAATCCTAAAAACGCTGTGCTCATTTTTGGCGAACTTACTTAAAATGGAGGTTGTGACTTAATACAAAATGATTAAAAATTCCCTGGCCCTTTAAATTAGATTACACTGCGACGAGTTTCTTAATGGATGCCTGAAAGAATTAAGAGCATATTTGCAGTGCCTGAAGATTACCAATTAAGTATTATGACTAGTGATTATTACTAGTTGCTGGTGATAACTGTAACTTTCTTCGAAGGCACTTCTGGGTGTCATTTGTTTCCACCCTTTGCTCATAGCAGGGTCAACGCCAGAGTTAGATGAGGTTGTGCAGGGTCAGCCGAGGTCAGCCACTGGGCTGCTTGATAATGCAGTTAATGCTCCTGGGGACTTTGTGCTTCTATTATTCTGTTGGTTTATAACCTTATTTACGGAATGCTTTATCACCAAGATTACAGGTTTCTTGATAAAGGCTTTTATTCTCATATGGGAAATTTTCTAGTTGGTTGTTTTTGTTTTTGGTGTGTTTTTTTTTGTTGTTGTTAGTTTGGTTTTGTTTTTTAATGGATATTACTTGAAATGCTTTATCTAGAAAGGTACGTGAGACGTTCAAGTCAACGAATGTTGACTGTCATTCCCACAACTATACTGGAGCAGATGAGTCATCTTTTGAAGATTTCTTTAGCAGCTAGCTATTCTTTTATAACAACTTGGAAAATATTTCTAGTTCGAGGTGATCACCACCAAGGGTTTTATTAATAGAGAAGTTGACTAGATAAACCAAGCTTTTCCAGAACAGTTCCATGAATGGACACTGTATTCTGTAATTAAAGTCATTATTTGCCAGAGTAATTAATGAGTTTTGGTGTAGGTGTTCTAGATGATATACTATATAAATCCAATGTATTCTGTGACAGTTATTCTGGGCAAACAAGGCTACATAAATGTGAAAAAGAGTTTCCAAAAGTACATTTTAGAGGTGTTATTGCAAAGGGAAGCTGCTGTAGGCACCTTTAAGAGTGTCGGTATGTGAGCTATAGGACAGAGCAGAAAATCAGATATGACACTTGAAATTTGCATTGGAAATGTCTGCGGTTTTAGTTACTATTGTTCCAAAGCCAATTGCACGTAGAAAATAACTGTTGTGGAAAAAAAATCAACGTACTCTCATGAAGTAAGGGGAAACTGATTGCATGAGATTTATTACATGTATGATCATTTCCTTTTTTTTTCCCTCCCAATCCTTTTTTTGGCTATACAATATTGGAATGCCCTATGAAGTTAAACAAAATAAATCCGCATAAAATATTCGCTGGCACTGCAGTCTGCACCATGGGCTCCGTGGTGGTTTCGGACTGGGGAAATAATGGAAACAAAGGGATAGTTTCAGCCTGATTCCAACCAGACAGCTGCACACAGAAAAACCCTGTCCTGACTTCGGCAGACATTAGCACGCACGTTGTTGGCTTCGTACTCCAACCAAGTGCGGAGCTGGCAGTAAAATTAAAATGTATTCCCACAGAGACAGGCTACCTGTCCCTGGGGAGGAAGACTGCAGGTGACGGAGTGGAGGAAGGCTACGTCGCTGCCTGGGCATCTGCGCTCTATGGCAGACTGGCATGTTTTCATCTCCCAAAACGTTTCTGCTGACCCACTCACAGACAGTGCATGTGCTGAAAATTGCTAATAGTAAATCAGCAAGTCTTAAATAATGCTCACTCTGCTGGCAGGCAGGGAGCCCTTGTGTTGGCAGCTATCATTACTTCTGTAATTTATAGTAACAATAAGGAACCTAGCGAGAGACTCTGATTAAGATGGTTTTTAACTTGCCTTCAACCTTTATTTTAAAACACAAAAAAGGCATTTAAAATTGTCAGTGTAAGCTTAACAATCCTAGCAGAAGTCCATGTTTCCAGTCATAGCAAACTGCCCTTGACACTGTCTGTTTTGAACCATGAGTAGCTGAGAGTAAATACCAATTCTAAAATATAGATGTCTGCTGAGCACAGTGCAATTATAGGTATGAGAGTGGGTTTAGGTGTTAATATTAAAGATTAGGAATAATGAAAAATAATGCTTACAGAAATCAATGGCAGATTTAGTAACTGCCGGAACAATTGGGCGTGTTTATATCGGATCATATTCCATCATTTCTTGCAAAGATCGCACTATCGTCATTACCGCGTTTCTGTCTCAGGTCTGTTTGAAGTCATAACCTACCTCACCCAAAATCTGCCCCCAGCACTTTGATAACACTGCATGGTCTAACTCATCAAACGAGAAGAAATGCTGGAAAAGTGGTTTGGTGGGGTTTTTTGGTGTGTTTTAAATCACCCCTTTATTCTATCAAGTTTCAAAAAAATACATGGCCAAAGTTAGGCAATGTTTTTGGCGCAATGTAGGAAGTTTCATACCTGTTCCTTTGAAGAAAGGAGAATTCTGCATAAATGTGAAGATGTGGTTGTTTTATGGCAGCTCCTCAGCCATAACAGCTTTTATAACTGTTGGAAGAATTTAAATGCAATTAGTCCTTTACTTGTCAACTTGTTTTTTTAAGAGTAAAAGAAAATGATCTTTTTAGAGGCTTTAAAAAAAAATTCCAATGGTCCAGTTCTGGAAACCTGTAGATATCAGAGAAAAATCCACTGACTTTAACAAATGTGTTGGCTAAGTCTCAAACTAATGAGGTGTGAGGGAGTGTTCTTCAGTTGTTAGTATTTTCATTAAAATATTTGCACAAGTGCACAATGAATTCAGGTATTTTTGGAAGGAAATATTTAGGTGCTTTGCCATGACAAAAAAAGGGAATTATGCATGTTGACAGTTGGCAGGGTTGTTCCTTTTTATTTTGATTGGTTCTGCTTTTTCGCTACAAAGATGCTGAAATTGCTTGGTTGACTGGGATTGCTGTACAGTAATTCACAACTGATGAAGAACTGTAAATCAAGATCTCTTTTGAAAAAGCAGAATGCTCATTTGGAAACCTCGTTCTTCCCTTCTGCTCCATGAAATAGACTGATTATATGTCCAAGGAACAGAAAGAAGAAGAGAGGGGAAAATATAGAAATGTATTTTGCCCCAGCAATTTCTCCTCGAGCTTTATAGATAACTAGATTTTTAAATATCTCTGTGGATCATGTCTGCTCTCTATTCATTTCCTCGATTAACTGCAGCTAAGCTTGCATATTTGCAAGTGCAGTGTGTTTTGCAGGGGTACCAGGGTACATCATACTGAAATGCTGATATCTGATTTTCTATAGGGTCCTGTCCCTTGGTTGTTTATTAATGTTTAAAACAAGGTAACTGTGAACCAAGTAATTTCACCTATATTACAGCAAATCAAAACAGCATCGAGAAGACTGAGTGATACGCTGTTTCTAACTAACCTGAGATGATGAGGGTAAACTGGGATGGAGCATGAGGAAGAACACTAAGCTGTCAGCGGCCATGTCTACTAGACTGGTGAGAGAGGCTCTTCTTATCTGTTGAAATTGGTGGATCTGGTGAAACAAAACCTGAACAACAGGCTCCCCCAAATCCCACTCCAACAACCTGTCAGTGCTCCCAACCAGCGGCGTTGGCTGTTTCTGACCCTGCCCTAGACATCACTCCGCAAAGAGACGGCTTGTGCTCAGCGCTGGGGTCAGCACGGGTGCTCTGCTCTCCGAGTTTCAAGGGTGAAATCCCAGTTATGTCGAGGAAAACTGGCTTTGTTATGAATCCTACCAGGTAAAGCATGTCTTTTACTTGGAATGTTAAATGTCTTTCAGCTCTAGTGTTCAAATGAGTGCGTGATAACACATATATCAGACTAGGAGCCTGATTAACAGTATTACCTGTTAACAAGTCAGATATGGGTAAAATTGAATTGAAATGAGGATATCTTGCTAGTATGTCCAAAATATTACATACAGTCTGAAGACAATTTTTTAGTGTTCTATGGGGATAAAGATCTCAGTGGTCTGTCAACAGTACAGCTCTCTCTGTAAAACTTGACCTCACGTAGTAATAGCAAAGCAATGTATACCCTAGTTCTGCAGGTTTATATCCGACTGACGTATGGGGGTGTGGGGTATATGCTGTATTCCAGAGCATGGCCTTGTAATGGGGTTGATCTCGTGACTGTAAATGTAATGAGAGAACTTCCCAGTTACTGCAAGGGGCAAAATCAGGCCCAAAATGCTTGGTACTGTTATAAAAAAGAAAAATAAATCCACTAGTATTTGCTTTCACTACCTTTTAAGATATATATTTGCCACATCAGAATTTCGTAAAACAAATAAAGCTACGCTCATCCTGGCCTATTTCAGTTCCAGAAAAGTACCTGCTAGATATTTCAAGGTTAAGAAAATAGTAAACTGAGTGCCCATTCAGGGTTTTTTTGCTTCTGTTTTTGTTTTGCATCGTTATTGTTAAAAAAAGCCCCATTGTGTAAATTTGCAGTTTGCTATAAAGAACCAAACCACAGAGAACAAAGCAGAAAATACCATTTGGTTATCGGGATCACATCTCGGGCTGGGGGGCCGGTCTGTCTCTACACTCTGACTCATCTGCCACCAGCAGGCTTTAAGGTGATAATCACCCACACGGAGCTATTTGCACATCATGTCTATCCTATCCTGTATCTAATTATACCCTTCCTAACAAACTGTTTAGCATAATTAGTGGAGTTATGCTTTACAGCAATAAAGATAGAAGCTGTAGTTTGGAAGAGTCAACTTTCTGAAGGCATACATGTACAGATTAGTAACTTTGGACACAATAATGAACATTTTGATGCGCTGGTCTCTGTAAAGTTGTACAATCATTATTTTGGCAAGTAAAATAATGTAATTTTCAGAATACTTACATACTGCATGTAAGCTTAAAGTTATGAAATGGTTTTGGGACTCATTAATTGCTAACACTTTCACCAATATTATTCCAGACATGGCTGAAAAATGTGGAAAGGGGCAGCATTGGAATCAAGAATGCTGGAAATGATCGGAGAACCTATTATTCAGCTGATTGATAGACAACAGCAGGTACAAATGACCTTAATGGGAAAGCTCTGATTTTTTTTTCTTCTAGATGATCAGAAAGGATGTTTACTTAATGACCACTCGTTCTTTGCATTCAAACTTTAATGAGCTGCTTTAATACAAGATCCTTTGAGGTAGAAAAGGAATAGAGAATGATACATATATGTGCACACAGGTAATATATTCTATTTTTCTTTGCTTTCTTTTGCTGTAGTCCTAAGTGTTAAATGAAGATGGGTTGCAGGGGCATCTTCCTTGTGTGCTGGCAGGTTAGTTGCCTTAACCCCTCACCCCAACCCCTTCCTCCTTATATACTAGGGAAAGCTGGAAGCACACAAAAGCCAACATCCTGTCGTTAGTGTTTGCTGCCAGGCAAAATAAAACCCAAACTGTATCTCCTGAGAGCAGCTTCCTGTCCCCAGATGGGGAAAAACTCTGCTGCTATGAACACAGACATGCTATTAGCATTGACAAAAGAAGAAATCATGCAGAATCCGTTAAAGCAGCCACAGCTAATTAATCTTGTTTGGTTTTATGTGTTAATTGTACTTCTGTTAAATTCTCTTAGAGACCGAGATAAATTTATGGGTTCTATCCTTGTTTAACGATCATTCTGCTGTTTCTATCTTATAGGAAAGATGTTCAGAACACTGTGCAAGCTGAGCTGTTTCCCCCTGAGCTGTTTAAGAAAAAACACATGAAAAAGCCAAGCAGAGTATCTGTATTTACTTGTGCTCATGAAGAGATGCTTATGCTTCATCCTTTCCAGGTAGGCAAAGAAATTTAATGAATTCTACCACATGGTATTCCAAGACATTTACAGTAGATTAAAGATAAAGCACAGACTTGCAGAAACTCTTGTATTTCCTACGGAATGTTAAACAAAATTTTCTCCATTTGTAATCCATGAACTGCACTAATCACCCCAGTGTAAAATACAAAGAGGTCAACAATGCATCCTTTCAGGTCACCATCGTTTAAAAGGTATTTGAGTTTCCCTATTAAGTTTTCAAAGGCCAACATCTGCTGATGCTCAGAAATGGTAGATGTGGTGAGGAAGGCTGTATGGAGTGGGAAGTGAAAACACAACCATATAGTCCATGCAACACAGTACTAAGGAACTACAGCACAACCAAACTCCAGAGAGCTATTTTCCCAGACATCCCGTGTCTGTTATTAATGCCAGGAATATACCTGAGAACAGTGACATCAACTTCTTCTCTTTCATTTAATTCATTTTTTGTGTGGTAAGATATACGTACAAACACACGGTTTTGAAAATAGCATATTCCTGTGCATTTGCAAATTGGTGCAAATACCAAAGGAGGTAGTACAGCGGGAAAATGACATTAAGACTGAATGTGCATGCTATTGTCAGTGATGCGCTTTCACTGTTTAAAGCTGCAAAGCAGATGCCACGGCATTCAGCCCATAATGCTGCTCTCCTTTGCGAGGAGGCTAGTTTTGATGGCATTTAACTCGCTGTCTAGCGCTTAACAAACCAGCGCCATTCATGAGCGTGAGTAAACTGAGCTGATTTATAAACTGACAGACCTGACCTCGCGTCGTAAGAAGTGACACAGTTTTCCCCAAATTATTAGCAGCTTTTCAGTTGGGTATCGGGTATGGCAGCTGCATTTTGCTACTCTGGTATTTTATCGCTCTGATAGTCCTGCCTCGCACAAGTTGTTCTACAGCCTCTGCAAAGCTGAGGCTGTGGGGAATATTCTTTCAGTCAGCCGCAGCAGGATCCCATTTCTACCTCCCTGCTTTGTTTGTAATCAGCTAATGTGCCGTGACTGTGTGCACTTCCCAGCTACGGGACTCAGCTGAGACTCACAGCCGAGCTCCTGTGCACTCAGTCCCTTCCACTGTTTTATTTAATTAATCAACTGACATAGTAGTTCCTTACGTAATGGTCTTGTGGTTTGTTACACTTTAAGTGTGATATTTTGGTGCTTTAATTGTGTACAGGAAAGCAGGCTTTTGTGAAGGAATATAATTCTGTTTATCTTGTGGAGTAAAGCCCAGCTCAAAGGCCACTGAGGTTCAGGCAGAGATTCCAGCAGATACACTGCCTTTGCTAAGCTATTTCATAGTAATGAAAACTCTTCCATTTATAAACTCTGCCATTTGCTCTTTGAATTTGCACATGCACATAACATGCATGACAATTCATAGTCCTATATGCATAGAATCACAGAGTGGTTTGGGCTGGAAGGGACCTTAAAGATCATCTAGTTCCAACCCCCCTGCCCTGGGCAGGGACACCCTCCACTAGCCCAGGTTGCTCCAAGCCTCATCCAGCCTGGCCTCGGACACTTCCAGGGATGGGGCATCCACAGCTTCTCTGGGCAACCTGTCCCAGTGCCTCCCCACCCTCTCTGGGAAGAATTCCTTCCTGATATCTAATCTAAATAAATCTCCCTGTTTTCAATTTTATTTCCTTTTTTTTTTTTTTTTAAAGATGCTCAACAAATATTTTCTGTGGAACTGCGTCTTAACTCTCTGTCTAACACTGTTTTATAGCACTCAATTTTCATTCGCTGATGAGAACTGATCAGAAAATCCGCAGCTGAGGGCAGATGTGTTGTCAGGAACGACGTTCTCTCTGACCACGCAGTAGTTACGTGTGAACACAACAGCGCAAGGCCAGTACACAGCCCCTGTGCTACAGAGCCCATTGTCAGAGAAACATCTACAGCAGAAAGGGATGTTGGGAAATTAGATCCAAGAAGCTGAATGACAATGCGAAACAAGACAGGTTGTATTACTTACTACCGATACTGGAAATACTGGGTATACCTGTAGGGAAAGAAAAGAAGGAGTTAGGTGTTTGCTGTAGTTGGCTGAGCTGTATGTACATCGATGGTTCTGAAACATTTTTCTCCTGATTTTCAGAACATTATATCAATACATAGTTAAACCCAAGCAACTGCCAAGATGTACCCAGCCCTTTACAAATGCAGAGTCTTTAGATTTTCCAGTACGAGGCTGCAGGGACCACTAAAATGTATTGACAGATGGGTATTTCTGGGACCTACACCAGCTCTCTGAACTTCATGGATTCGTTCAGAACAGTTTTGTGTTTCAACTAACCAGACATTAGCTTTAATGGTCTAGATAAAAATATCAGTCATGCATATATTATGCTGATCGAGGAGAATAATTTAACCAAGGGATAGATGCATGGCGAACTGCTCCAGCCAGCTGCTTAAATCAGTTGATAACTTCTGTTGCATTAACTGTATATAGCTATTTTTTCCTCTTTTACCTGATGGTTATCTGAATTAAGCTATGGAAAAGAAATGTAATTGAGTGAAACAATCTAATGCATTAGGTTGGTCATATTGACTAGGCTGCTCATTGATTTCCACCTGCCGCTCCTACTTTCATTTCAATTCCTAAGCTGAATTAATGCAAGGAAACTATTCCAGAGGCAGGTGAGATTTACCAGAAGAGGTGGGGCTGCCGAGGAGTGAAACTCCTCTGCTAGATTAGCGATGTGGGACCTCGCCGTGTATGATGCAGTCCCAGCGTGGTGCTTGTTGTCAGGTCTACCTTGAAAGGTGCATAGCACAAAAATATGGATGTGAAATCTTTCATGGAATTCCATGTGATTTAGATTAAATGGCATTGCTAATGGCACTGTTGTTAGTCCCTGGGGTTAAAGCCACAAATGGCAGATCAGTAATTAAATTCTGGATATTTGCATCCTCTCAGTTAAGTACAGTTTGCCTTTTGTAAGTTTTATTGACTTTTGATGGCACGCGTTTTACTGCGGAAATCTGTTTCTCCATTAAACATCTGCTATACTTCCTTCAACATGTATCTTGAAGTTCTGTCTTACTCAGAGATGGCATGGACCATCAGAGGAAGCTAACTGGAGCAAAGGAATGCCTTGGGGATAAATGATATTCACTGTAGAGTCAAGCTGGGAACGTTTCTAACTCGTGGCATGGCTCAGACAATGCTGAAGAAATTGCATTTGCAGAACGGCAGCCCTGATTTCACCACATCAGTCCTGGGGCACAGTCAGAACTGCAGCTCTCGGGTTTCGTATCCTGGGGAACCTGTGGTCTGGCAGCATGCCGGGCACTGCACTGGAGACAGCCCCTGCTGCTGACCGAGCTCTGTGCTCAGGTGGTGTTTGCAAACTTAAATATGTCTACTTCTGCCAAAAATAACACCTCTTTACCAAAATTTTATAATCAGGAGGTATAAAAAGCTAAATAAATAGATCATCATGATAGAATAATGCTGTTAGTGTTCTAAAAGTAACACAAAGTCTTCTTTTTCAGCCAGGATAACATAGGGGAACTGTTATCCCTTTGTCTTTAATGTCAAAAAGGCAATCAATTTTCAAGTAATCTTCCCCAAAGTTTCAACACCAGCTTGTTTACATTTTTGCAAGTCATTGTAGCTGTTTTAAATTAGCAGGAATCGTTTTCCTTTATACACTGACAGAACCTGCACAAATATTAAATGAAACACAGATACTGTGTTCTCGCACTCACACTTCCACTGTGAAATGGTATTTGTGTTTCCTCGGGTATACTCCCCCGCCTTAAACCTCTCCCTCTCCTACACGCACATACAAATATCTTTTCCTTCTCCCAAACAGATTGTGGCAAAGGGAGAGGCTTTCCTGCAAGTCTGCTCTCCTCATTTTGCTGTATTGTGAAATTTTCAATGAATTCACGGTGATAAATGCTTCCTGGGCAGAGAATAATGCAAAGGATGCCTGCCAGCCTGAAGAGCGCTGTATTAACCTTGCAAAGTGGTCTTTGGGTTCTGTTTGAAAAGCTCTTTTGCTATTTCCGTGCAGAGTTTCTGGGTTGGTGTGATCTTGTGTAACCAGGTTGAGTCTTGTAATGCCAGGTACCCGTGTGGTGACTGGCCTTGACAGTGCGCTACTTCATGCCCTTCCTGCGAAAGGGAGTGAGAATGGCACCTCTAAGTTTGTCTGGAAAAGGGCTGGTGATGTAGGGCCATGAAGCAGGATCTATTAACACTCTGAAAACCGCACATATGATCGAGAAGTATTCTTAGTACGAGTGGTTTTGTGAGATCTGGAGTTACATATCGAGGCGAGCTCTTGAATTCAGCTGAGCTGTATTTGGTGTAAGTCCTTAGGTAACGTGGCACAGGGGGTGTGATTCTGCCTCTTCCCCTCCATCAGTGCGGGGGCTGGACGGCACTGCTCCTCCCAGGGAGTCATATCCCACCGCCGCCAGCCCTTTGGATGGAAACAGGGGAGTTACATGATGTGAATCGTTTCCAGTCGTCAGCCTTGTATTGAAATCTGTGATACTGTGCAACAGTGGAATGATGTGAACAGGTTATAGAGATGAAGGATCAGGCCCATTGAGTTCCTTGAGGCACAGCTCTATGCAGCTGGACATAAAGAGTAAACAAGCCCAAGTGATTGCGTTGATTCAGTTGTTAAACCAAATCACTGTTCAGTCTAAATTATCTTCCAGCTGAAATCACTGGATGGTCATTAATGGTAATGGTTTTATAGTGAGAAACAGTGAGCAGAGCCTGCAAAGAAAGTTCAGGGGTAGCTACTGTCCCGAAATGGCAAACACTGCGGAAGAAAGTCTCTAATACTATTTATTATTTTTGACTCGAGGGTGGCGGTTTGGAATATTACATGTTCACTGTAAGTGCATCTAAATATACATGCGTTACTTGAGAGAGAAAAATCTGGTGTTTTCCTTTCATAGGAACTTCTGCATCTGCCCTGTAATTTTCTCATTTCCCCATTTTCCAGAAATGGGTTGTTTTAGCTGTTGGCTACCCTGGGGCTGACTACTGAGAATGGAGGAAAAAGCAAATCAGATGCTATAAAAGAAAGCAGCTTTCTGAATTGTTCTCTGGTTTGTGTCACTGGAGTCCCTCTCACCATCTCCACTGTCAATGCCTGTGTGCTTCCTGACAGCAGCCCGTCTCCTCCTGGGCAGGAAGTATGAGTGGGACGAAGGAATTATTCAGTCTTGGCTACCATCTTTCCCATGGGTTTCTCTGCCCCTTCTGCAGCACAAGTTGAATGTGCAGCTGCCATATGACAGGGAGCCAGGGACAGGCTCCTGCTGCTGCCAAAACCTACACGCAGCTCACTCGCGTTCAGGTAAAAAGCATCACCAAGAGTGAATTATCCAGGTAGGTGAATACAGCCCTGAGACTAAGAGTTAAGACTGCCTCCTGAGAGGGCATGGCAGGAAATAATGCAGGGCAAGTTTGGTTTCATATGAATTGCTGATCAAAGCTGTGTGAGCCCTTTTCTGACAAAAGAGACGTCCTTGTAACTGCACTCTACGCCACACCTTTTACAAAATATAGAGCCGCCTTCAATAGCAGAGTCAGAACAGGGCTGGTAATGCCACATCTGATCCTCTGCAAGAATATCTGTGCTGCAGCATGGCAGCACTCTCTGCAGTGAGTTGTTTTTCCCTTTGCATCTCCTTCACGGAGGCATGTTTGAGATCTTCAGCATCAGTTTCAGAAGTTCTGAGCTCTCTAGTAATCTAAAGCCCTGCGACGCAGAAGGAGCGCAGTATCCTGTAATCCCTCAAAGGGAGTGATCATTATGATCAGAGGAGTAAACATTTCATGTACGCCAAACCTGTGTTCAGCCAAAGGACCAAACACAGTAAAAGACACAATTCTTGAGAAATTTTGCATGTGTTTCATTTCAAGAGCCCGAGAATTCCTGCTACTGTTAATTTTGCAGATGCTTGCTCTGGAAAGATTGCAAATGTTTCAGTTGCCAGAAAAAGAGCGGCTTAGGTGAAGTTTATTATCCCCCCACCCCTGCTTTTCCAAGCAGTATCCTCATAAATACCTGGGGCAGAGACAGTACTTTTAGTTACTCGTTTATTGGGTAACACCTTTTAAAATCTGGAACTTCTGTCATGATGTTTTAGTGACTCCAAACCAGTCTTGAAAACTCTCTGTCTAGGAAACTCCCAGTGAGATCAAAGGATTCTTCTCAGGTCATCATAATTTATTGATAGAATATGAGATATTGGAAACTTCAAAAAAGCCTAAAACTCAGACCAATTTTAGAACTTTGAGTACCTTATAACAGACACTTTGCCTTCCCATCCTGCTGCTTAGGGACTAGAACCCTTTTGTTGCTGCTCCTTGCTGTATACAGCAAAAATAGAGTTGTTTAAACCAGCAATGGGTGGAAGCAATTCATTTCCCAGCAACAGATGCCACTAAACCAGCACAACCAACCACCTAGGCAGGGTCCTGCAAGAGGGTAGAATGCTGGAGAAGAATTTTTCAAGCCCCATTTAAAAAAAAATACAGCACATGTTATCTATGGTGCATTGGTTTTTAGGTATGTACCTGCAATGATTTGCTGGTCATCATTGTGCTGTGTCTGTAGTTGGAGGGAAGTTATTTATAATTTGCAGGTTTTCCTGAAACTTCTGTCTTCCTGAATGAACTTGATACACTACACTTGATACACTACGGTTTTGCCCCCTGCACCAAGTTTCCCAGCCTGACGCAGCTTTGGTGTGACATCTTCTGTCAGCTTCAGGAGCCAAAATTAATATCTAATATAAAATAGGATCAATAAGAAGCTTTGCTTTTTTTTAACTTGTTACTGCATTCATATCTTCTTTTTTCTCTATAAAAGATGTTAGTAAATCAGCGAGAAACACTTTACATCTTATAGAATCACAGAATGGTTTGGGTTGGAAGGGACCTTAAAACCATCTAGTTCTACCCCCTGCCCTGGGCAGGGACACCCTCCACTAGCCCAGGTTGCTCCAAGCCTCATCCAGCCTGGCCTTGGACACCTCCAGGGATGGGGCATCCACAGCTTCTCTGGGCAACCTGTCCCAGTGCTCCCCACCCTCTCCGGGAAGAATTTCTTCCTGATATCTAATTAAATCTACCAGCTTTCAATTTAAAGCTGTTACCCCTTGTCCTGTCACTGCAGGCCCTTGTAAAAAGTCCCCCTCAGCTTCCCTGTAGGCCTCTTCAGGTAGTGGAAGGTGCTGTAAGATCTCCCTGGAGCCTTCTCTTCTCCAGGCTGAACAAGCCCAACTCTCTCAGCCTTTCTTCATAGCAGAGGGGCTCCAGCCCTCAGACCATCTTTGTGGCCTCCTCTGGTCTCACTCCAACCACTCGATATCCTTCTTAAGCTGAGGCTCCACAGCTGGACACAGCACTCCAGATGGGGTCTCACAAGAGCAGAGCAGAGGAGGAGAATCCTCTCCCTTGCCCTGCTGGCCACGCTGCTCTGGATCCAGCCTGCTCTGGATCCAGTTGGCTTTCTGCGCTGTCAGCGCACACGGCCGGCTCATGTTCTGCTTCTCATCCACCAGTACCCCAGGTCCTTTTCCTCAGGGCTGCTTTCTATCCACTCTCCACCCAGCCTGTCCTTGTGCTGGGATTGCCCCAACCCATGTGCAGGACCTTGCACTTGGCCTTGTTGAACTCCATGAGCTTGTCTTGGTCACACTTCTCCAGCCTGTCCACGTCTCTCTGGATGGCATCCCTTCCCTCCAGCATGTCAACCGCACCACACAGCTTGGTGTCATCACCAAATTTGCTGAGGGTGCACTTCATGACATCATCCATGTCACAAATGAAGATGTTAAGCAGTACCGATCCCAACACCGCTTGTCACTGGTCTCCACTCAGACAGTGAGCCGTTGGTCACCACTCTCTGAGAGCGACCATCCAGCCAGTTCCTTATCTACCAAGCGTTCCATCTGTCAAATCCATGTCTCTCCAGTTTAGAGACAAGGATGTCCTGCGGGACAGTATCGAAGGCTTTGCACAAGTCCAGGTAAATCTTAAGCAGGAGTGTCCTATTCCTTCAAACTGAGATCATGTCAGATTACCTTCTCTACCTCAGTCATGAAGTAGGCGCTGGAAAGCTCCTCCCAGTTGTTTGGGAGATTGGGGCCCTTAGAAAATGGGACACTATCTACTTTATGAGTTTGCTTGGACAGGAGAGCAGGATGTGTGCCCTCAGTTACAGGGATACATGCTACCTGGATTCCTGGACAGAAAGCCTGCCATCACACCACCCCTTGGCCAACTTCAGTTACCCCAGTCCTTCAAGACAGCTTTGTGTCAGCAAATATTCATGGGAAAAGCTCCACACCCAGACGAGGGTAATCACTGCGATACTTCAGGTGCCATATTTTTTGCCAGAAACTATTTCTGTGGCAACTGTGATGGTGGTGCCTCCTCTGTCTTTACCCATTCCGGGAGGATGAAGGCTGTGCTGCTGAGACAGATGCTGTACTATCAGAGAGGGGAGATTCCGCAAACTGATTAAGTCTATCTATCTGCCTCGCTGTTGACTAAGAAAAGCCACTGGTGTTCCCCATGTCCTGGCGGTCAGTCCTTTATGTCACGTTGAACGGTGAATTAGGAACATCACGGAACAGCTGGGAGGTGGGTTTTGCCCAGCGTCAAGCACTGCTGGTAAAGGTTATTGGTTATGGAGGGACTGCCAGAACGCGGGCAGGCTTTGATGGATGGCAGCCCAGCCCAGTCCTAGACAGCTCTGGCTGATGGAGCACGGAACTGAGTGCCAAGGATGATCTACACAGCAGGGGGAAGAAACGGGCTAGTGCTGTCAGACACACACACGATGCTGAGGAGAAAAGCTGTCTCGTAATACCAAGTATAGAGAAATTCAATAAGTTCACTTCGAGTGTCAAAACGTATTGCTGAACAAACTATCTATAGAGTGTGGCAGCGCAAGGGAATAAATGTAATCACAAAATAGTCAATAAGATAGAGTGAAAATATAAAATAAATGCTATGCAGGAGACAAATGCGGAAATATGGTTAGTGCTAGTAAACAACAGAGTGCACCGTGTCCTTCACAAGCAAAACAGGGAAAAATTGTTTTGGGTTCTCCTGAACAGCTCATGTTGAGTTAAAATGTGAAGGATATGGAAAACAGCTGTAGATCAAGGTTTAGGCTATGACTGGAGTATAATCTAGAATGGCCTTGTATTTCATGAGCTGTAGCTTGAAAAGGTATAATGAAATTTTACTGGCTGCAAAAAAACTGGCAGAAGCAGAACAGTGGAAACAACAGAAGTTCCAGTCAGGAAAGACTTGGAAATGAACATTCGGTGGCTTGTTGAATCTAAGCAGATTTCCCAAATTCAGAGAATCTCAAGAAAAATGATCTTTTTTGTGTTGTGAAAAAGAAAAAGCAACTCTTGACAGAATTCACGCCTGACTAGGGAGAGTCTAACGCTAGGGCTGCACTGCCGACCACATGATGGAGATGGAAACGCAACAGGGTAAGTGAAATTACATTGGCTGTGCAGAGGCTTTACGCAGTAATGCAGATTCCACGTGCTCCAACACGCGGCATTAAATCAGGAAATGACAAAAGAAATGAAGATTTCGCATACCGTAAATGACTGCTGCTTGTAGCAGGTAACCGGACAGACACCAAGAAGAAAGGCCGATTTAGTTCTGAGTAGAACACAGGACCCGAATAAAGAAGCAGTTATCAGAGAACCACTTCTGGACTGAGTCAACATACTTGTTGAGAAGGAAAAGAAAAAAAAAAACCCACTGCAGTAATACTTAACTTTCAGAGAGCAAGCAGGTAAAAAAGAGGAAGTTGGTGAAGAGAAAATTTCAAAAAACAGCTAAAAAGATTTAATGCAAACAGGATGGAGGCAGGCTAGACATAAAGTGTATGAGAGACTCAGAATAATCACCTGTAACCCATCATTTTTTTAACAATATTATAAAAGTCAACTATCACAAATGAAAAAAACCCAACACACAACCCAAAACAGGAGTGTAAAGGTGATTTTGGAAAGACACCCTTCAAAAGTGTAAGCATCTCAATGAAGAAAGGCAGGAAAAGAAAAAGAAAAATCTGTCAGGTGAAATGTAAGCCACAGTATTTTGAGAATCACCTTGCCACAGACATAGTTAGTAGTTCTTTTCTGTTAAAATAACCACACTAGAAGCAGGAGGCCTCTCAGAAGTGACTGGGTAGGCAGGCAAGCAAGGTATGGAAGTGCTGGACACTAAATCAGTTGTTCACAACAAAGAAGGTTAGAGAGATTCTCACAACCTGAGGAAGTTTCTCAATGTCCGTCATCACCTGAAGGTGTTTTAGAAGACACAAATAATATCGAACAATAGCTATTGTCATACCTTGATGTTCGCCCAGAAAGTGTTTTAAAGGAACTCAAGGATGACATTTCTGAACTAACTACTGTAACATATAACCTGTCACTTGTGTCAGCCTCGATGCCAGAAGAAATGTTGTAACTGTGACACAATTTTCAAAAGGACTCAAGGGCTGATCCATGTCATAACGAAATACAAAGCAGACACCTTTTTATGCTACAGTAAAAGATCCATGTTGTTTCCATGTCTAGGGTATAGTGTTATGTTGTGTTATAGGGTATAGTGCTATAGTTCCACGTCTAGGGTATACAGTGTTAGCCTCACCAAATAAAAAATGACATCATGGAACTGTAAGGGAGCAAGAAAGCACAGCTGAGCAGAGATGTGGCATGGATATGTGGTTAAGAATAGCAGATTAGGATTCATCACTTAGAAGATAGTCTGGAAGAGTGGACATAAGTGTATATGAACATAAATGGTGTAACAGATGTAAATAAATAGGGATGCTTTATTCTCTGTTTCTTCGTATCTAAGGAGGTACAGGCTTAACCAAATAAGAACAGTTAAAGCAAACAAAAGGAAGTATCTTTCACTCATTGTATCATTGAAATGTGAAATGTATTGCCATAAGATGTCACTGGGCTCAAGCTTATGACAACTGAGTCTCCACGCAGCAGCTCGCAACCACTGCGGGTGTGATGGGTCCAACTCACAAAGCCAGTTCATCACTGGCAGCTGGGAAGGCAAAGAAGAATCCCTTCTACACTCACCATACTCCTTCCTGTTTGCCATAAATTCCTGATGCTGCTCACTGCGGAATCAGGATTTGAGCATAAGTGGAGCGTCTGTCAGCTCAAACAAGGTGACGTTTTCACAATGCTATCATAGTAATGGAAAAGCCACAAAAGACTGCCTGTTATTTGCCAATGGTTCTGATTTGTGATGGAACTGTGTATATCTGATGGAATTCAACAATGCTGAAAGTTGTTTTAACAAGCTTCAGGCATCCTTTTGGTAGGCGCTCATTCCACTGTTCCCTCTGGTGTGTGCTCAGCTGATTGGAAATGATGTAGCTGACAGAGCAAGCTCCACGTAGGACAATCACGGTTTTCATGTTCAGATGTATCTTGTCCCTAGATCAGATGATTGCTGGTGTAGCAATTGCATTTATATATATACACACACAGACATACACACACACATATTATGGAGACATATATATATATATATATATATATAAAAAAGCGTACGTGTGTATGTCTACCAGATATATAAATAAAACCAACCTGGTAAATCTCACCTTCCAAACAGCTTTCAAGTATTAATTCTGTGAGCCACACTCACTTTTTATAACGTGAAAAAGTGAATACTCTTACAAAATGTTTTCTCCCCTGCTTTTTGGAAGTTCATTTTTTTCTGCTCAGTAAGAATTTTATCATAATTTCATGCCCCCACACTTCACGGTTTGTTACTTGGTCTATTACTCTCACATTTAACTTGATAAGGTCCTGCTTCCTATGATATTCATTTCTGAGTTTTGATTCTTCACAGCTGCTGCTTTGAAGTCTTAGATAACATTCTGAGCATTGCATATTGCTCCTGGTTCTAACCTTTTCAACTGCAGTACATAGCTCGGGTTCTCCCAAATAACTTCTCAGTAAATTGTTATAGTCTGATATTCAAAAGGAATGTTTTGCTTTTAATCAGAGCAAAACTGTGAACTGTTTTCTTAAAAGCAGTAAGTAACTTCTGTCAAAAGGTTTGGTGGTTTATCCTCCTCTTCTTAAATCCTTTCTACAAAGGATTTAAGTCTGTTGCTCAGTTCAGGAGGATTCTGAATCATCGTGTATTTCATACATGTATGAAAGGAAGAACTGATGCTCACACTTGTCTTCATGCCCCCTCTTTCAGCACCATGTTGTTTTCGACCCCGTCTGCCCAGGACCAGGAAATGCAGCCGTCAGTAACTTCCCTTGGATCATGTGAAATTGTACTGGCACAGTGAGTCTGGGTGTTGTCAAATGGCTAATAGCTGGAAACAGCAGATACAAAACCTCAGGGTTTTCCCTTGCTTTCTCCCTTCAACACTGGCAGTGATCTAAGAGCGCATGGGAGTCGGGGCTGCAGGTCAGCACCAGGTACAAACCTCCTCTGCCAGCCTTTGGGGAGTTACTAACTGCAAAAATTTGTCTGAGAATTTTTAACTTTCTTAAATGGCCGAAAACTGAGCAAGGACCTCATCTCACACACGGAGCTGAGGTTGTTTGGAATCTCCAGGCAAGAAGGATGTATGAATGGAGAGCTGAGGGTGCCATGGCTGGAGCAGTACTGCAGATATCCCCACTGGGTTCTCACCTCTGCGTGTGCTTTTTACATGAAGGGTCTCGAATATTTTCGTTCCTTAGCCTGTTCTGTGCAGTGTCCAGGGGTTTGTCTATGGATACACACGTGCAGTTCTCATGCAAGTTACTCCCAACTGTGTAAGAACACAGACAATGTATACTTACAGTTAACACCATCTGACACCTTGTCAAATTATATGCACTGAATCGTAAAGAAATATCAAACTTTTGCCAGAATTAATCTTCCTTCAGAGTCACGACACGGGGCAGAATGCTCGTAATGAAATAGCCTTGTTGCACAGAACTACTTACAGATATTAGCAGTGCCCTTGGGTATAGGCAGATAAGAACCAGGGCTCCACGGCCGGCCCTGGTAATTCTTCTTGCATTTTCCACAGTCTGGGCCAGTTGTGTTATGTTCACATTCACAAAGTAGCCTTTTGTTTTCTTCTTTACAGCCCGTAGCGTGAAGGTTGCACTTACACCTATTTTTAAAAGACAAAAAATAGAAAAAAGGGTGGGACGTTATTTAGAGGTGAGTTTAAATTCAGATTAAGTCTCAGTAAAGCATCCACTCAATTTCTGTGTGTTGCGCCTGTACTGTTCTTTTAGTGTGTTTTACAAGAAATCACTCCAGTAGCATCATGTAATACCTTGAGCTTGCACAGCTCTAAAAGCAGTAATTTCACCAAGAGTCCAAGATGCTGAATCTTTTCTTGTTTTTACTAACGCAGCTCCACTGAGATCAACTAAATTATTCATAATTTTCACCACAGACAGGTCTGTAATCTTGCAAAAATTCAAGAGTTACCTCTCACAGGAACAAAAAAAGCTTATGTCCCTAGAGAATCTGGCCCAAATTAAGATCCAAATTAGGTCCTGGGAGCCTGAGAAAAGAGACTTCAATTAAATCTCCTCTGCAGCGCTACACTTCAGTAGAAGGGGAGCTCAATACAATGGTATTTTGCCATTCTTGTGCAGCGAGTACTATCTTACTCAGAAAGGAAAAGGTTTTGCCTGCTTTAATTTGATATAGTTGTGGCAGCTAAAGGTCAGAGGAAGTATTTTGGAAGGCGCATTTGGTTTTACTTAGGAAAGAACACCTAATCCAACCTTGCGACAGAATCATTAGATAAACCAGATTCTGCATCTCGTCTCAGACCAATTGTATTTTTCTTAAACTCCCCTCTTTCCCTGAAACTAGGACACTGACAGAAGGGGACGATAGTTTCCTGAACTGTAAGGTATTGTCACCTCTTTCTGTCTCTTCCCAGCAGATGTCAAAACCAGCTAAAATCTGTTTCTGTTTGGGGATGGAAAGAAAACTAGTATTTCACGACCCTGTCTGTTTGTTTTCCTCATGATTGTACATCTAGTGATGTAAAGGGTTCTCATGTGGGCATTTGTCACCTGTTCCATACAGTGACCAGTAATTAGAGCAAACCAACACATGGAATGGCCAAGTGCAAATTAACAGCTGTCAGGCTGACTTCTAGTTGGAAGGAATATGACCTAAAGCGACCGGCCACATACATATATATCCCCAGGGTAAAACAAACTTGCGGTTGCCATAAGTGGCTGCTGGAGAAAATACACCAGAAGCTTTAATGTGGGAGATGGTGGAGCCTTCTCCAAAACGCTAGAAACGAGGCAGATGAGACTCTCTTACGTGAGCAGTGCTTGTTCTAAAGAAAAACAGGTTCAGCACTTTTACAATAGAAATTACCAGGTTGTGTTGAATATGCTGGACAAAATGTGTCTTCACTTTTTATATCATTTCCAAAATATTGATGTTTAAGGGCTACATCAATTGTAAAGCCAATTTTCAATGAACAGCCACCGCAGAAAGAAAGATGCCTGTCTGGGTGTCAGTGGATGAGATATGCCTATTCACGTAGAGTCGGAAGATTTTGGTAATGGCATTGCTGTTAAGAAAAGTAATGAGTGGTTTTACTGTCCACAGGAAAATGAAAATGGAAGACTCCCAAAGAAGAGCGATGTACAACAATGACAGGAATGAAAAAATAGAGAATGAGAGGAGAAAGAGGCAGGAGAGACTGTGGAGTCACTAGAATAAATGAGAGAGAGGAGCCAGCTGGATTTCTCTTGGGGGAGAGTTGTTTTATTGGAGGGACCCATCAGTGGCAGAGGCAGCAAACTGATCTAGGCACGAAGACAAAGCCAGCTGAGTCTGAAGAAAAGCTGTAGCTCCTTGGGCTCTGGAAGGGTGCTGCAGACTGGCAGGGAACTGAGGCGGGGGAAATAAATGTGTATCTGCTGATGGGTGTGAATGTACACAGCTCTTGTGAAAAGCACCTGAAAGTAATGTGTTGTGTCAGAAATCCTTGAGCCAAGCCTGTTTGCACTTCTGAGATGCTACACCCATCATATATTCCTGAGGAGAGAGACCGACCCTTTCTCAGTGTTGCTTGCATGGTTGAAAGTCTTGGGTGGACTCTGGCCTTCTCCATCTCCCTCTGTGTCTGTCCAGTCCTGCCTATCCCATGTCTCTGCATGTATACACACAACATATGCATCTATTTACATGCATGTTGTATATATGCATACACGAACAAATCCCTTCAGTTCTCATGCATATCCATTTCCTTTCATTTCCCACATTCCCTAACTCCACTGTGATCCAACCCTTCATAGGTTGCCTCCTCCTTTTCCTTATTTCCCAGGCAAAAGAGCACGGACAGCACGGAATAGCTCTTCTGCCTGTTCTAGTGGCCAGGTTTTTAATTTCTTAGGGCAAGGTTTAGGTTTCTGAAGAGGAAGGGCTTCTCAGCCCGGAGGTGTGGCACCGTGCCATGGTAGCTGTTGGGTGGCCCACGCGGCAGGGCTTGCCACGGGCAGAGCTTCTGCAGAAGGCATCTTTGGCCACTGAGGTCCCCAAGCTCCAATGGACACAGGAAAACTACAGATTTTGGAGGTCTGTGTTCGTATCAAACAAGTTTCCCCAAAACCAGCAAAATGGGTTTTCTTGTGGAAGCAGTTGAGGACTTCTGTCAAATTTTAAAACCTTATTAACTGAGATTTAAAACAATCATCGGCCCTGACATGGGCATTCAGAACAAACACACAGAAACCAGACAGCGCAGGGACATCTTGGGCGCTTGGCTTCCTAAATGGAGGAATTGCTAAATGGCTCTTCCTGCCACAGACCGGTAGAGCAATCAGACTCATTCAATCAGTGCCTCTCCGCAAATTAACTTATTTGGATGTTTTATATGTATTTTTGAAAGCCTTCCCAGCAGAATCCCCCAGAATGCTGCATCCTGCCTTAAAAGAAAATTCCAAATAATAGCATGTTTAAGAGAATGGAGAGTAAATTTTCTACTTCCCCCAACTGAAAAAAGTAAAGCACCAAAACTGAAAAAAACAATAACACAACCCCTCAAAACCAACCCTCCTCCCTCCTTTCCTCCCCAAAACCCAGCAATGGGGAGAAAGGTGTAGCCTTCCAGGAGGGAATGAGAGAAAACAACACATTTGATCACTGGAAAAAAAATAAAGGGCAGAGAATAGATAGTCAAAACCTAACGTGGAGTAAAATAAGAGCTGACACTGCTGAATAATCCTGAAATATCTTGGAATAATTCAAACCTAGCTGAATGCCATTCCCAAGGAGAAGAAAAGAAGTGACAAAAGTGGTCACTGCGGTTTTCTGTAGGGCTAGCTAAAGATCAAGGTACAAAAATACATGTATATTGAAAATGGGACATGTAGAGTTAATGAGGGGTAGTGCAAGTGGGCACAAAAAGGAATGTTTAAAAAAAAACCCCTAACCACCAAAGGGCAGACAGTGTGTGGCAGAACCCACTACTTCTGCCTTCTTAGTGTACAGACAACGTAGGAATTGGGTTTGGTTGATGATCGTTAGTGTTTTACAAGTGCAAAAAATGTGTAGATTAATGGAATCTGAAGAGATCAAAGCTGGAGTTCTTGTTGGTGTCAGAAACTATACCCAGGAAGGAAGATGACGTTCAGAGACTGAAAACAGAGGCTCTGAATCTCCTCTCACTTGCACCGATTTTTTGCTGAGGTCACTTCACAGACCTCCGAGATTTGTCACAATTTCCACCGTGAATCAAGGATGCGGCTGAACAGTGAATGAGTGTAAAACGTGGACAGTGCTAAAAGTGAAAGAGAACAAAAAAGCACCTGTGGAAAGCAAACTGACCGTAAGCTTGGAGGGTGCCATGTCTGGGGGAACCCACGCCAATACCAAATTCTGTGCTGTATGTGGAGAGGCTTTTTACTGAAACAGGGAAATAATACTTTGTATACTTCTGTTTTTCAGGAAGGCTGCATTAGGAATTGGGCAATCTGTCCCAGGGACCTCATCAGAGTGTGTGTATGGACAATCTGAGACTTCTGTAAAGAAGAGAAATGCCTGCTGGGCTTGAGGGACAGACTTCTTGGGATGAAGGAAAGAGGTAAATGTGCGTAGCAGGGCTCAGAGAGGACCAGAGTACCATAAAAAGCTACTTCTATTTGTGGGATAAGCAGTAAGGAAAATGGAGATATTTAAGGCTGCAGAAAGAAGACACTTCAGGTAAAAGCACCATACAGATGGGCCATGGGAAAACTACTCTTGCGCTGAGATACAGACCTCAGGCATTTCAGATAACAGAATCAGCTGAGCATCACTGATCTGGCAAGCTGACTTAGGCTTCTATCAGACCACTGTCAGGATGTGGACATCAGCTTCCTGTGCAAGACTGCCCCGGTTCGGAGTCCTTCATCTGTCTCATCTCTTTTTAAGGAAGATTACCTTTCTTTTCTGCTCCAGAGGTAAGGAAATATTTTGTTACCTTATGAGAATATCCATGATGATAAACTATTACTGGAAGTCATATGTACCACTTGTAATTTCTTTAAACACTCACTTTGAAAAGCTGTTCCTAGCTATTACTGCTTTAAATCTGAGATAGTAACAGAAGGCTTTGTATGTCTTCACAAAAGAATGTTTGAAGTCCATGATTATCAGTATCAACAACTCCATGAGCAGTTAGTGTACACAGAGGGAGATGAAGGCCTTGAAACAGCTTTCCACCTGACAGCAGCAGTTGTCTGCCTGCTATATCTGGTGACACTTTTCTAGACTATTTGTTCCTGCTGATCATTGTGGGAGCGGCTCCGTCAGTGCTGAACTTGAGGAAGTGAACGCCACATCCCCACAACACTTGGCTACACTTGGAAGCTTCCATCCTGATGTTTCCACAGCTCAGCTGATACCCATCTTTCCAGTTCAGCCTGCCAGGACTCTTCCCGCTAAGCAGCCTGGTTACAGCGCACGCAAGAACACATTTTCCTCCAACGTGCAAATTCAATTTCGAATAACTGGAGATTGATATTGCTGTCCAACGCTATAAACTCTAATTGTGTGGGAGAACAAATTTGTTTTTCTGACCACTCGTCTTTGACAGACTCATTATTTTGTCATAAAGCAATGGAAATGATATTTTTGGCAGTTACATAAGGCGTGGGAAGCGCGCTGGAGGAGCGGCACTGCTGCAGCGGGAGCCGGCGCCCCGTGCACGCTGCCTTCCTCGCAGGCTATTTACGTACAGACAACTGACACTCCAATGCCATAAACATGACTATGGTGGTTGCTAATAGCGTGCTGATGCTCCTGCGTGAGTGCCAACCAACAGACTGGGGGTCACATGAGGGAATCGTTTATGTTGAAGAGATCATTCACGAGAAAGGCAGACAAGAGAAGCTCTTTGATACATTTTTAATGACTACCCATATGTTCCTCACTTAGATACATCTTCAGGTCATTCTAGGTCGTTGCCAAAGTTTAGAAAACCCACTTCAAACCCACTTGTAAGCCCTCTGCGCATGCCAGGAGTCAGCTCTCTGCTCCCAGGTAAGCAAAGCCTGAACTTGCAGAGGAGTTGGCGTGTTTGCTCCTCACATTACTGCCCACACAACGTGGAACGCCCCAGCGTAACATACCGTCCCCGCACAGCTTTAATTAGGTGGTTTAAAATCCTGTTAGCACTGTTAGAAGCTTTAGTCAGCTCCCCAGTGCTAGGAACTACTTCCAGCGCCTTGTTACAGTTGTCCTAACGGACTTGGCTGTCTTTCGCTTGACATCAAACGTGTTAAGGCTCTACATGATGCCCCTCAAGCTTAATAATGACCTCGAGGCAGCTTCTCCAGTGGGATTCAGTCTTCTAATAGTAATGTGGACAAAGATGAAAGTTCTACGTTGCAAGTACATTTTAAGTGATTCCTCCATCATGAAGGAGGAAGAGATGTAGGTTGAGAAAGCGAAAGTTAAAATCTAAGCACCTTTAGAATATACCATGAAATTTTGGGGATAAAACCAGCTTTGCATCTGAATCATTAATTTTTCAGGTTTTACTGGGCATTTGGACATTTTGTGAGACAAATTCATCATAACTTGAGAAGCTGTCTGTGCAGGTAAGTAACAAAGCTCTTCTACCATTGATTGTACAAGGTAAACATCATGAAAAAACTTAGATAAGGCTGTTTTTCCTTTAAATCTAAGAAGCAGAACATCTTTTCCTACAGGCTCACAGTCTCAGTCGCATGTCTGCTGGGTGTTGTTATTCATTGTATCATAGGATTTTTCCATGTCATGTAAAAAAACCAAAGTATGCTGGTCCTTACCCTAATTTCCAGAGGGTTTCCTAATTAATAGATGTCTACACAGCTTTACTGTTGAAGCAGACATTGTGGGGATGAAAACAAGTATAAAGGACACTATTGTGAAGAAATAAAAAGATTGCTGGCCAATTTATATCTGTGAGGATGGAACAGACAGTGGGAACACACACATAAAAGAGGTAACAAGATAATTACTGCAATCTAGGCTACCAGTGCTCACTGCAGGGACTACCTGTCTGAGGAAGTTCTGAGCTAAAAGGGTCAAACCCACTAGGGACAGTTGGCAATCAGAAAATGGCATGGGTTGCTGGCTGCAAGTGGGTCTGCTGAGCAAATGTTCCAGCTAACGTCAAGCAGAAAAATAAATTATGGGGTTTATTCAGTATTTTTTGAGCCATATGAATATCTCAGGTCCATGTTGCTATACGGTACCCAAGTCCAAAAAAACCTGTACATTTTTTTCTGCAAGTTATGAAGATGAACCCTGTGGTCTGCTGGTAAAATGTAGCCACTGTTGTGAGAGTAATGACATGTGAGTCCTTCCTTTCATTTGTTTATTTCTGAAAATACATTTGGTTGTCAGTCTTTTTTCCCCTGTCCGTTTCCCTGAATTTATCTAATCCATCATAATCTCCCACTGGAAAAAAAAAAAAGATTCCTGTGTGGAATGGGGCTACAACAATAATAAAGGATAAAAAAATTCAATAATAACAAATATAACTTTGTATAGGTAGATGTATTATTCTTTCATTTGCAAAGCAAGGACTAATGTTGGATCAGGGTTTTAAGCTTCTTAAATCTGTAAGTAGCTTTGTGGCTAGAAAAGAAGTTTAACCTGCGCTCAGTAATCCTGCTGCACCTTAGTACCTTAGAATCCGGAGATTTACAGAAGCCTCTTCAACTTTATTCTTTACTGTTTAGTTTTCGCTGCTAAATTTGGGAGGAAATTGAATTAGATTCCCACAGGCAGTATGGAAAATTGGGGAAAATAGCTTCTTATTCTCCCTCAGCTGAATATAATATATCTAGTGGGGAACAGCAAAACCCAGGCACAGAGAGCATGTTTGATTTGCTTTCTCAGTGGCCTACTTCCAAGCAGTTTGGAGAGCTTAAAATTAAAAAAGAAAACCAAGTCCAAAAGGGCAGCATAATTTCCTTTCCCAGAGGAGCGAGGGCTTCTGAAGGCACACAGTAAGCGTGCAGGGCATGGAATTGCCCACTGTTTGCACTAAGCCAGCCCAACAGTAAGAGTATGCAAGTGCTAAATTTAAATATTTACATGTTTATAGGATTTATTGTGATCACACGGTAGTAAACATTTCTGAATATTGTGATTATTGAAATGGGAACTACTGCCAAGTTAAATGCTGGTCAAGCCCAGCAAGAACTCCAGGACCCCTACTGATTGATTTGTGTCTCAGCCTGTATCTGATTAGTATGTTGTCTGCTAGATGCTTACTGTCTTCCTCTTGAAGCCAAGCGTTAGCGGGACAGGTCCTTTTGGCTTCACCGCTCCTTTCCCTTGGCCTCTTTCAGAGGGCCACAAACAGCCTTACCTTGCCAAATCAACTGCCAATGTCTCTGAAATGCAGTAGTCTGCTAGATGACGTCCTTTCAAACAGGCAATTGGAACTGTTTACAGGCTAGATCAGCGACACGCAGAACTCAAACATAGAAAGGAGGAGGCAGTGACCTATTAAACCTCTTACAAACACCTCAGCATTTAAGCACTTGAAACTGTTTTGATTTCTTGGCTAGATAAAAAATGTTCCAGAACAACAGATCTGAAAATTTTCAGGCTTACTTCAGGCTCTTCGGTCCAAAGTCTAAAAATAATCCAACGATGCTTATGCTTATACCTGCTAGAACAGAACTAAATCTGAGTCCGAGTTATTTCGGTTTACCACATAAAACCCCCTTCATGCTAACTACGTAGATCCACCTAGCCAAGTGGAATGGCCAAACGCTTTTTCTAATTTTCATTTCACATTCTCGAAGTGTTAAAGCTGAAACGAATCTGTCTGAAAATATAGCTGCTGTTAGCTGCTGCAGAGAACTGACTTCCATCCTTTTCCCAAATACTAATTTTTACTTTTTCTTCAGAGATCCTTATTTTCATGGAGATGTGTCAATAAAGAGAGTGGCTATAAAATCTGCTAGTGTTTGCCAGCAGCATGTTCTGCAAATAATTTCACCTGTGAACGCAGTTTGCCGGATTCTTAGCTGATGTAAATCCATCTGGCTCCACTAGAATCAATGAAATTATGTCAGTTCACACTGTCTGAAATGCTGCCTAATTTGTTTCCAGCTTCCATTCACATTATCCTAGGCTCGGTGGCTGTATCTTAAGATAATGGCAGATAATCTCTTTATAATTCAAAATGGCAGGCCTGAGATCCTGAGCGAGCATGGGATGGAAAGTGGGTGTCAGTGGAGGAGTAGGAGCCCAGGTGGGATGTGCTTTTAGGGACAAGACTGCTGGCAAGGTAGGATGCCGGTGTTTTATGCTCTTCCCGTGCAACTGTTTTGCTCTAATCTTTAACCTCAGAAATAGGAAGCTTGTATTATCTATCCGAAGGATGCCAAACCTGGGGACTGTGGTGGTTATGTCTGTCCTAGCAAGGAAGCAGAATCCCTTGCTGAGGTGAAGATGAACAATGATGGTTTCTTCCAGTGCTACCAACTGATCATTTAACACTAGTGATTGCTTTGCTAGGTTCCCAGAGTACTGCTGAAGAATGGAGAAAAGGGAGCATACATAAACTCCATGTACGTCAGTGTTACAAGTAGTCCCTGTTTTCCCTTCTCTCCCACTAGAAATTTCCCTTCTGTCTCACTGAAATCACTCGGTCTCAGCTACAAAGTTGCTGTATTTCACCTAACAATATCTTCTTTACATACATTGATGGATGGGAGAGTGGGAAGCAAATGTGTTGCAGAGGTTTACACAGTTTAGGTGTTCTGAGCTGTCATGGCACATCACGGTTTTTTAATTGGTTTGTTTAAATATCAAGAAAAACTAGGAGAGGGTAAGAAACAGAGAATCTCCTCAGCTGCTCATGTTGTTATACATCAGAGAGAGAAGGGCTGCTGGGACAAGAATGCAGCTCTCCCTCCATCGTCTGAAATAATGATGCGATCTGTTTTTCGTAGTCTGATGGTGCAAAAAAGTTAAGGACCATGCTGGCTGAGATTTGGTCTCTGCTCACTGCCATAAGGGTATTAAGGAATCTAAGGTTTTGCTAGTTTAATTTTTTTTTCTGCTGTCCACCTCCTGCATACTTAATTTGCCATCCATCCATCCAACCCATCCATCCGGCAGTAAGCCATTATCAGCAAGTCGATACACGCCAACGGATACCCTGGACACACCTTGTATTTCAATCCCTCTAATACCAGCAGGCAGAATTTAACCAATATATCACCGCAGTTGTAAAAGTTTGTACCGCAACCTCCTAGATCGTTCCCAACGTGATGTGCAAACCTCCGACGAAAGGTGCAGCAGTGTGTCACTGCAAGGTTCCGCAGCTTGTAAGTTTAAAAGAAAAGATAAGAAGTCTTTAGGAGTCACTGTTTATTCTCCTTTTCTCCTGACACGAATCTGAAAGTCAGACTTGAAATTCCTGGCATTGCATTAATGTGCCTCACCACTTTTAAGTTTATTGAGAGACCAATTTTTTTGGGGTTTAATTGAATTAATACCAGTCTTACATCTGCTCAGTAGCAATCCCAACAAAACTGCTCTAAGATGCTAGTGATTACACCAAACTTCCTGTCGTTATTCGTCAGTACTGTTTCACAGTATCAGCTGCCAGCTGGTACCCTCAATTCTTTTTCCCAGCACAGTACTGAAAAGGAACAATTTCTTGTGTGGGAGGTCTAAAATTGTGGTCATTAAATTACCATCCAAGTGGACACGCTTGCAATGCCATTCAGAAATATTACTTAACCCTCTGCAGTGCGAAAAATTTTATTCTCACAAGCAGCGATAGCGCAAGTGAGCTGTTAGACATTTCTGTCGGTGATTTATGCTGGATGGACTTGGCTGAAGCAGAAATATCTTTACTTTTAAGCTTAGAGAAAGGCTCAGGATGTAGCACCTATTGTGGCACAGTGGGGAATAAAGTATTTCCATGAGCCATTGTCAGGGGAGCAACTTTTCTGCTACATGAGAAACAAGCCAAGGTTAATTTCATACTGATTTAGATAACTTTTTGAGGACTATAATAGACAAAAGCAGCATAAAAATATCCTTGGTGTGCGCAGAATTCGACACCAGGGAAACCAGTTCTGTGAAGCTGTACATCTGCTGCTCTTTTCAACAGATTTTAAAACATTTCTGTTTAAGAGACCTCCCATGGACTCATTTAATGGCTCAAATGTGCCCCTAGTTGTTACTGCTGCAGGGACAGCATATCCGGAAGGGCCAGGGTTGTTATGGGTTGTCTCCAAGGGAGAGAAAATAGTCGTTGCGCTCCTTGGAGCAGTATTCCTGGGAGAAGCAGGCGGCGTGAGCCCTAACTCGGTGCAGCGGCACACCGCTGTCCTCGCTGCATGCCCCTTTGCATGGGGATGCCCCCCTGGCAGCTGCAGGGCAGGATCCCTGCACAGAAGAGGTGCAGAAGAGCCCACCCCGCATCCACCTACACTTGGACACCATGTTTCCCTGAAAAAGTGAGACCTCTCTGATAGCTTTAACACAATGAACAGGTCAGTCCTGTTCCTACTGAGGTCGGTCACAGGGAAGACCTTTCTGCGGGTCGTGGAATCAGGACTTAGCGCCCTGCTCATTCCCTGATAGGCATCTGCTGTGACCAGCTCTGCTTTTAAACCCTCTTGCTAAGTTCATGCCTGTAGGAGAGAGGATTTAACGCCTAAACAAAGCCCTGAGCAGACTTCCACCTCCCTTCCAAACACACACAGGAGACAGGGAATGATTTGTTTCCAAGAAGATAAGTCATAATTCAGAGAAAAGCAAATGCAAAGCAGAATCGCTCCCGGAGGTTGTTGAACCCTCTCAGAGCGGCCGGTTAACCCAACTCATGGTGATCGCGGTGAAACACCCGGCTTGGCAGCTCCAGAGCCACGCAGGATGTGCAGGGGAAGCAGAGTCAGAGCAAGGGGTAGGAGGCAGCAGGAAAGCTTCGGGCAGTTGATCAGGAGACCCCACTTCTCTTTGAAAACTGCCAGAAAGAAGTCAGACTTTTCTCCAAAGAGAAAAGGAACTTTGCACATATCTTCGGGGTTGTTTTGCTACAGATTTTGGCCACTTTTTGCTCTAGGTGTACACACAATGGAGCCCAGCTCCAGCGTACGCACAGATACACACAAGTAGCAATAAAGCACACACAAGGAACAAAGGCTGAGTTCTGATAATAAAGTTACACACCACCTAACATGGTCCCTGAAAAGCCCAGGACTAAAGTGCTTTAAAAAGACATGTACTTCAAAATCAGATTTCCTTTTATTGGTCTTGTCTTATAAGACATGTGTTGGGAAAAGGTAAAGAAATTTGGGTAAAAGCAAGCTGTAATTTTCAGTATCAGCATGAGCTGTCTGGGCCCTGACTGAACATTTAGGAAAACCCATGGGATAAGTGAGGGCGTAGCAGAAAGGTAATTCAGGCCGTTCTCTTCTGAGAATCCAGCCTTGAAAACTTTTGGCATGTGATTTAGTGGTCTGTCCTCTTGACAGGCACTTTAAAATGAGAAATTGTAAAATGTTTTTGAACCGTGAACACAGAGCCTAGCCCAAAAGCAACACTTGATTCTGAGAACTAGCTGAATATTCCTCTTTTCAGGCTTATACCTTGTTCCTCATCTGCAGAGAAGCCACCACCCAGGAATCATCGCCGCAACCGCTCTGAAGGGCACCTTTTGCACAGGTAAACTGAGGCTTGCTGTTCCCCCCAGTGCTTTGCTGTTCAGCTGGTTATCGCTGCTATTACTTCGAGGTGTTAGACCGGAGTTTGAGGAGTTGGGATCCATCTACAGCACTGCCATCACTACCAGAGACAAGCACCGGGCAGGTTGCACCCGCCGTTGTTCTCTGCCGGGTCCCTGGGCTTGGTGCTTCTCGAAGGCTAAGGAGAATGCGCTTACTGCAGGGGCAGGTTCATCTCTCTCTTTTGAGAAATCCTGTTGCTGAACTTGAATTTGGGGGTAATTATAAGGCACGAGACTGCTGTATGCTTTTCTGGAGTGTGTTCTGAGGTGTTCATGAATAAGCTGACGAAGTCGAAGGTGCATAACAAACTCAGGTTTTGAACTTTCAGATTCCGTACAATATAAACTTCTTCTCGCAGAATAATTACCTCTGGAATTATTATGATAAGAATTATTTGCCAGTAGAGCCATGCCAATAATCCATTTTTCAGTTCAGTGACTGAGCTGGAAAAAGCTGGGCAGGAGGGAGAATCATTTGTGTCAAAGGAAATGTGTAGTTTTATTTCCAGGTTGTAAATCCCTTTTTAGAAATTATTTTTGACAATTTTTTTGAACAAAAATCTTTCCAAAGGACAAATCCTGCCTTTTTTTGAGTTTTCAAAAAAATCATTCTAAAGTATCTGCAGATACTTTTAGCCATCCCGAACAAAAGTTTCTTCTGTGAATAATTTAGACCTCAAAAATACTAATCCTTCCTCCTGCTGAAGAAAACCAGATGAAAAGTAAGTAAGTGGTTTGTGTCTGGGTATGGTGTCTTAAGTATGCCACAAGAAACATAGCATCCTGTAGCTAACTTAGGTACTGAAAAAGTGATATGGAGTTATCTCTAGTCCTGTTGGTGTAACCACCCAGCACAATGAAATTACTCACCGGGACTCATTTTAAATGGTTGAGGAAATAAAGTTCTAATGGTATCTTTTCTTTTTAATTTAGAAAAACAACTCTTCTTTCACATACGCTATTTCAGTTGCTGATTGGTGTAAACGAAGATTGTTTTCTTGTTCAAAAATACCATACAATTACTGTTTCATTATAGATGCGATTTATTGTTATCTTGAAGGCACTGAATTGATTAGATTAAGCAAGCATTTCATTATGTTTTATTAAAGTCAGTGGAATTATACAAAGATGGGAAAACTATAAATGCTCTTTAGTATTAGAAAGCTTGAGATAGATGATTTCATGGGTCAAATTTACTGGTTTTTACCAAGTAGAAAATCTGCCTGTAGGCAATTAATAGATGGCCTGACTCGTAATGGATGAGCTGTTCTCCTCAGAGGTGGGTGGCCAGAGTGAGGCAATGCTGTTCACTCCTCAGATGCAGCCAGAAAGGAGCTCTTAGACCTCAGGTGGGGAAAGGGAGAGGAGACCTGGCCTCTGGCATTGGCCATGGAGCCGTGAGCAGGAGGCACGTATGGACACATACGTTCACTTGCCCTTAGTGCTACCACCAATGCTGGCTGCTTTTCCCCCCGTGCCAAAATGGGTCTGCCACTGGGTTTAATACCTGCCCGAGCCCCAGACTGACGGGACGTGGGACAGGAGACTTTGTGTATGTCTTTCTCCGTGAAATGCAGTTGATGATACTGCTTTGATATCATTCCAGAAGTTCACGTGACACAGGATCTGTAGTTTCAAAGCAAAGTCTTAAGATTCTGACCTAATGTCAGACTAGAATAAAATAGCCATCGCCTTTGGCCTTCATGTGCACTGAAACATTTATTATTCATGTTTGTTTTTAACAAATAACTGGGTAAATCAAAGAGTGTTGAGGCAGAGACTAGAGCTGAGCTGCAGTGTCCAGTGAGGGGCCGGGAACATGTTTTTGTTGTCTGTGAAAACAGACGTGCTGGGAGGTTGAATTTGATCCAGTGACTATAATAGTCCATGTACCAGCAGAACTAAACAACTTCATTTATATTTCAAATGTTTCAAATCAATACTTCCCTTCAGACTCTGCGACCCCCACCAGGAAACTTTTATAACTGAAAATTTAAGGAATAGATTGCAAGTTATGAATAATGTAGGACTGTCAGAGGGGAAAGCAAATTGTGAAATACTGCTGACAAAACCAATCAGTATATGTTTATACTGAAGAACAAACCTCTGCGGTTCCATCTTGCATAACATAGCTTGAAAAACCCTATGCAGACTTTCCAGTTTTCCCTGAAATGTCAAGCAGGCTTCCTCAGCCTTGAACTCCAGTGGAAAATGTACAGGCTGTTTCTGTTCTCAAAGAATGTTTGAGCTAATCTGAAAGTAAAATGTATGCATATATGGACAAAAAATAAATATAATACATGGCTCTGTGAACAATACAAGAGAACTATCAGATGCAGGTAAAGAACCTAGGTTTGGGAAAAAAGAAGCTATTAACCCAGGGATGTCCAGCAGCATCTATGTCTCAAGCAGCAGCTTATTACAAGGAGTAGATGTAGCAAGATTGGACAGGATTCCGTCTGGGGCATGGACAGTCAGAGGGGGAACATTGGCTTCCTTGCGGTAAAGCATTCCTCAGGGCATGGACCTAAGGAGAGCACTGTTCAACATGAGTCATTTTCTGTTTGCATACTGACAGAGTTGCCATCCATTGAAAAGGAGGGATTTGTCCTGAAGGCTTGATAAGCAGGAAGAATCAAGGTACCCTGGGAGGATCCTAACAAGAACTCTCACACGACACAGAGCTTTATCTGTAATAGACTTGGGCATATTTATCAGAAACCTTTTGAATTACGCAAATAAAAAACCAAGAAGAAAAAAATAATGGCCACTTTATTTAGAAATATTTTCGTAAGCCATGCTTCTGGGGGTGGAGGAGCTAGTGTTTGTTTCTGATATGCTTTAGCATTGTGTTCTGATATGTTTTAGAGTTGTGTTCTCTCTCTCTCAGACACCGAGAGAGTTGCAGAGGGGAAGGAGACAGCTCCCCTGGGATTTAGGATGGTGCCCAGAGCACTCATGCCCTCCTGTCCCCACCATTACTGCTCATGGTCCTTCCTCATCTGTTCTTCTGTCTGCTCAGCATCTCCTGCTGTTGACCTGCACAAGCCAGGAGGGAAGCATTATGTGCCTCCAGATCTTGTTAAAGCTGTTCCCTGCTTTCACATTGGGCAGGAAACCTCAGGAGAGGAAAAGGGCAGAACTTTGTGGATTTTCTGCTATACACAGGTTTATCATGATATACAGCAAATTGACTGAACCAAATGACTTAGTGGCCATATAATCATATCACAAAGGGAACAACCTTCTGGCACCTGCCCAAGCTTCTTGTAACAGAAGTTGAATGTAGCTTTTGGAGCACAACGTTTTTATTCCTTCTTTTTCCTTCTGTGGAAATCACTCCTGTGTTTTGTCTGAGTTTCACCCCTTCATGATAATTTCTCTCTGGGTTTTCAGATGCTGACCTACCTCTGCAGAGAAAAAACTTGATAAAATAAGGAAAAAAGTCTGTAACAGGCATCTCTTGAGATGCATGCACTGCAGACTGCGAATGCCGGTAACACCCCTGACAAAAGAGCCGCCCCCGCTCCCCCGCCATGTTACTGGCACCTGCCTCTGCGGGGCAGGATAAGTGCCCTGGGCTGCTGTCCACAGATCTCTTAGGATGAAGTCTCACCTACATCTCACGGCAATTCTTCCCTTTCCTCTCTGCCTAATGGAGTTTTAGCAGCTGAATTTTCGAACTTGGTTTCTTTTAAGATGTGCTAAGTTTATGAGGATATAAAAATGGGCCCATTGTATGTGTCAGGAATCAGGGGGAAGGTCCTGTATGCAGGGCACTGAGACTGGACTTGATGTTCTGTTAATGGTGTTTGCATTGCAGCAGCATTTGCACAAGGCTCCAAAAGGCCTCTGTCCTATTACAGCATCCGCTCAGCCCATTCCAAAGCCCAGAACATTTTCTTTGGGAGTAAGCCCTGTTTTTGGTGGTCCTAGTATGTGTAAGAGATTTTTCAAAACTCCTGGTATAATAAAACACAGTCAAAATTTACAAAATCCCCAATTTTTTTCTAAGAACCTGCACTAAACCACCTTTAGGTCGTTTCATTTTAAGTGCCAAATGCCTCTAAAAATATGACATGAAGCCTTTAGACAGAGCATATGTATCCTCTCCACAACTCACAGAGTGGCTGAATGTCAGCCCCACACTAATTGTGCATTTGTTAGTCAAAACCTGGGTGTGACTGTACCGTGAGGAAACCAATGAACTATGTATATACCTAAGTATACACAAAGTATATACTTTACCTGCTCCTGGAATCAAGGCACATAACCCTTTGTCATTCCGGTGGTATCGCTCTCCTGCATCTCTCCTACTTAAAGCATGTATATTTTATGAAGCATTAGCAGTCAAACAAACAAATGTACAGGCCACAGGATCCAAGGTCTGCATCAGTCTCCAAAAGGAGCCATTGGGATGAGGAGAGATTTCAGACTCTGGTCTCTCAATACAGTGACTCTGTGTCTGTAAAAAACCAAAAGTCCTGGTGTATATTTTAAGATGCTGAGTCTAAACCATGAGATATTTGTACATGGTCAAATCTCAGAGGGGATCACCATGCTGAGTGTTACTCCTGCAGTGACTAACTCCTCTACCTGATGAGAAGGTAGGATGGTGCAAACTGGTTTGGGTGTGTAATGATTCCATACTGCTGAAACGTTCTTTTGAGATATGTCCAGTAGAGGAGAAATTAAATGGCATTTTATTTTTCCCTGTTCTTTCCATCCAACTGTTTCCCCACTGCCCATTCAGGAAAAAAAAAAACCAACTAAAAAACAAAGGAAAAGGGGGATGAACCCCACCGCTCTTTTTTTTTTTTTTTTTCAGATCTAGCTTGTGGATTGGGTTGAACATTTTCAGTAGCAGAATATTAAAAGTTAATGCCATTCATTGTTTGATCTTTAGCTCATTAATAACTGCAACACACCATTCTGGAACCACGGCTTTTAATTCTTCTCCCGTGCTGCAGGGGGAAGGAGCTGCCCTTGCTGGCAGCTGGCAGTTCCTATGGGACACGAGTGATTAAAAATGTAACTGGCTCCTTGCTGTTCTGCTGTCCTGCTGGAAGAATGATTTCAGGGGCATTCAAAGGAAGGGAGGCATGGTTCCATAAGTACAGTGTCTGTAACGAAGCTTGTTAAATGATAAGCGATTTTCTGCATTGACAAAGTATAATAGGTTTACTTTTTCACTGCAAATTGAGCTGTTCCTGCCGAAGGTTTCCATTCCTTCTTCGAGATGCACGGGCAGTGACTCCCAGCACGATACGACCCAAGGAGCAATGATCACCGTAAAAGAAGTGAAGACGGTGAGAAATGAGCAGCTGGAGATATGCAGGGTGTGGGAGGAGGGAAGGAGGAATTCCCAAAGTGGGTCACTTGCAAAGCAGATGCCCTCTCATACTGCAGCTCTGTCCCCTGTCTCAACTGCTGTCCCTGCACCCTCATTCCCATCGACTCTGCCCTCCCGGCGGTGCAGAAGGTTATGGGACCTGCTGTGCTCTAACTGGGGAGCAGGAATGGTAGTTTTTTCCAAGTGGTGTTTTTAAAGTCAATTCCTGGTTGTGCTTACATGGCAAAATCAACACCCCTAGCTCTAAATAAGGGAAGAAGCCCACGGTTCAATACATACAATGAGAAGTTTTAGGGCCAGTTAAAATGGGATGAGTCTATAAAACCACAGCCAAGCTAAGGTTAAAGCCCTCCAAACTTCTCAAATGACTCTCCCCAAACCAGCCTTTGGGAAGCATCTGATGCCCAGGACACTGGTGTGGCAGTGAACACTAGCAGCATACATCAAATAAAACCTAAAGGACCAGCTACTGAGGGAATGAATTTCATGTTCCCCCTCCTGCAGGAATGGCTGCCAGAGGTTCCTGGACTCCAGTTCATTCCCGTGGCTTGGCCAGCCTTTTTCGAACATGCCTAAACAATAGCCCTACAGAAGCATGACCGAAACAGAGAAGTTAAAATGACTATGTTTATGACGGCTTCAGTAAACACCATCCTAATGCACGAGAGATGTAAATAGGAAAATGAGCAAAATCAGTTTTACCAAATATAAAAGTCAGAAACAATAAACGGTCCCGCAACTGTTGTGCCTCTGGTAACTTGCATTAAAATATATATAAAGTGTTCTGGGACCTGGAGCAATGCTTCAGTTCAATAAAACTAATGCAATTAAAGAGAAAGAATCCTGTTTTTCCCCTGCTTGCAATTTCAAATGAGAGCTTCCTAAAACTTGTGACCGTTGCTGGAATCCAATTCAGGACCCCGGCTTATCGAATTCCGAGCTCTGGCACCATGCCTTTGAGGTATTATAAAGTGCTGCTCATCACAGCAGCTCTCTCTGTAAATGCTCCAGATGATAACTTCAGAGCGCAGACACCCCATTTTGGAACAGGCAAGTGTTTGCTGTGCATCAAAATGGAGTCACCAAAAGCATGCAGCCTCCAGCCAGGGCTTCTGTTCTTGCAACGCAACAAAGGGAAATGTCTTAGCACAAAACTGTCTCCCCGTAACAGTTTTTTAACTTGGAAAGCATTGCAGGACAGCACACCTACGCAAAGCCGCAGGTTTTGGAGACCCTGTAGAGCAAGCATCTTACTCTGTAATTCATCCCGGGGCTGAGGAAGTGCCAGGCTAATGAGCTCTCCTGCAGCCTCTTCCCCTGCAGCTGCTTTCCTGGAAGCACAATCTTAAATCAGACACCACCATGTCAGACGTAACCCTCCACACTAACACCAACCCCTCCCTCCCAACGTGGCTGCACAAAGCCACGGCAGCACTAGCATCTGACCTTGACCAAATCACAAACTTCTTTCCCATTCAGGCAGCTGGAGCTGAATTAATTCCTTGGCTACTTTAATGCCGAGCACCACGTCTCGGGAATTCAGTATGGGAACATATTAATTTCCCTGATAGGCGATAAAGCAATATATTACAGCTGGGGGAGCCGGCACATCAGCACCATGACAGTGACCCTGACCAGCAGATGACTGCACGGGTAAGGAGAGAGGGAGCTGCTCTAGCTTGAAGGCACAGCCTCAGCTCTGGCAGGCAGTCCTTCACTCTCGTCCCACCAACAATTTTCCAAAGCATTACTTTGTCACTTGGGTATGCAGAAATGCTCATTATGAAGGTATGTGACAGCCCCTGATAATACATGTCTGTGGTAAAATAATTGATCCCTTTTTGAAGTGGTGATCTTTAACACTCTAGGGCATGGGATGTTGTTAGATGGAAGGTGCTCTTTGATGGTCTCCAGCCTAATATGTCACCAGACAGCGATGGGCCAATAATCCATCACTTACAAAGTAATGTCATCCCTGGAAAAGGGCCTGGCAGCAGGGGCTAGGGAAGGAAGAGCATTTAATTATATTGGTGGACTAAAAGATGTCCTGAGAAGAGTGGGGAGCCTGGTTATTTATTGGCTGTTCAAAAGCACTCAACACAACCTACGGAAAAGATCAGGTGCTGCGATACAGTGGTTCACGTCGCTGTTACAGGCTTCAGCCTTGAAGTCAAGCTCAGGCTGAAGTACAAAATTACCTCTTACAATATGCGGTTTACTTCTGAAAATGAAAAGGGTAAGAGACATATTAGTAATGATGGCATTAGTAGCGGCAGCTGTTTTTAGATATTTGGTATTTCAGGGATGTGAGTTTAGCAGCGTTATTAGAAGTACGGCTTACTATATTCCTCTGCTAACTTTCCAACAGTGAGCAGATGGTTACCCTATTACCAGCCATTTGCATTTAACATATTGTAATGATTTATATACCACATGTCACTGAGCAAAGTGAAAACGGTTGATGGCAACTAATTAGTCGAGTGTGAAGATGCATATCTCAACGTATATGTCCTTATTGTAATCAAATTTTATCTTTTTTTGGTTGTTAATAGGTTTAATACGCAGCATAGCAGAGATGCTGATGGCAGTTAAACATGAACCACTGTGTCCCTCTGTCACTGGGACAGCACTGCTGCCGTTAACATTTGCACCAGTACTCCCGGTACACGCCTGGTTTATGAGTGATGGTGCAGGAAGGACACATTATAATCATCCATTGTGCTTCTCTACCAATCCTTCTTAAGTGTATTGCCAAGTACTTTATAAATCTTAATATACAGATGTATCAGCTCATATTACAGGCCAACACACATCTAGAGAGGGTAGAAGTGGGGATACTGCATGGCAGAGAGGAAAGACACTGCACAGCTCCCACAAAGACAGAAATGGATTTAAAGATGAAAATGAAAAGGTTCACAATGTCTTCCAGGGAGTTTACAAGGAAGAACCAGTCAACTATTGACATCTGCACAAACATCAAAGTCAGAGGATAGATTCAAGGCTTCAAAGAAAGAGCCTAACGTCAGAACACTGCCCTCCAGCATGGGGATACGGACATGTGTCCATACCATACGTATTGCATTATCTGTAGTGCGTCCCAAGGCCTGATCAGCCTTAACCCACAGTATGAAGCTATGGATTATCAGCCTCTCCCTGAAATGCTTGTGTTTGGTTTTAGGCTTATTTAAAAACAGTGGTCATCACCTCAGAAATATCAAAATACTCATCAGTGAAGTGCAGCTGTGTTCCTTCAGAGTATGGCAGCATTTCCAGCATAAAATCATACCAATCATTCCTTTGTATTAATCGCTACCCACTTAGAAGTCTGGATGAACTGTTATGTAAGGAACCAGATGCTGCTCACGGAGAGGCTCTAAGGCTCCAAGGACTCGGTGTGCTGTAAAAATGAAAGGTGGTCTCATACAGGAGTGGTAGTATGTCAAGATGTTCTCCTGCTCACTTCTAATGTCATTAGGATGCCTCTTGCATTCCACATCCTTTCATTTCTGCCATGTCCCACAAATCTAACCCGGATACAACCTGCTGCCCTGCAAAGAGCTGCAGCCAACATTATGCTTTCCTTGAATGTGGCAGCAGCCAGATTTTCTCTTGGGAATGCTCCCTGCAGCGTGACCCTTCGTCTCCTTTTCCCTGACCATACCGCTGCCTGCTAAACTCACAGCACTGCTGTTTCTTTCTGTAGCTTTTTTCTTATTTTTCCATGAACAACATTGTATTCTATGAAAACGGAATTACATCAGTGCTGAAAACTTACCTGGTCCTTCGGCCCAGTCAACAAGATGTTTCACTGGTGTTTCACTGAGTGTCTTTGGTGCTGATCATTTTCACTACAGCCCTTTGCGACTGCGTAGGGACCGTGATGATTCCCGTTGTGCACGGGTCACCAGTACTGCTGAGGCATGTTAATCCCAGAGACAGAGTAAAGAGTGAAGGAGAGGAAGGGTTCTCACAGACCCCACATACTGAGACTATTAGACCCTGACCTTTACTAGTTCTCTTTCCAGTTTTCTGAACAGGTATCTCTGTGTGGCTGAATCACTGGACTTAGCAGAACTGTCCTGCTTCACATCAGTCTTTTTATATGAAGATAAGAGAGGATGAAAGAGCGAGAGGTGTGGCTTTACCTCATTTATGTTAAACAGAAGCTGGGACAGCCTCCCAACTTCTGTCCTCCCTCTTTCTTTCCTTCTGTCCTCCTTTCCTTTCCATCACTTGTTTTCCATCACTCCTACCTGAACGCATTTGAAACTCATCTGTTTAATATGGGTAACTTCACTGAAATTACTCGCGATTTACAGGATGGCACCTGGAACCAGTATTGGGTCTGGGCTCTTGTAGCAATGCTTAACTTCTTATATTGTACGGGGAGTGATACACAGCATTTACTATGGCACCGTATGAGAAGGAAGTAAGAGGAAAGGCGGCAGAAATTTAACTCTTAGTTTGAAGTATTTCCCTAAATCACAGCTGAAGGATGGCACACTCATTAATACCAACAGAAAAGATTAACAGAGAGAGAGAGAGAGAGAAACATCACCTGTGTCAGGAGAAAGCACGTGGATACCCTGGGCTCAACTATTACCTTCTGAGGCATTTCACATGCTGAGGAGTATCCAGGAAAAATCAGCTCCTAAGCATGTACACTGAGGTACTGAGATGGACTGACAGCAGAACCTCACCAGGCTGGTGCCCGTGGAAAGCTGCAGAATGTTACATTAAAAACAGAATTAAAAAAACCCCACCCTACAAGTTGGTAGTTCCTGTTACTTGTGAAATAGTTGGAAATTTTTAAACTTTTAACATGATAGTATGTTGTACTACCCCAGCTTTTACTGCAACCTGAAGGGCATCCCTGTGCCAGGAATCATTCGTATACGTGATCCAGGAGATCCTTAAGCTTATTTCACTGTTTGCATTAAACTGAAACTCTTTTGAAACGAAAAGCTTCAAGGAAAGTAAGTTTCTGCAAGATATTGGAATCACTGAATTTATTCAGCAAGGCTCTTTGGATAGCTGTTCAGCATACAGAGTAACGCGGAAAGAAAAATTCTCATTTCTTTCATCAGGAGTTTCATCTCCACTCCTTTAATGTTCAATGGCGAAATGAATTATACTACAAAAAGGCTTGGTGCCTCTCCTCAAACACCCTGATCCTGCACGATACTGAGCTTCCTTGAAAGACAGCTGGGGGAGATCAGTATGGAAATACTCGACACCTTGCAAAATGGGCTGAGAAAAGATGATCAGATGCTAAAGAGCAAAGGTGGCTAGTGAAACCTGGTGATTTAAACCTACTAGTTTAAATACTAAACCTACTGGTTTAAATAGGGTATAGCAGAATTAGAGACCTGGTCAGCTGTCCAGACTCTACTGCTCTGCTCCGCTCCCAGTCACGACAGGACTGAGACAACACTGAGCTGATGGACAGGCCTTGTGTCCAAGGGTGGAGGGTGGAAACCTGTATTATTTGAACATGGGCAGGAGTAAACCACACCCAGGGCACCTTTACTGGGTAAACCACCGGAGACTGCTCATGTGTGAATAAACACAGCGACCACTAAAGTATTTCGATTCCTGATGATCCTAGATTTGTTTACAGAAAATGAAGGACCATTTTCCTTAGTGACATATTACAGTAGATATATTTAACAAGCTAATTGCACTTGGGAGTTAGAGATAAATTGACATGCTCTTAAATACATACATTTCTTTTTCTTTCCTGTTCTCTAATGAGTTTGTAGTTTAATTGGAGAAACTGCTAGGTTCCCTCCAAATACTAGTGAAAATCTCAAAGGAGAACAAGCTGCTTTATGCAAGTGTTCTCGTAAAACAGGTAGTCAAGTATGGTAAATAAATACCAGAAACAAGAGTAGGATTCAGTTGTCTCCTTAAAAGCTTGAAGCCTCTGTATCTTCGTACTGATGGTCTGATTCTGAGCTGAACGTTAATGAAAACATATTCCCTTATAAATAAAACTGAAGCACTTCTGTATAAGACCACTTCCCTGGGGCAAAGACCTGCTTTGGTGTAAATTACAGAGGAATATTATTGCGGTGTTGTCAAGTGTATGCCAGAGTAACGCAGAGATTTAACCCAATTCATCCACCCATAGAAGGGAGCTGTGGACTAAGGCTGGGGATGAGGCCTGCTACAACCCAGGCTTCCTGGCAGGACGGCCAGCTGGAGGCTGCACTGCAAACTCCAACTCAGGGCGAGGGTGTCGGATCAGCTTTTTGTAAGAGGAAGGGCACTCACCTTCCCAAATCCACAGCCACACTCGGTGGTTCAGGGTCACAACTGGCAGGAGGGGCAGGCTGACCCAAAAGGTAAAAAATCCCAACCCCCTGAGGAGCAAATACACTTTTCTTCAGAGTAATTTATGCACATCCTGAGCCGGATTTAAATTTAGGAGAATATGAGAGCAAGAACCTGTTAAAACCGAGGATACTTTTCACTTGTGTACTGTGAGTTAGAGGTTTCTATTGCTGTTGGAGCTGCAGCTGTAGCTGAGACAGGGTCAGAAAACCCTGGGGCTTAAATACAGGAGCTTCAAGGCGAGAAGAGTATAAAAATAAATTCCAAAGGGCTTAATAACATTGTGCAGAGGCTGGATATTCTGGTGTCAGAAGAAAACTGGTGGCTCTTAGATCAAAACCTAATCACCCCCAAGCAATAAGAGCTTTTGTTTTAGCCGGCTAGTCCTTCTGTCGCTCACTGGGGCAGTGTGTTTTTTACTGGCACCCCTAATGACGGTTCATTTACAGTGTGTACATATATAGGTCAAGGACAATATTAACAGTCAAAGCAAAAATACTTCAGAATGAACATGGCTAAACCTTTAGCAGCCTGATCCAAAATCTGCTAGGAACCTTTTGCTTGACTTCAAAGGAATTATTATCAGCATTTTTGTGAACTTCTACAAAAATATGTTACAAAAGGGAGCTGTGCCTCACAGCTTACTGCCAGGTCTTTCCTTCACATGGAATGAAGACAGGCAGAGCTTGCAGACAGGCCAGGGCACCTCTGCAGGCAGTGACATGAGCGGAACCCCCCCGAGTTTACCGCATTGGTCACCCTCTGATTCTCTGCAGCGAGGCCAGACGAGGGGCAAAATGTCTGCTCTTTCTTAGTCTCCCATCCCAGAAGACTTTATTTATGCATTAGTCGACCTTTCTAGCCATTAGGACCATCTTGCTTCAGCAGTTAATTAACACAAGTGCCATAATTTAATACAGTTAATGCTACTTGATGCCCTTTAATGTACCTTCCATTAGTGATATTATTGTAGTATTACCCTGTAAATTAAAATGAGATCAAGACTAAGAGGGGGTCTCTTTAATTAAGGTACTGGCACACTACGTCGTCCATTATTCACTAGAAAAAATCACCCTGATTTAGTGAAGCAGACCATCAGTAAGTCAGAATTAGTTCATGTGGATTATTAGGTTTCTTGAATAGTGTGAGCACAGTGGGGTTGCTGAAATTGCTAACAGCCACGTTTCCTTTTTTCTCATCATCTTAATAAACACACAATGGAAGTGGTAAATTGGAGATGAATAAACAGTTGGTAAAAGAGGAGGTAAGGCATTCATCGAGAGCACACAGGCTTTCATCTCTAATGCAACATACATCAGTCTTATTTCACACCAATATGCAAAGCAATGACAAAACAAACCCTATATTAAGTGGGCAGATCTCCTATCTGTAATTCGTGGTGAAGTATTCACTGCTCTAGCATCTTGTGCATGAAATATGGCAGCTTTAAGACAGGTGCTTTTCACTGTCATGGATCCTTAAAATACAGTGAGAAACAAATTACACTTTATGCTGCCTTTAGAAATATACTATTATGAGCTTTGGTGATTTTAACTACATTTAACCCACAGGTTGCTTTTTTCAGTATAAGGACTAGCTTTAAAATGTGTCTGCTAGCATCACTCATCCGCCACGCGCCAAGGTCCTTGGCACCATCCCTTTGTATCCCATCCTCAGGGAACAGTCTGGCCGAGCTTGACTACATGTATGTAAACACCCAGGTCTCAAAGCACAGCACGTGAAACATTGTAGCAAAGTAAAAAATAAATGTTGTGACTTACTCTCCATTTAACTTCCCGAATTAACTGCAACAGCTGGAAAGCTCAGGTGGATCAGAAACAGCGGCACAACTCCCCAGAGGCCCTCCCTCCCCTCCATCCTGTTCCCAGGCTCAGGGCATGCCAGGGCAAAAGATCTTAATGCTGATTTGGAGACTTTTTGGGGGCGGGGAGGGGGGAGATGGGCAATAACATTTTTGGTAGGAGACCAAAAATACCTAAACCCATGTGACAGTGGGCCTTTTGCAAACTACCTTTGCTGCGACAAAACAATCAGGGACTGCGTACTGCGGCCCCACAGCTCCTCAGCAGTAAGCAAGCCCAGGATTTCTTCAGCACAAGGGGATTGCTACACACTGTGGGGAAGGCCACCAAATCCCCCAAGAGAGGATTCTTGTTCTTCTTATTAGCAGAAAAGTGATAAGAATTCCCTGGAATCTAATCTAGGGAGACACTATTACACATCCGCTATTCTTTTCAAGCATGTGTCCAATTACTGCAGCATTTAGACAACAAGCGTCAGCATCAGATAAGCTCTCCGTGCAGTCACGCCTCATTTTTATGGATCATTTTTCACAAGACTGCTGTGCTCTAGGTGTGCTCGGAAGGTGTTCCTGTTTCCAATTTGCATGCCATGCACTCTTTTCTAATCCTTCAGATGCTTTCTTTGATATGGTACTGGTAGTCTAATTGAAGTCAGACTAAGCTCCAAATGGGTTTTCAGATGGGGAGCAACTTTTCCTTAAAGCGTAAGACCCTTCCAATCCCGAGCTTTGATACGCTCCCTCTGCAGAGCTAAGCTACATGGAGCGTGGTGGAGAAAGGATACACATTACATAGAACATTCAAAGAGAATCTGGAGCTGGCCATGATCCACTTAGCCTTCTCAAGAGACTTGTGAAAAATCATTTACAGTGAAACTAAGAAGGGTTAAAATAAGAATTCTTAAACCACCAACATTTACCTTATACTCTCACATGTTCAATTAGTGATGCTGTACCTGTGCCTATATGTTTGTTGTGGACACAGAAGATTGTAACTATATGCTACATCTGTGGTCCTAAAAAATGTATTTTGATGTTATATAAAAAGATATCGGTACTGCAAAAGCGCTTATGCATTCGAATCTTCATATGGCATCAATTCTTCCTTTATCTAAAGTTAGAGGAATGTTTTTCAATAGATTACATCATAGAAGTCTGATTCTATTTTGATTTTATGTGTCGTTTTTTGCAATATGGAAATGCTTATGAACATGAAAGGTTTGTGTAAAAGAGGGAGAAAATGGCAGACTCACTACAGAAATAATACTAATTTAGCTACCTGTGCTTTATATAATTACTGTCTCTACTTTTTTTTCACTCAGTCCTTTGCTAAAAAAAGCCCTGGCCTTCCAAGGTACATTAACTTTTCTGTTCATTGTGATACTTAGCTTCCCTTCAAGAAAGGGTTTTACAAAGGAAGATTTGAACTCTCTATAAACAGAGAAGAAGAAAAAGGTGAAGAAGAGGTGAGTGAATTGCTGATAGAGAAGGTCCCATTTATTTCTTCTGAACACATTGGTATCCAAGACACATGTAGAGGGTATCACCCTCCTGCTTGAGGTCATCAGTCAATTGCTAGTTTGAGCTGGGAAGAAAATTTCCTGATAGGAATGTCATTGCATAGTTATTATTTTGGAGACTACGGTACCTGATACCAGCCACTGCTTGCCCCAGAGGGACTATTTGTCTTGAACCCAGCTGAGTAATCATCTTTGTTATATTCAAATCAGCCTCTCCAAAACACTGTTGTGTTTTTCCATTTTACTTCAGCTTCCCTGCATTTCTGAGCTAATTAAAGCACAAGGAAAGGACTCTCATCTCTGCCGCCTTCCTTGTTCACAGGCTGTTCACAGCCAGACCTAGTGGGAAGGGTCCACGCAAGGGCTGCTGTATCAATCACAGTTTACATGAAAGGCCTGAAAATGTCAACTGATAAAATAGAATCTCTCTTTTTAGTTAACTGCCATCAGGTGAGGCTCCAGCTGTAAAAAAGCAGATGTCCTAGTGCCTAGGTGAATTCCTGAGCCAACATAAGACTGTTAATACTACCCTGCTCGTGAGACCTCAGGGTTAAGATCCCAGAATAGTGACAGTGAACACCCAGGACTGAGTCAGAAACTTCCAGTGTGACCAGAAACAAGCTACAACTGAGCCAGATATCCAATGTACACATCTTGTACACAGATTTTGGGACATAAACGGATTTGAATAACCTCTAACCACAAACATACATGCCAGTTTCTAAAGATATATATTCTCTTACCTTCCATATACCCTTATGTCCGAAATTGCATAAAAGTAGCGTGCCAGGTGTTGCTCATCGACATAGATCTCTCCAGTTGCTGGCCTAAGCAGTCTTATCCTCAGATCCGTGATGGTGAAGAAATCTCTTAACTTCTTGGTTGTGTCAAGCTGGCCATAAAGAGAAGCCATGTTATGAAGCCGAGGTCCAGCAAAAAAAGCAAATCTATCTTTGATTTCAAAGTGGATTATTTTACTATTTGTCATGTACCCAGTAGAGTATTCCTCTGTGCAAATGATTTCTAGGACGGTGTGCTGCGATAAATCCCTCACTGATTTTGGATCCATGTGGAAAGCATCTAAGCAGTCCGTGGCATAGTATTGGTAGGGCTGCCATGTTCGTCCATAGTCCAGCGATTTCTCCAGGATCATTTGGTCTGGACGGCCAGATTCAAAAGTGATAACGATGTTATCTGTCAGCTCAATGGTTTTGTTCCAGGAGAGCGTAATATTTACATGAAGAGGCTTTGGATAATCCTTCCATGTCGTGGACTGCCAAAATGTGGAGGGATGTCTTCCTTCGAGGTCGAACATCAGTTCTGGAGGATGAGCCAGTTCTTGGGTACTCGCATCGCATTCATTATTGCACATGTAGGGATTCCCCTGGAAAAGAGCAGAGCAGTGTTACAAGAGGCACGGTAGCAGTGGCTGACACGCATAAAGATGGTTTTTGTCTGGCATATGAGAACTGCTGCTTTTTCTTCAGGAGTGAAACCAAGGAAGAAAACACACATGCTTGTAGGAAAAGCTTTATCTTAACAAGATTTATCCTGGCTATCTCACCTGGTGAAGTAAATTTACAAATGTGCACACATACAGCACCCTTGCTTCTGCAACATAAACATTTTTCTTAGGATGTTTTAGGGAAAGAAAAGAGTTTATTTACACTGATCAACTTGGACCAGCAATTGAGTCAGAAAGACCAAGAACAGTAAGCAAGTCTGTAATAGCTCAGTGACTCCGACTCTTCCTAGAAAGATGCAGCAGCCAAAGAGAATTTCATTTTAAAACGAGTACGTTCCTCAAGAGCTCCACTCACAAACAGAGTAATTTCTAGGGCAAGTGTTTTGAGGTCAGCACGGCAGCTCATCTGTACTCTGTATGAACCAGTACCCAGCACCCCTCCAAGTTTCCTTTCACTCAGGCATGAAATTTATCCTGCCTAACTGTGCTCTCCATTTAGCACCGGCTTGCCTTAAAACATTTACACTCGCCACCCAGAGCCCTTAAAAAACCAGTGCTCTGCCAGCTCCGGGGCTTGATTCAGACATCTGCCATCTTATTACAGGGTAGCGCAGTACTTCAGGAAAGACTTTTCACGAGGCACCGGCTCCTATTTATCAGGACAAGATAATCCAGCACTTGATTAGGTGGGAGATGTCAGCAGCTCCAGCTGGAGCGCTGCCAAGGTGGCTGGAGCTCTGAACTGGGGCTGGAGTTAAAAACAGCAACCAAAAAAGCTTGCCAATAGTGCGCAGCTTTTACTGCTGCTCGTCCTCTGCAGCAAGGTGAAAGTGAAATATTCCCTTCCCGACTTTTTGATGCATTAACTTGCACACTACAATCTTCTGCTTCTTCACAAAGGCTATTTTGTCTGCAAATTGGGGATATCTTGCAGCAGTTGCCAAGATATCAGACCCCGTAGGCTGCACTGAATCATGTCTATCTAATTTCGGCTTTCCACAGTACATTAATGTGATGCTACTTGTTCATTCTGTGTTTGTTTCAGACAGCAACTGCTGCCCTGTATCCTTCTCTCCGCCTTACATACAGATTGTGGAAGGAGCCATGGCTCTTCTCACTGATGGTCAGCACTGCTGGGGAAAATATGCATGTGCCTAGACCTCGCAGGGCTCAATAGGGGCCTAAGTGCAGCTGTTCCTGTCATTAATCAGAGTTCCCCTCACCTACCCTGAAAACAGAACAAGCCCTGGTATGATAATCAACCTTTTCTTTTCTTCTAATTACAGTTATGCTTCTCTCCATCTCCAAGCCTCAGGCTAACGAAGTGATTCAATGCCATCCAGCATGGGAAATGGGTTTCCAACATGAGTTTCCACCTTGGCCCCTGCTCTGCTCCATGACAAAGGGCCATGAAACACAAGCAAAAGGAACTTTTGCACTCCCTTTGACCTCCCCGCTGGCAACATCCTCTGACCTGGGCAGGGAATTGCTATTTCCTTTCTCTCTTCCTTGCCCATTAATACAGCTGAGTGTTAAAACTGACAATGATTCGCTGGGACTTGAAGTTGGGGAAAAATCCTACACGACAACAAAAAGGGTTATTTAAAAAGCAGCAAACTGCTTGTTACACTGACAGCTTCAAAGCATGCAGCTGTAACTGAAAATTCTCTGTAAAACGTGTCTATAATAAGTCCCTGTTACAGCTCTGATTTCAAGCTCACGGTTGCTATTTCTATGCCTTCCTTTTGAATAAAACAGTGAAAATCAAAAGTAAGTTTCAAGCAGAATAGCAAAAACACCGAATTTTTTATTATTTAAGCTCCATTTATTATATCAGACACAAACGCCAGGATTTGCTAACTTAGGCCTCCTCCTTAGGGAAACTATACATATTGTGAAATCTGTACAGTTCCAGACCCTTTGACTGTATGTAAATATCAATCTTGCAGAAAATGCTCAGAGCTGGTGTAAATCACACCTTTCTGAGGTTTACTAGAGAAATCTGCTCACTTCTCTACCTGTCACCACGAAGCCGCCTGCGTACCTGTAATGTATATGCTTCTGTCATCGCTTTGGTAAATGCAACTTCCCTGGGAGGTCATGGGTATCGAAAAGCAGCAAATAAATGCTCCGGGGTAGGCAGACAGGTGCATTAAGCACTGCTGAGGGATGGCTTTGGTTTCCTGCTCTGCAAGCAACTGCTGAGTCTGTTGTGATTCTTCATGTTAAAAACTAAAGCTGCTCTGATCTGGTAGTCGCTGGATGCTGGAGGAGGCATGTTTTATGACTTCCAGCAGTTAACCCAGATTGTGGGGGATGTATTGGTTCTTTTTGTATGTAAGAGATGATTTCTTTTGCTCCCGTTTTCTTTCACCTTTTCCTTTTTAGCAAAAGCTGAGGTGCCAATATAATCAGAGAACGCTGGGAGACAGGGCTCTAACAAACCACACACTATTGTCAATGCAGTAAGACCATGAGAGCTGGTGGCAATAAGGTACCTGGAAGAATGGTGCAGTAAATGCTACAAATCAGCCCTAGCTTGCTACTGCATGGCAGTCTACATCTCTGTGGGCACAGCTTTTTTGGGAAAGATGAAGCTATTCCAATTAATGGCAAAGTATAATGAGAGATGAGCCAGAACCACAGTGCTGTCCTGCACCTGAAACTCCAGCGGTAACACCAGTGGCCCAACCCACTGCTGATATCCTGGGATACGGACATCACTGCAACTGAAAATCCTAATGAAAAGCTTCAGGCATATCCTCCCCAATAAACCGAATCATTCTTTCAATTTTATAGCACAAAATTCACTTCTACGAGGCAAATGATTTGGTGACATCAAAATAACCTGTGTGGAGTTCAGTATTCTGGGAAGGACGTTAGAAGAACAAATAATCTAAGCTGGTATAAGCCGATAAAATAAATGTTCTGAATGTTAACACAGAGGGAGGGAGGGAAATGATGAGTTTAGGTAAGTTCCCCTCTGCCTACTGACGTGGCAGTCACTCATGTAATTTTGAAATGTTTAATGTGATTGCTGCTTCAGAGGCTTGGAGTCAGATTCCCGTTTTTTCTACCAGCACCTTGGATTTAAACGGCTTCTAATTCACCTTAAATGTAATTTGAATGTTAAATCACACTTACATTACCCAAACAGCGTACATGAACATCCCTTAGTACATGCTAGCATGAAAACAATTAATTTAACTGGGATTAGTTACATACTGTAATGTCTTGATCTTTGTGATAATCCTCTTTCAGACCTCTTATCTCAGTAAAATGAATACAACAAAGAGAAACTTCCCCAGTTTGTGAAAACAAAGCCCATTCTGTGTCGGGGACAGCTAAAGGACTGGAGCTTTAGCAGCTGTAAGTAATTTTGTGACCACAGGCAGCTGTAAATAGATCTTCATTTAAGCATTCCAAGCAGCAGCTCTTCAGCTGCACAAGGTGGAAAGTATTTATAACTTTTCAAAATTATATTTAAGCCACTAGGCCATTTCTAAATAATTAAACACTAATAAATACTTCTAAACACTTTACTGCCAATTAGCGTAAAAGGTAGCTGAGGTTTTCCCAGCACCAAGACCATCTAAAGGAAACCCGCTATTTCCTATCCAGTAATTGGAGACTGAAATTAAATAGCTCCTCACAGACAGGCAAATTAAGTTGCTATTTATTTTGGTTTAGGCCACTCACGGAATTCAAAATATTACCAAAACTACAGACATAGTCTAGAAGTTCTGGCTTTAGGAAGAGGTACCTGTTTTGCAAGCGTCCGTGCCTGGGACGGGGTGATGGGGCTGGCCTTACCAAGCACATCTTCAGGGACAGCTTAGTGATGGATGGGACAGTGTCCCCAGAGTGAGGATTTTGGTTAAAAGCAGAGGTCTAGTAGTACTATGACCTCCGGATGTCAGCAGAGGAGCCGGCAGTGGTGCTGCAGCTGCCGTTCGAGGGTTAAAGCCACCCGTCTGTCATCAGTATGGCTCCTCGGTGGCATCCACACAGGCTTAGGGCTTGATTGAAGATGTTGCTGCTTTCAATCTGCTTCCTGTCCACACTAACACCTCATGGACTTTTTTTACTCGGGAACAAAGACAGAGGGACTTAACCTTTCTGCAGCGTGCATATTGGAAGCTGTATCACAGATTACATGCTGTAATAGACACCTGGCTAAATCCCTACAGAGGATTATAACTTGCATTTTCAAACTGGTGAAAGCTGCTGAGGTCAAACAGGCCAAGATTTTAAGAAGGAACAAAATAAATTTTCAAGAAGCAAGTCACAGCAATGGATTTTTATACTGCTGCCTGCAGGTAGTTAGCTCAGATGCACAAGAAATAAATACATTCTGACTCACGTCAGAAGCGAGGTTGTGCAGTAAATTACTGCATTCAAGTCACACTTTTAAAATAATAGAGTATTTCTGTTTTCCTTTCCAAGAGATCATTACATGTAGTTTGCTTGGTGCCATGCAGTACATTGTAGACGACTAATTAGGCAGTAATAGCTAATCGCAGCAATTGCCCTAATGCTTACATTTTGCGTGTGGTTTCTAACCAGGAATTGCTTGTTTACCATGATAGAGCCCGATTATGAAACCTTTCATTGGGGGAGATTACTCATTAGGTGTTGTCCTGCGAAGGGCAGACAGTGTGGTGCAGGATTGGCAAGGCACAGAATCTGTCGCATGATAATTGATGTTATCAAACTCATGACATCCATTAGCTGGTTTGAGAGCACCTCGGGCAGTGTCTGCAGAATTATTGCTGTGATGGAGACAGGCATGGCTGTAGACAAGAACATTTTACCATCAGTAGCCTTTCATCACTGTAGTGACAGCATTTTAAGTTAAAGTGATTTAAGTTAAGAAAGAAAAAGTGCTAAAATCTCAGTGAAAGATTTGATGGTCTTTTGCAGAGCTCCCAGGTGAGAGGCATGTGGATGGCCAGGCGAGCACTTTGAACTCTGAGCTGCAGGCTGAACAATACACATTCTCCAGAACCAGCAAAAAGAAAATAAAAGCATGTTTAAATCAATAACTTCTGGGGAGACTTAAAAAGATAAAACCAGGGAGGATCTGACTCGCCAAAAATAAATAATAATGCTTGACAACTTTGTGCACTTTTAAGCTTGAAAGTGCATTGCAGATTATGCCCCTGATCCTGCAACAAACTTGGTGCAAGCAGGCCCTGAAAATTCGGATTTTGAATAGATATTTAAGTCTCTAAAGATCTGGCACTTTGCCTTGTGGAACACAAACCTAGCTAATTAATCTTCATGACAACACCTCCATGAGGTATGCGATCCTATCCCGAATTTACATATAGATGCAGAATTAGAGAGAAATGGTTTTGAATGGTGAACTCAGCAATCTCCGATTATATTGTATGGTTTCTTCCAAGGCCTTTTGGTAGATTACGTGAAGGGATTCTTGGCACTCAGAGTAGCTCTCAGATTCTTAGATCACACCTCTCCCCAAGGATATGAACTGAAAATGAACTAGGAAAACATTTTAATATTTGCATCACCAAATGCACTGGTGCATTTGGCAAATGCACTTAATTCCTAGTAGAACATTCTCTCTTTTTAGTTGCTTCAGTTACTTTTTGGAAATGCTTTTCAATTTATTTTATGAGGCAAATGGAATTTTGTTTTCTGTAATATCCTCTAACCTGTTTTTTGGGGAAAAGCCTATTTATTCCTCGTTAGTAATTCTATGCTTCCAGGGATATCTTTGACTTGGCAACCTTGCTCATATTATTTTGACGACTTGATCATTCTGGCATTAACAGTACCTCAAGGTGTATCTACTGGCATCGACCCAGGTGTGGTTTTGTTATTTCAGAAGCCCAATATTGGTGTTTTCCTCTTGTATCAGCAGGTATCTGGAAATATAATCACTTTCCTATTTATAGCTTTTGCAGTGTCATGAGGTACATAACGCTGGGACCTCATCACGCTGAGTTCTGGCTGAACAATGCAGCTATCGCTCCAAGAAAATCTGGGTTTCATTATACAACAGATACATATTTGGGTTTGAGAAAATGAAATCCCGGGGGACGCAGCAATCACATCACCTTGGTGGTGACAGGGGGAATCAGGGTGCTGAAAACACTAAAAAAAATCTTTTTTCTTGCTTTCTGTGGGTATAAATTACTGTGTTCAGATTTTTGGTCCACAAAAGCAATCTGTGGATAGCAAAAAGTCTGAGAAACATGCTGTGAGAGTGGGGTGGGCCTGGCAGGCCTTATCAACTCTGACCAGCCCCACCGGGGCCCCTGGCCTGGGCCCCATATAAGCTTAGGCTGGGGCCTACCTCTTGCTTTGTCCCTGGGGGGGGCTTCAGGCCTGTGCTGTAGCTATGCCTCCTACTGCTCCTTCTCCTCCTAATGGGGCTCCTTTGTGACCCTGCTCCATCCCCTTGCTGTGTCTGGGGCTCCTGGCTGTGCTCAGGCTGTGTGGGAGCACACGGCTGGTGCTGGGGTGGGCCTCTGCTCCCATGTGTGCCCCTATGCTGGGTGACTTCCCTAGCACTTGCTGAGGGGTACGCAGTGAGTGAGAAGATGGATGTAACTCAAGGCTCGTGATGTGAGGAAACTGGAATGTCGCAGTCTGGGTGGGCTCCTGCACTGTGCTGCTGAGGGTGGACCCCTATGCCCTCCCACATAGGGCAGGGTGCTCACCATGAGCCGCTCGGCTGGTGCTTCCTCTCAATGGGTGAGATGTGTGCAAACAGCAGGAGGTTCTCATCTAGTAGATAACGTAATGGAATAAGTAACTCCATGTAACCAGTCCTGTGTTTTAGTTTCACACAGACAAACTGAAGAAATGTGCCTTGCAGTAGTAGTGGAGGCAGGTGGGACCTGATGGCCACGGCTCCTGTGGAAGGTTGCTCTCAGCATTCTAACTGGCTCCCAAGGAAGCTTCATCTTCTGCCCTGTGGCCCCTACTCCTGCGGTAAGGGTTTCCTTGTTTTCCTGGAGGACAGCTCCTGAGTAACATCTGTGGAAGCTCACACAAAGTATTGATGCTGTGACACCTGGCGATTGAGTACCTTCAGATACAGGGCAAGGATTTCAACCTGATTTCTGTGTAAATCAACTGAAGTGAGCAGGAGAGTGCTGATGTGGTCTTTACTACTATAGCGCTCAGGGCAACCCCAAATTCAGTTACCCAGACAGCTATTTATGTAGACCATGTGTCACAGCCCCAAAACCAGTCAGTCATGCACAAACTCCTGTGTGAGGCTAGAAATGAGCAGTATAGATACAATTAAAAATTCTCAAGTTATTGAAACATGAACATACATTTTTGTAAAGAGTTAAATGACAACTAGATGGTTGTAGATCTCTCTGGTAAAGGAGAGGATTAGCATGACTCTTTGTTTAGATTTTAAAGGGTGTTCCAGTGAAAACTGTTTTCACTGAGCTTTTACTGGTTAGTTATATCTTCTTAGGGTAAGATTTTGGCTATAATAGGATGGGCTTACACTGTACTTGAAAAAACTTCTGTCAATATATCTGAACTAAAACTTTCTGTCATCAAATTGCCACTCAAACAGTTTAATGATAATGTTGCATGTGGTATTTACTTATTGAGAAAGATGCACCAAACCTCGCATTTTTTTATTCTATTTGCCACAGTATTTTTCAGCCTGGAAGGTTTGTAAAACACTATGTAACTCATTAACATAGCTTCAATAATTATTGGATTGTCCCCCAAAGTGGACTCTCGTAGCTTTTTAATAGCACACAGCTCATCTAAGGTGTCCAACTATTCAGAGTGGAACTGAAGACTGCTGTATTTGACTTAAACTTCAAAGGTATTTCACATGAGCAGAATGCAAAAATGTATAGTATAAAATAACAAATAATTCTTAAAGTCTTTTGCGCCTACTCCTGCTGTGTCTAAGAACAGAGTAATAAGAAAAGTCCACATTAGTACAGGCAGTTACTATGAAGCAAATAATATGCAAAAAAACTTTTTTAAAATAACATCCACTTAACCTCAGTATTAATGGCTTCTGTGCAGGACCAAACTAGGTAGCGAAGGTCTGAAATGCTAGTGTCACAGTAGGACTATGTAAAAACAACTCCAACACTTATTACACGTGGTTCGTACACAGCTCAAGTTACCTGTTGGGCTTGGCTGACTGAACAACATGATAGGTAATATGCTTTATAATTAGGGCTTAATAATTTGGCAATTTTCAGATTCAGCGAAGCTCAAATTACAGTTACAGAGCAGTATCACACAGTTTTGAACGGGTGGTTTGAAGGCGACATTTGTAAGGGTGGGTGTGAGGCTGCACGTATGCGGATACACAGAGGGATCCCTTACTTGCCTGCTGCCCTACCTTTTCCTCCTGGCACAGCAAAACAGACCAAGGGCTTCTAGCCACTCATGCTGATTTTACGCACAATCAGAGAATAAGGTTACTCTTTAAAACTGCACAAATTTAACTCTTCTGCATTTGGAGAGGGGTCTTGGAAAAAAGCGGGACAAAAAAATTTCAAAAATCTGCTTGTGGCACTTCTCTTTCCAGTCCAGCGACTTCCAGTGGGTGCACTGGAAAAATCTCATTCCTTCAGTGCTGCACCTTGGCTGTGGGCTCAGCCCTGCCTCAAGCCAGCACTAGCCTGCAGTCGGGCCGTGTGCTACTTGCTCAGCCCTCTCCCTGCTCACCTCCCCCGCACTCCAGCTGGGGACCTGATGGGTCTTGGAACTGGCACCTTCCCTCCAAGGACTAATTCCCTTCAAACCCGGGAGACCCAACCTTTGTGCCTAGCAATTATGCTGCTGTGAGGTGAGCTGGATGAGAGGGTTGATGTGTCTAGAAAGCAAGCACCTTTTTCCCCAGTTGTGGTTTTCCACCAAATCAATGATCTGATGTGCTGTTTGGCCAGATGAGTGTGGATACAGCCAGAAGGGATGCGACAGCTGGGGACGGACGGGAAGCAGTGGAGATAGATTGACTGGCTTAAGGGCAACATGAAAATGCACCCTAAATGGTGAACAAAGAGCTAAATTCTGCCTGTGCTGTCATACTTATCTGTTAAAGGGTCATTTACATATACTAACAGCTACTTCTATGCGCAAGTGTTATTTATGCCATAAAAGACTATTCTGGGGGCGTAAATGTGTACTGGACTTGGGCACAACCAGTTTTGTCCCAGTAAAATGACTTTCACTACATATGTCATCCCAAGGCATCATTACGATTTCATTCTTACAAGGGCAGTGGGATTTAGGACACCGAATTCAGATTATTTCCTCTCCTACAGATGTAAATGTAACATCTGCAAATGCTACTGTGGTCTGCACTGAGGGCATTTCGGTTGGAATCTCTACAATCAAATGCAGGTACAAAGAACTGTATTTTTTTTCTACAGGCAGTATTTTTTTCTCTATGTGTATATAAGTGCGTGAGCACGCTTTGGATTTTTTTCTGTGCTTCATGTGAAAACATTATTCTTTCCTAAAAGTGATGTAATTCTGGAACTGTAGAACAGGCTACATCTGGGAAGAACAGCTGAGTTTGATGGAAGCTATGTTACACTATCTCATTGTGACTGTAGGTTTTACGTCTTACTCTGAGTACTTGGCAAACTGTCATGATGAAGACTGAGTTCCCAAAATGCACTGTATCGAGCTATTCTGACTGACACCAAGTTTATATAAAACTGGTTTCGTGCACCAAAACACACAAGTCCTCGAAGTTAAAAGGGGAAATAACAAAGCCAAACCCCAAACCTAACTGGCTTTGTAAAGACAGAGTCCTTGTTTCAGTATTCACCCCCAGGAAACAGATCTTGCATTTATTACCCATTAATAATTTCCACCAATTTAAAAGAGGCTATCTGCCTTCCTAAATGTGCAGATACAACAGACATTCTGCATGATCTGTGGGGTACTGAGTATGAATGATGGCAAGACAGAGAGCAGAAGGATACCAAATCCTTCACGGTACTCATTAACGTTTGCTTGTGACAAACTACTGTTGGCTTTAATAGTTTTCCTGGCGTGATTCCTGTGGGAGACTTTTAGACTGCTAGACAGGATTCCAGAGTAGCTGCAATAGTTAAATACCTCCTGTCAAATGTGATGCAAAACAGAAAAGAAGTATCTCAAGTTTTGCTTTATTTTTTCCAAAATTAGGTAATCTTCTTTAAAAGGTCTCATCAAATACCTGCACAGGCTGCACCAAGTAACGTGTGTATCTGTGGGAGCATCACCAAACCAGTAAGTTGATGTTTTAGTAATCATCACAATGAGACAAACACAGAGTGCAAATCCCCCAAATCCGAACAATCTTTCACTTTGTTATCAATACAAGCAGACAGCTTTGCTAAGCCCAGACAGGTTGTTTTCCCCAAATAGGATATTTCACATACTATCACGCCAGTTTTAATAGGCTGCCCGTGAAGCAGGATGTAGTAACGTAGTGTACTTGCTATGACTAAGAACAGCAAATCTGTGTCACTTAGAACTATAAGAAAACTTGCTCAGTCCATGTTTGTGTACTGTTTTGCATACTACTTTTTAGCTGTAAATCTCGCAATGACTTCCAAGCAGGCACGTTCAGCTGCCCACCAAGATATAGCTGGCGGAGATCAGAGAGAGGTGAAGTCATTAGTGGTCAGGCAAGTGATGGCTAAGCCAGGAATAGACCCTCTTCCTTTGCCCCACAGGCCTTTTTTCCAAAGAGAAATTTCTTTTTTGTCTCTGTATTAATTCTATGACTAACGCCCTAGAGAAAAACTGCTGAGCCAAATAAAAGGGCCTAAAGAGACAGAAGAAATTCTTTTCTTGTTGGGGATGTCTCAGCTGTGCTTCTGGGACTGTCTGCATCTGTCGGCACTGTTCATACCAATCCAGAGCGTTATTGATTCTGTGCCCGTGGATTTCATGCAAAATTGTATTTCTACAATACCCGTAATCTTATTTCTGATTCTTAATGTCAGCATTGTTTTTGACAATTTCTGACCTGCTCGGTTATTGCCGGTGTGTCTGCTGCCATTTTTAATAAGCTTTAGAGCTGGTGGATTAACACTGAATGTCAATCACCACAATTAGAATTGCTGATGTTATGCAGAAACACTGCTTTTAATATATAAAAGAAATCTTTCACGCTATTGCCACAGAATCTGTGCTCATTTCTGTTGTATTTGATAATTTTTTTGTTACAGCATTCCCAGGCTTGGAGGACCCTTGCGTGTATGTGAACCACTTAAAGGAAGAGTGAAATGAAACATAAACAAAAATGACAATTGTAAGTGAAATCCAATTTCACCTCATTTCTCTTAAAAGGTGGGCTACGTTGTTTTCCCTTCATTCGTGTTTGTCGGGATGATAAAATAAATATTTCTAATGAATCACAGTGCATACCTACATGAGGTGGAATTGTTATAGAAACAAATTTAAATGTTGAATTTTATTATAGAGTGAAGGGACGTATTATTAGTATTCACAGTGAATTGTGTGATGCCTCTGCACAGTCAGATTACAGCACATGGTGCTTTGAAAGAGAACGAAGACACTCATCAAATCCACATTAGGGCATTGCACCAATATAAGTAATTCAATCAAAAAACCACACCGTATCTTTTGAGGAAGGGTTGCAAACTTTGTGATAAACTGGTAATTTCTTCAGTTCTGTGCTGGAGTTTGTCATGTAATTTCCTTTATTACGTACATCCATAATAAAAAAATAATGGCACAGGTCTCAAAAATATACCATCCTTCCCTAAAATAATGCGTACAGAGACTGTTAGCTGCAAATTTACACTTCAGGTATGCTACGTGCCTGCACTGACTCCTAACAACCTGTCATTTTCAGAACTTATTTCAACACAGCATATTGAAATTTGGAGAATCCCCACTGGCTGGATGGCAGGGAAGGGGGAAGGAAAGCAGCTGCTCCTTTGTCCCACAACAGGGGTGTAATGCCTACATGATCCCTGCCACTGCCTCTCGGGCTCTGATGCCTCAGGTGGGAGACTCAGAACAATGGGAATTGTGGATAAAACCAGTCCCCATTTCATGGCCTCAGTTACTGTCCCAAATGACAGAGTACATGTCTGAACGAGAGAACCTTCTCGCTGAAATAAAACATGAGCATCTCTAAGTGCAAGATAGGCTTATGATAACGTGTAAAACCTGGAGTTCACGCACCAGATGAAGCAATTCCCTTCAACTCAGCCACACTGGCTTATGGAGTTTTCTGTAATGTAATTCAAACCTGGAGATGAAGAAGATTCTTTCACCCTGAAGCTGTGGTGATGCTGCTGCAACACGAGGTTCTACTTTGAGCCTCTGCATTTTAACCAGGAGGAGTCATTGGCACGTAAATTGGGCTAGCTCAGGAAAGCCTGTTGTATGAAGAGGGCAGCCTGGGCTGTGTAGTGATGCTTGGCGTTTTCACGCTATGTGGGTGTTGTGCTGCCAACTCTTTATCTGTGCTGTTCACCCTCTGCCTAGATTAAGCCAGGGTGCGTATGCCAGGACAAGACAATCTTAACTCATGATCATTGTAGAATTAATACATGCTAAAAAATTTAAATTCTAGTAAGCATTAAGTGGAGGAGCTTCTCACAAGGAGAGACTGAATGGAATTTTTCTATAATGGGGAAAAAAATAGCCTTTCTACAATTGCCTGCTGGGATGCCTGAAGGTAAATTTAAAGGACAGGGATTCCTTTTATCCTAATACATTTCAATCTATCACAGAGTAAGTTGATAAGAGAAAATCTAAGTATGTTCCGTTCCAATGCCCCACCCTGGCAAGTAATAAATTACAGCTTATTATGTTCCCTATCAGTTCTACCCATCACAGGCTTGTCTTACAGAAGATGTGATAGAGAAACACCTTGGATAAAGTAATGCAATTAACTGCTGCCATTGAAATCTAAAAAATTACATTTCCTTAGCCCAGCCTGCCTAGAGGTTCAAACATTTTTCAGTAAAAATGCTGTTTAATGACTTGCCAGCAGACTGTAGGACTACTTTCCAACAGACTCTGCGTCTTGCAGTGGTACAGGAAAGGCCAACACCTGCATCAGCTGCCCGCATGCTGGCTGCATGGCCCAGAGGTCAGGGATGCCAAGGGCAGGAGTGTACCAGGACAGCCCAGCTCCATCTCCAGTGACATCAGTTCCCAAATGCTCAAATACACCTCTGATGTAAGATGCTTTTTTGGCTGGATAAGGCAGCACCCGAAGCCACAATGACAGATATGGTTGTTGGTTATAGATATTCCTACTGTTACTCCATAATTTAGACAATACAGTGCTGTTCAGTATTTAAAGGGAGTTTTATGTCCCAGTTTGTACTCAAAGAGCTGTATGGAGTGCACTTACTGGAATGAAGAACAGCTGTCTGTAAAATGAGTCACTATTTGCATGAGTGCAAAAAGAAAAGGCCTCAGAGGTGGCGAGGTACTCTTTTCTCCGACACAGAATTCAGGGCTGCACAATGCTACAAACCAAAGCCACATGCCTCCTTCTCTAAAGATACGCAGCACTTAGATATTTTATATAAAACCACTTTGCATATACCATCTGAGTTTTTGCTAGGCCCTAGTAGTGTGTTTCCAGGGTAAGAAGCGGCATAGCTGTGCTTATAGCTATGTCTTTAGACAGCGCACAAAACTGCCCTGTTCAGCATGGCCATCTGTGATATGTTAATAGAAAAATTAAAAAAAGTGAAAGCAACTTCAGAAGACTTACATCCTTAGATTTCTTAATTTTCATTTCTCCTACTTTCTGATTGGACGTTTACTGCAAGTGCTGCAATGAAATCAATGTTAGCTGAGGACTGAAGTCAACAGAGGGCTCTAGATAATTTTATATGGATTTGAGATTATTTCTGTGAACTTTATGTAGCATTTGAGTACATGATTTAAATAACTAATACTTTACGTGGGCACTTGCTGATTGAAGAAGTTGGCTAACAGTTAAAATGTACGTAAGAAGAAGGCAAGCCTGTTAAGTTACCTTTGATTTTAGTAACTCTTAGTGACATACTAAGGCTATTTTAAATTACTTATTAGTGCAATGTATTCAATAAGCAAGCTGAGAGGGACTTGTCTTTGTCATAGAAGCTGTTAAAAAAATAATCTGCTGTTTATCTCCTCCTTGCACACATTTGTGACTCTCGCCATCTCCATCGCTATAGGTACCTGTATGTGTTTTGGAACACAGTATTGACTAGCTTTAGATTATAAAATCAATTCCTCCATCTGACATTATGCCCAGTAAAGTTCTTTTCTAAAGCTCCAATATTTCTTAGACTGCTTTTCTAGACTTAATTTTGTAAACATCACTTTGCAGATGTAAGAGCTGTAAACTTAAGAGTTACAACAATAAATATTTCAGTTTAAAAACAGCTTGAACTCTGGCTTGGCATTTTCTTGTAGGGTCCTGTACTCCTCAAACCCAGAGAAGCTCCTTGTATATATGTGGGTGACTGCAAACCTGGTGGTTGCCAAAATTTTGGTTATGGTTCTCAAAAGTAGGAACTTCTGAGGGTTTTTTTTGGTGTGTCTGCAAGCACGTAAGAAAACCATTTAAAATTGTATGTTGAATATATGAAGAGGTATTTAAATATTTATTATGTTATAAAATAACCTTATGCCACAGAAAATATTTTATTAGGACTTTATGGTTTGATTTAAATTCTCTGAAGTTCCTTTCAATGAGGCAAATCCTATCCTGAGATTCAATTAATTTAATTCCTAGTCAAGAATTCACTGAAACCAACAGATGTTCTTACTGAATAAAACCTGAATAGCAATTGAATAAAAGCTCCAGGAGGTATCCCAGCACTTATGAGGTCTCAGATCATCCTGTCACTTCCCAGCCCCGTGTACATCGTGCTCCTCTGAAGCTGGCCTGCTTTGCCGTCAGCTGCTCTCCCCTGATGCAAAGTGACTTGTGCCAGTTTTTGAGTGAGAAAAACTGAAAATCGCGGCTGTGCTCTGGAGCTTGGGGATGGGCAGGGCTGAGGATGGGGAGCCCATGGGACTGGGGAGCAGAGGCCACAGCAGATAAAAAGGCATTAAAAAGTGTGCGACTCCAGCAAATCTGAAGAGTAACTGTGTTTCTCTGGGTGTAAGTCATGCGTGTTTCTAGCAGTGTTTGCCTTCTCAGGTATCACCTTCTGTTAATTAAAGGAATGCTTTATAATAGAACAGCTGTCAGAGATGATATAATTGCTATCACTTTGATATCTTAATTAAATTCCACCGCAGGCTAGAAGTCCTTCAGGGCACCTTCATTTGAGATGCTTGATGTTTGTCAGTCACCATCGTGAATGGGATTTCGTTTGTTCCAGCATCACCATCAAATGCATGGCTTTATCAGCCAAGTCTAGGCTAGCAGGGCAAAGTCAGGCATGGGCCGATCTAACTACAAGGGATAAACCAACTGAAAAGCAGATCTGGGGAGGTTCTGACTAGCTTTCCTGCAGTAACGAAGCTCATCAACCTGCAGGGTAAGTAATGATGCTCAAATTCAGATTTTGTACTGGATAGCCCACATTTGCTGTTAAAAAGCAGATCATATGCGAAAGACAGGTTCTGAACTTGGTGTTTCTCATCCTGCTATTCATTCCTATCTGCAGCTGAGGAGACGGCTCCATTTTCAGCTGACCTTGGGCTCCAAGAGACAGACTGTGTTGAATACCATGGGTCTGTGTGAAAAGTTTATCGTTCACTTACATTAACAAGATTACTATACTGGTCTAAGCTAAACAGAGAAAAAACAAAGCAGCTTTCCTCTGGGCTGTTGAATGCATGAATTATTCCTACTCGTTTACACACTGGTAGTGCAGTAGCGTATCCGGAGTGGTGTGAGCTCATGGCCTGCTGAGGAACAAAGCCCAGAGGGACAAAGACAGCCTCTGCCCTGGGGCACTCCCTGTCGTAGTTTGATACCTCTGATTACCACATTTATTAATTTGTTAATGGCCAGCAGCTCTTCTGTCACAATCATGATGACACGCCGGCCACACACTGGTCTGAGCAAAGCGCGCGTGTTTGCTTGTTGCTGCACCTTGGAGAAGGGGATGCAGAGCAGTGACATCCTGCACTCCTGAGTAAATCAGGAGCAGGAAACCTTCAGGAAACCGTGCAAGGAATCACAGGAAGGTTAGGCCTTGTATGTATTTAGTGCTGTTAATGGCATTTGGGATGGACAGGTCCTTCACGTGTCCCTCTTAACTCCCACTAAAGACTGTGGGAATCTTTGCAGAGATTAAAATTGAAGCAGATTTGCTGCAAGATGCTGAATTATGTAAACAGCAGCAAGAGTCTGTAAGATGAAATAACAGGAAAAAGATAAAGAAGGGACACACTGGGTTCAGTGGGGGATACTGCAAGTAGAATCAATCTCTTAATGGTGAATAATTGTAAAGGTTAAAAGAATGATGTTATTGCGAAAGCAACGTACCCTTCCAGTCATCGCAGATGAGGACTTCTCTCCCACTGTGTTTTATTGTTTGGAATTATTTTATTGCTGGACTTCATGTAAAATTAATTATTCCTTATTATATCTGCATTTAAAAAAACCCCACCAATTATGAAGTATGACATTTAAAATAATTCACCAAGTGAGTTTAATTAAATTAGGACTAGACAAAATGTTCTACAAATAGAACTGCTGCTTTAAGAGCTGGCTGCAGCATGCTGCCTGTGCAGTGTTAGCAGAACAGGCAGTAATGATGCAAGCGTGCTTTGGGAACCAAACTTCTCTGAACTGCCGAAATACCAATAATAATTATGTAAATACCAATAATAATAATAACTACATGTGAGAGTGATCTTGTAAGAAAATACACCATCCAGCCATAAAAGTAGCCCCCAGAGTCCAGTCTCCTTAGTGTTTCATGCTTTGTATTTTTAAAATACTTCCTAAGAGCAGCAGTAGCATAAGTCAAGTTGATGGTGAGAAGGCTACATGAAGGATTTATCTGGGGTTTTGAATCTTTAGTAGATGAATAAGAAGGGCTGGGGAAGGCTTACTTCATTTTTGTAATGATCCAAGCCAAGTACTTGCAAGGACAGTACTTTTCCCTTCTCTCAGTACAGTTGCTTTTCCCGTTTTAGGAGAAACTAATTTTTCCCACACTTGAAACATAATGCAGATAAAGTTACATAAAAAGTAGATTCTGTGCTACATCCCTAAACTACTCCAGAGCTTGATGGGGGGATCATCCTGGATAGTATTAGTAGTGGCTGAATAAAATCTCTGGAAAAATACACGTTTACTGTGCAGTGCTGTGACAACCTCGGTAGAATCTGGAGTGTATTGCTTACATTCTCATCTTTAATGAAACATTATGGGAAATCTGTGTAAATCAGGACTACGTGGGAATAACTTTTGTGACTTTGTTAAAGCTACAGTAAACCGAAAAATTAGGAGATTAAATCCTCAAGCATCCTACAGTGTCATTAATGAAAATCAATTTTCTCTGAAAAAAGCATTTAGACTTAAGAAGCTAAAGATTTTGATACTCAAATACGTGTAAACTAAATGATGTTTTGGTTCCCTGACCAATCACAAGGGATGCTGGTACCATTACTGGGATTTTCACTTGTTCCATAGCCACAGAATGGTTAACTGCTGCAGAAGTGGAAAATTTCAGGGACAGAGGAGCAGCACTTAGGCAACACTTTTCCTGAGAAGCATTTCCTGACACATGCTGTTGCAAAACTTCTGGCCAGAGAATAAAATGTGAATTCTTTATTCACAGCTGAGAGGCTTTACTCCCCAAAGTAGCCTCCCTGAAGTCACTGCAGCTCTATCTGAGAGCTGATTGTGTGAACTGCATGTGATGCTGGATAAATGGGATCAGTGACCAGAGTGTCGTGGGAATACCTGCTTACAGGAATCCAGCTCCAAGGCACTGCAGTCCTTAATCCTGCATTTCTACAGGTAGGCTTTGGGGTGTGTCCTTGGACAAGAAAGCAGCCTGAAGAGAAAGTCATTTGGGGTGTGTGTGTGGAAAAAAAGAGTACAACTGAATTTTGTAACAGGTTAGTGACAACTGTGGGCAGCACTGGGTAAAACAGAGAGGTGATAATGGTATGAAGCAGGAAAAGAGGAGTGTGAAGAACTGAGGTCATCAGAAAAAAAAAAAAGGCAGAAAACAATTGAAGTTTAAAAGAGACAACCTTTAGTTACTGTTTTCCTCCTCCTTAATCCTCAATTATCTCAGGTCATTCCCTGAATGTAAAAGCCACAGCCAGGTCTGTCTTTCCTACATGGTAAGGAGATACTGGGAGTCCTGCTTGTTCCTCTTGAAAATCCATGATGGAGAAGGGATGCTGTTAATGCAGTCCTACTTATTTCTTTGCTAGGAGTGTGCGCAAGGTCCCACTTATCAGACATAATGAGTAGCCATTATAATCAGCAACAAAAAGCACAGCATTTCACCCATCCTTAGTCCTAGCACAGTGGATATGCTCACATGGGAAAATCAGGGAATAACTCCAACACAAAGATGCCCACCTATGCCAGGGAGACTCCAGCCTGTGTTGGTAACATTAACACTGAAAGTGAGAGTAATGGGATCACACGTTACCTGGTTCCCAGAGGTCTTGGAACCTCATCCTTCCCATTTTTTAAAGTATTTTTTAACACAGTCTGACTGGCATAACCACAGCCCTGCACATTACATAAAATCACACTTTTGTTTTGCTGTGTATGAGGCAAAGAATCAAGCTTCCAGAATGAAGGGAGCAGCCTATCTACCGTGAGGAATTTTGCACACAAGATGAAATGCATAAGAAAATAAAAGGTCACTGTGTTAAGATGGGTAAAGAAAATGGGATGGAGAAGTGCTGGATTACAAAAACAGTGAATTACCATTTAGTCATTTTCCCTACTACCTAATTTCCTCTCAGTCCTCCACCTTAGTGGACATTACGCTAAATGACGGAACAAGTGGTAAAGACCAGGACAAGAACTCACGCAGAACAGCCAGGAGTGCAACTCTGTAAGTCCTCCTTTTCCTCCTCTCTTTTCTCCGAAAGTCTAAAGATGCTCTTGTAAAGAATATACGTTTGTGAATGAGAAGCAAGCTCTTCATGGAACGTGACCATTTTTATGGCTTGCAATGTTGAGTAAGTTCACTTAATATGCTATTTCTAAAACCAAATGCATGAGAAGGAGAAGTATGAGGTAGAGCAAATGCAGTAAGGAGGATGTACACATTCTCACTGACAAGCTGGTGGTCTGGTTCACTGACACTGTGTTTCTCCAGCATTAGGCAACTCCAGCAGGCCTGTCTACTGCAGAGTTTGACAAATAAGTCTACCTGGTGCCTCTAAAATATATATTTTTTTTCAAATGAGGAAAAGATCTCAAAGTTTAATATCAATTACGCACTGGATGGCCCAGTGTGTGGGCATGCACTAATCACTGCATCAGGGCAGGTATCACTGTACAGAACTTTGTTTGCTAGATGCAAAGATTTAGTGCCAGGTCAAAACTAAGGTATGTTAACTATTTGTTTGGAGCTATTGTGTCATCACCACATCTAGTACCCTCTACCTGACCGTTTGTCTCAGCCTAACTGCTAAAAAGAAAAGGGTCTTCATACTCAGGAACTCTAAACCCTTTCTGACTGGAGCTGCTACTGGCTCCACCAGGAAAACTTGTAGGAAACAACGCTCCTGTCGGCGATACTAAACCCTTGAATGCTTGCTAAGATCTTTCATCAGGCTCTAGTGGTCATTGTGAATTCTAAAGCAAACATTTCATTTTCTGCTTTATTACCCCTCAATAGAAGTAAAGAAAGAAAGGTGCGTTACACAAGTGAACAAAACCAAACTTCATGTCTGTTGCAAAGTTATACACAGCCTTAGAGCTTACTCCTATTATTATTTAAGCACCATATTGCAAGGAAATTTTAAAGTATTTAGAGCAACTATAATTGCTGTGGTTTGTTTTGTTTAATTTTTTGCTTTTCTTTTCAGCATCTCATACTTTTGTCGTTGTAAACAGCTATTTATGATCATGTGTTTGTTGTTTGGACAACAAAGGATGAAGAACAGGTGAGGAAATGTGGACTGAGAGTCCATTTGGTTAATTCATGCATTTCAAGATGCCTACAGGAGACAAAAGAAAACATAACTGTTTGCGTTTGCCTTTAACCTTCACCAGGTCCAAGGACATGCCCCAGCTGACTTACATTTGAATTTATTCTTTAAGTGCTTTAAAGCTAATGTGCCTACAAATACGTGTAAAATCTTCCAGGTGGTAACTGGAATGTTGTGCTTTTTTCCACAGGAAGCCTCGTATTCCCACTTCTGCCTCAATCCAGCCAGTTTTTAGAAGCATGAAGCAACTCGTGTTTGCCTGCAAAGTCTGGGTCACAATGACGAGATTCAAGGCACGGAAACTCGGATTTTCACAAATTGCGTGATGGGTACAGCAAGGATTCAGGTGGGCTCTTCTGTAAATGATTGGTCTCACCTACACAAATCTGCCGACTGACATTTTCCTGTATGCTTTTTAATTTCTTTCCCCTCACTGTAATGACGAGAAATACATCAGTGCCTAAGGCTACAGTACTATCTCTAGACACTGGCACTTTAAAATAAATGTCTGGTTTATGCACCTTCTATTTTCTAGCTTGGTATTAATGCAGACGTATGTTGTGGCTTCTTGGTGTGGCAGGGGTAGGGATCCTCACTTATCAGTGTCCCTGCCTGGCCTCAGTATGTTTGCAAATGTTGAAGCCTAGAAGATGTTTTCCCTGCAGAAACCACAAGGTAAATGTAACAAGTAATCAATCTTCTGAACAGCAATCAGGAAACCTCTTAACGAACATCCTACACAAACACAATAATTAATCTAAGCTATGACCTGAATAGCAATTAATATAATCAGCTCCAAATGGTATACCTACTGTACTAATTTTTTTGGCTGTCATGGTTAGGATGTTATAAGCAATAGAAACATATTGGTTTGTTTCGAAGAATACAAATTTCAGGAGGGAAGGGTGACCACAAATGTTTTATGCAGATCAGGTTGTTTGTTCCTATGCGTTCAGACTGAAGCAAGACACAACATCAATGTCAAAGCAGAACGAAAGGATATATATACTTAGAAACTAAACCAAAAAAAAAACCACCCCAAGCCACCAAACCTACCACAAAATACCCAGTCCTCCAACCACAAAACCTCAGACAAGCTCTGTGAACATTAAGTGGCAGAAAGAGAGATGTGTGTGGGCACTGGTTCAACATAGGCCGTGTAAACTGAGCTGTCCTTTATTAATTAGGAGGCTGTGTTGCTTAGAAACCCACAGGCTGGTCTTCAGCAGAAAGCCAGCTTAGTGCCATTGGACTCATTTAGTCCCGCTGAAGATAGGTAATGCAATTTTTTGGAGAATTCTCTGAATCAGTAAGTAACACCTAAAAATTTTAGTGACTTTTGAAAATCTGTTTCAAAGTCTGGTTCACATGGCATTCGTGAATGCCAAGGAAACAGGGCAGGAAGTTTCACTCCCCAGCGGGCAGGTCCGAGGCAGCCGTGCACAGTGACGTTTATGCGGCACTGCAGAGGTCTTATTGAATGGAAGTAAAGGTATTTCCCTAAGGATTGAAATATGGCACCTATCTTCCTGACACACTTGTAACAATCTCCTCTTTTACACAGCTTTTCTTTTTACAAACCCTAACTACCATAGTTGGAAATGCCTGAAGAAATGTGGCCGAAAATAAGCTCCTCCTTGTACAAATACAGGTGACTCTTACTGTCAGTATCAGATGGATTTAAGGATGGGATTTACTTCAGACTGTTTATTTATTTAGCTTGACTGTCATTTAAAAATGATGGGAAAGAAGAAAGGAATTCCTTTTCCCTGGTGGCAGCTCAAACTAGTTGAGATTGGGTGGATGCTCCCTAGGGACTGCCAAGAAATGTTCATCCTGACATTTCTCAAACGCCACTGAAATTGTCTTGTGAGTCATTAGATCCATCACTTGAATTTAACTCTGCATTATGCACGTTAGACGAGGTACATGACTAGGTAGGGCTGGCCAAAGGATGGAGAAGTCTGACAGGTAACCACTGAACAGTTCCATGTCAAGAAGAACACTGGTTGTTAATCACCTTGCTTATGACAAAGAAAATGGATGAGGAGCAATGGAAACAGAAGGGAAAAAAAAATCAGGCAATGAATAGGGTTGGAGAGAGGAGTGGAATACAAGAACAGGATCATGGTGACGGTGGTGAAACACTCCAGCACAACTGATAAAACTTAACATCTATTTTACTGACGATTTTCTGCTCTTCTCTGTGTGTCTCCACAGACAGCTCTTGTTTTCACTTCCTCTACCACACTTCAAAACACATCTATATTTTCCTTCTCCATACAGTGTGAAAGTAAAAAACTTATTTTCCTAATTTCTCAGCCGCTGAAAGAACACCTGTTGCCATTTCCACAGTGGCCTACACTTTCTTCCCCTTCACCGAAGAAGGAATCAGCAACTCCCAGATTCAGTATTTTTGTCCTCCATTCCACAGAAAATGCCGGTTTTAGAAAACAAGCCTCTCCCTTCCCTCTGTCCTCCCATCTCACAGCGCCTGGCCATTTCCTTTGGATATCTTTGCGATGGCTCTTGTTAGTACCTGCCTCCCCAGTCCTGCGGGCACAGTTGCATCCAGGTCCCGCTGCTCCGGCAGCCACACTGTCCTCAGCCAGCCTCCGGGATCTTCTCCTCCGCGCTCAGAGGCATAAGGCAGGCAGATGGGCTCTCAGATGGCGATGGGGACAGCGAGGCACAGGATGTGCAGAAAGCGTCCCTTGCAGAGAGTGAATGGGAACAGACTGTGACAGGGGGGTCAGGCAGTTTCCAGCCGTGCTTTGAAGAGGACAGAAACTCGTGAAGGAATTTCAGATTTTAAAATCTGGGCTGTGAGCTGGATATCAAACTGAGAATTTTGAAATTTTACTTGGAAGAAAATCTACACTAATAATAATTCCTATGTCTAGCACAGAAGTTGTTAAAAATGTTGACACAAAACATTTCTATTTTGCTGGGAGAGGGAAGATGAAAAGAAAAAACAAAGTGGGATACACAGCAGCGAGGAACGGCAGCACCAGACAGGCCACAACTTTTATTTGTGAGATTTCATAGCTGTGGCAAAATCAACCCCACTTTTTATTTCAATAGATAACATCTTCTATTTAAAAAAAAAATCCAAACAACTCTACAGACTGTGTCTAACCAGCTCGGTTGTTATGGGACAAAGGAGCAGATTAAGTATGTGAAGGGTATCCCTGCTGGAATGGAAAATGCAAGTGCTGAGAAGGTAGCCAAGCCATATGAAAGCATACCAGCTGGGCTGGGACAGGAAAGGAGGAAGGTCAGGAACTCGGAAAAGAACGAAGATCAATACAGAAGTCTTGAGAGGAATGAATCAGAGTCCTACAGAGAAACAGAAAACTACCTTAGGTGAACCGTCAGAAGCAGCTGCCCATGCTAAAAATAATAGTGTTTGCTCTTTTGTTCAAGTTTCGTTCTTTTTCTTATTGCTTCTCATTTCCTTTCCTTCTCTGCTTTCCCTTGATTGATAACAGAAAAATAAAAATCGTGTTTTCTTTTTTGTTGCCTCTATATGCTATTGCAAAGCAGCTGAAATCTGGCAAGAGCAAAAAAAGCTAGAAAAATAAAAGATTAAAAATGTTAACGTATTCAGCAGCCAGGAAGCTGATCCCAAACTTCAGGTAACAGGTTCATGAAGATGTCAACTTTAAAGTTCAGATGGATCAACATTTCAAGTGAATTTTCTGCAGGGTTTTTAGAGAGAAAGGTAAGAAAGAAGGTAATAAAGCTGGAAGAAAGCTTTCAAGCTTCCTTTGGGCATGCAGTCTGCCCTGCAGCTCAGCTTAACTGGAAGAGATATTCAAATCGTCCAGATTTTTTCTTTCTGCAACTTTCTCAATTAGAAATGGTTTATTAATTAAGGGAAATATGTGAGAAACCCCACTAATAATCTTTCCTTCTGAAGAATGGCTTGCTTTCCCTAGACTTGGCATCAAGGGAGAGCTCCGATACCAACCCCAGGCTAGATGCAAGGCGCAGAAAGAAGAGGAGGAAACACATAGCTCATCCTGTCTTATCCCCTGCTCTCCCATTTCTCTGCCATTTCTGAAGCTTGAATTTTGTCCAAGTGCTTCCATAACCCTTACCAGGGTAGGGCCTGGATCACTGGCTGCTTCTGAAAAAATACTCATGTGTAGAGAAAATGAGAGCAAACCTGTACCATTTCTGGTAAAGGCACTGAGTTAGTCTGGATTTAACTCATGCAAATCAGAGCAGAGCATGGACCTGAAAGGCTGGAAAATAGTAATTACTGTACAAAAGGCAGGGTCGTGTTAAACGAAGATCTATACAGTCGCTTCATTCAAATCTTTAGCTCTAAGGAATCTTTGTATTCTTTCACAGTTGCAGCTGTGATGTGCCAGGAGATACGATGCATGCTGAAGACCTCAGCCATCAATTAGTAATAGGCGGGAATGAAAGATGAATATCTAACGTATGACTGACAGGGTCTCCAGTGAGAATGGCCGGGTGTTTTAAGTGCATGCCTGCATTTCTGGGGAAGACATGGCAAGCTGCTTGATGCCCACAGCAGTTGGCACTGAACAGTTGGCAGCTCCTTCATCTCCCTCTCAGGAGAGTGCCTGCTTTACACCAGGGCTTGGTTTCATCTTTAAATCTCGCACAGAACCTGCCACGGAGAATGACACTGATGGCTGGGGAAGAGATGTTCAGCAAAGGCACCCATGTCAGACGCGGTCAGAAAGAAATGCTGCCTGTGCGGTTGAAGTGACTGCTCAGAAATAGGTTAAACCCCCTGTGCTATGGTCACCCGTGGATGCGGTGGGGCTTGGGGGGCTGTATGCCTCTTGTACAGGCACAAGCTCCTGCCCCACTGTCCCCACAGCCTGTCCCCAGCCCCGGCACAGGAGCACAAGGTGGCAGGGGCACAGCAAATGGGGCTGCTCTCTGTGCTCCCCCTTCCTTACCAAGTACCTCCATTTAGAGATGTTTATATCTAAGATGTTTATATCTTAATGCTGTGAACATGCAAACGCAAGCGTGTATCATAGACCTGTCGACAACCTAAACCCTCAGATACGTAGATATCCTTCTAAATGAATGGCTTACATCATGTTTAGACACCTGAAATGAAGACCGGTGAAACTTTTCTATTAGAGGAGTTGTTTTGGATAAACACTTCACTACAAACAGCCAAAAGCCAGCAAGACTGTGTTCCTTATGTGCGTAGTAGCAGCTAACACACAGTGCAAATATATCTATTACCTACTAGCCACCTAAAGCTCTATCAGCACTAGTGATGAACCAGGCTGAATCTTATCAACGCAACTGCTTTGACACCAAGCCGCTTTTCTCACAGATAAAGTTTTCCTGGATTCTGCCAGGCTCTGCAATGAGAACTGGAGAAACAGGCAGGCCGGTGCACAAGCTCTGCACAAACAAGCACGAAGAAGCAGCCTGCGCTCGTCATCGGAGCTGCTGGCACACTCTTAACCTTCTCACCAACAGCTGTGAAAATAGACTTTCTTTCAGATCTGAAAGAAAAAAAAAGAACCACGGTTTTATTTTTTTCCTCAAAAAGTTCCCGTAACAGCCGTATGACCTTTTGGGGAACGCTATAGAAAATGGGAAAGATAATGGGTCCTTTGAAACAATGAATCAATGGGGGAACAGAAACAGAATTTGTCAGTGAAAAATTCTCTGACGTAATCCATCACCCTGATAAAATTTGCGCTCACTGTGCTAGGGAATAAATTGGCTATCGTGCTGCAGGGGGAGGGCCAGCAGTGCCTACTGTGGTCTTTAACTGGGTCACACAACTTGGGGTGTTTTGAGCTCAGCAATTTACATAAACGAAGAGCCTAATCCTGTGCATGCGGAGCTCTGGAGCAACAGAGAAAGCTGGGAAGAAGAAGAAGGAATCAGCCAACAAACCCTCCTGCATGGAAAAGAAAGGAGTGGAGGATAACTGGCTGTGCGTGCCACCGGCCAGGTGGCTGGCATGGCGAGCTTGGTGGGTACTGCTACGGGACTTTTCTGCTTGCCGGTCACGTTAAAGACACGATGGTTGTGAAGAAGGAAACCTGCACGTGTTGCTCCTCTCTGACAGATGTGAGATGTGGGAGATGTATTGGAAACTGTGTTACACAGTTGGTTTTTAGGCACGGTTTGTGGAATCTGGAAGTTAACAGAAGCACCAAAGGTAACCAGAGCTGGATGAATGTAGTGTGTCTGGGACTGCAAGTATTAGTCATAGAATCTTAGAACCATGGAATGGTTTGTGTTGGAAGGGACCTTAAAGCCCACCCAGTCCCACCCCTGCCATGGGCAGGGACACCCTCCACTAGCCCAGGTTGCTCCAAGCCTCATCCAGCCTGGCCTTGGACACTTCCAGGGATGGGGCACCCACAGCTTCTCTGGGCCACCTGTCCCAGTGCCTCAGCACCCCCTCCGTGAAGAATTCCTTCCTGATATCTAATCTAAATCTCCCTGTTTCTGTTTAAACCCGTTACCCCTTGTCCTGTCACTAGAGGTCCTTGTAAAAAGTTCCCCCACAGCATTCCTGTAGGCCCCCTCAGTCATACAATCACACCAAATCTTAAGTGTTGATCTTATAAAATACCTAATACAGGTACGTCAACAGCAAAAGTAAAAGCATTATTTGAGTGGTGGAACAGTCCAAGCCTCCCCAAAAGGGATGAAGCAAATGCATCTTGGTAGAGCATCACCTCCAAAAATTAATACTCTTTTCCAATCTCAAGATATAAAGATGCATCGGCTAAAAACTACTAGTGCTTACACTAATATAGTTTTCTGTACAGTCTTATAGCTGTCATCTTCCAGCAAAGCCAGAGTCCTTTGGGAATCAGAAATACTTCATGCTTTAAAATCTTTATGAATCCACTATGAAAAGAAATCATAGCACAGCAGCACGCTTAGAAAAAAAAAGTCTCAGAACTGGTATACTTTTTAAATGCTGACAAAACTTACAATTCGTGGTAATAAAAGTCAAATTCAGTGCACTTTTTGTGGTGCTTATAGTGACATTATTAAACAAATAAGTAAAACATCTCTCAGATTTATCTGTGCTTAAGTATTTGAGTGAATTTTGGGCAATTACTGCTAAAGAGAAAACCCCAAACTACTACCTGTATACAATGAAAATATTAGAGGGGTTCTTTCCCTGTTTTCTCCCCCATTCATCATCTATAAATAGGACAGTTCCTTTCACTGCTGCCAGTGCAGCTCTGCCTCTGGTCAGTCCGGCTACTTCTCCTGATCCAGGTGTCAGAAACGAGCACGAACGACATGAGCACAGAGAACAAAAACCTGCTTTACAGCTGGAGTCACGGAAATTGCTGGGAGGATTAGGAAGGCACCATAGCTGAAACCATTTTTGCCTCTTTAAAAGATAATTATGTTGCAATTTGATACTGTCATTCCAAAACAAACAAAGCAAGCTAACATTTCCTTGAAGAAAACAGTAATTTCTTTAAAGATAGACTTGAAGTTTATTCAGATGTTGCTTTTTCAGAACTGGAATAATTCATAGCAGAGAGATAACGTGTTGAAAGGTGCATGGTTTGTTAGAGGTAAACAGTGGTAAATACAATCCCGCTCTACCATTTCTGTAGAGGAGCTGGCTGGGCTGCCAGCTCATCTGTCCAAGAATACATTAGCAATTCATCAAAAGAGCAAACGTCATTATACACGGGAAGCCCAGGGAATTATTTTGCATCTGATTTCCAGCTCTGATAGCATTATTATTGATTTAAATATTCTCTAGCATAACGTGTGCTAGACACAAAGAGATCATTGTATTTTTGAACTGCCAATCACAGTAATCCTGAGTTGCCCAAATACTGATGGCTTTAATAAAATTGAATACACAAACCCCTTAGGTCAGATTTCTAGCCTGTTAGCTAATAAACTTCATCAGAAGCTCCCAGACTAAAGTGTAATTTCTGAAATATCTAAGAATGCCACCTGAAAATAGCTGTACTGGTGCACTGTATCCCAAAAACCCCAGGAATCCTGTACTGCAAAAATCCATTTTAGGTAAAAGCAGTGAAAATGAGGAAGGAAACATTTCCTTGCCTTGCCTGTCTCAAGAAAATAGTGGCACAGTGAGGTCAGCATGGAGAGGTCACGCACAATCTCAGCTCAGCCTCCCCGAGGGAGTGAGAACGGGCCTCCCTGGAGCACAAACCTCCACTGCCTCCATTAAAAACTGCCATTTTGGGAGGAGAAACAGGAGAAGACCAAGCAGGTGGAGAAGAAATGTGATAATTTTGCCTTAAAGGGAAAAGGTTTTTTACTGTGTTCCTTAAAAATCCAAGTTTGTGTTTTATTTAAAGCCCAAAGCCATCTGGGCGCAGTGCTGGGCGTGCAGTTCAGTCGCCCAGGCTCCCGTGCTCTAAGGAAGGTGTTCCTCAGAATGCCTGCGGCAGACCCCATGCGTCTCAGCCCCCACCTGATGTGACCTGTGGTGGAGGGTGCCCATGGCACGTGGCCACAGCACCTCTGGGGACTGGCTGCCATGGGTTCGGGGGGCTGGATGCGCAGGAGGTATGGCTGATAGGAACGGTCCAGAGGAAGGAATAAGTTGTAAGTGCACAAAACAGGCACCCCAAGCTGTCTCATGAAGCTTACAGTGCCGCAGAAAACAAGGAATCATGGATAGCCTTTGGTCCTCTTGAAGAATAAACAATGTAAGTCATCACCTGAATGCGAGAGAGACTTGGCAGGAGCCTGGGCCACAAAACACTTTTGACAGTGGTTAGCAAGATGTCCAGAAGAAAGATGGGGAGTTGTTTCTGCAGCTAGTGAGACACTATATTCTGCCACGGGTGGGATGGGCAGGGCTATGGCTTGCAGCAATTTAAGGCTGTGTATGGATTTAAATCACCACAGCCGCTGAAGGAACCGGGGAAAGGAAACAAAGAGATCTTCATGGCTGCACATCTCAGAGGGATGTTCCCACAAGGCCGAAAGAAAACAGCGAATGAGAACTTGGTATGGGAAAGCACAAGTTGACTATTCCATGGTTAGTCTGGTTATAACTAGTATTGGAGACAGATGCTGAAAGACTTTGATCCCTCTCTCTGTAAATGCCAAAACAAGAAAACAGAAAAAAAAGAAAAGTGAAGGAGTTTTCTTCAGACAAAGGCACCCATCCAAAACCAACAGACATGAAGTGCTGCTGGAGCCAGACAGGATGACACTTCCAGCTCACAAAGGGCCTTGACATCTACTCCCCAGAGATCCTGGCTGGAGGGATGTAGGTCATGGCCCCTCCCTGGAGACCACAGACCCGCAGCAGAGTTGGCAGAACTACACTGGCTGCTCGCTCCAGTGCAAAATTCATCAGCTCAGGCACCCACCCCGGTGGCTGTGGTGTAAGCTCAGCCAGGAGACCTCAGGCTGAAGCAGGGGGAGTCCGTCTGTGGCCTCTGCTGAGGGGAAACAGGTGACGACCTCAGCAAGGATGGAGAGGAGACAGCAGTGAAGGACGAGGTACCTTGAACCCCATGACGAAAACATCGAGGTCCTAAAGACACTTGGAGCATCAGGTTCTGGGGAACCATAAACCCCCCAGGGGTGTTGGCCAGCAGAGAGGATAATAGCAACAAGTACTCTAAGATCACCACCTCTTTCAGATGCTTCACCAGATCAACTTTTGCTTCACTGAAATGTTTGTCTAGCTTCAGCCTCCATACCTGGAAGTGACAGGGTCTATCTCACCTTTACCAGAAACAAAGGAGGACAAGGGTGGTCCCAAGCGAAGACAGGACACCTACCTAAATGCAGACTGCGAATTACTGTGGAAATGTCTCGTTCATCAGAACTAACTTGTTTCTGCCACGCTGGTAATTACATACATAACTGCCTACTTGCTGTATAAAAATCCAGTGATCCCATACCTAGAAAAACACATGTGTGTGGGCTAGGGAAAGAGTGGGCTGAGGACAGGTACAAATAGCATGATTTAGTTAGCTTGTCTGAACGTTGAGCTTCAGCGTGTTATTCTAAGATGCCTATTTATTTATGGGTTTGGATTCTTACCATATAAAATATCTACTTTTTTATAAAATTAAAGTATCCTCTAAGAAAGCATCAAAAATCTCACTCCAGACACCCAAGGATGACAGGGGATTTGCTCTGCTTGATTTATTTCTTGAAGTTTTATCCACTGACATCTTTCTCAGGTTCTACCATTCTGATTCTAGTTTCACATTTTAAAGGGAGTATTATCCCTCTAAAAAGAGGCACTCTTCAAATCCCATGTAATCTCAACACTAGACTGTTACTTTGAAAAACATAAGTCAAAAAATGCTGTGCAAATATATATTTTTCATCTCATAAAAATACAGTACTGATCGAATGCTCCATTGCTGAATAACTAAAGTGTATCCTAACATGTATTTATTTTTTTCAAGTCAGTTTTCTAGGTTCACTTCTGAGAGCCATGGTGCAAACTTCCCTTCACTCTGGACCCAGCCTTTAGGAATGAGCTGATAACTAGGTGCTGATGATTCTTCTGTTTGAGACACTTCACAAATGTACCCAATTCAGGTCAGCGAGGGGGATTGCTAACTAAGAGCTTAAGTGAGCGTGTCAAGGCTGTGGATGTTATGAAAGGTTTGGAAGGTTGTGGTGGCTTTTGGTTACTTCTGAGAAAGGTAAGTTTTGAATAGGTGGCTTTTTATTTTCCTAGAATTTTGTGGATGTTTGTTTATGGATAGGATTTTATTGGTAGCCAATACGTTTACTTCTAAACTTATGACTACCTGTAGAAATTGTTGTATGCTAACCTCTGCTCTGTGTGTTGGTGTATGTTTCCTGCTGGAAGTGCTCTCGTGCAAGTGGTAGGAGAGAAATTGCTTGTTTGATGTGGTGTTGTTGCTGGAGCTGTTACTAATGCCATAGGTCTGTTCTAGGTGCCCTTGGTGGAAAAGCTTTGACTCAGTTATGTGGGAATGTTGGTTCCTGAGCTCCCAAAGCTTAAGGGTTGGGAGGTTGTGAGCTGTGCCCTCTTAACTCACTGGGAAAGGCTGCAGTGCATCATGAGATGCCAAGTCAAAGAGCAAGCCTGGCAGCAGCATCACTAGAGTATTCATAACTGAAGTTTCTCTTTTTTCTAACCTAAAAATTAGTACGTGCTGTGGAAGAAAAAGAATTTCTAACAATAACTGTTTTAATAGTTTTCTAATGAGACAAATAATAAAGGACTCTATATCAAACAAAAGTTACCCCACTCTGTAAAGGAATAGTAAGAGGCTGCACTTGACATGAGATGCTCTAAAAGCACCTGGCTGCCGTACCAACAGTTTTCCAAGATGTTACAAGCACACATCTCTTCCAGTAAGCCAGGTCAAATATCAATGGCTAAAACTTTCTCAGAAAATCTTCTTCGTAGATGAACTTGAGAGTTTTCATATTGTATCTCACTTAAAACTAATTTCTAAGTATCTCTGCTTAAGCTTTGAGGAGTTCAGTACCTACTAAACCATTTCTGAAGTATTTTCTGTAGTAAACCAAGGCCCTTTCAAGCTAATAAAAGAATCACAGAGACAGCACAATGATTATGGAGCAGAAATTTCCATGGGGGAAAAAGTAGAATATTAGGATGCAAAAAGACTAGGACAGAAACACTGGCAATATTGAGATGCCAGGCCATAAATCATTGTTGTACCCGCTCTTAAAATATACTTTTGCCTACTTCACCTGCCACAGGACATAGCAGAAATAGAAAAGATCCAAGATCAGGTGATGGAAACTATTAGATGTCTGGGCTGACTCATTATCCTACTCTGATTCGATTAGTAACTATATAAATTGATTTTTTCCCCCAGGTGAAGCCTGTTTTGCCCAATAGTTGGTGAGGGATCCCACCTTGTCTTGATCCACAAGCCTTTCCTCATATTTTCTCTCCCATCCCACCACACAAACCCAACTCGTGTAACTGGGAGCCTGGGCACTGCAAAAAGAGATGAGAAACACACCAAGTGGAAATAGAAGGGAGCACCATTGAGGTCAAGTCAGACTCTGGATTTCTGTTGGCTGTTGCAGAAGGCAGAATATAGTACTGAAAGAGTGCAAAACAGCTATTTAAAACCTGAAAAGAAAAAAAAGTAACAACTCTGTTTCAAAACCTGTTTTCAACTCTCCAAAGGTCAAATTCAGCCCCAGAACAGCAGGTACAAAGTACACACAAGATGAATTTGGTTCTAGAAGTGTATGACTTTATCTTTCATCTCCAAGGTTTTACTGATTTTTTTTTTTTATTTTATTTTTTTGAAAGCTTGGACAAAGTTGTTATTCTCAGCACAGTCCCATATGCTTTAATGTGACTATCATATTTGTGCATTTTAGTCAAATGCATTAGTCATGTTTTAGAGATGACCTTGTAAGGGATAACTTTGAAAGTAGGAGGCTATTACAATATTATGAAAGGAAATCTAATTAAAATTATATAAAGTTAATAAAGATGGAATATTAAGTAAAAAAACCCAAGAAAAACACAAGCTTGGGGAGGGCACTAACTCTAAATGGAAGCACGTCATGAATATGGTCATTCTGACACAGATATTCTGAATTATTTTCACTGTGTGTCCATTGCAATGGGCATTTGCAACTGAACGCAGGTAGCGTGTTCCACTTGGCCAAATACAGCGCAATCTGTATTACACTGATTCCTTTTATTGCAGAATTAAAAATAATAAATGCCCATTAGGAAATATTTCTTAAATAGAAACTGAAATGAAGAAATTGCTACTTTTCCTATTTATTTCCTCACTAAGAAAGCCTGGTGGACTTGATTATCCTTTTCCATCAGTGCTACAGGACCACAAGGCACACCTAAAATGCGGGAAAGGCACGACTTGCTGCACAACGCAGGCTCTAGCTCATTCTCTTGGATGTGGGATGGGAAACAACTTTGATGTGACAGTGATGCTGCTGGAGGTGCAGCGCTGTTAATGACACTGAGCAGAGGTGTGGGGAGCACAGGGTTAGCCTGGCTCTTCCAGGGGCATGGCATCACTGCTTTAAACACAACAGGCTCATTGTCTCCTCTGTACAAGATATAACCAGTTTGGCCCTGCCCTCGGTACCAAATATCTGGGCTGTCCAGCACAGCACCATGGATGCTACCGCCACCTGTTTGTCCTCAAGCCACAGGGTTGTATATGTACAATACACAGCAGATAGATGGAGGTTGTGCCTATGGTACTGGAAGCCCAAAAAGAAGAGCAAAGAGGCATTTATATCCACTGCCAAGGCAGAGAAGAGAAACGTGCCAAATTCTTGCTCCTAAATTACACTAAACCCCAGAAAATGCCATCGTTACAGCCTTGTGTGCAGTGTCACCTGTGGATGCCACCACAGCAATTTGCACATCCTCAGGAAAAGTAGTGATTATTTCAACGTGGCCAGAAGACAAACTCCTGAGAAGACAGAAACAGAATACAACCACTCCATCTATAGTATAAACACCACTGACACACATGAATCTGATTAAATGCTGCCCTCGCTGAGGAGAGCTGGGCTTTACATGCAGAAACTGAACCATGCCTTGAATAAACACTGCAGCTCTTTAACCCACGTATGGTTAAACTGGAAATTGCATTATCCCCTTTTTAGCCTAAATTATGGGCAGACCTTGGCATGCGAAGCCTGACTTTGGAAACATGCCGACTGTGTGTCACTGCCTCTTTGCAGCGACGATGCGATTTCGATGAGCGTGTGGCGGTGCAGGGGGGATGCTGACTGTAAAGAGCAATCCCCTTACCTGACAATAGCTCCGTGATGAAATCTCCTACACCGATTAAAGAGGGAAGGGCAATAACTCATCAGAAAAAGCAGAACTGTCTCCTTAATTACTTGAAAAATGTCTCAGTCACTACCTTTTATGACACCTGGCGGGTATAAACATGTCCACAGTTTTAATTAATTTTACCTCTTCTTTCATTGCACCTGTATAGCCTGGAGAAACGGAATTCTAATGAAATTACAATCAAGCGTTTCTACTGGAGTTTGAAACACACTTCGGCAATAACCAGAAAATGAGGCATTTCCGTGGGTTTAATTAGGGAGAGAGAGAGCGCATCCTTGGAAAAATACTTCCCTACAATTATGATTATTCCAAATCAAGCCACAGTGTAAACTCCCATCTCTTAATTCATATAACATTGCTTTTCGGTGCCCATTTTAATTTAAAAAGATAATGGAGCAGGCTTTTTCCCAGGACAAAGTGGACTTACAGTGAAAATCCCTCTCCTGGCATTTTCAAAGCACCAACAACATAAGCTCATACCTTTGACCTTGCAGTCCTGCAGCTCATTTAAAATTGATGAGCGAGACCCTTGAATTTTTTCTGCTGAAAACAACACTTTTTATAATGATGTTTATAAACATACCACTAATTGTCCAGCATCCTGAAGTGCCAGCTCTGCAGAAAATGGAGGGAGCAGAGGTTTTTCTCACCTCCTTTTTTTGGGGAGGGGTGAGGGAAACAGGTTTGCTTGTATTCTTTGGGGTTGCTAGGTAGGAGCTGCTGTCTTGTCAAACACAACCCAAGTTTGTGCCGAAGCTTAAGAGAAAGGTACCTTGCATTTTCCCTCTTCCACATCATTCTAGAGTCACACTCACACTGGTCTAAAGCAGATAAAATGGAGATAAAACCCTAAATAAAAATTTTAGATAGAAATATAATGTCCTGTAATGCTCATAATAGTCAATCACTTTGTGGAACCCCTCTGCAGCCAAAATCTTTCACTCCCTTCTTACATTTGTCTGTGAGGCTGTTGTGCATCTTGTAAAGAAAGCAAGTGCTTTAGGGGTCGAAATCCATGTGGATGAAATTTGGAGATGTGAAGGGAGCAGGATAAATACTGGGGGGAAGAGAATCTAAAGTGTCTACTTATGGTGCAGCCACAGCAATGCAGTATAGACACTTCTACCAGACCTCCAGCTACATAGCTCTGGAGTTGAGGTTGGTGTAGGACCAGCACCCAGGCCCCAGCTGTATGTTAAGTGTTCCCCAGCACTGCTGATGAAAACAGCACAGACCTTCGGCTCTGCTAATGCTGACCAGAACGTTTTCCATGGGTCTCAGTGGTAAAAAAAATGAACCTTCTCAGCTGGTGCAGAATAAATTGATGTTTTTTCACCTTTATCTCAGTCATTAAATCTCTCATTCTGTGGACAGATACTGGGTAGTAAATGTAGCTCTAGTTTCTCATAAACTCATTGACTGTTAATGTTTAGCAAGTTTATACAGGCAGTTAGATTTGTCTTATTTTATGCAATCAAGCACATTACACTTGTTTTCATTTTTGCTTCAAAGGCTTAACATCTGGAAGTTATAGAATTAACAACTCACTGAAAATATCATCCCAAGTATATAAAATATTTTTAAAGATATTACTGTAACTTGACCATTCAGAAAAAATTATAATGATGGTAGTCAGATGCAAAGTACCACAGCAAGAATTTGCAAGGCTAATGTCCCCGTTTTTGGGAGCATTCTGGTTTCCATGTTTTTCCCTATCCAGATTCCCTGTGTTTATTAGTTAGCATCACTGGAAAGTTCTCCTTCTCATGCATAGAAAATTATTTATCATAAATACATTGAATGGTTTGGGCCTATGATGGAAAGTGAGGAACCTGTACGAGTGCAGCCTGGGACTGCCAAACAACTCCAAGACAGGCATGTCCCAAAATTACTGGTATGTGCTTTAGGAAGGAGATATTGGACACCCCCCTGTGTTTAACTGCTCTGAGGAAAGCCATGGAAAATGTGCCATGCTGAGGAAAGAGAAATCACAGGTGGCTTCTTATCAGGAATACAGCAAAAGAGTGGATCCACAAGACACATCTATTCCTTTGAGTACGTCACTGCCCCCAGCGCGTGTCATCGCTGACCAGCCGTTTTCATCATGACACAACACTGTTTCCTAATGAGGTGGAAGATGAAGCAGAACTTGACCCTCGGTTTTAAACACGAGGTACTGGGGGAGGAAAAACGGTTGCTGTAGGGCAGCTGATCAGCAATAGGAGAGAGGCTGTGTACGGCAGAAATTGTGAACTGAGTCAAAAGCAGGTCTGCAAGCAAGAAGGAAAAGCAGAATTGCAGGGAACATTCTGCAAAGAGTGACTTAAAGCGAGCAGGATCTGCTGTACCTCCCGCCTGTCAGGTGGATGAATTTGGGAAGTCACACTTAGGCTAAATATGTGCACACTGTATTTAGTTGCACAGAGATCTGAGCTAGCTCTAAATCTGTTGTTTAGATGTTCCTGCGATAGCTACAGACCCGATAGCTTGGGTAGCAGCAGCCTAGCTCGGCAGCATGGTGCTCATCGTGGGCTAATTGACCTTGCTGAGAGTGCACTGGCTCCAGCAGATGATTTATGGCTTCCATGCTACATCACTATCACATCTCCACGATATGGTCTTTCTTATCCATCTTCCTAGTTAAACTCTCATTCAGGCTCTCACCATACCATGTCCTGATTACAGCAACAACCTTTTCTCTGGCCTTGACGAATTCAATCTTGCCCTGTTGATAACCATCCGGGACACTGCTGCAAAGATAATTTTTCTAGCATGTTGCTTTTACCACCACATGCTCCCACTGCACTCCAGCACAGCTCACCCTTCTCCATCAACCATCGGCTGTTTGCCTTTGCTTTCAAAACCCATCACAGCCTATTCCCACCCCACTCATCATCTCCAGTTTGATATCAGGGAGCTAACTCTTCCCTCTTATCACGGCCTGGTGATAAGAGCCTTTGCTCCTTACCTGTTTGATTTTTATTTTCCTATTTATTACACAGGTACCCCCATACTTTCCCCCCTGCTGCTTTTCACACTTGGGAGGAGTTCTCCATAAACATCAGTGAAATGAGATCATGAACCTCCTTAAGCTGATGTCTTTAAAAGCCTCTCTTTTGCAGTGATGGCTAGTGGAAATGTGATACGAAATTACTAACCGTGTGCTGTGTTATGACTACTGTCTGTCATGATAGTGTTAACCCTTTACTACTTTGTGCTCCACAACTCGTCATGTTGTCTCCTTAAAATCAGAGCTTGTGTGTGGGGTAAGGGATCATCCAGATGTTTGGGCAGCACCTAGCCAGCACAAGAAGGGCTCATAAATACAAGTGCTCCTAAATAATATGGTTGTATAAAAAACTTTTATAGCGGCACTATAGAATGCTCCTTCAGGAGTCAACCAGTTAAACCCTTGTCTTCACCAAGTTTATGGAAATGATGTATGGTGAAGTACCAATGCACAGTGTAATATTACTCTCTGCCTGACTTCCCCTACAGACTCTTACAACTTTCTAGACATCGTTACTGCCATTCTTGCATTATTTTGATGTTCAGAGAACTCTGATTCCCTTGTGACGCAAAAAAAAAGAAAAGAGAGCATGAGAGTCATGGAAAGATTTTTTTAGACAATCTGAAAAGGGTGGACTGCTTAGCTGAACGAGGAGACGTGTGAGAAATGATAAGAAACACAAAGACACACAGGAAGTATATTAAGTTGTGGTAGCAGCACCATCAACTTTTTTCTTAAACTTACTGGAATGCTTGAGTTGTAATAATAAACTTTTAAATTTAGCTGGCATGGAAAACACGGAAGGTATTCCTTGAAAGCTACCACGGTGACTGACTTTCAAGAATTCTGCACAAAAGCAGGAACTTTCATGCTCTGAGATATCGAGTGTAGCCTCTGAAGCTCTAAAAAATACACTTAATTATTTTGAAGGTACCTAAAGTGAACAGTGAGACAGTAAAGGAAATAGGAGTTATGGCTTCCCATAATTTTCTTAGATTAATTTTCCTCTGGGAGAATCCTTAATCACAGTGCTCATTAGGAGCTTGCACACTAAAGCGTTTAGAAGCAACTTGGTACCATAGGAAGTCACCAGCTCATTCGTGGAACTGGTGTGAGATGAGATGCAGGCATTTGTTCCCATTCACTGCACATTCCTGACCCTACAGGGATTGCCACAGGCACTTCAGATGCACTGAAAAATCATGGTACAAATCACCGTTATTTGAGTCAGAGGTCTTCAGGTTTAGAGAGCACCCCTATCATCCACTTAATCCACGACACAAGTATGAAGTGCAGTGGAAGTCATCAAAGACTGTGTCTGCATTTCTCAGAAGAAGCCTTCCACCTTTGCCCTGTGCTTCAGGTCATGGTAAGAAACCATGATCAGTTACCCCTGTACATCTTCATTTCCAGCCCTTGTAATTTAGGTCAGTCTGTGCATCCATAGGATTTCTGTCAGCCACCCCAGCTACATGTGAGCTATGGCTCTGGAGAAGGGACCGGCTCCACGCACTTGTGGTTTATCACAGCAAAACACCTACAAGTGCTTTGGTCTGCTCTGAAGGGCAAGAAGCAGCACCGACTTACACGCTACAAACTGAAAAGGAACATCGGAAGGGACTATTTCAAACTTAATAATGCTGTTCTTAACTGACAAGATGTGGTTTTGATCCTTCTCGCATACACAGCCAGCAGTGAGCTATCTGTGTGCACGAATTCCCCTGCTTATCTGCTGGTTAAATCTGGGATCCGAATGCATGCTCCAGTACTTGGGAACGTTGTGTGGATTTGCAAAACTTCTCAGCAAGACCTTCCTGTCCATTAGCTGCTTTACAAAAAGGCATCAAGATAGCACTTTCCTCTTGCAACAGATGTAATCTCCTTGCAGTGGTGCTTGTACTGTTTGAAGGAAGGCAATATTCCTTTTCTCTTGGATTTGCTGAAATAGCGGCATCTCTCAACATAAACTGAAAATATACTTGGAACCACTTCGATTCAGCTTTCAGTTTCACACATGAGGGATGAACATGAGGATCAGCTTTCTGTAATTAGTGAGGCGTGTTAGAAAGGCTGGATCCTGTAAGGTCATCTGCGCGGCAACAACTGGGTTTTCCTAGTGCCAAGAAGCACCTAAGAGCTGCTCTTGGCATGACCCACCAGAATGACAGTTTTATTTCCATTGTCATTCTTGAAGCTGATATGAAACAGCTTCACGCTTTTCATTTATGAATATACTGTCGAAATAGTTACCCACAGTGTGGAGCTAATTCATGTATTTTGGTTGCCAGTTTATGCTCATCACAAATGAAGAGGGAGCAAAGCAGTCCTAAAAAGCATTTCACCCTGATTAAGAGTTGGAGCAACTCTAGGCATGACTCAGAGCATCCCGAAGGCTGTTCCAGCTGATGCTGGTTGCACAAGTCCCAGCGTACTGGCTACGCTGACTGTCTGGAAGAGTTTTACTCAGGTCCGCTTCACATCCTCCAGCTGCTGGCACGGTCCATTTCCAAATGTGCTTCTCAAACAGGGAGAAGGATCAAAGAGCAGATGGCACCAAGCTGGCTTTGCCAGTCCTCTGCCACTGGAGGAATTTTTCTGTGCCAGTAAAAATCCTCCGCTCCATCCTCAAGCCTGCTTTTCAGCTACTCTGCCTGGCCAAGGCAGTGTGGAACAATCCAAGCCAGGGTCTAGGTGCTTCCACAGTGACTTTGGTGGACTTGCTCCCAACTCTTCCAGGGCAACTGAGGGTGCAGAAAAGCCCATGGCAGACAAAATAGGTGGTTTGTAATGAATGGGGCAGAGCTATGCAGTAAATTTGTCAGGGATACTATGGCAACCCCCAAAAGAGACAGAGGTCTAATACCCACTGAAGACTGGAGATAAAAATAAACGTTGCACAGCTGCTCTCTTCACTTTGCACCAGACAAGGACATTTTTAAGGGTAAATACCATTTGGAATAATCCATTGTGCAGGAAGCCTTTGGATTATCCACTGCTGCCGTAACACGCTTCAGAACAGACACCCTGAATTGGATCAAAATGCTATCCACAACCCTTTTCCTAAGAAAATCATTAGGAAACCCACTCTATATTTCAAAATCCGATCTACGTACTTTAACAAACTCCACAGCAGAGCAGGAGCAAGCTGCTGGGTGAGTGGTGACAAGGTGTTTCATAACGGAGGATCTGCAAACCCTCGGTGACAGCAAGATCAGCGCAGCAGGACCAGTGTTCAAGGAAAGATATTTTAACTCTGGCAGAAATTTTATGGTTCTTCTACAACCCAAATCATCGTGGAATTGGTTAAGGCCATTTTTATTCCTGAAGGGCAGCATCTGGCCTACTTGGCACACTTAAAAATTTCAAATGTGTATTTTTGAAAGCAAAAAGTGTAACGAAAGTATGTCACTCAAACTGGCAGAACACTATATTGGGGTGACATTTTGTAGTTAATAACAATTTAACAGCATAAACTCCACTTGTGTTGTGCTTCAGCCCAGAAAAGCATCACAGTTTAGGATGTAAATGCTAAAAGATACTTAAAAGCACCGGTAGTACCTGGCTCTGCTGCTCTTACAGGGGCAGTAGCTTCTGCAATGTTCTTAGCGCGTGGTTTTAGGGTTTCATATCTGTTGTAAATGAATGAGGTTCTGAAATTGTAAGGGAAAGTGAGGGGTAACATCTTGGTCATGGCACTGCAGAATTGATACTAGAGCTTTGACTGTTCCCAACATAAGAAAGCAAAAGGGCCGTACAAACTTCAGATGACTTGTACCAAATTTGCTGTGGTTAGTGCGAGCTTGACCTGTGTTCCCACTCCCACGGAAAACCTTCCCTGGGGCTAAACCTAATGCTCCTTGTGCAGGACCGGCTCCTGCTTCATTCAACTCTTGTGGTTCCCTCGCCGGGTTTGCATTTTGTGCCACTTACAAACTGCCCAAACATAGTCTGGGCACGTCTCGGAGAGCTAAACTGTGCCTGAGCAACGCGCCCAAGCACCAGCTGCCTTTGTTTGTCCTCAAGTACCACGATACTCCTCCACTCACTGCCTTCTGGAAAAATCTGGGTAGCCCCCCACTGTGCCCAGGAACGGCCAGACCCCAGGATGCGTACGCACACCGTGGGCTGGAGGAAAGCCAGGCCACCTGATTCCTCATTTGTTTCGATGTATTTAAGCTGCTTCCTAACAATATTTTGACCTGGGTAGAGAAGAGGAGCCATATGGCATCTTCCGCCCCTGACAACAACTGCTGTTCCTGCAATCAGCGCATTACCTGGGTGATTTGTTTAGATTCAGCCATGTCACTAGCTTGTGGCAAACTCAATTATAATTGAGTATTAGGCAGGGTCCTAGTATAAGCTGGTTCAATTTTCATAAGCAATTTGCATTGTGTTTTCTGCTGTAACACCGCTTAGAGATCAAGTGTCCTTACCAACTGCTGCTTGGGGTCGTTACCTTCCCATCTCCTAATCTGAGCCCAAGGTGAATTTGTCTAGCGTGGCACCCCCCAGAAATCAGACAACTATAGCAGTAGCCATAGATCCACACCATAATTGCAATAAAAATAGAAATAATGCACAAATCTTCATCCTCAGCACCTCATCTTGCTACAGTCAGCCCTCAGATGCCTACTTTTTTATTACTTTTTACGTTTGTGTTTCAGTTATACCATAAGCTCTTTAAAACGGGGATGATGCCTTCCCTTGGTTTTGTACAAGACCCAGTGCAGTGAAGCATCAAGCTCAACCAAGGGCTTTGAGTGCCAGAATAAGGCACCATTTGTTTTCACCATGTGCTGTCCTAGGAGATAAATGATGGGTCAGGGAACAGCGCTGGGATTCTGTAAGGTGCTTATGTATATTTTCTCAAAAAGCATATATGAAATAATGATACCTGTTTGTCTTCTAGAATTCCTAATTTCCCCAGACAGTTTTCAGTGTTCAACAGGATGAAAGAGCTCAAAGTGCCACCCCCTCCCTCCAAAAAAACCCAAACATCTCCTTGTAATGCCCTGTGGAAAGCAGTGATATCCCCTCCTTTTTACAGTATAGATTTCTGAATCAAATATTACCACTAAGCATAACATAAATGGCTTCATAAGGCTTAGAAAAGAAGAAAACAATATTGGAAGTTGTCTAGAGCTATGCTATTTCTCAACTTCACTGTGTTAACACGTTACTTAACAGAAGGCACACAGTTCTTAAAAAGCTTACTGCCTGAATGGCAAAAAAGAATGCTAGATACTGTCAGATCACACTTAATCATTGCAGCTGCTTTACAAGTTTTTGCTTTTGAACCATAACCTGAGAACAACAGGGAAAAAGATCATAATAATCTAATTACAAATAATGACCAATCGTAGAATTATGGCTTTGATAAAAAAGACTTTTTAAATTGCAATGAGAAAACAAATTAGCACGCTCTTAGGATGCAGTAAATAGAGACAGTTCATTGTGAAAAGAACAAAAGAATGTAATTTCTGTAGGTATTTAAGATAAGTGTGGGACAAAATACGGGGTAGCAGACAATGGAGACTTAATCCCAAATGAACACTAATACCATAAAAATTCAGCAATTCTGTGAATTCTTTACATCCTCTGCCTGGAAATGGAGACAACCAAAATGAGATGCAAATCAGTGCCTTTATCTAATGAATAATGCAAATGAGCACTCCTCTTATGGCGCAGCAATCTGCAGGAATCCTCTCTGCATCACCTCACATTTCTTGTGGATTTAAGCACCATGTGTCAGAAGAAATTAGAGAACGGAATTGCAAAGAAATGACAAAGCTTCGGAGCCCCAAGTTAGTACAGAGAGCAAGGTACATTAAGATGCACGGTACAGAGGAGGAGAGCGCAGACATCTCATTAAAATGAAAATGTTGCTATTTTTCCTTCACCTAGTTAATGGAGTTGTATGACATCGTAATCTGCAATTATTTGTGTGGTGACTAGTTGGAAACATCCTCTGACGTGATGCCAGGGTGGGATCTCAAAAACTTTATAAAACCTTCAGGTTTGGTTTTCCAGTGCTGGTGCTGTTTGCTCTCTCTGATCCCAGTCCACTGCATCAGCGTTTTTCTCGCAGCATCGCAGAGCACGCTGCATCTTACCCATTAGTCACAAGCCTCACTGTAACTCTTCGCATCTAGCATTACCCGCAAAACATTCTCAAGCAAACGAACCTAAAGGCATGCGAGCCCTGAAGATTAACTCTTTCCCCCCATAGTGCCTGATTTGTGATTCAGGATCCAGGATGGAGTTCACCCGTTCCATTAAAACCCCTTAGTGCGCACTGCCACAGCCTTTCGCAAGTCCCTCCTCTTCGTCACTGCATTGTGTTCTCAAACCAGGGATTTGTGAGACTTAGTGCTTTTCTGACAGGTACTTTCTTAAAATACAGGGCAGGTAGGCACCATCTAACAAGCCATTCACTCCTCCGACAACTTCTTAGTTATCAGATACGGAGTGGTGAAGGAGCAGCCCGACCGTGAAAGGGATCGCCCCAGGATTTGGGAGGCTGGCAGGGCTCCCTCGTCATTGAGATGCAAGGGGATATGAGGGAGTACAGGTCTGAACATGTGGTTCAGCCAGGCTGTGCTTCAGGCAAGCACATTTTGGGGTGGAGGGAAACATTGGGGTGCCAATCATATACAACAAGACCTTAGGGCCCTTTTGCTGTCGTTCACTGAGCTATCTTGTTAACCAGCAGGCAGCGAATCGGTGTTTTGATTCATAACCCATCAGACAGATAAACCTATGTGCTAAGCAAAGCAAGAGATTAGAGATGTCTTACTATATGTCCTTTCAGGAAATGTGGGGGAAAAAAAGCCCCAACCGCTTTTTCTCACAAGCTGACAACGACATCATCGCTATTTATAGCTGCGCTCCAGTTCATCAGTTGGAGGCACACTGACTGCAGAAGATGCTACAGCACTAGCGACATTGCTACCAAATCAAGGGCTTCCAGTTTCTTTTTAATAGTTGAAAGCAAAGCCAGTTCTCTATTGGGCAGCTTTTTGCAAACTTTGTAACTGTGCAAAACCGAAACAGTGCGCTACTTTGGATGGATATTCTCTCGGCTCGATCCTAGTGAATCAAGGGGGAATTGCCTGGGATTCAGGCCTGTAAGGAACTTGGTGTGAACGCTATAAAAGTGCGACTTGCAATCAATACAGCTTTTTCACTCCCTTAAATTAGAGGGACAGGGATAGGTTCTCTGCTGTGGTTCCTGTTAGCAGTTACCATGCCAGGAATATACAGACAGTTTAGGTTTCTGCTAGCAAGGGCGATGATAACTATGGAGAAAGAACTACTCTTCAAGCAAACTAAGCAGTTGATTTGAAGCAGGGAGATAATTAAAGCACAGCATTTCTGAAAGAGTAATAAAAATGTCACTGCAAATGACGGATTGTTACAAGTCCTTGGCTTCTTCCTAGCACTGCAACAGAATATGGTGTTAAATCAGCTCCAAGAGATTATTAGTGATATATGTTATTTTCACAAACTCAAGGAATTGAGTATCATTTCATAAATCAACCACTGGTTAAAATTAGATTTTGTTTTTTACAACTTTAGTTCTGTGACCTTCACATACACAATTAACGAAAAAATTATTAGAAATAAAATAGTTGGAACCTGACTCAAACTGAGAAAAGCTAAAAACGTTCCACCAAAAAACCCCAAGCCGAATCAGAAAATAGCTCTTTTCCCGGCTGCAGATCTGCTCAGTGCCTGAGAGGTTCACTGATCGCAGAATAAGACACTGAGCCACAGGTAATGTAGAAATGGACTCTCATTTCTCATTAGCCTAAGGCTCTGTGAATTGCTTGTAAAGCGTGTCCGTATTTTGTGTTATGTTTTGCTTTTCTGCATAAAGCAAATAAAGAAACCTAGGTCAGAAAACTACACACGATTAAAACCAACAATAACTTAACCCAACTACAAAGTGCGAGGTGTAAGCAGACATATATCTTCTCAGATACAGCAGTACTGTAGGCCCAGTGATAGGTTTCTCTGCTTCTTGAGTTTATGGACCAGGTGATGTCTTCTAACAAAGTCTGTGGGAATCTCACAGGCATTTCTTACACGGAGAAAAGCTGATTTCTCCTGCAAACTTGTCCAAGAACTCATTTTTCAAATTATCCAAGAATCCTCCAAGATCTGCACAGAAATACGAGGGATCCCTGTCCTCTTCTGAGATGCAACATTGCTACATGCCTCTCTCAGTGCGCATGGGTTGCTTGGGGGCTGCAACAGCTCTTGGGACACCCCCAGGCACGTGTAGGATGAAGGGACAGGGTCTGCCACCAAGACCAGCATTTCCTTATAGGCTGTCATTGGTAGCTCAGCTGAGGAGGTTGTTCAGCAGCAGCCCTTTGCTACAGCTGCACTGTTGATACTCGCCTGTTTCCCAGCCAGACACTGTGGATCTGATCCCTGGCTAAGAGGGATGTTTTTGAATTCCAAAGGTGTTACCAAATTCTGATTTGTTTCATCATTGTAAAAGTAAACATTCTGCTCTTTCTGCAAGGCTTTATACAGCTCATAATTATAAACAAACCAATTACTAATCCAGAGTAAAGGCAGTGACAGTAAGGCTTGCTCAGCATCACCCGCTCAGCATTGCCCTTACAGCCTTGGACATCAGCTAGGATGGCAGCCAAAAAAACCCAAGGGCGGCTGCTTATGTGACAGGAGTTTGGAGAAGCTCCTGTAAGGTGGTGTCATTAAAAAACCCCCAGTGTTAAAACAGGTCATCGCAGGTGCCATTCATCTCTAATTATTTTGTGGTCAGCTCCTGTAAATCATCTTTTGGGGTATCAGAAGGAACTGGTCTGGCAGGAGGAGGATGCTGACAGTTGCATTAGCATAGGTGCAATGACCTTGAGGATGGAAGCTGAAGAAAAACCCTGATGCTGGGGTTAAATCCAGTGGGGCCCTGCTGCTGTCTCATTTTTGTTTCTGATCTTATGCACAATTTTATCATTCCAAACCCATCACTTTGCAGTACGAGGCCCTTGACAAGATACAATCACCAGAATGACAGTTACTCCAAATTCTTAGTCAGATTATTATTGATCAGGGGAGTCGAGCGTTGCCTGTAAAAAGGCTCTGCCTGCTTTCTCTGCCCTCTTGCAAGGTATTTACCCCCTCGGAGACTGTGCCTAGGAAACGCAGCACGAGGGGGTTCTCAGAAACCAATCCACGTTGCAGTATATGCTTCTCCCATCCTACTGCGGAGCTTATCCTTAAGACTTCAAAAGGATTTAAAAAACATTTCACCTCTACCCATCTAATGTCCACAGCTAAGTTCTGTATGGGTCTGTACTATTTTATAAGAGGCTGCTGCCCCAAAAAAGGGTAGCAGAAGTGTAAGTTGGAACAAACCCATCAGCTGTGGTGGCTTCTTGAGCCAGAGTTCTTAAGAGGACAGGAATCCAGCCAGGAGGAAGGCAGGCTCCAGTCTTCTTTGGAGATACACCCTATTTCTCTCTCCAGTCTTCCTTGTCTCCACCGTTTTCAAGAGACTCCATTTCAGCAAGGCTGGAGAGAGGGGCTGGCCCCAGGGAGAGGTGCACGATGGTATGAGTGGCATGTGTAGGGAGCCACCTTCTCCATGAGGGTTGCACCATCCCGTTCAACGCACATACACCGCTCTACCCCAGCTGAGAATTTGTAGAAACAACTTGTAGAAGGAGGGGAAACAACTGTGTGTAAGGTTTCCAGAAACCAACCCTCTGTGAATTTCAGACATTAACCATTTCCCCAGCATTTAACATTTAAAAATGGCACACTGTATGTGACAGCTTAACATTTCACAAAATGTTATGATGAAACCCCCGTCTTTTCCAATTAACAGAACCAGGGAACCATTGAACTCTTGTTTGGAGACTTGCTTTTAACCTTCTAAAAGCTGAAGTTCATAAACGATGCTGCTGAGCTAATGCTGAGTGCTGCAACTGATGACGGTGCAGTTATGGAGAACTATGGGAAGATTATTTAATAATAGCTTCTGTCCTTTTCAATTATTTACAAATAAGCCATAAGATGCATAAAGCTAAAATAATATGTTTTAATATGCAAACCCTGATAGTATGCTATATATGTATTGTAGCTGGCGCTTTCCACCTACAAGGTCTAAAATATGCTTTCGGTGCATTCTTGCGTGGCTCAAAATTGCCAAAACTGTATCCCCCAAAAATGAATCCCGTTAAACCAAATCCTGTCACTAGACACAATCACCCTTTCACTGAAGCTCACAGGGGTGAAGTAATCCAAATCCAAGCACCAGTATAATGAGTAAAGAAGATTTTATAAACTGAAAAAGGTTGGGAATAACCGAACTTCAGTGAAATTGCTTCTGACAAGAAAAAGATGAAAAGATAAAAGCGTACTGTTAATTTTGCTTTTAGTTAAGATGGCTTTAAAGTTTCCAGCTGAGAGCTTCAAACTGGTGCAGAGGAAAACACGCACTACTAAGGAAGGAGTATTTGGGCACGATCCATTGCTGTCAGTAAAGTCCTTCTGTTGAATTATCCGGGGAACATTAATTTCAGTGGGAGATTGTATTTTAAATTCTGTTTATAGAAAGTCAAACACTGACTCTTAGGTATAAAATACACAGCTCGATTCACCTCTACCTGCTTTTTAGCTATTAAAGAATACTTTTTTTTTTTTTAAATCAAAGCCAGTGCTTCAGATAACAAAAAGCTCGCATATTCTTAACCTTTTATTTTCAGAAACTTCTCTCACTTCTATTTCAAGAAAAAGGTGACTCCATGTGCAAACTGCTGCAAAAATTTACCCCAAAATCTTAATGAGGAAACCTACAATGCTTAAACCCATTAAACCCATTACTTCATGTTTCTGGAGGTCTGAGCAAGCTCTTGCAGAACAAGCCACCTTGCTGGGATATTCCTGCAGGCTGTCCCTACGGTATTCATACTGCCTGGCAGATCCATATGGTCAAGGAAGCCAAGAAGCATGTCAGAGTTTGGAAGGCTGTGATAAAAATAGATGGGGAAAATAGCACGTGTAGAAAGAGTTGTTTTAGCAGTCAGAAAATGACATTCTGTACTTTTATCCATAGTTATGCACGTTGTTGTCTTTAAAAGAGGAGGACTTTTGTGCAGTGGTTTGCTATTCCTTTTTTTTAATTTTATTTTAACCTCTCCCCGCCCCCTCCAGTCATCTGTAAATGTCACCCACAAGCAGCTCTGCTTCTAGTTTTCATGGGAGGAAAAGCGCCTTATGAGCAGGTGTAGATGGTAAAAATCAAATTGATGAGTTAAAATGATGGCTCCTGACAGTTTTACAGATAAAGATCTAAAATGCAGCAGGATGCTGGAAAGACACAGTATGTACATGTAAGAAAATTCTCCTCTCATCATAATGGTGCCCTCTTTTAAAGGTTTTACAACTACTTAGCTATAAAAATTCTCTCTGGGCTGAAGCCTGACATAAAATATCTCTGGTATAGTACAATTTCTTGCTTGTAATAGATATAATTAAAATTCGTTTGCGCCCTTTCCTTTCCTCTTCTGTTTTATTCCCAAATTCCATATAAACAATCCACCCAAAGAACTAGAAGATAAGAAATAAAACCATTTTACAGAAAATATGATACAGCAAACATCCAAGCTACACGAGATCACTTATGTGTGTTGCCAAGCCAGCTCAATGCCAAGGATTTTCATGTGCCTGGCTATATTTGTACTTGTAGATCAAGATGGTGTCACTGCAAGTGACCTGTGAAAACTAAACTTCCATACCTAAAATGTGTAGAAACAGCCACTGTTTCTACAAATGAATTGGCTACAGAACTAGTTCTTACTTTTCAGTGGGTGAGAGGAGCCTCCCAGTGTATGCAGGGACAAGACTCCCGTCAGTCAGTGTCTGGGATTATTTTTGACTTTTCAGATCCAACTAGCACTTGCAGGCCTTGAAAAAAGTCAAGAAATATTTGGCTTAGCAGATCTCTTACCTGGTTTTAGCTACTCTTAAATACTCTCATGGATTTTTTATGTATCGGAAACTGCAGCTTTGGCAAAGCAGTACCAGTATTGTTTAAAAAAGAAAAAAAGCCAGCAGTGGTACTCAGACTAAAATTCAGCATGTCCCACAAATCCAGCCCTGTCTAAGCTCTGTGGATAAAAACAAATGACAGATTTTCATCCTTGCATAAGGAGATGGGTAATTTCCATCCTTTGTCAGCAGGGACTGCTAATGCTTGTCTGTATTTCACCCCCTCTGCTTCGCAGCACAGAGCAGAAGGGATGAGAGCCCGATTATCGTCTCAGTCTGTGCACTTGGTTTTGTTCTTGAATGCTCTGGCAGAATACTGTGGGCTTAAATGTTTTCAGGGGGCGACTTGGACTGTATATAGGGCTGGCTGCTCTGTATGTAACATGAACGTCTGAATGTTAAAATCAGCATTTGGGAATCAACTTTACTGCCTTCTGCCTTCTTGAAGGACTCCAGGGGAGCCCGCTAATGATTGTCCTGATGTACACAGGGTTTGCAGAACTCTCGGCTGAGCTCCCTTGGCTTGATTTCAACTAGGATGCTTACAAATGGAAATTTCACTGTATGAAAGTGCCTCCAGAACCTGCATTTGGTTACAAAGTACAAGCCCTGCAAGAAAGAAACATGAGACTCTGGGCTTGAAAGACATACAGGTACTAAATGAAGAAGGACAAATATGTTTGTCCAGGTAATTTGGACAAACCTGAGCAGCGTAAAACCAGCTCTGCTCAGCTCTGCTCAGTTCTGCCAAGTGAATCCAAAATTCACACTCTGAGACCTGTCTGTCACAGCAGGAGGAAATATAATATCACACTCCTGTACTCTGTCCTCAAAATGAGAGAGCAGCCTGGAAAGCCTAATGCTGCATGGCTCACTTGGGACCGTGGGGCATCATGCCTGCGACCGAAACATGTGAAAGCAAAGTGGCTGCTCCTCCCGGCCGAGGGCCTGACACCAGCCGGTTAGAAAGCAAAGGTGGCTCTGCTGAAAGGTGGATTTATCCCCACCTCGACAAAAAAACCCCACCCAATTCTCAGTTTGGGGATTCTAGCAGAGAAGCAGCGGGGGTCACCTGCTGCCACAGGCCCTCAGCCCAGGATGGGGGGATGATGGCTGTCCCACCTCAGATGAGGAGCGCTGGTCGGGATGCTGCAAATTCCCAGCAAATCCCATTAGGAGAGCATCCCTGCCACGAGTCACAGCTCCAGGTCACCTCACCAGAAGAGGTACAAATTACAATAGGTTGCCCGTAAAGAATTTATTTCTAAAGTAGAATTGTTTTATTGCAGAAGGTGGCACTAAAGGTGCTGCTGAGGGGGTGATGCTGGTCCAGCTGCACTGACAGCAAGCCGTTTGGGTTTGCCTGAGGATGCCAGAGCACTCATTTTACAGTAGAAGTCATTTATTTCTTTATAAAATTACTGTTTTCACACCCAAATGAGACCGAACACCAAGTTCCTGCATGGTGCTTGGGCAGCTTTCCCCAGACGTCCCCCTCAGCTGGTGGGAAGGCATTTTGGGGGGCCAGGGGGCTGAGGGCAGCAGGGGGGACACCAGCTCAGGTATCTGTGAAAAACTCATCCACCAAATCAAAACTGATCCCAGAGAGAGGGTGCAGCCACCTTGCCGGCCCTCCAGGAATTATCCACTTGAAATTTTCTATGGTCAGAAAAACTTCAAAAAAGAAAGTGTGGAAGAAAGAAGTTGTTCACCCTAATAGCTTTAAAAAACAACCATAAAATCAATCTGAAATTAAAACACAACTAAATTGTTTTGGTCTTGCCATGGGCATCAGTGACTCGGCAGGGATGTCCTCTCTGCTGTGTTTTGGTCACACATGTGCTGTCTGGCTCCTACCAGGTGACAGAAACCCTAAAATCACTTCTATTACTGCTGAAATTTTCCACGACGTGTTATAATCCCTTGGTTTCTGTGAGCGAGTATTATTACAATAATCCTTTATTGATCATTGCATTAGTTACAAGTGTCTCATATTTCTAGCTAACTTCAGGGTAATAAGCAAAACAGGAGAGCAAGGACCAGACAGAACTAAGGCAGCGTTAGAAGCAGCAGTTAAGCACTTTCTTAAGTGTATTTATAAAATATACATCTTGTTAAAAGGATGCATTTTCACATAGTAGTGGTATGTGCCTTAAAACTGCAACTGAAAATAAGTAGAAGCCCCTGACTTTGTTTAGGAAGCCTCTTTCACTCCCAAATATTTTTAACAACTGAAGTACTTTGTGGGCGTGCTTTTGCTTTGTTTAAGGTTTGAAAATGTTCCAGTACCCAAAGTGTAACTGAGGAGAAAAAAACCCAAGGCAACTGCATAGAGTTTTGTTAATGATCTACTGGGGAATCTTGATGTGTGATAATGAATAAAATGGAAATCTGTTTTACTGGCAATCCTCAGCTTCAATTTATGAGAAATAATTAATTTTTAGATCGCTTCCAGTTGGAAGAAAACAGAGATTTTACCAAATCTCTCTTTTTTTTTTTTTTTTTTTTTAAATTCCTGCTGTCATTATGTATATCTATTTTTTTTCTCTTTTATGAAACCAAGACCTCTTTTCCCAAGAGGCTGGAGGAACGAGGTGCCTGTGAAGTGTCTGCGGGCGGGCTGCTACCCAAGGCACACGTAGGCTGTCGCCAATGCGCTGACCAGCGGCAGGGAGGCGGTGGGGACAGAAGGAGAAGGAGCAAAGGGGGTATGGTGTGCACTTCTCCCTTTCCTCTCGTCCTGCTAGCTGCTCCGGTCTGAGGCTGGAACATAAGGACCAAAGTGGTGCTTTGATGGGAACAGCCACGCCAGAGGGGTGGCAGAGATGTCATGTGCTACACAGGGGGAAAGAGAAGGGACGTGGGGGCTGTAGGTCACCATACAGATCTTGTGGTGCTAGAAATTAAATGAAATATCCAGTATCTTAAAAGGAAACACCAAAATAAAAACTCCACTCCCTGAAGGACAAGGTTCTTTCCAACAATGACAAAGCAACACTTGTATTAATTAAATGTGCTCAAGAGTTCCAAACAGATGAGTGCAGGTATTGTAAATAAGGGCTGCAATAATTTGGAGCTGTACATACTTTTGAATTACACAACCATGAAAATCCACATTAAACAAGACAGTAACAATAGCCTCATCCTTAACTCCCTGTTCCCGTTCTACCCCATGCTACCTAGTAAGCTTGTACAGATGGAACTAAAATGAAGGATTGTACGTCCTTGTTCAGCCCATAAAAGAAAAAAGCTTTTTTCTTATCAGCATCGTTCAACGGTCTCTTAAAATTCTTACCCAAGAATGCATGTATGTGTGCCAAAATGCTTCCAAAAAATACATTTTTATTTCACATTTTGATTTATATGTTACTCAGAAGAATATCTGTTCATTTAATTATTTCAGTAAACATAATAATAATGCTGTTACTAACTACACTACTGAGTATTTTGCCTTTTTTAAGGAATATGAGCCTACTTGTAATTAAAGGAATGCTATATTAATGATGCTGAAAGTCTCAGAGGGCAAAATTTAATGTCCACCTCATAATATTATGCCAGCATTTCATGCACAGAAGACTTTTTAATCTTTGTTTCTTAATTTAGCTTTGATTGGCTCTGAAATACAGAGTAGCACTCAAGGGCTCCAATTTCTACCATCATCAGCATTTCTGCTTTATAAACTGTACAAATGCACAGGACTCCGATCTGTAGGCTTCTTTTCAAGCTTCTGTTTAACCTATGAAGAAAATTTGCTGCAGGCAATGATAATTGATGATAATTTCATGGGTTTTTTTAGCCACTGGGATGTGGGATGGTGTTATGATAGCTAGGTCTAAACATAAGCAGAAGATTGTATTTTTATATGCCATTTCAGCCACAAATGCGGGTTGGTAACATAAATTTGTCTCCAATTTGCAAATTACAGCAATAGTCACTAGGAGTCTCCTGGTTAAGCTCACGATGAATTTACTTAGTGATCCTGGCCAGGGTTTGGATGCAAACCCCACGCTAAGGCTGGGTTTCAGCCCAGGGGCCAGCCTGTGCAAAGGGCACGTGCAGCTCTGGGGAGAAGGGACTACCGAGCTGTAAGCAGCTCTGTGGGGCTCCCGATGCTCGTAGCAGGGGCACAGCCAGCAATCGTGTGAGAAATGAAGTCAGAAGGCACCTATGTCCTGCTCTTGTAGGGCAAAAAGATCAGGACGGTCATGAAAAGTCTGATTTATTTTTATAAGTGGACAGTTTTGTGAAATGGTAACAAGCGCTCAGGAAAAGGGAAGTAGGAGATTCCACTGTTTGTTATTCCCAGGGATTTAAGGCATTTTGTAAACAGAAATGCTGCAGGCCACGTAAACTAGCACCCCCCAGGTACTTAAAAAATTGCTTACAGTATCTCTGGAAAGTGAAGCAGCTCCTTTCCTTCACTCCTTCCCTCTCCTCCCAGGCCAACTAAGTGTATAGTGCCAGACACACACTTATCAATGCCAAATGCTCAAAGTTCATGAATTACAGACCTACAGTAATTAAACGCTGTGACTGCCCAGTCCAACGCCGTGACTGATAAAGGACGGCCAAATTTTCACAAAGGAATGCCACAGAAGCAGACATGCATCGTCTGCCAGCGTGCGAGCCACAGTGTCAGCAGCCAGAGACTGCTTTAAAATGTGCAGGGAAGCCAGAGGTGACCAGTCAAGCCCCCAGGAAGGGCTGGTTATCCAGGAACACTACCTGTTGGGAAGGATGCTGTCATGTCCTCCTTACAGACACAAGCAACTCCACGGTCAGAAACCGTGAGCGTTCGCTGCTCTAAGCCATTCATTTGTTTATATGTTTCTTTCATGCATCTCTCCTCTCGAGCAAAATCCTTTCCCAAGCCCTAAAAATCCTGAGTGATTTTAAAAATGAGATTTTATACAAATAATAATTTGGAGGGCTATTTATTTGTCTTCTGCTTTTTGAGCTTCTCGGTTTCATTTTCAAACTTTTCCCTGCAACCGGAAGGACTAAGAAAATAAGGATGATGTTTGAAATGAAAGCTGAGAATCTCACATAATCATAGGACTCCAGGGGTTTGAGGTTTCAGAATAATCTCCTGAGTTGTCAATACTGAATGTCACCAGAAACTATAATGTAATTCTCAGAATAGATTGCATAAAAGTAATCGTGTAATGGTTTTCCTGCTGCGTGTTCAGCGTAATACCTAGAGACACTGTCCTGCAGGGATGACCCAAAGGTGCTTACAACTGGTGAGATGCCATGTGCTGGGTTTAGCTACTCCCACAGGAGTGTTGCATTTTGCAACAGATCTGCATGCGCAAAACCTCGTTACTCAGTCTGGCAAATAAAGCTCACAGAGTAAAAATTCATAATAGACTCAAAAGAACGTTTAATTCCACGGAGAATACACAGAAATAAGTAGGAGGCAAATTTCACTGTTAACTGCTGATCTCCTCTGTGTTGTATGCTTGCGTGCATCGCAATGCACGATCGCATTGTGTGTTAGTGAAGATTTTTATCGCCTCTCTCACAGACTGCCTTAATTTTACTATCCTCTCCCAGCAGGACTTGGGTGACCCTCTCAGTCTGGCTGTGTTTCGGGGATATAATCTATACTGCACTGACAGCTGACACAGACTCAATAGCTAGTACCTTAGTCTGTGGTGAACAGAAAATTACTAAACCTGATAGGAAGACTGATATGGGAAGAAAACAGGAGGCTGCTTCAACCTCCTCCTCTTCAACCTCCACAGGCCTGGCTGTGTGGTACCCTTGCTTATCCTTAGGACACCTGAAAGGACCCTGATCTCCTCCAAGAAATGACGAGAAGCTGTTGAGCATTAACCTGATTTCAGCAACAAAACACTGGTACATAGGTTTAGCAAACAAATATCCAATACTGGCAACAATACACCCCAACATTTGTGTAGGTCAGTTCTGCACTTCACCATGCTGGAAAGAAACCTTTAGACCTCTGTCATTTCAGATTAGGGATTTTATCACGCAAGAACATGCCTGACAGGACTGCACTCTTTTCCACTGCCCACCTCCAAGTGTGGCAGTGTTATCTTCTTAACTCATTTTCTAAAACTACAAAGGAACACAGAAGATCTCCTCATTGGGAAAGGCCAAGGCTCAGCCCTAGAAGTACGTAGAACCTCATTTTGAAGGAGATGAGTTATTTCTACATGTAGCTATGGTACAGATAGTCTTGAAGCATTTTTAGGGATGAGAGTGCTCTGCTGCTGTGCAGTACCTCAGGAACATCCAATATTTCAGTCATTTTTCTCACGTTTCAAGTAAGTCAAGCCATTGCTGATGCATATCTGAAGATGGTGTGTATGTATAATTTCATTTATACTGAAAGCAAGTAACAGTTTATCGTATAGAAGCCAGTCGCTGTATATTCACACCACTCCATACACACCCTCATTGTGGGCGCTCTCTCCCTGGTTCTTCCTCTTGCTCTGGTTCTTCTGTCAGATTCTGGTGGCCCTCTGCCTTTCAAGGGCTTAAGCAGCCAGCAAGCTACAGCTGCAACCTCAGGTTATTCCCAAGCAAACCTCCATCCCCCATCACAGCATCAAGGACCTTACTAGGTCAAATATTTTCAGAGAGAGTTCTGACACCATTTTTAGTGCTTAATAAAAATGTCTTTCTTCTTTGTTTTTTTTTTTGTGGTTTTTTTTGTTTTGTTTTGTTGTTGTTTAAAATAGTTATTCTGACTAGAGAGTGGGCTGATAGCCAAGGCATTCATAAACTTAAAAAATTACTTAAGACAGGAACTTTGGCAATGTTTATCTTAGGAAGAAAGAAGTTTTGCTGGGCCGTTTCTTTTCCATTAAAAGAACAACTTTTCTTATTCACTACTACAAGATGAGTAACTAAATGTCACTGATTGAGGGCTAAATCACAGCTATTACTATTCTGAGGGAGAAAACACATTTCAAGATAAAGACTATATTACATGGGACACGTTGCTTTTATTTATTTTTAAACAGTGGCTGCTTGAAGCTGCTTGGAGGTTTAGAGTGTCAAAGCCATGTCAGCAGAGATGGATTAGTGGGCAGAGAGCAAGCGGTGCAGTCAGAGGTTCACAGCGAATGTAATTTATTCACGTAGCTCTGCAATTTATCACATGGCTATTACCATAATGTATGTGGGAAGCAGCTGCATGTGTGCACATAATGCCCTAAATGTATGTGTGGTTGGACCTGAACTCCTTACAGAACAGTAGTGGTTGAAAATGATACCATAAGGCATTTAGAAGCAAATTTCCTTCCCATGGGGATGCTGTCACGCAGCAATGATGTGTGTACACAGGCAAATAAAGGCCTCATAGACTTTTCTCAGTTATGATAACCTCACCAGGGCTCATGGTTTTTCAGATCTACATTTTGGCACATTCACATTTACCTTACACTGTAGGTAATGTGATGTAGGTTTCCAGTGCTTTATTAATAGATCGAAGTACCTGGTTTGCATCTCAAACTCACATTTTCTAGTCAAGCAATACTGTATTTTCCACTCAACATTTAGTGGCATCATCAGTGGCAAAGAAAATGAATTCTCTGTATTTGTGAGGAGAAACAGGTTACCTACAAGCTGAAAAATTTCTTTAACTTCAACACCTCTTACAGCACGATCTATCAAACCCTTGGGAGCAGCACAGCTGTAAAAGGTTGATATACATAGTGACTGCCTGTTTTTCTCATACCTGCACAGTTATCTACCAAGCCCAACGTTTCCAAAACTAGTCTGTAATTTTCGGAGCATCTAAATTAAGGAGCTTGACTTTGGTCTCTCTTAGTTGGCTTGGATGCCTGCAGATTCAGTTAAGGAAGCAAGTGGTCAGTAGATGGTAGAGCTGGCCTCCACCCGAAGGTGTTTCTTGCTGCACTGCCCATACAGGGAGGTACGGACTTGCTGGTACATGCGTGCTGTGCGCAAGAGCAAAGCCCCAGCAATGCTGCCCATGCCTGCGTGGGCTTGCTGGACAAGCTCCCCCAGCCCAGCTCCCAGCTCCACTTTTTAAGTTCCTGCTGAGTTTCTATCAACCATCTCCTGGTTGGAAATGATGCTGAATTACACATGCTTTGAAGCGATCACATTGCAACCAGTTCACTCAAGTCTTTCTTGATCCAGACAAACGCACCCCAGTTACAGGTTAGGCACTAGGAGTTTTATGCTGCTTTCTTTTAAGTCATTACAACTTTACCTAGAGAAACACTGAATTCAGACAAGGTCAGTTTAGGTGCCCAGAAGCAGAACATCTCATTGCCCAGCTTAATGTACTGCTCAGCATTTTGTTCAGCAGAACCTTCCATGTTCGGAATATGATACAGGTTTTCTTGTATAATTATGTGTGCACTACAGGGCTTCCATACTGAAACCATCTATCCATCTACCACAAACATACACCCACTATCACGCAAAACAAAAAGCTTGCCTTACCATTGCACAGAAAGTCTCGGGAGGATCTCCACACGTTATGTCTGGGGGATCCAGAGCCACTTTTACATACTTGATCATGTCTCTGGCTTCCGGCTGACAGGCCATGTAATCCCATACTTTTCCTTCTTCTGTGTAAATCTGAGTCTTACACACGTCATAGTGTCCCCACACAGAAGGGTAGTGCTGCATCACAGAGGATACGGTAACCCAGAGGGCATGGAGTGACAGAAATCTTGACAAATACATTTCTGAATCCTTGTGTGTCACCTTCGTAAGGATGGTCAGTACTGGCGTATGTGCAATCTATGGATTATACATCTATGTACATATACATGTATATATTTTATAAAATAAGTTCCAACTCAAACGTGAAGCATTAGGATGGGGTGTTTGTTATACTAAATTGAAGACTTTGGTAGAAGCCACCCAGACCCCGATGACAGCCTTTCCCAGCAACGCAGTGTTTGTCCTTTGTCTTATAACTTATCTGTCAGGGCTTCTTGTAAAAGATGTCCAATAGCAGATAATAATTTGCGAAGTTGCAGGTCTTCAGCTACCCTGTTGATAACCCTGAGTGATCCTCCGCATTCAGAACTTGCAGGGGATGCCCAGACGCACTGATAAATCAGTATCCGAAGCTAAAGGATGAGTGTCTACAGGCTGGTGTCTGTTTCCCATCCATCACTCTCTTCTTCTGGCACCAGCACCCTTTTAGAAACAATGAGAGTTAGAGTTATTGTCCAAGAAACAGTGCATTCCAAAGCATATGATATGTTGACATTTTGGAGGTTTGATGCAATATAAAGCAAACTGGTATAATACGGACAACCTTTACCATGAGTGCTGTGCTAGAATGAGCAAACTACCAAAATCATTCACAGTGGAAAGTATTTTGACATGAAGGATTTAACTCTAACAAAGACAGATTTATAACCTTCCAGGTGAGTTACAGGTTTCTGCTTCCAAAACTGTATTTTCACCCTAGCAAAACCGGGGGGCAACTACTGAACTCAATCATTGCCCAGATCATGCAGGCAGACAGGGGAGCAGAGAGCAGCAGGAAGGCTTTCTAATAGAAGTGACAGAGAGATGGGTATGGACGCTACCAGGGGCTGACAGTCCCTTGGCGGGAGGACCCTGGTGTGCTCCAAAGGCCTTACGCTTTCCTTATAGATTTATTTTTATGGAAGAGTAATAAAGATATTGCAAGCACACTTCCATTTCTTTGAATTTTCTCATCAGCATTGGAAGAGCTTTGCTCTTTTTTCCTTTTCTTCGAACTGTGATTTACTGATCACACTGATGATAAACTACTGATAATAGTTCATTTGTAGCTTACTATGAGGATGCTTTCCCTTCTGTTATGGGAGAGTTATTTTCCTAGGTTTGGGGGTACCTGTGCACTCAGCATCTGTTTCACAGACAATATATCTCCTTCCCCTCTTCAGAAAGCAACTAGAAATTCCCTCGGTTTGCATCACCTCAATCGTATAATTACAGGTATAAAATCCTAGGATGTTATTACAATGACTTAAAAGATACATTTGCTAAAAAACACAGCTAAAAATACAAATTATGTATGAGGGCAGCTTCAGAGAGGGAGTAAGTTCCCTAAGCACGGACGAGGAAAACCAAGACTAGGAACCCCAACTCCTCCAGCTCAGCCTGCGCTCACCCAGGACACGGAGCCTGGGCGCCGGGCTCTGAAGGAGGAGGATTTCAGCCAGCCTTGCAGCACCTCTGCACTCTTTGTCTGGATGCTAAAGTCCAGCAAACACGGCAGACAGATGTTAAGAAATACGAGTTAAGTCACCGCTTTCTTCAGCCCGCTTTGCTTGTTCCCAGATTTCAATGATGCCCAGTGCTGTGAACCCTTCTATACCTCAAAACCAGGGGACGTGGTAGGGGACCGGGAAAGCTCCTCAGTGTGTCACTGGGGTAATAGGCATTTCCAAAACTTGTCTGCAAAGCTATTCGCAAACGGCCTCCCTATATTTAAATAATGCTTTATCTTAAACTGAGCTAAACTACAGACACCATGAAATGCCAACAGATGGTTGAATTGTGTTTCCATAGCAAAGTAATTTACAATAATTGCTGTATGGACGTAAATGCAATTTTCCATTATATTCATTTTATCAAGTGTTACCATACAACTCTCATATATTTTATCAGAATATGCAGAGAATATCTGAATTTTCATGCAATAACAATTCTCAATTAGTTCAAATATATTTAAGCTTCCAATCTGAATTTGACACAAAAGCAGAAATATCTAAGACCAAATTAAAATTAAATCTTTTTAAGAAGCACACTGTGTAGTACCACTGCTTTTTCAGCGACCTTACATTCTTTTTTGTCTTCAGTGGGAATGTTTACTTGTTATCATGGAATTCAGTAATTCAGAGAACACTTTCCATGTCATTCTAAAGCCACCTCATATTCTTTCCCTCTAATCCTTTCCAATGCATTTTACTATTTTGCAGGAGAAAAAAAAAAAAAAAAAAACCCAACCCTAAACCCCCATTATACAAAAGGGAAACAACTGCTCTGCTAAAAAATGGAGCCAAATAATTTTAAATTTGTGACAAATCCAAACACACGCTGTAATGGAGAAGGCTTGGTCACAGCTAGAATAAATAGTAGGTGAATATCATGTTTCTGTGTAAAACTAAGTTGTTACTCAGTTTAATTATCCTTAGACTACAAGCCTTTATATTCAGGCAAAAATCAGATTTGTTTTCTTTAATATTTTCCTTGTTAGCTCTTCAGTTATCCATAACCTCTTACAACTGCTGAGACTCAGATCCACTGATAAACAGGACTGGATAGGACTAAAGTAATGTGGAGCAAGCCACTGCCTTAACACATGCTAAAATCCTTCTCATATAACGAATTCTCATTAAAGTAAGCCAGAGTCATAATGACGGTCGTTACACAGAATTATAGACTATAACATCGATCGAATTTAGTGCACTGACAAGGAAAAAGTGCAGAGGAGTACAAGACATCCGAGCATTAGGCAGCTGTAGCAGTGTACGACAGACATTCCTGACAAGAAGCAGCCAATTATAGCTTAAATTTCTGGCATATAACCAGTTCTGATTAATAGTTTTCCATTACATTACAGACATATTATTAATGTATTAAAAATGTCAAGCTTTGGCAAGAACTAATACAGCATGGCTCAGTTAGTCTGCGATATCTTCTTTTAATGAGCTTCCATTGATACAGAGAAAGGTATTGACCAAAGCACATTAAGGATCAAATGCTGAGCGCTGCTGGGGTTTTTCGGACCCAGCTCTACGGTTTGTCTTGCTTATGTTTATTCCTGACGAGTCACTCACAATATGCATTCTACCTTTCAGTGCTCTATGTCTAAGGACATATCTATTTGAATTACTCTGTAAAATAACATTTAGAATAACAGTTTACAGCTGTACCGGCAGCACAGCACTAAGCCTTCAGCTGTGGGCAAAACAAGGAGATGGGTTTTGTCCCGAGTAATGCCTGTGCAGTTCACCTAACTAAAAAACAAGCCATCAAACCAGGAAGAACTAATGTCTAGTACCTCAGTCACACACCCCTGGTGTTGGGGGCCCGTGGGGTGGCAACGGGGAAGCAGCGTCCTGACTGAGGATGAGGACCGGCGAGCTCCTGGAAGGATGTTAGCTAATGTATGCAAAGCCTCCAGCGCACGCTGCTCTTGGAGATGCCCGTTGTGGGGTGACAGCGGTATGAACCGTGGGGCGTCCTGGGCCTTGCGCATTCCCATGTGCCATGGCCTCGGCGGTATGGAGAACACGGGGAGGCAACGGTGTCGAAGGCCAGATCGGCTGTCTGCCTTCTCCCCGAGCCCTGCTCCTGGGCACTTAGGCCACAGGGTGTTAGAGCAGAACGGCACGCAGCTGACCCCCAGGCTAAAAGCGGGGCTGCTCTGAGCTCACCCCACCTTCGAAGTGGCTCTGAGCACAGGGGGATAAGCCACACCTCACCCAGCATTTTAATTCTGCAGCCAGAGCAGATACCCCCTTCGCAAACCAGTGCATCTCGGTGCCGGTGAAGAAGTTGGGCTCTCGTCAGGGGCTGTTAGCAAACACTCCTCCTCCGCCTCCTTCCATCACCCGTGAAAATCCACCCCCTTCCCCACAGAACTCCCCCTGCACAAACCGCGCTGGCTGGACGCCCTGCCGGGACGTCGCAGGGCAAGCCGTGCGGGTGAGCTCCTGGCCACCCCCTTCGGCAAGCAGCAGGTAGGCGGCGGGAGCAAGGAAATAACCAGGGATCGCGCAGCCCGCGCGAGAACGACAGCCGAAGCCAGCTGTTCCAGCGCGCGGCAGCCCGCGAGCCGCCCAAACCGGCACCCGAGGGAAGGGGCGCTGGCTGCCGCCTCCCGCCGCCGGCGGAACAGTTCTTTGCGAGGGGAACACATGGTAAGTTTGTAACCCGAACAGCTTCCGCAGATGAATGTATCTCCGCGAGCCCAGGTAAAACGGTCCTTTGTATCCACTCCAGTTATTATTTAAAGACCGTTTAGACCGCACGAAATAACGTGGATTGCAAAATAGAACGAATCCTCATTCCTGCAACTTGCATGTCTGCAAAACCTGAGTGTTTTATACCTTCCCACACCTAGACACCTTGGGAACCTGGCACACATAAAGCTCCGGTGTGTAAAAAAAACCCCAACAACCAACCCCTGCTGGAATGCAAAATTATTCATCTGTGCCAACGAGAAGGGAACCTGCCTTTACCGGCTGAATACACACTTTCTGTCAATACTTGTGTGAAATACAGTATATTCCAAACAATTGCTGTGGTGCCTTTGGACTCGAACACTGCTCCAAATGAAGTTTAGGCTCTATTTTTATGCAGCTTATTGAACTATTTAGCAAAAAAAGATTTCTTTGCCTCACAAGGAATTTAAAATGTCAATACCTGTTGGCTGAAGCAAATAAAATACAGCATTCTGTTACCTAAAAACCAGGGATTCAGCACGACACTTAAAATATTGCTGGTTTTCCCACATCATTCTCTGCCGAGTGACACCTCACACTACCGCTGCCATTACTTGCCGGGTACCATCAGCTGTCAGCATATGGAGTAAAAGCACGTCAGCTATTTAAATTTCAGAATCTTGGTACATAGTTGCTTTTACATTTTTCCTCTAGAATCTTTATAATTGCAGCTTATTGCCTGGAATAGCTCTGTACCTAGCATCAATCTGTTCTGCAGGTGTTCCCTCTCAGATTTTAAGTTCCCATTTGGGGCAGCTGCAGATTTTTTGGTCGTTATTTGTCACCGTCAGTAACACATGCTCCTCAGGCAGTGTATCCTACAGGGCTACAAGCTTCCAAGTCGTGGCGTGAGCTGAGGACTTTCTAACCATGAGTTCTTGGCCTTGAAACTAGAGGAGCAGGAATGCCTCCTGGACCCCGGATGGTTTTTTTTGCTAGTGACAGATTTTACATACGGAGCTAGAAAGTTGGTGCAGCTTCTGCTCAGTCACACGGCTGAGGGCTGATGGTGAAAGTCCATGACTCCATAAGAATATTGCCACTAGCAGCTGGAAACTCTCTGGTAAACAGTCTTCAAAGCTCCAAAAATACACCAGAAATCAATTTTTTTTTCCTCCACATAAAAACACAAAACCAAACCAGACACACCAAAAAACCAAGCCACGGGAAGTTCTACAGTGGTTTTCTTCCCTGCGATGGGCTGCCCAGGCCACAGCTTCTCATCTTCACCCGCATCGTCCTCAAGCAAGACAGCGATTTATTCCCTCTTTAGCGCATCTCCACCGCTCGTTTCCCTGTCTCAGCCCACATCTCGGCAGAAGGCAGGCTGGCTCCCAGCGCACCAGATCCGGAACAAAGTTGATTGCAGAACAAATAAAAACTATATTCGGGCAGAGGCCCCCAAACGCACCAACTCTGAGAGTACGAGAGTGTGGTTATCGCTGCTCGGTGCCGCGGGGGGGGTCTTTGGGGGTGCGTGGACGTTTAGGAAAGATTCCCGATGGAGGGAAAGGGGGTGTTCCCCGTTCACTACCGGCCGCCTGCCCGCTGCTCCGCCCGCCGAACCGGGCTCCCGATGCTCCTCACCCCCAGCCCGGGAAACGCCCGCGCCGAGGGGCGGGAGGCGGCGCGAGGGACGGGCGCCTCCCTCGGGGCTTCCCCTCAGCGCTCCCCCACCGCCTGCGCGCAGCGGCCGCGGCCCGGCCCGAGCTCCGCGGAGGAGGCAGCGCCGCGCAGGTACCGCCCCGGCCCCGCTCCGCTCCGCGCGGGCGGCAGGGGGCGCGCGGCCCGCGCCGATCCGCGGCCCGAGCCTCGGCGGTGGGAGCGGGGGGGAGAGGCACCGCGCTCCCACCCAGCCCGGCACGCAGAGCCCCTCCGCGCCACGCACCTCATCCCCAGCCCCGTCCCCAGCCCGCCCCGCGGTGCGCGGAGTTGCGAGCGGGCGGTACTCACCGCGGCGCCGGGACGCGCTGAGGCTCCCTCGGCGGCGGCATGAGGGGCCGCGGGACGGGCGGGGGGGTGCGGCCTCCCCTCCCCCCCCACCCGGGGAAAGTTGCCGGTGGGGCGGCCGGGGCTCGGCGGGGCAGGGGCCGCCGCTGGCCCCAGGCACTCGTCAGCGTTGAAGTTTGTCGGTGCGGGCGGGCGGCTGGGCTGCCGCTCTGCCTCGGTGCGCGCTGATCATCGCCGCGGGGAGCCGCGCAGGTGCTGCCCGCCGGGGCTCCCCGCCCGCCACCGCCGCCTCAGGGCGGGGGGAGCACCGGCGGCCGCGGCATGAGGCGCGGGGCGAGCCCGCGGCTGCGGCACGGAGGTCTCCGGTAGAGCGGCCAAACTTAGGGCGGTGGCGGCTCCTCACTTCGAAGCGAGCTCCCCGCGACTGCCGGCGAGCGGGGCGGCGGCAGCTACTCCACCTCCGGGCCCGCGCGACGCGCGGCCCTAGCGCCGCCGCGCCCGCCCCCCCCCCCCCCCCCCCCTTCCCGCCACCGCGCTCCCCGCCCCGCCGCCCCCGCCGAGCCGCGGCGGGGTGTGGGGGGGTGTGTTGGGGGCCACCTCCGGTACCGCCGGCCCCGCGGGAGAGGGGCCTGCAGCCCCGGCGGGGACAGGAGCTGCCCAGGCCGGGTCCGGCGGGGCTGCGGCTGACAGTTCCTGCTGGAGCAGCCTGATTTTTTCCGTTTCGTGGTTTGTTTGGGTTTTTTTTTTTGTTTTTTTTGGTTTTTTTTTTAATTTGGGCTTCAGCCTGGTGACGGACACCCCGAGATCCCCGTGAGTGTTTCTGCTGCCCGAGCCCGTGCGGGCTGATCCGAGCGCCCCGCCGCAGCGGCGCTGGGACGCGGGGACAGGGCAGCGCCCCTCCCGCCTCGCTGGAGGGTGCCTCCGAGGGCTGGAGGTGCCTGGAAAACGCTGGTCCTTCCCCTGCCCACAGCACCGCCGGGTCGGAGGGAAAGCGGTTTGCGGTGATGTGGTGCTGCTGTGACCGCCCTCCTGGGCTCCAGGAAGATGGGGAGGCTCCGGCCCCATATGCTGCTCTGCCTGCCCCATTCCGCCCTGCACTCCCTCCTCTGCTGTCACTGTAACGAGAGACATACACAGGTCCCCCCCTTCAGCCTTCTCCAGGCAATAAAACAGCATCTCGACCTACTAATGATCAGCGAGCCTCGCTTAGGAATTGTGCTCACTCCTGGCAACTATTTGCCCGACTCCAGGGGTCAGCTCTGGGCAGCTGGACACCGGCTGTGTTGTGAATGCTCAGAAGCTGAGTTTATCGTTTCTTTGCGTGTTTTGCACGTTAAGAGGTGTAAAATGTGTTCATGTAGGCAACAGTGCCACCGCATTCGGTTGACAAGGTTTGGTGTTTTGCAGTGCCAGGAAGTGACCGGATGAAATGAGGCAGTGGATTTCCAGTTGAGTAAGAGACTTTTTCTCCATCTGGGCTTTGGAATTTGGTAGGTTGTGTAAATAACTGGCAGGAGCTGTTGAGAACGAAGTTTTACCTCTTCCCCTTATGGACAGGTAAACCAGCAAAGTCCAAAAGATGCCTTTCGACTCCCTCCTGGTTTTTGTTTCCCTGTGTGGGCAGTGGTGTTGCTTCTCTCTTTCCATTCCTTCTCCAGCATCTCTGATGCCTCACCTACAGGGCTGTGTTGGAAATTTTCCATCCTCTGCGCTGAGCCTTTGGCCTGTGTGCTGAGACCGTCTCTTGGCTGGTGGAACTGGCTGGCCACAAAGATTAAAGGCAGGACCAAGTCATTTGATATGTCAAACATCATCAAATTCTTCCGCTAATGATATTAGCCTCTTCTGTATCAAAGCTGGAGCAGCTGGTTCGAGTGCAGTGTCACCAAGTCTGAGATTAGATGTGCCATGCTGGTAAAAATGATGGCCAAAAATCAAATCCAGTCTGAGAATGTGGCCAAACTTTACAGCCAAACTGTAAGCTCATCAGAAAGAAGGGATCTGATTTAAATTCTTTGTCAAAGGCTGTCGCGAGGATGGAAAAGCAGATGGAATTCGGCAGCTAGAGGAGACTTGCCTGTGTTGTTTTTGTGCTTGTTAGAGTCAGAAGCTGGAGTAAAACATGGAAATGACGATGCCTTTATAATCAAACTGAAAATACTGCGTGAATGCCTGTGTTGAATTTCTGACAGCCCCTTTAGTACCAAGTAACAATTATTCACGTGTAAATGGACTGGAGAATTCCTTGCCATAGCACCTTGAGACTGGACTTTTATCAGGATTCCTAAAGCAGATTGGATATTTAGATAGAGAATAAGATTAACCAAGGTTTGAATGGAATATTTAAAAATGTATGGACTACTGCAGATCCCGTCACCTGTCTTACTGGGTTGAAAATTGGCTAAACCGAAGATTCAGCCAGATGTTAACTACCAAAGGATGGAAAATCGCAGCACTGGGAATGTGTTACTTTGAAAGTACTTCCAGCAGTATTTTTTATGTCTTGTCAGTAACAGCTGGTATTGACCCCGGACAGAATCAAGGACAGGGATTAGTTTTTGATTACCGACATGAACATAGGAGTACCTATGCCTGTTGGGATACTCCTTGCTACAAGGCATCAATTCTATTGCAAGCAGCAGAAGTCACTGGTACAGGAGCGGTATCGCTAACGGCAAACTTTTCTGTAAAGCAACAGCTGAACTGCGAGTTTTTAACCGAGTCCTAAACCTAATCAAGCTTTGCATGATTTCACGCTGCGGTTTGGATATTTAGTGCATCCTCTCATGTGCCGTTATGAATCTTTTATTACCTGCTCTAGTCCGAGTTGACCTCTAATGATACAGCAGAATTATGTTATTAATGCGTTTCCCCGCAGCAGAGGATGCTGTGCTGGGCAGAGCAGAGTCCCGGGCTTTGTGTGAAGTACCAGGTATCCCTGGAAATGTGTCCAGAGACACTTCCCTGCCCAAAACCCGGCGTTGCAGCATATCAAAGTGAAATAGGCTGACATGATTCAGCAGCTGAGGCCTGACCTCAAACGCAGAGGGTGATGTGGCTGGTGGCTGCCCCACGGGGAGGCCGGTTCCTTGACAGGGGAGTGGGCAGTGGGTGCAGTCACCAGGATTGAGCAGCGGCAGGCAATGTCCTGCTGTGCATCGCTGCGGAGCTGCTGCCCACTCCATGTGCCGCTTTGTTTGCTGTGTGCGCCTTTACAACCTATTGCTGCCAGCTGAAGGAAGGTTTGGGAAGCAGCAGGCAAAGGGTGTGGGAGGCAAGAGCAGGAGCGCGAATTTGCCCCTGTCGAGCTGAGGCTGGGGTAGAAATAGCCAAGAAACAGGAAACTCTCCCAGAGGCAGAGCTTGTCTGTCCTCTTTATTGCTCCTTTGCCCACGGTAGTTTAACCTCCTGTAAAGTCAATTGGTTGGCAAGGATTTGAGTGCTGGTCTGGGCTTGCACCTTTAGCGCCTCCAGCAGTGTCACTTCTAGCACAACAGTTGGAAAATGGTATTGAGATAAATGACAAAATCTAAAGGTTTCTGCCTTTGTGCAGACAGGGGGACAAATCCTGATGCTGTTCAGCCAAGCAGTAAAAACACAGACATCCCCAAGCAGCGTTTTGCCACTGCTTGAGCTTCAGCACAGCTCAAGGGCAGGGAGGCTACTGGAAAAAACGTCACCCCTTGCTCTGAAACCTCCATCACAGTAGAGTTTGCAGGAGGTTTTCTCTGGAGGGGATGAATGGCGGAACAGAAAAATGCTGGCAGCTACAAATGCCTCGTCTAGACCCGGGTTTCCATCATCGCACTCTGCCCAGAGTGGACCCGGCTAGCAACGCCGGCAAGGTCTAATGGAAAAGGCCGGTGGAGGCATGCAGTGCTCTCAAAAGCCCTCCAGCCCCTGGGAAAGGTGATCTGGGCTGCCAGCTGGGAGTATGATGTTGCACTGATGCGCACTCCATAAAGACATATGCGAGTCTGATATCCTACTCCTGCATCCATTTCCATATGGCTTGATAATGACTTTTTCTCCTTAGAGGGTAAGCAGATCTTTCCCAATCATGTTTCAGGGCTGAGAGCTTCTCTGAACAGGACATCTTGCTCTGAAATCTTGAAATTGGGTATGTATGAAATCTGGGAGAGAGACTATCTCATCAGCAGGGTTTTTCATTTGGCAGGGATTGTTTCCCACTAACAGGACGTGGGACCCCATTACTGATACCTCGGGTCTAGGCTAGAAAATGAACCATTTCAGATCTCCTGGGAGAAGTGTTTTAGTAATTCCTGTGCTCGGGGAGTGTGGGCCAAGGAGTTCCACGAGACATGCCCTCGGTGATAAGGCAAAATCAGTTATTTGATGCACAAAGGCTTATTCCTAAGTATTGGACTTGTTGATTCAGAGATGCACCTAAATTACAGGCTGGATTTCCGCTTGCAGAATGAGAAATGGTTTGTTCTAATAATAAATACTGAATCTCTGCTGTTTCCATTTACATAACACACATGACACAATGTGTAAATCCTTGACAATATTTTTTCAGAATTTAGCAGCTTGTTTTTCTGCAAACATAAACATTTATTTTTGGTGTTAATAATTAATAATATGCCACATGCCCATAATACATGCAAAATCTAATCTTGTATAGACATAAATGTGTCTGCCAAAGTGGTCTTTCTGTGCTGTAAATGACTTTCACGAAGTGGTAGCACACATTCTATTTTCAATCACTGGTGATTTGTTTTGTGAACAGATATGTCATTAAACAAAATGTTTTCCTTTGAGAATAACTAACACTTCACACCTTTTTTTTCAAAAGAAAACTAGTCAATAATTATTAAAAAAGGGGAAGTGGCTAATATCAAAGTCTTTGCACCTGTATCCAGAGGAAAATATAGACAGGAATGTGGAAAATCCCAGCAACGGAGGGAAGAGAATATGAGTTATGAGAGCATCAGTCCTCATCTCTGCAGTGGAAAGGAGGAAATGCCCTCCTTAGGCCGAAAGTCACTCTTGCAGTTGGACAGAGAATGACCCTACGCAGTGCAGAACAAGCTACCAGGGTGATGCAGGGTAACAGACCTACGTACCCCCTTCTCCCACCTATTGATTCCTTCCCTCAGAGCTCAGTATTTTTAGGTTTTGTCATTTCCTAGACACCAGCAGTAGCTGAGCAACCTCCTGATGAAGCCTTTGGGTTGTATTGCTTTTACTGGCTGTCCCATTGGTGGGCAGCAGCGCGGCTGCTCTCGGTTATGGTTTGACCGTGCTTCCTTGCTGGTGGGCTGAAAGTTGTAGCTGTGCTCCTGAACTCCACAAACTGTGTTGTAACCCTCGTTCCTGGTGTAAGATGAGATGGAGCTTGTCTCCTCTTCGGTGAAGCCACGTGTAACTGTGCTTTCGCTAAACTGAGCTGGAAGTACTCTTTCCAGAGGAGGCTGAGCTGACTTTTGGGGAAAGGTTGTGATATACTAACACTGGAGGAGTAACAAAACGTGTGGTCTTATTAGTCTGACTTGTAAAGACTTCATAGCTTCTTTTTTTGTTCTCGTTTTATTTATACTATTCCAATCAATGGATGAAAAATTTAGATAACTCATCTCTGTTGAAGGTTTAACAGTTAAATTCTCTGTCACAGGTTTGAATACCTACAAGTGTGGAAGGTTCATGTGTTTTGGCTAGCAGCACGGATGATGTGAGGGTCCTCAGAAATTGGTCAAACCTACCAGAAAAGGCAGACCTTCATGTTCCAGCGTGAAATGAGAGGAGATGAAAGAGACTTATCCAAAACATTTTCATGCTGTTGATGTGTGTTCTCTATAAGACAAAGATCGTGAAAGTCCAATTGCTGTTGATGGGCCAACACTTACTAATTAAATGAAAATAGGGTGCCCTAGTAAGTATGGGTGCGGAGTAATTGGGCTGGGCTGAGCCAGCCATTTTTAAAGTGACAAACTCCCTGAATGGTGTCGTCCAAGGTGCTCTGGAGGAAAATTTTCCAAATTTCCCCTTTTCTGAATTTCTGAAGCCCCGAGGCATGGACAGCTTCCTAGAGGCTCATGTCGCTGTCATGGGGCCAAGTCTGGGGGAGCCTACTCAGCCCCATGAGTCACCACAGGGTACAGATGTCAATACAATTGATCAAAAATATGCACAACGTAAAGGTTGTTTTTGCATTGGCAAAAAGGCTTTTAAGAATGAAATGTTCTATAGAAATGGCCAGTGCCGATTTGAGCTTCAGCCCTTTTTTCAAACATTACAGTAAGCATAATACATTACAAAAAGGAATAGATTATTTGTCCAAAAGCGTTGAACTGGTTTTTGAAATGGAAGTTCCATCCATTCATTCTGTGTTTTGAAAATGTTTCATGTGCTTGGTGTTTTTCAGTAGACAGACTTGTCGAGTCTTGGAGTCAGGGACTAATGTTCATGTGCCAAACCTAATATTGCTGTAATCCGAATTAAGCATCTACGGGTGGACTTGTTACATGTAATACATGCAGTAGTTAATCATCAGTGATCGGATATCTTCTAGCTGCTAATACTATCATAAACATCTTTCCTTTTCGAAAATAGCTCTTTAAAGATGTGTAGCTCTCATGGTATGTATGTGATAGCTAGCTGAAATGACCAGCCTCTCCAAATTCAGTTCCTAAATGTAGCTTAGTGTTTGGGTACAATGACACGCTTGCTGTGTTAAAGACCGAGCTATATTCTGTTCCCTCAGCAGGGCAAGAGGCATGCATTGAGAACTGCCAGTTATTTACCCAATCCCACGTGTGTTCCTACACAAATATGGACATTACTTTGAACCAATTTTAATCAGCCCAATATTTTAATATTGAATAGAAACACTCCAGGGATGATTCTTATTTTCTGTTGTTGATGAGTTTCTTTCATGGAGAAAAAGCGTAATTTGACATTCAGGAGTGAGTTACAGTAGCGCTCTAGTGTGGAATAAAAACACAAGAACAACAGGCAGAAGGTAGGATTTGAAATTGTTCTACCCCTCACAGTGAAAAGGAGAAATAAGTATATAAAAGCATTTACTACTTGAAAACCTGGATTCTGAAGAAGCATTTTTGGGTGCTCATTGGATAAGAATGTGGAACTCCTGGACAGAGAAGTAGGGAAAACTCAGTTTTCCTATGGCTGAACTGCACTTTGTCAGGTAACCAGGATTTGATTTGTGGTATACCATAACGATCCATTGAAGGGCAGCACTAACCAACGGTTTTAGGTAACTAGAAAGATAACTAATTATGTTTTCAAGTTTAAAACGATATAAACATTAATTGTTTGACAGGATTTGCTATGAAATTGTTTGTGTCGTCACATTACTGCAGTTCAGTAACTTCAAGAGCATTCTGCAATAGTTAAAGTGGAATTCTGCAGCTGAATTAACAGCTTACTTGTAATGGATTTTAGGGAAGGGCTTTTCATTCACTGAAAAGCTGAATCTCTTGCTAAGAGCATGGTGAGTTCAATTGCTTTATTAGGTTATAGCATAGGGTCTACACATCAAACCAGAATTTAGGAGATAGAATTATGGTTCATATCAGAAATATGTAAACAATAATACAGATATTTTTGTAGTTCAGAACACTGGAGGTATGCTTTTCTATGCAAATTGATAGATTAGTTCATTTATTTCGGAAGTTTCCTTCAGCTTTTTTATTAGGAAACAATGATTTGTATCTGATAAACTCATATTCATACCCAGTGTAACAGGATATTGGAAAGAACTTTCCCGGCAATTTGATGTTTCCTCACGCCTGAAAATTTAGCTGTAAACTTGTACGAACACTTTCTACATACTATCTTCTTTACTAGGGTGTTTGGGGCAGGGGGGGAGGAATAAATGGAAAGGTGCTCTGCTATCGAGTCTCATTTAAAATGTCCTGTGCCCACATGCACATTTAAAACTTACTGTAACAACCTTTATTTATCCTCAAAAAAAAAAGAATATCTCGGCTTCCCAAAGGAAGTTATGTTATACTATAAGACCATGTGAACAATAGTTCATCCTTTTAAGTGTGAAAACAAAGCTGTATATCATTCTGAATTTGAAAGATTTGTCATGGCTGTGAAAAACAGATGAATCAGCCCTGTTAGATGATTAACTGAACACCCTGTAAATAAAGATCTTCACTGGGATTTTATCGTAGAGAAAGGTCTCTTCACGTATATTCAAATAGCTACCAACAATATTAATTTGCAGCATTGTTCCTATTTATAGAGAAAATCATTATTCCAACACCGAGAGTATTTTAGTGCTGACGAGAACATGCCTTGACTCAGCTCATAAATGAGAGTGTGCGTGCATTTAGCCTCACTGCCTGCTCCACATCCACACCGTAGCTGCCCCGGCAGCCTTCTTGGGGGTGTCACAGACCTGGATGGTCCCCAGCGCTGAAGAGGGATGGAGGAATGTGCCTGGGGCCTGCAGGAGCAGCTCCGAGTGGCGTGACTCCCACTGACCCTTGGGCACTAGGCTGCCGAGATGGTTTTTAGCATAAAACCCAGCCGTCGGGCTGGTAATCCAAAAGAAGTTTTGTGTGTGATACATGTATGAGTAACGTTTGCGTATGCCTCCACTGTGAGCAAAACTCGGGTTTGTGAGAGAAGTTTTGAACAGTTGCTTGAGTTACCAGAACTTCTTGATTTATCTCGTATTATTGTTGTTTTATCTGCTCTGCATATTCGGAGTACTAACCTGAATTTGGATCATGCCACTTACTGTGTACTTGCAATGTTTTCCGTGATGTGAATGCTGTAGGGTTTTTAAAAGATGTCTTTACAGAAGTATTTCTGGCATGCAGCTGTCCTTCCTGTCAAAAAAGGGTCCAAGTGGTGGAGAACCGAGTAGGAATGACATCTTCGGGGACAGAAAAGCAGGAGTTTGGTCTAAGCAAGTTGCTTGGCTCCCTAGTGCGAGAGGATGAGACAGGCAAGGATTCATCCTGTGCAAGAGGGCTAAATTAGGGAGGATTAGTCGCAGAGGGGACCCAGCTGGGAGCCTTAAGGGTTATGGGTAAACTCCACGTGAGTGATCCTCTGGGCATGGCCTCTGCAGCACTGCTGAGCTGCTTCTGAGTGTTGCTGGTTGCATTTCCTTGCCCCCTCTTTCACACACACATGTGATTCCTTCAGCCTCGCCGCAGTGGAGGGAGGTTGTCAGGGCCAAGATGACTGGTGGTTCTCCTTCTCTACCAGACTTGTGTACTAACTAAACATAAGTATCAACATTTTCACATTCCTATAGTCAACAACATTTATTTATATTTCAAATTTCACCTGCATTGCAAGACATTTATTACTATATTTAATGCACAAGGCTGTCCAATTAATTAATGAAAAATTCCCCTCCTTCTTTTAGGGGATTAAAATAATATTTTACAGGATGTGTCCGGGACACTGGTTACAAATTAAAATGGTGACATTTGCTGCAATAATGGTTTTTATGTTGGAGAACCAGACCAATAGATTGGATTATAGAAAAGACGAATGAATCAACAAATGAATTAAATGATTAAAAGCTTAAGCTGACACTGAAGTTTATATGAAGTTTACTCTGATATGTAAAACATCTATTGATCTGAAGTTTGATCAGTAATATTTACAAATTTATTCTCATATACATGGTTGTTACTATATTCCCTTGTGTTAACCAGGAGTGATGGGTTACCCTGGTGCTTCACCCTGAGTCCTGCTTGTCCGAGCTGCTGGGGTTGCTCGAACACTTTGAGGAGCTCTGCTTTCCATTCACTGGTAGGGCTTCCATCAAGAAATAAAAGAGCAGGAGGAGCAATGTTTCCCCCCGGTGAAGTTAGGTGCACCAGTTCCCTTGTTGCAGTGAGTGGAAGCAGGTTGTGGAGAGCTAGTGGGGCTGTCCACGGACACGGACGGTGCTGCCCTGTCCCAGGCAGCCTCCTCCCTTGGGACAGGGTTGTCTCTCTGAGCAAGAACAGTGGAGCGGAGAAGGCCAAGGAGCAAAGACTACATGAGTTTGGCTGTGTGCATGAGTGAGAGCGGGAGGAGAAGGAAGGCGAGAGGTCACACCCATCTAACACATGGACCCGTGTCAGGCTTGTGAGCTCGGACTGTGGGGCAGCGCATCTCTGGGGATTTCTTTTGTTTGGTTTCAGAGATCTGTGTTTCTCCAGGGCTTTTAAGGGTAAGGTTTCTGTGGGTAAGCATTTCTTTCCTAATCCCTTGTTCCTCATTTTCTTGACACGTCCTCTGTGAAGGCATTGTATCAAACATCACACACAGTTGTGACTTTGATACCGCTGGGGAAGGGTGCCTGTGTGCCCTCCCCTCCTCTGAGTTAGGACCTTCTGAGGGGTCTAAGGACTGATTTCAACACCTGAGAGGATGGGTACTCACTGTACCATGCTCCTAAAAGGCATGTAACAAGAACAAAAGGTGCGAACCTGGAGGTCTCGCTTATAAAACAGAGCTTGAAAGGGACTGCTTACAATAGACAAGCAATTCCAGAAGTGCAAAACTGGATCAAGCTGAACCCAGCGTTTGCTAAGAGTGGAAAGCTGGGCAAGGACACGGTCTACTGTTAAAAGAGAAAGTACAAAAGGCAAATAGTTTAACAGAGTTATTTTTTTCAGACTCATGCACAAACACAGAAAAAGGCTTAGAAAGAAAATTTCTGAAATGAGAAGTTAAATGCCAAGGGGATGCATGTTGCATCCATCTGCAGTTGGTGCTAAAGCTACAGCTGTTTTCGACAGGGGCAGGGCCCAGGTTTGGCACGTTCAAAGGTGCCTGCAATGTGTCCTTCAGGCCTTCTGCCCTCTTCAGCAGCTTTATTTGCAGATCTGGGACTGGGTTCACACGACTGAGAACCAGGAGAGCATGTTTTGACATTAGCATCTGTCCACTGGCTTCCAGTTCTGTCCAGCATTTCACGCAGATCAGAATCGACATTGGCCAAAGCTGTAATTTAAGTACTGTCCATGCGTACCCTTCTGACTGTCCAGTTTGCTGTGTCCCTATATATTTTTTCCTAAATAGAAAAATATTAATTAAAACGATACGAAGAACATACAATTGGACGTTGAAGCAGTAGAGCACAAAGAGCATAGCCAACATAGGTAAGAACACGAAGTAAAATACTTGTTCTTGTTTTCCATATTCACCTGATGGCTGAAATCACGGAGTATGTCCAGAATAAGAAACGTTGTGTTTCTGACTAATAGATAGCAACATATTAAAAAAAATGCATTATTTATAGAGTCATGAATATATTATTTTACATTTGTAGATATTTAGTGGCATGGATCTAAACAACATTTTTACAGGAAATAGAAACGTGCTTCTCTGATTGGAATCTGAAGTGACCCTGTTGCAACCCTTAATGGGCACCACCAGCAGCCAAAAAGGGCAGGAGGGCCAGCAGGAAGATGCTAAATACTCCTATGAGGGTCGAGGCAGTACAGCCTATAACTGCAGATGCTGAAGTCTGTAGGTATCTCTACTTAGGGGAATAATTTCATATTAGTTCTTAAGGGCTCTTTTGTCTTCGTAATTGCATTCTCTTGTAAATAAATATGCAGGATATCTTACCAAACAGAAAATGCAAAGACTTGTACAGTAGGGAATTGCAATATTTAGAGTCATGTCTTGTCACCAGTTGTTGCCTGAACACCCGGTTACTTCTGAGAAACTCGGTCCAGCTGCCCTGAAATGACTGCTTACTCCATTCAGATTCTTATATCTGAAAAAGTCTATTAAAATTGGGATCTGAACTAGGTTTTGGGTTTTTTTTAAAGGTCCTGTTTTGCCTAGCCCAGCAATCTGTGAGTTCAAAAGATAAGCATTTCTCAACATGAACAACCTGAAATGTATTTTAAAAGAAAGCCATTAAAAACATTGTTTTCTAATACATTTCACAGCTTATTGATGCTGAGTAGTGCAAAAAAATTATGAAGAAATACACCCAGAGTCATTTTGTCACTGGACCATCATGGAAAGTGTGGTTAGTCTCATAATGAACAATAAACAATGTGCAGCTGGAACTGCAGGGAGGTAGTGCATGCACGACTGCAATAGCTGTCTCATGAGCTAACTGTGGGCGTTAAGGTCCTCTCCTCTCCCCCAAAATGCATCACAAATGATTGCTGTTCCATCTGCTTTCATGCAGAGTCTGCTAAAGGAATATGGGAATTGAAGCGAGATGTGTGTCCAAAATGGCATTAACATGGAAAGTATTCCCTTGCCGTGATGCTCTCGAGGATAACTTGTGCGTGGTTGTCTTACTGCAGCTTGGGTCTTATTATCACCATTAGATGCACCTGCTTGCGTTTTTCTGCATCCTTGTAGTCACAGCAAACGGAAACCCGGTCCATTTCAGCTGTATGCATGCCCTCCAGTCAAGCTAATGACCTCATCTGCTTTCTCCTGAAGGTAGGCTTCTTCACTCCCTTCTGCCATGTAGATCTCTCTGGTATTGTGGGACTTGCTTTTAAGTTGGTATATTAGATAAGAGAGGCATTTACTGTGGAACAGATGAAGAACTTTTATCAGTCTGGAATCAATTAGTTAATAGATGTTTAGTGGTTCATGTAGCTTGATGGCTCTTTGGCAGCATCCTCAGAAGGTGGGAACCCTTGGATGATGTTAATGCATCACAGTGATGTAATATATGTGACATCATCCTTTACCACAGTGGTTGTTAGCAGGAGGATGGAATTAATCCAGCAGCCCAGGGATTTCTGGAAAAGCTGTTGTAATTTTGTCCTGGCAGATACCAAAAAGACTAAGGGTACTGGTAGCATGAAGTTCTTGTTAAAGCCACCTTTGCTTCACCCGGTATGGTACGTTAACCATGCCTCAGTTGTCCATCTATATCTGCACCTCTCAATCCTATTATCAGTTACTGGAACCAGCCACTCTCCATATGTATTTTAGAAATTAGTCCCTGATTATTAAATCATGACTGCATGTTAACACCCATTATTTTTATAAACCCACTGCAGACTCCCATGCATTATAAATAAATTGTATTAACTCCAGTTCATATGAAATATTTATAAATATTATGGAAAGGGCTCACTTTCTGTGCATAGTTATTAGACATTTTAGATTATAGAAGATTGCAAATGGTCAATTATGTAAAATTATGAGAATACAGACTTAAAACCAGGCTCATAATCCTAAGACAAGAGAGACGCAGAAACCCGAGATTCCAACTGGGTTCAAGAAGAGTGACATGCTTTATGTTTCTTAATTATCTTTATTTCCCAGTAGTTTTGCTATTGCCAGAGCTCAATTTACTATGTGCCAATAAAAGAGTAATAAGTTGCAGAGACACTCCTATATCAGATGAGAGATTTTCGCTCTCCGGTGTTGTCAGAAACCTACAGAGGCCAGAAGATTTTAGCTATACTCTGTTTGACTCCAAGCAGTTGTGGAGTTGGGGCAAAATTCACTTGTGAAGTAAACAGGTTTTACTAAAAACCTTGTTGGAGCTGGGCAATGAGGCTGTTGATGTCGCTGGATGTTCAGCATCTAATAGGAATTACAAATCTAAATATTTTTTGGCAAATCTAGGTCATAACTCCTAACTGAGTCTTTGAAAATATCCCCTCATGTGGTGATACAAACCAGGAGCCAGAGCATGAGTACTGAGGCTGCTGTGTCACTGTGCCCCAGTTTATAAAGTACGGAAGGACATGGCTGAGTGTCAGGAAGAAGTTTTTAAAAATATTCATCCCGGATTCACTGAATCCATCATGAAGCATCTTTGCTTCTCTGGGAGAGCCTGGGGAGACTGGTGACAAACACCTCTGAACCCTCTGCATGCGGTCCAAGCTGGTGTCCTGCCGCTGCCCGTTCGTTTGCTCACATGGGATTAGAAACTTTTGGGAAGATTTACCTTTTCATTTTGGTAAGGAAGCTCCTCTAAGAGGACTTGGTATGGTCTTGTACATAAACATGATAAACCTGTTTACCCAACGTCCTCTCATCCACAGCTTTCTTCTAACTAAATCTAGGTTATGTCCCTGGTTAGAAAATTTAATTAATAAATAAGTTAAGTGTTTGTACAGCACCTTGAAGCTGTAAGTGCTGCCTAAATCCTGAGCACTAGCAAGTCTCTCAATTATGATACAGCATGTTTATCCAAATATGTTTGATGTCCTCAGAACATTTGGACTAAGTGGAGCATATTTCCTGTTGAGAATAGATCTTCCTGGTTGGAAACCATGCCTTGTGATATGCAGACTGCTGTCACAGCATCCAGTTCAGGAAAACAGCAGCATAAAGAAACATAATTTGCAGCATTAAAACAGCATTTTCTAAATATTTGGAAGCAGGAGTGAAAGGTTTCAGAGAATCCACTCTTCCTTGTTTAATCTGGATCGTGTTGCTTTGCTGATTATAGGAGCACCTGCAAGTTTTATTATAGAGGTATTGCATTTGGCTGTAGTTAATGGTCTGACTATTTTCATTACGTATTTTTATGAGTTTATCATTTGGACATTTTAAAATGGAAACATAATGAAAATCATAATAGAATTAGGAAGCTTTTCTCTAGAAGAGTAATTTTCTCCATAGCCTGCTCCTACCAATAACATTTTCGTCATTGTAGTTAAGCAGAGAAGGGTGCAGGATTTGGGAAAACCGGGACTCGCTGTGAACTCCAGGACTGCAGTCAGGGAGCTGCTTGCTCTAAACTGGCCTTCCTGTTGCTGTAGGTGCAGGGACATGTAATAAGATGCCTGATAAGAATAAGAGAAAATGTAGTCTAAATCAGAGTCCTTTTTTTGTGCTTAAGACAATAATTTCTCCCTGTATATACCAGGTTGTACTTTATTACTGTAAGTTTTCTTTGACTTAAAATATCTTTACCATTCTGATTCTTGAGCGCTGAAGCTGTCAGGCAGAGCCCTGGAAAGCAGGATCTATTTTTTCCAGGGAAATATTTCACATCATTACAGTGCTTTTCGAACCCAACTAAGGATAGTATGCGAACTACAATGTCACTGCTAATGTCCGTAAAAAGGTCACATTTGGCTGTGATGGAGAAGAAGAATTGTGCTCAAGAACACCAGAGAATGCCCGTACATTTTGGGTAAAGAGGTGTTAGGCTTCTAACAGCTATGTCAGAATTCATATGCTTGTAATTGAAAACTGATACAGGATAATTAAGCCATGCCAACAGATAGCCTCAAAGATACGCTACCAAGGATACAGCATGCTATTCATGGCAGCAAAAAAGCTTTAAGGTAGAAAACTTGGAATTGCTTACCATTAGGCTGGCTTTGCTGCCACTGAAGGTGAAAGCAGAGCTCCTGACAGCCTGCATAGGAACCACGCTGCACGGCTGACACAAGCGTCAAGTAATTTCATCATTAGTTGCATGACCAAATATCTTAATTGTGAACCTGACTCAGACTTAGTCATCAGTAACATATTAAAAGTATAGATGTGTAAAGAGCAGCTGTTCTTGCAATGACTATCAAGCCTTTAGCATTATGGGGGGGTTGCCTGATGAAACTGAAGTTGAGAGGAGATAGAGGAAACCACATTCCCAATAGTAGTCTGTTAAGAAATAGCTGCTTATGTGATGACTAGAAGTCACCCAAGTGATGAGAGCAATCACGCAAATTTGAGCGCTAGCCTACTTATGCATTGCTTTCCCTCTACTCCCTGGGAGCCTCTGCTCCAGGACAAGGAATAAATTGGAGCAGGAGGGCTGCCAAAGGCTGCTGAGTCCCCAGCCTGCACCATCCCTCCCAAGGGTGCCCCACTCCATCACCCTCCCCACACCGGGCTGGGGGCAGCACCCACACTACTCAACTGCTTTCACTGCCAAAAACTAGCAGGCCTGAAACTCTCCTTCTGCAGCCTCACCATCTTTTGTCGCGCTACTTTCTGAGACCATGATTAATCCCCATCTTTCATGTCAGCTGTACCCCACATGGTGCTCAGGTCCCTGGGAGCTTCCCCCTTCGTGGCTATGGCTGTTTGCTTCCTGCAGTTGTTCTTCGTGAGCCAAAGACAGTTTTTTTTCTGCTGTTCTTGCTTTTAGCTCTATTTTCTGTGATATTTTCTATCCTATGGAAGTCAGATGACAGGCAGAACTACAGATGGAATTAAGTTGAGTAATCCTCAGATTCATTATTCCATATTTCTACCTATGTTTTGCATATCTAAAAGCTGGTAATGATTTTTCTGTGGATAATTTATCATTGGTGCAACCTTTTCTTGTCTCACCTTTTCCCCTATCTTAACTGAGACCAAGCCCATAGAATAGAAACATCCTCCACTTCTCTGCCCAACAGTGTACCAGGACCTACTGTTTTGCTGCCTGTGGTCCCACACATGCAGCATCACTCTGCATCATTGGGCTTTCCTTAACTATCTATCTCATGTTTTTTGCATTAAATACATCAGATAGTATTACAGGGAAGTAGGCTTGTCTTCAGTATCTGCTTTTTGCTCCTGTAACACAACGGTCATGGGAATGGGCTGCTCTAGGGGAGGGTGTCCCTGCCCATGGCAGTGGGTTGGAACTAGATGATCTTTAAGGTCCCTTCCAACCCAAACCAGTCCGTGTTTCTATGATCCTACTCTGCTTGTGTCTATTTTCTGAGTTAGTCATGTGAGCCTTATAATTTCAGTTCTCACTGTGAGCAAATTCCAATCTTGGTCAACTGGTTTTTGGTGATTCCTGAAGCTTCCTGAGGTAGCAACCCAAACTGTATTTTTGGTGTATGTAATTTCCTTCTTGAGAATGATCAGGAATCATAATACAAAGTTGGGAGTTTGCTGTGTTTTGTTCTTAAGCTTTGAGCTTCTTCACCCACCAGGTTGTCCAGCTGGGCAAAGGTGTAGCTAGTATCAAAGATATCTCTTCTGTTTGATGGGGAAGTGATGGATGATCCCAGTGTGGAGCCTTTCCTTGGTTCTTCAGCAAACATGAAGACTCTTTCATGCTGTACTGGATGAGATCCTATACTCGTTTACATGGGTGTAATAGTACCAATGTCCACAGGTTTGCATTGTTAAAACTGAGCAGAATTTACTTTATTACATTTTGTTTAGTTAAATGCTATTGCTAGTTAACAAGTTCCTATGATACTCTTTGCATTCTTTGTAGCACATGAACATCTTAAAGAAACATGCAGTATATATTGGGATCATACTAACTGGCATGAGGATTTCTAGAGCAATTGCTTTAACTGAATGTACAGTAAATAGAAGGATAAAACCCAAGGTAAATATTGGTAGCTTGATAGCTCCCCATAGCACAACAGGGAATGCTACAGGAAACAGTCAATTTCTATACAGGCTTTACAGTTCAGTGCTGGTTCTCCAGCAGATATAGCGATCTGGAACAGAAAATGCACAAAAATAGTTGCCTTCAGATAAGCAAAATGCTTTCTCCAGCACTCTTGTCCAACAGCCTGATCAAGAAGTGGGCAGTGAGACATGTAAGAGATCCCCAAGCTACAGCTCTGCTAGCCCGGCTGTGATGAGAAGCTCTCAGCATGTCTGTGTGACACTGTGTGGTGTGAGACTGCCTTGCCCACCCCACCAAGGTGGTGTGTCCACAGTGTGGGGTGGGCCTGATCCCCGTGGGATGCGGAGGGGACCAAGGGTTGCATCTCGGCATCTTCCAGAGGTGGACACTGCTTCTCTTCTTGGCCCTTTTGGTTGTCCCACCTGATGAATCTTTAAAACCTTCCTTCATCTGGTCCCAGTTCTACCTCCCCAGCTTTATCCTTCTGTTAGTATGAAACACATATGTAGGTACGTAATACTCTCCAGCAAAGCATATGAAGAGAATTGTACTTCCTGGTACTTACTCACGTGTTGTCTGGATGTCATTTCATAAGGAGTTATAGTACATTAAAATACATGAATGATTTAGCTGTTGAAATATTCTTAATTAACACAATTGACAATATCTCTTTCACCAACTGGCAGAAGAAAGGAACCAAGAACGGACAAGTGAAGTTGTTTTATTTTGACAAGAAGTACGAATTGCCCTTTTCTAAACCAGGATGCTTCCCAGTTCCCCACCCCACTTTGAAATTTGGAGTGCAGGGCCAGAAGGAGCTTGAGATCAGCCAGCCAAACCTTCTTCTGCCAGACCATTCAGTTTCTCCCAGTTTGCTGTCAGGCTCTGTAACTCACTGAATTCATAATTAAAAATATGTTCTTAATTTTTAGTTTGAATTAATTTGCCTTCAGCTTTCAGCCTTTGCTTCTAGGTACGCTTTTCTCTGCTAGATTAAAGATCCCTTTACTGCCGGGTATTTTCTCCCCATGAGGTGCTTATCTGTTGTAATCAACTCACCACTCAATCTTCTTCTTGATAAGATAAACAGATTGAGCTGTTCAGGCCTCTCACTGTAAGGTATTTCCTCCAGTCTAAAATAATGTATGTGAGCCTCTTCTGCACATTCTTCAATTTTTTTTTTTAGCATCCTCTGCCTTACACAGCTTCTCATATCTAAAAGGAGCAATCTACCACAAAAATTGCTTTTTTTTTTTTAACGCCCCTAAGGAACAATCATCATACAATGACCCTATCCAAGCCTCAAAGTAACAAGAACTGGATTTCTTTTGACAGCATTCATTTATTAGGCTGCGAGGCCACCCGAATGTATCTGAATCTCTACTGCTTTGCTTTTGCCTGAACCAGCTTGCAGTAAAATTCATCGTCGGGGAAGGTGACAGTGGCATGTGTCCCCAGGAGGGGCCACCTCACCGTGTCGCAGCTGCTGACGTGTTGGACTTATTTGTGGAGGGGATGGGAATTGTGTCCAGCACCGGGACAAAGCTAGGGATCGTGGCCTGCTGTGCCAAACCTGGGAGCATGGTGATACCACAGCGATTTGGTGATTTTAAACATATCCAGTGTCGGGAGGGCTGAGAGCAGAAGGAATACTCCTTCCCCACACGCAAGTGTCCCGCAGAGCTGCTGTTCACTACTCCTGTGATACTCACTGGTACTGTTGGCAGAGATGTGGTCTGAGAACCAAATTGTATTGGCTGTTGTCAGTTTAAAAAGATCGTGATTTGCCTGACTTTGGTCATTACCTCACTTTAAAATATGGACTAAGTTGTATGTAAATAAAAAGGCAGTTTCGGGGTTAGTAAAAGAAGTAGAAGAATTAAAGGCATCCTAATTAAGCTTCTCTCTAATCTTTATGGAATTAAACTGCTTTTGCGAAGTCAAAGTGAATTACAGGCGAGTTCTTCCTGGTGCTGTCTTGCAGACCCTGGCTTTTCAGCTGTCTGTACCCCCAAAGCTCCACGTGAACGTGGGGAAACTGCCCACAGAGACTTCCTGGTGGGGCCAGGGTCTAAATAACCAACGGTTCCAGCTCCCTTGTATGAGACTGCTATATATGGCAAGCAGGTGGCATTCACGCCGTCAGCTGCGGAAGGACTGAGGGGATGATGTGTTGGGATTTCAGCAGTCGTCTGTGACCCAACAGTCATGGTTCAATAGCTTTTCCATGCTGTTTAAAGAAAGCTCTTTAAGAAATTGCTAATACCTCATTTAAAGCCTTGATCCTTTTGATGCAATGACAGGGGGTCAAGCTCGGAGGCGGTGTCACAAACAGTAAGATATGAATGTTCAGCATATAGAAGTATTCATTAATGACTCATAAGCAAGTACGCCTGGCTACTAATTGGAGAGTTGTGTGCAGAAGGATTGTATTTATGGGCTGCGTACAATCTCATGGATTTTTCATTCTGCTGCTTGCAATGCTATCTTTTTGGCAGGAAGAGCTCATTAATCCTTTTGTAAATGACAGGGTATCGGGAGGGTGGGGAGGGAGGAGGGCAGGTAGAACATGTGTCTGAAATGGCAGTGAGATGCTGCACTGATACAGCTCCTACCACCAGGTAGTAAAAGGGATGTTAGAAGAGGAGAAAGCCTCTATTCTACTGTTCCTTATGTCAGTGCATTGCTGACGAAACCCAGCTCTGCTTCTGTGTGTGAAAGCTGCAGTTACGCTTTCACCATCCTTTTATATCTGTTGATTTTTTTAAAGTGATGTAACTGAAATCCTGCCTGCTTACCATCAAAGTGGTTGAGTTATCCCTTTACGTTCTCAGCCGATGCAGTTCTCTCATGGTTCTTGTTGGAGTCAGGGTTTGTCAAGGAGCTGTGGGCTTTGGGCAGGGAGACTGATCCTGCTCCCCCCAGGTACCCCCTTTCTGCCCATGTGCAGGGGTTGCCCTCCGGCTACCCAAGGCAGCTGCGGGACAGCGGCAGAGTGCACGGTGTACCTGCAAACAGCAAACGGCTATGTGTGTGCAAGGGAAGACCGCAAACATTTCCTTGGCTCGCCCCACCTGGAGCTAAGGCCTCTGCTGTTTTCACAAGTTACTGTTCATGGGCAAGAAATGGGTGTAATTTAAACAGGTTAAAAAAGGTATCTCCATCCTTTTAAAGGACTGAATTATGCATTCTCCGAAACAGTTTTCTTGGCACAGAAAACTTGGTGTTTAGGCTCTTTTTGCTTACTCTCTATCATAGGCTAACAGGGATTTCAAATGTTTTTACTGGCAGAACCACCTTTTACCCTGTTCTAGCAAGGCCAGATTGATCTATTTTTTAAGATAATAAATACATTATTGACCCTGTCTGCGAGCATACCTTACGAATTCATTAACACTTTCCTGTGTTGTATTATTTACTGTCCTCTACAGCTATGCAAAGGGAGCTTTAGCCACTGTGCTGTACATCAGCGATATGCAGATGAAAGCAGTTGCTGCGAATGGGAGAGCTCACCTACCCCTCGCGTGTCAGAGCCGTTACACAGGTAATGCAGCATGATGTGCACAGCTTCGGTGGAGGCTGAATTCGTGTCCATAATAAAGGGAGGAAGAATGGACGGGGTGGCTGGGTGCACGCCTGAGCAGACCCTCTGCGATGCCAGCGCTTTGCAAAGAACATTAGAGAAATTAACTCAGATGTTCTTCTGATTAATCAGCTTTTCAAAAAGTCCAGCATAAGCTCTTTACGCTTTGGAAGGAAATACTTCCAAGGAGGATAGAGAATTGTTTTTAATGGATGTAATCTTCTAATAAATTACTTCTGACCAAGGGGAGACTTGGAGGGGCAAGGTAATCCCAGAGTAAAGTTGATTTAACTTCTCCATTATCCTCAGGAAAGCTCTGGAATTTGAGCTCTGAAGAGTTGTATGTGATGTTTTCCGAAGGTTTCAGCAAAGGCCTCAACTCCTATAATGTTAAATATATTTTCTGAAGTGATTTGATTCTCATACAGGGGTAAGACAGAAGCAGGTTTTGTGTGTGTACTAAAACAGACAATGATGGCTTTTTGACAAGGTGACAAGATACAAAATGACTATTTTTCTTCTGAGTGCTGTCTTATTACTTTCCCAATTGGCAACAGGCAGGCATTTTACACTTTTCTCCAGAATTCAGTGGTGGACTTGTGCTTTCAGTTTGGTTCCTACTGGACATGACTATGTCAAGGTTGATCCTGATCCAGTCTCTGCCTGCGTGCTCTAGGTCTGGCATGCGGCACGTTGGCAAGGGCTGTTGGCAAGGCTTGTAGTGCGGCTAGTTGCCCTCGCTTGCCTGTGCACAAGGAAAATATGGATCTGCAGGTCTTGAGAAGCAGCACCTTTTTCATTCAGGTACAAGAAGGAAACCTGAAATTATCGTTTTTCAACAGGCCGTACTGATTTGCATTATGAGGCTGGGAAGAAAACATGCATCTCATCTGCTTTGACAGTTGCCCTTCGGAATTACACTTACAAGCCATATTAGCCAGGTGGCCTTTGGCAGGGGAGGAGCAGGGGCTGGGAGCGTTCCTCTTGCTGGTCAGGGACAATGCATTGCTCCAGGTTTCTGCATTCTCTTTGGCACTTGGCTGGCATTTATAAATGTGACAGCAGTGAATTAGCTTGGCTATTTACAGGATTGCACATGGCTCACTGACGGGAGAGGTGCAATGGATTTTTTTCCTTCCTCTCCCTTAGTGTTTGATATCCACCGGGAGAGCTGCAGCAGGCAAATATAATAGCGGTCACAAGCCTCCATAGGACTCCTCTGATGTATTTGCCTTGCTGATTTCTGTAGATGGTTGTGTTTGCATCTGTGGTCAGTCTCAGCAGGAGGATCTTCCCTTTACAGCTCCACGTGGTCCTGTTATGAGATAATGAGGATGAAGGAGGCACCTGCATTCCTGCCCTCACAGAGGGCTGTGCCTCGCCCTCGTTATCTGTTTTTCGGGTGCTAATGGTGCTTCTGCCTTTCACGTGGCCTGTTGCATTGGTGTTGGCTGGATGGGGCTCTGTAATGAACAGTGATGCATGGTGAAGAGCTCACAGAGCCCCTGCACCGCTACTTTGTCTTCCTTGGTAGGAACAGGGGAAAAAAACCCACAACCACTTGGCTTTAGTGGTTCCCCTCTATATTCTAATTATCTTGAAATTTTACACTTTTGCTGAATTTCTCTGCTGTAGTAGACAGAAGTGAGTTTTCCCTCACGCTGTACTGGCATGCCTGTATACAGGGGTGTGCAGAAAGCAACGGGTGGGGTGGGAACAGAAGGGAGGGGAACTCAGTTGGGAAGGAAGGGGGGCAGAGAGCACCCACAGCTCCAAATCCACCTGGGATGGGAGCAGAGACAAGGCTCCTAAAACCCTGTTTGGGGCTGGTGAGGTTCCTCTGTGCATCACAAACGGGGTCTGAAAACAGGGAAGTGCTTTGCCCCCTCAGCGCTGGGGGAAACCTGGACATCCCTTCTGAGACCTCTCTTATTTTACGTACAGTGGGTGTGTGGCAGAGCAGAGGATTGGTGTGGAAAACTGTTTTCTTTTTACAACAGTTATTTCTGTGATAAATACATGTTTACACACACACATCCCTTCAGACTGTTAGAGAGTGATCTCTTTTAATCTCTTCAATACCTCCCATACGGTTCTGCACAGTCACTACCAAAATCAGTTACTGTGGAAAATCCTTCCCCTTCTGCCCCCTCACATTGCTAAAATCCAATTTTAGCCTGGGAAAAAAAATGATTTAAAGGATTTGTATGGGCAGGGCAAGTTTTGTGACAGACTGATCCAGAGCTCCATCCTGGAAGCAGTCCTGCCTGTCAGCTGAGCCACTGCAGTATTTGTAATTTTTATGTATTAGTGATCTGGCACCTTTCTCTGGCATCTTATGCCACACAAAATTAGTCCGGCATATGGATAGTGTAAATTGGAGGACATAGGTTTGAGTAATGAACAAACAGTGACTATGCTAATTGGCTTCATGGGCACAGATTTCGGTGTCTGCAGAGCAGCATCACCTTGGCTGTTTTACAAGAAATAAATAATAAAAATCAGAGTCCCTGGCTTGGGGATATTTTTTTTTTTTTTGGTTTATTTTGGCAATGGCAAATATTTCCAGCCTCCTCCTTATTGTGATTAGAGTTTGTGTGCAGCCCGATTCTCTGTGTATTGTAATGAATGGCTCTTACAAACAGGTGAGCCAACATTTCTCCTTTGAGTTTTTAATGTAGCTGGGGTTGATAGTAAAGATTGACATGTTCAAAGGTGTTCATCAAGTTCCTGCTTTCCTTACTGTTTGGTGCTAGAATCACTGCGCCCCTAAGAGCTGTAAATATCTCCTAAAACTCAATATCAATTTTCAAAAAAATAAAGCTTGCTATAAAAAGAAAACCCCAGAAAGGTGTTTTTTACAATAAGATTTATTTTACAAATTCCTACTTACTACAGGGATTTCCAAGCTGGCCAGGCTGAATGTTTGTTTGTTTTTTTTTTTTTTTTAATTTTTTAGCTGCAAGTGTTTTAATGACTCTCATTCTTCCTCTGCCTGTTTCCAGTTCTGCAGCCCATGGTCACTGCTGGCTTCTGTGCCGGAGCGATCTACACCACCAACAAACACTGAGTCCTTCGCTCAGCCCTGTTCCGAAATCCCAGCAGGTAGAAGTGCCTGATTCCTACAGAGCACGTGCTCTGTCCTTCCGAGAGTTGCTGCCAGGTAGGGATGGCTGGTCCGGCACGGGGTGGAAAGCTGGGATGCGTTTGGGAAGGTGTGTGCTGCTGTGTAGGTCCCTGTTCTCAGGGCAGCTGTTGCCAAACACAAGATTTGGGATTTAGTGTTCCTACTCGTTGTTACTTTAGCGCAGGCTGAACTTGTGTGAAGGGAGTGCAAGCAATTTCGTTTATCCTCTTACTATAAAAAAAAAGGTGGGAGGGAGGGAAAAGGTGGGAAAAGATGACTTTGCCTTGCAAACGCGTGTTCCCTGGGAGTAGGTGTGCCTTTTCCTCAATGCTGTACAAACACACCTCATTAAATTTTACCATCAGTGTTTCAGGGAACAGAGTAAACCTTCTTCCAGATGGGTTTTGGCTTTTGGCTGTGGCTTTTTGGGGTTATGGAGGTATTCAGAAATTGAGAAGTGGGATCTAAGTGCAGTCTACGGGGGCCTCCTTAGGCTGCCTCATTCCTTGGGCTGGTTTTGAACACCAAGTACCTGCATTTAGGTGCTGTTCATGTAGTTTTAACTGTGAATAACTGAAGGAATTTGATAGTTGTACCTGTCCTGGATGATAGGTAGCTGCTGTAGCTCTAACTTAAACATTTTCCCCAGCTGGTCATAAGTCATAATTCGTAAGGATAGGTCATTATTCATGGTACATGAACTGGAGGAATTCTCCTTTCTGTTGTGCCCCTCCTTGATAACACGGTGATCATTATTATGCTAAAAACCTTAGGAAATATCCTAATCAATACATGCCTTTATAATGAAAATATGACTATATGGGTATATGTAAGAGCCTCGTAGTATCATTATCGTGGTGCTGATGTTTAAGGATTTAAACAGGCAAGATTCATTTCTCTCTCAACCTTGCAAACACAGCCTCTCCACTGCAATGCTCACACTCTCTTTGCCTGTTGTTATTTACGCTGCTGCTTGGGTTCCCCCTCTACTCATGAACAATTAAAATCACATTTTTGTTGCATAAGATTGCACCTCCGTGTCATCATCTGTGGGAGCAGAGTCCTGATGGTGGCCTCTCTAGCCAGAGGCATGCTCACAGTCTATGTTGCTTAGAGATTTCCTATTCATGGCTGTCCATGCTTCTTTTTGGTTATTTTTCAGATGTACTGCTCTTTCCTTAAAATTGGATTGCAGAGTACTCCTCATCTCACAACTCACACAATAGGATCAGGACAGCAGCAAATGCTGCAGTGTTTTATATCACCAGCTGATCTGCTCTTTGTTAGAGGGGTCTCTTTGTTACTGCCCATGTACCTCTGCAGTGAGCAACGACTTCATCTGCTGGGAATGCAGGTAACCTACTTTAGAGTAATTTTTAGGAGAGCCATGGCTACAATCTAATGTTGGCTTTGCTATCTGCAAGAGTTTGTGAAGTAAAGGAGCCAGGATTGCTCCACCTCCCAGACGCTAACTTCCATCTTGATAACAATCTGAGGGTTATGAGAAGAATCAGAAGGGTGATGCCATGGTAATGAAAAGTTTATCTCAACAGGAGCACAGACTTTAAGAAGCAAAAAATCATGCTCTACTCTCGTTGTCTTGGCTGTCACGTAGTTTTTATGCATTCTTATGTACAGCACATACAACAGTAATGTGTTCTTGATGCTCTGATAGATGACGATGAGAACAGCCGCTCATTTTGAAACCTGAGCATCAAACACTTTCAGCCTTTCTAATACATAATTTTTAATTCTTTCCAAACAAAGCAGCATGATTCAGGTGGTGCAAGGTTTGGCAGGTAGCGTGATGATGAAGATTGAACAACTTAATTGTGTTCTAGATAGAAAGTGCCAACAGGAATCAATGATACAGAGGCAAATAAGAAGCACAAATCGGGCAGTCACACTCTTGCTTTCCATCAGAGAATAGGGTGGCTTGTAATTTAGTGTTCCTGCATCCAATATTTTTTCTTCCATATAAGAAATTCACAGACCTTTACAAAAATTTAAATTAAGTTTCAGGTTCCCTTTATTATTATTCCGTTTGTATGGGTACATCAAGTAGAACACCTTTTTTTTTAGATGTTTAGGTGATCAGACTTTGGTCCAATGCATAAAATATTTCTGAAATGCCTCATTCAGTTTAACAGCTGCCTGTACATCCTAAAAGCAAATCACAAGTAAAGCTAGCTGTATTTTGCAGGTCACAGGCAGAAGCTTGGCGAAAAACATATTCCAGTTGTAATGTTTCTACCTGCTTTGCTTTGCCTGACGAAATTAAGCACACACATTTTAAGTGTGTTTAATAACAATATCTGGTGATTTCATGTGGACAGTAAGGAAGTAGCTTGCCATCTTCTAAACTATAGAGATGTGTACCCTTTAGGTTACCTGCTCGATGTGATCCCTTGGATGCCAAGTGTTACAGTGGCAAATCTACAAGAAAAGGAACAACAAAGAAGCCACAAATTCTTGAAGACGAGAGATACAGGTTTCCAGCTGGAGAATAATCTCTCTGTGTCTCCTTTTAGAATATAATGGATTTACTCATCCTAGAGCTGAGCTGACAGTCAACTCCCCACAAGTACTGTTAGAAATAATGGACTATACCATAACAGCACTTCAGTCTTTCACTTTATTGCTTTAATTGTATACAAAATAGAGTGAATAGGTATTGTATCACAACTTCTAGATTTCAATTTCAGCTGCTCTGTGAATTAAAAAAAAAAAAAAGAGAATGAAAAGACACATTTCATCCCGAGGCAGGAATCGTTTCACCTGCTTCTGCTTCTGGGACACAGTAGCTCAGAAATACCATGGAACAATTTGGCAGAGAAAGAAGAAATAATTCTGCATCTCACTGTAAATCCAGGAGTAATTTAGTTTATCCAAATTGAAATTTGTCCCAGATACCATTACACTTAACTCCCACACTTGCAGAAGATGCCATGGGCTCTTTGGCAATGGCTGTCTCGGGGACCCTGGCTGTACGTTTCCCCCCTGAAGCTGGGTTGATGCCGCATCGCTGCCTCCTCCACACATGGGCACTGGGATTGCCCCTGGAAGATTGTCTTGGATCTCTGACTCTTCCTCTTGCAGTCTTCTTTATTGGAGAAAAGTAGCAAGACTGTCCTTGCCGGAGCTGAAACGTCTTGATGTGGCTTTTGTTCATGGTTGTACTGTTCTTCATTCTCCAACCAGGGAGCAGGGCAGGAGCTGGGGGCTGGAGCATCCACCCTCCCACCCAGCACAGAATGCCCACAGAGGCTCCTGCGCATCACCTGCCCCATTGTCAGCTTTTCTAACAGCAGTAAATATGCTACACTACTCTCTGGGATGGGATATATCTATGTATTGGCCTTCGCAGAGCCTTGTTTGATCGGTACCACCTTCCCTACCTCTGCAGCTTAACAAGAAGGAGTTGGAGTGATGCAGGGTGCCAGCCACCCACTCCATCCCTCATCCTGGGGCTCTAGCAGAGTTCCCAATGAACCAGTAGTCCCAGATGAAGCTGCTTTTCCTGGTGGCACGGTCTTCAGGAGCTGTTTATACAGTCTCCCCTCTGCCTTGTGAATCGGTGAACTGTGGTGAACTTCCTGTGTGGTTTGCCTGCCCTTGTGTTGCTGGCCTCGCTTGCCATTCCTCTCTGCTGATGTGCCTCCAACATGACGGGGTATGTAGCCAGGCTGGGCAAGTGTCTTCTCCCAGGCCTTCTAGGGCACTTATCCATAAGGGCTTTATTTTCCTAAACTAATTAGAAACCTGCACCTTTAAATGCTGGGTATGAAACCAGTGTTAGTCTGGAACTGGAATAAAGTGTTCATAATTCTCATTAAAAGAGGCAGTCTGCTCAGGTAAAACACGCAGATGAGCATATATGGCAGCAAAAAGCAAAAAATCTGAAAAGCACAAGGAGTTCCTGTGCTCGTTCTCAGCAGCAATTTACTGTTCCCTCCCTGCTCCCACCCCACGTCTGAAACCGGATCGTCCTTTCATGGGAGTATAATTATAATTTGGTACTACCTCAGGTTCAGATTAGGAAAAAAGTTGATATTTTCAGCAGTTCCACCAGAGAAAAAAAAAGCTTCCACAAGGTTTCAGAAGAGAAATGGCAAAGCAGGAGACGCTGGCTGCTCCGTCAGCCAGAAGGAATTTCACACGTTAAAATAAAATTTCCCATTTGGGATCTGCAAACAAAAATAAAAACTTTTATTTAAAATCAGAGCTGTTCTGAAATGTTACTTGGAAGCAATTGTTCTTCAGTTGTCCTGGCTGGAAGATAAAGACCTTTAAACAAAAGTGAGTTATTCCTGCGGAGAAATAATGTATCAGCAATGCTGTATTTTCCAAAGGATGAATCTTTCAGCCTGAAAGATGGTAAATTGGAACAAGAACTAAAGTTACTTTGTTAGACCACGTTAAAATAAATTTGAAAGTGCTGGTGGTCACGACCTGAGGATGGAGCCTGCCCACTCCTTCTGCAAATCGTAGAATTACAGAATGGTTTGGGTTGGAAGGGACCTTAAAGCCCATCTAGTTCTACCACCTGCCATGGGCAGGGACACCCTCCACTAGCCCAGGTTGCTCCAAGCCTCATCCAGCCTGGCCTTGGACACTCCCAGGGATGGGACACCCACAGCTTCTCTGGGCAACCTGTCCCAGGGCCTCCCCACCCTCTCTGGGAAGAATTCCTTCCTGATATCTAATCTAAATCTCCCTGCTTTCGGTTTAAACTCATTATAGAATGACAGAAATGCAATGTAGCAATGGCAAACCTCAACTAGCAGTGGGAAAGGACCCTGAAAGCACCCTGGCAGGGGCCGCAGTTTGGTGTGGTGCAAGGGCAGCGTTTCTTCAATTGCCAAAATATGTTGGTTGATGTTTGGTATGCTTCTTACTATTTACCAACAAATCATGGTGGGGAAAACCTCCTGCAAAGCTGCAGAGTGCACTGACTGACGTTGTTATGGCTTACCAGAAGCAGCACCAACTTGCTTGCTTACGCCAAAAAATCGGAATTATGTGTTAGCAAGTGGTAGGGCTCCCTTGGACAAAAATCTCACTTGAGAGGTGTAAAGGGACAGGAAGATGGCAGCTCCCCTGGGTGGTTATACAGGGAGCGAGCTTCAAAACAGCAGTAATTTAGCAAAAAAGGATAGATTAATTGTGATGGTTTATTGTTTGGATATTAATAGGATGCATAAAAAGAGAATTTACGTTGCTGCCTATGTTGTTTTCAGTTACTGTTGCAGTAAAGGTGTTGATATGAGGAATATCCATAACTGGAATCACTTTCCTGGTGTGGTGGAGAGTAGAATAGGTGTAGGCCCACACAGGCTGAAAGAGGAAATCTTTCTTTAAAATATAGTGACTGATCCTACATTTTAATGCTTCCTACTACCTATACACTTGTTTTTATTACAGCATAAAGTACTTTTCCCTGGTACAATAAATAGAAATACAGCATATGCATGTGTATTTATCACATGTGTGGCTGATATACTTCTGGTGAAAATTAGGAATAGAAACAGGACTATGAATATGTTACATTGACCCATTGAGTATGGGTCAATGTACCAGGTAGATTTAGAACAGGGGAGCAGGCTGCTATCTGGGACCCAACTTTGTACAAGGATTTTCTGCGTAAGGATCTAAAGACAAGTCTGAAACACTCCACAGAATTTATTAAGGTGAAACACAGGTATAAAATAGAGGCAAACTAAGTCCTAATGGAGTTCTCTGGAGTTTGGGGGAGAATTTTGGAGACTGCAATTTAGGCCCAATTCTCATCAGTATGTATGTTCTAATATTACTGTTTACAGCTGAAGTCCAAGCCCAGGAATAAAAACAGTTAATGGCCTGATTTTATATGTATTAATGAATTATATCTGTAGTTATAAAAAAAATTGGAAATAGTTTAAATTTTGAGGAAAACAACCATTATTCAAATCCCACTTTAATGTAGTCCTTGCCAATTTGCCTGCCATAACAGATGTTACTTCTCTTGGCAGTTTATTGTGGCCAAACCACTTATTTCTAGCCAGAAAAATGAATAAGTGATAGAAGCCCAAAGGGAGGAAGATGCATGTTTTTGTCAGGGCAAAGGCTTACTTTTCCCCCAGGACGATGCTGGTTACACGGGAGTCTGAGTGTCTGTCCGTGTGCCTGTGCAGACACACACGTTTGCCTCGTTCTTCACGCGCGTTCATTAGCTTAGGATTCGTTTGTTCACATTTTTGCTCTTCTAGCTGTCGTGGTTTAACTCCGGCTAGCAAAATACCACGAAGCCGCTCTCACAAATCCCCCTCCCCTCCTCCAGTGGAGGGGAAGAATCGGAGGAAAAAGAAATAAGGAAGCTTGTAAAATTGAGATGGGAACATTTACTAATTAAATCTAAATCAATATATACAGATGCTACTAATAATAAATAATTAAAATAGTAGAAAATAAAACATATGATACAATATATACAATATGATATAATTTCCCACCATCCACTGACCAATGCACACCCAGATGTTGAGTGATGAAAATCAGACCTCAAGAGCCCGAGAACCACAGCCCCAGAGCGATCACAGCCCAGGAGCCGCGGCCCGAGGTCCGGAGCCCGGTAGCTTACGCAGCAGATTCCGAGCAAACCCTATCAGTGATAACACGGCCAGGAACTCTAAACAACCCACCATCTCCCACACAAATGAGCCAGCACAGGAGTTAGCAAAGCAGCTAACACAGGAGGGTTAGCAAGTGCCCGGAGAGACGAGCAAGGGAGTAAGGGAGAGAGAGAAGGGAAGAGCAATGGCTACCAGAACCCCTTCCCCGCCCCAGAGACCGAAACATGACGTACTATGGAATGAAATACTTCCTTGGTCAGTCTGGGTCAGCTACAGTATCCGAAGCGGACAAAAGACCTTGAATCCAGTACAGGCCATCCTCAGCACCAGCTGAGGCCTTATCAATGTTTTCTCTTAGGGTCCAGTAACAGAGTTCCCTGGCAACCAGAGTAAAGGGAGTTAACCCTTTCCTGACTGAACCCAGCACACTAGCTTATTTCTCCTTTTAGTCAAAAGTCTGGTTTCTCTCTGTCCTTTCTGTTCTGGGCCAGGATCCTCCTGGCCTGTTTGGAAGAGATGTGTCTGTGTTTGATGTGATGGCCCCTTCTGTGCTCCTGCATCCGTGGACAACTCTACATCTCAGTTCTCAGCCCTTCTGTGTGCTGTCCAACTTCCTTCCTAGAGTGAAGGGTGCACCCTGCTCTGTAGGGCAGAGTGCTTTGAAACCAGAAGTCTTACTTTTTTGGAAGATAACTCTCAGACTCTTGACTCAACGTCAAAATGCCTTTAATAAGAACCTGCTACTAAACCGGTTGTAGCCTGCTGAAGGTACCGTTATTTGGAAAAGATGGAAAACTATAATTACGTAATGAAATACTAATTTCTATTTTTCCTTCTCAGAGATTCTAAGTAGGTAATTCTGCTACTTCATTTGTGACAGCAGCAAGAAGTTTAGTGTGGTATAATACTTTGTGTAAGTAAGCACAATTGGCACATACTATTGCGTTTTATGAGGGTGTAGATGTAGAGTTATCGCAGCCAACCACAGGGATAAACGTTCACTGTAGTGGACAATAGTTGCATAAAACAAAAGTGAGAAAACCTAAAGGAATGTTCCTGAGGGAGTCCTATTGCCACACCAGTGTGCCCAAATTTCCTTCTGCTATTGAAAGAACAACAGATCCCGTTGTGTTTCTCTCTTAAATCAGGAAAAGGATCCATGACCGTTGAGTACAAACTCTCCTCAGAAAGCTTGTCTCCTCTAAGCTAACAGTCTGTGTATGTTTGACACATCTCCAATGTCCTTTTTGCAGGTTTAATGGCCACACGGATACAAGAAGTGTGCTGAGGCTGTAAGCATCTTAGCCACGGTTCCACCAGGAGACCAAAGATTCCAGCAGAAATGCCAAGGAGCTGAGATGTTTTTCCAGAAGAAGTTGTAAGGTGGGTACGACGAGAAAGAAAGCGTTTTGCAGAGGTCAAGGTAAAAGCAAATTTCAAATCTCAGATTCACGGAAAGGACGTGGTTTTTGTCATGATGATGTCTCTGTGCTGAGCTACCGGGATGCTGCTGGCCGGGCTCCGCACGTGGAGCCGTGACCATGCACTGGGACTCAGCGCTGCCCTGAGACTCTGAGAATAAGATGCTGCTGACGGTTTGCAAGCATGACTTCTGGACAAATGATCTGCGTAGAAGTAAGACGTAATTCTTACTAGTAATACTTTTCATATCCTTTCGTTGCAATTACTTTCACAACATGACTGAAGAGACATGCTGCTAAGAATAAACTTGATACTTGCACTGCATTATAATAAAATTGAAGATAATTTTCCATCGCAAGAGAGACTAAAAAGAAACATTTTTTTCTTTACCGATGGCATAGCAAAGTACCAGCTGTTCAGCCTGCCACCGGCTCTGCACTGCTGCGTTACACGGGAAGGAGGCAAAGGTTTCAGGCACTTTGAAACCTTTAATTTCTCTGACTAAGAAGCCCATTTCGCATTATTTGTAATTTTGCATATTTCATGGCTTGTCACAACCTTAACTGCATTTGAATGCCGTTTCTGTGTGCATTAAATACAGCCTTTTAAAATAGGTGACATTTCCCATATTTTACACAGTGACAAATTGCAATTGTCAAGGTAAGGATCTTAAAAATACTAAATGACATGCATGGAAGGCCGGTGAAAACAGGTATCATGGTGTTTCACCGCTTTTAGCAATATGTAGCCCATGTGCAAGGTGTCAGCAAAGACACCACAGGATGTCAGGCAATGGGAGTAATGGGCATCGTGGTGTTACTCCTCTTTGTGCCAGCTCCTAAAAGCTGGAGTAATGACTTGGGTCGTGTGCAAGAAGACAGTCTTTGCTCCTAAGGGTTTGTCATCAAAGCCAATCTCACTTTGATTTTTAATGTTTTGGTTTAATATTATAGGTAAGTACAAATTCTGCTGCCAACGGTGCAAATAGTTTCTCTTGATTTCACTGAATAAACACTGAGCATATGAGGTGAACTATTTTTTATCATGTTTTGGAAGCATTTAACCCTAAATTGTCTTATTTTGTCCTACAGCTATGCATACAAGGAACCATGAAGAGCTGCAGTATCCTCACAACATTACAGTTTAGGAACTGCTGAACCAATTTTTTCCCTCATTATGCCAAGGCAACAGATTTCACTTTCTCTGGCATGGGAAAAATCAAGGGAAAAACTTTGTTAGTAAACAACCACTGGCCATCACTAACATCATAGCTGGGGTGGGCCTGCATTAAATGACAAAAGTAAGCCCGGACTTGGTTAGCACAATTAAGCTCAAAGATGGTTCTAAGGAGTAGAGCATATCTCTGTTGCATATCGCCTTATCTTGTTAATGTCAGCCTGCAAGCGTTCCAGGCAAATCTGTTCGGAAAAAGAGCACAGCATGTACAAATCTCTCTCATCTAAACAAGATAGGAAGCTTCTTACAGGTATGTAGTGTACAAGGCATGGAACATAGGCTGGATGAGGAAAACAAAAGAAATCATGATCACGTAGCAATCAGCCATCCAAAGATGCTGTGGACAAAAGTCTTTCATCACTTCAATGATCACAAAGAGTGCAGATTAAGCCTGCGTTTTCAAAAGGTATTTTGGTGACTTTTTACCTCTAATGCCATTGTTTGTGTTCAATAGAAGTGCTGTTTAGGGGGACATGAGGAACTCCAAGTAGCTCATGCAGACAACAAGCAAGAGTCTTAACAGACTGTGATGATAACAAAATATCTTGATGAATAAAACCTCGGTACCCCTAACCCCCAAATCCAACCTGACTGTAACAGTACATTTGCCAACGGTTCCCATGGGAATGGGCCAGGATTCATCATTTAAAGTAATACCTAATTAATGCTGGTTTGCAACAGATGTCAAGCTTTTTTTTGAGTCTCCTGTGCATGTAGCTTCTATCTTGTATTAAACATGTCCTCTGAATCCCAGTTTTGACCTCTGTTTTGATGCAGCCCAACCAGAAGTTGCCATAAAGGAATAGCTGAGGATCGCCGTGATGTTCAGAGGCACGAATTCAGAGCAGACAGCGGTGTAACAGGGAGGAGAGCCGAGCCTGGGGCTGCTGTGGGGTATGTAATACACGATCCGGGTCACTCTAATTTAGCTGTGTGGCCTCCTGGGGTCTTAGGACAGCAGGAGGCCAAGGGCATAAGGCTGAGATGGTTGTTTTTCCTCAATTTTGTCCATTTATGGGCCGGTCAGTTCTGCCTGTAGACTCCTACGGCATTCATGACAATCCTCTTCCCAAGAGGTGCCTGCAGAGAGGCTGTTTGGGACAAGCCTCTGTTTTAACCAGGCAAAGCACAGTGAGTCAGCCATCACCCGTGTGACAGCTTGGAGCTGGGTCTCAGCAGTGCTGGTGACGTGTTCCAGGCCTCCCACTGCAGCTAATTCTGTTCTGCAGGCAAGGGAATTTGCTAAAATTCACCTGCCTGCCCCAGTAGTTCCCCTCTGCTTCCCTTCTCGGGGCCGCTGATGGGGCTGTCCAGGGCTGGCAGGCGTGGTGCTGCTCATCAGCAGCTTCAGGGGCTTGTGCTGTGCTGCCAGGGATCATGACGCTGCTGGCGCTGTCATGCGCCTTTCTACCAAAGCCACATTTATCCGATGTGCACGGGGAGCTAGTCACGTGGGTGTCTGGCATGTATTAAACATCTATACAGTTTGACATAAAAATACATAGTATTTACCTTTTTTAAAGAACTTATTTATTTTTAGGACCTCTCCCTTTCCTCCTCCCCCAATTTATATGAATGCATGGGGAAATTTTAAAAACTGAAGACTCTGTAATGATGGGATGGCTTGCTTGATGTTTCACAACAAAATCTGACTTCTTGGTTTCAGGCTATTTTTCTAGCTTGAATGAATCTTATGGTTACATCATAAACCCTTGAAAATCATATTTTATAGGGAAAAAGGTGACACAACCATGGTTATGACGTATCGTGAGCTGCCATTAACTCCTTCTGGGAACCTGAGAATATATTGTGATGTTCATGCACCATCTGTTTGATTATATTCCAAAAAATGTGACAGTGAAGCATGTGTAGTCTAAGTGGCAGCCTAGATTAACTTTATCAGCTCCATACGCTACAAACACAGACATGTACCTACGCTGCTCACCAACCTATACTTTGTTCATCAGTACAGAGTATTTGGTTTGGAGGGTAGAGGACAAATACATATGTTTAGGGTAGCTCACTTTGGAATGAGAAGGCTTTTCCTATGTTTTCTCTGGGCTATAATTCCACTTTGGTGACACAATTTGAAATTGGTGAGACAAACTCTCAGGAATCCTGATGTTGGCTTAGAAATCATGATTTTTCAAATGTAGACTTGGAAAAATTTTTAATTAGTCCCTGGACTTTAAGGCTTTAGGATTTATACCTTAAAATCAAAATAAAACAACAACAAAACCCCCTTAAAAACATAACTGAGTTTCAAAAATCAGAGACATTCAGGGGCTGGGACTTTGAACAACTTTTAACAATTAGCGATAATTTTGGCCAACCAGTATTCCCAGCAGTTAGATGATCAGGGTCTGTGTGCTCTGCCCATCCGATACCAGTAGATCTGCAGCACGTCTTTCAGTACCGCTCTTCCACCCCGCACAAGCGCGGCGCTTGGGGGTCTCAAAGCCAGCAAGGCTGCAGCTAAGGGGGGAATGTTATTGTTTTAGTGCAGCTATCAAACGTTATTGACCAGAGAAACCTCAGCACCTGAGGACGGATCTGTTGGAACTGCTGACTGAAGGAAGCAAAAAGGATCTCCCTCCCCCGGCTCTGCAGACTGGGACTGAACGGAGCATAGGAGTTTCAGTTAAAGTTAATGCCATGTTGGCTGACGCACAGGCAGCTTCAATTCTCTTTAATTAGTTCAGAGTTAAGTGACAAAGTATTTAATCAGCGAGCTAAGGAGTGCGGCAGCTGATTGCTCTGTGCGTGCCTGCGCTTGTGTGGGGGCATGACTGGAAAAAAAAGTAAACAAAATTACTTTCCTTGCTTGAAATGAAATAGGATCCCTAATTTTATTACGGCTGCAATCGGTTTAGAGGCATGATAGAGCAATAAAAATTGATTCTATTCTGTTTTATTCCTTTAACAAAGTATTTCATTTAAGAAGATAATACTGTAATTTAACTGTTTGGCTTCTCAAGGTATGAATTTAGGCCTTGTTTCCGCAGCATCCCTGTCAAGGGAATGATCCAGCCAGCTTATCTTGATGTTGTGCTGTTGTATTTAAAGCGCACCTATTTCTGCTTGTCACTGATCAGATTGAAGATTGAGGCCCCTTTTCTTAGAAAGGTGTAGAAATCAGGACCCAGATACATAAGCTTATTAACTTTCAGTATTGCAATTCATTACATCAAGGTCTTAAGATAAACACTGTGAAAAACCTCTAACTGCTGCAAGCCACTTACCGGCTTAGTAATGCAGATTAGCATCAACACATCACCTTGCGCTGGGTTCCCGTTGAGTTAGGTCCAGTTCATGGTTTCTGTGAGATCTAAAGCCCTTTGCATAGAGCCTGCAGTCCTGCCGAATTGTCACTGATGCACTGAGCCCAGAACACCTCAACCAGCTGAGGATGCCATACGAGGTCCTTTATTGGCACCGAGCTTGTGGATCTCGCGCATGTGAGCTGGAAGTGGCCCATGGTCCTGTTCCCTTTCAGAGTTTTTAGTTCCAAGCTGAATTATGGCTGTACCTGGAGCTCCAGGCACGTTAGGTACATGTGGGGCAGAAAAGCAAAGCTTGTGCTACGTGACTTCTGGAACCAAATCAGACAGGAGACCACCGAGTTTGGTGAAGGAAGTCGGAGAAATGCTGTGGCTGTATCAATTAGCATGGGCAGCAGCCTGGGAACAGCTGGACGTCAATGGGCTTTGAAATAAGTGAGCCTACTGCTTTGGTAGCAGCTGACTACTTTACCTAACCAAGAACTTCTTTTCTAAGTCTCCACAGAAGGAGAGAAGAGACTTTTCAATGACTTGGTAAAAAATATGACTCACAAAGTGACCCTTCCTAGCCGGAGTGGCAAAAATCCTGAAAATTCATTAGGATTTTTTGTTCTTGGTTTCAAAAAGACCACAATTTCAGTCATAATCCATAATTTATAGCAGAGGTCATCCCACAAACACGGTTTGAGATCAGCAATGGGAGTGAAATAGCCCAGATGTGAAGAGCTGGTTTGTGGAAGGGAGGGGTGCAGGGCACACCCCCACAGAGCACTGGGACACGTCCCCAACCCTTCTCCTGACTACCCGCCCAAGTCCACACCTGAGGCTGGGGAAAGCATCAAAAATCCATGGTGTTGTCTCCGCTCCAGAGTAGCCACCACGCTCCTGGGAAGGTCGTTTTTTAATTTACAGTAGAGTGTTGAGAGAAGTAGCTTGAGAAGTCGAACATGGAAAACAGACCTTGGAGATGAAGCTGACAGGTTTTATTTAGAAAGGCAGCATATGCACTGGCTGCATTCGGATCTGCAGTGCTCCCCAGCTCGACAGGCAATCCAGAGTGTGGTGTATATCAAAGAGAAGTAGCTTCGGATTCAGATTTTGGTTCCCTTCGTACAACTCCTGCAACACAACATTTTTAGACAAGTCCTGGGTTTGTTTTTCAATAAAGATTACAGATTCAGTTTCTCTCATGGCTTTTTATTTAGCAGCTCACTGGAAAGAACTGTGTTTTAGCATAAGTCTGGCTGCCTAGTTAGGCAAGTTTACGTGCACTCTTTTTTCTGCGCCAGTAAAATACCATCGGGGTTGATCATAAAGCCCTGCCTGAAGAGACTATAGGAGTGCATGACACTGTTTTTTTATGGGTTTAATTTAATCTCAGAAATAATATCCAGCAAGTAGAATGCTCTACGTAGCAACATGAACAATATTCTCATATTCAGAATTCCTTTAAATGTCTCAGTGACCTTAGGAGGATGTGTTGATACTGCAAGTGTTCTGAGGCTAATGCCACTCCTCTGGGGTGACAAATGACCTCTTCACGGGAGCTGATGTTGAGATATGTCATCTCAGTTACAAGGAAGTGTGTGCATAAGAAACACATGATTGAAACCCACCTGCTGTGGACCCCAGCTCATGTTCTGACTCAACAAAATATCCGTAGAGGAGCACTTGAACACAATATGTGTCTTTACGTGCTTCCCTGAGAGGAGTTGGGCTGCAGAACACGTGCAAGTCCTTTCTAGAACTAAGATTGAAGAAAATGTATGTGGTACTCTATGTAAATCTTCCTAGAACTGGAAAAATTAGGAAACACAATTAAAGCCAGACATAATTGTTGTAGCATGATGGTTCAGAGTCAAGGTGTTGCTAGATTGGTGTAATCAATAGTGCAAGCTAAGGAGTAAGATTATGAAAGTGGGGAACTGGTCTAACTTGTCTGGAACCTGAGTTCTGTGAAAGGTGTAGAAAAAGCACTCTGCTTACAGGATCCTGCTCTCCAGATGACAACAGCCATAAATCTTGCACTTTAAACAATGTCTGTTATTACAGGGGAGGTTCCCACACAAGTCTTTCTTCTCTTGTGTGTGGAAATGTTCCTGAAGACCTCTATCCAATAATACTTAACCTGGTGTGTAGATCCCCATGCAAAATCTGATCTCACACAGGGCATACCAACACCCATGTGGTGCTCCTTCATGTTCCTGAAACCAGTTGACCAGCTACTTCTGCCCTGGAGGTAACCCGTGCTAGCTACCCTTGCACTGGGAAATGGGAAGATGCTGGGAAAGAAGTATGAAGATCCTGGGAAAGCAGCTGAGCAGGTTTGTAGATTCATTTCTATCAGTCCCGATGGTTGAACTTATTTTAGAGTCAATATGAGATGACTGTTGTAAAGTAGCAAACAGTGAAGCCTTCTGCAACTTTTAGCTTAAACCAAACTCAGAGATGACTAAAAATAATAAAAATAGTTAAAATTTTATTACACAAGTTAAATGAATTTAGGTTTTGTGTTAGACTGTAATGTTTTCTTTCTTTGAGTCACACAGACTTATCAATATGTCTCATGATTTTTACATCTCCCTTACAGATCTTCATTATATCAATTCAGTGGGTGCAAATGTGAAAAGAACAGAAAATAAGAATTTGGCAAAAATTAACTATCAGGTTTTCCCCCAAAGCAGGGGCTGACATGGAAATGATCCCAGGTGGTAAAAACCCTTTAGCCTCTGAGATGACCACAGGAGACCCAAAGCTTGGCAGCTGATTGACCCACCTGATCCTTATCACTCCACAGATGGGGATGATTTTGCTGTGGCCAATCGGACCATTTCCTAAGGGACAGCAGGGAACCCTTGAGGCAGTTGCCACCAAGTCAGACATTTTAAGAACAGACTTTAGGAAACAAAGTATTTTAAACAGTACAGGGGTTATGTAGTTTCTGGGAGTGTAAACATTTTAACTTCTGGATGTAGCTGTGAAGCCTGAACAGGTTCAGAGCGGTTACAGAAAGCTGATTGTTTACTACCTGGTAGGTGATTGTGGTGTTAATCCAAACCCCCAAAAGTGTGTATTCAGCTAACGAATCCTGCAACTATTACTGCTTGTGTTTTGGTAATCTTAAAGGAAGCTCCCTGGAATTGTAGTTTAGGACTGAGGCTGGAGTGAGGAAAATAAGGAGCAGTGATCACACTGTTGGGAAAGTTTCTACTTTTCTTTGTCCCCTGGGTGCTATTTCTGTTTGTAGCTAAAGATTTGCTCGTAAGAATGCAAAAGGGTTGTCTTTTTGTTGAGAAACATGCGTGGTCTGAAAGGTCTTATTTGAATGAGCATCTGGGCACATGAAGAATCATTCCTTGGCAGGAGAGCAGAGCTTCTGGAGAATTCTGGACTAGGAGATGACATGTTAACAGTGCTTGCTTACCTTGCTATGATACAAATATTATATCTGTTTTCTGTGGGCTGGCTGATTTTGGGCTGGACTAGCCATGCAGAGGCATAACATCTCAGTGATTTCATGGCGCTGCCTGCTATGCATTGGAATACCACTGGAATGTTGGAAATATTTTTAATATGTACTTGGTTTTCCTTGGTTCAGGTGAAATATTTAACCTAGCGTTAATCTGTGTATGTGGACAAAAGGGAGTGGACAGAAGGGGGACAAGGACAGGGAAAGGAGAGAACAGAGAATCTGCGAGGAAGCTGAGGAGCTTTGCAGAGAACAAATAGTATCATCTACTTTGTGGCTAAACTGATTAGCTCTCTTATAATCACATCTCAGCTGATGAACTTTGTGCTCTTCCTCTGTAAGAGCTCTCTGTGGCTGTTCTGTTTCATTCTTTAAGAAGATTAAGTGGGTAATCCTGAAGCTCCACAAACCCACCTGTTGTTTGGGCCCCTGAATAATCTGGCTTTGGAGGCAATCCTCTGATGGGTCGGTAGTGTAGTGGGAATAGGCTCACTTATCTCCATACCTGCTGGTTTCCAGTCTCTGTGCACTGCATGACACGTTGTGATAGATTTCTAGCAGCGTAAGTAGCTGACCCTAAGGAAAACTTGCCACATTCAACCTGTCCTCTCTCTTGCTTTCCCCTCCCACGGGACAGTTTCTGTCTGCAGGAATGCTGCTTTTGTTGCTATGATGGTGTTTGCAGAGAGACTGTCGCTTCACCATTGCTTTAAAATGGACCAGCTATTGGTGAGTCCATCCACTTCATCAGAAATGGTCCCTTACAGTGTAGGCAAGCCCAATTCCTATTAAAAAAAAATAAAAGAACAAAAAAGATTAAGACATTAAGGGAAAGAGAAAGAAGTAAAACCAGGAAAGCCAGTCAGCTGCAGGCTGAGCTTTAAACAAGGCAGGCCAAAACTGGGTCAAAATCATTGTTCCTCATAATCTGCTAGGACACAAGGGCAGCCATCAGGCTGGGATGTGTTCCTGTAAACCACCCTGGGCAGTCTACTTGAATAGAGTGGTTTGGGTTGGAAGAGACCTTAAAGCCCACCCAGTCCCACCCCCTGCCGTGGGCAGGGACACCCTCCACTAGACCAGGTTGCTCCAAGCCTCATCCAGCCTGGCCTTGGACACTTCCAGGGATGGGCCATCCACAGCTTCCCTGGGCAGCCTGTCCCAGTGCCTCCCCACCCTCTCTGGGAAGAATTTCTTCCTGATAGCTAATCTAAATCTCTCCTCTTTCAGTTTAAACCCATCATCCCTTGTCCTGTCACTACAGACACTTGTGAAAAGACTGACTCCACTATCTTTCTTGTAGTCCCCCCGAGGCACTGGAAGGCTGCTATAAGGTCTCCCCACAGCCTTTTCTTCTCCAGGCTGAACATCCCCAACTCTCCCAGCCTGTCCCTATGGCAGAGGGGCTCCAGCCCTCAGAGCATCTCCATGGCCTCCTCTGGACTTGCTCTAACAGCTCTGTGTCCTTCTGCTGTTGGGGGCCCCAGAGCTGGATGCAGAACTGCAGAAGGGGTCTCAGCAGAGCAGAGGTGGAGAATCCTCTCCCTTGACCTGCTGGCCACGCTGCTCTGGATACAGCCCAGGACACGATTGGCTTTCTGGGCTGCCAGTGCACACAGGCAACTCATGTCCAGCTTCTTGCCCCCCAACACCCCCAAGTCCTTCTCCTCAGGGCTGCTCTTGATCCATTCTCTGCCCAGCCTGTCCTTGTGCTGGGATTGCCCTGACCCAGATGCAGGACCTTGCACTTGGCCTGGTTGAACTCCATGATTTTGGCATGTTTTGTCACCCACTGCAAGTGAAATTGTTGAATTTAAACCAACAGCCTTCACTCCAGAGGAATGTAGGAACTCTTCTTTTTCTGAGAAGTTCAGAATCCTGCAATAATAGACCATATTTGTAAGATATGAGATAAAGATTCTGGATTTCCTGCTTTCCTGCTCTTCCAGTGGTAAGGCCACAATCCAAGAATATGTTCAGCCTGTGCTTAATTCTAAGCATTTTAACGATCTGATGGTAGTAGGCAGTAGTGTGGCTGTTTGCCTGCTTTGATTTAAAGACTTCCTTAAATGCATTGCTGACTTTGGCCTTCTCTACCACAGGTTAATACATTATGATTAAAAATTAATAAGTTCAGTTGTATCGTCATCCACAAAACTGTCTCTGTCAATCCATTAATATAAGGTTCTTCTCATCAGTGTGTTTATTCTTCCCCATCTCCCCCTCAATGAATCCTTGAGGGGGGAGGTGGAGGGGGGGGAGATAATTTTCTTCTTATTAATGGAAGAGGTATTTCAGTCAAAGAGCTGATATTATTAAGAATGTCTTACATTTAGTCATTTTTCTTATGAAAATATAGGCCAGACATTGATGCTTTTCAAGCAGTTGTCTCATGTCTTTCTTACACACCTGCCTTTCTGTCCTACTTAGAGTCCAGCAACCCAACAAAACAAATTAAAAACCAATTTGTAAACATATGGCCTTTGTGTTTGATTAATCTGTTCCTTCCCATTCCTTGGCAAGGAGTGAAGGGGTCACAGACTTGAGTACAGATAAGTCACTTCTGGCTGCTCTTCAGTTTGATCGCTAGTAATCACCATTAATGTTGTGTACAGCTTAAATGAATGTTTTATATTGTGGAATGGATCAGTATGATTAGTGCTTACCATGGTAGAAATGGCTCAGTAGAATAAAAAATCAGTGTCTGACAAAGTGAGGAACTAAACCAGAAGATGACTATTGTGAGTGCTGATTTGGTTAGTGGTGCCAAGGGTAGGTGGAAAATGGATGAATCCTCCTGTTCCTGACACTATGGTGCAGACAGGGTTAATAACAGGAGCATCTTTCACAGCACTGCTCTGGCTGCAGAAGCTCAGGGTAACCAAAGGTAGGAATCTGCTTTGATTGGCAGTTTATTCATCAAGGCATTGATTGTTTCCTGCCATTCATTTTGAAGATAGGTAAAGGAGAAGTATCTAATTTAAATTCCTTTGTGGTGTGATTCCCTTAGAAAGGCATGAAACCAACAGTTGAGATAGCAGGAGAGTTGAAAATTCTGGTTTCTTCCAGGATTTCAAAGTACTCGTTTTACATGATCAATTTAGAAACCCAGTTCTGGGGTTTTGTCCTTCAGTGTAGTTACTGAGGTTTGCGGCCCTTGTGAAATTTCCAGGCAGGCTTCTGCTGCTGCTTTCTTTTGGGCTAAGGGCTTTGTATTTTCTAATGACAACTTGCCAGGGGAGAGCAGTGATACATCTGACCTCCTCCCAGATCAGAGAAAGCAAACCAGGGGATTTACTCAGGTACTGGTTGAGGAGGTGAATTTGAATTGTTGATAGCTCCTGTGCTTCCCCAGAAATTCACCCATAAACTTAGGAGTGGAAGGGAGTTCAGCAGTCATAGCTGTCTGAAGGGTATAGGCTATAGGAATATATATGTGAAGACAACTATTTCTCTCATAGCAGTTGTGTGAAGAGCTCAGCCTTGCTGTGGCTGCTCCCGCTGTGCACTGGACTGCTGTAATCTTGTCCAATATTCTCTGTATTGTGAATGTCTCTTCCAGTGTCACTCAAATTATGGTAGCTGTCTCCTGAAGTGTTACACGAATGGGGTTGTCACAGGGGTAGTAAAAATCCCAAATGTTTTGTATGAAGAGGACTTTTAAAGCATAAATTAATGCTGAGCAAGCACAACTTCTTATCCTTTATTAGTCTGTGTTGCTCGTCTTGTCATCTCCTGTAAGTGGGTAAATAAAACATCTTCCTAGTAAGAACTCTAAATTGTATCTTGAAGAATGGCACAAGAGTTGAGTGGCGTTATGTTCCAAAGTACTGAGGTACAGCTACGACACCCTCACAGGAGAGAGGAAGAGCTGTTGCATATATGAGCGCTAAAGCAAAGTTGACTTTTTTCCTCATGAATTAATGGTTCCTATTCTTTAGCTGGCAATGGCTGTATTTTTCATCGCAATGAAATAAAAAGATACAGACCCATGAGAGCAAAAGTGATTGTAACTGTATTTAATACAGGTATTTGCGTATTCCAGATGATAAAAGGATCAAATGAGACTTGTTTTAGATCAGTATAAAAGGATCTTTCAATATTGTGGTCATTAATTCTGGATTTTACATAAAATACTCTGTAGTCAAGCAATTTTTCTTCATGTCTAGGTGTTTCTAGAAGTTGGCTGCAGCTTCGCTGAAATGTTTATTGGAGATGAGGGGGAAAGAAGAGCTGTATAGCTTGAGACAGAGACAAGTCTAAAAGTCACCTCTTACAGAAACAAAGATTGGACAGATGAAGAAGGTAAGTTATTGATTACTTTCATAAGAAATAAAATACCTGGCTGTGGAGAATCTGTACTCTTTAGCAGGATCATTTCTGAATTGTTATTGTAATGCTTTCAGGAGGATGATAGTTGACCATGAACTGCAATCCTCCTACCTGTCCAGGGGCTCTGGCACAAAGCAGCAGACACAGCCACGTGCCCTGGCAGGCCGTGCTGCTTGTGTACCTGCTCTTTGGTTGTCTACAAATGATGTTAAGATCCTCCCTTGGAGGGTAAGTGACAAAGCAGAACAGGTCATAAAAGATTGAGAGTTACCAGAGTATCTAGAGATACTTTCTTTTCATTTACTGTTTTCCTAATGGAAGATGGACTTGGGTCACAACTGTGGCCTTCAAATCATTTCACTACGTCTGGGAACAATGCGAACAATTCTGTGGTGTGATTTATTATGTGCCATTGAAAGCAATTTTGGTTTAATCAGAAATCATAATAAATATGTAATTAAAATTTCCCAAAATGTACGGGTTAAAAATGTCAAATCGTATTGGTTGGTAAGAGCTTCATTTGTCTGTCTCTGTACTTGGAGTGCTGCGGCAGGGCAGTCACATGTACAGCTCAGTGATTTATAGAACTGAGAGCAGGCACTAATGAGGAAAAGCTTTTAAAATAAAGACTTCTATTATATCATTTATGTAGCTATGCCCATAAAGGTCAAAAAAACCCCCAAACTGAACAGATAGTTTCTAGGCCTGCATTTGGAAGTGTCCAAGATTATACCCTTACAGGCATAAGAATTACAGAAGGAAAGAGTCAACAGTATATTTGGAGGAAAGCTCTATGTTGCTAAGTGGCACGTCAAAACTGGTATTAGTTCTAAAAGCTGATGTTACAGTTGCCTTTTCCCTTTCTTCTTTAACTAATGAAGAGTTTGGTCTTCAGGTAGTGTTTGGTTTATTTTGGATGAGCAAATACATTTGCATACCCTACAGGGGCATTGGTCAGGGAGAAGCGCATGCTATTTAACACAATACAGGCAGCAGCCTTTAACATGTAATGTATCTGAAGTATTTTTGGGGTAGTGAAGGCAATGCCTGGCTCTGACCAGTGTAAATCAGTGCAGCAATGTTGTGATATTGAAAGAACAGGGCTGACTTGCATCAACTGCAGCAGGAATACGGGTGTCGTCTGAGTTGTAGTGTTGGCTCTTGCTCCCGCCTGGGTGCAGTAACCTGGGTGCTGGTGAGCTGGTACCTAGCTCTGTGCACAAGTGGCCAACATCTGTGGAGGGAATGCTGCTGCCTGCTAGTCCCAAGTTACATGGATCTTCTGCCGTGCCTGTCTGCTGGGAGTGAGCCAGTGTGAACCATTCCTGATGGCCGTGCTGCCATCAGCAGCTGTGTCTCTATCAAAAAGTCCCACTTTACTCTTTTGAGGTGGAAAAGATTTTGCTTATGACAAAAGGAAAAGTGAAGAAGCAAAAAATGATAAATAACACTTCTAGTAGACAACTTATACAGCTAGCAGGACCTCACAGTAGCATCAGGTGTTCTGTTGTCTAGATATTTCCATGTACAGATGGTTACCCAATTCTTTAATCTCAGTTTGCCAAGGCAGGTAATGCTGTGTGTGACTGTGCTGACAGGCATCTAGCATCTGACTCGGTAATACTGGGCTGTTAGCAGGTAACTCTTCTAAGCGCGTTGCAGGGCACACTGTGCATTTAATGTGGTTTCCATAAGTAATGCTGAGAACATTTCTATTCCAACCACTGCCTCAAAGCTGGGCCAACTTGGGGTCCCTCTCCAAGAGGCACTCAAATGATGGTAGGTAAATTATTTATGTGTTAAAGAAACTAAATAAACTTCTACCATACTTTCTTCCAAGTTATACAAAAACCAAACAAAAAGAAAAGAGCTGTATTCAAGGACTGGTGCGCTCTGGAACATGGAAGGAATAGGAGAGGGGGTTTTTTCATTTTTAATTGCTTTTAGCAACGATTTTGGGTAGGACGCTATCTGAGAAACTGCAGTGTAAACCTCTTCACAAGCCTCTGCATAGGATAGATTTATAAACCTAGCTCCTATATTTGGCTTGATGGTAGGGGTCAGAGGAATTGGTGGCAACTCTCCTTCTCCAGGGAGACTACAGCTCGGCAGGGAAACAGCCAAGTCTCTTGCCCAGCCCGGGACCCTGCGCCAGGTGAGCGGCCGGTGCTGGCGCTGTGCAGTGTAGCATGCTGCCTGCCGGCCTGTCAGCTAGTAAAACCATTGCCTCGCTCGGGTATGCAGAGATACAGGAAGTTTTATTTTGGCACTGTATTTCTGAGGCAAGTAGTTAGGAAGATGGTCAGAAACAGCCTCTCAAAGCCGTTGTGTGAGGAGCAGCTGTTGCACTCCCAAGTATAACCTCGAAATTTTCAGAACCTCAGGAGCCACTTCAGCCACGGGGACTATTTTGTGTGACATAAAGCCCAGCATAATTCCTCTGTACAGTGTTCAATGGGTGGGCTTTTACAAGGAGTATTTTTAGAAACAGTGATATTAATATACCTGTTAGTTCACAAACCTGATGAATTACAAGTTACGTTAATTATAAAGCAATTTATCTTTCTTATTTAGAAATCCTCATTCCTAAGCAATAGTGAGTCTTAGAGCAAGCTATCAGGAGACTTATTTCTTTACAGCTAATTAATAAAAAATGCAGTATTTCCAGAATGTATGCTCTCTGCTTGGCTTTTGTTAGATTAATAATTTAGCAAATACAGTTGAGTGTGTTTAATGCAATTTTCTTCTCTTTCACTTTAAAATGTTGTTCTGGTATGTAAAGGGAGAATCACTGTTATTTCATGTTCTCAGGAAATGAATCCCTTTTTCCCCCACTTCAGGATGATCTAATGCTGCAGCAAAATGGAGTGGGGGGGAGGCTTGAGCAGCCGCGTTATTCAAGCGTAGCTGTAAGGTTTGAATGGCCAGTGCAAATTAATTGCATTTCATTGCTCACATCTTGGTAAGGACTTTGCAATCACCATAAACTTTAACTGAAGAAGCCGTGGCAATGGTGCCGTGGAAAACCAGGCAGTAGGCAGGTCTGGATGGGCTTGCTGTGGATGTAGTGGTGAGCTGTGAGGAAAGCTGGGGAAGCAGGGCTTGGGCTGGCCTCATCCAGAGCAGAACTACAGTGTTTCGCCTGCTGGGGTCTGCTCCATCCCTGCTGTGTGTACAGGATGTATATACGAGCTGGTTCCAGGTATTAGACAGGTAGAGGCATCTGTGGCTCTTGCTGGATTCTCCTGGCCTGCTGCCCTTACCCTCTTCCCAAATGGTGCTTCTTCACTGTGTGCTGACAGCGTGGGCTGCATGAAGGAGGGAAGGTCCATAGGTGTTCCAGTCAGTGCCGCAGAATTTGGAGCCCCTCTGCCGTGCGGACAGGCTGGGAGAGTTGGGGTTGTTCAGCCTGGAGAAGGGAAGGCTCCAGGGAGACCTTATAACACCTTCCAGTGCCTCAGGTGGGCTACAAGGAAGCTGGGGGGCACTTTTTACAAGGGACTGTAGTGACAGAACAAGTGGTGATGAGTTTAAACTGAAAGAAGGGAGAATTAGATTGGACATCATGTAGAATTTCATCCTGGAGAGGGTGGCGAGGCACTGGAGCAGGTTGCCCAGAGAAGCTGTGGATGTTCCATCCCTGGACGTGCCCAAGGCCAGGCTGGATGAAGCTTGGAGCAACCTGGGCTAGTGGAGGGTGTCCCTGCCCATGGCAGGGCATGGGACTGGGTGGGCTTTAAGGTCCCTTCCAACCCAAACCATTCCATGCTGCTTCTAAGGGTCAGCGTGTGCTGTTGTGGCAGTCGGCAGGTTGCACCCCTGCTTCAGAGCAGATCATGTCACTAAAAAGAGAAGGAAGGAAGGATATGGCCATCCACCCACCAGCAGCTGGGCTGAATTAAACGTTATGTAAAAGGGGTCTAGTGCTTTCTGCTGGAAACAGAAGCAAGCAGGGAGCAAGGGAATACCGTGGTGGCTACTTCTCTCATTCTGGCAGTCTGTAGCAGAGGACACCTTTCCTTTTCCCTGAAGACCATCCAGCACATGACCTGCTGCTGTGGGCTCTATGCTCAGCAGCCAAAACCTGTCACTTGTGGGGCAGGTATTGAGTATTTTTCCTTTAATTCTCCAGAAGTCCTATTGGAGACTAGATGAGGGATTACACTCCCTGGTATGTAAATTATATGTTAAGTAGTTCAAATGTTCAATCAAAAAAACCCCAAAAACCAAAAGCAGAACCTCACCCTTTTGCAACCGGAATACAGAGCAGAATATTCAGGTAAAAATAATTTATGATAGTAATTATGGTATAAACCTCCTTGTCAGAGGCTAGTTGTTTAAATTCTTTCTTCCCCACTATAGGCTTCTCAAACCTGTGGGGAAATCACGGTGAGAAATACCCCTTCTGCCGGCTATATTCATCAGAAATAAGATGCTCTGTGTGAAGGCTTCACTGTGTAATGAAAAAAAGGATCTCATTTGCAATGATCTGGAGTTTCAAGAGGTCAACCAGTGTTCTGATAACTAAGCTTAATCTTTACTGGCAACATCTAATATTAATTACTAATGCTCACACCTTTCACTATCAGAATCTGAACATCTATGCACATAATTATGAGTCACCTAATGGCTCAACAGTTTTATTTTTTTTTTACTGTGTGCATTTCATTTTGTTTAACCGTGAGAGAACTGGACTTCTATTTATTAAAGCTGATTCAGAATAAATCCTGACAGTTTGAGCTACTCCTGAGCTTTTGCCTTTAATGGCAACACAGCATGAAAGCCCTTTCCATCCTCCCTGTGTGGGGAGGGTGGATCTGGCTGCAGGAGAGCTGGTATCCCCAGTGCTGGAAGTGACAGCATGACAGGGTGGGACAGGCAAGTGTTGCTGAGCTCTTGTTGCATCAGGAACCCTTCCCCAGCAGGAAAATCCCAGTACCCTCACAGCATATCCCTGTTTTCAGTACAGCTCTGGCCTGGCAGTCTTACACAGATAAAGGAAGAGCTGCTCCAACGGGCAATACGAGCTGTCCTGGTGAGTGTGCAAGATTGCTGGAATTACTGGCTTAGCACCAGGGGTTTTTGCAGACAAGTTAGTCAGTAGTTGATCAGACATCCCTTCCTCCATCTGCTGATATCTTCAGGACAAGGGGTAACGGGTTTAAATTGAAAGAGAGGGGAGATTGAGATTGGACATCAGGAAGAAATTCTTCCCAGAGAGGGTGGGGAGGCCCTGGGACAGGCTGCCCAGGGAAGCTGTGGGTGCCCCATCCCTGGAAGTGTCCAAGGCCAGGCTGGATGAGGCTTGGAGCAACCTGGTCTAGTGGAGGGTGTCCCTGCCCATGGCAGGGGGTGGGACTGGGTGGGCTTTAAGGTCTCTTCCAACCCAAAGCACAGCGTGACTCTCTAAGCTGAAGTCTTTGTGGTAGATGCAGAAACTGCATTAAGGAAACTAACATAGTTTGGTTGGGCTCTTCCTTATTGCCACAACAACCTCGCGGAGCAGCCTCTGAGATTTGCTGCTTGGTGCGCTTTAGATGAAATGCTCAGTCGGGTGGGGCAAGCACAGGTGCCAACTGGGATAATGGATTTATTGCTGCAAAACCAAAAAGTGGTCACCAACTCCTTTCACGTAGGCTATTGGGCAGACACCAGCTGGATAGAGTGGCCTAAACTTGGTTCGGGATTTAAGGAAAAGAGAGCCAGTTGTAGCCATTAAGAAACAAAGTATAAATGCAATGGGAAGGTAATGGAGGGCAGTGCAAGGCCTCTTCTTATAAAGACCAGTTTTTGCAGCAGAGCTCGGAGACGGAGATGCCCAGCAGCAGGGAGAGGGCAAGAAGTGTAGATGAGCAGTCCTTGAGAGGGTTGTGACTATTAAAAAGCAGCTGCTGCCATTGCTTGCTTGGCTGCCTTGGCTTTTCTCTTTTACTCAGCATGAATAGTACCTTAATAACTACGTGCATCTAGGTCGTCCCTTGAAGCTGGAGTACTGTCAGGCTGGAGAAGTTGTGGAAAGTTCTGGACTCTCGAATGCAAAGACAGCTCTGTGCTTAGGTGATGAAGATACATCCCTGTCCCCCTGTAGCTACTTGGTCTCAGTGCGCAGGGGAAGATTTCTCCTCATCAGTTCTCTTGCATGTTTTGGTCTTTAAAGTAGTTTTACAAAATATGGATGTTAAAGAGTCATATCTAAGCTGTATGGAACTCAGGCTGTTGTACAAGGAGACTCCTTGGCAGAGTGAGAAAGTCTCTGCAGTCCTTACCCCTGCAATAGCACAGCATAGTGAGCAGGAAATGGTTTGATAGTTAAAGCAGATGGTTTCTCAGTAAAAGCCTTCTGTGGCTTGTATTCTCTGCAATTTTTTTAGTGAGACAAACCAGCTTTCCTGATATGACAGCTTCGTTGCTGTGCCTTGTGGAAACATGCTGCCACTTTTACTAATTTTACTTTGTAAGAACATAAGTATGAGAGCACACTGATAAAGCAAAAAAGTCAACATTGCTATGGGTTGAGAGATGCCTTTTTTTGGACATAAATGGTTGCCAGTAGAAGGAAGTAATTTATAAAAGCTATGCAGAGAATAATAACAACATTAAAATAAAGATAGACGTGTTGCTGCTTCTCCTGATTTTTAGGTATGCACACCATGAGCCAATGCAGTTGCTACAAGAGTGCTCCCCAAAAGAGCTGTTCTATATCAACACGGTTTGTAAATGAGAACAGTGAGGGGAAAAATAATGAAGACAAACCTATTCCAGAAGACTGCTCTGATAGGGTTTAAAGCCTGAAAACAGGGTGGATGGAAATGAATGCAGAACACTCGTGTTGGTAAAGGCCGGAGACTGCTGCTAGCAGAGGGGTAGGAGTTGGGACCTGTACAGCAGGCTGGTCATACTGGTGGGGGGCAAAGAGGTGGTGACACATCTGACCTTGGTCTGTGCAGGTCAAGGGGGAGAGGGACACCTCCGACTTTGATGCTTTCTTCTGAAGGCAGTGTAAGGCAGGAACATACTGCATCACGCTGTCGTCTTCTCTAATGAGTGTATCACAACTGTTAAATCAGAGATGAAAATGTCATAATCAGTTTCTTTTAGGCTGTACTGACTTCCATGGAATATATCCAAAGGTTTCAGGTTAGAGGCGGAGTGGCCAGTGAGGTCTGTGTTCCTATGGTGCCATCAATGATGTCTTTCTGTAGCACCAAACAGTCCCTGGTTTTGTTGGGAAGGGTTCACAGTGGTACATGGTTACACTCATGTTTTGTCCTTAGAGTTCTCCTTTTGGAGTGATTTGAGTTCCTTGAAGGTCAATGTACAGGAACTAGCAGTAATTTGTAATCCTCTATGATCATTCAGAAACAATCTCTGGAAATGAATTTGTTAATTATCTGCCTTCACCATACTAATTTTTGGGGCAGAATAAGAATTCTGAAATGATTGTTCATCCGTCATTCACATTTCAACTCTACGTGTCTGAACTCCTTCATTTTAATTGCACATGTTTGCATGGTCTCCTGTTTTGGGTAGGAGTTTAAGGTGAAATCTAATCCGCTCTGTTGGGGATATATAGAATCCAAAGATAATGCAGTTAATGGGGTCAACTCTTTTCCCTTTTAAGACTGCATATGTGAAATCAGTTCAAGAATTTCAATGATGGCAAACAAAAATTCAATTAGAGCTGTGTAGTTCTCTTCTCCACAATGTCAGCTGACCCTGCACATGGGAAGTGTTCAGTATAAGCACATCTACAAGCTGAGCGCTGGCTGCTCTGTGCAGAGAACTGCCTGAGAAGAGACCGAATTGCAATTTGCACAGTGTCAGGCAGTTAAAAAAAATTTTTCAGTGCCACACAAGAAAGAAATGAAGTAATGGGGTAAAGGAAGCCATGGGGTTTAATTGTTAGGGGACAGGATAACAGCTGTGGGCACTCATATTCTAACAAGGAAGTTTGTCAGGTGTATTTTATGACCCCCGAGAAAGGAGGAATAATGGTGTTAAGCTGTTTGTATCTCAGAACTGTTTATATATAATTGGATAATATCTGGAAGGCAAAAGACAACATGCATGTAGCGACAATCAATTAAGTATTATTTTGAGTACTATAACTGGGAAGGAAAGGAAAATATCTGACCTTGAAGATCAATGCATGACTTTTATAGGACTGTGCAAATAGCTGGAGAGTGTCAATCACCTTAAGTAGTTTTTCTATCTTAAATATACTCAAGCGCCCAACTGTAAGCACCTCTGCTGGAGCAGTGAGTCTGTTGGAATGGCTCTTCACCTCATTTGTTCCTTGTTCTCTGTCCCCCACCAGTGCATCCCTGACCTTCCCATATTGCTGGTTATGTGGCTTTGCTATCAGTCTTGGAAATGATATTTGGGTTCCAATAGCCTTCAAGAACTTTGCGGCCAGGAGAGCTCCTTGGGAGGAATGTGGATCTCCTGAGATGAAGACTCTCAGGGTGAGACCTTGCCAGTGCTTACCTCTCTGTAGGAGTCGATGACAGTAGGTATCCCTGTCCTGCTGCAGACCTCCTGCCTGGCTGCAGGTTCAGCAGGAATGTATGGATCCGTATTAACATGTCCTTCCCCCGGTGTGAGTGAAGCTTCTTTTCTCTAGCTTTGGGGTCAGGGTCACTCTTTCTAGTGGAGAGTGTCCCTGCCCATGGCAGGGAGGTTGGAACTAGATGAGCTTTAAGGTCCCTTCCAACCCAAACCTTTCTGTGATTCTGTGATTTCTCAGCCCAGCAGTTGGGGCTGGCAGCATAATGTCACCTGCTCTCGCTCACATCCTACCTGGATGTACCTTGGCCTGGATCAAGCCTTGGCCCTTGTAAAGAGGATCGATTCTGTCCCTTGCACCCAGGATCCTTGCACAGCACTCCGGAGAAGGTCCCAGCCTCTCCTCTGCTGCCTCGCACTGAGGTTTTTCCAGCAGAGCAGTGCCTGTGCTGTTGCCATGAGCTAGATAACGCTCACGGAGCTTTTTAGGAGAAACCCCTGATGTACAGTGAATGCTGAGGGTAAATACTTCCTCAAACTTTTTCAGAATGAAAAGGCTATAAGGACATTATTCAGAGTGGCCTGAATGAAGCAGTAGGAAAAAGTGAGCTGGTCCTGATTTAAAGATAAACAGTGTATTCAAGAACATCAATGCAGAGAGACTGAAATGGGCATCTGGTCTCTCTGTAGCAGTCACATAAAAGCATATACCTCTGAGGAATTGCTTGTACCTTTCCTCACGCCTTTTTGTGTGCATTTGAACAAAACAAACCTCCTCCAAAATTCCAAAAGCCATGATTTTTATCAAGGCATGCTGCAGTTCTGTTTCTCAAGACATTTCCTTCAGTTGACCCTGCAGTAGGGCTCTAGACAACAAATTGATGACATCATAATATTTTTTCTGATGTAATAAATGGTGAAGCCATTAACACAGGACTATATGACTTAACTGCAGACCACTGAGAGTGAGCAGCTGGCTTCTCAAAGAAAAAAGCTCTTATTCAAACACATATATCTTCAGTAATAGCAGGGGAAATACAGAAAATTACTGTCAAAGTAAATTGCATTTTGTATGAATGTCATCTCCTTTCAAGTTTGCCCCAGCATGGTAATCCTTCTTTATTTAGTGGTGTTGCCCTTTTCTCTTTAGAGACCTTTAGTGGAGTCTTCTTTTATATTTCATATATCATTAAGGTGACTTAAATGATCAGAGATGTGGTTGGCCTGACATTCATTTTTAATTATTAGCATAAATAAAGAGGCATCTCTATTCCTCACCTGCTGCAATTACAAAAATATATTTTCTTCATTTATAAACCAAATTATATGCTTCGGGGAGTCAGCCAGAGAGATGAGAGGTAGTTCTTCTGGTAATCTCTGTATTCTTGTATTGCGTTTGCGTGGCAAGATTTTGGTAGCAGTGGGGCTACAGGGGTACCTTCTGTGAGAAGCTGCTGGAAGCTTCCCCTGTGTCAGATGGAGCCAATTCCATCCAGCTCCAAGATGGACCTGCTGCTGATCCAGGCTGAGCCCATCAGAAATGGTGGTAGCACCTCTGGGATAACATAGTTAAGGATGGGGGGAAGCAGGAACAGGGTATGAGAAATTGCAGATGGAGAGAGGAGTGAGAACATGTGATAGGAACAGCCCTGCAGACCCCCAGGTCAGTGAGAAGGAGTGGGAAGAGGTGCTGCAAGTGCTGGAGCAGAGATTCGCCAGCAGCCCATGGTGCAGACCATGGCGAGAGGGCAGGCTGTGCCCTGCAGCCATGGGTGTCACGGGGAGCAGAGACACCACACAGGAGCAGGGGGATGCCTGAAGGAGGCTGTGACCCCATGGGCAGCCCACGCTGATGCAGCCTCCTGGCAGGAGGTATGGCCCATGGAGAGAGGAGACTGGAGCAAGTTTGCTGGCAGGACTGGTGACCCCGGGGGGACCCAGGCTAGAGCGGTTCCTGGAGAACTGTAGCCCATGGGAAGGACTTAGGTTGGAGAATTTGGTGGAGGACTGTCTCCTGTGGAAGGGATCCCACACTGGAATAGGGTCAGAGTGTGAGGATCCTCCCCTGAGGAGGAAGGAGCGACAGAGGCAACACATGATGGACTGATCACAGCCCCCATTCCCTGTCCCCCTGTGCTGCTCGGGGGGAGGATGTAGAGAAATGGGGAGCAAAGCTGAGCCTGAGAAGCAGTGAGGGTTGGGGGGAAGGTTTGTAAGATCTGGTTATTATTTCTCATGACCCTACTCTTATTTCATTGGTAATAAATTAAATCCATTTTCCCCAAGTCAAGTCTGTTTTGTCCATGACGGTAACTGGTGAGTGATCCCTCCCTGTCCTTATCTTGACCCACCTTTTGTTATATCTTCTCTCCCCTACCCAGCTGAGGAGGGGAGTGAGGGAGCAGCTTTGGTGGGCACCTGGCCCGCAGCCACAGCCAAACCCAGCACAGTTCTCAGTGTTTATTAGCTGATCGACAATGTGGTTTTGATGCTACTCAATTTATGGCTTCCATACGGTTCCTGGGAAGGGCATCTGCATAGTATTGAAAACAGAGCCATGAAAGAAAAAAACTCCAGAAATGTTTTATCCCAGCCTTGAATCTACGCTGCTGGGCAGCGCGGTCTCATACATTGTGTCTCTTCTGAAAAGAGCAGTTTGGTGAGAAATGCTATATTGGTAACCAAGAAGTTAAGCCAGAACCAACAGAAAAGAAGTCCCTTCAGCTAATTTAGACACTATCTATAAAAACGCTTTGGTTTAAATTTTTGATCATTTTAAAGATTGAAAGGTTAATCTGAATGCAAAAGGCTGAGCTACATTTTGCTGAGCATTGCTTTCAATTTTTGATTGCATTTGTATGTGTAAGTCAGCATTCCTTATAAAATGTATACATAATTACATTTAAAAATACAATAATTGCAATTAATCTCATCTGAAACTCCATTAGTCAAAGTACTTTGCTTTCACAGGCTGTACTCCTTTCTCATGTATGCTCTCTCTTTTTTTTTTTTTCTTACTAAAAAGCCTGTCTTGAAATGGTGATGGTATTTTAACATGCTTGGCAAAACTGGCTACAGCACAACAGCAGAATTAGCTGGTTAAAACGAAATCATTCCTCTTTAAACTTTGTTGCAGTGGGTTAGACAGTCTCACTGGACAAGGTCAAAGAGCTTTTTGTCCTCTTTGGTGTTTGGTGGAAGAGAGAAACTATCTAATGTGATATAAATGAGGCTGTTCCCTAACCTCCTGTCCAACAATTAGCTGACCTCAGTGGATTGTGTTACACAGTCGTGTGAGCGTAGAGGGTGACTTTCTTTTGGACATTTTGTATCTGGAGATTTGTTGTCATCCCCTTGGATGTAAGGTTGACAAACTCTGTCTGCTGAGGTCCCTGTGGCTCTTTAGTCTCCGAGGCTTCTTCATTTTACACGTCACAACTTTTCAGATGTGCAAAGGTTTTCATGGTGCTGACTGTCTAATTTGACATATTTGCCTCTCCTGACATGCCTAGATTGCCTGTAGCTTTCAGCAGAATGCAAGATATAGCTGAATACCTACTGATAAAATAAGATGTGATGGTAATTTGGTAATTAAGTGTAAATTGATAAAATTGTTGTTTAAAAGTTTAAGTAATTAGTTAAAAGCTTTTTGATTAATGGTAGCTAACAGCTTGTATGTATGAATATTGTACTGCTGAGTGGCTGAATTCCAGGTGAAGTGATTGATTGTGTTTTGGGGGTGCACATATGTTCCTGGGTGCATATAAATTATTGTTAGTCATGCAGTTTCAGAAATAAGATTGTTTTCAGTGATATCTCTTCCATTTTAATGTCTTTGCTCTCCAGTCTGATTCTAGACATCCAAGACTGCCCTGTCTTGCATCACTCCCTTTGTAGTTATTCCCTTGTTCTCTTTCATGTAACTGTCATACCTCAGGGACAATGACAACAGAAAGAATGAAAAGAAAATCCATTTTGATGTCTTGATGAAAATAGCAATTTAAACAAACAAAAAAAAAACCCCACCCCCCACCTTTATATTTTAAGCAAGTAAAAGGTCTACTTTGACATTGTTGTGACAAGGCAATTTGGCTTTTAGGATAATGTTTTCACAAATGCTCGACAGCCACACAGGTAAAACATTTAGATGTCTGTCTGCCATTTCCTTCAACTGGAGATGGGAGTCCAGGCTGTATGGTGAAAGGAACAGGTCTCTCAGCCATTCATGCGATTCGTTCCTCAGGATGTAGACCTCTCTATCACTTGACATTCAGTGAAATGTAATCTTTTGTTAGAAAAATATTTATTGAAATTTTATTTGAAGATATAACTGCATGGACTTGGTTCACCAAGCATGTTGCAGCTGCTCTGGCTGTTTTTCTAGCACAGGTAGTCCACTTGGCATCTCTGTCTTACACTGAGAGATCTGTGGGAACGTTGAGCTTCTAGGACATGGCCAGAGCCAAGGAGTTTGTCTGAGTTTATACCGCGTGGTGTTAGATATCACCTTGACCTGCTGGGGGTTTGACATTTAATGTAATGGACACAGGACAGAGGGAATGCAAAGGTGGCACCAGTTCGGTTTGGCCCCAACCTCTGACTTAGGCAATAGCTCTTTGGCTGCACCCACATATAAAGAGCTACATATAACATTGTCCTGGAAACTAAACCAGATGTGCTATGCTGGCAGAAATTGCTGTGGAGTGCTTGATCGTCTCAGTGATGCCACCAAAAAGGCAGCAACCAGCCATGTCTTCCAGCATTCTTCATTCCCATGAACCTCACTGGGGATTTGCCAAAGCCATCATTAGAGAAAAAGGTGTCCTCATGTCCTTTCAGGATTTGGCCTCTCTGCTTAGCCTGTTGTCTGGAGTTTTGTGGGGAGGATGCCTGTCTCGCACAGCCCAGGCTAGGCCTGTCCCCTCTTTCATGCAGGGCACAGAGGAGCTGTCAGGTAGCGCCTGCTTTCATTCACCAGCCCTGGCCCTCTGTTGTTTACACATTACTGTCATTTCTGCCACTCTTCTCATGTGCAGCATATCGGCTTCTAGATGTTCAGAGCAATTTCTGCATGCAGATCTGGAGTAGGTTTGCTATCAGAAATCAATATTTTAAATGATGTTTTCCCCAGAAGATTATTATCATTGTAAAATCAAAATATTTTGCAATTCCTGAAAGCTCGAAGAATATTCTGTGTATGAGCTGACAGGAAACCATAATCAAATTGTCAAGCAATTGCTCCTACTGTGGCAAAGTGAGAATGTTAGATTACATGTGTCAGCATGTGAAGATAAAGACTGCATAGCGAACAGCACGCTTGAAGGCTTGATAGGAGATGGGAAGTTTATCGCTGCACACTGTAACCTATTGTAGACAGTTCTGCTACCTCAGCAGTCCTCGGTTTGTATTAAAAACCTTGATGATCAATAAAATGCCTCCGTTTTGTCATTTGGAAAAGATGTTTTAAATTGTCTACCAACCTTATTTGGTCAATTAAACTGAAGACTAATTGTGATTCCAAAGGGTTAAGTAATAAAAGATGTGGAATACTGATATACGTACACTAGTTATTTACTGACTCTAATATTAATTATCACTGCTCTAATCTCTTCAAACAGGCATCCAAATGCATGCTGCTGTCATTATTTGAGTAAGAAAAATGGCTCGCTTATTCAACATATGCACTAGCTGCTACTCTGGGTTTTTAGATGTTTAAAGATTTATGTTCAAATTATTTTTCTCCAGTTTTCCTGTCCTTTTACCTATTCTTCTGCAAACACTTCAATCTTCCTGCTCTCTATGGCTGCTTTACACCGTGGATGCTCACTAAAAGCATCTCACCAGTGTTTGGTTCTGAGCTCAGGGGCTGCAGCTTGAAACCTGCTGAGAACTTGAACCCTCAATAAATTCAGTCAGAATTAATGAGTCATCACCGTGCAAGATCAGGTTTGTGGGGCATGTATTCCTGTAGTTCTTTCCTTTTTAGAGGTAGGATCTGAAAAGCGATTTGCAGGAGTGAAATTCAAAAGGGTTTTAACTCTGATAACCAGGTTGTCATTCAGGCTGGTTTGTTCAGTGCACCACAGAACAGGCATTTAATGTCAGTTAAATAAATTCAATTATTTTAGAAAAGTACAGTATTTAGCCACTTAGCTAGTACTGCCTTCTCTGACCCTGAAATAGCTTGCAATTCCCTAACAAATGTCGAAAGGGAAGGAAGAGTGGTACATGATGGGAAAAGGAAAACAAATGGTATGCAATCCAAATTAGGCCAGTGGTAGATCAGACTGGTGCTGGACACTGGTGACTGGCCAAGGCAGTGAACTGTAGTGTATCACTTTGGTTAACAGGAACATATTTGGAAGGGTATTGTTTAAAAGTATGTGGTGGGAATTGTGATGAGGAATCACAAATACAGGAGGAATGGAAATATCATGCATGTTTAATTTCATGTCAAGAAAAGAAAAAAATGGAAGAATTGTGAATGTTTAGACTGTGATTTAGAAATAGGTTTCAAATCTTCCTGGAGTAAGGGCCTGGAGCATCCTTCCAGCAAGACTAGTAAGCAGGAAATGGAGCCATATGGCTGCAGGTGACAGCAGAGAGTGGCTGAAAATGGAGACAAGAGCTTTCCTCTGGTTTCCACTAGAAAGGGCAAAGCAGCTGGGCTCGGCTGTGCCTCTGCTTTCCCATTAGTGGGTGCAGCAGGTGGGCTCTCACCATACCAAAAAAGAAAGTAGATTTACTTTTAAGCTGGAAATTAATCAGACAACATGTAATGTGGGGCTGGAACTAGACTGGCTGTCCAATGAGTCAGTTTCAGTTATTTAGCCTTACATACTTTATCGTGAAGGACACATTATTTCTCAGAAGTATTATATGTGTGGTGACTGTCACACTTTGAAGGGCTAAGTCTCTGCTTCTGTTATCAGCGTACCTCCTCCGCTGCATTAGCGTGTGTCCTTCAGAGGGTGTGTGCTGTGGAGCCATTGGGTCTAGGCTTGTGTATTTATTCAGTACATACCGGGTGAACTAACTCTCTAGATTTGACTTTCTTTGCTGCTTGTGGGGGTCACATGCGTTTTGAACCCAGTCATCCCCGTTAAAGCAATGGGAAGACTACAGGTGAATGATAGCAACTTCTTGATCTGGAGAAATTATTCTTTTTCAGGGTCTTGAAGGCTTATCAAATACTAGAGACTGAGACTCAGAGGACCAGAAAGACTGTGACTGGTCCAAGATCTGAGTACAGAGCTAGGAAAGGAAAAAAATGAATCACTTCCACTCCAAGCTACTAGTTCTTGTGACTGAGCACTTCAGTGTCTCCTTGATCCCTTTCCATGAAAACACTCTTCCTACAATTAGCAGGTATATCTCCTCTATGTTAGTGATCTGAGGATGTTGTTGAAAAAGGTACGATTTCAACATGTAGGAAAATGATCGTATATGCACAGTATTCTAGAAAAATGAAGTTTTAAGTACAAAATTAAAGTTAAGAAAACCTTGTGGGCCGAAAGCTTGCTGTTGATTCAGGTCCAGTACACACTAGTGCTAGTTTACTAGCAGTCCGCAGGTCTTTTCATTAGTCAATTAGTATTCATTGTCAGTCACTGTCTCCTTATCCCAAAGGCTTATCAACTCGATCCCACTAAGCAAATGCATCCCTTAGTGAAAATTTGTCGATCATCTTAGTTGACAACTAAGCAGCTGATCAGTTTTGTGTCACCTGTGCCTAAGCAACGAATCTCCAGTGGCTACTTCCTTTGTGCTGCCACAACAGGGGCTGTAAATAAGTAGGAATTAACTGATAATTACCATTGCTTTACCTTATTTGGGTTGAAACTCCTTACTTGTGGTTTATTTTTGCGCAGCTCTCCAAACTGCTTAGCTAATGTGCTGGGTTCAGTCAGGAAAGGGTTAACTCCCTTTACTCTGGTTGCCAGGGAACTCTGTTGCTGGACCCTAAGAAAACATTGATAAGGCCTCAGCTGGTGCTGAGGATGGCCTGTACTGGATTCAAGGTCTTTTGTCTGCTTTGGATACTGTAGCTGACTCAGACTAACCAAGGAAGCATTTCATTCCATAGTATGTCATGTTCCGGGCTCTTGGGGTGGGGAAGAGGGTCTGGTAACCATTGCTCTTCCCTTCTCCCTCTCCCTTACTCCCTTGCTCGTCTCTCTGGGCACTTGCTAACCCTCCTGTGTTAGCTGCTTTGCTAACTCCTGTGCTGGCTCATTCGTGTGGCAGGTGGTGGATTGTTTTGAGTTTTCTGGCTGTGTTATCAGTGATAAGGTTTGCTCGGAATCTGCTGCGTAAGCTCCCGGGCTCCGGACCTCGGGCCGCGGCTCCTGGGTTGTGATCGCTCTGGGGCTGTGGTTCTCGGGCTCTCGAGGTCTGATTTTCATCACTCAACATCTGGGTGTGCATTGGTCAGTGGATGGTGGGAAATTGTATCATATTGTATATATTGTACCATATGTTTCATTTCCTACTATTTTAGTTGTTTATTATTAGTAGCATCTGTATATATTGATTTAGATTTAATTAGTAAATAGTTCTTATCTCAATTTTGCGAGCTTCCTTATTTCTTTTTCCTCCGATTCTTCCCCTCCACTGGAGGAGGGGAGGGGGATTTGTGAGAGCGGCTTTGTGGTATTTTGCTAGCCAGAGTTAAACCACGACAGCTAAAAAGGCATTTAAAACGTTTGTTGCATTGCTGGGAAGGATAGCCTGCCAAGGGCTATTATGATGATAAAATAAATGACAGTGACTCTACTTTGCCAACAGAATATTGGATAATAACCTTTTCCTTCAGCAGTTTCCACCATCATTATCTGAATGGCAGATGGGTATAGTGTTGAGGTGAAATACCTTAGATTCAGCATTCTCCCTTGCCTGGATCTCCTTCCTTAGAGGACCCTAAGCACATGCTTTCCTGAAATGAGTCTTACACAAGACCCTCCTTCATCTTCCCGCCTCCTTCAGTTTCTTTGGTAATGAGCAGAATTTTAGCATTAGAAGAATGTCTTTGTAGTATCATTCAAGGAGGAGTCTTTGTTGTTATACATCTTAATAATTTATCATGCTCCTGATAAGAATTCTGGAAGATCACTAGATAAGAGTAAACAGGCTCAGGGAGACAGCCCTTTGATGCCGACGTTGTTAATTTTGCAGTAACTGAAATGGTCTTCTGTCATTCCAACTTCAGACACGTAATTGCAAGATCATAATTTTGGGGAAGTTACTACTGCCAAATATTTTACAAAATGACTGTGTATTAATTGAGCGGTATGAAACAGAAACTACACCTTTCCCACTAAGAAAGAAGAGAGGAAAAACCTGTAATGTGGAGACCCTAAAACATTTATAAATGAGAACAGTGAGTTGCAATCTCTCTGCTAAAATTAGAAAGAGATTTTTTTTTTTTTTTTTGGAATATAACCAAACCATTAGATATGGACAGACTAGTTCAGATAAAAATAGAACTAAACTGAACCTATAGTTAATATTAAAAATTATGGAAGGCTTGAGAAACTGATAATAATTTTGGTATATCTCAGTATCCCTTGGGGTTAGTAGGGACTAGAAAGTATGGAAGTATGTAATGAATAAGGTAATTCAGAAGAGGGAAATTATTTAGTGACCCAAGCTTAGGGAAGGACAATACATGTTCACGTATTTTTCTCATTATTTCCCTGAACAGGCTCTGCTTCTGCTTGTAGGTAGGTATCTAGGCAGAGCCAGGTGTGTCTGTGGGCCAGTTTTGACTAGACCCTCCTACTCAGACCCACTTACTGCCCAAAGGGAGGAGAAGCAGACATAAATCCACCTCTCTGTGCCTTTGTGTTCCAAGTCCCTGTTCCAAGAGCACTGAGTGCCTGCTAACATTTCTGGTATGAGAACAGCAGTAAAGACAGCTATTAAAGAGGAAATGGAACCAAGCACAGCTAAGAAAAAACTAATTAAAAATGAAGGGGATGAAGATCCTGGAAGATATAATGGTCCTGGAAAAGATTTTGGTCCTAGAACAAAGGATATCTTCTGAATGGTTTTCTTAAAAGCATTGTCAACATAAGTTCCTTCAGTTCTGTAGACATGTTCTTCTTTTGGGTATGTCTCGAAACTTCTGGTCACTGTGTAATTGTTGCTGTCTCATCTTGTCCATCTGGAGGTCTTCTCTTCTTCAAAGTGATTTTATTTGTTTCAGTAACATAGCCATCCTATGGATCTCCTTTGCTGCATTCTCTAAGAACACTTCCCCTGTGTCAAACCAGGGTTGAAGCTATCCATTATGAACAAAACACAATCTAGCTTCATAAGCAGCGTTATCGAAGAGGCACTTTGCGTAATTTCAAGTACCCACTTTACTAACATGTGACTATTCTCAAGAGTAATAAGGGCTGCATTTGACTCTCGATACCATAGTGAACAATTCAAGGGCCAGGGTCTAGACAGTAGTGCTAGGATAAATGTAGAGCAGCGCCACAGAAGTCAGTTGTATGGGGGAACTGAGATCAAAATGTTCCTCTCTGTATCACAAATAGGGCTTTCCCAGACCCAATATATTGATTATGTTTGTTAAGCACTTACCTTACCACCAAATAGAAGAGTTAAGTACTTAAAAACCTTACAGAAATCAAAGTGAGATTTAGTTTTTTTTTTTTTTTAAGATACTCACATTTTTGTCAAGTTCCAGTTGTTTGTCCTTTTTCTGTAACACTATTGCTTGCAGCTTCCCATTTTATTGGGGGGGGGGGGGGGGGGGGGGGGCGCAGTGGAGGGGAGAGGGGGAGAGATGAAAAAGAGGAGTAATATCTTTTAGCATTTTTATAGTAACTGTTATGGTAATTTTAGAAAATCATCATACCAGTCAGTGTGTTAAGGTAATTTGAAAACATTACAAGAGGAGGAAAAAAAAAATACAATTTTTTATGCTGATCATGGCTGATTTACAAGCGGTGGAAGATGGGGTTTCATTGCTGTTAGTGTAACAGGTTTGTCGTTACACCCGCCTCACTACTTCACAAATAAAACATGACAGGCTCTTTGAAAGAAGATTGAGAAACTTAAACCAGGGAATACAGCCCAGTGTAACTCCTGGGTTGAGGACGCTTCTGGCTGAGCCCAGAGCCTGACCTGCCTTGAGCCGCAGAGCAACGTGCTGTATTGTTTTACTGAAGAGGGCTGAAGGAAAAGAGATTAAGGATATTTTGTCAAAAATCACACAGGAGTCTGTGCCAGAGTTTGAAATGTGTTGTAGGGTTTTTTGTGTATTTTTCAATGTTTTTTACATTTTTTTGGGGGGGTGTGGTGTTTTTGCACTTCAATAGCCTGGCCTGAGACGTGCTTCTAGCATGCACCTTAGGCAAGGCAATGCCCCTGACATCTTATGCTCTGCTCCTCCCGCCTTCCCGGGGCCTGGCCTTCCTCTTCTCCTCCTTCTGTCTTAGTGTAGGCAGAAAGATATGGTTCCCTTGTGCTGAAAGGAAGAAGAAAATGTCACTTTTCAGTCTTCAGTGTTTTAGTGACTTTAATGAGCACTGCAGGTATAGGAGAAGGGCTGGAGCTGACTGAGGGGAAGAGGCTGTTGTGGCATTGCCCGAGGATGCTGAGGTGGCGCGTGGGGCTGTGCCCTCAGCCGGAGCTTTGCCTGGGAAGATAAAGGCCTTTCCTCATCCCAGCCCAGGAAACAAGGAGACCTCATCACCACAGTAGCTGCTGAACCACAAAGGCTCATCAGATGTGCTTTCAGCCCAGGTGACTTCCCCTCAAGGGAAGGTTGTGTAGCCACCCCTGCTTTGACCCCGTTTTCCAGAAGGCTGTGACAGGGGCAGCCATGTGACAGGGAGAGAGCAGAAAGGGGCCCTTGGCCAAGAAACCCAGGTAAGGGCTTTGGGGATTTGCAGGGGATGTCCCCAGGGAAGTGGGCTGTTCCTGAGCCAAAGCATTTCCCCGGGGAAGCAGGCTGTTCCTGAGCCAAAGCTCCCTTACCGAGGGAAGGACTAACTGCTCCCCCCTTGGGAATGCCTTCCTCTGGGCTGACGCCAGTGTTGACATGGCTGGGGGACTTAATCTAATCAACAGGCTCCAACTCCTGATGTGTGGCCGTCTCCTGGAGAATGAAGGGGTTGGCTTTGCCTGTCCCGTTCAGCAGGCTGAATGCAGAAGCCCTTGAAGGAGGCTGGCACCTGAGGCGCCATCCGCCCATGAGTGAGCGGACAGGAGTTCATGTCTGCAAGAGCCCTTTCACACCTACGCAGGGAGCAGCGGGGAAGGAGAAACAGGAGCACGCCTGTCGAAAAGTTGAAGCTTAAAGCATCCTTAACAGGAGAGTGGGAGTAAATACTGTTTAATCTGAGTTTTACGACTCTCTCGGGAGAGATGAGTGGAGGAGTGAGGAAAGTACATCATGACATACCCTGTAACACGGCAGAGAAATGTACTCTTTTTTTTTTTACTGCGACATCACTGAGGAGCACCAGTTGCTGACTTGCATTGTGTTGCAGCCACATAATGTAAAAACACAGCAAAACCCCTATAAACGCTTGGGTGTGGGGGCTGTCCTTGTATGCTAGGGAGTACAGATCCCTTTGTGCTCTGACAACCTGACTTTCCCACAAACCAAACAGTTATATTTCCATCAAAATCAGAAACAAGTGCCTGTTTCAAATGTTTGGCAAGTAGAGCCTGGCTTTCCCTGTCCTCTCTAAATGTGTGAGCCCCGTGTGTGCCCAGGGGGCTCAGCATCTTTTTCCACAGTGACTTAGCCATTTGACTTCTAGGAGATTTCTGGGAATTTACAGCAAATAACCGAGCAAAGCATTTTCTGAGAATCAGAGAGATGTTGATAACTTGCTACAGATCCCTAGATTTAGGCATATTTATTAAGAAAAGCTGAAGGTTCTTGATGCAGAAACAGTATATGCTGTTTGTTCTCATAATAAAGTGATAGAGATTCATTGCTGCCTTTCCCATAGCCTCTGGTACAAAGAAGAGATGAACATAGGGTCCATTTCACCTAATCTTTGCTCTGAATGTCATTTTAGGTGTGCATGCACCACAAAGAATAGCACTACGTACGATTTCCTGTGCTATTTGAAGTGCAGAGAGGCATCCACACTGGGCAAGACATCAGCCTGTAAAAACGTTTCTTCCTGTCTCAAAAGCGTTTTGCTCTCCTTAGTACTGTGCAACTGGTACCTTCCGGTTTTGGTAATGACATAATTGTTGTCTGAGTTGTTCTCTGCTATGTGGTGTTAATTTGTCCCATGGGGCTTCCATCAAAGGCTTTCGTTGGGAATTTTGTGAAGATCCCACTAAGGTGTTGGAGTTGGCATGGATAGTGCTTACGAGTTTAGAGAGCAGAACTGCATTAGTCATTATAGTACATGTTTACTCATGGAGTTTGGTAACTGTTAAATGCATCTTTGACAGCCCATTTGCTATATATAGGGCTATATATATATGCCCATATATATGTATGGTGTATATACATATATATATACACCATTTCACAGCACCTATTACAAAGTGGTGTGACAAAATAGCAGCTCTTAAAAGATCCTTGTATTTAGTAGCTGGCAATACCTACTTGATAAGACGCTTGTTGTTTTATTGGCTGATCAGCAATTTCAGTGTCTTCCAGTTTGGTGGCTTTTTTGGATACACACGTGCAAAGATTACAAACCGACCAGTGTGCAGGACCGGCCCCTGATTAACATGTGCTTCGGTCAGTGCAAGCAGCACCATGGGCAGTTTGATCAGATCCTGGTGAAAACAAGATAGTTACTGTGGGAGATGTGCGGGGAGGTAGGCAACCTGCTGCAGTGGCAAGGATGTCTGGGGTAAGATGCTTGTTTCCCCCCAGCCTGGATACTGGAGAGAGATTCCATTTCCCTTTTTGTCCTTTTGTCGTACTTCTTCCACAGTATCTTTAACAACTAGAGTCAATGGATGCCATTAGCTATGGACCCTGCTAATGAACCTTAATGCGTGTGAGCCTGTCTCAACACCCTTTGTGCTACAGTTAGCATGTTAGGACCCAGTATCAGCTGGAGTCTTTGGTCATGGTAATAATGCAGTAATACAGTATCACAGAGCTCATTTGGAGAGGCTGTCAGGTGTTACTGTAGTGCCACATAACCTCCTCTAGAAGGATGGGAGACCCGAGAATTTTGCAAATAAACTGAAGGGGAAAAACTACAACTTGTGTTCTTTTATAGTTAGGATGCTTGGCCAGTATACGCTTCAGATGGAGCAATAAGCTTTCAGCTTCCATGTAACTCTGCACAGCAGGTCACGCCGTCAGTCTGTCTGGATTTAGATGAAAAAGGAGATTCTTGTCAGTAATCCAAAGCATGCTCTGTGGACCAGTTTTCTAAAAGAAAAGTCATAATCCACAATATGAGCCAGACTTCCTTCAAAAGCTCATCCCCAATTTAGGCACCAAAACAAAGTGACCGTACTCCTCCCAAGAGCTCAGCGGTATGTGTGTGTGCAGAGTCCTGATCTCCCTGGGGCAACACGGGGGGGATGCTTCTGTGGATCTAGCAATCATGAAAGTGTCTAAAAATGACCTTGGCATATTGAAAATCTGTTCAGAACCGAGGGTGCTGGGCCCCTGAAAATAACACCCCGGGCTCTTGTGAAAGCCTGGTCCTGCATCAGTTTGATCTGGAAGTGCTGGGAGTGAGTTCTTGCTATGCAGATTTGCACTCATTGTTTAATTCATTTAGCATTGGTTATCACACTATGTTTGTTGTTATAAGCATAAATACATTTGGGGGAGTAAGAAAATTATTATTAATCTGTTAACACACTATTATGAATAATTTTGGTGTATTTTGCATTCTTTTGTTTTGTTCAAAGCAAGTATCTTTCCCACGACAAATAATAGTTTAGTTGATTCAGTGCTGGGAGAAGCTTTGCTCCCTGTCAGTGGAGCAGTTTTTACTGAGACAGTGGTTGTCCTGCCCTCTTCCCTTTGTCTAATGTCAGAGAAGCAAATTTAAGAAATAGAAGTAGATTGCACCTGAGAGCATTTTGAATTATTTTTTTCCCAGTCCTTGTCTTCACTTCCTGGTGATGTTGGTAAGAACTCTGCTCCTTTTCAGCTTCACCAGGTCTGGAGGTCACCACCGGGCCCAAGGGTTCTCTGGCAGACTGTGCTCTGCCTGTACCCAATTTATTATATTTAACTTGCAAAGAAGTGTGGTTACTTCTTTGTAACAACATAAAAATTCTGGGATAGTGGCAAGAGTTCCTAAGAGCACCAGCCTGCGCTGGTGAGAGTGCAGACAAGCTAATAGCTTTGCTGATGTCATGCACAAGTCATCGGTACAATCAAGAACGAGGATGAACCTTGCGATCAATTATTTCTTCAACGTTTTCCAGAATGAAAGCCCACTTATGCAGAGAGTGGGTTTCTGCCATGACTACAGACAGTAAACCACTCAGTGATGCTCTGGCTGAAAGAGTTCAGCTCGTATATGGAACTGTGCTTATTATTAATGATACACTTTACTCATTAAATTATTTGTGGTTTTGCTGAAACGGGCCTTTGACTCATTGCAAACCATAACGTGCTTTTGATATGTACTTTTCAAGACTTCAGCTGTAATCTGACAAAACTTTTAATTTTGTTCTGTTATGTTCTATTATGTTGATAAATGATTTAGCTGTAAACTGTCACATACAGCTTATACGCTGTGCATTACTTCTCAGTTTCTAGTGCATTGTTGATTTATTTCCCCAAACATATCCAATACGGTAATCGAGCAAAACTTTCTGCTATGCCATCCCCTGATTTACAGTAAGATAAACACTTGGAGTCAGATTCTTTTCTGGCACAGCTTTGACCTCATTGGATTTATCATCATGGAGAACACCATCCTCTCTATGCAGAAGTACATTAAAATGATCACTTTTTTTTAATCTGTGGATATTCATTAACCTAAGGGAATATTCTAAACTTGTCCTATGGTGAACCTTTTAATACCTGGAGAAGCAGAAGGAGTATTGAGAGCGTGACATTTGTCTGATAAATAATTACTCATTCCTCTTGATGCCTGGGGTTCAAAGATTAGGTCGCTCAACCAGTGATAACCCGTCATCCATTAAATCCAAAGGCTTTTTCTTTTTGAGACCGCTTTCACTCATAACCTGTATATATAATAGACACCGCTCATCTCTAGCTTCTGTACATCCTGTGGATAGCCTACGTTGTCTGAAAGTTGTGTATAGCCTTTCCTGTTTCATTAATTGGTTTTGTTGTAGAGATTACAAATTATGTTGCTCACCATTTCTGTAGGTCCTTATTGAAGAGGGAAGACTGGCAGTAGAATAACTGTATGGTCTCATGTCGCTCTTGAAATAAGTATGTGCAGTAAAGGGTAGGTGACTTGGTTATTTAGGAGCATACCTGGTCCTGCTGGACACTTGGAGAGGGCTTTTTCTCTTGGAAAATACAGTTGATGACAGTGGTCAGTGTCATTAACTCTATTTTACATGCAGGAATATGAGAAACAGAGGTTAGTTATGACTTTTAAAAAAGTAACTTCTGATGTTTGGATGCCTCAGGTTTGCTGTAAGTGAATGAAAAATGGCCTCTTCCAGGAAATCCCATAGAGTTTTATGCTCTTGCCTGCATCATCTGCATTTCTAGGTCTTGGACTCACCTTTCAAAGTAGACCACTATTTGAAAGGGTTTTTTTAATAGGCTATTATTACTAGGTAGTACGTGCAAAACTTCTATTCTCCTGGTTTTCATAGAAAGAGGATAGGGAGAGGCTTCATGTTAGTTTTCAGGCAGTAAAATGTGAAGAACAAAACCATAATAGTTTGGATTTGGTGTTACACAAAGATAAGAGAGTCACATCACATGTCAACATTAAGTCGACATAACCCAGGGGCCCTTGCAGAAGGCAGTGAAACTCCTGGAGTGCAGTGTGCATTCAGGCTTTTACTGACCTAGTCCATCATTAATAAATGCATGTGGTGTCACTACAAAAAGAGAAAACAAGAAGTGAAGGAAACCCAAATACCAATCAAAACAGAAACAAAAGTATTTTTGACAGGCAAGAAACAAACCCATGACTTCATTCATAATCAGCCTGGGCAATGAGATGATCTAATCCCAAGGCCTGCTTTGCATGCTACGGTGTTTGTTTTCACACTCCCAAGTTTTCTCTGCCACTGTCTTTACGTATGATTTTGACATCTGCTGTCAAAATGTTACTATAATACTTTATCATTCTTTGTGCAGTAATTCTGGGTATCTTGTCAAAGGATACCACCGTGGAAGCTTCTCTTTTTTTTTTATGGTTAAAATTAGTTTGGCAAAGCATGTGCTATGACTTTTACAGCATGTTTTGTTTGATTTATAGCATTACTATATTATTTTAGTTGGTTAAAAATAAAATAGCCACTGCTGTTACTACATAAAAATTGTGCAACAAGCAAAGTTTCAACTTAACAATTTCAGATAATGCTGACAAATGCTTGGGGCAAGTGTGTCCTTATTTGCTTTCACTGTTGGAAAATAAGGAGAGGAAAAAGCCAATGCTATCTGTAGTTATTTCCTTCCTGGGGAACAAGTTTGAGGCATGAGGAGTTCTACAAACTCCTGCAGCAATGCTCAGTATTTCTCATACACTCAAGTTTAGCAGCTGCACAAAGTGCTTTTGCATAGGAGATGCATCCTCCAGTGAACTAGGCAAGAACTGGAGATGTCCTCGGATAACGATAGACAGGGTGTAACACCACCAGTGATTTACTGTGTACACACATTGTTTACACATGTGGAGCCTTATCATGTCTAAACACGCGGTTCTGTCAGCATGCTCACGTGTGGCGAGCAGCTTGTGAAAGGCTCTCAAACAGGTTCCTCAAGTGCTCCAACATCATGAACTCTTGAACTTCTGTCTTTAATTTGGGCACTTCCCTGTTGGAGACACGTGACATGTAACTTTGGGCATCAGGAAGAAATTCTTCCTAGGGAGGGTGGGGAGGCACTGGGACAGGTTGCCCAGAGAAGCTGTGGGTGCCCCATCCCTGGCAGTGTCCAAGGCCAGGCTGGATGAGGGTTGGCACAACCTGGTCTAGTGGAGGGTGTCCCTGCCCATGGCAGGGGGTGGGATTGGGTGGGCTTTAAGGTCCTTTCCAACCTAAATCAGCCAGTATTTCTGTGACTTTATGGCTGTAACAACTATAGTGAAATAGTGAATATACATTTTATAACATTTTCTACAAATGAATTATTTCAGGAACCTGGGCTGACTAGTTCGTCTGTAATCTATTAAGTAAAGAAAGTTTTTTTTTTAAATAGTCAAGATACAGATTTAGAATCTTTATAGCATGACTTTAAAATAGGCAAAATACATCCTTTGGATGCATTGATGGTGTTAAACAGCATTTAACAAGGCATCTTCTCCTAAAATCATAGGTTGCTGTCAGGGAAAAAGCCAACCAACCAAAAAGAGCAGCAAGAGTGTAATGGAAAACAAAATTAATCAAACAAACATAAACTGAATCTTAGCTATGAATCTGGCCTTAGGCAGTTTGGCACCAGTTTGCACCCTCGGCAAGCAGCTGCATTGCAGAGGAGCTGCTCTCCGAGGAGAGGGTGACTTTACAAGCCTTTTCCACGCTCTGCCGCAGCACATTGCCAGAGGAGTTCCTTCTGCCCAGGGATAGGTGCTGAATCATGTCTCTTGGTCAAACAGGAGCCATCTGCTTCTGTACCAGTACTGTCCTTTCCTTGTGGAGATGTCGCCCTCTGCGATGGAGAGGCTGCAGGACAGTTGGGATTCTGGACCTCAGAAGAGGGATCAATGGCTGGGCAGTGAATCTAATCCTGTACTCTAAGTAACTGAAATTTTCCTGTTAGCACAGTGAAGCTGTCACTCCTTTCACTAACTAGCTGAAATGAGAAGAGGAATCTGGAGACACTGGCATGGAATCTAGACCTTTTGTGGAACAACTTATTTTTAACCAGCATCCCTGAGGTTGTATAAAGTCATGAATTTGAGTAATAAGCAGTGGATTGAGAATAACAGTTTAACAGGCTTTTCTAAACATTATAAGTCAGAATTATAATGAAAGAGGATAAATCCCACTTGCCTGGGAGTCTGGGATCTTTCTACAGCTCCCAGAAAGGGTGGAGTAGCTCATACTAATTTCTCAGTGGTAATGAATTGCAGTAAGTCAGCAAAACGCAGGTCCTGTGTGGGTTCATGTTTAGTGGCGCTGTCTGCAACTCTCCTGCTTTAGTTCCCTCAGACAGGATCTAAATAGACTTGTACTCAGATACTTTCGTGACTGAAGTTTTAAACTGATGCTATAATTCTGCAGAAAACGTGGTTTTGGGGAAATCTGGTTGATTATGGCCTAAGTTAAATGGCTGGTCCCAGACTTCCCAGAGGAACTTGCTTTCCTCCGACAGAGCAAGATGGCAGCGTACTAAGCTCAACTGCTGACAAATGTTTTTGGAACGCTACTAGCTGTATTAAAACTGCAAATGCTTATGGTAGCCCCGTTTTAGCCACTTAACTTCAGGCTTCCTGTAGTCATTATTTGTTCCCATTATTTTCCTGTAGCTCAGCAATTCTTTGCCATGAAAATGGTACACAGAAATAATATTGACAAAAAAGGGGAGAATAGATTGAATATATATATAGATGTACACATTTATGCATCCCACATTAGCTATTACCATAGAACATGTCAATTAATTAAACTAGTCTGCATTGGTAACTGCTATACTGTTACTTGAAAATATTGTGAAACAGCGACTCAGTCTGTAAAGAGCCCTGAAGTACAAATACAGGAAAACAGGTACAGGAAAGTGCATGTTTAATTTTAAGCATTTTTAAGCCTTTTCACTGAATGTCTTAGGATTCCCATACCAGTTTAAATGCTTTACTAAATTGCGACCTAAAACTCTCCAGCTACCTGGAGATAAGAGTAAAAATAAGAAATGCATTTAGGAGAAATATTTTAAAATAATAAAAGTAACAATAAAATGTTGATGCTGGATATGTTCCTGGGATTAGTGAAAGGCCCCTGACCTCACCCATCCAGTCATTAGTCCAGGAGGAATTCTATGAACTTTGATTGTTGCCACCTCTTTCAGATGCTTAATGGCATGTGGAATTGTTGGGTGCCTCCCTTTGCCTTTCATAAGGACAGGGGTGTTTTTCCACACTGGGCAAAGCAGGTTTGATCCTTAGCCATTTAAGATCAGCCTAAAGTTTACATTTTGCCCGTCTGACCAAGGGCTAGTACATTTCCTGGACTGCTAATAATAAATAATTCTTCTATTTCCCAAAAAGATGCTGCTCTTATTATTGTAAACCTGTTTACTACATTTTATATAGAAATAAAACTCACTTTTGAAAAGCTACGAATACATACTGGCAGGAATGAAAGGCAAAGTATATTCCTCTTAGTTAACGCATTGCTAGATGCTATGAAAATGTTTTGAAAAATATTTTAAAAATAAGCCTCATACCAGAATACTAACATTCCACAAATGTTTTTTCTCTGAGACGTTCAATAGCAAGAAAATTCTGGCTGAAATCAGCACAAAAAAAAAAAAAAAAGAAAAGAATTAGATTGTTGTCAACCAGAACAGAGTGCCTGCCAGACATATTTAAAGCAGCTATTGATTGAGATACCATCTTACAGTCTTGGCAGCTAGATGACTTTTACACTGAAGAGAGAAAGCCAAAAGGCTAAATCCTCCGAAGAGGAGGGTGTGCAAAAACCTGCCCAAGCTCGTGACCCAAGAGCGGTCTCTTCAGAGTACTTCTGAGTGAAATAGTCTATTATTGATTCAACAGGCTGACTTGCTTTCCTTGTCTTTAATTTCCTCTGCTGTCCTTCAGTTCAGTCATTTGAGGCTTTTCAGGAAATCTCAGAGAGGAAGTATCTGATGTCTTGCTTAGCAATTTCTATTATTCCTAGCCCAAATACCTTGTTAAAATGCTAAGAAGCTTGAGAACACAGGAGTAATTTAAGGATGAAGAGCATTAAAAGAATATTATATGCATACTGTGTATATATAGTGTGTGATTTTCTGTATTCATGTATATGTACTTATATACATATAAAACCATATATATATAACACTGCAATAATTTCACAAAGTTCCAATTGTTGTCAAATCAAAGCTGAATGTCAATGAAACTAGAGAATTCTGAACGATGGAGGTGCACGGTTAAGGTCATTCCAGCCAATTTCTGTGCCGTTCTTGTTAGTAGGAGCACAAACACCCTCTCGTATGGTTTAGGGGATTAACTTGAGAGGAGAAGCACTTGTAATGTATGTAATGTGCAAGAACACGCTCATCTTGGAAGGAGTTCGTAGCAAGTTTGCCTAAAGCATAAAGCTATTAGTGCTTGACTATGGCTGCTGCTGCCTTGTGACCAATAGAAACTTAGTTGGGGTGTGTGGGGGGATGTTGTTGGGGGTTTTGCGTGTTGTTTTGTTTTCTGGGGGTGAATTTTTTTTTTTTTTTAAGAACAATTCGGTTCATTGAGGATTTTCTTCACTGAGGTCAGCCAGAGCTGTAGTTCTAAGCTTTTCAGGAACGTGTCATTTGTCCTGAACAAAACCGTCTTTTTTGGAATCAGGAGAAATGAGGCAAGTCAAACACTGAAAGTTTTTTCTAAGCCATGCGGTCAGTGCTTACTTTTTCTGAAGGACTGAGTTACTAGATAGCAAGCACAGAATACACAGAGAAAGTGAAATGGAGTGTTGAAGTTTGGAAGAGAGGGGTGGGAAGGAATGAAATCAAGGTTATAACAGTCTTTCTGGTTATGAACAGATTTGTTATCAATTCAGGCACTTAGGAGCATACAGTTTATATTTACTTCTTAGTGCTGAGTTCAGGAGAGAAGATATAATATTGTATTTGATATTCTAGAGCCATTCACTTCAGTTTCAGCTTCTTTCTGTTTCCACTGCAAGACTTCTATTTTAACAGAGGTTTTGAGAGCTGAAATATGTAACCTTTTAAATTTAAGTTGCACTTTAAATTGACCCTAAAAAACAAAGAACGTGAAGACTTGCACTAAAACTGGTTGGGTACGTTTAAGCTTCCATCTGCAACAGCACATCTTTGCCCAGTGTGGGTTATTCTCTGAGCAGCTGAGGTCAAGGCGCACATGGTTTTATGAGGACCTGGCCTGGAGAAACTCAGCCTAAGGCTTTTCTAAGTTGCCAGTCCCATTCTCTCTAGATCTCAGTAGTTTCTAGTGCCACCTCTTTTCATAGGACTATTCTTCACAAAAGGGGTGAAATGTGTTGTAGTATTTTTAACATTTGTGGCTGTTGATTAGTGGGTGGTGCTAAGTGGGCACACAGGACAGAGTAGGACCCGCTCTTTCCAGCCAGCAGTGAGCACTGTGTCCCTTAGCCTTTAAGTTTCTGACCCGCTGGGTGGCAAAAGTGCAGTATTTTCTAAACACTCTGGGACTGTGGGGTTGGGCTAGTTAATGAACTTTTTTTCTTACATTTAAGTACAAATCTCTATACTGGGGTACAATTTATAGGATTATAAATCCATTTAATTTGTAAAAGTCTTATCAATAGCTGGCCAATCTGCTTGACTAACATGCCTAACGATGTGGTCCGTAGACAGAAGATCTTACAATGTAAGATAAATAATGTTCTTGGGTTCAGTCATTAGAGATAAAAGGCCCAGTAGATTTACTGCAGCTGATCTTCCTTAAGTTGCTGTCATTTACTAAATTCCTTAGAAATGAGACGTTGCCTGCTATATAGGAAACTCTTTGGAATTGTTTCCTGAATATAATATAGCAAGTCAATTATATAAATTCATTTCTTTTTTGGTGATTTGTTACTGGCTGCTTATTGATCTCTGATGAAAAAGTATAATGAAAAGAAATTTATGTGCCCATAAACTTGATGGCAATAGTGATAAACAGGATTTGCATGCAGGTATAGCTACTGCTTACATTCCCAGCAGAACGATTATATTCCTTCACTCCAGATGATTGGAAGTGAGAAATAGTGTTCCACCTTTTAGATTCATGAATTTGGTGTGCATGTGTCCGTACATGTGTGCAGGCATGGCATATACTCATCATATATTACAGATGTTTAGCTTTCATCCACATTTAGTGACCGTAGTGCACATCTTGGGTAGATCAGGTATGAGGCTAATACCTCTGAATTATTGGGTTTGGTACTGCTGACACGTAGGAATTAGCTGTTGGACATCAGTGTAGGAGTCCATGGTTCTTGGAAAGGTACACACAAGAATGGAGGGCAGGAGATAGATAGACAAGCATTTCCGCAGAAACCTCTGGTGCAAGGTCTGTAGGCTCAGCCAAATACAACATGGTATCAGCGGGGGCTAACATTCGTTGAGTTTCATGGTTTAAAGTAGAAGTCACATAAAAATTGGTGACTTAAAATAACCTTGTGATCTAACCTCAAGGTGTTAATCATCCTCACAGTACATTAAACAGTCAATTTTGTCTGTGCATCAATCTCCCACAAAATAATGGGAAAAACAACATCATAGTAAGATAACCCAACATAATAATTAATATGCAGTATTAAATCTCTCGTAAGCGGACACTAAGGAAAAGAAAACTCGATCATTACATTGAATTTAATTTGCTGAGGGAAACAGCCTTCACACCTGAGCCACAGTCACAGCTTGGTTTTCTCTCAATTAAATCCATGCTTGTCTAAAGCAATGAGGGTTTGGAGGACAAGATCAGGGCACATGCTAATGAAATTCCCTGCAGTACAAGGACATTACGCAGAAACTATTACAAAGCAGAGACCACATAATCTATATTTAAAACTCTAAAGCAATGAATGTAAGAGCTTGGTGAACATTAGATGTAGACCATGCTATTAATAATCAGAGTTGTTTTGTTGAAATGAAATTTCTAAAAGTATAAAAGTACATGTATGACATGGTTAAGGACTGAAAAATTGGCAATGTTTATATTTAAAAATATTTACTCATAAGATATGGGTATTTTCAAGTTACAGCACTAAAATAGAGATTTTTTTCTGTATTATGTTGCCACTCAAGAATACTTAGGATAGGATATATATTTCTACACTTATGCTTTTGAAGTCTAGTGTAATAACAAAAAGTTGCAGCTTGCTTCTACTCAGACCCATTTTGAATTTTTCCCTTCGTACACTCTGTTGTTGGCCAAATCAAGCTATAGCACTATGAACTGCTGCAATACTGCTCTACTAATTAGGTTTTCTTGCCAGACTGTTAGAAATTCTGGCACTATAACATAACTCCCAGGAAATCTCTAAGTTGAGGGTTCCAGAAAGTTGCTGGTAGTTACTATTACTGATTGCTTATCTTCTGCTGAAAACCATGCCTTGGAAGGATGACGAGCAGTTGCATTCAAAAAGACTTTGAGGTATGCCTGTGCAATCGCAGGCTGTTCTTCATTTATTTTTATCTCAACTATAGTGAAGAAGTTTTTTGGGAACTTTTTCAAGGTTCTTCATCTGTATACGCTCATAAGCACGTACCCTTATTAAATAGTTCTCCACCAAATGTCTATACAATTGCGTGTTCCTTCCCTGAATCTTCCTTTGGTGAATAGAATTTGAATTGTTTTAAGTCATTCCGAACTAATCCATTTCTCCCATGCTGTAGGGCATTATTTGTCTTCTGTCTGTAACTCTAGCCTTAAGAGAATTCCATAAAAGAAATCTTGAGTAGCTTAAGAAATTTGTTAAAGGTAATGGAAATATTTTCATTTGCCTCCAAAATATTAATTCTGAGACTTCTTCCCCCCTTTTTTTCTTTCTTTTTTTTGAGCCCAAGTCATGAATCTTGAAATTTGGCATGAGGGGAGAAACACATTACAAATTCACAATTCTGAATCCCTTCCTGGTTCTGACTGGCTTTACACCAGCTTCACACCAAGTAGTTCATTTCAGTAGAAATACAGTGCAACTAAATAACTAACTGACTGGAATCAGGACACCAGCCTTCAGAATTTGTTACTGTGGAAAATACTGAATTAAAATATTAGAGATTGAAAGAGATGTAAGAAGTCACTCATCTCTTTCCTTCCCTGCTATCTCGAGGTTTCTCTTGAGTCTGTCCAGTCCTATGCAGGTAGTCTGGAGGACCTATTTCCCTCTATCTCTGGATGTTTTGTTAGGCATTCAGCTATTTTTACCATTTTCTTAATTTGATCCAACTTGTATTTGTTGGATATGTCATGTGTCATATTTATGTCATTCCAATTTTTTTCTAGTCTTGGTATTTAGACGTACGACAAAAAACTTCCTAGCTGAGCCTCGTCACTGGGCTTCTGTCTGTAAACTGAATTTCAAAATAATGACCTGGAAACAAAACCCTTATGAAAGGAATAATAAACACCACAACCCCCAACAAAAACACCACCACCACCACATGTTGATAGCCACTTACAATTGCATCTTCTGAACATGCTGAGGTACAGCTGCCGTGGATAATGCTTAACTAGGATATTTAGAGATTTGTTATTTAATCTTTTAAGAAAATCTCCCAACTCTAGTAATTTACACTTTGGTGTGGTATTGAGGTTTGAATTTTGGTGTGGAATTTTTTGTGTGGTTGTCTTTTTGGGTGTTTTTTATTTTTGTGGGTGCTTTCTTGGCGACTTTCTGCGGTGGTTTTCTGTTTTTTTGCTTTCTGACCTTGTCTGGTTTGTGTACTCTGACTAGTCATCAAGAAATGGAGTATCAGCTCTGTGCTTATGGTTCTTCATTTGCATATAAAGCCCAAAGTAGCAATGGCCTATTCAGAGAATCTTGGAAAAGCCTGAGTTGTGAGGGACCCATGAGGATCATGGAGTCCAACTCACGACTCCACACAGGGCAATCTGTTAAACCATGTATCCAAGACCATTGTTCAAATGCTTCTTGAGCACTGATAGGCTTGAGGCCATGACCACTTCCCAGAGGAGCTTCTTCTGGTGCTTGACCACTCTCATCATCTTTGTTGCCCTCCTTTGGACACATTCTGGTCTTTCTATATCCTTTTATTGGGGAGCCCAATGCTACACACAGTATATGCCATATCCCTTCAAAGACGCACTCCTACTACTTCCCCATTTTTCACCCATGTGACCCTTTGACAATTCTACTTCTCACATTTCTTTTGCATTGACTATTCTGGATTCTTCCAAAAGTAAATTCTCCACCACTGTTTTTAAAGGGTATGTGATAATCCCACCATTGAAAATTCATGCTGGCAGAGGAAAATTGAAAATTTATAAATTTTCAGACTGTGAAATATGTACATCAGTCTCAGAATATTTATATAACCAAACCTATCTCTGGGATACCATATTTATACTGCTTTCATGGAATTGTCTCGGGTCTCCTAGCACTATAGATAATAATCCTCAATAGGACCTGAAAACAAACTTGTGTGGAATAAATAACTAACATGTTGGGGAGCCTTGGGAATTCTGAGTATGGGGGTATGGCAATAGCCCAATACACGACTCTGCAGATTTAAATATGCAGAGATAAACAAAGATAACACTTGTAGTGTAAATAGATTTAATGATTACATTTAAAAAACTGATAAATGAGTTAACTCCTTTCCGCACCAAACTACAAAATAAGACTCAGCCACAGTCTAAGTCAGCAAGTGAAAAACTAAAAAGAGACAGCTCTGTAAAGGATTTTGCAGTTGTGTATAAATAAATAAAAAAGAAACAAACCCCCTACATCAAGCAGTAAAAATTATTCTAGCAATAGAAGGATATTAATAATGTGATACCAAGGTGAACTTGCAGTAGGACTGGAATTCTAACCACTATTAGTGGTCACAGCAAAAGTTTAGTACATGTTTCCATGTTAAAATTTGACATGAAATAGTTAGCCTGGTTTTGTTGTAGTCTGTTTTTCCGTTCTGCAGCATAAATGTTGTGATAATATCAATAAGTATTCATTAATTCGCTCTGATTAGAATCACCCCTAAGGGGATGTAAGAGAAGGAAATGGTGTGTTATACCCACTCAGATTCAGGTTTGATTAACAGTCCCTAACCATGACAGACACCCCAAACGGGGTTGGGAGTAGGAATTCATAAGAAATAATACTGTGGGTGCGTAAATGAGGGAATTGAGCTAGGAGCGTGCTGAAGGAACGGGAGCTTTAATGGATTAAGGGTTTGAAGGAGAGTGTGGTAATGATCCATATGAATATAATTTAAGATTTTAGAAATTCTCCTAGATATTTTAAGAAAGAAGATAAGAGCTTGGTGGAAATGACATTATTTTAAGTTGCCCAGTTAATAAAATAAGGAAGGTGTCGTCAGTTTTGGTTTATTTATTTCCTAAAATTTAAAGCATGACTGACTAATTTTTTTTTTTTAATTTTTTTTTTTTTACTAATGAAGTAAATAAAATACACGGCATGTCTGAACTTACCATACTATGTCTTATCATACTATGCCAAATAAAGTTCATATCTTGGGGAGGCGGAAAAATGAAAACTAAAAACTTAAGAGTAACCAAAGTTTAGTTTCCAAAAAGTGAACCAAGAGATTACTTTCTCTTTTTTCCTTGTGGGATTGCAAGGACATCTGTCCTCCAACCTTTCTCCTTCTGTAGAATAAATCCAAGAAGAGGGCATGTAAGCTGGTAATTAAGTCCGCTTCACACTTGTGATTCAAAATGCAAAGCTAAAGCAAAACAGAGAGAGAAGATCCCTGTGCACCTCTTGAGCTGCAGAGAATTAAATTCTTCTTGAGCATCTTGTTATCGCAAAGGAAGAACAGTTTCATAGAAAAACCCTACTAAACATCCCAGTAATTACAGATGCTCAGTGGTTTATAAACAAGTTCTTCTTATTATTTTATTATAGTATTACAGTATACGTAAAGGGGAGCTTTATTGTCCCAGATACTGCTGCTAGGCTGTTGACTGGACAGACCCTACTATGTAAACAGTGTTTTCATGTTTGAGCTACAAATTGCCATGTTGCTGAACAGCCATGGGCCCCTATCAAATGGCAGTTTAAAAATTGTGCATTATGAAGGCCATTAAGCCCTTGAACTTGAAGCAAATTCATGTTACTAAAGACCTCCTAGGTACTATTAAATTTGGAGATATCCCTTAGAGCCCAGGAAGGTGGGATTGGGGTGACGAGCAAAACTTAATAAGGGTGATCTGGGTCCTGTTGTCAAAGAGACAGAGTCACAAAAGAAAAAATGCCCAACTGTTATGTCTGGGATGGTGGATGGGAAGTGGAGGTGGACAACTGTACTTTTACAGGATTATGTAGCAGCTAGTTCAGTCTTGCTGTGTCTTATCCAGATTCACATTATATGACGCTTGTGAGATCTCAGGCACTAAATGAATTATATAGCCTTGCCAGACATGTTGTTTTCAAATACATTTCTGAGAGTGAGGTCGTACTGTGCAAAGAGCAATGGGTACGGTGCCAGATGTGAAATTATTTTCACAAGAGCATTTTGGCTCTTGTAGGATGCAAGCCTGAAGAAAAGGGTGGCAGGGTAACTAGAAATTGAGAGTACCAATCTTTGCCTGAAAATGCTGGGAGACTGCCGTGGTTTTAGAGGGATGGCAGCTAAAGGATAGTGGGTACCAACAGAACTTTATTAAATTTGCCAAAATAATTTTTGATATTACATCTTAATAGCCATGTGCAGTGGTGGCATACAAAACAGAGCTACAAAAGGGCAAAGACATCACCATGCATCAAGCTGCAATATGTCATAACTTGTTACAGTATGGGAACTTAACTTCCATAGATTTTGTTGCTATTTTCCCAATACTTATGCATTTCAGTTTGTTGTACATGCTTAGTGGGAATTTCCCACAGGAGCTCTATCTGGCAGCTAGAACTTGGTTGAGATTTTAGTGATTAAGGTGTTAGTTTGCCTTTTGTACTACAGACCGCTTATACCCACAGCTTTGAATTGTCAATATGAAGACAATAGCTCAACTAGTGCTTGTGATAAAGCTAGCAGGAGTAAGGACTGAATACAAAAAGAGCCTAGTAGAACCACCACAGGAATTTGGAGACAAATAGAGATGGGACTGTGAAGGAGTAATGGAGAAGAAGAGAGAATCCAGAGAGGCAAGAGTAAGGGAAACCACGGTATGATAGTGTTTCCGGTTTTAATTGGTTGGGTTGGAGCTATAGGAGGTGTCATGGTGACATATTGAAGAGAATGAGAATAGAGTAAGATCTGCGATGGGTGTGATCTTTAGGGACTTTTTTCTTGGAATGACAGGCTTTAAAGAAAAAAAGACAAAGTAAAAAATGTTCATACTTTCCTGTGTAGATACTGGAATTTCAACATGTGTTCATTTTCAGTGTAAAATTTGCGTATTGGTTTGTTAGGATGTGAGGAAAAAACATTAGAGTTTGAAAGGTTTTGCTCCTTCTGGATAAACCACCAGATTGATATTAGCAACTCTTGTACTAAGAAAGGTGCTGTTTCCAAGCGTTTGGGGCAGAAATCAGGCAGACCTCAGATACTTCACATGCAAATTTTTTTTTTGAACTTCATAAATTCTAGACAGGAGTAAATAGCACATTGATTGTCAAGTGTATGTTAGCTACTGAACAGGGATAAAGCAGTGCTATATCTAGTTATTTGGCCCAAATCCAGTAAAATCTTATTTTATCCAGATTTTTACTACACATTTGCTAAATTAATCTCTGTGAAAGCCACCACCTGGAAGGAGCAGTAGAAGCGGTACATGGGGGAGGTATGCTACAGCATATGCTCTGGTTCTGCCCTTGACTAGGACAGTTCTGAAAACAAATTATATAATGTGTTGACAGAAAACTATAATCCCTGAGGTAAATTTGGCTTCAGAAAATATTCTCTAAGAATCATTTGACAGGTCCTTTGAGAACAAGGATATGGTAGGAATGGTACCTGATACACTGTTAGCAGATTTGAAACTATCCAGTCTTTTAAAAAGGACCTGGAGTATCAATGATTTACAGTGGATATAGGGCAGATACTATAATACTTGTTTAAATTTGATTGTAATGAGATAAAGATTTGTCACCTACTGGGTTATGTTCTAACACGTTGGTTCTTGATCCTACATGTAGCAAAAAGGGTCTAGTTCTGCTAAGACTCCTGCTGAGGAATCGGTCAAATTTAACTCTCAGCTGTACTGCTAGAAATCCGCAATAACTGCTTCAGTCAGTGAAGTCTGCGTGGACTTGCACAAAAACTTAATGACGGAAGAACCTGACTCTGTCAAGTGTTACCAAGTGGTGTGTATTTTATACATGACTTGTATCAAACTTATCTTTCCATCTCACATCAATGAGGAAACTAGTAGAACTGAAGGAGAGCGTGTGGTGCTGGGGCGTGGGTCATGCTTCGCTGTATCGTGTCCAGAGGTTCCTGTGTCCGACTGTTTGGAAGAGAGTGAAGTTTCAATAAGGAATGTTTAATACTGTTATTTTGATACTGGCTGGCTTACAGTGAAATGAAACCCATATATTCCTTCTTACATTTTAGAACCCTTGTTGGTCAAAGGAAGAGTATTGTATGCTACTCTATCTACAATGAACACTCATTCAACTGCTGTTTGGTATGTGAGCCTGCGATTGGGAAGCTCATTGGCTTGAGACCATTATCACCACAAAATCACTGGTGTGACTGATTACATGTACATGGTCTATAGCTGACTCGGTGGGATTGCCACTTTACATTTCACATGAAAATAGGAATTCATATAACAGTCGGTTTTGAGTATTTCCCTTGTATGAAGAGTCATTAAACCTCCCAGTGAGTGAATAAACCCTTAAGGGTTTAGAGGAATTTGGGAATAGTCATTAGTGGTCTGCGGAGAAGGTGAGGCAGTTCTAGACAAGCCCAGAGGGCAGGTGGCAAGGTATGGTGGAGGAAAGGCCACTCCCCATTCTGCAGGCGTTAACACATGTAGAGGGAACAGGATGTGAAAAACCCAAAGCCTGTGGTGCTGAGAAGTGGGAAGTGTACTTGGATATAGCGAATATTTGGTGGTGTTCTGGCTCAGTTAGGTCCAGATTATGTTGGTATTATGTGGTTTGAATCAAAGCTTTAAGCATGTGAATTTTAGTATGCATACAGGTTCTGATTTAGAAAAACATGCTGACACATTAACTTGTAGAATTTAGTAGCTGTGCTGAAGTTTGCTCACAGAAACATGCATGCTTTGCTGAAAATGAGCTTAAAGTTATTAATGTTTTTAATGCTACTTTGTGTTTGTGCCTTGAAACACAGCAGCGTACACATAAAGGTCAAAAGTTGTATTTCACTGGTGGAAACCATTTAAAAATGGAAAGGTTCTTCAAAAGCGTTGCGGAAAAAATGAATACTTTCCAGCAGATGGGCTTTTGCTGTTTTATTGGATGTGTTCTTCTTTTTTCCTATTTGACTGTGTGATAGCACTGTTTGGTCTTTGATCATTCCAGTGGATTAAATGGCAATTGAGTATCACTGAGAAGCCTTTCTTTTAGGAAAAAGAGCGAAATATCATGGTTCATCTTCAAGCTCTTGCATGCTTGAATTAAAGGAAGATCTCACCAGCCTTCTGGTACCTGTTTTAGGTTATCCATACTCAGAAACTCTATATTTGATGTATTGTGGGGAATTTGATTTATTTATTCTCAGTAGGGGAAACTTTGTTGTGTTATTAGGCATTTTTTTACCTCTCTGGAGCAAGCTATGACACCTCAACATAGCCCAGCTTTGAAAAGAACGGCAAAATGATAAAGATCCTTTTACAAACCTCACATACATCCTCTCAGAAATATTACGTTACTAAGGAACACTATTCCTTCTTGCATAGTCCATCGGCAGCGATATTACTATTATTGTTGTTTCAATTGTTATTTCGCTAAAATATGCCTTTTAAAGAGGGGGAGCAGAACATTAGAGTGGAGAGAAACAATGCTGGCTGTAGCCTATTTTACAGAATAAACAAGATGATTTTTTTCTGACTTTTTTATTAACTCTGTTTGTTCCATGTGAAATGCTAAAAGGATTAAATTGATCCTTCCTGCCAGTTTTAACAGGAATCTATTATTACTAGTGATGGTTCATATTTGCAAGCTGACTTTTACTGCCTATACATTCTCTTGCGGCATGGAGAGCTGTCCACTTGGCAGTCTGGGGCTTCCTGAAGTAGTAGGACATCGCTTTTTCTGCCTCATTTTTGTTTGATGTAAATATTTTTCTCTTATATTTTTTTTTCTTGCGCTCTTCTAGTTTTATTCCAGTAGTAGCAGCTGTAGCCGCAGTGGTACCCTGCCTTCCGCCAGCAAAGAGAGAAGTTGCTGCCCTTGGAGCTGCATGCAGATAGGGCATCAGGAGCCGTGACATTGTCATGCTTCCACCGTTGTAGCCAAGTAGATGTGACCATATCCCAGATAAGACAACTCACTGTTCTCTGAGGGTGCAGAAGGCTCAAGGTGCTTTTGCCTGGTATTGTGACTGAGTCCAGCTGCCCTATTCAGACAGCAAGACTGTCACAGCATCAAACTCTCTTTACTTTGAGAAATGTATTCCGTGGTTTTGTGCTAAGTACTGGAACTTTTTTGGAAAGTTCTTTTACTTTCTTTCAGTATTCTGTTCTTACCTACAAGGTGATTCCACTCTGCATTTGTGAGGTCTTTCATGACATTCATTTGGTCCTCGCAGGGGGAATCTTTTACCTGCACAAGCTCAAAGCGAGTCAAAGGCCACCTTGAGGAGACCATGGTGGATGAAGTTGCAGTATAACAGTATCATGCTCAGAATAACGATCCCTCTTCCAGTTTCAATAGACATCAGAAGTATTTCTCTGCAATGTAGAATTCTCATTCGGCTCACATTCTTTATTGATTTCCAGTGCTCGAATCCTGTTTTATTGAAGTATCCTCCCCACCAACTGCAAAATGTCAACACAGTTTACAAAATATTTTATCTTTTCTATCACCAAATTCTCTTCAATTAAATGTATAGCATCAGCAAGCATTAAACCTCCAGAGCTTTCCAGAGGAAATCATGCAGTATATTTTTTTTTTAAAATTTTTTCTTTTTTTTACTGTCCAAGGTCTTTGTTCAGATGAGGTAGAATAAGACAACTGTCATTGACAGTCAGCTTTTTCAGCAGCTGAAAATAACTGTGGAGCTGCTGAGTACCACTTGTATTTTAGACCAAGTCACTCATAGATAAATTGTCACTTCATATAATTTGGCTAAATAATTATGTGACTTCCAAGGAGCAGAGTAGCTGTGAACGGGATAGTACTTAGACACTGTCTGTGCTGGGATTGAATTTTGGTCTGGTGTTTTTTGGAAGTATCTTAACTAAGAGCTAAATTCTCCTGCTTTTGCAGTGTTAAAGAATAATGATGAGTTCAACAGTGTTTGCTTAAGGAGTTAGACACACGTAGTGTGAAAAAAGAGGGTATAGTCATGCTATACAATGTGAGCCAATTTCCTCTGCATATGAGGGAGAATCAGGATGTCATTAAATAGAAAAGAAAAAAGCATTTTGTTTTTTTTTTTCTGTGTTAGGAGTGTTCAGCAAGGAGCCAACTGATCCTTGAAAATGTATTCAAAGAGCCAAAGAAGCTGCAGAAGTGTGTTAAGATGGTCAGACAGTGGCAAACTTGCACTGTTCAGGTGTCTCACTCCAACAGCCCATGCTGCCTGGGTCAAGGGTGATTGTGTGTTTGTTGGCAGACAGTGAAGCTCCAGTTTCTCCAGCTCACTGGGTTCTGCTGACCCCCACTCTTAAGATGTCATTTTTAGTTTTTTTGTGTAAGGACCAGACGTATTTGAGCCTTGTCTCTAAAACTTTTCTCCTCTCTGCCTTAGTGGACACCAAGTTCAAGTCACACAACAATAAAACAGGTAACTAGAAGAGAATAAACAGGGCAGCTGAGTCAGAGCTCTCCTCTTGCAGTAGAGCACAGCTCATCAACAGATTTTGGTGGCTGTGGGCAAACATCATCAGACCCACATGCATTCCCTTCTGAGCACACTGAAGAAGGGATGCCCCTTTCTGCCCTAGAAGAAGCCTCCCTGGTGAAGAGGAGACCAGAAACACAACCTGCAGAGTTCAGAGCCGCAGTTTCTAGCTCTCTGTATCACCTGCAGTGAAGCTGCCCTGCAGGCCATAATGTTTCCAAGAAAAGCTTGAGTTTTAACCCTTTTGCCCTAACCTGCCACGAGCCACGAGCTTTCCTTCATACCTTGCTCGCTTAATTCTAATGCTAAACAGGACATCCAGTTTCTTTGCTTAATTACTCCATATCTGGGGCCTATTCCTCTCGGTCAGATTTTATTACCAACTCAGACACACAACACATAGTAATTTTATTTTATTATCTCTGTGATCAATTTTTTATTACTCTGGACTTGATAATAAAGATAAAAATGAGGGCACAAGAATAAATATTGTAAGGGTTTCAGACTCATAGAACTGATACATTTCCAAGCAAGTGCAGGACTCTGTTCCTCTTCACTGACTTTGAAGATAGGGATCACCCCATCAGAACTGCCAGCTGGTAAAAAAGAAAGGGCTCGTCATTTTTTTATAGGATCTTTTTAGAGTCTTCAAAATGACGAGAACCTGTGTGAATAGTGAAGACAGCCAACTATTAATTGTGTTGGGTTAGGTGGGAGGAATCCCAGGTTGAGTTTTGCAGGTTTTGTTTATCCTGATACATCCTGAAACAGCATTTGTGGTGTTGCTGACTCCCCTTTGGTTTATGAATTTGCAGCAGCTCTCAGATCGTTTCTTGCAATACAGTTCCCTGGGCAGGCACTTCAATGTTTTTCATGTTTCTTACCCACATGCAGCAACTTGTATTTGTCACTTTGGACTTTTGTCATCCTCTTAAGATGATTTCCTTCATCAAGATTATTTCGAGTTCTGATCCCGCTTGTCAGTGTTAGCAGCAGTCCCTCTCGACTCTGTGTCAGTTACCTACTGAATTTTGCATCCATCTAGTAATAATTTCACTTGCATCATATTTCTAAAGATTCCGTATGAGAATGCCATGCGAAACTCCGTCAAAAGCCTTATTGAAAGCAAGGTATATGACACCTACACTCCCCCTTTCCTGTTCACATGGTCTGTCTTGAAGGGAAACAACTGATTTAACATTTCTTCTTGACAAACACGCTGGCTGCTGTTAACATCTTGTTACTGACCAAGTGCTTACAAGTACTTTTTAATAGAAAATCTAGATTTTTTTCTGCACACTGACATAATTAACCCAAAAAGAAAGAGGGTGACTATATAAATGTATGATTTATGGCATAACAGACCAGAAATTTGGAGTAGTGATGGCTTCTGTCTTGGTAAAATTCTATTAGCCAGAATTCAGGTTTGTGAAAGAAAGCTGTTCAGAGGCAGGTTTTTGTTTTAGTACAAACACTTCAATTTTGGTGAAAGAAATGACCAAATTAATCTGAGAGCATTCCTACCAATGTTTTTTTAAACAATACTGTCTTTTCTAGGAGTCTGGTTAGGAAGAAAAGGTAACTTCCTTTAGAAAGAGCTCTATGTGATTTAGTACTAGTTGAACCAGGATTGATTGAACTGTGATTACAAACAGTTTTGACAACATGTGAATCTGAATAGAGTATTGCCTGGTGCAAGGCCAAACTTATAATGTTTGCAACAAATAGTACTTAGTTTTAGTAAATAATCTATATCTGAGGATATGGCTGGGCAAAATGAAGTTGGCAGAGGCGGCCCAGGAGGTGCTGCAGTTCCGGGCACAGGCTTTACCTTCTACTCTCCAGTGAGATGAACATCCCTGCAAGTTTGTGCTCTCGTCACAAAATCATCATAATGTTTATCATGACTGCAAGGTCCTTTTTCTTTTGGAAGAAAACAGGCAAGACTGAATCTTGTTTCTGACCAAAGTAACAATTATTTGTACTTAGGTTACAACACATTTTCATAGCACTGGGGGAGTGTGCAAAAGCCTCACATCAGCTTATGTTTAAAGCAGTCAAACCTGAATAATAGAGAATACAGTAGGACAGGACAGAAAGTGCAAACAAGTTGTGATTTTACTGCTTTTTATCTGCTGTTTGGAATGCAGCTGGGCGAGCTAGAAATGAGGCAGAAAACTGTGCGGGGAAAATGTAGCCACTGACAAACATTCAAAAAGATGAATAAGGACTTCAAAGTTGAGCCCATAACTTGTAGGATGTTTAAGAAAGTTCCTTTTCTTACTAAAGGAGTTTTTGAGCATTTTAGGGAATATATTTTCAGTTTCTCGCTGTAGTTATGAGGATTTTTCCTTTTTCCTGTAAAGCTGACCTTCTCACAAAATCAGCAGATTCTACCATTTAGAACTTTGCTCGGAGTTATGAAATACTGAGTGCTGTAAAACTGAGAGACAATATTTGCCGGAAATTCATAGGAGTTAAAGGCAAATAAACCAGAACAGAAAGAGGGAATTGAAGTAAGGGGAAAAGTAAGTGACAAATTCAGAGATGAAAGGTGTAATTTGCCCCATCTAATAGTTTACTAGATAGTGTTGACCACAAGGAACAGAAACCTTGTACCTAAGAACCAGCACAAAATTCTTCCTGAATGTCACCTTTTGTTTAAAGACTGCTTCAAGTTATTTTCCTAGGTCCCTCCATTTAGTGATTTGCAGAGATTTCAGGTGTTTCTTTTCTCCACTGTGGTGTGATGCTCTGCACGTGGGCTCTTCAGTTCTCCCTGTCAATGAGGAGAGCCCTCACCTCCCTCCTTTGCAGTGTCCTTTCCTCATGAATCTTGAGGCTTGTGCCAGAACGCACCACGTACCGAGAGATGACTCTGTGCTGGGGTCACCGGGGCTACCATTGGAAGCATTGGGCACACGCTGCGTTCTTAAGACAGAAGAGGTGAAACAGTGGAACAGGCTGGTGACAGGAAGACAAGTCACCCTGCTGCGCTGTACTAGAGAATCAAGGAAAGAAGTTCTCTGTGAAACTTCAAAAGAATGACAGCTTCCTTGTTTTCTTCTGTTCTTCTAGATGCTGCTGTGTGGCTCTGAACTGGAGAAACCCACTTCTTGTTGTGAAGTACCATGGTTTCTTGTAAAGCTCATCCCACCTGTGTTGCAGGATGTTTATCTGGCAGGGCAATAGGGCTGGATAAAACTACTAGCCCCTTGTGATCTATCCAGATAAAGGAAATTACGAGTAATTAAAAGGCAAAACTACTGACACAAACACCTGACTTGGAAAATATCAAATGCAAAGGACTGTAAAGTGCTGCGTAAATCACTTCAAACATTGCAGAGATCCTAGGATCCTGCAGATTTCTGTTTTGACGGGCAGTAATTGTAATTTTGAAGAAGTGACAGAACAAGCCACAGCAGGCTTCATAAACTGCCACGTTCTTCAGATCACTGAAATACAAAATATTTTCTGTTTTACAGTAACTTGTTTCCATAACATAATCTTACTTTGTTTTATAATGGCACACTGGGAAACAACTCTACCCCATGAGGGGTGTGGTTAAAGTAGCACAAATCCAGCTGTGGCAGTGCTGAGAAATTATCTCTGTATGTATGATTCACAAAGGTGGAGCAAGATGAAAAGAAATTAATAGTTTCACCACATAAATGAATTTTCTACTCAGGGGAACTACCTGTCTAAATCGGCTTTTAAGCAGACGGGGAAACGATGATTGTACTTTTCATCGTTAGTGATGGAAGAAGAATAATGGAAAAAGGTAGATTCCATAAAACAGCCTGAGGTCATGGAATACAGACAAAGTGGGTGATAAATATGTGAATGTAAATGAGCTACTTCTCTGATAATTTAAAGGAATAAAAATTATTGAGGCTATATTCTCAGCTGGTGAAAATTAGGTTGGCTTAGTTGGCTTAAGTAAGCAGTGTTGGTTTACTCTGATTTTTGTCATCAGTGTTGTAGCTTTTAATCAAAGCAGGACAAGTACCTGAGAACTAATCCGAACTCTGTGCTCTGTAGCTGTGGAGCAGTCACTGTAATAAGAGTTGTTTGGTTTGTTAAATAACCCATTTGTTTGGTTTTAATATGATTACTTACAAAGAAATTGCATAAAGGGTGACTGTGATCTTGTTCTCTCCTGGTTGTCAAGCAATTATAATTCCATAAGAAATAGAATTTTGAAACTTCCAAGTCAGTTTTGTGCAGCACAGAGACCCTGATGTGAGGATGTGGGCTCTGAGCTGCGGCTGGGCTTTCAGGGACCCCAGGAGGCATTCCTGCCAGCCAGCGTTGTTAGCTGGGGCCAGGGAGGGCCTGTCCAGAGGGCTTCATGGGCTGGCTGGTGCCTCCACTCTTCAACCTCATGCATAAGTAATGTCTTTATCAGCCCCAGGCTAGTTTCCTATGTGAGGAAAAAGTAATATATAAGGTAATGCTGATCCTCTAAAAAATCTCTGACTTGAATGGAAATAGAAGTACAGAGAAAGTTCTGCCTGCTTTTCCATTTGCCCTGCCTGCGTACAGACTTCCAGGGCTATTTTACTACAAAATTATTGTTTTACCTCTGCACCTTCATTTTAAATGCTGTTTGTTTTGCTATATTTATGTGTATACTGTGGATTCTCTCCTGCAACATTAATAGACAGAAATATAGTAGAGAATTTTGTGTGGCAGAAGCTAAATTTAAATGAGCTGTGTCTCTTCAAAATTTTCTTTGATTCAAGTCAATGAAAGACAATTTTACTTTAAAGTTTTTCTGTTGCAAGATTTGAAGGGTGATGCAGAAGCTTATTTTGATTCTTTCGAGATCTGGAAATATGTGTGGGGGTGGTACTCCTGTCTTGAACTTCACAATTTCTGAAAAGAAGAGGAGTTTCTGCTTGCCGTCTTTTAAAATGGGGGTTTCTGTCCATGAGTTTCTATTAAAAGTCAGACTTCAATCTTGGCTCCATCTGTGGAGTCTCTGAACTCGGTGGAAGTGTTATTTCAACCAATACCGTCATTATTCCATTATGATCTTTCCTTAGAAAGCCCAACAAATGTAATGGGAGAAGAGCTGGGGCATGTAGCTGATCACATATGCCTTCACAGGCACTGTGGAAGTATAATGTAGTAGGAGGTTAAACTTGCGGTGTACAGAATCAATATTTTTGTCCTAACTACTTAGTGTCAATAAATCTTTTCATATGCCTTATGTATGAACACCTCATTTTTTAGTCAATAAACCAATATCTAGTAAATATCTGTAATGCATTTTGCAAAATGTTTCCTGAACAAAAAAAAATCTTTTTCTTCCCCTGTTTTTAACAAGAAAGAAATGTCACAAATTTGACAATGAATACTATAAACCTCATATTCCTACAGTGATTAACTAAATGCAGAAGTGATGTAAATAATATCATGCTGATGTGGCTTAATGGGATCCTATAGTGTATAGGAGACTAGGGGTTTGCAACACTGACTTCTTCGTTATTTCCTGCCATTTCTGTGTGTTACTGCATTTGTCTTTCATTCATATGTCAGGTGTGATAAAGCAGAAAGAACTGGCAGATGGAATATAACCAGGTAAAATGATAGTGTTTCATCTCAAATCCTTATTGTTTGCTCTTCAGCTGGAGCACCATCCCTTGGTTCAGCTTGGTAATGGCACCAATGTTCGTGAGCTTCCTCACCTCAGTGTAGGGCTTTAAGCTGCAATATATGTAGGGAGGATGTTAAGAATCTGCAAGTGGGATTGCTCCTGGACCTGGACTAAAAATTGAAAGTTTTATCTTTTTTATGACAAGCTCAAAGAAGAGACAGAGAATGATAGCAGATCAGTCTTCAGATCACCTTTGATGTAGTCGTTAAACCTATAGAAAGTAGGGAATATTTGGTTTTATGGAGCAATTTGACAGCTGTATTAATACATGAGGAACTTATTCAACGAAGACAAACCTTGAAGAAAAACAAAATAGCAACCTGCAAGGACAGCAGCATTGCTTTGTGTATCAGGTATGCGTATGTCTGTTCTGAGGCAGAGATCGAGGAGGACAAAAAACCTGTGACGGTGATCTTTGCTCTTATTTTAACTGACATCCAATGTGAGCCTTCTTGGGGTGCTTCCAAGAGAAAGATTTAGAGATACTTTTGTAGACTTGATTGCACCTGTGAAGTAAGTTCTGGCTGACTAATATTAAAGTTGGAGGTAGTTTGAATGATGAGAGCCAAGCAGTGATAGAGTCTGATCTCTGGAATGGTTCTTACCTTTCAGAGCAGAAACAGCCTGGTCCTCCCAAGCTAACAAAAAACTCCAAAATGCCCACTAAAGGAACCAAAATAATTAGCAAAGATAGATTTTAGCTGCCACAGAGAACTCCTAAATGACTTTTTCTGAAAGGCTGGTCCATTTGAAAAAGCAGTTACAATGATGTAACAGATCTTTCAAGGAAAAAATGATTGCAGGATAATGTCGGGAAGTGCAATGTAGATGAAATTACTACAGGCAGGTGCAAAACTAGTTGGGAATCCATATCCAGAGAGTCACGTGGTGGTCCAGAGTCAAAATGGAAGGCAGTGTTGAACAGGGCTGTTCAGTTATTTGTCTTGGGTCTGATTTCTTTTCTGTGTGCATTTATTTGGCTTTCAATGAATGAGCTAGAGGACAGAATGGTGTGCCAGCTTTTTAAATCTGGAGCACATCTAGGAGAGAATTTGGATTGTTGGAGGATGGAAATTGAATCCAAAAATTGTCTTGAAAACTCAGAGAAATACTGTGGAGAAGGTGGATGCAGTCTGATGGTGATGTTCTGTGAGTGAAAGCAGGAGCAGGACCAGCTGGCGACAAAGAAGTTCTGCAGGAAGCGATCATAGGCTTCCAGTGGATCATGAGCTGAACATGGCTGTAGTTTGTCTAACAAGGCAAACTTGCAGCTTTCACTGTGCATGGAAAGAATTGTCATGAGCAATCTAGGGAAACATGATCCAGATCAGGCTGTGAAACTGGTATAAGCAGAAATGCACCCTGCCAGATCTATGAGGTAATCTTTGAGTTACTAAGCACGCCTCAGCTGCAGTGCAGTTGTTTGCACACTGCAATTCAAGATAGAGACAGACAGAAAGGGACATACTACAGAAAAGAGAACTGTTGGGTATATAGAAATACAAGCTTTACAAAGAAAAATGGAATGGCTTAGGGAAGACTGAAGAGGGACATATCTTCAAAATTAAAATATGCTGCTGCAAAGCAGAAGGGTACGATCCATTCCCCATGTCCACAGTGAATCGGACAAGAAATTATCATCTTACATTGGAGCAAGAAAGACTGACACTAGGCAGGAGGACAAATCCTGTTAGTGTCAAAACTAGACAGTTTTGCCATGGGAAATGGTTGCCTTTACGTTGTGGAATTTCAGTGATGGAGGCTTGTGGAACAGAAACCTGTCAGGAGTGGTGGTAGGGCCCAGCAGTAGATGACTGTTTTAGGTGTCTTGCAGGATCTTTTTTTGAATGTTCTTTATGTTTTTATAATTCTATAAAAGGAAGTACAAAAAAAATCAAAATGAAGAGGTTTCGCAAGGCCCAAACTACCCTATTTAATTTCTTGGTGTTCCAGGCTGTTAGGTGCTAAGTAACTTGCTAGTCTGATGTTACTGAGTTGGTGCTGTAGCAGTTAGTGATAGAAATATGAATGAAAAAGATTTGTGAGGTTCCATTTCACCTAAGAGTCAGCTTCCTTTAATGACTACTTCTCTTTACACGAGGAATCTTGGAATCAGAAACTTGGAATTTACTTCACCATGTTTCTATACTTTCTTTACACATATATTCAGGAGTAGGATAATCAGAACATCCAATTTGAGATATTAACCAATGTGCAGCCTAAGTGTCTGGGATTTATAGGCATCTACTTAGATTTTTAAGATTTGGAGTTTCTAAGAGTCACATTCTTTCATCACTGTTCCAATTCTAGCTTAGCAGCAGGTTTTTCTGTTGAGCATATGATAGAAGGCTGTTGAAAATTTGAGCTGATTACATGATTACGTGAATCTGATATATTTTCTAATCAATTTCAGTTGAATACATCATTGGACAATTTGTCAAATGAGTTCAAAAGCTTGACAGAATCTTTTTAAACCAACAAGAGATGTTAAATGCGCAGCTGTTATCTGATACGGAGGCGCTGATGAAATCTATGTCTTGCAGAACAGTAAATCCACATTTTCGTGAAACTATTATTTCATAAAAGCAGCAGGTCTTGATCTTTATGACATTTTATCCCCCCGTGCTTTTCAAATCAATATTTAAATTGAATTTGCTAAATATTGTTTAGTATTTTTATTCCTTCACAACATGCCTGCTTCTATGTTCTCTTGGAGGCAAAAATGCATTCATCATAAACGTTACAGAGTCTTCAGCATATTTTTACAGAAATATCCACAGTATACAGTCATTTAAAAACAAATTTGAAAAACATTGTTTTGAGGCTGAAATGTAATGCAAATGCTGAATATAGACACAATATTTCAAATATGACAGATTACAGTTTCCATTCTCAGTTGCTAACATTGTTAGGAGTTGTCATGTGTGGCTGAGCACTCAGTAATTCCGAATACTTGTCATGGAGCACACGATTTCTGCAATGTGCTTCTGCATTCAGAGGAATTGAGTAACACAAATTGAGAGTTGCTTTCTTGATTCCTGTTACGCTCTCTAAATAATGGAAGTGATCAGAGTCTGATTACATTTAGGGTTCTCTCTATTCAGTAGATCTGGAGCAGGGTGAACTATAAAATTAGGAGGGGTCGTATGTCCAGAGAGATGGAGTTCAAAAGATAGAAAAGCTTCAGTTTTTGTGGAAAGCACTTGGAGAGGGAGGAAGGGAAGGGGTTTTCCCCAGTAATCCCGTTTGCTGCTGGAGGCTTATCCACACCCTTGTATCTCAGGTATATGCTACCAACAATTAGGATGGTTTTACTTCATTTTCTAAAACAGGCAAGGGCAGTTTGGAATAAAGCTGGGACTTACACCCCTGGAGCCACTCAGTTTCAGTTCCTAAAGTGCAAACGCTGGTTTACTCCGTGTACCTCTCAGGGTCAGGTGAGTGTAGCTCTACCAGTTGCTGACCATAGGCAGCACTTCAAAACTCAAAATGCCCATAGCCAAATTTACATTAGAGCAGCTATTACAAAAACATTACTAAGTTTGCAGAGGTATTTCTGGTAGTCTCAGCCTAATGCAAGAATACTTTGCTTTTGTGCATGTAAAGTTAGTTGTTGGGTCTTTTAGGGTTCTGTTTTTTCATATTTTTTTCGATGTTACTGATCAGATAATTTGACTGCTCCAGGCTTTCATCTGCTATAATCCACCTGCATTTAACAAAACTACTTCTAGTTTCTATTGCTTTTAGTAGAGACACAATCAGATCTAGTTTGTTTATATTTATTTATTCTTTAAAGTGAATTTATTTCTTAAAAGGATTGCACAGTTGGGATTAATTTAAATGACCAGTGGACATTGCTGTTGTCTCTGCCAAAGACAGGAGCAGGCATATTTCTCTGACTATTTAAGTAAAGGCAACTCTACGTCCAGAAGTTCTTAATAGGGCAGGTTTGGAAGCTTGCCTCACATCTCTGTCCACCAAAAGTTTTATTTTGATTTTAGTATCCATAAGCAGCCATTGATTTTTCTAACCTAATTTCCTCCTTGATGTATTTAATATCAAGCCAGATCTGCCTTCCATCTACAAATCACAATGACTTTAGTCAGGAAATTAGAAGCAGGCTTAATTTTTTTGGAAAGTAAAAGATTCTTAAACCACTTACTTCAGCCCTCTCTCATGACTCAACTTGTGATTCTGTTTGTTGCAGTTCCTGGCTCATGGACTTTATCAAGGTATAACATGCAGCATATTGTAGCTGACTCAGTTCTGGCAATCAGGGTGGTTGTGTGCGTTTTTTCGTTTTAAAGAAAAAGAATCTTGATTTTTTTTTTTAATAATTCTAGAAATATGTCTTTTAATGGTAAGATAAAGAATTAAAATCTATTGCATCAGAAGGACACATAGTATAACATCAGTATCTCTTTTCCAAAGAACCTTAAACTATTTAAAATTAATTGCTACTCCTTAATTACAGTGATTATGTCCTGAATTTCCTTGATATGATAAACTCCATCATAAAAACCCTTTTTTCACAAAAAGTCACTCCCAGAATATATTTCTGAAAGTAAAATTGAAGTCTTAGTCAGAAGGAAAATATTAAAGTTCAAATATCTGTATTTCTGACAGATTTTTAAAGGTGATTCAAAAGTGTCATGCTTGTTCCTGTTAAGCGTCTGCTGAAGACATGGCTCCCTCTGTGTTACAGCCACAGAAGGATAGTTCCTCACCTTTGTCTTTGGTTGGTGCTGTGAACAGAAATGTATGGAAACCAGTACTGGGGAACTTGTGCCATAGAAGTCAAGATCAACTTTTGTATTTCGAATACTGTGTTAGTTCTGATCAATGTGTAAGATCAGCACACTAGATCTGTGGTTGTTATGTATCAAATACGTAATATTACACATAGGGTACGTGTAATAATAATAGGTACAATTTCATGTACTCGTACTTCAGTTTCCTATGACAGCATATTTCTGTGCTACTTTGGGGGTGGTAAGACCGAAGAACTATGTTTTGAAGAGGTAGGCATGCACCCAGTTGGATTTTCTAAAGTATCTGAAAAAGAGCAAAGTCTTACCTTTGCTGTGCCAAATGTTCTTGGTTTTGGAACTCTTGTAGGGGGTATCTTCATATGTTTAGAATCACACAGGATAATATGTTCTAAATGACAGACTCTGTGGTGTTACTGCTGAAGGAACACCTTCCCCTACAAATAGCTCTGTGCCTTACTCATCATGGAGCCCTGCAGTGTTCACCCACTGAATTCAACAGGTGTAGCTCCCACAGAATTCACAGAGGTACAGGTTGTCAGAAGAGAATTATCTTGAACCTCTGCACAAAGATTAAAGCATAACAGACTAAATTGTAGACTTCTTAGCTTATTGTCAAAACCAAGCCTCTGAAGAAGTCATGAATAAGTCAGAAAAGCTCTCTGTGTCTGAGAAATTAAGGGTCGAGAAAGATACCACTTGGACAGAGCTAAGGCTTACTGAGCAAAGACCAGATATATGCACGAGGCATTACATTATGAGGTATTTCTGTGGTGCAAACCAGCTGTAGCAGGCAGCTTTTCTCCTTGGGCTGTTGTCTTTAAAACATTCCCCTGAATGACCAAATGTTCTTGCTACTTGTTTTATGAGATGATTGTATATATTCAAGAAGATAATTTCTTGCTTGTATGTTGAACTTGTACATTCTTTATAAGCTAATCTAAAGATGTCCTCTGGAGATGTTTACAAAGATGACTCAGTTTAGTTGTATTTTTGACAGATTGTATCTGATGTAATGTATCATTTGTAGTGAAAGGAGAATTCATCTGATAGAAAAAGAAACCTGATGCTCTACAAAGTGCCTGGCTGGCAAAAACTTCATGCATATGGACTGGCTCTGTGTTTTGACAGTGTGTGAGGGGAATGCTAGATGTCAACTAATCAATGTCTACAGAACTTCCAAGAGTGCATATTTACCAATAAGAAGTTACCCATGTTTTTTATATGAGCTGCTGGAATGAGCTATTTACCAGCCAAATTCGTTTGGTTATGACTGAGGCTGTGTCTGGAACTGAAAGGGAAAAGGTACCACTGCGGAGAGAAGCCTCGTCTCTTCTCAGTGCGAACAGGAAGTCTTGGGGAATTTAATAATTTCACTTGAAATTTAATAATTTTCACTTGAAAATGCATCAAGTGAAGGTTTAAAATGTTGTTATAAATCCCTACATAAAAAGTCAGTCATGTACAACACCTCAGGATTTACAGATCAGAAGTATAAATTTTAAGCAAGTTAGGACTTTGCTACATAAGTAACAGAACAGTGGACTTCAAATCAGTTGGCTCTATACTGCAAAGGTTGAAGATTTTAAATATTTAGTGAGATGTGCCTTTTAACCTTCACTCCCCCTGGGAAGCAGTCTAAACTCTACCCAAATCATTAAATTAATCCTTAGTGGCCTCTGTAAAATCCAAATTTCATTTCTTTAGCATGCAAATAATACCATTACTGTTTGAAAATATACAGCATGAAAAATCATCCACCTGTCCAGTTTTGTCTGCTCTGAGATCTTCAGCATAGTTACATTATAGACACATAATATAAAACGTAATTTAAAATTTATTATTGCAATTAGATGGCAATCACTAGCTTTATTTGAATGATAAAAAGATGAGTCTTTTTCTGGAAAGCATATGTGGATGCACTGTAAACTGAATGATATGAGAGGGAAAAAAGGATATTCCTGTGAAAGCTTTTAGTATCACTTTGATTCTGCAGTAAATCTTGCGACTGACTCTTTTAATACTGTTCAGGTGGGTCAGCTTTAGCTCAGTGCTGCTGAGTGATTCCCTCTCTCAGAGGACTTGGTGCCCAGGGAGACTTGATGATACCCTGACTCCAGCTCAGGTACCCCAGTTCATCTCCCTATCTTATTCCTGGGGCTTGCAGTAACAGCAGCTTGGAGAGAGAGTCCCAGAGGTTCCCCCCCACACTGTGGGAGGAAAGCACCTAGTACCCTATCCATGTTTGTGTTAAACTGCTTTTTCTAAGCTGTCTGATAGGGCATCTCAGCGAGGTGCCCCATGCCAGAGGACTTCACGTGTGCAGGGAGTGCACTGCTGGCCTGGACTTTGTCCCCCCCTTTCCTGTCCAAGCCCATGTGGCTGCTTGCGCCTGGAGCACTGCCACATTCAGCAGCCAGAAACACACAGGCCCCTGCCAGGGGATGACCTGGGAAAGGGAGCAGGAGCAGAGCAGTTCTGGCAGCAGATGCTTCTCTCCTGGGTGCCAAACCAACAGGCAAATGCCCATCATCATGTTACATGTTTTCCTCCTGGCTGCTGCCTTCGTTTTAGAGACCCGTGTGTCTGAGGCATGGCCACGGGGAAGTTCTCAGCCCACACCTATCAGCAGAGAGCTGGGAACCTGCAGCTCCTGTGAGGACATGCTGAGGCTCCGTGCAGTCTGCTGCGATGGAGGAGAGCACCCAGAACCAGCCCAGAGCCACGAAACTCTGGCAGACAGAGCTGTTCACAAACCCTTCTGTTTCTAGTCTGCTTGGTCCCTGTCACTGGGGCCTTTCTCTACTCAGTCCAGTTCAGCAACTTTGGCTTTTCTCTATCTAAAATATATTTTAGAAACATCTTGCTATTCTGAATCTAAACTGAGAATTAGAAGCTTTTTGGTCATCTGCTGGAAAGGCAGAAAGTCCAGTCTGGTTTAACTGAAACCTTGGGCCAAGCTGGGGACCTGTTACAGTCAAGTCTTGAAGCTTTCACGCAGTTCAAATGAGCAAAAATGCTGATGTGAGTAACTGAAGGATGTGTAGGGGAGGGTAGTGAAAAGCAACCTGAAAGACATCACTGATTAAATGGGCTTATGTTCTGTTTTTGAAACAGCCCCCATATTTTAGGAAGCTTTGGTTCAAATATAGATAGTCTGTGATTAGTCTTTTGCTGCTTAATGAACCAGAAAAAGGCCTAATGGAGTTACTAAACTAAATCAAAAGACTGTAATTGCTTCAAGAGGAGTTGGAATTTAAATGTTTCAATACTATATGACTTTAGGGAAGCCTGCATAATAACTTCCCTTCAAATATTTACAATATTTTCAAGATAAAATGAACCAGAGTATTGTCAAAAATAAGATTGTCCAAACAACAAATGCTTGTTACAGCTGATTGCTGTCTTTGTTCCACTTTATGTCAGCAATATTTTAACATCTTGTAACACAATAATGCTTCAAAATACTTAGCTTGGTAATCAAATCTGCTAGTATTTATTCCTTTATAGATGCTGATAAAATCTTTTCTTCTTTCAGGTCACAAAAGTAACAGCAAATCCTATGGCAGCCTAGGGCATGGTGGGCTGGGGAGGAGCTGGGAGCATGGTTGAACATGAAAGTGTTCTGGTCCTCTACAGCCTATACCCAGCTCCTTACAGACCACAGCTCTGAGGTCACTGCTGGTGTAATTGTGAATGCACTTCAGGTGGCTTTCCCACTTTATATGCTGAGATGACCTCAACACTGGGAGGATTTTTTACTAAACTGTTACTTGCATAATAATATTTTTAGACTAAGTCTTAAAGAATCATATTGGCAACTGGGTAGAAATGGTTTGGCTCTTATTGTACCACATAAATCCTTTATAAAGACCTGAGAAAAATGTTCTTAGTTCTGTTCCCCAACAAAATATTAAGTATTAAATAAAAGATCGTTGTTATAGTGGCTTTGGTCTCTAACATGCATGCACAGGTAAGCTCGGTGTTGCTTTGGTAAGCATGTCTATGAATGAATATACAGGTCTGAAAAATATGTAGTTGTTAGAGCTGAGCACCCTAAATTGTAAAAGTACTCTCCTGCTGGAAAGTAGGCACTTCTTGTTAATGAAAATTATTGGATTTACATTTCTGATTTATTGAGAAATTAAGAAAAGTAAACGTATTTAGTCACACCCTCATTTTAAAATAGCTTTCTTTTACTTGTACCTGTGGATTAATGAAAGCTACAGAAAAAAGTTACAACTATTATGCTTACAGCAGAGGGGTCTTCAAGCTCATCCTTTCCAGAAAGCAAGCAAGCAACATGTTTCTTGCACTTGTTATGGCTATGAAATAATCTTTAAAATATGATATGTGGTAGTATGCCAGCAAGCCATGTTATGTGGTTAATGTAAGACTTTGAAAACTTGCTTTTTTCCCTCACATCTAAATACTATCTATTTTACTTTAAAGACTTATACAAAGCGATCCTCTTGTTGATATCTGATCCCTGATTTAATAGTGTTACTAAGATATCATTCAAAATCTATGCTTGTCTGTATTCCCAAATCTTTGGGCTAGAATAGAAGTAAGAGAGGCCTGCTCTTATGACAAAGATCTGGGAATTATGGGTTTTTGCCCTCTAAGATAGCATTGACTGCTTGTTTATTTTTTTTCTAAGAATGTGATGCTGTTTTAAAAGTTTCACAACTCTTTGAATCAGCACATGAAGCTCTTTAGGGCCAATTATTCAGGCGGATGGCTTCACTAAGAGCAAAATCTCTTCACTTGAGAGCAGCCCTGAGGAGAAGGACTTGGGGGTTACTGGTGGATGAAACGTGGAGAAAATCCACGTTGAGGTGGGTAGAACACTGCTTCTCTGACATGCATTGATACATGCAGAACTGAATAGAGAGGATATGGATTACATACATTCCATATGGATTACATATGGAGAGTATATGGATTACATACAATGGAGAAAGTTGGAAGATAATTGTCAGTGAACTAAGAGGTTCCAGGCAGAACTTTGAGCTTCTTGTTTGTGCCTTTCCCCTGCCCTCCTCTGGGGGCAAATCTTTCCATAAGGAAAAGGGATTTAAGAAGATCCAATGAAAGCAAAGGAAATTCACTGTCTATCATATCATAGATGATAAGCAAATAGGAAATTCAAGTACATTTGAAAAAAATGTCAGCATTCTGTTGTGGAAATCAATGAAGAAAAGCTTCTTTTTTGATGTTAATTTCAGTTTTCTGTGTCTGCAGAAGCATTTTAACAAGTTTTATAGAGCGAGACAGGCTGGTAATTTATAATGAAAAAAATGGAATGGAGAAAAATTTTGTGATGAGAATTTTGAACATTAAGGGGAAATCTTGACATTCAATGTCTCATTCTATAAAGTGTTGACTTTGTCATGTTTTATGGAAGCATGGGGAAACATATGTCCCTGAGTTTAATACCCTTATATATCTAGAGCAGTCATCCTCCCACCTACTGCCTAACAGTTTGCCACAGGTACTAGGCTTTATGTGAATATATTGTACCGTATCTTACTGTGTACTTGTGCATGAAGAGGGTCAGAATGGCATTTTCTAGACTTGCTGTATAGCTCAGAATGTTATTTTCTAGCCTTGATAAATAGCTCCTACTAATAAACCGACTAAAGACATTGTGGTTGCAGTTGCTATCCACGTGAATGACTTCTGTATAACTTGGCCTTTTTCTAGTATTTTTACAGTTAGCATGGAATATGCCAGAGTACCCGGAGGTCATATTAGTATTTTTGAAAGACAGACATTATTGTGAATATTAATTCATGCTAACCCATTACTCTGTCATACGTATTTCTACAAAGCCCTTGAAAGAATAAATGAAAACTGGAAGAGGTTTTACAAAGATGAAGTAGGTGAAGCCTCACAATCCTGATCTGTGCTACCGTGTCCGTGCTTTATAGCTAGGAGAACAACTGGAGATATGTGGGAAAGTTTTATATTCTGCTGGCAAGCAGGAAGGAGCCCTGTGCGACTTTATCACAAAGGGGTAAATGGGGTTGAAGAGTCATAACTTGCAGACTTTCTCTGCTGAACTAATACCAAACAGATCACCATCCATCTGTATCTACTAGTATTATAAGTCAGATATCCTGTAGGCGGCTTAAATAATTTTCGAATGTGCATCTCTGTGTTTTGGTGATGAGTGCATGGCAGGGAACAACTTTAGGGTTTGGGTCCTATTTCACACTTTTTTTTTTTAAGTGTGTTTTCCAAGGAAACAAAATGGACTTAGTACATTAAATTTCATCATTGGTGAAATTGTTTGCATATTTATCTGAATCTAAAAGGTTTAGTACCATAGTCAAACAATGGTAATATGTGAATTAGAGAAGTATAGGAATACAAAGTTGTATTACCCACTACTGTAGTAAGAACCGACTATAGAATGGGTACATGTTGGTACAGTCTTATGAGTTAAAATTTCAATTTCAAGGTATTTAGAAATTAAAAAATTCTTCTCTTTTATATTTCTCTGAGAGTATTTGTCACAAGAAGCACAATGATAAGGGTTTTCATAAGAATACTATTAATTACTTAAAAGAGCTTGGTTACTTATTACACTCTTCAATCAGTCTTTCTAGTTTACACAGTCTATTACTCTGGAGGGTGAAATCCAGAAATCTGTACTCAGTATTTATGCAGTCTCAATTGAAATAAAATTCCCAGCAGCTTCAGTAGGACTCTTGCCTAAACCAGTTTCTGAATAAGCACTTCAGAATCTGGACCCTAGTGGAAATCTGTAATCTGAATTTAAAAAGAATTGCTCTGAGTACACAGAAAGCTATAACATACAGCAGCTGCAGAAGAGATTTCACAGCATCCTAGGTTGTAAATTATTAATTCCTATGAATTTGTTATCCTCTATTTTCCTTCAAAACTTTTCGCTACGCCAGAAATGGTCCTTGTTGGTGTGGGGTTGCTGCTGGCCAGACTTGCAGTGCCCTTCCTCCACCTAAGGGAGCAGTGTTACTGGTTAGTCTTTACTAACTAGTCCCCTTCTTGCACTATACAACCCCAGTGGACCGCAGGACAGCTGTAATTCATTATGGTAGATGAATCAATCATCCATGAATAAAGCCTCATTCTTGTGAATTAACACAGAGCCAGGGCTCTTAGCTTCACCTCCGGTGGATTCTGTGTTTTGTCTACATCCAGACTTTAAATGAGCTACCTGAATGGTTAAAATGATGGTAAATATTATAGAGCCATATGATAATGCTTCTATACTTGTTGTCACCAGCTACATTTCATGTTTATTTAAAGGTAGATCAATTTTTGATCTTAAATAAAACTAAGCAAGCAGAGAATTGCGCAACAAATATATACATATGCTCAATTTGTCACCATTTTTTGACCGGTGTCGTCTGTGTTTTCAAGCAGCACTGATTTGAATTTGGCTTGAAAAATTCAAGAAAGGAGAAGAAAGCTCCTTTGTGTGGTTTGTGTTGATTTTTTTTTTCTCCACAGTAGTGTAAAATAAGACCATATAATGTGGAATTTCCTGGCTTTTGTGAGTTTCTTTGTGACAGCATTCACTGTGGGCAGTACAGCTCTTGTCCAACCAGGTGACACACCTTCACTTTATACAGAGCCCTGTCTGGGTCACCAAATTACATATTTGATCAAGTGATGATATCCAAAGGATATCTACTCTTTCCCTGCTACCTTAGTGAGACATGTTCCCTTTGAGGGCAACTGCCCTCATGAAGGTCCAGCCTTTCTCCAAACTCATGGAAGAGAAATGTTATTAAGACAAATCAAGTTTGCAAACATTGCTGTTGGATGATTTATGTAGCATGTTGTATTTACTCCCTGAAAGTTTCCTGATATTTCAGTGGCGTAATTCAGAGTATATTAAGTGATTAAAAAAATCATAATGTTTGCCAAAAAATTTATTTAAGCAAATATTGTGCGAGGAAAACAACTGAATATCGTAATGCTCTCACCTTCCATTGTCTATCCTTTGTTCAGGTTTTTGTCTAGAGCAATGTCTTGCAAAAACTCGTGTTACAAATAACCTAGCAGAGGAGTAAGTAAGAAAAGGGACACGACAGTAGGATGACAACAGCCTACATGTATTTGTTTAAGAACTTGGGTCTAAACTAGAATAATCTCTAAGGGTAGGATGGAAAAATGCCTTTATTTATAGCCAATGATTATGGTTTACTTTTTGGTGCTCGTAATAGTTCTTTCAGTCCCTTTGGTCTTAAGTGGTATCAGTAGTACACTATATTATCATCACATGCACATTAGGAAGCTGTAAAATATAACACCCTTTCTGTATTTTTTCTAATAAACTTAAATTAAAAGTGTTCTTCATTCCTAAGCACAAAGAAAATAGGGAAAAATACATTTTTAAAAGAATGTAATTTTTCAAAATTAGTTGGTAAATTGAATTTCCTATTCTTAGGTGAAAAAACTCAAATCAGTCTATGTAGATTTCTCTTTTGGAAGCATGGGGAATCCTTCATAATGACCTAGGCAGTTAATGAGCAGCCTGTCTCTTGAGACATGAGTGTTTCTTCCTAAGACTCATCTTGTCCTGTACTGAAGCCAATCAAGAAAACCTTTAAAAGATAAAAGTGAAGCCCAGGGATTGGAACATGACTGGTCATTTTTCATTAGCTACTTCTCTGCAGTATGGAAAAACATCAAGTAATGACCAAAACCTGCCTAAAGCTTCTCATGTAGGCAGTGCAGATGTTACAGGATCAAAGTTGTTATACTGAGGGAGGATTTGATCCAAAATGGGAAGATGCAGAATGGATTCTTACAATCACACTTTTCTGTTGTTTTCCGTAGATGGCCTGGGGATATTTTCACATTCCTCCCACCAGCCTGGCGAATCACAGTATGGGGTTTACTCAGTTTCTTCTTTCCAGGAAACATTTTGCCACATGCAAGCTTTCAACGTACGACCCTGTGTGTCCTGCCATGCTTACTTTCCAAGGCGCAGGCATTTTGCTAATGTATCAAACTGCAAGGAAATTTACATAAACAACGAAGTTCAGAGTCATGGTCACTCTGTCTAACGGCACGTTTCTTACCAGTGCATGGTTTGATGATGATCGGAATTGGGTTTTATCATATTGTACCCTGCAAATTCAGAGCAGTGAAAACTAAATTGTATAGCTGGTAATTGTAATGGAATTTTTTCTCCTTGTTGTGTATGGATTAGAGCCAGACTAAATTATAATGCCCCTCTGGTTTCTCTTCTGTGCATTAGGAAGGGGGGAAGGCCAAATGTATCCAGTAATGTTTTCTCTGTGGGAAGAAGGTAGTGCAGAGTGAATTGTAGATGCAAATGAGTGACACCAAAAGCCGTTTCATCCTGGCTCATAGCTCTGGTGCTAACAGCTGTTATCCCTGGACTAGTAGTTTACAGTTAGTGTCAAAATGACTTGGCGTGTTGCTGGCAGCATGAAATACAGTCAGCTGATAATGAAGGTAACTGCTTGTCTATGAGGTTTCTTGCTCTGACTATATTAATAAATCCTTTGAATGAAAGTGATTTTGACAGAGGCAAGCAGTTTGAGTACTGATGTTTAATGGGACGTAGAAGGAGATGTAGCTGTTCCAGTGCACTAGAGTACCAACTTCAGAACTTTCTTGGTTAGTTTGATACCTTTGAAATACTAGCTTCTCAAATTAATTACAAACTCATTGTAATTATTGGGAGGATTTCTACTGATTTCAATAATCTTACCACAAAGTATTTAAAAAACCAACCAACCAACCAACCAAACAAAAAAACCAACCAAAATTTGCACAAAGAAGAGACCATATTGTTTCCTCAAAAGGAAACCTCTATAGTTATTAAATAAAAGTTATTATAAGGTATTTCATAATTGCCCTCTTCTATTGGTTCAATATTTATTGCATAGCTTTTCTGTTGAAAGACTCAAACTTAGAATTTCCTTATTACTTAATACCTAGTTAAATATTACTTAATGCTGGTCACATTTTTCCTTTATTCAAATTTTATTCTTATATTCTGTCAGATAAATATAAAATATTGCTACTTACTTTCATTAATAAAAATATCTCCTCAGAGATACCCCAATTCAGACTGGAGTGATATTTTCCAGTTTGGTTTCCATACTATTACAGAAACCCTCCCTTCCTCCTCTGTACTCTACAACCTTGTCAAACTAAACCTGTCTAACCTCAGCAAAGACATGGGTTTTTTAAATAGAATTTAAATGCATTCGAGAAAATGTTAAACATGACTTCAGATTTTTCCCCATTAGTTTGGATTAGATAAATAAAAGAGACCCTGTATCTTGTATCAAGCCAGACCCATCTGTATGATTGCTATACTTTCATCTGAGCCCACAGCAAAGGAAAATGGCACATGCTGAGCAACTTTTTATGCTCCTGGTAATCTCACTGTGACAGATCTACTTTAATCTGTCAGTGATTCATGTTTGACATAGACTTGAATTAATTTTATGAGAATTAAAAGAATAGGCAAACCTTTTCTCTTTAAACTCAGGATGCAAAACAGGCAGGAAATTGAATACCTCTAGCCAAGACAATTAATATATCAAAGAATGTTCCTTAAGCTAGACCCAAAGATCAGGTGCTGTTACCATGTGGGAGAGGAATTTATTTGGAAAAAAAAAATAAACAAAGCCAGGAAAATGAAACTAAAATGACACTTTTCCCTTTCCCTCAAGAATGGGAACTGCAGTGAAAGATGACTAGGTTTACATACAATGGCATAAGCAGACTGAGACGTGATGGATGAATGTGTAGGTGATTTCTGTAGTAATAACTAAACACATCAAAGCCAGTCAAACACAACAGAGGTGTGTCTTTTCGTAAAAAGAACCTGGAAACAGCAGCTTGGTGCCTGGTAATGCCTCACATGAAAAAGTGACCAGATGAAGAGAGATGATGCTTTCCTTGGGTCTAAGTTTTTGGCCTCCACTCAGCGTCTTTCTGTGTACTTGACCCAGTGTCTCCTGACATAAGTGGAAAAACTCCCATTGACTGCTGCTGATGCAGTAACGGTCTGACCACAATCGTGACATCCCCCTCTCAAAGGGATAGTGTTGAAAGCTTTGTTGGTTTCAGAGCTACTCCATCTGAAATCAGTTAGTCACTGTAAGGGTCTGATGTTTATATGTTTACTCTTGTTTCCAGGTCCAGAATACTCCAACTGTGCAGTATTCATATGAGAGAGGAGAATTTACGTATCTGTCTCCCAGCCAGGGAGCTCGCTTTCAGGTTAGTATCATGGAATCATATAGCCTCCACTCAGGCACCAAGCTATTGACCACAACTCTTTGAGTGAGCGGACCCAGCCAGTTACTATCCACCTAGTGGTCTGTCCTTCAAATCCACGTCTCTCCAGTTTAGAGACAAGGATATCATGCGAGACATTGTCAAGCACTTTGCACAAGTTCAGGTACGTGACATCAGTTGCTCTTCTCTTATCCACCACCACTATAACCCCCTCTTAGAAGGACACCAAATTTGTCAGGCATTAATAGTGCTGTATTAATTTTTCCTTTTAACTAGGTAGAACCAAGAACATTATGATAATCTTATCAGTACGGTTATAAACGTTGTGCTCCATAAACCTGGCACATGAAATTGGTCTGCCTGGTTGTTGGGAAGCTCTTGCATGGATGAATGTTCACTGAGCTAAATCCTAAAGAACTCTGGTCAAGTTGTACTTGGACAAATCTCCAAATGAAGCTGGGGCATATTTCCCTTGAATACTCACCTTGGAATTTAGTCTAGTTTACTTTGGAGAAATAATGATTTGTCAATATTTATACAAGGGCTATTTTGAGGTTTCATTAAAATATGAGGCAAAGCAATGCCTTTCCCCCATGTTTTTACTAGAAGAAAAAAGGGCTAGCATTTCCTGAAACAAATTATCATGTTAACTCTTTTATTTACATATTTCCGTGTGAAGGTTAAAAGAATAGAGCACACTGGAGTTGGCAAATCGCAGTGTCAGCATGAGCTGAAGTACACCAGCACTACATTTCTGCACCAATCACAACTAATAAGTTCAAAACCACATCAGCTAAGGTTATTGTACCCTTGACTTGAAACATAAAGGGTAATGCAGAAACATCACTTAACACTGTTAAACCTCTCTCTTGTCAAATCACATATGGCTAATGAGTGACTGGAAGTTTGGCTATGTAGATTGTCAGATCTCTTCTGCATTCATCCAGTGTGAACAGGTGTTGGGGTAAAAATACCAATGTTATGGTAACTTCTGTGCTTTAGGTTAAACCAATGCATACCATTTCTATTTTACTAAAAAATAACTGCTAGTAAATCAAAAAAAGAAAACACAAGCACACAGCAAATGGAATATTTGAACTAGTAAATGTAAAATAATTATTCAGCCTGACTGCAGACTAGTCTTTTGCAAAACCCTGAATAATATATGCAGAGAGATTAGAAGTCCCTGGCAAGGAAGTTTCAAAATTTGTCCTATATGCCACTCCTCAATATACTCTGTGAAGCTTGCTCAAATTCATAGCATGGCATATCTTTTAGTCTAATTAAAATGGGGGGTTTTATATCAAAAACTGTAGCCAAGCCAATACTTTTCCTTAACTGGTTGTTCAAAAGGGGAAAAAAGTTAAAATTTGTTGTTTAAAAACATACTGCTTCATGTTAGTCAAGGTGCAGGACTTTTTTGTAAAACAAACACCACCACCACCCTCCCCCCCCATAAAAACCCAAACAGCAACAACAACCAGACAAACAAAAAAGCAAAAAAACCCACCCCAACCCAGAATGTGTACATTGAGAAATTTCAAATGAGCCTTTCATGAAGTACTTTTGGAAATAAACCTCTGTCCTCATGTGTTTGAAAAAGTTAGTTGTATCTCCTTATTTCTTCTGTTGTTATATTCAGGAAAAATATTTTTTGCTCCAAAAAATAATAAAAGCAACAGATATTTTTCTTTAGGAAATGGATGACTATCCATTGGTTAAAAATCCAGCAATTTTTAATTGGAAAGTACTAGTGAATGGCACAAACTTTTTGTCTTATTTTGTAATTCACCTAAAGAATTTTATATGTGAAGGAAAGTGCAGAATGATCGGGGGTTAGAAAGAAAACTAGAAAACAAAGGTATAAAGACATATTATATTAAGCCCTGAGGCAGTGCACCTTATTTATACAACAGAGGATGTCTACAGAATAAGCAACCAGCACAACAGAGGTATGACTAATAGATAGGTATGAATCAGTAGATTTGTATTCTTCACACATATCCTTCTTCCCAAAAGCAGAAAAGATGAAAGAAACCCCCTCCTGAGTTCTCTCACCCATTTATCCTTTTCAGATCTGAAGCTCACAGTTATGATAGTTAAATTTTAGCTTTGGGCAACCCAGGGTAGTAATCTGACATGACCTCTTCCAAACTAAATCATGCCCTCATGACTCATTTACTTTCCCACTTTCATTGTTTTTCTTGGAGGAAACTGTATCCAAGGTCTCTCTCTCCATCAAAATAACAATAATAAAAACCAAAACAAAGATCTAGAACCTCAATCTTGTTCCTGTATTAACCTAAAGAGTTAGAGCACAGGTTTTCATGTCATGAGTCTGGATTATTTCTAGCTCACTGTCTTCTTGCTTCAATTCAGCTGCATGGAAGGACATTTTCAAAATACCAGGTTTGTACCTACCCTTGACTGCCCATAAATCAAAGTCTAATTGCAGTGCTGTTAAAATCAATTGACTAATTTGTCTTTAAGGTTTTAATAGGGAGGGAACTACAAAGAACAGAAAGCACCATCTCTGCCATGAGAAAACACCCCCAGCAAAACAGGTTTACAGAAGCTCAAGGTGGCAGAGGAATCAACATGCCAGAAAGTGGCTTTGTCTCTGAAAATATCTCAGATATTTTATTCAGTGTAAGTTCTTCTTACACTTATAGCTTTCTCACAGACGTAATAGTTGGGAGTGTGTGTATAGGTTTGAGCTTTTCACCATAAAAAACCCCCTGAACATTCATATTCCTTGCTCTAAAAGATATATTTCCAGTTTGTGCATCTGCGGCCTTGAACGTTCTTTTCTGTGCAACTGGGGTTTGAGAAGGACTCCAGTGATTCATAGGCCTTGTCCTGGATTGTGTACAAGAACACCTTAACCTTGGTGGAATATGTACAGGGAAAGGGGTCTTAACCTTCCAGACGTTACTAAATGTGTCAGGCTTCCCTGTGGGACTCCCTGCATCTCCCTTGGATGCTATCTGAAGCCATGTATGGGAGTGTTGATTTTGCAGACGGCATAACGTTAGGATACAAATCATAATCTGCTTAATATTTTGCCTTTTCAGAGTGGCACAAAAGCGATGCAATTTACTTTCAGCTGTGGTTAGAGTCAAAAGAGGAGTATGGTAGCCTTGCATAAAGTATTGTTGTTTTTACACAATCTCCTTCTGCTTAAATATTGTTATTTTGCCTCTGTAATTAATGGTAAAGGGTCTTTTTCCTGTTTCGTATCTACACTTGGGCAATGACAGAGACAAATGCCATAACTGATGAACCTGAAAGTGAAAGTAGGTGGGAGCAAATTTGCTAAGTCTTATTCCAGTTGACAGGCCTGCCTCTTGTGACATTAATAATGCTGATAATCAAGAGTGTTGATATAAATCAAGATACAGTCAGAAGCAAGCCATAGACAGGATGGGAACCATTTGCTCTGCTGTTTTAGTATCCCCAGAGCTGACCTTCCTCCTTATCCTGGAAACTTGTACAACAGTCATGTTCTGCACCTGCCTGCAGCTAATGGGTCACACGAGGCATCCCCAGGGCTACATCAGCAAACTTGATTTGAAGCTCAATCTAAAATCCAGTGGGTTTAAAATAGTCTTTTCGTTGACTTTGGTGGGCTCAGTCTCAGCGTGTTACTGGCGCTTACTTCTCTGCCTACTTTTATGCATTGGGAGGTCCCCATTTCCAGAGCACTTTGAAATCCAAATACCACCTTGATCCTCCAGCCCTCATCTAAGAAAGCACATATTAAGCTTCAACAAACAAGATTGTGGCTGGCAATCTTGCAGAGTTTACATGCAACTTAAGATGGTTCTAGGACTTATGCTGCTTCTGCAAGCGAGGTCAAATATTAGCTCCTCTGGGCGCTGCAGAGCCTCTCTCTTGTCTTTTGTCATTGGTGAAGTGCTCAGTCTTTGAGATGAATAAAGAACAGGGCAGTCTATGAGCTACAGAATGGAGAGGAATGAGGCTGGGGCCAAAGTGCTTGCAGTTCTGTTCTGGAGTCCCTGCCAAATGATGAGGTGCCTTTTGGAAGGGAAGCGTTCGCTTTCCTGTATGTAGCGTTCTCTTCCTAAAACGTGTATTCAAACACTGGCGGCTGCTGACTGTGCTTTTCTGATATCCCATAGTTAAGACAGCAAACACCAGAGGATAACATTCTGGCAGGAACTAACTACTCTGCCTGCACGTTTTCCTCCATGAAAGATGCTCAAAGGTCAGAAGATTTCAGGGGAGATTTTGTGGACAAGAAAGCTGCTACATTCCTGCAGCAGAAGATGAATACCACAGTAGTATGTGAGGAATTGGCATTGTTTCATTTCTTCGTGCATGTTCTTGTAGAGGCCTTGTTTTGCACTAGTGTGTGGCTTTCTGTCCTGGCAGAGAGTTTTGTAGCTCTAAAGCCATTTGTTCCCAGAACCAGCGGTCAAACTCTGGTCCCAAGCCTTCTGCCCAGCTCCCCTCTCTCCATGGCTTCTCTTTCTTTCCCACTGCTCTCAGTCTCTTTCCTCACTTAATCCCTGTAAAGGGCTCTTCCTTCCTCCTCTTATCCTGACAGCTTTTACTCCTGGAAGCGGTGTGCAAACTGTTTCCTGACACCTGCATCGGTCCTTTGCCTTGCTAAACATATGGCCTCCAGCAGCATATAGTCTCTAAGCAAGGCCAAAATCTTTCAATTAACAGGGAGATTTGCTATAAATTCTAGAGGAGTAATTCCCTCCTTGATGTACTTGATGCCAGCATCAGCTAGATCCTTGTACCAAAGAGGGTCGTTGCTCCAAATCTGAACACCAAGGGTACTAAATGAAAGGAAAAAATGCCCTCTAGACCTTGAACATCCCAGAAAACCCTCGTTTACTTCTATCAGGGTATTGAGAAAAGGAAATTAAATGGCTTAACATCTGCACTCTTTACTGAACTGTAATTGCTGAGTTTAATGCAGCATTTGTGCCTAACAGAATAAATTGACTGTGCAGCATGTTGAGCTTCTGATTATAACACGATAAGACAATAACTAATAAAACATGAAGCCACATCTCCAACAATGTGATAGAACCAAGATAGAAGGGAAAAAAAAGGAAAAAAGAATCCCTCTATCCTTGAGGAATACGAATCTTGCGGAGACCTTGAAAGTCCATTTGGCCATTCTGCAGTAACGTAAGAGAAGCAACTCTTACTGTATCTTTTGGGACAAGATTTCTGATCACAGCTATTACAGAATGTTGAAACTCCATGGCAGGGAAATGTCTCTCTGTGTCTGTGCCTGCCTTTATGGTACACAATTGAAATACTGACCGCAAAACACCTTCTTGGGGTGTACATTTTAGTGCATTTTTGTGAGGTTAATAGACTTAAACTTTGTTTATCAGACGTGGGCAAGTCTCTCCTATGTTCTTGGATTCCAGCCAAGTTCCCTTCAATCTTGGTTTACCTTCAGCAGGTCCTTTTATTTCCAGAGGACAGACTATGCCAGTTTAAAAAAGGGTTTAGCCTCACTTGGAGTTCTCTATAAAACTCTGCCTTCCTCTCTTGTCCTAACAATTGCTTGACCCTCTTAACTTGAAATGAAAGAAGAATTTGTGACTTGTTATTACACATATTAATTTTTTTACTGTTAATTTGTCTTTTTTATACAGACTCTTTGAACATTTCACTATTTTATATTATTAATTTTTTTTTCCTTTAAATGTAAATAAATCCCCCACAACAATATCAGATGATGGATTCTCTTCATTTATATAACCTTGCCTTTACCAAGTGCATTTATCCCAGAAAGGCCTGGCAAGCCCCAGGGTTCTCATTTTTCTTGTAATCTCCTTTCATTGGCATCTAAAGTGGCATTAAGCACACAGACATTTTGACCTTGAAGTCTTCTTGATAGAACAGAAAAGCAAGACCCCTTAAATAATAAAAGAAGCAGTCCATAGTTTTATGGTTATAAAATAAGATCCCATTTCTTTTCAAATCCTGTGGTAATTTTTCAGTGTCTACGTTTGCTGTCACTATGGAGAGTTACAAGTTTGTTTCTCTGAGCCCCTGAAAACACAACTGAAGTCTAGAAGGCATCTTCTGTTTTTGAAACATACAACCTATTTTAATTTCTGGAAATGCCACTTGTCTTTCCCCGTGTTTCCCCTTCCCTTCTTCCAATATTCAACACTCCTCTGTTTCTGCTACTTTTTTTCTTTTGCTTGGCAAAACGGTTTGTGTTTTATCCTCTAATGCTCTCTTTTGACTAAAGATCCTGTTGCATTTTGGATATTCAGTGTTAGTCCTCAAAGGCCTAATGCACAGACCTTATAAATACTATATTAGCTTTCTCTTTAACAGAAAGAGCCAAAATGTCCTATTCTTATTAAGAATACAGTGATGAAAACTCATGTAATTTACTTTTGGTACAGTCTCTCATTAAGAGAAATGGAAAACTGATTTTATAGTCTGAATCTGTACGTTGATAATATAATAGCATATGTCTCACTGACAGAACACAATAAAATATATTTCATTGATACAACACCCCAGTTTCATTTTTAATAAGTAAAGAGTTCACAGTATTCTAGACAATTCATTCTGTGATCAAAGTGTTGGCAGAGACTTTTAAAAATCCTTGCCTGCTGAACATATTCTCCTACATTTCTCTATGGCACATAAAGCCTTTAGGACTAATTACCGCTGTCACCGTTAGAAACCATGGCTTGAGAAACTAGAAAGAGAACAATTGAGATCCCACCATTCCATTTACAGGCAACGACTATGCTAGGGCCAGAGAGCAGCACGTTTGCAGCTCTTGAGCTGGCTCCATGTCTTCGAGAATGCCCCCAACCCAGTTCGGCTGAAACCTCCTCGTGAGTTCATGAGCCTCAGCTGACAAAGAAGCACACTTAGCATCTCAGCTGCCTCTTCCCGGGAGGGCTGCAAGTTAGGAAGAGCTGGCTGCCTTTGGAAAGGACTGAAATATCTATTTATTCATGGTTCAGATTTATTCATACACTTAAGAGAATACAGAAGAATGGAGGGGCATGGTGGGATGGAGTGGGATGTTGGAGACCCTGCAAAATTGTATTTTAGTTATTAGTTACAGCTTGTGAACTATTGTTTCAATGTAGTAAATTGTTCTTGAGCAAACCTTCTCCTGAAGCAAAAACTGTGCCACGTTATCACTCTGTGAGTATTCCAGCCCTCAAAAAGTGATGAGGGCACAGCTCAGTGACCTGTGTAAGCTTCTTGTCCCTTCAATGTCGTTGTATGGGAATTTTTTATTCTCCCTCTGTGCTTCTTATTTTCACACTCAGTTGTTCATTCTCCACATCCTCAGCTACATTTTCATCCTATTTCTCACTGGAGTTTCTCCTGCTCCATCACTGATCCTTTATTTGTCGTCTCTCCTAAGCAGAATAATAATCAAGTGACATTCAGTTTTGTACCAACCTTTTCAAAACAGAGTGTTCCGGCTGATTTGGAATTAAATAGCTTGCATATACTGTTTACAAATCCACACAAAGAAGTGTTACGGATAAATCAAAATTAAAACACTTGAGGAATTCTTTTAAAATTGCACTGTACATATGTATTTACAGGGATAGTCCTTAGCCTTGAAAAAACTTTCACTGGAATTAAAATTGTGCAGTTGACCACACTAGCAGATACCCTACAGATACTAGGTATTTTTTAATGTTGCAGAATATGGGTGTTGTTATGATACACAGGACCAAATTGCTGAGATTGGAGTTTTACACCATGTTGTAAAATTAGGTACAATTCCATTGGTTTTCCATGTTTTTGTATATCTGTGAATTACATATATGTAAAGATTATATAGACACCATTTAAACAGGAGATTTGTGTGCACGTAGAATCCAATTCCACAATAGCACTGTAGACAATATCGCTGTCTTGAAACTATCCATCCACCCTTCTTCAGCAAATCACTCAACACGCGGTTAAGTTCTCCAGTTCCATTTAAATGCATATGTCTAAGCACACACTTATGTACTCCGATACAGATGAAAAAGGGTCTATAGTCTGAATTAAGGTATATGGGCATGATCCTGTACCACTCAAGTCACTGGAGGTTTAATTATTTTTATGACTTTATGAGTCATGTGAATGTCTGAAAGGTGGAGCTCATTTATCCCTGCAAATTCAGTTAGCCTTTCCCAGTGAAAAGTTTAAGATGTGTAGAGCTTTGTTTGACATTCTAAAAGATGTTCTAAAAATGTGGCCATGTCAAAATCAACTCCTGAAGTTTTCTACCAGGTCAGACACCTCATCTAGTGTGTCTAACGGTTCTGAATGTGTGTGTGTATCATGAATTATAGGTGTATTAATTCTGTGTTGTTTCACTTGTATAATGCTACGTGTGTGACCTGAAGACCTGGATTCTGTGCTGTATGTAACCATGCGGGCTAGATACTGGGAAACACTTCCTACAGAGTCAACTTCTCTGATTCTTTTGCATTAAAACTACTTTCACAGTAAAAAGTTTTCAACCAACCATTTGGATTATCATATGAAACAACTCATGCAATTTTACCTTTTCATGCAAGACTTAAATCTCTCTTGAAAGACATAGTTAATTTTTAATGATTTTTCTCCAGAGCCAGCCTAACTTTTTAAAAATAAAGCTCATATTAGCCCATGAATGAATGACACCAATTGAGATGTACTTTTTTCGTCAAGGTGATTGATGTAATTCTGTATTAAAGTGACCTTTTTTAGAAATGTTTTGACTATAATGATTTCCTGTCCTTTTTGCTCAGCAATCAGAACAGCAGAACTGGCATAAACCTGTTTAAGCTGCTTGATGTTAATGCTTGAAGGGAAGTGAGCTGCACAGCAGGCATGCCTGTAGGATGGTGGCAGTGAATGGACGTAAGTGCTAGTGCCAAGGACCCATGGAAATTTAGAATCCTAATCTAAGAGGTTAGTAAGAAAGGGGACCTGAGCCTCACAGGATTGATAATACAGTCAAATTTCTGTCTTGAATTTAATTAGGTTGCATTAAATTTCTTAGGAAGAAGTTTTGTTTCTAAGTGAATAGTGTTTCTGACATGTGTATGGGCTGATTCATGTTTTTATGTAGCCAGACTGATCTTGATTGTGTTGACAGTCTGACGCGTAGAAAAACGGTGATTTCTGCTTGTAAATTGTACCTATTGTACAGTTACAAAAACACACCTGCAAAACTGACTGTTAGCTCCTTATTTGAAACCACCTTATTATGACTTTTCCTAATAGAAATAATAAGGATGGCAGTGATCTTTTAGAGTCTGTGGATGAATGTTATAATAAAGGTATTTCTATAGAAAAGGGAGAAGTATGGATAAATTTTACCGGTCAGAAATTTATTCCAAAAAAAAGTGAATCAACACATTATACCATTCAGATAAATGCAGTTACAAAAAACCATAAAGCCCATTGTAACGTGGAAAAAAAATTCAGAGCGTTTCTAAGACAGGTGAGGCAGGTGCTTGCCCCCTATGACCCTTCTGGTTTCAGAATGTGTAGGCAGTCCTGCAGGCTCATTTTCATTAGAACATTGTTAAATATAGTATCTGTACAGGCATTATAGTGGGCAAGACAGGCTCACTATGGCAGTTCCCTTCTTGGTTTTATTTTCTTAGTTTTCATTGTGGAGAATAAAATAATCTTTAACATGTAAAGCAGTGGTTTTTATCTCCTGTTTGTGGGAGGAGAGGTAACACAATTATTTCTGTAATATTCTCTCAACTGTAAAGTGCACTTTTTCATAACAACTCTATGATCTTAATATCTTAGTAAACAGATCAGAAATACAGAATATAACAGAATTATCAAGATCTGTTTAAAAATAAGGTTGTAATTACAAGCTATCCTACTACCAGGATTGATTTCATAGAGCATATGGCTTCTCTAATTAAGAGCGGTACTTTTATTTTTTGTCTTTTAATCTCTTAAGCCGCATATAATACTTGAAGTTCTATTCATGTATTACCAAATGTGCCTGCTTTTGCACCTGAAGTTTTGCTCTTGTTCAGCCACGACACTCCTCTTGTTAAAGGCTGAAATTAAAAAAAGAACATGACATAGAGTAATATTTAGCTGCAAATTAATGTTGGACTTTCTTTTACAATTCTTCTCTTAGTCTAACCCTTTTATGTTTGTAATCCATAGGTTTAGTGCTCCATCTCTTTGAAAGTCTTCATCTGACATCTATCCTTTACTTATGGCTGCTGTCTGCCATTTCTTAGGTCTGTAGGATGATACATTTATTACACAATTATTGCTGTCAGGTATCCTAAACATAATTTGAATAATAACGTTAAGAATAGCTGTGGATATTGTCCTACACAAAATATGTGTAGGACATAGTTTGCCCCTTTAGAAAGAAACGTTCTGTCTTTTGCTTGGTTGTCTGCATAGTGAGAAAACTCCCAGAAGTTTAAGAAGACTATCAGTGTAGGAGCTAGATTTTATGAGAAAATAGTATAGGGTTTACCCCAGAAATTTAGTTGGACTTGCTTTGCTGGGTATGTCTAGTAGAAGGCCCATATCTTGCCAGCTGTTAATCAACATGAATACTGGATGGCCAGATTATGTTACGGTTTATTGTGTATGCAGGATGGAAAAGGATTAAAGGAGCATTTTTGTCAAGTACATCAAACTCTGGAGGTAATAAGAATCTGGTCCTGAACTCAGGTCTTGCCAGGTCACAGAACAGAAAGGGTATACTAAATTATACTAAGCTAAGAAATCAGCACAGTCCTGTGCACAAGGCTCTAGGAAAAGGTGTCTGTCCTTGATGCACCACGCTATGTTTACTTTGCAGTATGTCTTTGTGTGATGTATGCCGACCAGCAACCCAGCTACAGGGCAGGGCCAGAGATGACAGTGAGAGACATCGCCCTGAAAGAAAAAGGCCTGAAAACGTGTCAGTTAGAAGAGCTGGAGTGAAAGTTTTGACGTGTATTTCTTAAAACTGATCTTATGACATCTTGAGCAGCCGATGATGATCCTGTGTAGCTTTAGACTGTTCATGTAACTTCTGGAGTATTTAGACTTTTACAGTCTGGCACCTCTGGGAAATGAGGTTAGATACTCCCCAGAAGTTCCCCTTGCCCTTCCCCAGGAAGCAGTGGGTTCATCAACTAGTAAGTCTTGCTTTGTCTGCCTCCAGCCTGCTACCCTGCCATTAAATAGCACTTAGTGCTCAAGTCATCCTTCCATTTCCAGTGCGATTACTCATGTGAGTACAACTTTATATAGGAAAGGTGACAGAATTGGCATCTAAATTGCCCATAACCTGGTTGTTACACCAATGAAGTTTATTGTCCTGGATTTGCACACAGCTGTGTTGTTCCAAATTGTGGCATAGTTCAGGCTCCATAGAAAGATTTAAAAATTAAAACTAAAGAAAAATTTGCTCTTCTTTGAGTTCCAACATCCTTCCAGTTACAAAAAAAAACCCAACCCAAAACCAAACCAACACCCCAATCAAATAAAAATCCCCAAACTATAAAAGTAGAAAAGTACTGGAAATTTCAGCTCACTGTTATCTTTCCCTTATTATGTGGGGCTTTTTGCAAAGCAAACCTATTCATAGTACTCTTATGTTTATGAATTTATATGCTAGGCATTCTTGTAATCAATTCTTTTGGTAACAAGAAGTCCAGCTCGTCCTTTTTGTACTTATTCTGTACATTGGCTTATCAATAAATCATTCAAATGATCTTAGTCATCTAATGCAAAATGGAGAAGCAATTCTTTGCTTCCACTGTCAGATCAGTTTCTAAAGTTATCTGTTCACAGGTACATGAATATTTATACAGATGACATTTTCAAGGCTTCTTCAGCCCTAGATTCCTCATGGAGAATAACATTCCAGTTTATTTTAAACATTCCAGTTGTTTTATTCTAATTTAGTATGAAACATTATGGCTGCGTATGAACTAATGCTTACAGAGAAAACTAAAAGTGGGAACGCTCATTTGAGCTGAAGATATTGAGGATTGTTCATTTGGTTTGATACCTAGTCACGAACTCACATGTCAGAACACAAAAACCATAGGCAAGTTATAAACACTGGTGAATTGCAAAGCAGTTTTATGAAGGTGATCTTAGGTGATAGTTGCCATTTAAATGAAACTCTCAAGATTCATGCCAGACTTCTTTAAGCAAAGTCACGTAAGGTATGAATTTTGTGAAGATATTCTTTACAACACTGGACCTGTTGGTGTCTGTAGGTGAGACTTTACCCCATTATTGCATTGCATGTGGAGCAAGATGTAGCGCGCTTTGCGTTCAAGTCCTGTGTCTGAGCATGTTCCTTCTGTATCAGCTCAGGTTCTCATTGGAAAAGGGCCGTAACAAACACAGTGCACTGAGATCTGTCAAAATGTGTCATACTTGATCGGTTGTCTGTAAAATGTGCAGAGGTCCACACATGAATGCCACTTAGGAAGTTACAACATATTCAGAAGTAAGTGATTTTCAAAGGAAACCTTTTCCAAGGGTGCTCCTGGTATGTTTTCCATTCTCTGCAGCATCTTAAAACTTCATGCTCAGGGTCATCTTCAAAAGACGAATTTGTGAGCAAGCATGAAACAGATTTGTCAAGCTGCTGTCTGCAAAGCACTGAACAACATACACAGTGAATGGCGGAGAAACAAAACAGATGGTTGTAGCTTGAGCATTTATTAGATTTCAACTATCAATTTGCTTGAAAGGGCATTATGTTGTTTAAATGAAGTAATATATAATTAATATAAGACTCAGGAACTGTCTAGTTTGATCATATTGGAATATTAGAGATAATATTTTGTTATATTTGTGTGTGTATATAACAGCAAAATGCCTACAAATAATACAGTGGCTGAAATTGATGGCTCGCTCGAGTATCGCGGGGCCTGTTATGTGAACTCCCTGAAAAGGAGCCTTTGTTTCCATAGGCAACAGAGCCGCTGTGGCACTATGGATCAAACACATCTGAATTTACTTTTATGCCACTGAGGTAAACAGTTGCCTGCTGCACTACATAAATACTGAAAGAAAAACTCTCTTGGTAAAAGACCCGACCAGCATGAACCGAGGATAAGTGCAGGCTGTGGAGCTGAACCTAGCTCAGGTGGGTCTGTGCTAAAAGTACCTTGAGAGGGTGCTACACGTGCTGACATTTTTGCTTTTTCTGTCATTTAGTGCTCTTACTTCTGTGTCATCTAGTTCACAGTGTTGAGACTGATAAAAAAAAGTCCTGAGTGGGATCATTTTTCCTTTCCCCATGTCCAGTGAGATTGTGTTTCTGTTGTCTTGTCATAGAGAGGTTGGAGAAAGAACAAATGTTTCTGCTTTTCAGGACTTGAATTGTGGAATGAACTGTGGCCTCACACTAGGCCATCCCAAACTGTGGTGGGCACAGCCAAGCGGAGAGTTTTAGGAGACAAAGTGTACATTTTGCTGGTCTTTCAAAAGTATACCCTTTCATTTTATATAATCATAGAACACTTTGGGTTGGAAGTGACCTTAAACATCATCTAGTTCCAACCCCTCTGCCGTGGGCAGGGACACCTTCCACTAGCCCAGGTTGCTCGAAGCCTCATCCAGCCTGGCCTTGGACACTTCCAGGGATGGGGCATCCACAGCTTCTCTGGGCAACCTGACCCAGTGCCTCCCCACCCTCTCCAGGAAGAATTTCTTCCAGATATCTAATCTAAATCTCCCTGTTTTCAATTTAAACCTATTACCACTTAACCAGGGTGAAGTAAATTCAAGCAACATATTATAAATGAAGGCACATGAATAATGACCTTTAAATAAAAAAAAGAATCAGATGTCTTATGATTGTCGTTGAACAAGAAAAATGAATCGTGAAGATCACAGAGAAATGTTAGCTACTGACAAGTTAGGCTTGAATTTGCTGAGTTTGCTTATTCACCTGATTAAAATCATGTCCTTCCATGCAATCTATGTTTATTTTATTTTGCATTTCCTATTTATCTCACTAAAGGTTTTGTTCTCTAAAAGGTAGGCTTTCAGAGGTGCAAGCCACAGAGGCACTGTACGCTGCAGTGACTTAGCGCAAGCGGAGCCTAATCCCGAGTTAAACACAGAATTTTACAGATGTTGGGGTAAGAAATTTATTGACTTTTGGTGATCATAGCAATGAAACCACTTTTAACCTACAAAATAATCAAAGCCATCAGATTTTGATTAGAGACTTATAAAATATATTAGTTCTCTAGTGCTTGCTTTTTGCAGCCTAATGAAAAGCCAGACCTTGACCTGTACCCAAATGTTTGTGAAAAAAGCCAGCTATAAGAGTTTTCAGAAGCGTGGGAACTCCTGTGAGAAGGCTGCTTCCCTCTTGCAGACGCTGAGTTGTCGAAGAACCAACTCCTGCACCATGTGGATTTGGCACTGGGGCACCACAGATGCCCCATGCTGAAAAAGCAACCACCCTGCCTGCTCGCGATGAGAGTCTCAGCCTGGCCCTTCACGATCATTCCACTGGGCCTCCTTCACAGACTGACTTCCTTCAACAATGGGTGCTGGAAGGTGCCCTTCTGTCTGTGACTTTCTCCGTCATAAGAGGTCAGGTACTGGGATATTTTTATCTCAGCTGCTCTTGTCATAGAAGGACTCCTGGAATTCATAAAAATGTTATGTTGACTTCTGATTAAGGCCACTGAATAATTTAGTAATTGAGAGCAAAACCAAAACTGTCATTTTAAGCAAGAAACGTGTGGTAATTTTTATGTCACAGTGACGAATACAGTGTGGATGGCAATGCGTTATTTGGGTTCTGTGTCCTAGATCTACACCACCTTTTTGGGGTTACCATGTGCTTTTCAAGGTCAGCAGTGCCGCCCAGGTAATGATGAGCCTGAGGTAGGCTTAAATGTGTCCTCAGTGCTCAGGTTAATCTTTCCATTTAGGGTTTTTTTCCATAAATGAATATATAGAAAGACATTGCCTGTGTTACAAACGTAATCGTCGTGTCTTTAAATAGCATGGTAGTCTTTTTTTCTAATAGGAGACTAACCAACCTATGCATTAGAAAAACCAGGACATTCATTACAAAAATCTTACTTCAAGTGCTTTATTTTAGCAAAATGTAAACTCTGGGTACTTCCAGGTTGTCTGGATCTAAAAAGTGTAGAGGGATAAATAAAAATAGGGCAGCCTATCTCCACTACTGTGTTTAATCCAAAATTACATGTTATTCTATCTGACCTAAATAGATGGAAAATAATAAGTTAGTGAGTGGGACAGATTACCAGTGTCTTGACCGTGGAGCTCAGTTTGAGGACTGATGGCCTGAGCCCTGCAGTCCTTATTTGATCTTGTGAGCTCAGCCTGCTACCTTCACTTCCCATTTATTTTAGACAGAAGCTGATTTTCATTAACACGAGGAGCATTTGGCATTATTTTGTAAAGATTTGCAAGGGTCAGTGTTTGCCAAAATAATTTCAGCTGCTAGGAGATCTTGTATTGTTATTATTTACCCTGAAATTCTGTGGTCTTAAACAGAAATCTGACTTGTTCCTTAGGATTTCCTTATTAGAAGGATCCAGGTGTCAGGTATTTCCTTGTGCATGAAACTAAACATAGAAAGGTAAAAGATTATTGTAAAAATATTTTTATCCTGTTTTTAAGAGAAATAATATTTTTGCATTTGTTTGGACCATGTATGACTGTCTGAATAACTAATAACTTCTGACTCCACTGGCCGGTGTCAACCAGATTTGACAGAAGGGCAAAAGTCTCAAAGATAATTGAGTTCTCTGTAGTATTGTAAAAATCAGACCCCATAAGCATTTTGACCAAGGGAAAGAGCAGAAAGAGCTCATGTTTTGTGAGAGAGGTTATGAATTCTCAGAGTAGAGAGAGAGCTCAAATCAGAGCTTAAACCATGAGATACAAATCCACAGGAAACCAAGCTGCATTTATTTCAGGCTTCATTGTTTCACTTTGTTTCTAATGACATTTTATGGGATTTAGAGATCAAAAAAATTTTCGTCTTGTGTATTTTTCATTATTTACACCGTTTATTTAGTTTTCACTGACCAAACTCATTGATGAGAGATTCTATTTTTTTTCCACTTTTTCTCACCATCTAATCAAGCATCAATTTATGGGAGGTGCAAACAGGTGTATTTGCTGATGAATTACTTAATTCTGTTGTTGCATCCTCTAAAAACATTCCACCACTTTATTTTTTTGATACAAAAACTGTATTATAATCTTTCTTTGAAAACTGATTTGAAAAAGCTGCAAACAGGGAGCTGTGGAAGGTGTTCCCCTGACAGACTCTGGGTCTTTACAATAGAGCTGGAGGAATAATTCTGAACTATCATTTGTCTACGAGGGCATCTTGCTTGCTCTAAACATAGAACGGGATTTTAGATCAATGCTGATTCTCTCTACTGACATTGTGTTTAAATTCCCAGACTCGAGCCAGGCAGGTATTTGAACATGCCAAACAAAGCCTTCATCTTTTCAGTCAAATTCCTCCCCTAACAGATGCTGTCTTCGTGCCTTCTTCCCTGCAGGAAAGGGGTCTTCCCATTTCTCAACACCTTTCCTGTGCTGGGAAGGAGAAGACACCTGTGATGAGACATGGGAACCTGTGGTAATGTGACTGCTGACTTCGGAAAATTACCAGGCTCTGCTCTTCTGAAATCTCCTCCACATGTTTGATCCTGTCAAGGAGGTAAGGGGGACTGTGAATTCCTGCTTTTTCCTGTATTTATTCCATCAGGATGAGCTGTGTAACAGTGCGTGGTCTGTCCTCAGAGTAGTGATCTCTCAGTATACTGACATCATTATAGATGGAGATTGTGTTCTCTGGATAGTACTTATAATTGTGCTAAAGAAATAAGCCAGATAAATTATCCTGAAAGGTTATTGTGTAATTCTATATTCCAAGCAGTGTTTTTAAAACATTTTACATTTGGCACAAGCACTTGTTCAAAGTGAGGAGAAACTGAGAGCAAGCAAGCAAAGACTGCAGATTTTTGGAGTAACCTGCATACCTATCATTGAAGTGACTGTCACGTCACATATCTCTGTGATGCATCACTGTCATTTTATAACAGGCCACATCCAAAGCGGCAAGGTGAGTGGCATGCTGTCACTCACTGCACTGTCATGCTGAGTAGGTCCTGTAGTACTGAAACCTCCTCAAGCACTGGATAAACCATTTGTTTGCTCCATGTTTGCACAGTGAATAGTGGAAGAGTAGGGAGAAAACGGTATTAAAGGAAAAAAGAGATAAAAGACTCCCATTTGTCGGTTACTTTCTGTTACCAGTAAATTCTAGTCTAGCAAGCATACATTTTGCACCTTCTTGGTACAATATTCCACCCTTTGTCCTTTGGAGAGAAGCTACTGCCTATTGGAGGTACTCACCAGCTGGGTGTGTTATCGATGTAAGTCAGGGCTCTGATAGATTAGCTCTGGCAGACTCAGATGCAGTGATGGGATGCTAACACTTTACACCTTGCTTCTCAGCTGGAAGTAACTCCCTGAAGAGCAGAGGCAACAGACTGGATGTGTCAAGTAGCTCATAGTCCTGTGGCATAGCTTAAATTGCTGATGGAAGTAGAACTCCAAGCTCTGCACATGCAACCCATTGTATGGTACTGGGATAGAGGGACGTCCACTGGGATAGAGTGGGTGGAGGGACGTTCTAAATCCCTACAGTTAAATGCTTGAGGTAAATGTGGACCTGCTGCTGAATGGGGCCTGGGGTCTGGTGGAAGATCCCCTGTTAAGCCATTAAAAGACTTGATACTTTTTAAAAATGTTTCTGGTCTTAGAGACCCCTTTGAGAGTTTTAACTTTCCAGCCTTTGCCTCCTTGAATGTGGTTGTCTTTTCAGCAGCAATTTGTAACTCACAGCATTCCTTTTCTACTGCAAACGTGAATGTAAGACCCTACATTATTTATTCTTTCTAAAGTGAGGAGGGAGAGTTGTAAACCTCTGAATTACAACCTGCAGTTGCCAAGAGGCAGGAACAACTTAAAGAGCAATTTAATTGTAGATGTTTTCCTCTTTTCTCCTTTAACTCTTTCCTCAGGGAAGGATAAACACAACAACAGGCAGTGGAACAGTAAAGGAGCACTTCTGGCAGTAGAGGCAGACAGGGATAGGGACGATCAGAAGGAACTCTGCAGCTAGGGGTAGAAAAGACAGCCATAGCATAGGAGCATCCTTAGTAAAGCATGTATTTGAAATTAGTATATTGAGTTACTCTGTTCAAGCTTGCTAATGCAATGGGATCTACTGTTAAAAAAGAAAGTGTTGGTTTAGCATTGGGAAGGAGTTAAAGCTGTTGCATCACTGACAGTGGGTGAGCATGTGAGTCCAACAGTGCCCTACGCTCACCCAGTCAGCTCAAGCCAGACAATTTTGTGAAGGAAGCAGATCGGAGGTAAAGGAAAAAAGAAGGCAATGGGAAAAACCTTTGGTGGGTTATTATGTCTATTCGAAGGGCATGGTGTCAGGTCAGCCTGGGATGCCATAGTTACACTCTTACTGGTATTTATGTTTGCTTGAGGATGTCATCATGAAAAGCCAGCTCTCTGGGACCGTACAGTTGCAGACACAGGCCCTTTGACTTGCTTCAGACATATTAATGAAATTACCAGCATGTTTAGAGTCAGTGAAAGGCTTAAAGAGAACGCTGAATTGGTATAAAAAATTCCTATGTGCTTTCTAGCCATTCCCTTGTTTATGACCATAGGAACTTCTCTTTGTAAGGTCACTCACCATCTTTTCCTCAGTGATATGAATGTAACCTGCCTCCGAACAGCACATCTGTACCAGATGTTGTCATCTAAAGAACTCTACACGTGTCATATCCACAGTTAATTACAACCCTGTAATCCTGAACTACACAAGCTGTGAACGATAGTGCCTGACAGCAGTGTGAACCGTTCCTGTTGACTGAAAATATCCTACTTGTTATTTAGAGTACGGAGTGGCTGAAAGGGGCTTAGAGAAGCACTTATTTTACCATTTTCTCTAAGCTTCATTGTAAAAGCAATACACGCCTGCAACCTCTTTACCTGGGTACCCACAACTAGAGAGGGACATCCCTTGAAGCCAAGAGCTTTTGAAAAAGGCATGGGTAATGTTAATGCTATTACCATGGTTGAAAGAGAATTGGGCATGTTCTTCTCTGCTCTTGTGAGGATGCCTTATTCTCTATTAACAGCATGAGCAGTATGTATTGTGAGCTAGGGATGACCCTTTTTTTGTACACGTGTTACATGCTGTATCTCTGAAGTGCACAGGCATTTTTGCATGACACTATCTATCTTTTTGCAACTCCTGAATGTAGCTGAGAGGAGGAAGTTTACAAAGAAGGTGTAGTGTAGGCACTTGCAAAAATATACTTTTAGGTTCTTTGCCTGAAATGGAAGTTCTGCAAATCTGCCTGCACATTAAGTCACTATTAAATGTATCTGTCTCTTTTTTTTTTTTTTTTATAATCTGATTATATTCTGGTCATTATAATCTGTTAAGAAAAATCAGAATGTGTACAAAAGTAATTTAAAAAAAATTATCTTTCTCTTCACTCTTCTCTGTTTCTTTTTGTCTCATTTAATTGGCTGTCTGTTACACTATTCTGTGAATTAAAGAAAGCAGGAAGACAAAAAAGTTGGATTTTTTTTGGGGAAAAAAAATCCCTCTCATTTTGATGACAAGTCAAATATGGCATCATTTGTTTTGTCTGAAATACTCGGCACTGTTAGCCTTGAGCTTCTTCCCTCTAGAGAAGAGAGATTATGTTATAGCCCTAAATGGTGTCAGTCTGAACAAATAAATAAACCTAGTTTGTTCCTGGAAGGTAGGTGGGGTGAATGTATAAGAATAGCAGATTAGGGAGACTTTTCCCTGTGCGGTTGAAATAAACTTCTGGAGCCAATGCAGACACACTGCTGGGGTGACCTGAGCTGTCTTCTCCTTTACTCCTGCAGAAAATCCTCAGGAAACCTCCATGTTTACAGCTTCAGCTTCCGTTTGACCAAAAGCTGGAATTCTGAATATACTTGGCTATAAATCAACTCTGCAGTGCTCAAGGACATGAGTCCTTGTAGCCCTTCAAGTGAAGAAATTCTCTGAGACTTGTCCTTAACCCCTTGTGTCTGATATGATTTTCCACCACCTTTTTCCTATCCTTGCAGGGCTTTCCCACCCCGCTGTCATGTAATTCCACTTGTAGTTGTCTCAATGTGGCTAACAAAACCCTCTGGGGAACATGTGGACAGACCACACTAAATCAAGGCCATGTGAGAATTAGAAATGAGAGACACTGTCATTAACCATTTTAAATAATCCCGTAGTGTTCCACTGCCATTTAGCGAAGACGGTCCCCACACGTAAAGAATTGTGTACCTTCCAATCCCATTACTATGGAAACATGTCATGTTACTTCAACAGACTATTCAGGAAGAAGAAATATGTTTCTTTTGAATCCAAATCTCCATTCACCATTATCTGTAAGCACAAAAATTACTTCAGTTTCTTTGTACTCCTGTGACTTTGAATTTGGTCTTCTGTGCCTGGAATATTCTACTATTTTGTATGCCAGGTCCTCACCCCTTCTGACAGGGTATTTCTTGACACAAACAGGTTGCTGAGTTCATAAGAAGTGCATGATGTGTGTAAACACTTTCTTCCCAAGTCTTTCTGCATTGCTTAGTTCTCCTTCTGCACCCTGGTGCAAGGGAACAGTTTCCTTTGTGTGTGCACAGGGACCCTCCGTGGGCACGTTGTTGCTTACAGAGGTCCGATGGTAGGTGGGACATGCTGCAGCACCAAGGGTGTTGGTGGTGCCAAACAAATTACCTCTGAAGGCCACATTTTGAGTTTCCAAAAATTCTGTCTTTTCTTGATTTAACACTTATTGATTGAGTGGGCTGGTTTATTTAAGGACAGGATGTATTTTGAAACAGCACAATCTTAATCTGAAACAATAATACATATAGATTCTCTTCCTAATAGAAATGCATCAGATTTTTCTGTTCCCTGCTGTGTATGCACAGCTTTCATACTGGGATATAAATAAATGTATTGCGAAGAAGAAGCTCTTTCTGTTGATGGCCAAGAGTATATGCCAGTGCTTGGGAGAGAATATTATTGCCTTCATTTTTTTCCCCAAATGGTATTATACTTCACCTCACTTCCCCCTGTACTCGGTTTATTTATCTTCGACAGCAATTCTCCCTATCCTGAGGGATTATGGTCGCATGGTTTGACTTTCTTTTCATTTTCTTTAATGTCAGTGTTTCATGTCTGTATAAGGAGGAATAAAGCTCTTGAAGACTTTTGCGAGATTAACAGCATTTTAAATACTCAAGGTAACTTTTTAAAAAGAAGGGGGTTTTTTATTAACAAAAATTTGAAACACAAATAGACACTTTTTTCCTGTTTTATTTTCCAAACCCAAAAAATAGCATCAGATTCAAATAGACATTGGAATATAAATCACAAAGCTATTGGGCATGGTACTGTGGCACAGTACAGAGTACACTGTGACAGAGCTCCTATATATAAGAACAGTATATCTAATAAACAGTAAGTGATTCCTAAAAAGTACAGATTTCAGTTTACTTATGGCTTGCTTAGAAAAGTGCTAGTTTTTTGCTGACCAGTAATTTTGTGCTAATAAATAAAACAAGACCCCTTCTCTAAACAATTGTTGATGATTTCCAAATATTATACCGTTAAATTTTGGATAAAACCTTCATAAATACTTTAAATATTTTAACTCTTATGGCTGCTGGCTGTTCTCAGTCTGAATATTACAGGTGAGAGTCAATTCCCTTATTGCCTGTCTCACAGTGAAATAAATAATGCAAATACCCATTGTATTTTGCCAACCTTATTCTGTACCATTAGCTTTAATGAGTAGTCCATTTAGAATAGCCATCTTGTCATGAAATACTTGGAGTTGTCATTCAAAACTTGTTCAGAGAAAATATTTCTTTAAAATAGATGAGTATTATTATTACTGCTTTTTTCAAATAGGGAAACTGAGGCACAGAGGAAGGCAAGAATATCCCTCTGTAAAGCTGCTGACCAGTTATGGGTCCAGCTGAAAACTGCGGGAAACAATGTTTGCTGCCTCTGGGGGAAAAAAAATAAAGCCTAAATGGCTGATTTATGAGGGAATTTATAACAGGCTGGAGTGAAAAAGGAATCCACTGTGATTTAGTCTTCTGTGTGTCCAGCTCCCTGGACATAGATGTTATTAGTAAAGACTAGGGAAGAAGGGAGAGGAGGAGGGGATCTGTTTCGGTTTAGTGCCATGCTCATTTGGGGAGAAGTTTCTTTGTCATTTACTTGCAATTAATCTTTCCCAAAACCCTAAGTTTGAGACAATAATTGTTTTGAGGAGGTGAGCAGCTTGGTCATAGTTTACCGGTTCATGGAACAATTGAGGAAGAAGAACATGTATGTAAACTGAAAATATCTCCATGCAGGCCTCCTTTTTAATTCACAATGTGATAGAATACAGCTTACAGTCCTAGAAAGTACTGTCACTGAGTAGGAAAGTGACCTTTGCTCATAATGTGTACAGCTGGTTTGAGTCAGGGTTCTTTGGGTTGAAGAGAAAGTAGGAAGAGCCACAGCTGGCTTTCAAATTTTAATAGATACTTTGGGTCTTGGTAAAACTTAAATGCTACTCATAGATATTTTCATGGGAATCCCTAAAACCAGTGAGTTAGATGAATAATAATATATGTAAGTTGATGCTCAACTACTACAACTTTGATATTAATTCTAAGTGGTAATGAACATTCCACAGTACACATCTTACAATCTCACCTGACTACTCTCAGGCCATTAAAATTCGCTTACCTTCCAAATTCTTAAGTAAACATAACATCTTAGACTGTTTATTTAGTCTCTATTTTTGAATTATATGGTTCTGCTATCTTTCATTGCAGCTAGACAACAGGCAGGCATTCGTGATGAATCTCTAACACGTATGATACCAAAATTGAGAAGAACACGAGAAGAAAAAAACTCTTCTCTGACTTTGCCAATGAAAAGATCTGAATTAATTGCTTATAAGCAGTCTTTTCATAAGCATCCTCAGTGACACTAAAATTTGAAGCTAAAATTCTGATTAAGGTCACCTAAGGAGTTCAAAGGGAGGGGTTTTGACTAACGGCTGCATCTTAACCTTTCAGGGGTCTATTCACGTATCAGATACTTTAAGATAAGTATGTGCATAAGTGTAAAGGACATGGAGTCCTAAAATAAATGGAGAACCTCTCTTTTGATTTATTTCTTATAGCAACCAGAACCTGATCTTAAAATGAAGAAATATAGCAGGAAATATTTCCCCTCTCTTAACTTCTGCTTTTCTTGGTAAAACATTATTATTTGTGGTGTTTATATAATTATATTCCAGTGTAATTCAAGTATGTAATGACATTTCTCCAATGAAAGCATTTAAATAACTCAGGAAATTGCTTTACTGTTCTGTTTCCTGACTTCAAACCCATTTTGTCATGTTCATTTTATTGTTCAATCTGTCTGAGCTCATCTAGATACATTCTACCCTATACAGAGCACAATAAATTATTTACTAGCTGATCATCTCATATGTGTATATATACAAATACACAGGTTATATTAAACCCGTGCTTACATATATTTATCATTTTCATCCTTTACTCAATTTTAGTTTATATTAAAACAAAAAACTCACATAACACCAGAATGCAACTAGAAAAAAGAAATTGAGGAATCTTACTGAAAAAAAAGTATCAAACAATAATTCTATTGGTTATAGAATAAAAATGAAGAATTTTACTTTTTCTTGTAGTATCAATCAAACCCAAGAAACATACTGTTGTATGGGTGTACATTAAAACCATTTTTGACATGTTCAGCTCATCAGGTCTATCTTGTTTTGTTCAATGAACTGGCAGTTTGGTACAGAGGTGGTATTTTCCAGTAAAGAAGGGGAAAATTTACCAGACTTGCAGGAGAAATGAATCTTCTTTTACCATAAAGACCCTTCTATGAGACAAGTGATAGGTTAATCTGTCTCATTTTTATCCAGACCTTTTTTAATTTAGTGGATAAGATTAAAGTGCAAGCTGAATACCACAGGTGTAGCTTGGGTTTTTAATCTGCTTGACTCGAGTTATTCTAGTTCCTGAATGGGGCTACTAATAATATAGTTCCCGAAATAAAATAGGAAACGTAAGTACTGCAATGCTTTTATTCAGCTTTGAATAAATCAGCGGAGCATAAAATATACTGAAACAGATTAAATTTGATTCCTGCAGGAATCAAAGTTTAAGAAGTTATAGTAGAGATGGAGAGAAACTCAACAGAGGAGATCAAACGCTGTACAGAGGGGACAGTCTCTGCTGCGTTGCAACCGTGCCCAGAGAAACCACAGGGTGGGGGTGGGGGGGCTGCTGCAGCCCCCCTGTGGATTTGACCTGCATAAACAGCTTAGTGACAGCTATGCTTCTGGTTTTAATCGAAAAAATAGAGACCAGTGAGATTATGATGCTTATTTCCATGTTATCCTGCACTGGAAAATATGTCTCCACACTCCAGGGCAAAAATGAAAGGAGAAGTAGCAGTCAAATACCCTGAGATAATTGCTGGGATATAAGAAGTCTCTAATTGGCACAATAGCAAAACTCATAAATGTCTTTTTTTCATAAGGCACTTTAAGTTTTTTATATTTCAAGCCAAATTCTTCAGCCCTTAGGTGAGCAAAACTCCTGCTGCTCGTGCTGAGAGCTCTGCTCAGTTAAAGAGCACAAAAGCTTCACCCTGTGTTACACTGATAATTTTAATATTTCTGCAGTTTTTCAGGTTTCCTGTGGGTTGAGGAGTCACAAATCCCTGTCTGTCCCGCCGAGCTCCTGGGATGGCACCGGAAAGGCAGCAGAGTGAACCCTACCCCACGGCAGTGCTTGCGAGGGCTATGTGCCCCACCTGCGCCCCACCTGGGGCTGGAGATCAGCTGCTTGCAACACTCCAGTGAGGACTGGAGCAAGAGCAGGAAGGTGAGCATAGAACCACAAAACAGTTTAGGCTGGAAAAGACCTTTAAGCGCAAGTCCAACCGTTAACCTAACACTGCCAAGTCCATCAGCATGTTGGTATTAATAATTGCAGGAGGTAATTCAGCAGAGCAGTGGGTTTTGTAAAAGCCTTTTCTTGCCATAAAGGAAGACTGGAGTGTTTATTTCTCTCCCTGGGCTGGCCTGGGAAGCAGCAGGGCTACAAGCATGGAAAGTGCTCTGGGCACATCTGAACTTGTGGGAAGGAGAGCCAGCCCATGCCTTGCACAGCCACTGTGGTATAAGGATGAATGTGTAAGCCCCTGGCCGCATAGGTTCTGCCTGGAGAATGGCTACCTGCCCTCAAAGCTGTGTGTATCCTGAGGTGTTGCTTAAAAGTTTTTCCTACATCTTAAAGTTTATAAAGGGATGTGAACTTTACTGATTGTGTTAGGAAATCTGTTTTCCTTTGTTAGAATAAACACTATTTCTTAGATGTTGGCTCTGCATTTGGCAAAGTAAAGCCATTGGATATGACTGTCACCCTGCTGGTTCTGCTTTGTTTTATGCACTGACACTATCCTAACCAGAGTAGACTGAGTAACTTCAATTTTTAATACGCAACCCGGCAGTCAATGTATGTTTGCATGTGTTAGACAATAGCCGTTCATATACATCTAAATACTGTCAGAACTGAAGTGCAGAAACCTATCCCTTCTTTTACCTATCTCATTTACAGAACTTCTCAAGAAAATTCCACTATAGCCTGTTGTAGTGTTGATGAGCTAAGACACTAACAGAAGCTTGAATGCTTCTCTAATTTGAACTAAAAACTGTAAGTAATTGAGAAACAATCAATGGAAAATACATGTTTAAATAAAAATACCCCTGTGTCTCATGGGAGTCCTAGCTTCATGGGGTACTTGGTTGTGGTGAACAGTAATTACTTACTGTTAAAAAGGTGGTGGATATATTAATCACTTGGTGTGCTATGGCTGAACTATCGTGCTTATTGGATGTTTTGGTAATGATTTTCTTTAAATAAAGCATGCTGCTACTCTGCTTAGCAGTGTAAAAGTGCAAGGTGTGAAATAGGTTTGAATTTTCGATATCTTAATCCTGTTGTTCATATTTAAGAAATATAAATTCTACCAGTACTATATACTTGACAGGTATTTATTATAACAATCTGTAGAACGAATTTCCATATAGATGTGTTCTCACAGACTGCATTGCAAAAAAGAAAAAGGTTAGGGTGAAGAGAAGATGAAGATTAGATCTCGTACAGATGAAACTGCATAAAACCCCCTAATGGAGTCATGTTACCTATTCAAGGTTAACCCTCCACTCCTTAACTGGTCCAGAAGATGTTTGTATATGTTGAATTTCTGTGATCTCTGCTCCTCTGAGGAGTTCCAGCCTAAAAAATGTGAGAAGATACTGAGAAGTCTTGCAGTTTTTGGTTCAGAAACAGAGGAAGCTAATTTCACATTCCTTTTGTGTCTACAAATACAGAACTTGGCTCTTGTGCACGAGGGCCCCTAAGGAGGGAGTTTTCATGGAGGAAGGGAGGCATGCAGAAGATGCACCTGGAAAAAATTGTTTGCACTTACCCATTCTAAGAACATTCCTGAATCAATAGTAAATGTAATCCTAGCTCATCAGCACAAACCATGATGTGTCTGAGACAAACAGTTGAGGGTGGGTCACTGCTAATGGCAAGTTCCACCTGTCTGCAGTGACTTAACTAATGTACAGAACTTTCTGGTTTACTCAACCTACCTGTCAGCTCACCCAGCTGTGCCGGAGTTGCCATTACAAACTTAAAAGTTCCATTCAAAGGCCAACAGCCTTTGGGACACTACCCTCCCAAGCTAAGCAATCTGTTATGGATCTGACCACAGGGGTTTACGGCCAGCTAGCTGCTACCTACAGTATCTAGTTTTCCTTTATGCTCTGAATATCTTGGTCAGGGAAGGTAGAAGGAAGTTAATGTAGTAAGCCATTCTCAAATGAGCTCAGGTGCAGTGGTTGGAGCTGAAGTGGAGGTGGGTGATCAGACTAGATTGGACTCAGCTGGATCTGAACTAACTTCTGCTTTCTGTCTCACCCCTCATTCCCTCTCTTATCCTCTCAGTGTTCAGTACATTCCTAGGCCGTTTAGTGTTTTTCTTGCAGCTATAAGGGCTGTTCAGTTCTACATGTGGCTGGCATGTGTTCGTGTCTATGGGACGAGTTTTTCAATATTGGATGTCTATTTCGGTCATAGAACTACAAAGCTTTGAGAAGATGCAGTAAGCTGTCTTGTTTCTGTTTTCTCTGGATCTGCCTGAAGCTCTCCAGCACGTGTCCTGCCGTCGTCTCGCACAAGGTCAGAAAATCTGGCTGTAGTTTTTTTCCAAGTTTGGTATCCTATGTCATCTTGTAGAGGTCAAGTAGATTATTCAGATGCTTATCAGACACAAGCCTACAGCAAGAAAAATTTTGAATGTATGCTCAAGTATTGTTGCTCTGTGCTAGGTGGAAAAGCTGCGTTCCAAGTCTTGTGTCTGCATTTCTCTGGAACCGGTGAACAAATAGCTTAAATCTAGCACTCCAAGGCACAAGGCTTAGTCGCTAGTCTCCTAACATTCTTTCCTGTATCTCTTGCCTACAAATGAGCATTATTTCTAATGCAGATGCCCCAAATGACTTTACTACTGTGGATGTATAAAGCAGGAATTCTCAACTCCTACAGAAAAACATGTATTATGGAGGTATGATTTCCATTTTTAAGATTAGTTGCGTACTGGCCTCTTTTAATGCACAGACGTCAGGTTTACTGAAGAGATTACTTTTCATTGAAAAAGGTACTGTTTATGTACATACAGAAGAGCACTGAATCAATGAAAGGACATTATTCTCAAAGCTCCTTTTCATAAACACTCTCAAAGATATTCTGTTGACATAAGTGATTGTTAAATATTTAGAATTTAAATGGAGGAGACCAAATAGAATAAGGGATGGAAATAATAAGTAGATGGCTAGTGGAACTTTTAAAATAAAGATCATCTGATTAGTTTATAAAAAAACTCTCGAAATATTTTCAGAAGATAAATTGGGGGATTAGCTACCTGGCTTGCAGTAGAAAACTGTCCCTGGTGGTGCAAATATTAAGTGACATACTGGAGCAAATTTACATATTATTCTAGTGGGGGAGAATGAACATATTTATAGGGGTAACATTAACTGGAAGCATAGGAAAACTGAACGGATCCTTGCTAAATGGGAAAGGGATTTGAAACCCCTGTGATGATCAGCTAGCACCATCATCTGTGAACTGACTTGCATTCCATTTTGTGTGTCCTTTATGGAAGAGATGGTCACTGTGTTCAGTGAAGCTCCTTGTCCCTTCTGGCCCTGTAATCTAGTGCCATCAGCTGCTTCCCTGGTTCTAGAAGTCTGGGGTAGCTCTGGCATCAATCCCGAGGCTGGGATGTAGCTTTTCCAGTCACTTCCATGATCCCTCGTGTAAAAGCATTTCAAGAAGCGCGCGCGTGTGTGTACACAAGACTGTGTGGGCTGTGAGCTCAGGTGGAGTCTGTGTACATAACAAATAATTGCTGGATAGGCCTTGGCAGCTAATCCTTGTCTAAGGATAAGTTACCAGTACTTTCATTGAAGGCACCGGAAGGGGGTATGTCCATATTTTTAAACTACAGAAGTAGCCGTGCATGTAGGTGTGTTGTAGGACAAACACCAAATGTAACTTTAGCATTATAACCAGTTCTTCTGTATGCATTTTGAATCCCCAGATTGGGCTGGCCTGCAGTCGGTACTTGGAATTTGGGATCCTTTAGAAGTATGGGTCATGTTTGGCATTTAATTGCTTGATCTTTGTTTTTCATGACTGGATTTTACTTTACTCAAGGTAGTTCCGCACCTCCAAATTAAGATACTAAACCAGTAGCTTTGGGTGCTGATATTGTACATAGATGAGTTTAAAGGCTTCTTTTTTTCTAGAGTGGGAATGGTGCAGAAGCAATATTTGGAATATTGGTTGTTTAGCTATCTCTGTAACTTATGCCTGTCCAGTTTCTTTGCTGTTTTCAAAGTGTTTTGATCTGTGGATAGTTAATAGTTAATTTATAGAAAAAAAAAAAAAGTGATCACTGTCACTTTCTAAGAGAACAAGATTATCTCCTTTCAATTTACTTGCTCTCATTTTGTGGGATTTTCACTATTGTGTTCTGAACAGCCGAATCCTTCTTTCTAGATGATGAGCATCTTGCAAGAAAACCTAATATAAGAGAACAACATCAAACTGACAGGAAGATGGAATGGGTAATACATACCCTCTTCTTCCTAATGTGCGGTACCTTTATGATACCGTGGCCTGTGGTTGACAATTTTGACCCACATCTTCCTTTTTTGCTAACCCCCATCAACTATTTAATATAGCTTCACGTGTTTGTCATATGAATTAGTAATTAATGCCATCCGATTCCTCATGTTAATATGTTCACTGAAAATGACATAGAAGGAAGAGCACTTAGATCTACTGAGAATTAATTAGCATGTAATTTTCAGTATATCATCAAGTGTTAATTAGCAGTTAAACTGTCTTCTGGTGCATGACCTGCTGATTTAAATACAGTGTACTGTTACAGTGGCCCTGGGAGAAAATGTCTTGAAAGGGTGTTCTCTTGAAAATGAAACTTTCTAGATTTTTTCTGTGCATTGTACCTTGGCATCAGATGGTTCCCAGCCCTTTCCAAAACACAAAGGCCCCTTTACTGAAGTTGATAAGCAAGCAGCACTTCTGATATTACTCGGAAAAGGAAATGATAGACTTAAGCTGGCAGGTGGAGGTGGGGTAACTCCATTGCTGTGAGAGGGTCACATCTTCCCTGATGGATGTCTATGACTGGCTTCAGTGAGGCTTTGCTATCTATTTTTTTTTAAACACCTACAGTTCTACCTCAAGGAACTGTAATATTGGCTAGCTGAGCCATTTAGGAAGTCGTCTTTTGGAGTTTCTCTTCACATAGGTGTAGCGTACGTGGTTCTATTTCTTGTGAAAATAAATGAGTACCATGTTATATTTTAAATACTTAGCTTAATAGTTCTGCTGATGTTTGGTAATTCCTCCTTTTTTTGAGTTGTGATCCTTTAAATTTTTATTTCATCAGTATAAAATTATCTAAAGCTCTGTTTTACTGAACACTTCCATCATCTTGAATACTTCTATTATACGGCTTTTGAGGTCTTATTTTTCTATGCAATTCAATTCCCTTGGCCTCAGAAGAGCATTCGCTCCTGATATCCTCTGCTTTATATATACAGGCTTTACCCTTGTGTGTCATCAAAACTGTTGCTGTGAAGTGGTGAGTTTTAGAACTATGAAATTGATCTCTTCCTCAGTGATAGAAAACAACTGACCCTGGCTCTTAAACTAGTGGGTGATTGATTGGGAGACAAAACCGAGTGAGAAGTAAGCTCCCTGTGCTTCTGGCTTTTTTCATTTTTTCATAATTCCATAGTGAAGTAATGCGGTGGAAGTTGCTATTAGACTGAAAATAGTCTCTTGAACACAAGAGATGACTTATCCAGAAAATGTCCAGCTTATGAGTTTCTGAAATGAGAAGTCTCCTAATAACCCAAAGAGCAATCCCCTCAGTTGGCACCAGAACCGCGCAGATTCTCTTAGCAGAAGTTCTCGCTGTGCAGTACATGACAGACACACGATACATGTTTTAAGAGACTGTTTCAAACACTTATAACAAAATTTCTATGGAACCCAAGGATGGACTGTAGATCTGTTTGTTGCCATTATGAAATGTTTTTGCAAGCCAGTTATAATTGACTATAGTGTCTGATTAGGTGGTTAATGACTTAGTGAACTCTTCAGATCAAAATTTCTTCTTCTTTGCATGTTTTCGTATTCTCCGAGAGCTGACTTCAGTTTGTTCAATGTATTCAATTATACAATTTTCCTAAAAGACTGCCAGTATGGATTGATCAAGAATTTAGTGCTGATAGCTAAACATTGCCTGTATTTGCTCTCTGTGGAGAGTGTTGAAACTGCATTTGTTGGAATTTCTTTTTGGCTAAGGATGTATCCAACCCAAACTCCTGCTTCTGTGTTACAAAAATACTGTGTCCTCAAACAGGCTAGTTTAAGCTCTTAGCAGTAACTTTAAGTACTGTTGTTTTCCTAAACTGTGATGTCTTGAATCACTCCCCTCCCCCTGCCAAGTCATCTTAAATTGCATTCAAAGTAGGACTGGTCTTTGAAATTAAGCTCAGACTATGGGAAATATTTGCAAAGCTTTGTGCAGTTTAGTTCTGAAACTGCCTCACATGTTGCATTTCTGGACTGGCTGCTGCTGAAGTTCCTTTAGCTGATATTGATTGAGCAGGGAAGAGGCAACAAAAGCTGATTATCTGTGGCTTACCTCAGTGTGGATCTGTGAGAGCTGCTTGAAATGAATTAGTCAGACAGTGTTGTGGAGTTATGGGGTTTTTGGTTGGTTTTTTTCCCTCTGGCAGAATTTGGGATATTGGTGTTTGCAGACATGGCACAGGAACAGAATATCTTCATTTGCATTGTGATTATTAAACTTAGCAAGCTTAGGGTACTTCAGAGTTTTGCATTCTAAATTCTTTATTTGATGACTGGATGATAAATTCTTAGTCCTACCACACAACCTTTAAAATACTTATAAATTTCTATATGTTCCAGACAAGGCAGGATGTATGTGATCAAAATGTGCGAGACCATTCTTACCCTGGTAGGTCTCTTGCGATCTTTTTAATATGAATTCATGAAAAATGTAGTTTAACAAAATATGATAACAGGGTTCACATGTACTTTTTGAACATGGGGAAAGTATACAATAGGGAAATCAAATTAGCATTGGGTTAGAATGATTTGCACATGGATCAGGGAAAATGATTTACAGGAGGTCAAGGAAATCAGGCTGCTGTGATTTGTATATGGGTTCGGAAAAGATGAGGGACACCCTGCCATTGAGTCGTGAAGTTCAGAGTGAACTCCCATGCTTTCTAACCTCACTGTCAGAGAGGAGTCTAGGTGTGGCTGGATCCACTCCTAGTCCCAGACTTGATCAATGGCTTATTGATCCCAAAGGATTATTCCCCAAAGGAATTGGGTGCAGGGATATCAGTATGGTCATTTAACATATGAGTGTTTCTTGTGTCACTTTGGAATAGCAGCAATTTGAGGTGAAATCGCAACAACTTAAAGTTCACTAACACTATTAAGATGAATCACGATATTAGATTATGGAATTTCATAGCAGAGCATCATCAGTGAATTAACACAACTTAAAGACTTAAAGTTCTTAAAGTCACATTACATACACATACAGATATAGTGATAGATGTATATACAAAGGTTAAAATTTCCCCTTGAGTTCAGTGAAATATTCACGTTAAGCAACTTTAGCAATGCAAGAGTGCTTGGTATGGTCATGGGATGCTTAACTGCCAAACTTGCTACAGAAAGGCCAAGGCTTGATGGAAATTTCTAAGGTTGCAGAGTGGTCTGGGACCTAGGAGGGGGGAAATGCACCACCATAGTCTCTTTAAAAATCAAAAGCAGGGGTGTCTATTTGTATATCAGTACATGTAAATGCGAAGTGATCTAGCCCAACTATATTTTATGTACAGTGAAGAAACACAGATATTAAAAATGTTCAAATATGTTCAAATAACCTGGGATACTCCTTCCTTAGCACAGAGGAAGCTCTCATTGCCAGACCCTAATGGATTTGTTGAAATATATCCTGATTACAAACCCCCTCTAAAAAAGCTTGGCCCAAATCTTACTAAGATGGTTCTTCCATTGTGTTTTCAACAGTTTTTTTTCTCTGCAAAAATTTCTTGTAACCACTTCTATCCTACAAACTAACCAATCACGCTTTGCCTGGCATTCAGTGCCTATTACGAACCCTCTGATTGCAAAATCTTGAGTTCCTGCTGTCAGCAAATGTTTCAGTTCTCAGTTTCTAGGTCACATTAAAATACTATGATAGTAGTTTCTATTCATCTTTCCTTGTTCAACTGTCTCATCTTATGGGTTCCTGGCACTGGCTTTCACACTGAAAAGTGTTACTGCTTGTATGAGTAAGCAGCACACATACAGATTTTGCAGAAACCTGGAAGCATGTAAGCCATAATTTGCTGAATGATGAAAAGAGAACCTAGAGTTGGTCCAACATACTTTGTTTGTCACCAAAGGCTGAAGTGTTGAGAGCAAGAAAGAGGAATGTTGCAAAGAAGTCTTCTTTGACTGCCTAATGATCTAGAAATGTAGTGCTTGCTCAAATGGAAGCTATGGGTTTATAAGTTTTGTGTCAAAAAGAGGCGTGATGAATCCTCTTGGTCTAAATAGGAATGCATTAAGTTGTTTGATCAGATTTAGCTGCAGTAATTGTACATCTTATGAAATATTTCTGGGTAGTTGTAGACATCTAGTTAGGAACTGAACGATAACTTTCAGAAAGAATTGAAATTTGTGCATTGCATACGGGCTCACAGTCAAGGTCACAGCAAATGGTCATGTAACACTCCTATGAAATTACAGCTGGGATGTTTGGACCATTGTCTAGTCTAATAATCCTAAAATATGATTAATTAGTGGATATAATTCTGTTATGCTGCTATAAAAGTAATTTATGATACTGTAGAAAGATGAGGCAAATTCTAGGGAACATATGCAAATAAAAAGGATATTTTATTGTTGTGTGATAAAACCTGTCATTATTAGCTTAACTGGATGATAAGATCTAGGCTTTTGGGAAACATGTTTACATACATACTCTACTAGTAAGAACACTCCCTGGGACACAGAGTGCTGTTGCAAACCTTTAGCAGTCTGGAAGAAGGCAGGAGCAGAGCTGCCTCTTGAAGCTCTCTCCAAGAGTAAAGCAAGGTACCTGGGACAAACTGTGCTGAAGAGTTTGCAGGGTAGGACGGTGACAAGCCCTGCCAGGGACTTGTGGTCTGGATGGTCCTTTTATCAGCCAAGTGCTGCTATTCATAGCCAGGTGAGCCCTGCTGTAATGAGTTTGCCTCCAAAACCAGGTCTGTTGTTCTGGAGTGCATGCTTCAACAATGTGCATTCTGCAAATTGCTGATGTGTTTACTTTCTCTTCTGTAACAGAGAATATTACCTCAGCATCTGATAAGTGTAGAACTACTAACCTTGACTTGAAGTCTGCACCTTTAAATTTGTTTGCAGCATTTCTGGTTTAAATGAGAATTGGTGTGAGAAACTACGTCTACAATGCAGAAGACGCTTCTATTTCTGGTCTCTTGCCCAAAGACTTCTGCTCTGTTGAAAACAGGTCACATTTCATCCTAAAGCAATTGAAAGGACAGTTACAAACTCCATAAAAAGTTTATAACAACTCTGCTGACAGATGCTCAGAGAAGGAGTACTGGAGGCCAGCAATGGAACATTACAAGGACATGGAATTCATTAAGGCCCTCATTGTACAAATCTTGATCAGGTACCAAACTCTCTCACTGGTGCTAGCAAGTACTTTAAATAACAAGTAGTCCGAGTGCAATCCAGAGTAAGACATTAAAATAATGAGGGAAAAGTAAGGTCTCTATTTGCCTGTTACAAAGTTCTCACCCATTCTTATGCCAGTATTATACTTCAGGAATGCCTTATATTCAATTATACAACACAGTCCTGGTTTCCTTTAGCTGCCCTGATATCTGCAGTTTATTTTTCAAATAAACTTGACTTACTGCCAGCAGATTTTGGAAGTCCTTTGATGTCTGAGGCTGGGTACTGTGACGGAAAAAGAGAAATTAAATAGGCGTAGGAGCACTAGGGTTATTGCCCACACTCAGGGAGATGTCTGTATTAAGGAGCCAGTGAGAAAGTGGGTGCTGTGTTTCACTCCCCAGGAAATCCCTGGCCACACATAAGTTTCTAGGGGCCAATTTGAGCTTCCACAGTTTAAATGGTGATATGACAATGGCTGAATGTAGTAAAGTGGAAGAAGCTTGTTTTCCAGAAAGCCTTAAGATCAGGTTAGAAGAAATTAAATAATACAGTGGTGAAAGCTTGTTCTTTTGTGGTAAGTCCCAGTCTCTTAGGAGACTGACTGTTTGACAGTATTAATCCCTGACTGTCTAAAATGAGATGGGCTGGCTGTGGTTCATAGATCACTGGTAGTCCATGGTGGTCCATCTGTTATAAGGCAGATTAGAGAAGAATCCATTAATCTTCAGGCAACTGTGTTTTGCTAGTTCTTTTAAGGACTTGCAGAACCTTCAGAAACCCTTTCATCTTGATGATTCAAATAAAGATATCAAATGTTTGGCTGTCCTGCACTGTAGTGTCTTTATTTTCCGGTACCTTTTTGAGGGAAATGTGACCTTTACTGTTCTGAAATGGAGAGAGGGGAAACAAGACTGCAAAGGCCAGCCGTGAATTTCAAAATGACCTTCCAAGTTTGGAGTAGATTCTAAGAAAGAGGGAGATATGGGACTCCTAAACTTCTGTAGTCAGGGAGAAGCAAGTATTAAAATTTGACAGATATAACCAAGCATAGTAGAATACATTACATAGTTTCTCCTTAGAACTGTCTGACTTTGATTCATAACACAGTAGGATGGTGACATTGGGGAACATGCTGGCTTGCGGGTGGGAGTCGGAGAGCACCACTGGCCAGGAAAGTAGGTCTGCTTTAAGAAGTGGCCTGAATATGAAGTTGTCAAAGATCTTCCTTTAAATACTGTGATTTCGCTGGGGCATTAATGCTGATAAGCAAGGAGGTCAGTAAATTACTAGTTTCCAGTTTTATTGTTTAAGCATGTAACCCAAATGGGAGAAATGTTGCCTGCTTCTCCTTACTCAGCACTGAAATTCAAATCCAGAACTTTGCTCTTGACTTCTCTGCTCGGGACTCAGATATTTCTCCCATGACTTTCATAATGCTTTCTTCAGGCTTGGGGAATCTTAAATAAAAGAATAGAGGATTTCATATGGATATTTTTCTAAGCTCTTGCAGTTATAATTAAGTGGTATAGCAAAAATCTGTTAAAATTTAAATAGTAGGAAAGAAAAATGGGGCAGGAAGCAGTGAGGGAAAAGGAAAAGAGGGGAGGGGGAAAGAGGAGATAATAGATGAAAAGGTCTTTGTGGCAAGGAAGGATTGCTGGTATATACTTGTGCAGAACAGCACACCAGTGAGTCTAATTAATGTCTGTAATTTGCTACTTAATACTAAAGGTTTGTAATAAAGCTGTTAGGAACAAAGAGACAGTGAGAGGAAGAATGCAATGATGGAAGGGAAATTCAGGAAATGAAATGTGAATATATCCCCTGAGACAGTCTAAATCCTGCTGAAGACCCTAAAACCTTCTTGGGAGCAGAGGCTGCAAATGCAAGCTATGGCTGTATGATGACTGGCTGTTAACCTGGGGTACTCCAGTGTTAGGGTGGGGAATGGCAGAACATCTGTGCATGTTCTTGTGAGGTTTGTCCCACGGCAGTCTTGTCATGGATTTATTATACGCTTATTGAAGTTGTGGGAGCTGGTAATAGTCTTCAAAGAGAACATGTTTGGTTTTTGCTGAGAAAGAAAGTAATGCGGAGCCCTGTTTCTCTGACTGTGTGAAGATTCAAGACTGAAAAACAATAGGAAGTACCTGAGATGCACCAGCTGAGCATTGTATTTATGCAAAATTGCTGGGAAAAATAGGAATTTCTCAGTTTTTGTGCACTAGAAGATTTAGATTTTAGTTACAATCAATAATATAACAAATTATTTTTCTAGGCATTGTTTTACAGATTTATTTTTACCTAGTTGTTACGATGTCATCGGATTCATTGTTGTGAGCTTATCTAGCTACATTGTGCTACATTATTCAGTCTGATCTGTCTGAATATGGTAGAGCTGACATATAACCCTTGTAAACCAAGGACTTCAGGGCATTTATCTAGTAGACATCATGTCATATACATGCTGGGAGGGGATAACAAACTCCAGAAATGGGGTTTGTTCGTGCAATAACATTTAACCTCCTCTTTTAAAAGCAAGAGTGATATCTGCTCAGACTTTGTGATGGTGGAGGTGTACACTAGTAACCTCCAGACTGAACTCTGAAGCTTTTATGTCGCTCCTCTTCCTCCATATATATACCTTGGAGAAAGAGCTACTGCTTTGGCCATAGAGATGAGTAGTACGGCACCTCACCTTGGGGTTTGGACACGTTCCATACGCTAAACTGGAGCGTGCCTGTTAACTTCTTGCCTAAAGGCAGTCAGTGATTTGCAGAAGTTAAGGTAACTATGACCTTTTCAGTCTCATTCACAGGGAAAGACTTAGAATTGTGCCCTATCTGATTCAAATGCAACATGTACTGCTGGTGTTAGAGTGTTTTTTTTCTTTGACAGGACCTATGGGTAAAAGTATGTGAGAATTTGTTGTGCTCCATAGTGTGCCTTTGGAAATTGAGCCAGTAATATTCTGGTTAGCAGTTTTACATAATCTCATTGACTTCAGTGGCTTTATCCTTTTCTTACACTATAAATGAAAAAGACTCAGTCCATTAACATTTAAATTGGAGATAGAGATTCCTGGTGTAAACCATTTGTAATGACATTAATAGCGGGCACAGCTCATTAGTGTGAGCTCATATTAGCAACATCTTAATAATCATGACAGAGGTTTTTTTTTCCAAGTTATGGGAATTTCACTGTAGCATATAATTAAATGTGTATGGAATTTTTATTGGTTATAATTAAGATGCACGATCTTTGTTTATTATAGCATTAGAAAGTACTATAATAGCTCTGAAAAGCACTGCTTGTCATGTGGTATTGCTTAATTATGGAAAAATACCATAACACTTCAGGTTGGGCTGATTAAAGCAATTAGCACAAAATTATAATCGAATGTTATTAAAGTACATAAAAATATTTATAAGCCTCCTCATGACTATGGGAATTGGACATTAAATGTTGCTCTTCTTAAGGAGATGATGCAATTTATATTCTTTCTGTTACTATGTAGGAGAAGAAAATATGACTCTCTTTACTTATTGGGCAATGTTACCAGGAACTTGTGTTTGCATGTACTTAAAAATATTTTCATGCTCTTTTAGAATCTGAAGTTATGTATGTTGGTCTTATCCACAAAAGCTTTCCTGTTTGCATTTCTCCAGCCAATAGTATATGCTGTAGAAATGGGATCCTTCTTGTTACCGGCTAGGTTCATGTTCACGTACCCAGACTGTAAGATTTTTTTTTTCTGTCTCTTTGTGTCTACTTGGGAAACTCTGAGCATCACGGAAATTCACTCTTGGGCACAACAATGATGCTGATATTAATATTTTTTCCTTTTTATGTGGGCAAATATCAAATTCCTATTTGCCTCTTCTCGTTATGATGGTTTGGCAAGCAGGGATACCTGACATACTGAGCAGGGACATCATCTCAGTTGTAGTAAAAAGATGTTTTTTCAGTCTCAAAATGGTTCCCACCACTGTACATTAGGCATTGAAATCTTTCAGTCTGTTTGCTTGTTTTTTTTTCTAAAAGAAAGTGAGGCAGCTCAGAGGAACTGCTGAAATAACCTGTTTGCTGGTCTACCTGCTTCTCTCCTGCCCACTGACCACTCATCCAAACTTGTACAGCTTTATTTGCTTTGCAGCTTCAGCAGTAAGAGCCCAGGGACTGTGCACTAGACACTCCTCTCCTTTACACACAGGCGAGTTGTTTAAATTAATGTGCTATAAGGACTTACCAGATCTTAGGAGACAGAAGTACAAATCAGCTGAGACAAATGATGTTCAGCCAGCTAATTGCCTAGATTAGCTTTTTGATTCTTATGTTTAATGGCAAATCTGTTGTCACCAAAGATGCAAAAACTTATCCCCCTCTGCCTGTCTCAGATGTTTGGGTTTTGGTGATGAATAGAATAACTAGTGATATCAGAATGAGAACAGAATGCGGTGACCTCTGGTATTTCGTGGTTTCGGCAGCTCTGTCTCACTGGGAATGCTTTGAATTTCTCAGTCAACTTAGCAACATACTCTTTGATACACTAGTCATTATCAAGCTAATAGGGAGGCACATGGAGGACTTCAAAATGGATTCAAGTGTGAAACCCATAGGCCATGCACATAATGAGGCCATTGCTAGGCTGTGCCGTGTGGTAGGGCTGAACTATAGAGGAACTGGAAATTGGATCTGGCTTGAGTCAGATGAGCCCGAGTTGCCTGAGACATTGAGAATCTCGGGCAAACAGTCTGGGGTTTCTTACTGACTAAAGTTATCTGTGTATAAGTGATCTTGTAAAAGCTGCTTTGGGGGAAGGGGAAATAACTCTTATTGTGAGTAAAACAGCAACAAGCCCCGCCCCCCCCCTCCCCCCATGTGTGTATTTCCCCTGTTTTTCTCCTCTGAGGTTCTGACTGCTCATGTGGTGTCTTCTCTCCCTTATCTGTCTGTGGATTTTGGGTTTCCCTTTAAATCTAAATTGTCACAAGGCTTGTCACAGCAAATAATGTGGCGATATGGATCTGTCTAATAATGCCAACCGGGTTTCATTTTGCAAATACCCTGAATGTTCTCAGAACTTGCTGTGGTTGTCAAACAAGGCTATTCAGAATTAATTTTTCACCTTCTCCAAGTCTGTTCATGCAACTGGAACTAGGAAAGTCATAAAATGATGCCCACCATGTTGTTTTGAAAAGATGGATGTTCTCGTGGCTAAGACTGGTGGGGGGAGAACAGGGTGAGGGAATAAAGACTTGGTTCTTATCTTTGTGAAATACTTCCCATGCCTTACAGCATGTCACTTAGTCTCTGTGTATCTCTGTGGGGATCTTGTAACTATGTGTACCTGTAGGGATAATAGCCCTTCTTCTCTCCTCTCCTCCATCCCATTGTTTTGGTTTGTAAACTCTTACTTAGTAAAAGACTGGTTTTGACAGTGTGTGTGTGTAATGAGATGATGTCTGTATCTCTTCATGCAAGCTGTGCCATAAATATTTTTGAGAATCATCTGTCAAAATATCTTAAGGGATTTTTATTTTTGGGGGGAGGGTACCAGGGCAGGCAGCTGATTCCTTCGGGTGGTGTTTGCAGTACCACAGTTAGAAATTTGGCTCACTTTGTTTATTTTACCTTAAAAGACTGTCTCTGATGTGGGTTATTGTATTCTGGAGATGTTAGCTTTTTTCAGTAACGAAGGCAGCCATACTAATTAGAGCACATTTGAAGATTGCGTGTCTTATTTTATTTGTAGACCCCTGAAAGCTGGTTTGACAAGTGTTTTTTACATCTGGGTTTTTGAGGAGAGTTTGTCCAAATCTGTCAGAGGTTGCAGGTCTAACACTTACCAAATTAATTCAATGTCACTTTTTTTGCTCTAGACAAAATAAAAGATTTTGAGCAAAATTTTCCCAATGAAAATGTAGTATTACTTTCACTCAGAAATGTCCTTATTTCCAGTATGAATCACATTGTTTTAGCATTTTGTGAAATAACAGTTCTCAGTTTTCGCAAATATTTAACTTTTCTAAGTAAAATGGTGAAAATTCAGCGCAATTTTTAGGTTTCTGTGAAAGTTTCTTATTGTTTATAAGTAGGGTGATTTTTGTTTGTTTTGTTGTCTTATTTGTTAGCTCTGACTTATTGAGGATGTTTCCCCCTTATGTTTTTTTAATTTTTTTTTTATCAATAACTTAAATCTTAAGTGATGACACAAGAATTTCTGATAGGACGTTCGTTCATCCTGTCGGTTGTTGATAGGGCTTGCTGTGAGTGTAATTTCTGGGGTAGGTCATAATCTAAGATCTGAACGGCTGACCGTGAAGGCTGGAGTAAACAGGCTTGACTAGCTTGTACTTGTCAGGGATTTGATGCTATTATTTTGTCTATGAGGAAAAAATATTAATTTTGGCTCTGAATTACCCAAAAGGGAAATATTTTGCATTTATTTTAGTGATAAATCACAGTGTGTTGTTCATTCTATTTAAGCTTGATACATCTAAAATTCAATTTCTTGAATCCTATTGTCCTACACTAATATAATGGGATGCCTACTAATTGCTCTGAAGCATCTTATTTAAAGACAAATAACCTTTGTACTGAAAACAAAATCTAAATAATTTAATTGGATGCTGGCATGCTAAGAGCAGTACTGTATATAAATGACACTATCATCAGTTTTGCTAGGAGGGCTGCAAGGACTATTATTAGCAGGGACTTTGTATTGAAAGAGACGCTTCTCATGAATAATGTAAAATAGCAAAATAAGATGCATCCTAACAAAACAAACATATTTTAATCTTGTATTTCATTTGTGAGTGGTGTGTATTTGTCACTTCTATCCACGCAATAAAAATCCTCAAAGACTATCATCTGCCCCAATTTTTCTGTTCTGGTTCCTATTCATGATTCTCAGTGTTTCTAGCTCCTTGTGCCATCTTCTTGAAAGTCTTCTCATCTCTTATAGTGCATTTGCCTCCCACTTCTTCCCTGCAAGGTGTTAATCTTTTTCCTGTGCTTCTACTTCACATGAGTTGTTTGTGAATTTTCACTTTGCTTGATTTCTTAAAATGCTTTTAAAAAACCCCGTATCTTTACGTAGCATGGTACGCTGAAATTGTTAATGCTTTTTTTTTTTTTTTTTTTTTTTTTTGTCAAAATGCCTTGTAAAAAGCAGAAAAAACCCCAATAAAACTCTTTAAGTGGCTATGGTTATGGAAAATTATGTAAACCAGACTTCTATAACGTGCCTGAATACATGAGCAGCTGCTGCAGAATTTTGGGTACTACGGCCAAATCCTCACTGTCCACAAAGAATGTATTTTAAGTAATGTTCAGGATGATTCAAATTTAAGGAGTACAGAAAAAATGACTTTTAGTGAGGGTGGGAAAGAGTCTTCTCAATCTGCATGCTTTCTACCAGTCTGATTCTTATTGCATTGTGAATGCAGACTCATGTCCTTGAAACCAGTAATCTGGGCCTTTTCTGGTAAACCTCATCTGGTCCAAAACAAGAGTTAGCAGTAGTTGCAGAATACAGGATCCAATTCCTGCAGTCATTGAATGCAGCTGGACTTGCATCAGGCTTCCCTCCAGTGCAGTTACAGGTTTTGGGAATGAATACAGGGAGGTGTCGATTCTCTGTGGACTTGTAGCTGAGTATCAGGGCTTCAGACTCTGAGCACACTTCTGAGCAGCTGGAATAGCTGGAGATCAGGGTTGGATGCACAGAGGTAGGGAGGGAAAAGAAAAGGCTGGAGGAATGGAGATAGGGAACTGAGCCTGTTCCTCTCTGTCTTTAAAACAGCGGCTCCTGGACTTTCTTGCTGTGGACTGATGTCAATCTAGCACATCCCTATTGGTTGCCTACCAAAATAACAGGTTTTGACTTTGAATTCTTTGCTTTGCTTACTGTGTTGTGCTTTTAAAAACCCAACACACACCCCAGTACAGCATTTGTATCGTGCAAGAGGAAATAAGTTCTGGTGTTTGCCTTTCAGTGTAAGGGAGGAGGAGCCAGGCTTGGTGGAGTGTTGATGCCCATGGTAACGACAGACCTGCTGGGCTCTGTTCTGGAACTGACATCTGCGGTGTGGGGTTTTAGTTGTTTACAGACAGCACTTACATGAGGTCAGATACTTCTGTTACCACAAGTTTTGTTACTGCTTCCAGTTGTGCTCAGCTTGGAAGTGGTGTGAGCTGCAGGGATGGCGGTCTGGGGCCTGTAGGAGAGCAAGGCCCTGGCTGCCTGGCGCCACACCTGCCTTGGGCACCATGTGAAAACCTAGTGAGAGCACAGAGAATTATTTTTTTTCCCCCTCTATTTAACTCCCATGGTGCCCTTGGGAGTCCAATGAATTATGTATTACTGCTTGATTTCTCTCACATGCTGATCCGCATTAACTCAGGTGCTTTCACAGGAGCCGGCCGTTCCTTGTCAGGCCTGTGCCCGCAGGGACCATGCTGGCCAGGCACTGCTCCGGCTGGGGTGCAGATTCTGGCCCGGGTCAGTGGCTCCCAAACCCTCAGCTCTCGTGAAGGATGTGACTTCCTGTGCTGACTGGAAAGTGGTTGTCCTTCCTTGCAGGTGTGTTTAGCATACAGCTATATCCTCTGCTTATAGGTGGCTGTGTTTCTATACAGCCAGTCGCCTGCTTAGGAAATGGAAATATTTTAGATACAAGGCTTTAGAATGTTTTAGGTTGTTGCTCACCAAAGGTATGTGCTGTATTCTTCCAGCACTTTTGCCAAATGCATATGTGATTTATTTTTCCTATAAAGTAGAATATTTTCCCTAAGGAGTTAACTAATATCTGAAGTGTCCCGAGGTTAAGATTTGAGAAGTCTTCAATATATGTCCCTGATTTTCCTACTCTATTGCTTATTTGTTTAGTCTGATGGGAATAAGCTTTTTCTACTGCACTTGAAGAAAAGAAGATTTTTGTGCTCCTGGGAGGTGAAGGCAGTTTTCATTGGCATTTTAGTGAAATATTAAAGGCAAAGCAGATTTAGAGGGACACGCTGCAAAGGCTGTCGTGGTGATCAGAGAAGCACTGGTGAGGAAAGGGACAGCTAAATGTGTAGGTGGAGAGTCGGTCCATTTGTGCAAAGGTATGAGTAACCGAGGTTATGAATTAGTTGCAGATGGGAGCTGGCAAGCAAGAAAAGTGGAACAAAATTATATTGACATCCCTGTGTTGTCTAAAGACCACTACAAGACCATTAGTATTGCTGCGTAGCCAGCTGGGAGGCCGTGTCAGGGTGAGATTTTACTTAGGCAACTGGTATTGATTTTTGGTCTGCTGCCAGGATGTAGGAAGGAAAAGATTTTTGTGTTTTCTTTCTTTTTTTTTTTTTTTTTCCCCTGTGTCCATATTTATGGCTACAAAGCAATGCGCTTGGAGCTGGAATGTAGGGTTCAGAGTGACTGTGTGCTGTGATGATTCTGTCTTTATTGGGGGAGCAAAATGATTCCTTTGATTTGCCCTTAATGCTGCCTGTCTCATCTTGGCTCATCTCCCCTCTTGTCTTTCCTGTAAGGTTGTTCTGAAAGGCAAAATTAAGGATCCAACACATGTGGTGATGGCTTGAAGCATGGAAAACTCTTTAATCTCTGAGTGAATTTTAAGTGACCTGTTACTGTCTCTAGTTGCCCAAACTGACAGCCCCGTGCTTGCACTGAGAGAAGCATCCACGGCTGTGTGGGCTGTAGTTCTGCTGCAAGGTTGCTTGGGGTGCTGGTGGGATCCAGGGACAAACCTCATGGCAGTGCAGGGAGAAGCTCTAAGGATTTGAGCTTCTGATTTCTGGCCAAACGCTGAGCTGGATGCTGCCAAGTAAAGTTGTTAGTAGAGCTTTTGTGCTTTCCATTATACAGAAAATGGATTAGGGGCTAAAACCAGCCCATGAAGCAGCATGTTCTTGGGTCTCACTTCTATTGCCCTTCTAGGTTGCTACTTTCTTAGTACTCAGCTGCTTCTCCTCTTCCTCCTCCTGCAACAAAGATGTGCCAGTAGTAGTTTCTCTTGTGTATTTATGAGTGCCCAATTTAAACCCATTGCAAATGTGCTATTTCCCTACTTTCTCAGAGGAAGCCTGGCAAACAGAAATTTCTGGCAAGAGAAAAACTTTTGTGAAAAATCATGATCTACAGTCTGCTTGTAACAGATGTACGGAGACTGACCTGGTCTTAAATCAGATGGGGTCCTTCCTCTGGACTTAAGCTAGCACCTTATTGTTATTAATATACTCCTTTAGCAGAGAAAATAATTCTGATAGAAATATCCTTTTCTTCATTGCATCGTGTGTCTAATAAGGCAACCTCAGCTAAGTGTTTTTCTTTAAAATTTAAATACCCGTGCACAGAAATGAGCCTGCTGAATTCTCAGAGGAGCAAGTGCTGAACCAGAGGAGTGCTGTTCAACTGCAATAGGTCAGTTAACTACCCCATGCTCATTCATCTATGCCATTACCTTTTTTAATGTTGTGAAGCCTGCTTAAATATCATTCTGCCGTTTGTCTGACAGGAGATGATTACTATGGTGGGTAAATGTGCACACTGCTTGTTTTCGAGGGGATAAAATGAAAACATTCTTTGGGGGTTTGGCCCTTTAACTATGGGTAATCTTGAAGCAAATTAGTTGTGATCATGGAAACACCAGACTAAATCTCGTCATTGATTGTGGTCCGTTCTGTTAACACTCCAAGTCTCGTGTTGTCTGGTGGTACAGGCAGCTGTTTGTCTTCTGAAAATTTGTTTGCTGCTGCTTTATCTAGACTGTCTCCTACTTAGGTTTTGGCCACGTGTCTGATTGGGAAAGCAATTATAATCAAGAAAACAAAACCCCAATCCAGAATAAGATGGCTTTCTAAATTGTAAATGTTTTTAATTTTGTCTTATTAATAGTGATTAATTAGGACTTTGATAGAATTTGTTAATAAGTGCCTTTTTACTCTGTAATAGCCATCTTACTCTTAAATACATGTGGAGCCTGCGCAAAGTGCTGCGTCTTCCTGCCCGTTCTAAAGCACAGCAGAAGTCAAGCCCTTACCTTATTATTTTTCCTCAGTTCTTCCTCCTGGACCTGCTCAGGTTATCTCTAGCTTGGCTCTAACCCTGAAATGAAAAAATATCTGATACTGTATTTGTTTGAGTCAGCAAGAAATACTCCTGCTTGTCCGGGGCGGGGAGGCATTTGCCCTTAGATCAGAACAGCATGAGCAATTTCAAATTACAGCTCATTTGCTTAGGTCTGGCAAGATCTGGAGTATACAGCGTTGCCTTTAACTTCACTCTTCAGTATTTTAATGCATTATTTTTTTCCTCCCCATGATAACCAAACCTTTATCTGAGCTCTGTCTAGGTAGGCTACAAAGTAATCAGAAAAAGGCTACTTGTTTTCATTTGCTGCAGAAAAGCTGATGCAATTTCCATACTGGTTTGTAACATTGTGTATGCAGCAATGGTTTTTATAAGATGTAAGCGTGAGGTCTAGTTTCTTAAACTGAGGTGCTTTACAAAGACCTATCAGTGTAATAGAAAACAACTTCATCGGTGCATTTAGCAAGAAAATGCTAGTGGAGGGTGGATGCCATTTAGATGGTATTTGTGAGCATGGCTTTCTTCATCGTACTTCTGAAAATCATCTAGTACCATGGCACCATTTATTTTGTCTTCTAGTAATGTTTTCATATAAATAACTTGCAATTATTTTTTTAGTGTAGAATTCAGATTTGCTGAACAATCTTGCACACCAAAGATCTTTCCTGTTGTCCTTAAGACACACATGCTGTAGTCTAGTTGCCCTTCTAAAACGTTGCGCTTGAATTTCAGGCTGAACACCATATATTCCTTAAACTGAGTACATTCTCTTGCCTTTATGCAGACACATTTGCTAAATTTAGAAATATATACAACAGTTTCAGGAAATGCTGTATGGAATCCTTACTTTACAACTGACAAGTATGTACCCGCTTGCAAGCTGGTAGGGTGGGGGTGGTGTTTTCCTCTCTGCTGTTTGGTAGCTAATGATTACAGATAAGCTGTAGGGATATCCATTTGTTCACAAGGACTTTGTCTTGCAGCTGAAAGAAATGTTACCAATTCAGAAAGCTCTCTATATACAGCAATCAATTTTAACTCTTGCTCTCTGCTGATGATGGAAGCTTCTGTCTCACCCCCTGTCTGGCTCGTGCAAGCTGCCTCTTCGACACGTTCTGAGCTTGACATAGTTGTAGAAGTCACTTTATGGTAACAGAAGATATTGTTAGGCTGGTGAACAGAAAAGAATAAATACAGAAATGTCAAGCTGCCTTCGGTTAAATCTATTTATTATCCTGTGTGAATGCACACGGCATTTCAGAAAACTCCACCAAGATTTTAATCAAGTTACACATGTTGGGAGAGGGAGAAGCCATTGTAGGGGCCATGTTAACTAAACCTCACACATGGTAGAGTGCAGAATGCAAATTAAGGAGACGTTTGCTCTCCAACTGCCACCATTTGCCCCATGAGCCAGGACAATCTCTTTTATAACGAGGTGTTTAGATCTTTAGGATGCTGTATGCCAGCTAACACAGGGTGACATAAGAATAGGCTAGTGCATCCACTAGAGGGTATTGGCACCCCATGTATGGTACTTCCCCCAGAACCTCTTACGTTTTCTGGTAGCAAATGCTGTTTCTAATGCCTTCTCAATTGCCATTAGGAGAGCAAATGGGTGGTAAGCTACTGGCCACCAAATTATCAAATGGCTCATGCCCAGATGGTGATTGAAATATTGATGTAGTCAGAAGACTCCTAAAGAGACTGCATCTCAGTCAAACAACAAGAGAACTTGTCCCTTCCTTGCACAACTGCTTTCAGGAGAGGGATAAGAGGGTTCAAATCCTTCTGTCTGAGCATTTCCAAAAAGAATTTGTCCTGGAGCAAGAAGGAAGGATGCACAGCTCCTAGTTTTAATAACTTCAAATAAGTTCATTTGCTATTGAGACTTTTAAAACAGAGCTACAACGGGACCTTTTAATTCATAGTGCAAGGCTGGTCTAGTTCCCAGAAGAACCGGCATTTTTTGTTCAGAGAAATGCCATGTTTTTTTTAGAATCCTAAGAGTATTGATTTTAGATTTTAAATCTTTATCTTGGTTCTGATTGCTACATCAGTTGTTTGTGGTTTTACTCATAAATTACTATTAAAAGTAAGAGAGAAAGTGTGTAGTATGTGTGTAAGATTGGATCAGGCCCATAAGAAGCATTTGATATTTTCAAAGTGCATTGGAGTCAATAGAAAACTCTGGGTGGCTCCCATTAAAAAAAAAACCCAAGATCTCATTTTGTGGATAGCACTGAGAAAAGTGAAATACTTGCTGCAGTCATCTTTAAGCACTTTTAGTGTTTCAAGTCATTCATATCTTGTTCTTGTCTTGAAGATTTCAAGGTATTGGGAAAAACAGCTGTCTGTTTGCTGTGCATAGTAATTGGTAGTTCAGCTATGTATGTTTTGTATTGATGTGTATATGTATGTGCATTAATGTTGCCAAATTCCATCTCCAGTGAGAGGCTGGGCCATACCAGTCAAAACAGAAGTTTTTGATTGGTATCAAAAAAGGCAAGACTGGAGATGTGCCTGCCCTGCTGCTAACAGACCTAATTGTGGAAGTGAACAAGGCTCACCAAAAAGCACCGATCCCTAAAGCGGTGCTGTTTATCCTCGATAACATAACGGGATAAAATGACCCATGAAAGTGAAAACAAGAACAAATATCACCTTGTTCATGTTACAAAAGTCATTGTCTGTCTTGCCCTTGATAACCCCCTGGCACAGGGAATTGATGATAATGCATATGACCACATCAAAAATAATTGTAGTGAGAAAGCTCTTTATGTAAGATCTATTTTTCATTCAAATTGGAGATTGAGGAATCAAGTGATGTGATGAGATGTTCAAGGATTGATCTGTATGACATCATTTTATTGTTGTCATTAATGAAAATGTTCTCCTTCTATATGCAAACACCTACAGCAGTATTAAAAATTAATCTATATACTGCATACCAATTCTTGCTAATTCTTTTTGTAGAAGGTACATTTTAAAGAACTGGTTGTGTAAAGGGAGTACTTGTTTAGGTAGCTGGGTTTTTCTTGTAGCACTGATAGTATAGTTTGAATAATTTATTTAAAATTTAGTGAGGGATAAAGACTGCTAGCTTTTTCTGATTCTTCTCCATCCAAAATAGGGTTTTACAATAATGTGCAGATTCTAGTGCTCTGCCTAATCTAATTTAAAATTATCCAAGTTACAAAATTCTTACCAATTCCTTGAGTAGATTAACAGATCTGGCTAATAGCCTGTCATTCCTAATGCTTAATCTACCTTTTCTCTGTAGGAAGAATGGAAATATATTCCGCAGAATAATCTTTAAGAATGTTTCCTCTTTTTTGGGTTATTTTGATATATGTAGACTTCAATGGTCTATTTTTCAGATATGTATACTCAACATGAGTTTAAAAAACACACAATTTTCTATAGGTCTTTGTTAGTGTCATATCTCATTATGAATATGTCTGTTTTCTGTCCGTTACTGCTTCAAAACATCTTTCAGTAAAATTACCTGTTTAATTTCCTTCACAATGTCTACCTCATTTTCCGTTAAATGTTCCAGCTCGCATTTTTCCTCACTGAATATCACTTGCTATTGTCTGTCCATTTTTCTACCTTCTCAAGTTCTGTTCTCTTTCTTATTTCTGTCTTCGTGACAGAAATCAGTTGTCACTACACTTTCTTATTTCTGTAATCACTTCTTAATATAAAAAATATTTGAAAATTTAATGAACAGATTTATTACAATTGCTCCAAAATAATTAAGAACAAGGCCATTAGACTTCAGGTTCATTAAACATATTGTCTAATCCCTTATATGTGTAATTTTGAGATGCATGTAGTCTGGGCTGATGAAACGCTGATATCTCATTGTATTTTGGGGGAAAGCTTTTTAGCTCTGGATGCTTTTTTATCTCCTAACTCTCAGACTAAATTTTATCCTTGCACTCTGAGAGAAGCCTTTATTTGCTACTAAAAATGCAGCAAGTTCACTGATAAACTAACCCTCATTCCCACTTTAAAGTAGGATGAATAATCAAATATTAGGAACAAAGCTGTATCTTCCAGCAAACATCCTGAGAGAGCAGGGTCCTTGCATTTGCATTTCTTTATCCAGAGGTTGGTAGCATCAGCAGTTTAGCAATTTCATTCTGCATTACAATGTCCTAGCACTAACAATTTTCTGAATATAACATTAGTGAGTTGAGAAACTACTGTTGCTGATAACTTTTCTTTTTTACTTAACTTTAGTATGTATCAGTTTGGCATGACTTGACTTCTTTTTCTGCTTCATGATTCTACTTCCATTGTGTTTATGGTATGATGATGGGGTCTTTTTGCAGAGCTTTAATTAAATTATTGGACTAATGATGTTCTCGGTGAAGAATTCATGATAAAATCCCTCCCGTTTTTTAAAAGACAGTTTGTATTGCTGTTACCCCAACAGCTGCCTCACAATGACACTGAGCACAACACATCTTTTTCTCAAGCTGATGTGTAGGTTTGTGAATAAACAGCAATATAGAAATGCATTGTCTGTTAGAAATTAATAGCTCTTCAGCACCTGTTTCCAGCGCTTGCCTTAGTAAATCAACTGAAAAAAACCATGGCTGTTGAGATACTCTTATTTTCACTCAACATCAGAGAGATCGATTTACTCTGGAGAAAGAAATGTTACTTATTTCTAGGGATTCTAGTTTTTTGGTTAATTGACTTGGTATCACCAACCATGTAATGATGTTACTGTATCATCAACTGCTGTGCTTCTCCCAGACTGAAGGTACAAAGGACTGGGCTGGGTGTGCTTTTCTCTTTATGTATTGCTGTGAGACTGTTTTGCTATACAGATACATAATTCCTAGAATGGATTGGGTTGGAAGGAACCTTAAAAACTATCTGGTCCACGCCCCCTGCCATGGGCAGGGACACCTTCCACTAGCCCAGGTTGCCCCAAGCCTCATCCAGCCTGGCCTTGGACACTTCCAGGGATGGGCCATCCACAGCTTCTCTGGACAACCTCTCCCAGGGCCTCCCCACCCTCTCTGGGAAGAACTTCCTAACCTCATTATGATGGAATATATTTTGTGTAAAAGATTTTTGAGATGGTTACTGTCTTACAGGAGAGTGAAATTTGACAGAGAACTCAAAGTTACTTTCCTACCTCTAACATAGCATGTGGATCACTGCTACACAAGTTAGTGTACTCGATACACAGGAAAGAAAACCAAACACGGAGCTTCAAACCCCCAGATCACATGAGTTTTCTCAAACGAAGCTATTGATGTTTCTGATGTAGCGTAGAATAAAACACAAGCTTTATGTGTAAAATGTGTACAACTGAAAATATGAATATATTTAACCTATTACTGATACATCCTTTTTTAAAAGCTTCCAAAATGTCAGTTAAGAAATCTAGTGTGTTAAACTCTAGGTTTTGAGATGCTTGAGTTTTTTTCTTTTTTGTAATGGGTTTTGGTTTTTTCTCCCTCCCAACTCAATTTCCAATGCCCACATTTTGTGTAGTCAAGGTTCTTTTCTGTAGAAGTGTTTTTTGGCATAGAGCCTCATGAAGGTTCTTTAGAAGGTCAAAGTAAGTGGAAAACTTTTTGCTCATACTTACAGAAGCTACTCAAGTATGCATTTAAGTCCAAGTAAGACAGATGTTGGCAAATACATATTTTAGATGTTCTTTTCTGGGCTATTCGTCGGCAAGAGCACCTGTCCTGCCAAATGAAAACATCACACAGGAATGAAGTGGCACTTGTGCTGGTTCAAGCATTTTAAAGCAGACATACTCAACTATCACTTAACAAAGCAACATCTGTGGCACAGGAGAAGTTTGAGATCATGCTGCTTATTGGGCTTGCTTAATCACGGTTGTGTCTGCTTCTGCGGCTTGTCTGCGCAGTGCAGCAAAAAGAGTTTTTCAATGATTTTGGGACATGAGTTGTAAGCTACAGTTTTGTTTATAGAGCTGAGACATCTCACACAACACCCTCTTAAGACAAAGGATACAGGGAGCACAGCAGCAAAGTCTTTTCTGTGTGTTTTATCTACAGAGGTGTGGATGTGTTTGCATTCTTAGCTTTGTATGCTTGACTTGGAATTCGTAGGAATTACTCCAGTAGCTCTGTCATATTGCGTTTGCTGATCTGTAGGATTGGAAGATGAACATTTCCAGGTTAAGGAATTATATTTTATTAATGGGGAAGTTCACTTACCTAGGGCACAGGATTCTTCCAGCTGTTGTGGACTATTGCACCACAAGCTAAAACTTTCTTATTAACAACAACCAGATGTACAATTGGTACTTCCGAGCTTCTGTGAATGTCTTTGAGCAGGGACTATACAGAGATAAAATAAACATGCTCCCTGGTTCTTAAATACCACTCCTTTCTCCTTTTACCTGAAGCGCATGAGCAAAAGTAGCTGTCCCATAGCGTTGTTTTCCTTGCATCTAACGAATGCTTCTGTATTTGCAGTGTAGTTCTGTAGAGGATATCAGCTCTTCTGAAAGCAACCATTTTATTTAGCTGTGTGGTGTGTAATTAAAATCTTTAATTTAAAATACATTTGCTGTTGTATTTTGGGGAACTGTAGGTTGGGTTTTTTCCTCCTCTGTGAAATTACTGACAGTATAGGTACTTTGTATAGATGATCTTAAGTGATGAATGCCATTGGTTTGCATTTGTTGTTTAAGTTCAGATTGTTTCCAAAATGATAGTGACATGTTTATATTTATCAGAGTAGCTGTTATCCAAATGAATTCTAGACTATCTAGGCTGTTTGTTTGTTCCTTTATTGTCAGTAAATAGCTAAAGGTATAAATGTTATCATCAAACGAGGAAGCTCTTGGCTCTGAAGTCCTAATAAGCACAAAAATGTTGAGATGTACTTTGTTGTCAGTGCTGGAATCCTGGAGTTAATGTCTCCACTAGAAGCACAGGCAGTGATTTGCTTTATCTCAGTACTATAAAATATAAATGACGCTTAAATGTGTTCCTAATACTCCATGCTTTGCAGTGGAGAAATACCAATAGGATTGCTGGCAGTGCACTGTAAAGATGCCAGTCTTGTAATTCTGTTGTGCCTTGAACGTAAGTCGCCTTGAATAATATAAAGATTAAGAATACCTGATGTGGAAATGGAAGTTAACAACCTCATTTTGCCATGCTCTGAGTTGAGCAGCTGGCCAGGAGAATCAGCCATGTGCAAATACGTGTCCAAAAGAAATAGTAACCAGTCTAATCTGTTGTTCTTGGAAGGAGTAGGTGTTTGAGTTGGAGGGAGGATCTGACTTTTGCTCACTGATTGCTGAGGTACCCAAATATTCAAAATGGAGGGAAAACTGTCCCCTTCTCTGCTACCTCAGTTATTACCTGTAACAGCCTGACAGGTGGGGTGCCATAGTGATATTTAGTAGTTTAGAGGCTTTTACGGGTTCAAATGTGGCCCTTTAATAAAGGAAGTGAGTGTTAAAATCAGCAAGACAAACAGAAGTGTTTCACATGGTGTCACTTTATTTTTTTTTAATAATTCAGACTTTTTAAAACATACATAATTAACCTTTACCAGGGATAAACTGAGCACTGCAATGTTGAGAACCTGAATAGAAAGAGCAGAATTAATTTTGGTTTTGTCTACTTTAAGAAATATGCAGAAATTGAAGATCATAAATAGAAGGAAAAAAATTGTTTTCTTTCTTTCATTTTGATTTATTGGAAGAAAACTTAAAGTAACTAATATGTTACAAGAGAAGTTTGGTATAATAAATAAAAAGGGTACAATTCTGGAACAGTAATTTCCTTAGTTAATACTGATAATGGGAAAAGTTAGATATATTAATTTGTCAATTAGATTTGAAATGCATTAACTAGAAAAATGGCAGAATAGACAGCAAATAGCTCATTACCCTTGCAAATACTGCGTTGCAACCTTAAGTGGTAAACACATGTTCTCAGTAAAAAGCAACAAGCAGTTTAAAATTCACACAGAAAAGTCCAACACCTCCTCAGCTGCCTTAGGTTTCTTACAGATACATTCCTTTATTTTTGCATTTTTCTTTTTCCCTGTTGAAGCAGGTTAAATGAAACACCATGAGGTGTATCCAACAGCACTCATGGAATCGGGTTTTAGAAATGTTTCTATCGAGACAAAAATTCGAAAATATCAAATAATCATTCAAGTAACTAAAGTATTAAAAGCAATGGTCTTCAGTGCAAGGATTTTTCCCTGAACATTTCATTTGTCTTTGCTTTTGCCTTAAGAGGTCTTTTAAAAGTGAATCCACTTTTCCTGCTTTCTTCCACTTGTAATAAATTATGTTCTAAACCATTCAGTGCTGAGTAACAAAGTGAGATTGGTGTTTGGTCTTTTTTCTATTGTAAATGAAAACCTAAGTGGATCTTCCACATGGCTCATAAAGGTACCTCAGTGTCTTTAAATGTATTTAGAAGTTTATCCAAGCTCCCATATGTGAAAGTTCGGGGGCGGGGGGGAAGATGAGGTCCTCATCTTTATTCTGGTTTTTGTAAGGTGTAGTCTGAAGAATAATTTGGGGATGATGTGTGGTTAAATGTCTAGAACAGGATAAAAATCTCCTGTCTGAACGCAAGTTCATCCATTTGAACTGCTAAGAAAATATTTAGTATGTATGATGGAGATATCCTTGAAAAAAATGAGCACTCCACTTAACTCAAGTGTCATATCAAGAAGCTGTATGGAAAGATTGTGCCTGCAAGTGAGGACGCCTGCACAGATCTTGCCGCAATATAGTTCTGTGGCAATGAGCTGGGTTGGGAATATGGAACCACTTTCTGCAGGGTTGCTTGGAGGGGCTCTGTAGGAAGGGAGAGAGCATATAGCTGTCTAGCCCAGCTTGTATGCAAAATGAGCTATTTATGGTAAATCTTCCAGATTAAAAGTATTGTAAGACACACAAAAAATGACCTTAAGTACATCCCAGGGAGATCACTGTTAACATCATGCTCCTTGCAGTGAAGGAGTTGGGGTACCGTGGCATTGGCTGCATTCCCCTGACAGGTGGGAGGTGTTGGTGTTACAACTCAGGGGGCGGTAGAAGGGTAAGTACTGTGACAGACAAAGGAGTGGATACTAGAAAGTGTGCCTGTAAGAGTTTTAATTACTGTATAATAACATCTTTTTCTGTAACAACTGAAGTGGACCGTGCTCTTCAACTAGACTGTGAAGATTTGAATTTTACTCCAATAGAGCTTTCTCAGCTTTACACTGGAGTTTTCTTCTTTGCCTGTAACAAGACTTCGAGCTTCGGGTGTTCTTTGCTGGATTCATACTCAGGTAAATCTGCCGGGCTCCCTGGGTGTCCTCTGGGCTGATGTGGCTGTGGGCATCAGTGCAGCCATGGCAGTGGTCATTTTCCTTACAGCTCTGTGGCAGGACAAGGTTTTCTCCTGGTAGCTCTTTCCAGGGCTGTGAATCATTTTCTGTTGGTATTGGGTGAGAGGCATGTGAGAAGTGGTGTCCCAACCTTTTCCCTGTTGAAACAAGTTTGATTAAAAAATTGTACCTGAGAACTTAGTGTGAACACTTGCCAGCTCTTCATCATGTTTCCTCAGTGTGTTCCCCCCTACTGGCTGCATGTCGGGGCTCTGGGGAGCCCCAGTTATGTTGCTTTACAGCCTGGAACAGGAATCAATTTGTTGTATGTCTGTGTTGCAAATAAAAATCTCTGATGCTAAATATGTCCTTGTAAAGAGACATAAAATAGACAGCTCCTTTAGGCCAGTTCAAGTGCTATTTTGCTGTGTGAGCTCTCACTACAACTGTGCAGTATTTAGCTGTATCCGTCAAGTGGAAATAACGTAAGTTAGTCCTGTGGTCAAGAGGAAAACTTTCTCTCCTCACAGGGCTCTGACACCTGACAGCCACTCTAAGTATGCAGATTTGAAACTGGCTTCCTTCTGCCTCAGCTCAGCCTTATACCCAGACCAAGGTAGTTCTCTTTCTGAAGCTGATGCTCTTTTGAAGTCTGAATTTCTGCTTTCCTAAGTTTGGAGTGGTTTCTGTGCTGGTAGAACCCAGGCACCAGAGAGCTGACTGTCTAAGTGTGATCCTTCTGCGGCTGCTTGCCGTGGCCCTGGTTCCTACACAAGCGTAGAAAGAGTAGGTGAGGCTTTTCAAGGACCCCTTCCTATAAACAGTTCTGGGGTTGCAGGATTCACCCGGGAGGTTAGATACCATCATTCAGTTTGTTCAGTGATGATTTCTGCAACCGGGCAGCATGATGGTTGGAAATGAAGGTGCCAACTGAGAAATATTAGGCATAGGAGACACTTAAGTGAGGTCTCTCTCAATGCCAGAGTTAAAGCTGGTGTACTGGGGCATAAACTTTTTTTTTTTTTTTTCTTTTTAAACTTGCCTTAAGTTTCATGGCCTTTGGGGTATCTTTAGGAATTAAACTCACCAACTGAAGACCAAGTTCTAGAGAAAAACCGAATGGGAAATATACTTGTTTTTTTCTGGTATTATTAAGATGTTTTCTTGCACTTTTTTTAATTAAAATTATAACGACTTCACTAAGTAAATTATACTAATTTGGATGTGTTACTGCTAGCATGAGTCTCTTTGCTGATGAGAAAAGTAAGACTCTTCCAAAAGTTTTTACAACTATAATTACATACAGCAGGCAGGTAAGCAATTTTAATTGGTGTATACATATTCACTATACTGGGCTTGTGCAAAAGAGATAATTCAAGTAATTAAATTATCAGGAAGTCATAGGAGCCCTGAAAGGTTTATGAGCAAAAAGATCCCATTCAGTTTCAGATGGAGTCTTGTGCAAATGATCATCTCCATCTTCTTTTAAATACATGGGTCTGTGGGAAGCAAGGCACAAAGAGGAGAGTAGACCTTGGTAGACCTGTAGTTTAGAAGCCAAGTTATGTATTGCTTGTTGTTAAGATTTAATTTCTCCAGTATTCTGCTTTGATGTTGGTCAATGAGACAATGTTCTGGTTTTATCTGGGCTGCATAACTAAAATATATTAAAAGAAAATCTTCACTGGAGATTTTGTGGTCTTCAGTTAATTGCAGCAAATGTTTACTCATGTATGTTTCTGTTTGGAGTACCTTCATTTAAATTTCAGCCAGGAATTCTTTCCATCAAGAAAGTGATGTTGTTTAATTATTAAGATACCTTGCAATGTGACAGGTTTAATAATATAATATTAACTCCTTTAGTCTTTCCCTACCAGCATTTGTGTGAAAATGTAGATTAAATTTTCTCTCTGTCAAATTTTTGCTTCAAACCCAGTAAGTAAAATTCAGCCAATATGCTGTATGGCCACAGCTGTGATACTGGCTCTCCCTTGGAAAGAACAGAAGCGTATACAAGAAACCACACAAACCTTCCAGGGAAACTAAGACAAGCTTCCTCTCACCCTTCCTTGTGTCATCTGGTTGAGGAATAATAATTTCATTTGGTAAAAAGAGACAGAAGTGCAAGTGCTGTTAATAGATGGAAAACCTTGAGAGAAAGCAGGTGTTTTACTTTTGTGCCTCTCCAGAGTCTTCTGGAGGTCCTTCTGAATCACTGATTTCTGATCGTGGCCTTCAGGGAAACCCTCTTCTTTGCCATTTGTCCAATAGTACTCTGAAGTGGTGCAGTTAGAAGGAGGCAGTTTCATCCCTCAGCAAAATGAGATGTTCCAGACAATATCTGATTTGTTCCCAGGGCATTTTTGGGGCAATCTGACAACTGCTCAGATACCAGTGGTGTCTGAGCTGTGGCTAATGGACCTTGCACCTGGAAAAGCGATGTTGGTCCCTGAGCTTTTCACATTATGGCTAAGTCATAAGCACAGTATTTTGTTATTGAGTAGGAAAATAGCTTTTGGGTTTTTTTTCCTTGTGTGGTTTTTTCATTGGAGTGTTTTTATTGATATTCTGACATTACATGCAGTGGAAATAAACCTTTTGGAATTTAAGACATCTAGTGTTGATGTACTGATAACCCTTTTAGAGTTGCAGTCTGGGAAGCCTGTGTCCTGAAGCAAGTTCTTTGTTGGAAAAGGTTGGAGTGTATGGCCAGTTTTTCATTTCGTGCATAGTGTCCCTGCTCTGCTCCCCTTCCACCTGCCCACAAAGGTTTGCATCTACCCAGCCCACGAAGGGAGGTCAGGTTCTTCACCCCTCCATGCCTGCAGCAGTGGTGAAATCTAGTTCAGGTATTTAGACCTATTGGTTTGTCAGGTTTATCAGGGTCTGACTCTGTTGGCAAAAAGTCTCCCAGAAGTTCTCAGTATTTGAAGGGAAGGAGAGAAAACTGTAGCCCCTTGCTCTGAGGGGTGTAAAGCGGTGGGTGGTGAAGAGCCTTCATGCCCAGATAGTGCGCTCCAGCGGTCTCCCAAGAGCTGTTCTGCCAGGTTTGTGTGGTTATGAGCATTGGACGTGCTTGGGCAGGATTAGGGCAGCGAGGGGAAGGGGTCAGCTAGATTTGCAGTGCTCTTTTCTGCACATGTAACCACTTGTAAATATTGAATCATTTACAGTCTGATTCTGCATTAATGGACGAAGACTGGCTTACTGATGTTATGCTGCAGTTTGGCCCTCAAAGTCAATACAAGGAGAAACAGCTAGAGATTTTTCAATTGAAGTAATGATATTTTGTAAATTGATTATTGATTAAGTTGGCATGATAAGGGGGCTAGCCATGGCCTGGTGATAAATATCTACAGTTACGGGTGCCTTTGTTGAAGGCATGATCAGAAATTTAATAAAAGTTCTAGTAGGTTTATGTAAACCTGCAACTTGATTTAAATTATCAGGCTGATCACAAACAGGTCCATAACACATCAGTTCCTGGACTAATGAACCATACATCCTTGTCGACTTCAGTAATGTTTTGACAGTTTTTGCCTCAGTGCCTTTGAATTACAAGTGTGTGGAGATGTATTGCTTACTGCTACAATAGGTCTCTCCCTTAGGATACGGTAGGTCACATTTGCTGAATCTGAATTGGTTAACTAAACAATGACGACTTGTATAATGCTTTAAAAGGAGGTTACAATCAGTTTTTATAGTTGTAATTCCAATTTTTTTTCTCAAGGAGAAAGATATTAAAAGAATGACATTTTTCAATTTCATACATTATTTAACTTTTCTGAAATCACACTTTCAGAGTTCTTAAAATATAGAGGATTTATATAGCAGTGTGATTAATTCTAAGATGGTAGAAAACTGCTGTTGATATTTCCCTCACAAACAGAAGTGCAAAATAATTCACGTTTTAAAATCAGACTGTCTTTACCTTCTCGCTGATGAATGTGTTATGTGAATAAAACACATGCAGCCACTGTCTTATATAATTTACTTGTTTGAGTTTGTCCTATCAGCTAACCTTGTTTAGTATGGGTATTTTTCATAAATAAGGTTTTTTTTTTCTTTTCCTCCATGGTTTTTCCCGTGGCTGGTTTTCTTAGGTTGATAAATATGCAGCAATACAGGTTTTTTGATCTTTTTTTATGAATTTCCTATTGTTTTTTTGAGTTCATAGGAAACAAACCAGACAAAGGAAGGCAGTTTCACTGAATGACAGATGATATTAATATGAAATGTCTAGATTTTTTTATAGTTGTCTATTTTCCCCCTTTTTGGAATGAAATAGTGGGGCTTAAATGAATCTCAAAAGTTAAACATTGAGGTCAGTTCTCCAATAAGGGTGGAGTAATATTTAATGTGTCTGAAATGTTGTGTTCCTTCATGTCTACGTTATGGAGGGAAGGATAAGCTTAGCTTTATTAAACGTAAACTCCTGAAATGGAGACTCTGCAAGTCTACCCGTGGTGTTTCCAACGACAAAAGTCACAAGGAACATGTCTATTGTGGAAACCTGTGAATCTTGTAATTCCCAGAATGTTTTCCCAAGGTAGGGTTATATTTGAGCGAAGTGTGTTAAATGTTGCACCATCATTTAGTTACTCATGGGATGATTTGGGAGTAAAGGTTTTGGGTACTTCTGCCTTTTGTCACATCTGCTCACATTCTTGACCTCTAAGAGGTCTGTCGTGGGTGCTGGTGAAAGGAAGACTGCTGGGATGGTGGTGATGGTGTCACATGCGTCCACTGTATTGTGTTGCTCCCTTGTGGAAGTCTAATGTAGCAAGGGACCCGTTGTATTCTTTGTTAAAATCTGTTATGTAAATTTCAGAATAGGCATAATAGACCATAACATGGACCATAATCCCCATTACTGCCCCTTGTGAATGTGTAATTATCTGCACTATAGTCCATTATTGTGCCCTTGGATTCATTATCATCTAATACGTTAAGGTCTTAAAGTTTTAGTTCATGGATCATCACCCTTCAAAGTTCTGACAGTCTATTAAGTAAATGCAGATAATTCAGTCTTCAAAATTTGCCTTTTTTTTTTTTTTTCCCAAATGTCAGTGTTCTAGATGGAATGTCTCATGTCTCCTGACTACAGTGGGGCTGAAGACATGTATGTAGAGTTAAAGCAAGTCCTATAATATTCTGTGAAGAGGAATGAATTTTCATAATGGAGTAATGTCCAGGCTGGCTCTTCCGTGTCCACACTATAAAGGACAATAGACAATTTTTTTCTACCATTTGTATATGTTCATTTAAAATGGTCCTGTTTTATTTAGAGCCGTGCAGGTGTCAGTCCTGCTGAAGCCATGCAGGACCTCTTACAGCCTCCAGCTTTTTCTGTGTTTCTCCGTTGCACTGTGTGCCTGAAGCAGGTCAGTGTCTGAACTGTACAAAACAAAAATCATGTAGCTCTCCAGCTTTCTTACATGCTTCTCCCACTCATCTCTTCAGTGTTTCATTTTTTTGGTATAGAGAACTCGCAAAATGCACAGGATACAGAGCTTACAAGGGAAAGCCTGTTGAGCTGAAGTCTTGTTCTTTGTTTCTCAGTCCACGGTGATTTCCTGCTCAATTTCCTTTGGGCATTTACAGTTAAATTGGAATGGTAAACTATGCAGGTTAACAGACTGCGGAGAGGATGCAGTGTTGGCTTTGTCCCTGTGAAAAGGGATTTTTGCTGTGGCTTAGTTTGGAAGAGAGTCAGGATCCCAACTGAGACATTGTTCAGTTATGGCAAATAATTGTCAAGTTATTAAACTGAAGTGGTGCCACAGGTGAATTCTGACACGGATGAATGTGCAGTGCATGGGTTGCTGCACCTGGACAACCTGTGCTGTGGTTGAGTTCCTGCCCCACTCAGTCTCCAAGCTTTTTTCTCCATCTTGTGATGTTATAATTCAAATAAGGAGGGAATGACTTTGAATTAGGGATTGGTTCTTCAGGTAGCACCTTTATCTTTCCTGTGCTCAGTAGAGATAGGACTTGGGAGGTCTTTTTTGGTCTTCTCCCAACCTTCAGATGACTGTAGTCGTGCCATTGATAAACTCATATGCTTGCACTTTCAGATATGGTGTTCTACTACATAGAAGCTTGCTTGTCTTACTCTGCTATCCCTTGGACTTCTCCAAGTAGACAGCTGAGCTAGTTTTAACAAAGATGGATCCCTGCATAACAAACATAAAATCTCGGGCCACTTTAAATATAATTTGGGCTGTAGGAAGCGTGAATGTGACCACTATCACTATAAATCATAGTTTTGGGAAATCTTGTTTTCATAGTCTGTAACTGTTGTGGTTTACTCCAGCTAGCAAAATACCACAAAGCCACTCTCACAAATTCCCACTCCCCTCCAGTGGAGGGGAAGAATTGGAGGAAAAAATTAGTAAATAGCTCTTATCTCAATGTTACGAGCTTCCTTATTTCTTTAAGTCTAAATCAATATATACAAATACTACTAATAACAAATAATTAAAATAACATAAAATAAAACATATGATAGAATATGATACAATTTCTCACCACCCACTAACCAATGCGCACCCAGATGTTGGTAGTGACAGTCAGACCCAGAGAACCTGAGAGCTGCAGCCCGAGAGCGATTGCAGCTTGAGAGCCACAGTCTGAGGGCCAGAGCCCAAGAGCTAACGCAGCAGATTCCGAGCAAACCCTATCAGCGATAGCATGGCCAGGAACTCTAAACAACCCACTAGCTCCCGCATGAAAGAGCCAGCACAGGAGTTAGCAAAGCAGCTAACGCAGGGGGTCAGAGGGAGTGTTAGCAAGTGTATGGGAGTAAGAGTAATGCCTACTGGACCCCCTTCCCTGCCCAAGACCTGGAACATGATGTACTATGGAATGAAATACTTCCTTGGTCTTGGTCTGTTTGGGTCAGCTATCTGGGCTGTGTTCCCTATACTGCTTATGAGACAGCAAGAGATGGGAACGCAGCTGCCGTATCAAAAGTGGAGAAAGACCTTGAATCCAGTCCAGGCCCAGTGCCAGCTGAGACCTTAACAGTGTTTCTCTTAGCAACTTCTTAGTAACCACAGTAAAGGGAGTTAACTCTTTCCTGACTGAACCCAGCACAGTAACACACATTAATTTGGGTAGAACTTGGTTTGTGTTGTCATTGTGGTATGCTCCTGATGGCATACGTTTCCTTGGCAGCTAATGTAAGGACAGAGATGGATCTAGTCATGCAGTTGGTCCATGCGTATCCTCGGCTGTGAAGCCCTTGGTGGTGCTGGGGTTGTCCTGGATGCCCCGGGCCTCTCCCTGGTACTGTCATGCTACTGGCTTGTGTGAGAGTGTGTTTCTCTCGGAAGAAATTACAGAAAGCTGCTTAAAAAAATAATATTTAATAATGAGCATTCGCATCGCTTTGTGTCTGTTCTTGCTGGAGAGCAGAGAGGGTGGCAGGAATGACCAACCCTCATGTGGGTGGGCTAAAACACAGAGATGCTGGCCTATGTCTGTGGGTTGGGTGCCCTCAGCACTGGAAGAGCAGAGATTCCCGTTTCAGGCATTTCTGTATATTTGGCATCCTTTCATCATCATACTGGTATTATATAAAATAGTTCATTTTAGTTAAGCATCAAAGCAGGAAAAGATAAATTAGAAGTCTCAGATGAAGTGGAAAAAATACTTTTGTTGTCATGGTTTTCCCATCTTCAAGGGACATTGACCCTGCCTGATTTAACATTAGCCTTCAGGTGTGTTATTCTGTGGGTGGTTGATTTTTTTTTTTTTTTTTTCCTCCCTAGACCACTATTCTTAAACTGCAGGTTATTTTAAGCTTATTGCTTCTAAATTGCAGAACACTTAAGACTTTGCAGGCAAGTAGAATTAGCTTGGACAGTATTGAAGGTCACACTATAGAGAACTAACCTATAATGACAGTCGGATGGTCTGCATGATAGTCTCTCTATCTAGCTAATGTATCTGATTCTGATTTCATTAAGCAGTGTTTATTCCTTCCTACGCTGGCAATTACACTCCAATACTTCAGCAGTGATGCTTTAAACCTGTATTCTTTTTCTAAAAATTTTTGTTTTGGCAAACAGATTTATTTGGTTACTCTCATTTAGTCAAGTTTGAATGTGTTTCACTCACCATAAATCTTCCTTGAAATTAAGCTTTTCTGTTGTTTGTTTTGTAACGCTGTAATAGTCAATGACACGGTGATAGATGGACAAAAACACTGGAGGCATAGTCTTCATTTATTACATGAAATTTGGAAGAAGATGGATCTGGACAAAGGGATGCAACTCATGCTAGTGTTGTTTTTTGTTTTTTTTTTTTTTCCCCTGTTCATGGTAGAATTAGAGACTTTGGATCTTGTACCTAACTTCTTGAAATGAAGTTTTGTCATGTTGTTGTTCCTCATGGGCTGGGAGCACACAGATTGGCAGTGGCTCCCTTTGGGTTTCCTGTTTTCTTGGTGAGCACCAAAGGTGTCACATTCCTGTGTGTAAAAAAAAAAAAAAAAAACCAAAACCCAAAAAAACACACCAAAAAAACAACAACCCAAAAAACACAAAACCCAGTGTCTTCCAGCTGCCTATAAAGGGAAATATAGAAGACAAAAAACATGGAAACAATTGTTCTTCTCCACTTGTTGATGGTAGAGTCTCAGAGTTGTGTGCACTCCCACACAGTAACCCAAGCCATGGCTCCAAACACCGTGTGTCTTTTCCTTCGGGAGAAGGGGTTGTAATTTGTTAGTTGCTATTAATTAATAGGCTGTTTTCTAAATCTAACTCAAATCAAAATTGTACAACTGTATGCATGTCTGTAAATATCATACACAGTTTTTCGAGGAGTATTTTAATACCAAGGCAATTGGTAGGCTGTGTGAAGGCTGAAATCTAGACCCATTGAGAAAATCTGTAAAGAACAACTGCAGATAGACTCCCTGCTACTTCTGTTATGAAAAATCTAAAACAAAACAGAAAATGACAGCACATAATTATAACAAAATAGATCCATTTGTTAACAGCTCTATGGTGAAATGTTTTTATTGGCAGTAATAACAATATGAATGTTCGTGTTCAGCTGAGGGCACGGAGTGATATTCACAATGGGGTCAAAAATGTCCCTATACGGTTCGCAATGAAAGGAACATTGCTTTAAAAAAAACCCTGTCAGGCTATTGAAGGATTTTATGTTGCTTTGAGCAGAATCTTTGAGCTGAAGTAGAATAAATTCACTAAAATGTCTGCAAAAAAGTAAAAAAAAAAAAAAAAGTATTGCTTTGTGGATTGCTGGCTATTAATGAATCTCAGGAAAACAAACAGGAATGAAATAAGGTGTTGGTATGAAAAAGGTATAAGCTTCATCAGTAGAATTCTGTAGCTTGATAAATCTGGTTTGAAATATGGAGCGGGTGGGGGGAAGATGGAATGGTGTATGGTGGTCCTGTTCCTGACAAGCTAAGCCACCGCTGGGCTCTGAGGGTCTGGGATGGTGCGTTGGCCAGGGTTTTCCCATAGTGGCTCAGTCAGCCAGCCCTAGAGAGAGAGCTGGGAGATGTGACCTCCTGGCTTCAGGAGGTGCTGGTTGTAACATAGAAAACCCCATCCCTTGCACAGTGAAGGCAGGGTACTGATAACTCTATATACACCCACTTGGTAGAGCATGGAATTCCTTCTGTTGAAGGTCTTGTAGCACTGAAAATACTCAGATGCTTTGCAGCAGAAACTGGTGTATGTCAGAAATTCAGGCCAATGCTTTTTGGATTTCTGTGTTGGAGCACCATGGAGATGATACAACCGTCACATTCATACACTTGCCTCAAGTGGTAATTTTGTAATCAGGTGAAGCATAAGAACTCCTTATTGCATACCTTTACGTTACTGTATTTAACTTCATTTCACTACCCTGTAATTATCTTTTAATTCCATAGGTGGTGTGATACTTTCCAAAGCTGTTTGTGTCTAAAATTTAAGTGAAGTTGTGACAGAATAGTCTTCCTTCAGTGACCTAAACTACTTAGCTCTACTAAATATCCACAGTAATAAAAGTTATCTGTGCAGCAAACAGTTGTCAAAAGTTATCCAAAGCACCACAGTGACGACAAGGGACTTTAGGCTTGATATCTATGAATGTCTGTATTTATTCTTATAGTGAAAGTTATAGGACATCCTCTCTCCGTGCAGTGGTTGCATTCATGATTGCTTTCTATAATGGGTACAACAAAAGCTAAAGCTGTGTTCTATGTTATTTTCAATTATCTCAAAGAAAATAAGAAAATGGTAATGTCTTGGTGTCACAAAATTATTTGTTCGTTTGAAGGAAACTGAACAAACACTGGGAGACCAAGCAGAGGGAACAGCAGTGGGAACCAGAAGAGCAGGTAAAATGTGTAGAAAATTTTAGTGGAGTCTGAGAGCTTGAATTCAGTAAAAGCTGTGGTGTTATTGCAAGATAGTGCTGGGTAAAAGGATGATGAGTGATGAACAGATACACATACGTTCCAGCCATACAGGGCTAGAGTGTGGTAAAGAGTACTCGTGCGTGCCAGTAAAAGGCGCTAAAACCATTTAGACCTACTGTGTCTGTAAGCAATCAGTAAACAGTGCACTGATTTGCTTTTCAGTAAGCCAGCTATTAAGAAATCATTAATCTTTTAATAATTGCTTGTGGCATTAATGTAAAATATGTCTGAGTCTCCTCATGCTGATGTTAAATAAGATTTATGGTAGTTTTTCAGAGACTTTCTCCTTTTCCCCTCCCAAGTGTTAAGGAGGATACTTGGACAGAGGCAAAAGAAAACTGTCATCTGGTCAGTCTTGCACATTTGGCTCTTTTTGTGGTCATTATTATATGTAGGTTCAATACTTCATATGATCTGAGAATTGTCTTACTATAGTACTAAGAAAACATGTTTCTTGTTTGGTAAAAACCCAAGGAATTAGAGAAGACATATCAGTGTATGCTTACGTAAGTGGAAACCAGCTAACAGCCAAAGGGCTGTAACTCAACCAGAAACTGATATTGTAGTGCTCGGAGAGCATTCACCTTGGCAGTTATTTCTCTTAGGAATGAAATAAAAACATTTCCAAAATACAGAACGTTAACAGTATGTGCTTCTAGCCAGCTTGCATTTTCACAACCTCCTTCATTGTAAATCAAGCCACAGTTAAAAGAATAACCTGCCTTATCTTAACTCCTTCAAGACATACGCATGTCAATATTCCTTTTCCTTTAAAAAAAATATTTTTACTGTCTTGAGTCTGTTTCTTTGGTTGTTTGCTACCTAACTTCTATAGCGTTCTGTGTGGTGGTGTGTCAATAAGACAGTATCAAGCCTGGGGAAAGGTGGTTGGAAATTCAGTAAAAATGAAATGTGAAATGGAAGAGGATGGAGGGAGAAGCTGTTTTTCTAAAGGAGTAGTAGCTTCTGGAGGGGCTTAAAGTGCCCTCTACTGAAAGTGTGATATTTTTACACTCTGCAGACTGTGCAAGTGGGTTGCAGGGCTATTTCTTACATTGTCTTCAGTAGAAAACGACCATCTCATAAGGGAATCGCAGATTTAGAAAAGCTGAAATATCTGCTGAACTGCTCAGCTTTGTGTCTGCTTTTACTATTGATTGACCCGTGGAGAAGTCTAGTGTAGAGAAATACGACAGAGAGATGACATGAGATGCAATATTTCTTCAGTTAGGAATGACCTCGTAATTCATGAATGGCACTGTGAAGTGGGACTACGAGTGAATTGTGTGGGGACATCCTAATGAGTAGGAGTTGGTTTTGATCAAGTTCTGTCCACCACAGAATTTCTAAGCTTAGAAGAGCTGTATTAGAAGAAGTGTATTTCATATTGCAATGCCATGGATGGCTGGAAGCAATGGGGAAAGAATGACAAAGGCTATATAACTCTTCATACTGCCATATTGGGTTTATGATCATGCAGAAAAGATAACTGGATAAAAAGATCAATTCTAGGGCCTAAAGGTAACGGTAATGGTCCTTTTGAATATTCCATGCCTCATTGGTGACTATTGAGTATTCAGGAGATGTCAGCATAAATACTATTCCTCAGTCCAGGTCCTTCCAGTATGGGAATGTGTCTAGTAGTTTTTCTGGTTGATCAGGTTTTGGTGTCATGTTTCTTTTCCTGATTGCTTTAGCCAAAGAAACTCTAAAATTAGTGTTTTCTTTTGAATTATTTATATCTGACACCTGAAGTGAATATTGATAGGTTAGCGAAACGTTACAGGACACTAGAACAGTAGTGGAGAGTCAGGGTCTTCAGCACTTGTAGACTTGGAAATTTAAAAAGGCTCAAGAGGTTAAAATCTGAATACGGTTCTACAGAGGGGATGTGGGATTCACCAGATAGTGCAAACCAGACAACCTTTCCTAGAGCTCACAAACACGGTTAATGTAAATAATGCCACAAAACTTGAAGAGGTCTGAATATGGATTTTGATCTGTTTAAGACCATCTTATGTGTAGTCAGAACATGTTTTCTTAGGTGTTAATCTGCTCTGAAGGTGCTTACCTAGCCAAGTGAAGCCTAGGGACCTGGGGACACATTGTTGGCTGCCTCAGCCCTTGTGGGGCTCCTTCACTGCCAGAAGCCTTGTGCTGTGTTTATGTGGGCTCCTGCCACCAGCTGCAGTAGGGTAGAAAGCAGCATCTCAAAGTCAGAGAAGATGATGCCATGTTGGTCTGTGTGCCAGGGCTAACGAGATGATCAGGTACAGCTTTTCTAACTGCTGTGAATGTGACCCTGACTGTCACTGCTTGGGGATGTTCTTAGGTTGTCTGTTCATGGCCCTGAATAATGTTCTGGTTTACTACCCAAAGCTGATAACTAGGATGTACTGACATTTGTGTCATACTTGGTCCAGATAAATGCTGAGGGGAAAAATATACCTATAGATGTGTAGAGAGATGTGCCTTGAATTTGTGACAAACATTTGCATTCTCCAAAGGGGTAAGATTATCTCCATGTAATTATGTAGTTCATCAACTGGCCACTGCGTGTGGGGCTTACATTGCCTGATGCTGGATTTGGAGACCCGTACATTAATTTCAGCTCCGATGACAATTGGCTGTAATGTTCCCTGTTGTCACTGCAGCCATGGAGGTCAGGCCTAATGATATGCCAAGAGCTTGGTGACAGTTTGCATACAGCCGCGGTTTACTCGGGTCTCAGCTCTGCCATTCTCAGAAGATGAGGAGGTATTGAACTGTCAAACTGAGACTGAGCAGGTGACAGCTGATGCATTTTAGATCAGCTGCCTTCATGACTGATTTAGTAAACCTAACTGAGAGCAAACAGGCTTTTTCTCCTTCAGTATTATACTCTTCTTAAAAAAAAAAAAAGAAAATGAAGCTGTGAAAATGTGTATTTTTATTTTTAAACACTACCCTTGATACCTTCTTTTCACTTTGAAGCCTTTAAGTGTAAAAATGATACAGGATGCAAGATCAGAGAGGATTTTTCCTGTGGAATGAATTGAGGTGGAGAAATATTTTTATCCTTTCTGCAGCTATATGGCGGTTTATCATCTGACTCTTTCAGTCAATCACTCTACCTGCTGTCTTCTGTATATCATACAACTTCTTGAAATAGATGATGCTCAAAATAACACAGGCAAGCAACAACATGGAGAAACATGCAACAAACGTAACAACATGTTTCCTTCTCTTTGCTGAGTTGTTACTGCCTAATTTTGAGAACCTTGATTAAAAAATAAGGCATTTCATAGTATGGTCAGAGTTTGTCTAGGGTATCAAACCATTCCATAAAACACACCAAGCTTCTAACAGACTGAATACAGTGGCATGGTGAACAAGTGTTATTGTCAGTGCTGATTGGTGCTCATAGTGCTGATTGCTGTACCATAGGAGAATGAAATTTTCTTGTGTGTGCAGAGAGATGTTTCTGGTCTTTTCTGATGAGTAATACTAACATTTGAAAGGCCTAATAGGCGTTTAAAGTGGCAAATTCCTCCTTGTCCATCACTGGTTTATAGGATCTCTTTATGGCAGAACTGTGTAGTCACAGGAGAGAGGAATTGTGTAGATGTCACTTTAGCGGTAGCATCTACTTGCTTAGAGCACTTTTTTTCTCCTCTGTCTCCTGGTATGCAAAAGGACAGGCTGTGGGAAGAGATCTCTGCATCTCTCCTCTGCTCTCTTTTTGACTGAAACATTGCCCTCAGCCAAGCTCCGCTATTGCTCCCTGTAGCCATGGGAATGCTCCTTTGTCTGGTTTGGCTACCAGGGAATACAGTGGATGATACATAACTCAGGTTCAGGAGAAAAACAGAGTTTTTATGTCAATAAAACTTCTTGCAGTTTTTCCTGAATGCAATGTAAAGATGAGGTGCTGATATGCAGAGAGTGAAGTATGGTTTTTCTGTGAGTGGTTTGATAATGTATTACATATATTTCTTCTCTAGATGTTACATTGTTTTTGAGAAATCATGTTTGGTTTCTTGTTTTTGTAATCTGTTAAATACTGGAAAATTGGATCACTGGAGGAATGAGTAAACCTGGTAAGTGTAATGGTCAGGCATGTCTAAACCCCTCTGCATTTCTTTTATCCCCCCTTGAAAATTGCTATCTGAAAACAAAAGTATCTCTGCAGAGTCACGTAAATGAAATTCTTCCTTCATCACCAGTGCATCTGGGACTGCAATATTTCTAGTGATGACTGACGTTTTCTCTCACCTCCCTGTCCTCTCCTCATGAAAATGCTTAGCTGCTCCCGAGGAGCGCAAGTGTTGGCTGAAGTGCAGAGTCCCAGGCTTTGCCTTTGGGAGGGCCAAGGGAGGGAAGTGGCCAGCGAGGAGCTGAGCAGAGAGAGCCGTGTCAGATCAGATATGCCAGTCACTAGGAGAAAGGTGGTGACCCAGGGGGGTGACAGTGGTAGCTTGCGGTATGGCTTAATCTATATAGCACAGTTCTCTGTTGGTTTTTTGGTGTGTTAAAAGGGAAAGTGGGGGAAGCAGTTGCAAAAAATGCTTTAGAAAGCAGATTTATATATGGATTTAGCACTAAAAAACAGCCTTAAAAAGGTAATAAACCCCCAAATACTTTACTGTTTCCAGGTAAGTCTGTGCAGCAGGGGAAGGGAAACATCATGTAAATCTTTGTTCATGTTAGAGAAATGCCTTACCGTTCTTGATGCAGGCTCACTTCCCTCTATGCTGACAACTCCCTTCAAGAGTTATTGCAATTTAAGATTCTGTTATTGAATAGTGATGCAAAACATCGTTCCAGCAGAATGTTTTCTTCACAGACTGTGCTACATAGTCCTGCATCATCAAAAAAAGGCATTTGAATTGTAGAGAACAATAATGTTATCAGGGGCGTATTTGTGAATTGCTTTCTATAAACTTCAGTAATGTGTTTCAAGTATAGCTGTAACTTTTAGGTTCTGATTCTTTGTAGGCTGCTTGTGTTTTCTTTAAATTATTCCTAAGTCTTCCATTTTCTATTGGTAGGGAACATCTCTGTTCCTATCTGTCTTTATTAAAGTCTATACCAGAAACTTCAGTCCCTGGTCCCCAAATGTTGCCTGGCTATCAGTGCAATTTAGGTGTGAAATGTGGGGCCAGACACTAGGATTCTGTCACTTAAATCATGATGACAGCCTGGAGCTGGGCTTGAGCCCTGATGGCTCATCATGGTGCAACATCCTTGCCATCAGGGGAAAGAGATAAATGCAGCAGTGAAACAGGCAGAAGAGGGTGCCTTAAGTTGTTAACAGGAGGAAGGTAGTTTTCATTTTAATGGTGAAATAGAATTTTTTTCACGATTCATTCATTTCCCCCACCCCTGTTCATGGTTTAATACAAAAAGATATGCTTGGGATCTAGTTATCTGAAGAGAAGTAGTGCACACCTGGACTGTAAATATTTTGTCACCTAGGACAGACAAAGCCAGAGGTTTACTGGGGGGGTGTGGAGCTCGTGGGGTGTCCGAGGGTGAAGTAAACTTTGATGTATTAATTGGCTTAGCAGTTAGAATGGGCTGCTGCAGCTGTGCTTGTGTCATCAAGCGTTGATCTTGAAAGAGAGAAAATAGTGGATTTCAGCTTCTCTTGTGTTATTTCTGTTTCTAGACAAAAGCAGCAAGGCAGTACATAAACAAAGGCATGGTGACAGGCCAGGTAACCCTGTCGGGCCAAGGACTCCAAGTGATGTCAGTCCCTGGCTCAGGTCACCATAGTTAGTTGTAGATGAATTGCTGTCCTCCTTTTGCTATAGGGTAGCTGTTTGTATACCTCAGTGAGGGGAAAAAGAGGAGCTCATTGTGTTTGCAGCTAGAAAGACCTACTTAGATCTGGGTCTAAAATTATCAAGTCACTTCAGCCTTCTTGTATTTTACTCTATAGGCTTGTAGTGTTCAACCTTTTTTGATCTGTGAACCTCTCAACCTTTTCCACTGAAGACAGGCATCTCTGTGTAGTGAGTTAAAGCCCCACTGACAATCAGCTTGAATTTTTAATGTTTTCTTTTCAAGTTACCCTTACAGATATCTGCAAACCTTGAGTGCCCTGTGGATTACTTCTTGAAAACTGTTGCTCTAAGGTACTGGTCAGGCTGAGTTGAGACTACAGATGCTGAGAAGCTGAAGATGTTGGTTGGGGGGTAAAAGTGTTCTGTTGTGAGGGGAGAAAAATAGCAGTTTTGAAGTGTAGAGTTAATAGTATTGTCTCTGGAAGTATTTACATTTTTCCTTTGCAAACTTTAAGCAAGCAGAACCTTGGAAACTGGGGTCGAAGTGCCCAGTAACATTGATGGGGGGAACAAGGGCAGAGGCAGCTGAGGAAGAGGTGTGTGGGTAATGCCTGGCTCTGCAATGTAGGAGCAGGTCAAGGACCCTGGAAGACCAGAAATTCAGGGTTTAGTGGAGGATCTTTTGGGAAACCTAACAAGTTTTCCATAAGGACCTAAAAGTTTTTTAAAAGGAATGTGTTTCAAGAACTGGTCTTGTTCAGTATTTCCTGATCAAAACTCATTTTGTCAGAGAACTGTTCACTCCAGATGTAGTCCCAGCTCAGATGTCCTGGGTGTTTTAACTTTGAGGCTGAACTTGCTCATTGGAGGCCATATTGGAGTAATTAATATGGGAAGGGCAGCTGCCAAAGGGAGATGAAGTGCTGGTGGGATGGTGATAAGCAAACACTTCTAATTATTCAATAAACTAACTTTTACAGTTATTATAGAATTGTGTCAGTAATAAGGGGCAAAGCAAGTCAGCACAGGAATCAGTCAGCTGAATGAACATCAGGCTTTTATTTTCATGGCCCTTTTTCCTTTGAAAACCTGCTTTCTAGGAGAAATTATCAATGAAGACAAACTATGTCCTTTTGCTCACAGCCCAAGAATAATTTTCCATTCATGTTTATGCCTGCATTTCCCTGGCTGCCATGAGCTTTCCTTTGCCTGTACAGGTAGGGGCAAGGTGGAATTGCATGGTGCGGAACACCTGCTTTCTCCAAGATACTAAACCGCTGCTTACTAGGAAGCTTGATGTCTTACTTGTGTAGTCCTCAATATGCATCTACCATCTTCTCTTTCTTTGACTCCTGGCTGTGTGTGATGACTTCTGTAATGAGGAGGAATGGCTAAAAATCAATAGAAAGCTGTTTAAAAACCTCCACCCAAGAATTGGTATGTGTGCTTGGCATAGATTCTCAAATTTAGTCAAAGGAAATTAACAGCAAGGAAGGGATGCTGGCAAGGAGAAGGTGGGTCAAGGAAGTGTGGATTAGATTATGTCAAGTAAAGCCTTTTTAAACAGCATAGGAAGCCACTAGTGTTTTTTGTTTTAAAGGAGTCTTTGTTTTCTGCCTGTACTTCACAAATCCTGGAAAACAGGGTGTAGTGCCAAGCAGGTTTAGATTTGGGGATCTTGAGGAGGAAGCTGGCAGCCAACCATAGGCTTTTTGTCAGCCAGCTTGTTCTTAACCTCTGGGGTCTACATAGGAAAGAAGATTTGCTTTAGATTTTTGGCGGACAGAGATGGATGGCATCCTTTACACGGCCAAAGGGAGAAGAGACCTTCTGTTTAAGGGGATGATTTATTTGATGGTCTGTCTTTGACTGGCGCGTTGCTTTCAAGAGGAGGAGGGATCTATGCTAGCTGACATATGCTTCTTGGAAGAATGTTGTTGCTTCAAATGATGTGGAGCCTGCAGAGTTGTGAGGAGTGAGAGTGAGGTATGTGGTGTCGTATTCCTGGGAAACTTGAAAGATGGAGTATCACAGTGGCTAGTGAGTGCTATTAAACAGCAGCTTTTGGAAGTCCTTATATTGTAAAAACCTATGTTTTAGTAACATCAAATGGAAATTTCCTCGTCTCAAAGGTGCTACTAACATTAATAAAGTTATTGATATGGATAAATGTTTACAGAATTAAACATTAAAGGTTTCTGCTTTTTCAGGTTTTATGAGTACTGGAGCCTTAGTTAAGGCAAGCAACTTCATGGAATCACTGAGAACAGTAGTTATTAAGTAGCAGTAATTACTGAAGTATTAGACTGAAAGATAACTGCTTGGTGACAAATTTGAAGAGAATCCTACATTTGGTTTGAGTGAAGAAGTACAGTAGACCAGTAGTTTATTTGGTTAATCACGTTAATTGAGAATTAATTCTGCATTCACCACTGTAGTAAATAGTCTTCATTTTACAGAAAAGTTATTTAAAAAAAATATTCTCAAGATTTTTCACTTTGCATAGCTAAGTGGTGTAATTTCTCATAAATTGTATTTGTGCTGCTTCAAGGGAGTCTCTTGTACTCCCTCCTTTCCCTTGCCACATTGCTGCTTACCTTTCTAATTGTGTTTTAATAACTCTTATGCTCTCATATATTCTTAGGTTACTTTCAGTTTTTGAAATGTAACTATGATAGTGCAGAAAATATGAGTTGTCAAATTAACTGCATTTTGAGTGCTCTACATGTAAACATCCATAGAAAGCAAAGGTTTAGTTCATGTGAACATATGTAGAAATGATGTTTTGCACTCATAGTCAAACCTTCATAATAGAGAAGATGGCAACAATCTATCTCTGAATTTCATCTGTGGTTTTGGTGAGGAAAGATAAAATTTAGCAAAGAATGAAGGGAAGGGGAAGCAGAAAAAGAAAGGCAGAGAAAAGGTAAAAGAAAAGAGTGAAGGAGGAAGAGACAGATACTCTTCACCTGATGAAAGGGTTCAGGCCTCTTGCCAGGCTTATTGGCATTGCACAAGGGTTAGAGTGTGTTTTAAATACTGCATGGAGAAAGGTGTATGTAGCAACAAGCTTTTGAAACTAGAGTAATATTGGTATGGCACTTCATCCCTTGTCTGTGGAAATGAACTGGCTGTTCATTCACTTGTGCAGCATCTTCCTGGACTAGTGGGGATGGACGTCTGGAGTTCTGTGGTGGGATATGGTTTCATCCTTGTTAGGAGTGGGAGCTGCAAGTCTGGCAGCTCTCTTTAGGGATTTCTCTGCTATTTGATAGGAAGTGCATATCACTGGTGATACACTATAGCTGATGCTTAGTTTCTTCTCCCTCCTCATGGCAACCTATTCCTCATTGCAAGCTCCGCCTTCCAAGCGCAGCTGCAAGACACAAGAATAAGCAGACTTGTGACACAAGACCAAAGACTCATTATTTTGACAATATTTCCAAGCAGGACTTGCCAGGGAGATGCACAAAGGTACTGTTAATTTACAGGATTTTGTGAAGAGGAATTGTCTGGAGAGCAGTACTGTCATAAAATCTATTTTTAACTTGCATTCTTAGTACTTTATTTTTAAGCTCTAATGTGGACTCTTTCCCAAATTCCTAGTTATATAGTTCAAAGAGATGAAGTCATTGGATTATTGTCTCTTTCCTGAGAATCTTTTCCTAGAGCCTGAGCAGAGAGGTGATTAAATAGAGGAATTTGGTGGCATGTGTCTATTATTCATGTGACTGTAATTAGTGAAAACTAAATTTAAAGACACAAGGTCTTGCCATGTTAGAAATAAGGTTGTTTGTAGGCAACACTTAATTCAATAAGGTTTCCTGAGAATTATTTTTTTTCTACATCTCTTCATCCCTACCATCTAACTGTTCTTAAATTTACAAAAAAGCCCCTGCTCAGCTCTGAGGTGAATAATTCTACCATCTTCATCAGTTTCTATGCAGTCAAGGAAACAACACAAATGTTTGTGCACTGGTGTCATCAGGGTTCTCCATCAACCTCCTTTGAACTGGGCACTGCGCAAATGTATGGCAAGAAGATGTTCTGAAATACTGATGAACTCTCCAGAGGTTTAACAAGTCCATCAGTGAATACATAATGCACCTAACTCATAAGGAATCCACTGGTTTTGTTTGTTTTTCTCTCAAAAACCAAATGCATTCCTTCTGTCTGCCTACGAAAGAAGGAAGTGTGGCAGGCAATGTTCACAAAGACCAGTACATCCACACCTGGCCCATAGGGTTCTTGCTGTCTAATGAGCCTCTGTTGTTGTTTTTTATTTTGTTTTTGCTTTTCCAAATCCAGTAATTCTTAGCTAGATAAATTCCCTTTATAAATTTTAGCGCTTTATGTAAGAGAAGATTTAATACCGATCAGATATAAAGATGAGACTTGTAAAATGTTTTATTTCCAAAATCCATGGAGACCACTTATTGCTACCAGCATCGACTAATCATGAGCTTTGAGTGCAGCTTGAAGGGAGGCTCTGAGGCGAGTACTAAATCAGTCACAGTGGCAAAAATGCTTCTAGCTATACAGGCTATTAAAGGAAATTATTAAATCCAGAGCCATGGAACGGGAGCTGCTTGGAGCTTTGATGTGCCACTTTACAAGCAAGTTCCTGGATTTGCTAGGCTTCCAAACATGCAGTGAGTTCAATTAGAGATGTTAGGTTGCAAAAAAAAATCAGAAAATGCAGGAGTAATAAAATAGGTATGTGTCTTCTCATTTGCTGTACAATTTCTTTTAAATTTCAGGGAGCATTACAAGAACACCTCTGTTAGCAGCATTTTTTGGGATAAACAGTCAAAAGATCAGACTCTGTATTAGCTCCTGAAAAATGTTGGTGTTACTGTTATTGCTGAAAAGTGACCCAAAGAAATGTGAAACATTGATTTTTTTTTTCTTGTGATGACTTGTCTTCCATGACAACGTATAAAGAAGATGAGAACAATTTTGTTATTTCTTTTTAATATGAAATATTTCCCTTTGAGAACACAGAGAAAAGATTGGCTATGTCCCCAGACTTTAAATGAGAAATAAGGATGATTAATCCTTTTTTTTCTTTAGAAAAAGGCCTTTTTCCTTGAATAACACGTTTGATTTTTCAGTTGAAGAACTCTCGAATAAAAGTCCAGGCACTTTCAACAATTCCAGCACAATTTTGAAATTCTAACTAATCTTACATTATGCTAGATGTTATCATGTGACTATCTCTCTTGAGTTTTCTTGGGAAAAGCAGAATGGAGAATGATTTTTCTGATCTAATAAGAGAGAGCTGCCTCATCACATGGCTTCATCCACTTTTGTCTTCTAGAATAACTGTCAAAGCAAAAACTGCTTTTGTACTTCCAGGTTTTACTTTGAGACCAATACACATCTTCAGTAAATTCCTCATCCCATGTTGTGTTGGGTAACCATCCATGTAGCTGATAAACTATGATGGTTTTGGAATAATGGCACTTATTTCATTAGACTGTCAGTCTTTGTGGTCCAAATCACACTTCTATATATTCACGTTTGGGACTTTTCTAACAGTCTCTAAATTGACTGCATTTACTGGACATGAGTGTGTGACATTTTTACTCATGTTAGAAAATAATATGTATTCTAACGCTCTTTTGAAAATTGCCCGGTCCTGTGTTGTAAAGGTGAGGATTAAAGCTCAGATAATTCAGTAGTAGATGGAGTCGGTCTGAACGGTTGGTAGTAACAATGCTGCTGTCGCCCAAAGAATGAGAACAGTGTGTGTAGAAGTGGTAACGTGGGATGTTGCAGCTTTGAGATCTCTGCCGACATCCAGTGACCTGTCAGTATAGGTGTGGTTTAAATCCAGCCAGCAACTAAGTGCCATGCAGCTGCTCGCCACTCCCCCACGGTGGGATGGGAGAGAGAATTGGAAGACTAAAACTGAGAACCCATGGGTTGAGATACGTGCAGTTTAATAGGTAAAGCAAAAGCCATGCGCATAAGCAAAGCACAAAGAATTCATTTCCCAGTTCCCATGGGCAGGCAGGGGTTCAGCCATTCCCAGGAAAGCAGGGCTCTGTCGCACCTAACGGTTACTTGGGAAGACAAATGCCATCCTTCTCTTCCTCCTTTCCTCCAGCTTTCTATGCTGAGCATGACATCATTTGGGATGGAATATCCCTTCGGTCAGCTGGTGTCAGCTGTTCCAACTGCGTCCTCTCCCAAATCCTTGTGCGCCCACAGCCCACTCGCTGGTGGAATGGGGAGCAGAAAAGGCCTTGACTCTGTGTACACACTGCTCAGCAACAACTAAAACATCCTTGTGTTATCAACAGGGATGAAAGTTAAAGAACTAAATCTGGAAGTTATGAAAATCCAAGTTTATTTCAGCACAAATCCAAAACACAGCCCCAAGCTAGCTGCTACGAAGAAAAGTAACTCTATCCCAGCCCAAACCAGCACAACAGGACAGTCTTTCCTGTCTGTGATGAGGCAGATAGAGTATATTAAACCAGTCTAAGCATGCCTTCAGCAGTGTATATTGCTTCCTGGGTGAACATGAGTATTATAGCCACATTTTCCTATAGTTTATCTGCTTCCATGCTAAGCAGAGTGGTAGGGCTTTAAAAAGCCCTTTGAACTAGTGTGAACTCCAGTTAGCTGGTGCTGTTGCTACCTAAAATATTAGCTTTGTGGCTTTTAGAGTTGCATTCAGAATTTTGCTTTCCATCTTATCTCAAGAAGTCAATGAGCTGTAGGGATTTTGGGAGTAGAGAGCAAGTGTGAGAGAGAGAGTAGGGGAAGAAAACAAAGGAATGGCAACGTGGCCCCTGGCATTTCCTTTGTCAGAGCATCTGTCCCCCTCTGCATGGTGTAGCGGAATGTTCTCAACTTTATTCTTGAGGCACGCAAGAAGCAGCATCACTCTTTCGTGTTGGTCCTTTATAGACATCCCTCTGAGTCTAAACTTAAGGACCAGTTTATATGAAACATTGCTGTAGGTAAATATACACTGTTGGCTTCAGAATTAACTTTTCTACTTATTTTTCCATGCCTGAAAGGAATGAAAATAGAAATCATCGCCTGAATTAAACAAAATGGCAATTTATATATGTCAAACTGTGTAGCAGGTGCACTCCAAGAATATTTTTAAGCGGGGCTTCTTGGGGAGAAAGGCCAAAATCCTTAATCCCAACAAGGGTTAGGTAGTGCAAAGTTTCTAGTGAGTTTGGAAGTCCAAGTAGCATGTCCCTATCGTGTATCTTTAGATTCTGGTAGAAAGTGAAGGGTTTTAAAACTGCATTTTTAGGATAGCAATGCCTAATCCACACATCTATTTTGGATATTTATCCTTTAGGTTTTTTTAAATCTGACATGATACATACAATGAAAAAAGTGTCCAGTTCCTCCTCCACTTAGTGACCTTATGAATCTAGCAGTGGGACAAAAAGAAATAGATGGTAACAGGCAGGTGGCATGGTAGAAGTGTGGAAGGATTTTTTTCATGGAACTAGGGCACCCTAGGACAAGGTGTTTGTGTCCAGTGTTGTTGTTCTGTTTATGTGAACTTCCTTAGTTCCATGTTCTCCTTTTAGGAAAGTTTAATACTTAAGATAGCATCTGGAAATAGTTGCACTATTTTATTTGTCAGTGTTTTCTTTTTCCAGAAAGGTCTGTCACGGCAAGCAGTGCTGTACTTACTTTTAAATCCTACCTTCGCTTCCTCAGAATGACTTGCTCCCCATCTCGATGGAGATATCAACACAGCTCACTGAGTGTTACTTAATTGATCTCTCTACCTCTGAGCCTCTTTCTCATAGCAGCCACATTTAGGGCCATGGTGAGCTCTTTGTGACCTGGTTGTGACTCCCACCAGCTGGGTCCTGCGCTTCCTGGAGTGCTGGCTGACGGAGAAGCCACAGTTTAGAGCTCTTGCTGCTGACAGCTATACATAGTCAGAGGTGGATTCGGCCCTTTACAATGAATTTGGGTTACTTCTTATTTTTCTCTTTCAACTTCCATCTTTCTGTTTGAGACAGTACGTGTTCCCAGATGCTTTTTGTATTCAGGACAAGTTCTTGCTGTGATCATCTCCGAATGAGACGTCAGTAGCAGCTATAGCTTTTTATACTTTAAATGTGAATTTCAGAAAGAAATTAATTCTGACCTGTCTTCTGTACCAAACCTGCCAAATGAATGGCAATTAACTCTGATCTATTAAACACAAAAAAGCTTTTTTGTAACTTCTGTTAGCTGACCTGGAACTTCTTTACAAAAAGGAATGAAAAGCAAATCAGAAGCTGCAGAGATTTTTGTGGTGTACTTTTGGGGATTTTTTGGGGGTAGAGACAAGTGGAGAATGTGGCAAATGTTACAATATCTTGTCTTCCAGTTCATTTTTAATTTCCTCAGGTTTCTGGCAGAAGTTGCCACTGTCTCTAGGCCTAAGGCAAGCCCACCATCTCCCAGGCTCTCTTTGGCAGTCCTATTACTGATAGGTTTTCAAGCTCTCCCTGAAGACAGGTTACACAAACTGATGGATTGCTGGTTGTGGGCAGTTCTCCCCACAGGCTTGTGTTTGACACCAGCTGAATTTTGTTTTCAGGGTATTTCTTTTATCCATGTTGGTGTCTGTGGCCAGTATCATTTTCCGTGTTTATGTTATACTTTGTAATATTGGATGTATATTCAAAAAAGCAAACAAGCAAAGCCTCTTCCCAAGATAAATAGCTGTTATGCAGACTCTAGGCCTACAGGTGGACGTTCTTACTTGCTGGGTTCAGCATCCCTATGTGTGTGCAACTTCTCCTCTCCTAGCTGGGCTTTTTGGCTATGTCTGCCTTCGTTCTGGTTCTTTCCTTCTACCCATTTGCTTCTACAGTATTGAAAGTATTGCTGTGGTATTCTGACTGTAACTGGAAGTAGTATTTTTTGTGTAGGCAGAATAACCTAGATCTAAGGTAGGTGCATCTTCATATTTAGCAGATACAAATACAATTGACTGAAGCTATTAATTATAGGCACATATGGGTAGGGAAAAATAACATATATCAAAAGTGTTAGGCATTTAACACTAACATTAGTCAGCAAAGCAGAGGGGGGATTATTGTGGGGTTGTTGAGCAGTGACAATCTGTTATCTGGTGGAAGTTGCTAAGCCTTTTACATGTAGATACTCACTTGCTCTCTATACATTAAACATTTGGTTATCCCTACCTGACGTTTGTACTCGGCAAAACCTTCTGTATACAAGGTGAGATGGGTGCGCTGATTGAACACCCAATGATTGACTGAGCTGTAGCATTCTCAGGACTTCAAGAAAGGTTTTTACTCTACCCTCTTTCCCACAGGAGTTCACATTTGCTGTTTTATCTCTGCGAATGAGCTTAGTGACAGACACACACTGAGAGTCAGAGAGAAATGCCATGGGAGCTGCCTATCGGCATTCAGATGCAGAGATGGCATTTGATTCCCAGGCTGCTTTGCTGCGGCCGCTTTATAAGAAATCTAAATCAGGAAACTCTACAGGGTATTAGGAAAGCAAACCTCTGATCTGTGTGCTCTCACCATTAAACACCGAGTCCTGCTTCTGAAACAATAAACAAACCTAAAGGTTATTGGATAACTCCTGTTCATTTTGGTGCAATCTGTGAAGTGGCGGAATAGCAGGTGCGTGAATGTACTGCCACGTGCGATAGGACTGCAGGAGCTTCCTGACAAGCTGTTAACAGGTTGCCCGACGTACCCATCGTAGCTGTTTTCATTTAATGCAGAAATGGTGTTAGTCTAATTCCTACACGTTATTCAGGCAAAATGTTCTGGCTGTATTTTAAAGCGAGTGCCAGCCTTTTGAAACAGTTTCCAGTACCTTCATTATGGATATCAAATCCTCTGTTAGAGATAGCCAAGCTTGAAATATTTATTTTGCATTTGATTTTTTTACATGTTCATGTTAATTTATGTTTATAAATATCTGGAGGTGGGTAATTGAAGCTCAGTGGCAATCCTTTTTCTTTCCCTTTAGATGTATAGAACCTGAAAAATTTCAGATACCTTAGGAGTAGACATGGTAATGTTGTGTTGATACTTCGCTTTTCATTCAATGGAAAGGTAGTGTTTTTTGATTCGTTTGGTGCTGTGAAAGTCACCAGAAGTGAGTTTGAAAGCAAATGACTAGATGAGAAGGGAGATAAAACCATAACCACTGCAGCTGTAAGATAAGGGACTTCATGATCTCTATGATGTCAGAAATGTGAATTGTGGATGAAGTTTGAAGCCACTCCACTTTGCATGATACTTTTAAATTCTCACATAAAACAATTGATTTAAATGTGGAACCTTTGAAATACAAACAATTAACCTCACGTTCCCAACAAGATGCTTAAGGTTAAAAATAATAGAAACATAAATCTTGTGTGAGTCTTAGTGTAGATATTCCTTTTTAATATCTGAGTTAGATTTCTTTCAACCAAAAGCTCCTATTCTGAAATGCTGCTGTTCTGACAGTGTGACAAATAGCTGGAACAAATGCTAAATAGTTAAATGGACAAGTGATGGATGGCCTCATAAGCCTTGAGGGCAGCCTGTGTAAGATACTAATTGGTTCTGTAGAACTGATTTTAGTCAATAAATTCACTTGAGAGATTTGGTATGTGTGTGTTAGGTATCTTTAAAGAATGCAGTGCTGTAGGTGACAAACCACTTGCTATGTATTAGGCCACCAACAACTTTATTTTGTCCGTTATGCCATCTACCTTCTTCCAAGGATATAACCTACTAAAAATCTATTATTGATGTATTGCTGTCTCTCAGTGTTTCTGAATTATGAGTTTATTTGGAAGCCTCCAGAAATTTCTGATGCTAAAAAAAAGGCCCATGTTAAGTTTTCAACAGTGGTTTTCCTTCCTTATATTTTTTTTTTCTTCCCCTGGAATAGATTCTGCCACCATTGCTCACTTTGAGCAATTGTAGATAGTGTAAATATGAGAGAACTCCCCTTGTGAAAAATATTGTCAAGGTAAGTAAAGGCAATTAGACTCTGGCCCTTGGGACCAGGGCCAGGAAAGATCTGAGCAGCTGCTTCTGGTACTGAATTTGGAGATGAGGGAGTAACTGAAACAAGAGGTTTTCAGGTCTCTAAGTTTGTGTTGAGGCCCTAGTTGCAAAGGAAAGCCCTGAAGCACTTGCCTTTGAAGTACTTCAGTCCTTTGAAAGTGGCCCAAAGCAATTTCAGTGGATACAATGGGGCACAGAGTGATTTCTTCGTTGCTTTTTTGGGGGGGTGTTATTTTTTCTTCAGGTGTGGGGGTGGTTTTGTTTCTTGGGTTTCTGTGTTCTTCATTTTTATTAGTGCTAAGAAGAAAATATTTTCATGTAGGCTTATTTAAAAAAAAAAAAAAAGGTAAACAAACCCAAAACCCTCTCAATATGGGGGAAGATAAAAGGGTTGAGATGGTTTCATGGTTTTTTCAGATGGCAATTTCCTATTTAATAAAGTGGAATTGATTAATAGTGAAAACATCAGGATGTAGAAGGCTGATTTTTGAGGTAAAGGAAAAATCTGAAATTAATTTAGAAATCAAATAATGCTGAACTTAAGGAATAATTCAGCTCCAGGTCCCAAATCCATTCTGATCCTAACTTCACTGCAAAATAAAGCTTAATTTTTGGAAAATGACTACAAGTGAGTTATGTCTTTCTGGTTGCTTTGCGTTCTCTCCCATGCTCACATGCATGAGATGTTTCATAATTAAAGACCGTACTTCAGCTGCTGTATATTTAAAGCAAATTTGACTAATAACACATACTAGCTACCTTAGTAGCAGTGTTGAAACAATTACAGCAAACAAGCCATTTCTGGAATGGTCTGTAACAAAAAGCATTGTGGGGAAGGGCTGTGCTTCTGTCAGTGTTTGTATGTAAAGTGTCTAACACATGAACTTCAAGAAAACCTGTTGGGACAAAAATTGATGCAGCTGCACAAAACAGAACAAACAAATATTAGGTGTCCTCTTATATATTAATCTATATTTAGGGTTGCATGAAAGTCTGAGGTAGGTTCATTTAGGATGTAAGCCGTAAAGTTTAACTACTGAATCAAGTAAAGATGGCAGATTAGAAATGTTCTACGTAAGCAAGGTAATTTGTATAAAAGCATTTTAACTTTTTCTTTAAAGTTGGTTGAGCTTAACACTTGTAAATCATGTGTGTGTGTTCTGTAGTGTAGCACTCTCTGCTAGTCCACACATTTAATGAATTGTTTACATCAACCTGAAACGCTGACGAGTCTTATGCCTATCTGGACATTAGAAATCTCCCCTTTGAATTCAGCTGATAGACTTGGATGTTGCAAGTGTAAAGTATGTATTTGTTGTGAAGAACTTGCACTTACTATGTACATATAAAAATAATGATGCAAACCCCAAAAGGCTTTGAGTTCCTATAGAAACCCATTAGTCACCTCAGAAAGGAAGAGTTAAGCTGTACCTTGGGTACAGTTGATAAGGGAACTGTTCTGCAAGTTGCGTTCATTTTCCAAAATCTCCCAGGTAGAATTTAACTTTAAAACTTGAATGGGTTTTAAAGTACAAGTTTAATTTCAAATAGCTTATGGAACACAGAGGTGGTGATACACACTTGGATATTTAGGAAGGTATATGTTTGGTAAGTGCTGTATTACATCTATGGGAGAGACTGCAGCTGCTCTCAACTTTGACTATAAGAAATCTGTTGACCTGCTGGGTTCATTAACAGTTCAGAGTTATTGATTAACCTTTTTCAAAGTTTTTTTTTGAGTTTATAAGTGTATATCTTTTCAGAAAACCCGAATGTGCGATGTTACAAGAGAAAATGAAGAGACCGAAAGAATAAAACTGCTGAATGTCAAACTTGCAAGGACTTACAGAAATTCAGGACAAGATCTAAATTCAGGTAAACTCCTATGTTACCATCTGTTCATTTCACAAGTATCTTTTATATACTATAAATATACCATAGAGTAACAGCTTTCCAGCTGTGAAGAACACATTTGCCTGTTCCTGTAATTCTTCTATAGAAGTTTGGGTTTGAGGTTGGCCATCTGCCTAGGTACTAGTGTGATAAGCATTAATAAAATATAAAGAATAAAGTAAAACACTTGCAAAAATTAAAAGGAAAAATTTTTATTTGGTATGGCAGGAAATATAATGGCATAAAGATAGTTAGCATTTTGAATAGGTAATAATTATTTTGAGGTATGCAGATGATAAATGTGGCATTTGAGATCTGGCCCAGCAAGTTTTTGTGTTCAACTAAGTGTGTGAGTAACCCTGTTCTTGGCTTACTTGCAGCTAAACCTAACACTAAGCATCTTATTTGAAAGAAACTGTTTCTACTTTCTGGTACAGTTACTGAAGATTTATTTTACTGTTCAGTATAACCCTTGGCAGGTGCAGGTTTATTGGGAAGGCAAGAGGACTGCATTTCCCTCTTGGTCACCACTGTGCTCCGTGTGTATGCTGGGCTACGGCTTAGACCTGTAACCACGTGGCCTCACAAAGCTAGGTCTGGGCTACGTCCAACCCCTGACAGAAGCCGAAGGGAAGGCTGTCTGTCAAGATTTCCCCAGGAAGTATTGTGGGTGGATATGTGCATCTTCTGCCCTTGTACCAAGTCAGCTGGACTGGAGCTGTGTCTGAGCCGGGTGCCAGCCTGCTGCCATACCCAATGATGTCTTGCCTACATGCTGAGAGTTTGCAGAACACGAGCATAACATACTTTTCATATAGGCAGCGTGTAGCATATACTCAATGCTCATGCCCCTCCAGCAACAGGAGCTTGACTTAGGCTAAGCATGAAGAAGGTCAGGGAGATGACGAAGGCAAGTTGATCTTGCTAGTTAGAGCTGGTAAAAGTAGGCGCCATGGACACAAGGGACCACCTGGGAGGTTCAAGTTGGATGTTAGGAAAAGCTTCCTTGAGAGGAGAGTAGTATAGCAATAGGAAAAGTTGTCAGTAAGGTTGTGGGATGTTTTTTCATCCCTAGATTTCTTTTGGGACTTGTTTAGATAACTCTTTGGCTGGCTAGGTTGGGTGTTTGTGGTCTTTTTGAAAGTGAGAGAGGTTATGCTACAAGACCTCCAGTGGCATCTTCTAAGTTGAGTCGATGCTTGCTCAGATAAAACGCTTCTCTAGCAGAGATCAGGAGTAGGCACCTGCGATAAAGCAAAAGACAAGACATACATACTTGTCCTCAATATTCTCCTGTCATCTGGCAGTGAGAGGTCAGGCATTTCCTAAATGAAGGTGTTGTCCTCTTATTTATTTAGTAAGAATGAAAAAGTTTGGTCAAGATGTTTTGATTTTTTTATCCAGTAGTTATTTCAGCTGTGTGATGTATCAGAATTGGCCTTGTTTTAGAAAGTTTTGGTTTTGATACTTAACCAAGGAGTATTTTAATGAGAAAAATGTTCTGAATTTAATTACATTTTCCTGGTACACTTTGTCAACTCTGCCTTACTGCTGCTTTGTGGGTAGGCAGGCAGGAAAAGATGTTCAAATTCCTGTTTCTTAGTCAATCAACTGAATAATTCTTCACTGTCTCTTGGACCTCTGTGCTCAGTCTCTTAAGTAGTTTGGATTGGGAAGAAGTCTCTCACTTTCCTGATCCCCATAGTTTGTTCCTTAGTAACTAAACTAAAACTAGGTGGCTGTTATATAATTTCTAGCATTAGAAAAGTACAGCTCTGAGTCTCTTCTGAGGCTTAGCTGGGATTTTAAGGCTTGCAGCATTTTTCCCAATTGCTGAGCACTATCATTTGTGTGTCTCCTCCTGTTCCATGTATTTTTTTAAACCGTTGTCTCCAGCATACCTCAATACCTGAGTCTGTTTCATTACATTATTTTAGAAATCTGCTGTGATTACTGACTAATCTCTTTGTGCACATCTCTTGGCCTTCTCCTGGAAACAGGGATTAACCTTCTGCGGCATTTTTGATTTAGCTAGCCATGGAATATAAATGACTTCTACTGCTGGTAAGAGGCTTTGCTGAGCTGTGGGAAGTCTGCCCTCAGAGGGGCAGAGAACCTTCTTTCTTCCTCCTGCTGCACAGACCAGTCTGTGCCATGTCCCGGAAGACATCTCTGACCCAGTGTCATTGTCTCTCGTGTTTGTTTTCTTGGGCAGGACGTTTTCTGTGCTGTGTCATGCTGGAGGTTGTAAGGCATGCTGTCATCACTTGGATGTACTCAGCAGTGGCTTATGGTGCTTGCTAATGGTGTCTGGTCAGGCTGCACATCCTCCCTCTACCCAGGGAAAGCTGACTGCGTGGCCTGTTGGGCTCTGCCAGCAACCAGTTTCATGTAGGTGCTGCTCCTGGGCCACCTTCCAAAGCATCACACCCAAGAAGGGTGCTGTGATGCTATAGGGGAGTGCCCTGCGTTGGATATTCTTTACTTGTTGGAGGCTCATTTTTCATATACTGCTACATAACCGGGATTGTCTGAGAGTATCTTGAGGGTTTCCATGTGTTTATCAAATCTAAAAAGATAATGTTATGCCTCTAATTATGATCTGAAGGTCTCTTTTTTTCTATTTGCTTCTATCTGGACGGTTTTTTACCAGCTCTTTATCCCTTGAAAACAAGCAAGAATGCTTTTAGATGAAGAGAATATTTCACGTAGGAAACATTAGTTGTGTATATTCAGTTCTGTACTATCTCATTTCCTTACAAAGCCTTATGGAAACTTGGTGGATACTCTACACACATACAACTAGCAGCATACTTCAGCAATTATCAGATATGTGTGTTTATATATACACCGCCCCCTATTGTTCGGGGTTTTTTTTAAGAAAATGAAACAAAAAAACCCCCACAGCTGGGACAACTGACCTCAACTGACCAAAGGTATATTCCAGACAACACAATGTTATGCCCAGCATATAAAGCTGGGGAGAAAAGTAGGAAGAGGGAGAAGTTCAGAGTGATGACATTCACCTTCCTAAGTAACCATTATGTGTGATGGAGACCTGATTTCCTGGGGACGGCTGCCCCTGGAAATTGAATTCCTTGTTGTGCTTCACTTGTGTGTGACTTTTGCTTTACCCTGAAAACAGTTGTTATCTCAACGCACAAGTTTTCTCATGTTTACCCTTCCAATTCTCTATCCCATCCCATCGTGGGGGATTGAGCAAGCGGCTGTGTGGGGCTTAGTTGGCTGGCTGGGTCTAAACCATGAAATCCTTCCAGTAGCCTGCTTATGTACCTGATAGCGTAAGGAAAAAAGCTTTGTGGAGAAGCCCTGGTGAAGGCAGGGCTAGAGACAAGTAATAGAAAAAAAGAAAAAAACATCCAACACAAAAAAAACCTGATCCAGAAAGCCCAAGACTCATGTAAATAGGAAAGACCAGTGTGAGTAGCAGGTTTTTTCTTTTTTTTTTTTTTTTGTTATGGATGTGTTTTAAAGTTATGAGAGGGATGAGGAAGTATAATGTAACTTTTACTCTCAGTCCATGTGGCAGTGGCACTCAGTACCACTGCAGCAGTGAAGGGTCTGTGAGGGGTTCTGTGATAAATCTGAAAGATTGTATCTGTCTTCTCATATTGCATCATCAGAAATTTGACAAGTTGTCAGTGGAGAGGCAATTATTTCTACCAAAACACTGAGAACATAACTTGCATTTCTAAGGTATGTAGTGCCATGAGAAGATAGGAATTTAGGAGCAACTGAGGAGTTTCTGGGATTTTTTTAAAATTTTGCTTAATTTTTCCCTTATTGTAAAAATTGCATGTTGATACTATAAAAATGAAATTTTTCTTGATGTTAGTTGAACATGAAGTTTAATTGTGTTTGTAATTTCAAGGTTGATGGAGAGGGAACAACAGTTGAAACCCTATGAGAGCTGGGGAGAAAAAAAAAAAACCAACAACTAGTGGGGCTGGCCAGAAAATTCCATCCACTGAAAGAGGGATGATATTTCCAGTTTGCAGATTGTTGTTGATTTTGAAAGCAGCCGGTGTTAGAGGAAGAGGCTGCATTTCCTAGCGATGACTCACTGGATCTCACGAGCAGCAGGGAGAGCGGGCACAAGGAGAGCCAGGAGTGGTTGTTAGGAGCTGGGTGGCCAAGGCTATTGCAGACTACAGCTTGTTATTTTTACTCTGTGAACTCCCAAGAGGAGTGAACGTTTTGGAAGAGTGAGACAAAGATAGGGGAGCTGGGGGAATGGTGTTTGGAAGGGCAAAATTAATCTGGGGAAGGGCAGTGAATGTGTCTTTCAAGTAATCTGATAACATACCAGCTTAAAGGAGCACTTTGAACCATTAGTGAAATGTATTGAAGTTGTAATATGAGCAGTTCCACCGATTCAGAGTATGTGAACTGCAAATATAAAAATCAAGATGATCCCGTATTTCAGGATAGTTATGTGAAGAACGCTAAACGGCCTTGGCAGAGTTGGTAATTTTTGGGACTCTGTTGTGAATTAGCTTTAGGAATGCTGATTATTGTAAACAGAGAACAGTTTTCTTCTTAAAAATCTTCAAGGTATAAAATTTCTTTCTTTTCTGCCATGTTGTGAAACTGAATTTGGACCTTTCTTGCCTCCCTCCATAGGAATGGAGAAAACGAATCTGGATTATTTCCCAGTAGTGCGCTTACTAGGAAAGATGTGTGAGTTGAAGTTTCACCTTCCTATGCTGGGGGTGTCTCATTTGCTGGCTGGAGTTACCATGCTTTCCTCTCTGACCTCAGCTCAGAGACCAAGGCTGCTGCTTAGGGCATGGATGAGCCGAGTTCAGTTCTCTGCTCTACCATTCTCCTGTGACCTAAATGGGCTTTCTACGCTTTGCTTCAACATTGTTGTGTGCCTTAGTTATCCTTTTATACTAATTTTGCTTAATATTGGACAATGAAGTAGAAACTTGACTGAGAGTTGGAGAGATCAGCTAGATTGTTCATATCTTGCATGAATACACAGGGCCACAGGGCTACCAATGTGCAAGGTAATTCTTGGTATTTTGAGGAATACTCTGGTTTTATCAGAAATCTTCTACTTGCCCAGTGAATATTGAGATTTTGATACTTTTCAGAGAGAAATATGGGTCCCCTGCAGCTCTATTAGTATCTTTATTAGAAGCCCAAATAGAAATTGCAACTCCTAACATACAACTCTTCAGAGAATATTCAAAGGACTTAACTAAAATTTGTTTTCTCTTTTAAATCCAAAGAAATAAATGAAAAGAAACATGGAACAGTAACAAAAAATGTGTGTTCAGTATTTATGGTTAGAACCTTTATTTCTCACAGATCTGACTGTTACCATTTATGTCGCTATGCTGAAAGCAGACTGACACCCTGTGGTCTGTGCTGAGTGGATGGGGAGCAGAAGCCGGAGTGGGGTGACAGGTTGCTGTGCTTAGGCAGCGAGAACAGGGTTCTCGCTGATCCATTGGCAATTACATCTGTACGTACATCTTGAAATCATGAAACTGTTTTTTACAGTTCCTCTGCCCAGCTCATAGGTAGTAGTTTCCTGCAGAAGAGTGGTCAGGCGCTTAACAGAGTGAGCGGGCAAAGTCTGAAGATGTTAAGTAGTGTCTCAGACAAGCTGCTGGAGGTTGCGCATGTCGGGGGGGAAGATACATTAGTACATTTATCCAAGGAAGTGCAGAAACGTGGATTTTGGTGAGCATGACAGCTGATACTTGTTTGCTTAACAGCTGGGACCTCCTTTGCTAGCTTCGTCACCAGTGTAGAAGCGTTTCATACATGTGCCGTGTAGTATAAACACCAGACTGCCTCCCTGCCTGCCATATTCTCAGGACACAGGTACCCATGAAGTTGCTCTGAGACTGCTTGTCGATCATGAAGGCATCTGTTAACGGGATGTGAACGTGTTGAAACGGGGATGGTGCATTAACAGCACAGTGTCCTATTGAGATTGACACAGTGATCTCATGCCCTGCAGAAGGTAATGCTGGTCTGAATAGGGCTTAAACGAGCCCATTGTCATTAAAAAGGTCGTCAATCTCCCCCTTGAAACGTGGCTGAGATCCACAAAGACTCCTTCTTGTGAGTTGACCACAGCTAGAAGAAAGAGAAATAATTTCTGAATTTTGAGTCTGTTAAGAGTTTTTACGTACTTGGTATTCAACTACATAAATATGTGCTCATATTGTGGATTTGCTCCATGTGTCCCCTTGATATGTTTCCTGCAGTTTCCAGATCAGCAGAACACGGCTGCACCCTGGGTCTTCTCACTGCACGATGTGACTGTTTCGTGATTTGCATTTTTTCTTGATTAGCCCTTTCATTTCAGTGGTGCTTCAGGCCAGTTGCCTCTTGACATTCCTGCATTAGCTCCTGAAAGCCTTGCTTTTGCACCTTTCTTCTGCCGTTTTCTCCAAGGAGAGTATTTATTGGTAGTTCCTATTCTTGTAGAGAGTAATAGATGTTATATACAATTGCATGTGTAGGTAGAACTCCCTCCCCTTTCATTTCAATATTGTTTTAAACTCCTGGTCTACTGGCAATGCAGTAGAGGACATTATTAGGCTTGAGAGTTATTCCACAAGTTCGTAATGATTTGTTGTTTTCTCTTTTGTTTAAATGCCCCTTGACAATACAGCTGAATCCACATTATAATCTGAATTTAAAATAAATTCAGTACTGGTAATTCAAGTAGATGTGCCTAAAATGAAAATAGCTGTTGGAAAACATAGGTGGACGTGATGTACACAAGTGCTGTGATACAAAACAGTGTGGTATGGTCATATTTTAAATTTTTTTATCGTCTCCCTGCAATTCCCAATAGTGAAAACCTGAAAGTGAGAAAAAAGAGGAAGTGGGAAAACTGAAACTCTGCAGCTGTAGAAACTCAGGATGCACAGCAGAGGTTCACACTCTTTCCACCTTGGTGTGCTAACACTTCAGATTTAACTGTTAATTGCTCTTGGCCTCTTAACTCTTTGGCAACCATTGTTGTTAGGGTCTATTACACTGGAAAAGTCCATTGCTGCTTGGTGTAAAAGGAGGGAGGGGAGTATTTCATTGTCTCTTATTGCCGGTCTCTTTTCATAAACAGAAAAATAGACATCATTCTTTCCTCATAGTTCTCCCACATAGTGGATTTTAAGCTTAGTTGAACAGCAACTACTTTTAAAAATTGATTTTTGTCCCTATGATACCTTCTTTATAAACAAGACTCCTTCAATGTACAGTGTGACTGGCTTAGAGGGGAGGCTAGTAAGAAGGGAAAAATTTGGTTTTCTGTTATCCTTGTACAGTCAGGAAAAAACCCACTAACTTCAGCTGGATATTGCTCCAGTTGATACAACATTATCAGAATTATTGAATAAACAATTAAATAACGCTCTGATTTATACCCTGTGAAATCATACAGATTTGACGTGAGATGCACAAAGTTTCTCCTCAGATTGTAACTCCAGGAATCTTAATTTTTAGGCCAGGCGTAAAGGTTTTACACTGGGATGGTGATGGTGAATGCAGATATGTCCCAGGGATCAGTTCTTAGCTTATATTTACAGTGATGTGGAGAAAAAAAAGTCAAGTTGAAAACACCTATTTTTAGGATGTCGACCAAATCAGAGAAAGATTGATATATTTGGTGTTGTCTTTCCCTGTGTGTTTGGTGGTTGGATTTTTTTGTTTGTTATTGTAAACAACCTTTTTTAAAATAGGCAGTAGCAGCTAACACAAAAGAAGTGAGTTTGTATGTATGACTTAAACCTGAAAAATAAGTGTTCAGTTATGCATGACTTTTGGTCATAGAGAAACAATGTCAAAGACTGCATGTGTGAGTGATCTGTAAGAGAAATCCATGCTTAGTGTTCAGTTGAACTCTTAGATCTTGGTAGACTTTTTTCAGTTTGTGAACTTGTCTTCCATCTGCATTGTGCATGGAGGCAGGCAGCAGCCAACGAGCTGAGCGGGAATGTCACTGCTCTGAGGAGTGTGACACGCTGATTCTTGCACTGCCTTGTTGGCAAGAGTCTGCAGAAGATAAATAACCTGTTTTTTTCCAACACTGGTTGTGGCATGCATCAGGCTTCCAGGGGTCTTGAGGAATTAAAAAAATAATAATCCAAAAATACATAGGCATAACATACTTTTACATCGCCCCTTAATTTTATCTATGATGTACTTCAGGCAAAGCTGAGGAATGGGCATATAGCAGTGAAACTTGTTACTGTAGACTGGGTTTATCATCTCAGACTCTCCACAAAAGCCAACTCAGAAGCAGGGAGAAGTTTGTGCATGTGTGCAGGTCACAGATGGCACAATTAACAGAACTGGTACATTTTCCCTTTGACATTGTTACTGGGCTTAATTAAATGTAGTAATCCTAGAGTAATGAATCTATTTCTTCTGCATATTTGGAATTCTTAAGAAAGCCTAAGTCTTAGGAAGATTCTGAATGACAGAAGTACCCATTTTGCCAACTTTTTTTTTTTTTTTCCACTAGTGTTATAGGCAGGCTTTGACCTTATGGAACAGAAGAAATGATTCTGTTCAGTCCAGGAGTTTCTTAAGAGATGTCAAATTTGGGTGTTGTGAAAGGTTCTTCCTTTCTGCGTGCGCTTAGGGAAGCAGTGGGGAAGGAGGTGGTGAGGACCACTCACAAACCTGTCTACACCTACCTCTATACTTTTTTAACCAGAAAAAGTTTTCTACTGCCTTGGAATGTAACAGTTAATTAGCATACTGGGCTTGAACATACACAATGTACATCACAGCAAGTACGGAGATTACTGCTGAGCAGTGCATGCCAGGCTGGCTAAGAAAAGCAAGGCTGTATCAGCTGACGGAAGTTCAGCTTACAGTGCTTCATATTTCTAGTGAAAAAATTTGAGGTCTATAGACTCTCTGGACTAGTCTGTTGCCTGGGAAACCACATTCTGTAAATTAGGGTAAGGGGAAACCATAGTTATTAGATATGTATTTTTTATCATTATTACTATAATTTTCACAATAAAAATCCAAGCCAGGACTTGGCCATGGGCTTGACAAGCCTTTTCATTGTTGTATAGCACTTGGGACACTTTTTTGTAGGGATTGCATGGCTGCATAGAAGGCTAAATGTTAAGCAGAAATAGTTCTTTTTTAATTGTATCAGAGTTTTGTAGCTAGAAAAATCTCTTTCTCTCAGTATTAATGGCTTGCTGTGTCTGCCTTATGTGTGGAGTGGACTGCTGGAGGAATGGTTGAATCCCTCCCTCCCAAACCTGGCATAATTGAAAAAGCCAGGAGAGAATAAGGATTGCCTGAACTCTTATAGCTCTAATCATTTTTTATCCTGTAGATGTCCCCTCTTTTCTTAGCACTTGTACTTCTCAAGAGCATGAGCTTAAATTTTTATAAGGGGTATATAGCAGACAGATTTACTTAATATGTGGAAAATCACAGAGCATCGACTTCTGAAATTTTTAAAATAGAACACTTAGATGGGGCACTCCACACATAGAAACTTGATTTGCATACCTTTTCAAATGAAAGTTTTGCAATACACTAAGAGCATAAGATCGTAAATGTATTACCGTGAACCTCCAGAAAACAAAAAAAGAAAACAAGATCATGTTCAAATACTAAATGGTACCTCCTACTTTGGCTAATCAACAAGATAATTGTTCTTGCAGACCCTGATTCCTTGGGAGACACTAAGTAGGACATCGTTGGTGTTGGGGAGGATAAAGAAAATGAAGGCAAATGTACATTGTAGTTTAAACGAGATACTCGTGTAGAGATGGTGAAAGCTAAACTGAAAATAAACTTCAGGGAACTTCTTCCCTATGCAAGTGCCTCATAAGGCACTTCTTGCAAACATAACCGTCAGGTTGTGTTTTGCAAGAGCAGCCATGGTGCTGTCTGGACAGCAATGGCCAGATCCAGTATCTGAGCCCATGTTCCCAGTCGCTGTTTCCAGGTCTGATGCTCCAGGATGTGCTATGCCTGGTCAGACCAGCGTTTTGTCTGGTGTCCCTTCCTTGGCCTTGACACGTGGCTGCTGGCACTTCGGGTTTCCTCACAGTTGGCATAGCTCCATTGGAAGGCATCCTTGCTTGTTTGTGATGTCCTGAGTTGTGCTGAGCATTGTGCCCTTTGTGCTCTCAGGAGAGCTGCAGGTTTCCCTGAAGTTGGTTCTTGGGTCTGGTCTTGCTGTGTTTCCTCCTGTCGGGCTTTTTTTTTTTTCTAGCAGTGAACTGAATTCTTTGGGTCCAAAGGAATTACCTTCAAAAATGACTCAATGATGTTGGTTTTGGACTGGCAGGAAGCAAAACTGCTGTTTTCATGTTGGAGCATGTGCAGCAGGAGGAGTCCCAGACTCAGGCAAGTTCCAATGAGGAAACTCTCTGAAAAGCTAATGGCGATTCTGTTAGTAAATCCATCCTTTCTCTGGGGTTAAGCCATTCAGTTACTGTGGGCACTGATCTCTCTGTCAGGGTTTTCCAGACACAATCTCTGCCTAAGTGTCAAGCTGCTGCTAGGGAATAAATGCTCCAATCCATACTAGAGATTGTTTTCCAAATCAAATGGAATTGTGGAATTGAGAAGTTGATGTGGACATAGTCTCTGGACTGTCACACCTGTGTACAGAAAGCAATAACACAGGACACAGTCTTCTGGACTAGCCAAGTTGACTGTTATCTCTGTAATTAGGCTAAGCTAGGGAAATTTGTTATTCATTGCAACTCAGCTTCCTCCCCAACTCCCTGGTAGTAAAGTTTTACTTCCCTTTGCTGTTATGTTACTGTATTTACCTCTCTATAAGCTCTTTTTTGTCTGAAAGGGATTTTCTTTTTCTTCATTCAGGAAAGTTTTATGTTTGAAAAACAGTGAGACTGTTTTGTTAGATAAACATTGAACCTGGACTGTTGAATGTACTTCTACCAGGGGCCCATGTTGAACATTGTTTTCTGGGTCAGCATCTCCGACACGAAATATTTTGGGCTAATTTATTGTTGGTACAGGAAAGATTGCAGCTTGAGCTGATAGCTCCAGGGAGGGACCCCGAAAAAAGAAATCCCTGGGTGATTACATGCTTACCATTTAAGTTCTACCCCTTATGTGCCTGTGCAGTCTAATAGTAGTATTAGTCTGGTGTCTTCTCATTCTTCTCTCTTCCTGTCATCAAGGTTGCAGCTGGTAGCATTTTCTGTGTCTCCTGACTTGATCTGGTTCTGGGGCCACCTTCTGCTTAGGTAAAAATTCAATACAGGTGAAATTTAATGGCTTGGGTGTCTGAAGCTTGACGCATACTTCCAAGGAAGTTGTGCAGTGTTGTGCTTCCTTGCTGTTTCGAGAGACTTTGTCTAAGGTTCATGATTATGGCCTAGTGCTGAGCAACTAACTCTAAAGGGCCAGACTGATTATATTTTAAGCTAAAAAGACTAATATGCTATAATGTGCCCAGAGTGTTGCCCAGCAGAGCACTTAGCAATGTGACTAATGTGATAGGTGGGGTTTATTCTGTCGTGTTCTGCCTATGGGAAATTGGTATAAACATTAAAATGCTTTGGTGTGGCAAGGTGGTGTTTGTTTGTGAACTTTGGTTATTTATGGGTGTGTTGGAAACTGTGTTCTTCCTTACTTGTTCTGGGAACTGATTCCAGGGCTAATATTGTTCATCATAAAATCATCATAGAATAATTTAGGTTGGAAGGGACCTTAAAGATCATCTGCTGAAGTTAAGGTTCCGAGAACTAAAAAGCCTAGAGGTCGAGGGACAATGGGGATTCCAAAGTCATGTCAAGGGGATCACGGCACTGCACCAACGTGGCTCATTCCTCAGCCTTTCCTGGCTGGAACACCATGGGGCTGTGGACCTCAGCCTCAGGCCAAACCTGTTAGGCTTTGTAGATTTTGGAACCACTAACCCTAGAGCTGCAGGGAGAATGGGAATTCCAAATGAATACCAATGGGAGCAGTTAGCAATGTGACTATTCTGTTAGGTACGATTTATTCTATCATTTTGTCTCCATGGGAAATTTGTATAAACATTTCAATGCTTTCCTGTGGCAAGGTGTTGTTTATGTCTGTGAATGTTTTTCTTTTTCCATTTCTGAAAAGGGTGCTTGCTTCCTTGGTTGTTCTAGGAATCTATTCCAGGGCTACTGCTTTTTATCACAGAATCATCATAGAATGGGTTGGGTTGGAAGGGACCCTAAAGCCCACCCAGTCCCACCCCTGCCATGGGCAGGGACACCTTCCACTAGCCCAGGTTGCTCCAAGCCTCATCCAGCCTGGCCTTGGACACTTCCAGGGATGGGGCATCCACAGCTTCTCTGGGTAACCTGTCCCAGTGTTTTCCCACCTTCTCTGGGAAGAATTTCTTCCTGATGTCTAACCTAAATCTCCCTCTTTCCATTTAAAGCCGTTACCCCTTGTCCTGTCACTTCAGGCCCTTGTGAAAAGTTCCCCTTGAGCTTTCTTGTAGCCTCCCTCCAGTCACTGGCAGGTGCTATAACATCTCCCTGGGGCCTTCTCTTCTCCAGGCTGAACAAGCCCATCTCTCTCAGCCTTTTTTTTGTAGCAGAGGGGCTCCAGCCCTCAGAGCATCTTTGGGGCCTTCTCTGGACTTGCTCTCGCTGGGTGATATCCTTATGTTGAGGGCTCTGGAGCTGGATGTAGAACTGCAGGGGTGCTCTCACGGGAGCAGAGTAGATGAGGAGAATCACATCCCTTGACCTGCTGGCCATGGTTATGGACTGGTCATACTTCAGCTTGCTTAATCTTATATTGATTTACTAATTGTGTTATATGTTCAAGGTGGGGAAGATGTCTCTGGGAATTTATTTTTCCCTGAGAAATTGCAATATATTACACTTTTAAAGACTAACATTTAAATGCTGGAGAAAATAGCTTCATAAGTGATTACTTGTACTTGGAGCACATATCGATAGCCATAGTGCTTGAATCAGCCATGCTGGCTATGGGGAAATGGGAAATTTAACATGGAATTAAGTATTATGCTGAGGAAGAAAACTGGGTACCTTATGTTTCTTAATTTCTAATGAAAAGTGTAAGCACCTGATTAGAAAAACACCAGTAAATCTCTCAGCTGATTGAATTGTTTTCTGGAAACACTTATATTAATTATGGGCTACACAAGCAGCAGTTATTAGCATTCATAGTTAGTTTTATCCAAGAGGTTCTCTGGCAGGCCTGTAGCGATAAAACTCTGCTTCAACTAAGTTTTATATTCTGCTTAAACGTGTTCCATCTGCTTGGAGTATCTCATCTCTTGTTCCTAAAATGTTTTCAGATTACCCTATTTTTCCTCCTCAGATTTTGGAGGATCATAATTCATTCCTTAAAGAAGCAAGGGTTGAGTCTACCTGAGTCTCAACTGAGGTCAAACATTAGCATCTACTTAACCAAAAGCTCATTTCTTATCTTGATTTAATTGTAGAAATGGAACAATGGGATAATCCAACCTACTTTCTATTCTAAATAATTCAAATCACTTTATTCAGATTCCTAAGGAAGTGACTGTCAGCAGTCTGGGATTTGAAATTGCAAGTATTGCTTTGTGCTTAACAAAACACAGATAACTGACAGCCCCTTCAAATAGGGAATGGTTCATTTTGTGATGCAAAACAGATAGCTTGGTTGGGAATAATATTGTGTATCTATATGCAGGATTAAATCCCAGACAGAAAGCACAGGCAGATGAAAAGATTGTATTGCTAGTCTCTTTTTCCTGCAGCAAAAATGAATATTTCGCAGCCCTCGAGAGAGTAAGGCAAGTGACTGGCTAATGTGTTGACTGTGTTTGACGTACCTTATTTTTGAACTTTGAGCTGCCACCTTTAAACTCAAGCAGATACTTGCTGTGATGGAATAGCTTTCCCTAGTAGGAATCTTGTGATAGGAGATTTACATGTTAGAGAACAGTATCCTGCTAATATAGGTAAGCAATTTTCCTGACATCATCAATAATCAAAGCACTCAAAAGCTAGGCAGTCATCTTCAGCCAAGACTCTGTTCGTCCCTTTCATCCGTTATAGGAAAAGCTTGGTTTCAGCAGGTGTATCTTTTTAATTTATTTATTTGAAGTACTTTAATGTGTGCATTTTGAGAAACAAAGATTTGTGTTCTTAGAGCTTGTGATCCATGGAAATAACTCTGATAGCCAAAGTAATCAGATGGTGCTTGGGAGCCTATTAGTGCAGCTCTTTGCTCTCCCATGGTATCACAATTGTGTGTTCTTCAGTACCTGCCACTTGGAAACCCACCAGCATCTTAGTGCATGAAACATCACTGAAACATTCCTGGGGATGCTGCCAAAGGGAACTGCTTCATGCCTTTGGCCCTTTTCCTCCTCTCTGGCTGGCGCTTCCTGGGCTCGCTGCTGGAGATCAGCCCAAGCGATGCATACATCTCTGCCTGGCGTGGATGAAGGCAGACTTGTAGGGCAGTTTCACTTGTCCAAATAACTTCCCGATGGTGGGGAGCGGCATCTTGCACATCATCCTTCCAGGCTGCTGTGCTCATTAGGTAACTGATCCAATAGCAACCCCTCAAGATGTGAACCCTCCGGAAGGGAACTGTTAAACCGGTGGGTTGAGTGAACTCCCACCAACATCATACAGAAACTGCTTTAGAGAACATTTCTGAGCCCCGGTGAGTTCAAAGCCAATCTATGCGTTTGGAAAGCTGCACTGAAGGGGAATGTGATAATTCTGTATTCTTGTGGTGAAAAATTATGCTTGAAGAGATGTTTAAACTTGAACAATGTACAGGAGGTGAGCAGGTGGCAAGCAGGCTGTAAGGAGCAGCTCTGGATGTCTCAAGAAAATTGTTGTTGGTGGGATCCCTTTTGTTTTTGGAGGGTGAAGAGACATCTGCCATGATCCAGCCCCTGTCCAAGAGGTTCTCCCAGCTAAGTGTGACTGATCACCTTCAGATGTGCTTGGTTTAAAGTACAATTGTTCGAAGCTACAGGAAAATACAATCAATCAACAGTTTTATTAGGTGGCAAACCCCACAGTTCATAGAATAACAGAATAATTGTGTGGAGCTCTTTCTTTTCTTTCATCTACATAACTTGGGGTTAATTGAGGGCTCTTTTCCTAGTAAGATAGTCCATGTACCCACATGACAATTCTATATAGTTATGGCTAAGTATCAATTGATTTCTGCAATAATTAAAACCAACAATATAGTTTAGAATAAATTAACAACAAGAAATGACTGTTTTTCTTAAGCTTAATTATGTAAAGCATTAGTGTTTTTATTACTAGTGCTTTATTGTGGCCAATTCAAAGTTTCCATTTTTGTTGCTGAGGGGTCAGAAATCAAATATTTAATTCTAAAGAGAACATTTTATTTTGGGGTGGGGAAGACTTGATTCTATGGATGAAAACCTAGAATGGTTGTGTTTGTCTCACTGGAAAATGTGACACCTTTGACCTTGTTATATGTTATTATAAGGCCTGGAATTTTGACAGTACTGCATAGCAAGTGACATCTTTTCCAGGTTTTTAATTTCTGGTCAGAAACTGGGGCTTCCTAATGGCAACTATTTTTCTCAGTGACTGTGTAATACTTTTCAAACCAGTTGTGAGAGCCTGGTAACCATACCCATCAACACACTTGAAAAGGAAACCACCCACATTTACTGCAGCATGTGATGGGATACAGAGGTTACGGATGAGTCTCGAGTCCCATCTGGAAAATAAAAAGCTTATATTTTTAAGATAACCAAAATCTGGGGGAGCGAATGCTCTATTTCTTTGCCTGTAATTGCCATTCATGTGACTACTTTGAGGCTTTGTGGCAAACTGGCATTGAACCCAACTGGGATTTATGAATTTTGGTGGATTAATACAGAGTGTGTCAAAGTAATGGTGTTAACCCCTGCGGTGGACTTACTGGAGTTACTGTGCACAGAAGCCTTCCCATGTGCTGAACTAAATGGGTGATATGCAGAGATTTGGATGGTTTTCCTGAAAGGTTGAAATATCATTAAAGGTTTCCAGATGAAACATGGTCAGAGGCAGCAGGTCATGGCTTGAGCTGAGGAAAAGTTACTTGGGGTGCTAGGGTCTGTACATTGACAGCAGGCATTTGAACAGTGCTTGAAATTCACACAGAAATATGATCTTTTCTACTAATTTTTTTAACAAAATACTTTTTTCATTATTAGGTGTTTTCTAAATTGTTTTAACTATCATCATTGTCAAAACATCAGTCTCTTCTGGTTACTTTCAGCATTTTCGTGGGGAATCATTCCTGTCAGAGAAAACAGATGAAATCCTTCATGGCTCTTAATGAAGGTGGGTTTTGTCTGTTTGGGTTGGTAGCCTGAGCTTGTGCTCTTATTTTTGTTTAGTCTCTGAGGAAACTTCATGGGAAGTGTGATCCTGGTTGCTCTGTGCTTGACAGTCAGAATACAAAAACTTGATGAGAATGCAGAGTAAAATTTGCAATAATTTCTTAAACAAAGCATGGTCTTGTGAACTGCGACTCTGTGAGGGTGAAGCTTGAATGCATTTTTTGGTGTTCAGTGGAGGAAAAACTCACTTCTTGCTAATATTCAGCCCTGTTGTCTCCTTGATGACACCCTCCAGATCTCTTATATTTAAGGATTTCTTCCTTCCTCCACCTTTCCACTTTTTCTGGTCTCTCTCCTGTCCCCGAGAATCCTGCTTTGGGCAGCAGCAGCAAGAAGTCCTGACTCTTGTACATGTGCTGTTGAGGAAGAAACATATTCAGATGCTGGCATCTGTGCCACGGGTTTGCCATCGCTGCAGTAACAGCATCTCCGCTGAGTTATTTTGGCTCTTGGCTTGCTGCCAGCTTTTCCATGAGCTGCAAGAAAACTGATTTTATATGTGTGTTCTAACGTGTACCTCAGCTTATTATTCACGTTGTCCGAAGGAGATGGAGCAAGTGCCAGGAAGTAGAGCTGCAGCAGGTACTGTGGAACATGCGGGGCCCTGGACACACCCCAGCAGCAGTGTGCCTTGGCTGGGGGGCTGGAGACCTTGGTCCCTCTCCCCTGCGGCAGCAGAGTCACAGCTGGCTCTGTGGTATGTGAACGGACTGGTGAACTCTCGTCTGTTTGGAAGGACTCGTCTGTTGCTACGGACTTTAGGAAGGATATAGTTTGAGTTATTTAAAGAGTTGATCATTGAATAAAATCCCCAGTGAATAATCCATTTGGGGGATATCAAAATGAGTATATTTTGCTTATGTAATCAACCCTGGGACAAGAAATACTTTCTCTTTCATTCCATTCATTTTACTGCAGTGATTGGCATTCAATGGAAGGTGTATGGTCAATGCAATCACTGTATCACACCTTCAGGGACACTTGCACCTACTTTGGTTTTATTTATTAAAACTGCAGTTCAGTTCCCCCCCTTTTTGTTTCTGAACTCTGCAACCTTTTTATTTTTTGCTAATTAAAAAGTATGTTGTTGAGACTCACCTGGAGTTGCATAAATCAATAATGCTACACAGAGAAAGAGAACAAATTGTTCCCCTTATTTGCATGATGGACAAGATCTAAAATTAATTCCTTGGGTTAATGAGGGTCCTCAGGGTTGTTTGTGAGGATCTACAGCCTCCTGTGACACCAGTTTGTTAGTGATTGCAAAGTGCTGCCCAGAATCAGAGAGAAGAGGCGGGGGAAAACCCAGGAGCAGGCAGGCTGGGGGGCTCTGCACTGAAGCTTTTAGCTTTACTGCATTGATTTTTGGCTGCCTGCGCTGAGCTCCAGCATAAGCTTGAGGATACAAATTCAGATTTACCCTCGCTTTGAGGTTCAAAGGCAGTTCTAATCTCAGCTGGGGATTGGGCTAAGATGCAGCGCAGTTCCCAAGTTTCTGTCATGCTGACATGAGGTTATCTTTGTCTTTCTCGGAAAGAGAATGGTGCTCCCCAGAGGGAAGGGAACACAAACACCCTGAGACATGCAGGGGTCACGCAGCTCTGTTCACTTAGGGGTCTGAATCCTAGGCGAGACAGTCATGGGGCCAAGAATACTAGGAGCAGGCAGTTACAACAACATTAAAATGTCTCATATTTCCTATTCTGTTTCATGTCCATTACCTTTATCCCCTTATTCCAGCCAGTTAGCTTTCCCTTTCTCCAATTACCTTGCTGTGAAGGGGTAACAGGGATGGAGGAGCTCAGGGCGCTGCCACAGGTGCATGGAGAGAGGAAAGGAACCTCACTTTTGCTGGAATGCCAAGTTGTAGCAGCTCTGAGCAAATAGGATTGCTTTTGGAAGCTTGTGGTGTGGCTTGAAGTTGGATATGCTGTTATGGATGTGGAAAGACATGGAATCAAGACAGAACGGGAAGGCCTTTCACCTCCCCATCCAGTATAAAATTTCCTATTCCAGAAGAGTAGGAAGCTGGTGCTATTGAAAGTTTAATTCAGGCTAGACAAAACAGATGTTTTTCTCCTAAGCCTTATTCTTGATAATGAACCATATAAATTTTCCCCATGGAAAGGTCATAGACTACCAAAGAATGGCTTCTAATAGAAAATTTAAATGATTGGCACATTCCACCTAATGTGTCACAAAATTTACAGTATGGATCAAACACAGCACTATGACTCCTTTTTTTTTTTTTCCTGTTTAATATGCACCTTGAATATTGCAGTAGAAGAGATGATCTAATCCAGAGAGATGTTCTGAAGGAGGGGAAGTCTGGTGGTCAAGTGCAGCAGAGTTTTACAATTTACAGTACAGCGACTTGTGGTGTCTGAGGGCACTTGTGCTTCAAGACTCTGCATGGAAAGGCACCTACTTATAGCGCAATTGATGCAACCTGTGAGGTTGCTGGTGCCCTCGTACCATTTCTTTCATCAGTGTAGTGAGTTTCTGGGAGTTCAGAAGCAGACAGGCTTTGTCATCACCTGGAACATAAATTACATTATCATGTCTGACAATGCTTGGGCATGCTGACTGCTCTGCGTTTGAGAGTGTGGGTACTGGGAAGTTACCTGACAATGTGGGATGAAAACTATTGGCCTGATATCCAAAAGAAATCAAAATTTGGATCTTCTGTATGTCCTGGTCTTCTGTATATGCTGGTAGAACTTCAGCACAGAGGTCTAGGCCAGGCCCTGAAGATAACTTGCTCTGCAGGTTGCTGAGGCCAGCTTTGCTCCCAAACTTCCCATGGGAGGCACAGCTCTTCCTACCTCCTATAACTTTCTGAACCATTCAGCATGAAAAGGTCATAAACTGAAGTCATGACAAGTTTCTTAAGGGCATTTGGAGGGTGACGATTAAGGTGCACTTGAGGAGACAAATCTGGCCTTCAGCAATTCTTTCTTCTTAGAGCATGGAAAAGGCCACACAGGAAGCTACATAAAGAAATGATACATTAAAGGAAAGTGTTTTTTCTGTAAAAGACTGATATTTGTTAACTCTGCTGAAAGATATAAATCAGTGGAGCTAAATAGCATCTACGTGATCACATTGGATGTTGGTCTTTAGACCTGAGTCTGCAATCTCTAATCTGTATGGAAAGTATGCTGTTGTCTCCATGGATGTATTACTTTGCAGACCAAGTAGGAAAGGTAAGGGAAATGCCATTCCAGAATTACATGTTACATATTTGCAGAAATTTTTACTTTTATTTTAACTGAGGGTAACTGACTTTTCCAGACAATCAAATAACTTGTATAACTTTTTTTTTATTCTTAATGGATATAAATTATAACATGCTTTCCAAAATAATGGTTGGTTTTAATTAATTTTTATTGAGGAGTTGCCATTCTGTAAATAATGACTATAATTTCATGTCCTCATTTGGTGTAGTGTGCCCCCAGGGAAGAAGTAGAAAAACTATGTCCTGGTTTGGCTTTTGTAGTTATTTCCTGCGCTTTTTAGCATGTCACCGTAATGCTGCAGGACAGTCTTCCTGTTGCCATTTCATGTGGTAGGTGCACATGAGAAGTTTTGTTATGCTAATGGTCCTTTCACCATAATTTCTCTGAAGATTACAGTTGCAAATGATGCCCTCTTGCTACCTTCTCCTACGAATGAATCACACCCTTAAGACAAGCACCGCTTCCCCTTCTGGCCATCTACCCTGCCCTTGGCTATTGCTAAAGGGAACAGTATAGTAATTATTCACTCTGTCCATTATCATAAATATCCGACTTGTTAAAAGAAACATGATTAGTGCCTTTTCTTTATATGGCAAGAATGCTCCTAAGATGCTGTGCAAACAAAATTGTACATAAAACCACATCCAAAAATGTTAATTGTGTCAAATCAGCTCTGAGTGAATAGGAGATGAGGAAATGATGCATACAGTGAACCTTGAGTCCCAGCGGATGTCTGTGTTGCGCAGGTAATGGGCCACCAAATTGATTTTAGTCTTAACCACCATGCAGAGCAGCCTGTAGCCGGTTTGAGACCTCAGAGCCACAATGACTGATAAGGTTTTGTGTTTTTTGCCATCCAGCTCCTCTCCCAGTGCCGTTTGTCTCACAAGGCCCTTGTGTGATGTCCCTTGCAGGGTGGCAGGGCTTTGTGGGGTCTGGGGAAGATGGACAGGGTGCTGGGGTGGGAGGAGCTGGGAGATGTTCTCTTGAGAAGGTGGTTTTAGCAATGCAGCACTTGGAGAAGGGGTTTTGGTGATGTGTACCAGGAGAAACCTGAAGTGAGTATTTGAGCCCAAAGGTTGCTGTCTTGGCAGTGCCCTGGCTTTGTGTTGTGTTCAGTCAGTCTGAGCACTAAATGTAGCTGGAAGACCAAGGGCTATTAAGCTCAGTCTTGCAACTTGTGGTCAAATACATGTCATCCATTACACTCTGAAAACGTAATCAAGGAAGGTATATGTTCTATAGGTGCAAATTTTCACCCGTGTTTTCGGTTATTGAGCTGATTATTTACATCAAATCGAGTGGCAGGGAAGGAATTACTGACCTGAAAATGGGAGATGAATGAGATCCTTTTCTTTTTTTCAGCACTACAAGTAGAGCCTTTAAAAAACCCCTAAAACCTCAAAATAAAGACAACCTACCTGCCCTGAACAAAAAACCAAACCCAAGCTAACACCAAAAGAACTTTTAAACTAATCCTGCTCCCCCTGCATCATCTTCTGTCCTGTATCTGTGAGTTTATTATCCTGATGGCACTATTTCTGCCTGCTCAAAGTAGCATTGTTTGCTTTGCCATGTTTAGTGAGTAATTCTGGGCTGAATTTTAGACCTTATCCCGGTATCAGACCATATGGGTGTGAAGAGAACCAAGGTGTCCTGGCCTGTACTTGGCTGCAATCCTTCCCTTGTTGGGGAGCAGGGCTTGTTATACCAGGAGTCAGTGATGTATTATGCTAGTTTAAGAGGTCTAGTCTGCTCTTCTATAGAGACAGAGTATATGTTAATATGAAATATGCATTTTTCTCATACATGGAGAGTATTTAATATACTGTACATGCACTTTAATATACTTTACATGCACACAATTCGATCGCTGGCGTGTTTTTACTTGCTTTTTAATATGAAATTTTTGCTGTGTAACAACCTTCTTCAAACTGTCTGTTGCATCTTGACTATGATCTATAAAGCTAAGAATTGTGGAACGGTTCCCAGGGATTTGTAGATTTCTGAAAACTGAATCCTGTGGTAGAAACTTGGTGAATTAAATTGCCCCGATGCCTGTGGTTTGAGAGTTTGTAAGCCTTCATTCTACTAAGGGGGGTGGGGGGGGGGGGAGGGGGAGGAGGGGGGAAGAAGACACATTAAGTAAAGAGAAATTCTACAAGCTGAAGCCAACAGAGCTTCTGCTGTGCTTTACCTATCGTTCTTCAAAAGATATTTGATCCTTAGATAAAACATGTGTTAACACTCTAAAGATTTCAACATAAGATCTTTAAAGATTTTCTCTTTTTCTACAGTAAAAACCTAATAATGTGTCATAATTTTACTTAAGTATTACGATTCTTTCCATATCTGGAGCTAACTATTCACTCTGGGCATTCAGTAACAACAATGTAACACAGAGGGATGGGAATTCAGGGAGAAAGAGGAGATGATTTTTCATGAATGTTTAACATCATTTCAGAGATTGGATTTAACTCTGAGGTCTCTGACTCTCTGCTAGCAACATGAAAAAGATAATATTTTTGTCACTAATAGACAAGTTGTGGGAAATACTGAATGCAGGGCACAAACTAATTAGAAAAAAATTAAAAGATGAAAATATCCTTTCAGATATCAAATCATGTTACTGGATAAACTAAGGGACTGAAAGACTTGTTCTCCTGTTGGTTTTTTTTTTTTTTTTTAATCAGTTTGTGGAAATGGATCAAAGCAGAGCAAACAGAAAAGAGAGTGGTAGGGTGTTAATTGAGACCTGATAATTGAGGTGAAGCATAGTCAAGGAACAGAGATCTCCCAGCTTTCAGCATGAAAATCACAATGGGTAGCACCTATGGACCGTGCGCTGCTATGATAACTCTGGGAAGCTGCCAGCCAGAGCCTCAGTGACATACAAGTGTCTGCCTGAGAACAAACATGAGCAGGTGGAGAGTTTCATAAAACGGCTTTTTTTAATTGATCGTTTTCTTTTTTCTCTCTCTGTCGCGGTGTCTGTGCTGTCGGTTGGTACGAAACGGAAGGGATGTACTCCCTTGGTGATAAAAAGCGTGGGCGAGCAGGCGGTGGTTGCAGGGTAATGGCAATGGTGCCTTGTGCCAGTCTCAGCTGAGTGCGGAGAGGAAATAGATTAAATGAAAATAGATGCAAGCTAATTGAATTCAGTGACATAGGGGATGAAATCAGAGTGGTGTAAAATTAGGCCGAAGATGGGGATTGCTGTTGTAGTCTTTATCAGTGCTCTCCTTGGATTAGTAGTCAGGAGCTCTTTCAGCTAGAAGCAAAAACAAAACAAAGAACACACTGCAAGACAAACAACCACTCTCCCGTCCTGTTTTTACAACAAAACAGCTTTGCACAAGACTTGCAGTATTTTAGGAAAATAGTAGTTTGAGAACAATCTTACACTGAAGTTGCTTGGATCTTCTCTGGGTTTTTAGTTTTAAGTAAGATGACTTGCGGTTCGAGTGTCCCAGTGGCTGTTGTCCTGATGGAAGGTAGAAGTCTCTTTTTCCCAAGTTAAAACGCTCAGAAGTGTAACGAAGTCCAAGACAATGCAATTGTGACTCACTTTTTAGATTTTGTTTTGACTGAAACAGATGTGGGGGTTAAACTCCTCCCCACCCTACCTCCACCCCATCAAATGTGTGTCCTTCATGGAAGAACCTAAACTGGGGAACTGATGAGTTCTATATCTAGATGGCAAGAGAGGCCACTACGCATAAGGCACCGTACAGAAAATAAAATAGACATGAAAGTCTGAAGATCATAATGGGGAGCAGGGAAGCTTTGCAAGGAATGGAGCAAACTGGGAGCAAAGCTGTAGGTGTGTTGTGTTTTTCTGGGCCTTGGATTTAAGAGAAGAACTGTGAACTCAAAGCAGAGGATGAAGGGTCTGATTTGAATATGAATGTCTGGCAGGGTCTGAGCAACATGAAAGAGATAATTTTAGCAGCAGCTTTTTGAATAGCCTGGTTGGGTACAAGCTGAGATGTAAGTAGGTTAGACAGGCTACAGTGAGGATCAAGGATGAGGGGGGAAATAACCATAAAAGGCAGGTGAAATTCATCTATGTGTAAAAAAAAAAAAAAAATCTGGCAGAAGCATATATAAGCTTCAGTGATATCTGCATCCTGTTGTGTAAACTTTATTGGTATATAGGGTTTTGGGGTGGCAAGCAGTGTATTTTGAGCTATACATTTCCATGCACAGTGCACTGATTCAGTGAGGGTCTGGAATATGGGGAAGGTTATCAGCGTGTGGATTCTACTGTGACATCTTGACAGATGGAGGAAGGTGATTGGTAGTAAGGATGAACTTTAGCAATCAGCACATAGAGTCAAAGGGTATGGCAGGGTGTCCGAGAAAAGAGCAAAATAGATCCAACCTTGTCTAGTTCCAGTGACAGGTGCAGAGCAAAGACATTCGAATTATTTTTCAGACCTAATCCCTGCTTGTGCTGTCGATGGACAATGTCAAAACAAATACAATGATTAGGGGACTAATCAAAACAGTAAGAAAAGTGTCTAGCACTCTTTTCCTCTTACTTTTGTAACAAATGCTTTTGAAATTCCACAGTGGCAAACGCTATTAGAAGAAAATACTATACAACAGTGTTCGGTAGGCACAGGTGAATGCTGAACAAAGGAGTGCCCTGGGAAAGACTTGCATGTTTCCAGGCAAACCCTTTGGCCAATGAAATACTTTTCTCCCCCACTTCACAATTGTCTGTCAGAGTTGCTTCACTTTTCTTGCTATGCAGGAATTTTGATTATTTTTGATTTAAAAACATGCAAACAGAAAACTTTCATTTAGTCACTTTGCAGATCTTGTTTTCACTGTAGAAAATTTAAAATTCTGGCACCAGCTTCACTAGAGGCAGGAATGATCTTGAACACAATCTTTCCAACTTCAGCTGGAACACTTGTAAGTTTAATAGTCAATATAAATATTTCCAGCATCTAAAGCCTTACTTTGCATGTAACAGAACCTGTAACGTCCCACCAGAATTGTTATTTGATTTTATGTCATAAGAGGATATCATAGAGTGTTTTACATATTTATGAACCAAGTGACCCATGACAATTGACTTTTGACTAAGGGGACTCAGATATTATAATGACCAAAAATGAAAGAAGCTAAGTTCACCTCTACTGTAATGCAATGAATTGAACATTATTACCTTAGGTCTGTATCCTGTGCTTTTGAGTACTCTTTCCCTTTAAATATCACTTACCATAATCACATATTTTTCTCACCTCTTTAGGATTCCAGTCAATCTTACTTAATTTTTTTGTGAAATACTTTGAAATTGAACTTTATAATACTACCTCATTAGCTATTATGCCATTCACTCATCCCGTGTTTATGGCCTCCTACGTTGTCCACAAATGTCTAAGTGTAGTCACATTTTTATTTGAAAAGCGTAGATAAGTTTTCATTACAAAGTACAATGAACGGGGGGATGATTTTGAATCGCCAGTCTGATTAGAACTGATCTCCAAAGAATACACTTAAAACTCAGGAGAATAGTGTTATGCCTTTCCCCACTAGAAATAATGAGATCTGGTCTGAAATTTCTAGCTAAAATTAAATCTCAGTAAATAACCAAGGAACAGAAAATGTGTTCTGCCCTGCAGCTTCCCTCCCCCATTGTTTTTCAAACACCACAAATAAATCTTTCATTCAGAATTTTGATGCTTGTTAGGGTCAGAAATTTGAACAGATTTTATTAATGAATAGGTACTTGAGCTATTTTGATATCCGAAAATCTGTATTTCTGTAAATAGGAGCAATTGAATGCTGAGTTGTAACAAAAATCTGGCCAGGATTTTAAGTGCCAAGCACTTCAGAATCTATCCCTTGAAGTATAAAGTATAGCTTTATTAAAGCAAAAGATATTTTTCTCCTTTTTTTTTTTTTTTGGTCTTCCTTTGTGTTTTTGTGAGCTTCTAGTCCAACCCATCCAAACCCATGAGCAAGCAAACTCACTGTTTCTTAAAATGAGTTTTTGTATGGCGTGCTGTCATGTCCCTTAATCAACTAGTAGGGAAACTTCCAAATTTTAGCTTATCTCAAATGACTATATAAATGTGTAGCAATGTAAAACTATAACATCACAGCCTTGGAGAAGCAAAGATATCACATGTAGATGCCGGGTAGAGATCTCTTTAGGGCTGAGGTGGCTACTAATTGCTGGTTTGCACTATGAAACTATTAATTTTCTTGTGCTCTTTCTATTCTTCTCATTAGAAAACATTTAGCTAGACAAAATATATGTTCTTGTTCTTTTTTGTAGTCCCTAACAGATGTAGCTCTGATTAGGACTTAGAATTAATTACCCGCTTTTGACCTTTCTTTAAGGGACCCACAGTACAAGTAATGGCGTTCATATTCTGAATACAATAAACCATTGATGTATTTGTTCTCTATGCCTTACATATGATAATTTTTCCATGATATTTTCATTAAGAAGCATATTATATCTTGTATGCTATGCATGAAATATAACTTTTTTTTTTTTCTTGTGGGAACAGATAGTTTTTATTTAATGTACAGTTTCTGATTCATCTGTGTTCTTCAAAAAAAATGAAGATGACTTTTCAGGATTCCTTTATACTTGTAGTTTAAATTTGATCTGACACTGGTGAATGCTGGAAGTGTAAGATATTCCTTTCTGCTGAGTCCCGAGATCTGTCAGTTCTCTTGTGTGAAAGGGAAATTCTGTGTGCTAGGGATTGGTTAATGCGTGTCTGTACGTCACTCTTGGCTGCATTCTTACTGAGAAACAAAAGTGTTACTGCTCAGAGGCTAAGGGCCTCATCCTTTCAATTGTAGTAGGATTGATTAGACAAATAGGGCTGACTTGCAGTCAAATCTTTTAAAAACAGTCACCGACCTCTGGGAGTTGGGGCAGGAAGGAGCGAACAAGGGAGTAGTTCTGGATTTTCAGTGGGATCTCGGCAAGGAAAAGAAAGATGGCAACTGTGTAAAGGGAGAGGATCCAAGGAATGACAGGAGTCATGAAGGTGATGAGATGTAGGGGTGAGCGTGTTTAGCTTAGGGTAGAAGGTGTGTTTGTGTGCCAGTGAGGCTGCCTGATGGAAACAGGAAAGGCAAGATCCAAGGACTGGAGATGAACGCTCTTCTGGAACTGAAGTATGTAGTAAAGGACAGGGGTGAACTAGCAGCGCAACTATGAATTTGTATGTGCTTGCTGAGTAAGATGAGCTCAGGGAATACAAACACTGCCTACAGAAGGATCAGCATTAGGGGATGAGCCTGGTTAATGGTGGAGAGATGGAGCTGATATAGCGTTTGCTGTATGAAACAGAAGTTTTGATTTCCCTGATAGTGTAACTGTAAAGTCAGCTGAGTGGGCTTAGGGACATAAATGTAGCGCAAGCCTTCTCTAAATACAGGGTTGCTTCAGGTCAAACACTCTGTGACTCTCAGCAGTCTGTATCCTAAAGAAAGAGGGAAATGAAGCCTTAGGGCATCTGTAGCCAGTGGCTGAAGTACCTTTCCTCTAAAATGTTTTTTTTTCTAGAGAGTAGCTGTGTGCTATATAGCTGTAAACATGCACTGCTGTTAGACACAGGGAACTGGGTGGTACAGAGGCTTCCCTGACCATTTTTATGGGAAAGGACAGGCTGAAGAGGAGATTCATCAGTAGAACAGGTCTCATTTTTTCTTTAAAGTTTTGCTGATTGAAAACTGTAACTAATTACATCTGAATCAAACCTGTGAGTTACATAAATTTAGGGTTTCTCTTGATTTACATCACCATAAATAGAGAACAAACTGAGTCCATTGTCTGACTTGTACTTTAAACCTTATGTCAAGTTTCAGTGTTTCAACAAAGGCTTTATCTATAGATGAATTTTGATTCGGGAAGAAAATGTTGAAATACTGAGAACTTGAAATTTCTTTAGAAGAGTATAGTCTGATTCGGATAGAGTCAGGCTCCTCTTATCTCTAGGATTAAACAAGGATAACTGAGAATTTCTGCAAGGGTTTTAGTTGTCCTTTGAGAACTCTGCAGGGCAAAGACTCAAAAAGAACACTAAAAAATGGGAAGACTTAAGTTCAAGAAGTAAGTTTAATCCCAAGTGTTTTGTGAGTTGAACATGTATTAACTATACTTTTATTTGTCAAAACCTTGAGATATTTTAAATGTATTGGAACCAATATGTATCACCACTTTGAGATCTTTTGCTGAAAAAATGAGGAGGAGGAAAAAATAAGGACCAAATGGTTGTTTTGTAGACAGAATAATGAGGTGGAATTAGAGCCACTGATGTTACTGGGGTGCATCTGTCCCATCTGTTTTCCTTTCAGAAAAGGCTTGAGGTGCTCTTCTATGTTACTCAGAGTTCTTGTGTTTCAGAAATCTCAACCTGGCTAACTTCCATTGGGAACATGGCAAAAGCGGGAAGGTAGCTATCGGAAAAGGATTTCTACTGATTCCTCTAATGAAAAAAAAACCCAACCCTGACTATGTGAACTTTAGCTTTAGTGTCTTTGGCCAGCAACAAAAAAAATTGTTTGAAACCTGTGAGAGCTGCCGTTCCTGGGCTGAGTGAATCAGAGGGCAGGAAATGCTTCTGGAAAGATAACAGCCTTAGACATGCTCGGAATGGGATTAATCATCCTCCTCCTGAGAAGACTGAAACGCTGATAGAACCAGCTGTTCAGGTGAACAGCGTCTGAAAACTGTTTTGTAGGCTAACTCCATTAAACCAATGAGACCTCCCATTGGAGCCTAACGGGAGCAATAAATTCCCAGAATTTGACAGGAGAGCAGTGCACGGTAAATCCTAGTATCTGCTGTTCATGCTTTCTTGTGGCTTTATGGCTGCACTTCAAAGGTAGACATCGCCTGATAAATCTGGAATCCTCAGATCACTTTTTCCCCGTCTTTCAATCAACAAGAAAAATTCCCAAAAATTCAATGGATAAAGGCTTTATTTTATGGTTATAAACAAATAGGAAAGCATAATGAAATGTGGAGTCCTATGTACTATGAGAATAGCTGTGAAAAAGAAATATTTCCAGTATGCCCCAAGTTCTTTTGTTATAACTAGTCAGATCTGACAGTAATTCCCCGTACCTGGGTTTGTACCCGTACCTGAGTCTGTCAGGTGGCCTAAACCGCTTTTAGAATCTTTAAGTAATTGAAAAAGAGAAATGGAGCCACCACTCATTGGCATGAAATAAAGATGCTTGATCTTTGATGCACCTATAGGTTTTAGAGACTTATGTTTTGTGTTTTGTTTGACTTATGGAGATATTCAACTGACTCTAAGAAAAATCCATGATACAGCTTAGCAAAAAGTGTTCCTATCACACTCTTTCTTTTGTAATTAGACTTTATAGATGTTTTTTGTAAAGGGAAGCTCATTCATCCAGCCTAGTTTAGGTTTCAAGAGTTTAGCTGGCAAGTGTTAAGATATTATAGGTATGGACAGTCGCATAAATGCCCTGAAAGTGAGCTGGTCTGGTGTACTGTTAGAGTATTCTGCATACATTTGCATTGTAATTCTTTTATTACTATTTGGGGAAATGCTAATTAAACCAGCATGGTACCTCTTTAAAAAAGAGTAGGATTGCTTCCTTCAAGTGTCTTTCATTGTGAGTTTAATAGCTTGAGATGCTCTGCAAGATGGTCAGACCTTCGCTGTAAGATCTGGATCGTTTGTGTGGGGAAACAAAGAATATTTAATCTCTTAACTCTTGGCTTTGGTAACTTCGCAAAACCGAACAAGAGCTTTATAGCCGTATAGGTTGATATTTCCATAAAATTTGTGACTTTCCAACTTTGTTGTCCAATGAAAGTCAGGGAATCTGAATGCATTTCAAGAGCCTGTTTTACTTCTGCAAATGTCCTGCAATGTTACAGTCTTTGAGCATCCTTGTCATTAAACTGGGTCAGGAAGCGAAGAAACAGGAAAGGAATACTACTATTTGGGCTGCCAGAAGGTGAAATCAGAAGAATGTCTGGTTTTAGCATGTTGGGCATGATTTAATTCTGTCATCATCAGGCAGATGGAGAATCTGCTGAGAGGCTTTGATGTATCACTGACAGGATCAAAGAGTGCTGGGGTCACAGTGTGATTAGCCTGTACAACACAGACACCTTTGGTAACTATCCATGTTACTAATTTGGTGCTTTAATTTGTGTGAAGCACTAACATTGTTATTACAATATTTTTTAGTACTTTTTTTTTTTTTTTTTTGGCCTGGCTTTCTGCTAGAATGCTGTTTTTAGCATTGTATGTTAGGGTTGCTCTTTTTAATACTGTATTGTAGGGTCACAGTATGTTGTGCAACCATCCAGATGGGTGGAACTACAGGCAGAATTATTTGACTTTTAATGCATAAAGGAAAAGCCTACCAGAAAAATTACTGAATTTGTGACATGTTCCTCAATGATTAAAAATTGAGGAAAAGAAGGAAATAATATGTTAAAAAGTAGTGTCATCTTTGTGCTTTTATGTTTTTTTGAAGGAGATGGTTTGTTTTCTGATGATATTTCAGATGTTCTTGTAGTTATGTTGTGGGCTTCCATTCCAGCTTCCCTAATACCCAGCTCCTTTCCATTTTCATCAGTCTATAGACGCTCCAGGGAATACTCAGTTTCACCACAATGCATGTGTACTGTGGAAAAATCTGTACGCTACGATTTCTTTTGCGAAGTCTCTGTGTTTGATCCTGTAAGGAGGTCGAGGTGTTCTCCATAGATACTTTTATGGTGTCATGTCTGTGACCCGATATACCCTGGAAAAGAGAAGCAGGTAGTTAACTATTTATTAGCTCTATGTGTGTATGCAGTATGAGATAATAATCAGCCACCGTGTTATTAAAACAGTCCCAACTGATCATCCAAGCATTTCCTTTGTGTGTAAAACCAAGACTGGAACAGTTGTAGCTATCCTTCCCCAGGCATCCTCCTCAGGTCTCTCTTCTGGCAGACAGCAGTGCTCTGGGTTTCCGCTCTTGGCTTAGAGCTGTCATATTTCTGGCCAATTTATCCCACCTTCCCTTATGGTGTTCTTCAAAAGCTGGTTCAACCATTTTGCCACCATTGTTAGTTTGCTTAACTAATCCTTTAATCCTATTCAGAGTTTCTGTTAGAGGGTGAGGTCCTGATAATCCCTTTGGGCAAATTTGTTGCCCTTTTATTGTCTCAGCTGATGTTCAGTCCTTCCTGACTGGTTGCTAGTCATAAAAATATGGTGAGTTTTCAGCTAATTAATGTGGCAGTAATTGAAGGACTTTTAGCTTCCAAACGTACTTTTTCTTTCAGTAAATCTGAGCTCACCATATCATTGTGCATGGCTTTGTTGTGGCCGGTCCCATAAACCATACGTTTATGTCTCCAGTTAAAGGAGGGTAGTCTATAACTTCAATGAAGGCTTGGAAATCTCTTCACAGAAAGCAAAATATCAGAACTAGAAGATTTTAGAAAAGGCCACGTTTATGTATCATATTACTACTTTGCTGGCAGTAGATCCAGATTAAGAAAAAGCACCCAGCTTCTTAGAAAACATACCTTCTCAGCTGCTCTATAATCTAAATCTTGAAATTATGTGGCTTTAAAAAGAGCAATATAAGCAAAGTTGTCTTGGTTTGATTGTATTTAACTGTAACATTTCATACCTTTGAAGTGTTGCCCTGTGCATAGTTCAGTCACCACCATTGATGGGGAGGACAGGAATAGAGTTGAATGTAGTAAGCTCTTACAGCAGGTTTGTCACTGACAGAGTAACGGTGGTCTCGGGAGCTTTTGGCAAATGTCTGATAAAATTATCTTCTGACAAGCAAAATTGGAGAAGCAAAGATTTCTGCAAAATCTGCAGACCTTGATTAAAAATACTTTCATTCACCAAGACATCGTCTCTTTTGAGACTGCTATTGTCTAAATGGGTTCTGGAGGAGGGTTTAAATGTTAAAAGTAGAGTTCATTCAGCAGAATTGCTTGCTCCTTAACACGCTGCCTTCAAATATTCTATGAAAGAACAGAAATTTCACCCAGGAATATGTGAAACGCTTTCCATGGCAAACAGTGACTTTGCATTAAGAGCCTAGAAGCTCTGTCTCCCGGCCAGACAAGTTAGAAGGCCCTAATCTGTGTCATTTTCTGCCAAGAGGGAAGAAGTGGAGCTGATGAGCATTCCCAACAGACAGCTGCTGGCCACTAAGGCACATGCTGTTGGTCTTGCTAAACCCAGTCTTTTTTCCAGGGAATGCATTGTAAAATTTCAAGCTTTGCTCTTTTTCCTTTTTTTCTAGCAGACGGGCTGTTGGCAGTGTTATATTTATTGCAATTTTGTTGTCTTGGCAAAGAATTCAAAAGTGTTTGTGTGCCTCGGTGGACCAGTGATAGACTAATGATATGTAGCAACAGTAAATGTGGGTTTGTTTCTGCGCTGCCATCATGTTTCGTAGGTATCATGCTGGAAAACGAGATCGATGTCTGAATCTGCTCTGGTAGTTCAGCATGACTATGCTGTTCCCATGGCAGGCAGCTCGTACTTACAGCGGAGGGAGCCAAGGGACAGCCTGGCAGTTTTTGCATGACCATTCTCCTAGTGGAGTTTATCTATTGCCTGGAAAAATATCTGGACCCACAGCAGTGGTTGTAGAGGAGTTCATTGATCAGGGCTATGGTTGGATGTGCTGAGAGTGCCCGGGCATGCTTCCCGCTCCTCTCTCCAAGATGCTGATAACCCATCTTCAGGTTATGTGATAAAATGATATTGCAGCTGTGCTGCAGGAGTCTCTTGCACTTTTGAATAAGTGGGGGTCCTGAGGTGCTGCATTCAGCACAGAAACTTCAAGCCCTTCAACTGAATGCACTCTGAAATCAGTTTGGGTTTTCTGGACAGCACTATAGGAGGGAAAGCACAAGGGGGGAAAAAATCCCAACCAGGTAATGCTGGGGGAAGGTCACGTACAGTGGTATGAAGTTTGTTGTTAACCATCTAACTTTCATTAAATGGTAATTTAACCAAATTAAACATCTGGTTGACTTTATCAGCAGCCAAAACCATATCATGTTCCAGGCTGGCGCTATTTCATAGCTGATGCAGGTCTGGCGTTGAAGGCAAAGCATGGATTAAGGATGGGAACATATTCTGTTCATAGAATGGTTTGGGTTGGAAGGGAACATAAAGATCATCTAGTCCCAACCCCCCTGCCATATCAGGCATAATTCTCGATCTCAGTTATGTAGCACTTGATAATTTTGTACGTCATGTGACATCTCCACTGGAATTCTGTAGATGTTCTGCGAGGGGAGGATACTGATCTAAACAGTGTTCACAGAGACACCTACATACCTGGGGAGGGGAGGAGAAGGACTACTTAATTATAGACACAATAACAAACACATCTGCAGGGAAACACAGAATTCGCTGCAGAGAAATGTCACCATGATATAAGCTATGTATGTTAATTGCTAGGTAATATTTTTAAATTATGCAAATAACTAAACAAAATACAAACATGCTGTAGCCTTTTAATGAGGACTTAAAGATCTATGACACCTCATAGAAAATTCTGACAAACACTATTTAGAAATGATTGTGCCTATATGCGTAAATTTTTTCATCTTTTTGGGTTTTTTTAATTACAGAATTTTAAAAGGAACTGCAGTCTTTATTCTCTGATATCTGATTTTCAGAAGTCTGCATATAGATTTCTGCATGACCAATCCAAAATGTGCTTGAGACCTGTGATTATTTAGGTAAGCTGTTACATGTGTTGATCTTTCATAACTTAGTGATATATCGCATTTTTTTCTTTTCAGTTTTCCCTTCTGGTACATTCATCTTCGCTGCTATACTTATGCTACATCTCAAGCACAAACATTGTGTTCTAATAGACACAGCACCACTGGCAGTAGGCAACATTTCCACCGGTTTAAGCTTCTGGATGCATCTCAAATCTCATTTGAACAACATATGGAAATCATCCTACAACTAGCTTTAGTTTTTAGATATGAATTTCTGAAGAAAATGAAGTTTTCTGTTTGAAACTTGCAGTAGGCAGGGGAGATAAGGAGAAACAGAATATAATAAAACATAGGGAAAGACACCAAAATCCTTCTATATTTCCCTGTTCTAATTCAGTAACTATTCTTTCACTTGCAGCAAATCCTTTTATTGGATATTTCTTGTTCTTTAATGACTTCACTACATGGTTGCATAGGTCAATGGGAATGTCTTCTCCAAAATCCATTAACGTGGTTCTTGACTGAATGCAGTCCGGGCCTGTTAATCACCATTATTCTTCAAGAATGTCAGACTAATCCAGCTCTCTATACGTGAATTTCATGTCTAAGAATGGATGCGTTCCTTATTTATATACAGGATCAGGTACCTTGTTGGTAATTGTGTTAGCCTAAAAATGTGTTATAGACAATTTAATAAAGATACAGAAATCTCTTTAATGTTGGCAAAGTCTCCCCAATACTTGCTTATAAACGGAAATGAAAATTATAGTATCACCTGCATATTTCCTATCCAGATGATAGCACAGTTCAGAAACATCCACTTCTTCCCATACTTTGTCTTTTTTGTGACTCTAACACATGCTTATTAAAGAGAAACTTCACTTTTTTTAATGTGATTGCATCATAGGAAAAGATAGATTGTGACTGATGACAGTGGGGTTTGACAAATAGCAACTCTACAGAAATTATACAAAAGTTTCCTTCCATATTTCCTCTCAACCGTTCTGCCACTTTGATGAAATGGTAATCTCTCTAATCCATTTCTCCAGCTGAAAATATGTTTCAGAAACAGTCTTCCCTGTAGTTATTGCCGTGACGGGACACTTATCATCCAGCAAATGAGGCATCACATGCTCTGATAATTCTCCTAAGTTTTTGGGAATAACTGCCCTCTGTTGTGCATATCAATGATCGATTGAAATATCAAAAAGGGCTTGTAGATTTTGCACCAGACTGAATGCAAACTGTTTCAGGGATCGCTATCCAGTACAGGAATATGTTGAATCTTGTGTGGTCAAATTTCTGCCATGTGCTGGGAGTTGCTTTGACACACAACTCACACCCAAAACCATCAAGGCTGTGGACTGTGGAGTTGTGAATTACTATTTTCACATACATGAGCCCTGCTCAATTTTGCTTTGAAAAATGTCTGTAATGCACTAAATGATTGTGGCTTCTGGGTCTGTGGGTTCCTGGGTTGTTCCAGAAGTGAGAACACAGCTAGAAAAAAAGTACTACAAAAATCACCAGTGGGCTTTGTATAAAACCAGTCTCTGTTTAACTCTTTGCGTTATTAAAAAAAAAAAAAAAGTAGATCATAAGGGCTAAAACCACATTGTAACTCTAAACCCTTCACACTGCTTTAGTAATAGATTTTTATTCCTTCACTTACATTTTCGCTTTATGCAGGTGAAACTCAAGTGTGCTGGGTTCAAGGTATTTATCAGAATAGATAAATTTTAATTTTAGAGTTTTCTGTTTGAACACACTGGTTTTCTATAAAAGTGCATAAGAGTAAGATGAGAAAATATTTGTGAGTGACAGGTTGTTTGCCTGTCTTCAGTCTTGCTTTAGTTTATATGTATACGCATATATGTGTGTACCTGCTATGTGCAAACGCATTCAAGCGTAGATTAGGTCCTGCTGCTTAATTTTAACCAACTTCTTTATTGGCTTCTTAGAATACGTAGTCATATCTATATTATTTCTGCCCTCCACAGGTAGCTTCAGAAATGTGGAGATTTTGTGGCCCTGTGTAACTACAGCAGCCTCACTGAATTACTGTTCTGAGAGAACTTTTCAAACAGAATTGGCTATTACCTTGAAAATATGATTTTTGAATAGTGGAGATTCTTAAGCCATTGTTGTGGATTGCCTTCCTTCCTATGGCTGAACTTTAAAAATAAATTTCAGTTATACAGACCAATACAAAACCGTAATTGTGTAATGAGAAAATTTCAGTTGTTTATTTTAACATTTTGCTGCTGCCTTTTCTGAGGATCAAAACAAATTTGCAATTTTTTTTTTCCCCTGTGAGGCAATAGGTTACATGATGTTATTTATATTTTGCACTTACAAATTAATGTTGGAACGCTGTTGCTACTGCCTCTTCAACCAGTTCATTAGGAACCATCTTGCATTTCATACTTGCAACTATATGATGTTTTAACAGAATTTTAGAGAATATACTGTGGATGGAAGCAAGACCCATTGCTAAAGACATGTTTTATTCAACAAAACTTGCCCATTTTCCAGGTAAAGCATCTGCTTTAGTGATTCCTAAATTCAGCTCTTGTTTTGCTAAATATTAGGTGTTTGTTTGTGGAATAACACCGCTGTGGATGGAAGGGAAGTCTGCTGAGCCACAAATGCTTTATCCCAGTGTCATTCGTGAGAAGGGAACAAAACCTAAAATAGTATTGAGGTTGGAATCATTCTTACCTGATAATGCCAAAAAAAAAATTCATGTGCATATTTATTTTTTTATGTAGTGGGAAAAAAAAAATCTCAAATCCAAATAGTTACCATAGTAACTCATGTTATGGTATGCTATTTATGGACATATTGCAACATAGGGAGTATTCGTGATGCTTTGCTTTTTTCAGAACGTATGTTTCTGGTTGTTCACGTAACATTTCCATGGCTGAGTGAAAATGCCAGATCTCTTCATTTGCAGCAAGCTAACATTTTTGTGTGTTCCCAAAAAATGCAGAATGATGTATTTTTGATATTAGTGAAAAAAAAAAATTGTAATTTTTATTGTATTCACATGTAATGCTGCAAAGTAGTGCTACTAAATTTCTCTTTTCTCACTCTGTCATCATTTTAGGGGATGAGGGGCAGAGGGTGTTACACTGCAGCCACAAGAAATAGTAAATTTCAGACCCGCCAATAGAAGAAAAATTACTCTCCCTAAAAAAAAACCAATAATAAAACTATCTGACTGGGTCTACCATAGTTTTTCATGTATGCTTTTTAATAGTGTTACTTAAGCTGTGAACACATAAATTAGATGGTAAAAGGCAGACTTATCTGTTAGCCTGTATTTATGGACTTTCAAACTCCTTATCTTCAAGGATTATCTTCAGACATGTATTTACTAAATATCTATGCTCTTGGTAAAGGTAACTCTCTATTCTACATACATTTAATTTCATTTTCTCATTTCTTCTTTTCTTCCTAATTCCCTTTATTTGCCCTACAACTTATGAAAGTTTAGGTCTTCACCTTAATTAAATTGATTACATGATCTTAAGATATCCATACTGAACTGATTTTTGTGTTACATGTGTAGCTATGCCATTATAAAATCATGGAGAGTATTTCTAGGGTGCTGCTTCCTATGACATGTAGAACAGTTCCTTTTATGATCTTGATACTAAATGAGCAAACTGCAATGTAGATAAAACCATGTTTATCTCATATATACTCATTTTCCACTGAGCTGATCAACCTCATTACTCCTGCCACGCATTTTCCTTATGTCAACTGAGCTATCACTAACCACCACAAACATACACATTAGCATCAGTACCATTATTGTTAGGGCTAAATTATATTTACATTGGAAACTATTGTCGGTGAGAGAGACAAAGGTGAGGATGGAGCCATGAGCCTGTCAGGCTGTATTCCAGGAAGGTTCTGATCAGTAACAGATACACAATATAGTGAAGGGCAACCTTTCTTCAGGGTTGTCAGGCTCTTTCTGTGCCTCTAATGGGGTAGGATGACTTTTTCTGCTGGAGTTATGCCGTTTCAGGATCCATAATCAAACCCTTAGGGTTTAATTTTACTGGCACATTTGTGAAGACAGGTTATTTGGAATGCTACTGCTATCTTAACTTTGCTGCAGACCAGTTTCTTGAGTTACAGCTATCTTCTGCTCTGCTGATAATTACTTTGTATGTAGATTTGGCCCAATCAGTTAAAATGCAAATGTCTTCTCTTAGTCACTTGGATCCAATTTAGGTACCTGGAGAAGTGACTACTAATGTCAATCTCTTTAACTCATCAGCATCTTCAGGGTGTCTGGACATGGATGGCAGATAGAAGGCAGATGAGTTAGAGGATTTTGGCCAAGCATAGAAAATCCCAAAGTCGCATTGTTTTCATTGGTGGTGCAATGATGCTAAGTTAAGAGAGAAGGGAGATGAAATTCTGTGACCTTTTAAAAAACAGGCAATTACAGCTGCTGGAAAATTAACATACGTGAAATTTTTGTAGAACTTCATAACTAAAATGATATGAATGGATTAACATTGATACCACCATTCCCCTGCATTTATAATTAGCACGGATGAAATTTCTAGTAGATCTTCTGAACTGTTTTCATAAATCTATATGTTAATCTGGATGAAATGAAACGACAGGCTAAATAAACTAATAAAGTATTTATTCTAAGCTCTTGGTGACAGCATCAATGTTGTATTAGGAACCAACCCAGGAAGGACTGTCTCATCTACTTTAATGTTGATGAGCCATTTAAAGGTAAGGGATATGTTAATAGAGTTAAGTCAGTGTAAAATCGGCATGAAAAGAAGATGAAGATGTAACATTGAGTCACAGGTTAAGAGCGAAATACAAACCCTGTTAAATGCAAAAATTCTCATGGCTGTTGCGTGGCACCCGCTTCCAGATGCAAGTTTTTCTCTGGTTCTGTTCAATCGTTGGGACATCCTGTTATTTTGTGTATCTTGAATATTCACATCAGGCTACTGAAAACATGAATGCTAGAAATTCAAAGGTCTTAGCAGTGCTTAGGAGTTCTCTCAGGAGTTTTAAAAGGCTGGCTGTACTTATGGTATTCCCTAGGATCCATAAATGTACTTAGCCAACTGTACATGGCTGTTACCCTCTGTGTGGCTTGACATGGGAAAGGGTTAAATCTTTCAGGCTGTGGTGGGATGGATATAGGAAGTCACAAAACTGAAAAATGCATCTCAATGCAGTAAGATATTCATTGTTTAATGTAAGAAAGAACAAGCTCCTGTATATCCAGCTGCATAATTGGTGCTTTTTTTGTCATGGTTAGCTTGAGATACACATAGGTATATATCTATAGGTATGTATCTGTCAAGTGACAGAAGCAAACCCTCAGTTGCAAGACACTAAGGTCCTGCAGGTTCCTCCTGCTGAGGGAGACTCTCCTGTGCCTCCCCTGTGTGTGTGGCTGGTCTCAGGTCACCCACACCTCTGGTGCCTGGCCTGTGGGGTACAGGGAGACCGTGGCTCTGTGCATGTCTCCTGCCTGTGCCATTGCAGGGCTGTATGTGCAATCTTCTTTCTTCACCTTAAAAGGGCTGCTGTAGCTCTCTGGCACTGCAGCCCAAATGGAGATCTTAATAGCATAGCATCTACGTACAGTTGCTGAGATGAGGGCTGTATCTCCATGCTTCTGATTGACGTGTCCACAACCTGATGCAAAGTGTAGTAGTTCCTGTAATTGGTTAACAGCTGGGGAAGCCAGGACTTAGTCTGGCTTGACTATGCAACATGAACATGGTTTCAGCAGCTCACGCCTTACATTCCTGTTCCAGTGCATCATGGCTGCGATTCTAATTAGTTTATTTTAATCATGATCAATACACCAAGGTGAAGCATCCGACAGCTAATACGATTTATTGCATATTCCATGAGCATTTGTCTTAGATTTGGCATTTCTGCTATTTGACTCTGGAGTGCCCTGCCTGCTTGACAGCAGCCTGTCATTGCTGTTATGATTGCTGGGCACAGTGACTTTAGCTGCCAGCATTTCCTGCAGATTGGAGAGTGATCCGTCTGTGCTATAATTACAGCCATGTAGGATAACGTAACACTTGCCTGTGGTCCTGTCAATCATGAAGGGATGTAGTATCGATACATACTGCAATCTGGGTCTGTACCATTTAGGTATCAATACAGAAGATGAAAAGTAAACAGTAGTGTCCAGCTGTTTGTATACCTTACTCATTTTTTTAAGCTTTTCTCCTACAACTGCTGTTTTACAGCTAGCTCTCTTCCTCCAGACCTATTTCTCTTTGTAACACCAGGTATTCTTGAAGGTACCTCAAGTACTGAAGTAGTGATAAAGAAATTCAGTAATGCTAAGGATTTTCATAAATTGCCTTTCAAATCCGTGAGAGCAAAGGTCAGACGAGGTTTTGCTTAATTATTATTAATCAATATAGGAACAAGAGAAGATATTAAGGTTTCATTCAAAACATATAATATTTTACAGCTGAGTTTCAAGGCATCTTCTTTTCCTAAACCTCTAGTATGGGTGACTTGACCCTGGTTTTATTGATTAAACTTTCATTCTTTCCCAATGAATAATGGAAGTTATGAGCTGTAGTCTGGCGTGATTAGCAGGAGAGTGTACTCACACACACTTATTCTCCCCTTTTTAATCTGCCTTTCACTTCCCCCCCACCCCTTATCAGGGAAGGTACAATCCTCTTGGAATCTCCCTGTGTTACAGAGAATGCGCACAAATGCTCTCAGTACTTGTGATGTGAAATCACAGAATGGTTTGGGTTGAAGGAACCTTAAAGCCCACCCAGTGCCACCCTCTGCCACGGGCAGAGACACTCTCCACTAGCCCAGGTTGCTCCAAGCCTCATTCAGCCTGGCCTTGAACACTTCCAGGGATGGGGCATCCACAGCTTCCCTGGGCAACCTGTCCCAGTGCCTCCCCACCCTCTCCAGGAAGAATTCCTTCCAGATATCTAATCTAATTCTCCCTTCTTTCAGTTTAAACTTGTTACCCCTTGTCCTGTCACTCCCTGTCCTTGTAAAAAGTCTCTCCCTACCTTTCTTGTAGCTCCCCCCCAGTGCACTGGAAGGTGCTATAAAGTCTCCCTGGAGCCTTCCCTTCTCCAGGCTAAACACCCCCAACTCTCCCAGCCTGTCCGCACGGCAGAGAGGCTCCAGCCCTCAGAGCATCTTCGTGGCCTCCTCTGGACTCGCTCCAACAGCTCCATGTCCTTCTGCTGTTGGGGGCCCCAGAGCTGGAGGGGGGGCCTCCGCAGAACAAAGTAGAGGGGGAGAATCCTCTTGCTTGACCCACCGGCCACACCGATCTGGATACAGCCCAGAACATGATTGGCTTTCTGGGCTGCCAGTGCACACTGCCAGCTCATGTCCAGGTTTTCATCCCCCAGCACCTCCAAGTCCTTCTCCTCAGGGCTGCTTTCTATCCACTCTCCACCCAGGCTGTCCTTGTGCTGGGATTGCCCTGACCCAGGTGCAGGACCTTGCACTTGGCCTTGTTGAACTCCATGAGGTTATACACAGAGAGCAGAAAATGTTGCTGTTGGTGATATTACAACGGAGCATGTTTCTGGTGCTCATGCTAAACGTGCGCAGGCACTCGGATCATAGAGACGGGAAAGCAAAGGGCATGGTCTGCTGCTTCAGGTGTGCTTGGTCTCCCAGGCACAAGGAGGAACAGTTCCTTAGGACCTAAGTGCTGTTGGTTGAGGGAGCACTCCCCTATCTTTTTCCTTTTCTTTATTTCAAATGATGATTGCATTTAGGTTGGTTATTTGCATAGCACAGACTCTGCCCTGTTACAGACTCTGTATTTCTTAAATACTTGGTAGAATGCTTCTTTTGGAGAAACTTTGAAATCTTTTATTAGGCTTTTTTCTAACAAAAAAGTATATATTTTATAAAAGCATATATTTAATGAAATTATAGTACATTTTTCTTGCAAGCTGTTTAATGCACTGGCATATTTCAGGCATTAGAACTTGGCAGTTTCCAGATGGATTCAGTTTTAACTCAGTCTTAGGCAGCATCTTGTTAAATATTTTTAGGCATCTTTAGATCTTGTAGCTGTTTTGGGGTAAAATCTGCCATAATAGAAAGCCATTTTGAAGGATAGTTATTAGGTTAATCCCAATCTTAAAATTCCAGAATTGGTCTGGTGTAGGGATCAGACAACATGCTTCAATAAGCCCTTCCTGGGAAGATGAAATTTTATTAATTAGATAATTTGTATCACATGAAAGCTAAAATAGGGTAATCCTACCTCTATCCACCTAAAACTAAGGAGGCTAGAAAAAGGAAAGGAATGGCATGTCCCTATCTCCTAACCTTCATGTGACCTATAGTATTGCCAATATCCCATTTGCAAGGTTATTGCTTCAGAACGGATTTCAGAGGATAACATGCATCCATTTTTTTCATCAAATTATTGGAATAATATGAAAACAATTGTGATTTCAGATGCTTTTATCTGTCAGGATTAGATACGCGTGCCAGGTATTGTAGTGTGTGTACATGGGGGAAGAGGATTATGGCTTAAGTGGGTCATAATCATAGCGGATGCTCGGCATTAAAGCTTTAGGACTGATGAAAGCCAAAGTGGCGGCTTTCTGGAAGCAATGTTCTGGCCACGCTGTTGCTAGTGATGCTTCATAAAATGTTTAGCAGTCCCTAGCAGCTCAGTCTTTTTACAAGTTACTGTTTGCAGTCTAAGCCTTTATCTTAAACGTTTTTTGATGGCTCAGGTTTGCTAGTCTCAAACTTTCTGACCATCATCCTTCAGTAATTTTTATAGAAGAAGAATGTCTTGTTCCTAAATTTCAAGCAGACCAATCCAACATCTCATCTGTGATAAGTTTTACTAGTCTATAAACTTGCAAGAATACACATTTTAATGTTTATTCTAAAACTCGGCACAATTTATTGGCCAATTTATTAATCACCTAGGGAAATAGCAGGGGACTTTTTCATTTGGAGCCTGGAGGCTGTGAATTGGTGTTCATTTTTCCCAGTGATCTGCAGTCACTGTGAAAATACTTGAAGAACAGAAAATAAAATACCATGCAAGGATAAAAATGTGGTTTATGGATTGGATTTGAACTTGTGATATTGGTTGTTATGTATATATAGATTTTTTTAATCTTTAATGCTGTAATGGGCTATAAGTGCGGTTATACACTGAAACTGTAAAAAATAAATTTATGTCTATTTACAATGATTTGGTGGTATTTTATTACATCTACATCTATTCAGGCTACAGAAAAGACAAAGGAACAAATTCTGTGCTACTCATAGTTAATGCAGTTGCAGTGCGTGAGGGTGAGGAGCCAAATGCAGTTTAAATGCACACCACAGGAATGTTTTTTTTCCTAGGACCAGTATAGGATTGGATTTAACATTTTAACTTCAGCTGTAGTTAACTCTACCTTTTCTCACATCTTTGAGAATTTGGATGCAAAACAAAAAGTGCTTGCATTATAGAAATGAAACTCAAATGAAGGCAGTTTAAATTTCAAGGATGAATGCTAATAATTAAAATGTGCTTGATTTTAAGCAGGAAGTCATTTCGGGTGCAATGGTTCTGTGTATTTATGATAAGGGCACAACTTTCTCAGTAGAATGCTTGAAGTTATATATTTCGGCAGTGCCTGTAAGCTTCCTTTTTGCTGCAGCTTGGAGAATGGCTGTAGCCACCTCAGGCAGTAAAGAACGTGTGTGAAGCAGGATCATAAATACATGGGCATCATTTACACAGCCATGTTGTGTTGCGTGCCGGAGGAATGTAATGGCAGATGGAATTTCTGAAAAACGAAGTCTTTAAGTGAAGATATACAGTGTTCTATTAAAGGACAAGTCATAGTTATCTACCGATATACAAAGAATTTGAATGTAGAGAATGTATTTAGAAAAATAGTGAATGTAGCATTGCAGAGTCAAAGAGCAATAGCATCAAAATAGGAAACTTGTGGCATTTCAGACCATTGCACAAAGAGTTCATTATCGATTTTTTGGTGTCTTTGTCCTCTCTGTTGTTCTAACTTTCTGAAGGAAGGAATGATGAACTCTCTATTTTTGGATGGGTAGCTGTGCTGGTTTTGGCCGAGAGCTGGCTTGCCCACAGTGACGAAAGGGCCCGGTTCTATGCCACAGGACCTGGTTCCATTGTCCAGGATCTGGTTTCCTTCCATGACACACCATGCTCTGTGGTCAGTCTGGAAGGCACAAAAATAGCCAGAAGGAGGGGGGAAGGGATTAGGGCTTTTGGGGTCAGTGAAAGCTCCCTCTGTTCTTTTTGTGGCCAGGAAGTAGTGTCCTTTGTTAGGCTAAGGGATTTGGGGGGAGATTAGAATCCTCGGGGTGGGGTGGGGGGGCTGTTTCTCTCAGCTTTTGGGCTCATGGTTGTAGTTTTTTTCTCTTTCTTTTTGGATTTTGCCTGCTATGGTGGAACCTGGCTGTGTCTGTCCATGCCTGGTGAGATCCTGTATTCTATGTTCTATTTTCTGTTGTTCTAATTACTTAGTAGCAGTAGTACTGTTAGTATTACTGTAAGTTTAGTTTATATAATTAAATAGTTCTTATCTCAACTGTTTACGAGCTTCCCTTGGTTTTCTCCCTTCTGACCCTTTTCCACTGGGAGAGAGGGGTGGAGGGGTGGTAGGGTGACTGGTGGGACTTAATTGCCAGATAAGGCTAAACCCCGACAGTAGCACAGAAAAATGAGGAGACTGGTGGCAGGGATGGTTACCTTAGTCTATCATGTGGGAGGATATTCATAATATGTTCAAAAAAATGTCAGTAGTATAATTTATTGTTTTCTGGGTTACCTGGCTCTCAGTGGAACTTTTTAGATTTGCTGTTGTGCAGGGGTAGGTGTTGTCTTTGAGGGAAAGAAAAGGTATAGAGTCATAGAATCTTTTAGGTTGGAAAAGACCATTGAGATCATCAGGTCCAACTGATAACCTACCGCTGCTAAACCGTGTGCTTCTGCACCTCACACCTGATGAACAGATTCAAGTTTCTCCAAATTCAGGATGTAGATGTTTTCTGCAATCAGAGTTTTAATGCTGTCTGAATGGTTTTGTTCACTCCAGATACCCACAGGGCATTTTGCCTGAGTGGTATCATCTCTAGCATCACTCTGTGGAGCAAGGAAGATGGACCCACAGACATCCATGAAGCCAGCTGGGACTGTGTCCCCATTCTTTTTGAACTGTTTGTATCTGGCAAATAAATATGAAACCTGGGTAGGGTTGACAGTCATAAACCCTAACCTGAGCCGAGTTTTCCTTTCAGTTACAAGTTAGAAAGATACTCAATACCAAGATATTAGGAAGTTAAAATGTTTTATTAATGTAAATTTTATCCTCACCGCGGCTAAATCCAATTTCTTTAGTATTTAGAAGTCTATGAGTAAACTGCATGACACTGTATGAAGAAAGTGGTTAGCAAACATTCTTCTGATGGTAAGAAGGGGGGATGAATAATTTGTATTTGTGTTAACTGAAGGATAATTTTCAGGGTTTTCCTCAAAGCAATAGCAACAAAGGTGTCTGCTGTCTGTTGTGTAAAACTCTAATATGCTTTCTTATGGTCACTTGTTTTGATTGAAGAGGAACTGCCAGAACTGAGAGGGCATAATGAATGTTATTACAGAGAGGGTTTTAAGCACAGAGAAAAGAATGAAAAATGAAGTCCTTATGTGAACCCTTAGTACGTGAGGTCTGCCTATTACTTCTACAACAGTTGAGTGAGCATGCATGAGAGCCATTTATAATGTGTATTGCTGTGTGTCTGCTCTGATTGCATACTTTGATGATGGGTTAATTGAATGGTGTCAAGGAGGGCAGTCCTGGTCATGTAAAGAGACAGGATGATGGTAGCAGTCAGTACTTCATTACTCAGAAACAAAATCAGAAATTCTTCATCTTCAAGGCAGTAACTACTGAGCAGTTCAAGAGCAAACAGTTTAATGTGTGAGGGTTTAGGGGGTAAGGAGGACTCTGTGCTAATAGAGCTTCACCTAAACCTGTGGCAACCTTTCGCTCTTGATCTTTCTGTGGTAGAGGAACACATAGACCAGTCCTACCATCACACATTCAGGGGACTTTCCTGCTTTCCCTAAATCCAACTTTTTTACCCATCCTATATAAATCTTTCTATTCATGACATAGTGTCTCAGTTTTCACCTGTAGATTGAGCTCGCTAGCAGAGGAAGGTTTTCCATAGTTACTGTTCCTCAGAGGAAAATTGTTGCTTAATTAAACCTAAGAATCACACAGACTGCAAGGTTCAACAGTAGCTTTGTTTTTTTTTTTTCCCTGGATCAGAACATTTTGGGGTATAACTCAATATTTCTCACTTTACAGGAATTTCACTTTTTTGATGAAAACCACTGGTTGTCAGAAAATTTCAGCAAGCTTAGTATGCTGTGAAGTGCCCAGAAGACCATGATGCTATCAGGATTAGAATGGGTGCTGCCACACTGATACCTGGATGCTCGACCCCTCTGTCTCCGATGTACACATACCCACAAGGGAAAAATGCCTTCCTTTCTGATCATCCTGATCACAGAATTGGCTTGCCCATGAGGTAAGGTCACAACAACAGCTTGGGATTATTATCCTAGTCCATCAGATGCTCCTGGACAGTGCTGATTTTACCACTGATGTACTCTGCAATCCCTTTTCCAATTTCTTGACACACTTCACTACCCTTGTCCCTCCCTTTCTCTGTCCTGATATCTTCCCATATAAGCAGCCTGCCCTTAATTATTTCTTCTCAGTTTTCTACATCTGTACCCAAGTTTGGTGCTGCTTCTACCACCACCTAGATAATGGTGGCTCCGTACAGTATTAGTAAGGCACCTACACAGGACCTTTTCACCCTGCAAGATGTTGCTCCCCAAAGGGTCCCCAGTACTCCCTTGCAGTTACCTGTGAAGTTTGGCTATTACACACACAACTCCACCTAAACTCCAGCACAATGTCCTCCTTAAAGTGAAAGGCTGAAAACTGAGCACAGGATTTGAGGTGTGGCCTCATCTGTGCCATCCCCATAGAGCTATCTTAAAATTTTGATGGCTTCTCATCCTGTCATGTCTAGTAATATCTTACGCCATGGCCAGTATACTCACATTATGCTCACTTAGGTGCACCTCAGGCCCGGGCTGGGCAACAGCCCTGTCACCTGCCCCCAGCCCTAACTGAACCCCAGCCAGCTGCTCTCACTGCCCAGGTGAGTAAAGTGTTATCTTTCTCTTTCTAACCTGTTAACCTCTGTGAACTGTCACCAGCTCGCAGAAACCTGTGTGCAAGCATAAGAAAAGGAAGAGAATTCCTAGTATATTTTAAATATTTTTTAATAAAATATCATATTGGATATACAGTCACATTAGAAGACATGGCACTGATGTTAATGTAAATTGAAAATCAGGAATGGCAAACGATCTCAAATTCCAGTTTTAAATATTCAGCAGAATGAATAGGAACAAATTTTCAGAGGCACCGACCCATAATTCCAGTATGTAAATGGAAGGTCAAATTTCAAGACAGGCTTCATCCCCTGCCAGAGAGATATTTTACAGATCTTACTATTTATTTTACTGCTTTCATAAATGATGAGTTCTTCTGAAAATATGGTTTAAATAGTCTTTGGAGCATCTTCGATAATCCATAGGCTGCGAAACAGAAAGCTTCCAGACTGGAAGTTTGAAAAGCCTGCTTTTACTACTATTTTTCAGTAGTAGTGAATGTTGGTATTCAATCTTGGCTTCCTCTAGCTGGCCAATGCCAGTTTAGTTTCTTATCAGCTTTTCTATTTTTATAACTTATTGGATTGGATGAGTATTTAAGATTACATGTGATTTTTTTTCCATTTTAACTTGCATTCAAGAAACCATGCAATTTTTGTTACCTGTCTAGTTGTTAGGGATTTTTCATTGAATCAAGCTTTTGGAAACCACAGCTCATGTAAAGACGAAAGGATGGCATAAATGAAATAAGAAGCAACTTTAGAGATTTTGGAAAACTTAGTTTTAACTCCCAAATGTCTCTGGTGGCTGTTGGGGGTGAATTCTGCTTGCTTATTTGCTTGTTTATGTAAGATTAGATTTAATTTTAGATTTGAGGCTCAGATCCAAATGATGCTTCTCATAACAGTCCCAAAACTTTCGGTCTGAAGAGAGTGGAAGTACAAAGAAAACAAACTTTGTGGTGGTATTTGCTTAAGCTGCTCTTTCCTCATCTGCCACTTACCAACTTTTAACAGCGACTAACACTGTTTAATTTAATGAGTGATTTTGGTATGACCTGGAAGACTGAAGTTATTTATATTCTCTATGAAACTCAGTATTTTACATGCATTGGCTACTGCTCCTCTGATTCCTTTGCTTCCTATAGGAAATTTCAAATACTTAATTTCTGACTAAGTGAATGTCTCTTAAACCTTTGATTATTCCCTGAGTCCCTTTGGTTCTGTAATAACCTTTCATAGATAAAGTGACTGGAACAGGGTTTCAGGCACTACCACATTCACTGATGTATGACAAGATAGGCATAAGTTTTTTGATACTTTATTATGTCCTATTATTTGGGCAAGCTACCTTTCCTTTGTTCTATGATTTCTTTGCCTATTGGAGAGCAATTTTCCCTGAGCTGTCCATAGTGATACTTCTGTCCCATTCCTGCATTGATTTTGGTGATCAGAGAATTCTAGTTGGTGTAAGATGGATTTAAGTTTTTCTTCCATTCTGCTTTTCTGTACTTGAAGTTTTCACTCTCTGTGTGTGGCCTTTCCCTAGAAAATGAGGAGTCTATGATATCAAAACATTTCTCGAGATGACAGAGATTACATCAAAACATTTGGTGGAAACCAGGTCTGGCAGGAAAGTTGACCAGATTGCATTGTGCCTAGCCAGCCTTTTCAACAGCGACAGTGCCAGGTTAGTGAGCTGCCATGTCCCAGGCTTTTCAGGCTATTTTGATCCGATGAACCTTTCCTTGGAGAGGCTGGATGTTGCAAGTTCTGTTCTCTCATGCTTCCCAGTTCGGCTGTCCCAGCTGCAAGCTGAGCTGACGGCTCCCTTACAGACCTGTCTTACACTGCCGTGTGGTGGAGAGGGCTGCTGCGCCCCCTTTGTCACCATTTGCCAACTGGATTTAACTCCATTCCCCACCACTCTTTGTACCCAACCATCCAGACAGCTTTTAACCTAGCAAAGAGTGTGCCCATCCAAGCTGTGAGCAGCCAGTTTCTCCAGGAGGTGCTGTGGGAAATGGTGCCAAAGGCTTTACTAAAGTCCAGGTAGGCAACATCCACAGCCTTTCCCTCATCTGCTAAGTGGGTCACCTTATCTTTCCTGGAGGAAATCAGGTTTGCCAAACAGGATCTGCCTTTCATAAACCTGTGCTGACTGGGCTTGATCACCTGGTTGTCATATGTGTGCTGTGTGATGGCACTCAAGATGATCTGCTCCATAACCTTCCCGAGCTCCGAAGTCAGACTCACAGGACTGAACTTGTCCAGATTCACCTTCCTGCCCTTCCTGTTGATGGGCATCATATTGGCCAATCTTCAGTCAACTGGGACCTCCCTGGTGAGCCAGGACTGCTCGTAAATGATGGACAGTGGATTGGTGAGCCCTTGGCTCCTTTGGATGGATCCCGCATGGCCCCATAGACTTGTGGGAGTTATAAATACTAGTAGTTTTGTCCTTTTAGACCTCCAAGCTTTCTTTATGTAGGGGTGAGTGCCAAGTGGTGAGTGCTCCAGAATGATTGTACGTAGCGAGACCTTAACTGAGAAATATAGCTAACATCATAACTAATTCACATCAGCTACAGCTTCATTCAGCTGAGGACTGCTTCTGTTAGCCAGTATTTGGAATTGGACCCCGAATTACTACAAGTAGGGAAGAAACTGGTTTAAATGTTATAACCACAGGGAAATTACTTTCCTTTGCTCTTTTGGAGACTGCTTTTGCAAGGCTAGTGACTGCTTTTAATCTTTGGGGTTGTTTTGGTTGGTTTTTTTTTTTTTTTTTTGCTAAGTATCTAATCTTGAGATACTTAAATCATGGGACTATTTTTAATGTATAAAGTTAAAGAAAATGAACTGTTTAGACCCCTCCTATCTAGTGCCTCATTTTATTTGAGCTGGTTTGCCTATTTGCATTCTAAGAGCAGGTCTGGATTTTTTTTTTCTCTGCTGTTTCCATTGCTCTTGTTAATTCTACTGCTTTGGGCCATGTTAAATTCACTTTTGCCAGGAATCATCTTTGAAATCTCTCATTATTAACAGAGTCTCCATTCTCTCAGTATGTCCTCTAGGATGTTTCTAAATGGGCACTATTCCATTAGTCTTTTAGACTGTCACATACACAGTTATAGTATCACACATCTATGATAGCATATTGCCTCTTCCTGGCTGTATCATGAAATATTTTACAGTGATGTTGGTTTTGATACATATTATTCTTTTACATTCCTTTGCAGACCTTCTGAGGCTTTACCTCCTGTTTTCTGAGACTGCTGCAAACTGCTTGAGACAGGGTAAGTCTAACCCTTTATACATTTAGGAAAATTGATTTGTTTCTCTGTAATCTCATGTGAAAAAATATTGGCCCAGAGTTTCAATATATAGCTGCCAATCCTCATTTTCTGCATTGAACTGTTCATTTTTCCTACAAACTGCCACTATTTTTTTTTGGTTAGCATTTTTATTAAAGTACCATTTACTTTAAAAAAGCAACCTGTACTTACATGGATGAAGACAAATTTCTGCTCTCTTTCAGCAACATGAAAAATACAATAGGGAAAAACTCTCTGTAATTAAAAAGCAAACAAAGATGGAATGGAGGACTCGGCTCCCTTATGTCATGCTCTTGGTTCAGTTCCCAAGACACTGTTAACCCTGTGGAATATTTTGCTCTGGGGGACACAGGGCAGTCAGCCAGTGTGCCTTTGAAGGAGGTACACTTAAAATGACCATTTCTCATCACCAATTGCAATTTAGTCATCATATCACTAACTTGTTTTCAAAATTATTGCTCTTGTAGAACCTTTGTTATTTTATATATATTTTGTATGTAATTTTTTTCAGCACAAACTAGAAACTTGCTATGTGTGGCTAATATGTATCCTTATTTTCTCTTTTGAAGAAGTTGTTGAGATAGATTTCAGCTTTTCTGCAGCAGCTGATGTTTTCTTTCTATTCTGAGTCCAAGACACTTTGCTTGGAGCTATGAATGTCCATAGTTTTGTTTTATAGGACAATATCAAACAGGAGCTGTGCAATGAGCCACCTTTGGGTCTGCCAACTGGTAGGATCTAGGGCAGATAAACAATTAATGAAACCCCCAGTCTGGTGGCTAAATGAGTCCTGTGAACAACAGCAGATGAGGCTCAAATACACCTCTTAAAGTGTCCAGGCAGTGGCTAAAGACTGAGTACCAAAAGGAACCTTGTGCAATAGGATAAGAACCGTTTTTTGCATGAAAAACTTGAATGAACAAGGAAATAGTATACCAAAATTGTCATTAAAATAATCTTTTGCAGTAAGGGTGTGACTTAGGAGTCTGTGCAGATTGGACTGTCTTCTCTGAATGTGTAAGGTGATGCTGAGATCTGAGTTTTGGCTAGGCAAATTTCCTGACGTGTCACCTTTTAAATAAATTAAGTGTTTGAACGTGGGATATAGCAGGGGCTGGAGTCACGTCTCAGTACACGGTTGCCACCTAGGCCGGTGCCATCCCTGCAGGTTTGCTTTTGTGCTCTGGTCCAATCTAATCAGTTGCCCAAATCTTATGTCATTTAAGGGAACCTCTTTGTTGATAAAACACTGTCTTAAACCTCTTTGAGTCCTTCTGCACCCCAGTCTGCTAACCTGTTGGGCTTTCCACACAAAATAGAGGCAGAGAAAAGCTCTCCTGCAGAGAGGTAGTAATCCTGCTGAAGAGCTGACATCTACTCATGCCAGAAGAATGTCCTTTCATTTCTCTGAAAGTAATTTCTATTAACCTCTTTGAATCTCAGAATTAACTCTTCCTTTATTAACATCTCTCTGGCTCCCAGTCTCCCTTCTGTCTAATTTCCCACTCTCTCCAGCTTATCTTTTCGCTTTTTAAATTTCTAATTAATAGATAGGACTATTTTAACTCTTGCAATTTGACCTGATTTTACTTGAGTTTCTCAGAGTTTAGTCTTGCTTTGTATTGCCAACTCACAGACGTGAATCTTCGCATGAAGGTTCTTGACAGAAAACCCCCCCAAACTTTGAAAAATGAAATTTCAAATCTTAGCAGTGCTTACCTCTGCATTTTTGCTTCTGACACAAATTATTTCTTTAAATTTATTCAGTATTTATTTTCACTAGGACTAAGGAGAAAAGAGGTTCCAAATATTATACAAATTGAGGACTATATTGACATCTGCCAGATATTTACCTGTTTACAAGTCCAGAGGAGTACAGCAGAACTGCTACCTGTGTTGTAAGGTAGAGAAGTAACTGAAGAGGAAAGCTATTTTGTTATTTCTCTGAGATTCTTTCAGTATGGCCTACTACAGTCAGGCACCACAGTACTCCTGCCTGTCCAAAGAAATCAAGTTCCTCTGTCACTTAGTCTCTTACAATTTTAATCTCATTTTTCGTGTATCTTTTATCTAGTCATAGATAATATATAGTCCCCAAATACAGTAGGAAACACTCCACGGATATTTATTATTAATTAAAAGTAAAGATTTAACTGTTTAAATGATGGAATTGAAAAAGGCCAAACCTCAAACAAAGCCACCCTGGGGTTTATCAGCATGTATGGGGAAAATCTTTTAAGGTTATTTATATTTTATGTTGCTCTGCTCAGCAGTTTTTGAGGGTTAACCATTTTGATGATTTACGTGCAATAAACCTGGGCTCTTTTCCAGGATCTCCCAAAGGCCTTTTTAGTGACCTTGGGAAAGATCATGGCAAATAATGGGATTGAGCCTAGTTTCCTCTTACAAAGGAAAGCAGTGTGGCTATATGTATAAATGTTTATATACTCATTTGCCATACTGCAATAAAAAGTCCTGTCAGCCACAAAACAGCGTTGTTTATTGGAGTGGATAAGACCGAATGATCAAGATGCTAACGGTATCTACTCCAATCTGCATACTTGTTAGTGTGACATAAACACAACACTTTCCATCAAATATACTCCTCCTGATATGAGTCAAGCTCTTTTATTGCAGTGTTCTACACAATTCATCAATCTGCCTCCCTGGCCTTGACTGCCAAATACAAAATGCTTGCTGATTTTCAGGGATGTCACTTGACAGCAATCTGTTCTTGGTTGAGAGTAATAGGCTATCAGCAAAACACACACACAAATAATTACAAACATTTAGAACTGGATTCTGGGGTACCAATAGTGCAATTCTGGTACGTATTTCTGTGATCCGTGGGGTTGCACTAGGCATATGTGCTGAGTTTGGATCTTCATTCATCATCAGAAATTAACTGAAATGTTCCTAGCGGATCACTGTGTAACACTACTAGTTTCACCATCAGAGATGGGAGGGTCTGTTGCACTTGGAGTTTTATCCATCCTTGTACATGGCATTATACTTGCCTTTGCTCTTTTTCTCTTAAAAACGTAGAATGTTTTGGGTAGGCTGTCCATTCTGATACAGGAAGCCTTTATTGCTAATAATGCTTACAATAGCATGGACTTGCATTCAAAATTGTCAGAAAACCTGGCTTAAGAGAATGATCGATCCAGTTGGCAAACATTTTTGGCACTAAAGCTCAAGATAGGTGGTTTGAAGGTTTTGGTACTGGGACCAAGACTCTTTCACACTGGGGAAAAAAGTAATTCTTTTTTCTCTTGTAGAATTCTGTCTGGGGCGGGGGGGGGGGGGGGACACCCCTGAAACCTCCTCTGTTTCACGGGCTTGGTTACTGTTGAGCTAAGTGGATTAACCCACGTGTCAGCCCCATGATCTGTTAAGGGATTATGTCCAGTGCTGTATGCCAACAGTTGAGCAATCAGCTGCCTTCACTTTGTGAAAACTCACAAAAAGTGTGTTATGCGTTGGAGGTGCAAAAAGTCAAGGTTTGAAGTAGAGAAGCAGCTGTAAACATCATGCTTCCCTAGGTGTTTTGAGATGATATGAAACCTGGTGCACTGATTGTTGGCTACAGGGGTACAGTACTGTGGAAGGTCTATTTGTTTATTGCAGACACATTTATTTGGATACACTGAAAAAATGGGAGATGTTGAACAAATGCGAGAATCATTGTGCATTTTGTGTTCAAGTTGAAGGAAAAATGATGCTGGAGACATGATTTCATTGGTTTTGAAGGAATTTGTTTCCTTGAATGAAATGATGACTCTTTTGAAGTTATAGAGACTATATTCTCCTCTGGAATGAATGTTTATGTAAAATGAAAAGGGTAGTCTCATGGTAGCAAAGCAGGACCTTGAAGATCCATAAATAATTTCACAATTTCCTAGTGATTGGTTGTGGGTAAGCTGCTGATGCTCCCTGTGTCTGCTTTACTTGACGAGGAGGGAAATACTAACATTCCCATCTTTAGTATTGCAACTTAATCCATTGTAAAAGCTGTTTATTATTATTATGTGTGCAGCAAAATGGGACTGTACCCTCTATTGGAGGGTATGAAGAAACAAAACACTAGGAAGAAAGAAAATCAATGTCTAGGAGAAAAAGAATAAATTTTAATGTATGGACTTTCAATCCCATGTTTTCACCTTCCCTTATTCTCCTTCCCATCTTGAGTCCATGCATGCACAATAACTTATTGATGAAGCATTTTGTTTAGGACTTTCAGGGACCACAGAGACCAAACAGTACACCCCACTTGCTGTTCAGCTCCAAGGCTGATCTATAACTGTGTTGGAGGCAGCAATATTGTTGCTTCCAAAAGGCAATTCCAAAGAAGCTCTGTGCCTGAAATATGTGTCATTTTCTTTTTCTTTTAGATAACCAGTTCTAGAAGAAAGACAATAAATCTTAATATTTAACAGTTAATGTTAATCATCCATTGTTCTTTCTGACAGCTCCATCTTCAGAATTTCACATTACTGATGGTCAGCTTTAAAATGTGAGATGCAGTTGTCCTCTGACTCATGTGCTGAAGTGTCCTTTGTTTCCCACTGAGAAGTCAGAGTTGACACTGGCAGGGAGGAGTAGGGCAACACAATGTAAAATCGGTGTTTATATTTTCATTTAATATCCTGCTTTAGGTAATCATTACATGGTCTCCCTAGGTGTGGCTCCATGATTCATTCTTATTGGGAAAATGCCCAAGATTTCAAACTGGATTAGACTTGGTCTGGCTCCCTGTTCTTTTTGGTAATATACTTTAAAAGAATGGGCCTGGAAATACTTGTATTACTCTTGTTTCAGTTTGGTACCATCCAAGACAATAATTCTCTCTACCTCAATTTCCAATCTGGAAATGGGCATCGTAATATCTGTTTTATACAGCAGGCAGTACGGTTTAACTGATGAGCTCTGGAAAAATGATTCCTGCGTTGTTGAATAACAGTGCTATCTGTGTAGGGATATCTGCATTAATGGGACAGACTAACTACAGTCTTGTATCCCAGACTGGTTGAGGATGGACAAAAAAAAAGTCAGACCACCTTAGCGTTTCAAATATCCCCTGAAATAGAGCTGATGATAAAGTTGTGAAGCATCAAAGTTACTTTTGGTATACATGAAAATGGACCTTCTGGTATTAATTTGGAAAAAGTTGAGATAATTCTGTTCCTATAAAGTATAAGTTGGTGACAAAAAAAATCAAGGACATCCATGTCAGTACTGTGGTTGTCCTTATTGCATTGATGCAAACAAAAACGGTTAGGCCATATGTGTCATTTTCCAGTATAATGGTCACCTGACAGGTTTGATTGTAAAACACCATTTAGATGGGAGTTTTCTGTTGGTTTAAAGTTGTAGCTTTTGGGTTTAGTTTTCTCCTTAGGGGAAACAGAACACGGATGACCGATGAAAAAGGGTTTGTTCTGTTCAGAGAAGAGTTGCTCTACCTATCTGCTGCTAGTTCAATAGCTCAACTCAGTTTGTTTTATCATATATATTTCTGTTTAATCACTGGGCTCAGTTTTAATCTTTTATTGGTTCTTTTCCAGACAGCGCTTTAGAGCTGCTTATTAGCTCTATCCTTGTAATCCCAGATTTTTGCTGTTAAACTGTTAAATGGAAATTTAACTTTAAGACTTGTGGGAATTCATGCTGGCTACAACAGTGTTAGCTGTACAGCTGGCTTTATATGATCCTTGATCCTAGTGGAGAATTGAGAGTTGAGGAAGGTGGATTAGGAGGGATGCTGGACAGCGAGGGTTGCTCATAGCTGGCAAAGTGAGCGTTTCATTTCAAATGCAGTTCTAATGGCCACTGAGTGCATCTGATGTCAGGACAGCCCGCAGGAGAGCAACATACAGCAGACACTGAAACTGGCTGGTGGGTGGAATTGGGGTAATTTGGGGGATTTCTTAACTTACTGTTAATTTTTCTAGCACTGAACTGAGATTGTGCCATAAACATTCCGTGTTCAGTTAGCATTTTAGTTCAGATTGCAAGTAAAAATAATCCCACCGCTTTTAAAATTTAATGAAAAAAGGAACAAACTGTTAGAAATTAGAGTATGTTGTGAATAGGTGAATTCCATGAGGAAGAAGGAAAAATTATTCCCTAAGGGTCTTCGTCATGGGAACTCTTTAAAGGGAAAATGCATGTAAGAGTAAAGTAGGTCTGGGTGACTTTGGAGATGATGTTGTGAAGAGGTGCTGGCAGGCGGTGGTGGGAACTTTCTCAAAGGGTGTGGGTCTGGAGAAGCAAAATAGCTCTTCTTTTGTGCTGGTAGTGTGTACAGCATGGTGCCAACTAACCAAGCTCTCCTGACTAGTACGACCAGGAGCAGCTCTCGTCTCAGGGGGTCCATCCTCACCTTGTGCTGCACTGCAGTCCCGTATGTGATGACAAAAACTACAAAGAAAGCTGGGCACCACCAGTATGATATTAGGTTGTGCAGGACAATTTTATCCTTACTGAATTCTGTGTTGTCATGGATACATTGCCATTGGTACCTGAGCTAGCTACTTAGAACCAGCTCAGTTAAGTCGGTTGTATTGCAATTTCTACAAAGTTTTGGTCTAGTCTAAAAGTGAATAGAATGAGGATCTTGTCTGGTACAGAAATATTTGTTGAGAAGCAGCAGAAAGTCATACTTTCCTCCTTGTGTTACCTCTGATATTACTGGTGTAATACTGAGAAATGTTATTGTGAAGTGCTGTAGGGCACTCTTAGGTGAAGATCTTGTGTGTGGGACACGTATTTGCATTACCTATTGGACAATATTCTTGATGGAAGGGTGCCCTTTCGGTACTTTATTCCCCATGACTCTCTTATTCCATTAAATCTCAGCATAAACATTCTGGGAGAAATATACTGTAAATATTTGTATTTATTAATGCAAATGGAAATCACACAGCTAAATCCCCATGCACTGCATTAAATATTTACCCTTCTGTGTAGATTTTAAGTGTGTTCAAGGACAGAACAGCCATTCTCAATGTTCGGAAAGAGTAAGAGGTGATATTCAAGAGCTGTGGATATTTCCTAATTAATGAGTGGGAAAGTTTGAAACGAATATGAAAGATTCATATGAGTTCTGAAGTGTTGACGTTTTCTGCCTTAAACTATTTTAGTAATGATGATATAATGATCAATTCCTTGGTTATCTATCAATTCAACAAACCTCTAGAAGTCCTTTATACATTGCACCGTGCATTAAAAACCATTCATTCATGGAACAGCCCTTGCTTAAAGGGTTAATAGTCTAAAGAGGCCAAATGGACAAAAATGTAGGGGAAAAAAATAAATGCGAAAGGAAGTGAAGTCTTCTGCGAAGGTCATATTGCTAGTCAATTGAACCAGGAATGGACCTATTGCTGCTTAGTCCCCGTCTGGCTTCTAATACGCAGACCCAGACAACCATAGTTTAACCTGAAGGTACTGAGCATCCACAAGCCACATGAAATTGCTCAGGAGCAGAACTGCAATGATAGGGTTACATGGCGTCCAGCTTTACCGCGATGCTGCTTCTGCCTTCCCAAACTGGCTCCAGATGTCTCTCCATTAGGGTGTCAGGAGAGGTCTCTGCACCCACCCAGCAGCTTACAGCATGAACCAGTGGACGCATCGGCAGGGCACGGACTTGGGCTCTGATACACTGCTGATTCTACCCATCTGCTAGGAAGGGGGACACCAGGTACCCCAAACCAGCCAGTCACCCCTGCACTCCAAAGGAGAGCCTCCAGTATAGCTCCAGCTGGTAGAATGATCATCTTTTCCTTTGGTGTGGTATTTTGGAGTGGGAAAAACATCAAACTTTGCTTCGAGTGGGACTGTAATTCCCTCATTTATAGCCCTTGGGATAAAACAGTGCTTGTGTTCACAGACAAATGGCTCAGCTTTACATATACCTGTGCTAGCAAAGGTGTCTGCCACAACTTCTACGGAAGCAGTGACAAAAGGACAAGTCATGACAAGACTGGAGTACATTACATGTGGAACACCTTGCTGAGCTGCAGCTCACTAAGGTCAAAACCCAGTCTTTGGTTTACTAAGCCAGGAAAATAACTTAAAGTTTAGATTTGCCTTTTGCTGCTTTTTGGGACCCAGGAAGGCTAATACTTTTATAATAACTGCTTATTGAATGCCTGACTTCATGATCCTGACCTAAGCACTGAACACCAGACCACTACAGGAAATTTATGCCTCAAACCAGCATAGTATCTCAAACTATTATTGAATTGTAACACTACAATATAGCTCACAATAAAGCTTGTAACAGCAGCAAACTCTTTGCAGCTCTTTCTCTTTAAAATCTCCTGATACACTTTTAAATCAATTTCTAATGGGAAAACCTTTTTCCCAGGTCAGTAAATAAAGTGTTTATGGAGAGGAGAATCTTCTCGTGTCCCAGTGTGCCTGAGCAATCTAGGAATTGCAATAGATCAGGACTCCCTCACTTCCCCTTTGAGGGAAAGGATGGCTGGGGTACGCTCAATGATGCCCTGTCCACCGCACAAATCCTTCTCTGGGCTACATGATCTAGGCTTAGAGTACACACAAATATTCATAACTGTCAGAAGTGCCCTTAAAATACATCCTGCTGTGGGCAGTAGAGCTAGGGAAAGATGATATAATTAATGAAGTTTTAATTTTATGGTTACGGTGGTGTTTGGGGGTTTTTTTGGTCATAATGAACTTGTAACTGTCTTAAATCAAAACAGTAGCTATAAAACTTGGGAAGAGAGAGAAATTCTGGTTCCTCTTCCATTTCTGTATTCTGGCCCTATCTTTGAAATAAGCAATAGCGTAATATCAGCTCTGCATCGTAAGCCAAATGTGTAAAAAAAAAAAAAAAAAAACCAAAAAAAACACCCCTCATACAGCACCTGTACATCTGCAGTAACATTGCGCTGGTTTGCTAATAATGAAAATGGCTTGGAGGGTTTGGAGACGTAAATGGCATTGCTAGGTAAGTGAAAAATGTCAGTATCTATTTTTATTACCTGGTTAGCTCTGAATCAGGGGAAACCTCTGATCTGTTTTTAACAAGCTGGACGACAAATGTAATCTAAATAAGTTACGTTTCTTACTCATGTAAGGTTCTCTCTCAGTAAGAGATTTAAAAGCCTTATTGCGCGTATATTATTATATAGTGCCTGCCTACCAGGATCATAATAGTTATTATGCTAAACAAAAAGATGAAGAAATTATAGTCTGGCATGTTTATTAAAGGAAAGAGGTTGCTTAGTGGAGATGAAATTTTAATTGGATTTTCATGTCCCCTCTGAAGAGCATACACAGATAATAATTCAGAACCTCTCAGTCCAGTTAGGTCTGGTTGTTAGAAAGCATATCCATCCTCCAGTGTGGTATCCTAAATACCAGCTTTGCAAAATCCTGTTGCAGATCATGAAGTTGTTAAACCTTCTCATAACCCATTTATTTTTTACATTTGAAAAATGCTCCTTTTTCAAAGATGGATGGTTTATTCTAAAATGATATTTGGAGAGAGAATTTACACAGAGGAAGTAAGATTTAAAATGTAGCGTAATCAGAGTAACTGGGAGATAGTATTAAAAAAACACTTCTCAATGTAACTATTGATACTGGTGCGAGCTCTATCTATATTGAAAATTACACAAGTAAAAAAAGGGAATTTAATTGTTTCTTTTTTTTCTTTAATTTTAAAATGCTCCTTCAAATAGGCTTAATTTAATTCTTTTTCTATAAGAAAACTTCGCTGGGCTGTCAGGCTTGTGATTTAATGGACAAATTTCTGTTTAGAAAGATTAATATTACTCTGGGTCTTCAGTGGAGACTCTCACTCTGCAGTAGTCGTGTGTTTCATAGCTACAGGCTTTGATGGAGAGCCGCCTGCCCTCTGCTCTGGAGAATGCCTCTCGGGGGAATGTTCGCCGTAGTACTTGAGATGATAACCACTTACAGAAGGTGTAATGGATGACAAAGCAAACGGGGGGGTGTAGTTTGACCCATGCCAGCTTGAAGGCTTTAATATTGCTGACCTTGCTATAAACTTACAGTTGAAGATATTTTACTCCCCTGTGTAGGAAATGGAATACAGGTGTGCTGTGAGCTTTACCAGAAGGGCTTGAAGCGAGGTGTCCTGTAAGTTCTGGGGAAGTAGAATTTCCTATATAACAAGTCCTGTTGAAGACAGAAATGTAGATCACTCTCATGGAGTTGTTGTCTTGTGAGAGATCGTGGAGTAGAGAAGTGGTTCTGGTTTTGGATGGTTGTAAAGTTTCGGCTTCAGTTACCACCTGGACAACCGAGAGTGACAACAGGTCTGAAGTGATGCCCTGGGCTTTCTTGAGTATTTGGAAGCTGGCTTTAAAATTGCTTATCTAGGGCAAGTTGTGTTATCCCAAGAACATTTAATGACAGTCACCCTATGATGGGACCATCTCCTGTGCTGCCACGGCTACGTTGCTAGTGTCATCTCAGTGAGCAGCTCTGATATATCTGCTCAGTTATGGACACAGAAATGATCATGGTGTTGATATGTCTTTTGGGTTTTCCTTCGTGCACAATATGCAGACAGAATTATGCAGGGTTCATACATCTGCTTTGCAACAGTACTGAGAAATTTTTCTGACAGAGACATAAAATACACCTAACTGTGTTTTAGCAAGATGCCACTGCTAGGAAACTGGCATTTCATTCATTCATAAAAATGATATTGAAGAAGTAAGGGAGTCAGGCCTTGCCATGTAGACAAGCATCTGCCCATCAAGACAGGATGTATAAAACTTCTTGTTATTTTTGTGACTTCTAGGGCATCAGCTTCAAGCACAAAATGTTATCAGGAAAACAGTATTTATCAATTTTATCCAATTTTGCAAAACTTTCCTGTAGTACTGTTTACTGGCATTGTATAGATTTTCATAGTGTGAGAGACAATTCGGTTTTGGGCTTCACCACTCAGAATGAATGAGGTTGTGCTACATTTCTGCTGACAACATCTTTATACCACCTCACGCCGCAGTATATGCCTCATAGTATGCAGAGAGGTAGATGTATATACAGATATCCATTCAGTTTATTTATTTCTCTTCAGACTTACAGGGCATAAAGCTTAAGATCTAGTATTTTTAATACTTCAGTAGTCCTAAAATGTCCATAACTATACAGGTAAATGGCCTATGAAACAATATGCTTAGCATCTTTAAACGAATAATGTGTTTAGAGACCCAGTGAAGTAAGAGTAAATCTGTCAACATAAGACCTACTTTAGAAAATGTGATGTCCATGAAGTTGTTCTTTCTACAGAATATCAGGAAAGCTGTTATTCCATTAGATAAAAAGCTCATTAGAGAGATGAAGGGGGAGGAAGAGCCAAATATGCATTTTAATTACTCAAATTAAACAAAGGCAGTGGAAAAAACCCAATCCATTTGGCCAAGCCAGACAGTATGTGGTGTAATACAAAAAAATAACAAATTTTACAGGGCAATGAAAGTAAATTGGGATTTGTAAGTGTCTAAATAAGGAAATGGTATAAATGTTTCTGTGAAAGAAAAACCCACATTCAGGGGGCTTGAGGGTGCACAATTAAGTTACTTCATTTTCTTTTGTGTTTGCTTTTATTACTAAGCTCGGATTTCTTTCAAAGCATTTAAATATGCAGGAATCAGTGGGGGAGAAGGAAATGTTTATACTTATGCCATCTGAGTATTTAGTGAGTAATTGCAAAAGTGACAGTATCGAAGACACCAGTGGGAAAGAAAAGCTTACAATGATTTGAATAGTGATATGGCAAACAGCAACAGGAGACAATAGATATATGCTATAATAGTGTCAGAGCGTTCTTAAATGGAGAGGTATCACTTCTGCCTGAGGCAGTCTCTGAGATGCAAATTTTGAAACTGGGGAAACAAGCCAGGAAAGTAACCTCTAGGTCTGGTCTGGCCTTACAGTTTTCCCCTGACACCATTTGTTGCCTGCCTTCCAAGACAGGATAGACTATGCAGGCAACCAGCCTAACCCTGAGGGGTCATTCCTATGTCAGCTTCTTGAATTGCTGGGAATATCATGCTCTGAGCTTGCAGTAATTTCAACAAAACCCTTAAGCACTCGGAAATTCTATAGCACTAAATATTATTCCTGTACGTCAGGCTAGACATGTGATTAATGCCTCTGGAAAAGCAAAGACTTGGAGCACAAGTTGATATGACTTGACTTAGAGTAATTGACCTCTTAGCTGTGTTCTCAGCAGATGTTGGCGTAATTTATACGTAAGCCACCATCGTGAGACATGATCATCCGTTTTGGGCCAGTCAGTACAGATTTGTTTCTTTTAAGAAGAATTTATTAAATTATTTATTTATTTTTATTTCAAAATTAAATATCAGATCTAGTTCACTAGTATATTCAGTTCCAAATATGAACATACCCTCAGAGTGAGTGAGAATAGAGGGAAAGGTCAGATGATATCATCAGCGTTGCTAAGAACAACTACAGGCTTTGAGAAGTAGGCTGAAGAGAAGGAATGTGACTTGGACAGGAGCCAGAAACCTGCACTTTGGTGAAAAAATTTTCAAGTTCCAAGTAGATAATTTCTATTTCCATTTGATAAAGATCTCCAAGGATTGGACCGTCCAGCTTTCAGGGGTTAAGAGCCTCAGCAGTCTCAAGAATCTTGTTTGGCCATGTTTCCAATAGAAATACTGGTGTTGGACATCAGTAAGACATGTAAAATCAAATGGTTAATTGAGATATATGTTTGCTCTCATCCTTCCTTTAGAGCATAAAGATGTTCTAATGGTATATATCTCTTTGAATGATGTAGCTATTATTATATTATCTCTAATTATGTAATGAGATTTGATATTTTAGGTCTATTTCGGTTTTTTTTTTTTGGTACAAAAGCAGTTTAGTCCCTCAATGTATCTACTACAGTGAATTCATTGAGATGATGTGTTGAAGATTAAAGAACTAAATCTTGCAATTATTACAGTCATAAAGCATGCTATGTAATAAAACTGAGAAGTATTTTATAGGATGATTTAGCACCTTTGGTAGGCAGTGGAAAGAAACAAATGAGATTGATCCTAATGGATTTTCATTGAAAATCGAGGAAGCCCAAGTTACACAAAACCAGTGTGCACAGGACACGTAACAGCCTTAATCCTCTTAACGTGTCTATAATGCAGTGCAGATGCTTTCAAGCAGTTCTGAGGTCAAAATGTCAAAGCAGGCTGTAGAACATGCGGGCTGTGTGTTGGTGCATGGCTGTGTTCGAGCTAACCAGCACGCTGGGAGACATGCCATGAACTCCAGTGCCACGTTTGCTAAGGAAAGCAGTTGACTGCAGGACATCAGGTAGTATCCCTATAGGACTCTCTACCTGAGCCGTGTGGGCAGGCTAGCTTGGAGATCGCCACGCATCTCTCCAGCTTGCAATCACAGATATTCCATTGGTTTCCAAGCTCTCTACACAATTCCAAAGCATGAAAGATGCTATATATTCTGCACAGTGTTTATTCATTTCACATAGTAGCTTCCACTACTCTCACTGCCATTCCCCTTGCCAGCTCTTTTAAAAGATGTAACCTACTCAATTGCCATATTTCATTATAATCCAAAATTTATAAATAAAAGAAAATGACTGCTTAAAAAAAAATCAAAGCACTTGGCTGGCTGTTGGGATGTTATTGCAAACCTCTTTGTTTGCTGTGAAAGAGCTTGTCTTTTCCTTCCAAATCTAGTCTAATTTTCATAATAATGATTTTAGCTCTCCCTCTTTTAAAAGAGCATTAAATTAAAAAATGAAAATGTTCCAGCGGTCAAACATGTTGGTGGCAAAACATACTTATTCTTAATGGGAGCCTAACCTTATTAAAGGCGGAGTGAAAACTGAATGATGTCCTTACAAAGAGAGACAATGCAGCTAGCTTCTCGTGTAAATACGGGGGGGAAAGTGTGAGCTGTAAACAAATCCGTGCAATGGAGGCAGGCTTAGTGTCTCACGGATAACTGCCCCGTGCAAAGGAATGACTGCAGGATTGAATGATTGGCAGGAGAGAGACTGCTGTGGTGACCCTTGAAAAAGCAGTTTTCTTCCATAGAGCCCGTGCTCTTCAGTACCCTGGGCTGAGGGCATAAATCGGTGCCCATTTCTTAGAACGTATAACCACGGTTTATTTCTAAATGGTAGCTCGGCTTTTGAATTTCCCTTGTGCGCGGTAGGTAGAAGCTTTCTCTGACACAGTTGAAAATCTGCAAACCTGATTCTCAGGTGGTGGAGGATAGACTTTTGCTGGAGCTGTGTTGATTTACATGAGCTGACAATCAGCACTTCCACTTCTGCAGCATTAGGAACCGGTAATAGCTGTGTCAAAGAATGCCTGGGTGTTCCCTGCAAGGACAAAGAATCATAGTAATTTCATATTTCCTAGCTGAAGGTAAAGGAAGTACATAACAGTGAGCTAAAATATTTCCCATAGACTTTAAAATGAGCTAAGATGTGGATAGGTTGGCTTATACTTTGAATGGAAAAGAGAAATAATGTGGGAGAGTCTTTAAAATGAGTATTTTTAAAATTTCTGTCTTTAAAGAAGAGAGGGAGGGTGTGGAGAAGTGTTAAAAAGTAGGTGTTGGGGCACCCAAAGGGGTAACCCTAGCATTTGAACAGGATGTCAAAGCTGACTGAATTGCAGGTGAACTTTAGCTATGGATCTTTTCCTCACAAATTCATTCTGTTCACGGGGATTTGGATGCTGATTAGTAGGAAACATGTAGTGCTTCCATAGATGCCCTTGTGACAGTAGGCAGATACTCCCTTTGCGGACAGGGGCAATGAGCAGGTCACAGTCGCGCTGAGAGCAGGCGGGGGAATGAGAAGGGATGCTGGGACACGCTCCCTGGTGTGCTGCTTTTGGTGTTCATAGAATCATGGAATGGTTTGGGTTGGAAGGGACTATAAAGATCACCTAGTGCCAACCCCGCTGCCATGGGCAGGGACACCTTCCACTAGACCAGGTTGCTCTAAGCCTCATCCAGCCTGGCCTTGGACACTTCCAGGGATGGGGCATCCACAGCTTCTCTGGGCAACCTGGTCCTCTCACCAGTGCGTGAAGCTGAGCTGCTGGACCACCCAACAAGCAGCACCTAATCCTGCTTGACCATGGGAGTGTTCCTGGTGAGGCTGGAGACTAAAAACTGTACTAACTGAGTAAACATCAAAAAAACCCACTGTATTTTTTGTAAACAATGGTCAAGCATACAGAATTTCTGTGTTTAAAGGGACAGTTACATCAGTGTCTAAAGAAGTACTCAGTACAATAGGATGTAATCATTGCTATGGCAACAGTTTTTTTCCAGATCAGTTGATAAAATGCTGGCTTCGAACTTGTGTCTGTAACTTGTAAGTAGACTTATTTATCTTCTGTCTTATTTCCTCCTGTATTCTCAGTCGCCACAATGCGATTTGTGAAGTGCACTTGTAAAGAGCACAGTACAACAATTGATGAAGCATGTGGGTTCAACGATTCATATATTGACACAATGAATTCAGTGGAAAACTAATTAATAATAATAATAAATAAAAAAAGGTTTGCTCTCTATGGTTTCTTTCATCAGAAGCTCAAAGAGCTTTGCAAATATTAATTAAGCCTCAGAAAACCCTGATAAACATCTCTCTTCCTCTCATTTTCTCCCTGTAACTAATATTAATTTATGGTTTACACTGGATCAGAACTACAAATCAAGAAGAACTGGAAGGGGGGAAAAAATAATCTTTGCGCTGTTTTAAGGTTACCCACAGAATCACAGCCTGGGTCAGGGAAACCAAATGCTGCATTAGATGCTGTGCAGAAGGATCTGTGCATATGCCCCCTCGTTTTCATGCAATGTCTTTGGTTTGCAGTGTGTGCAGCCATGTAACCGGAGTGTTTTATCAACATATAATCATTTCCTAATCCGTGAGTTGTATTGATTATTCTTACTACTACATTTACATTGTAACACACAGATTTGGTGGAAGTGAATTGGTTTAATTCTTATTTTAAGAAAATATACCCCAAAACTTAATCAAGAGTTCACGTATTCTAGTGTGGAGAAGGCAGATCTAGGATCTTGAGATCTAATCCTATTTGGAAATGGCTTGATTAGTAGCTCTGGAAAAAAAATTTTAATCTCATTACTTCAATTTCCTGCTTTGGAGAAGAGATAAATAGTACTTCTTTATTTTCAGGGGTTCTCGAAGGATTACTTAAATGTTGTTCTAAAGAGAGTGTAGCTGAGGGCAAAATGCTCGGTGTCAGAAGAGGAATGGAGTGACTATTTATCAAGATATTTATTTATTATTCCCTAATTTTCTGAAGTTGGCCAGGCTGATCTGGGGCGTTCTGCAGTGGACAAGATTTTGATAAGCTCTTTTTCGACAACTTTGTCAGCAGCTTTAGCTTCTGAGCCTCGCTTTAATCAACTAGAAGAATGCAGTAATCTTAATTATTTTCCAGTATAAAGTCAAATCCCTTCAGGTTTATAGCAAGTACACGGTGTCATTTCCCAAGTGCTGTTTTCTTTGGTTCTTGGATTACCCATTCCATTTCACATTGCTGCTCCTCACCTCGTTGTACCGTTGTGTTTTTGGGCTCCATACAGTTATTCCAGTCCAATAACTTAACTGCTGCTCTAATCGTTTGGACTTGTTTTTCAAATGCAAGAATTAGTTGGAACAATCTCTGTAGTCTGACCTGGCGAAAGGGAGAATGTGTAAATTGAAATTATTCACAGAAAGCTGTTTCATCTGGTTTGTACTGTTACTGCGGACAGTCAGATGATTTCCGCTCAAGTAAAGATGACAGTCTGTGCCACCAGACCAGCTGCGTGCGCCTGTTCAGAGCTGTGTGAAAATCACTGGTTTGGCAAACAGTCTCTCTGGCTTCAGTCACATTTGTTCTCGTCTTATGGGTTTCATGCAGAATTTCATTTTCACACTGAACTTGATCTTAAACTAAACTTCACCTGAACAGGGAAGAAAATATGAGAGGGAAGAGAGGTGAGGTGAGTTTTAGGTAGCCTATTTCTCTGGCAAATATTTGTCGCTCATTGGAAAATTCCACATAAATTAAGAGGAATTTAAAACCCCAGTTTCCTACCATGGTGTGTCCTGCAAGCTGGCTCTGTGGCACAGGTTCTGATGCAGTTATTTGCAGCAGCTCTTGAGAAGTAGGGGCTGCCATCCTGGGAGCTAGCAGAGCAGGGAGGGTTGTTACTTCAAGAGTTTTCCTGATGTATTCCAGCTACTATGGAAACATGAAATGAACCCCAAGTTCATTTAAACCTGTAGGTTTATTATCTTTTCTCTGACAGAGAAGAGCAGCCTGACACAGAGGCCTGTACAAGGTGACCACATTCAGCATCAATACGGCCCTGGTTTGGTTTGGGAGCTGAGGTTGAGCTGAAGAGGAAGGCTAAATCCCCTCCCCACCAGTGTGTGGGGGTTCAGCCAAGGCTACACACTCGGCTTCCAATGTCTGATCACTATCATTCACATAATTAGTTCACTGTTCAAATTTTTGGGCCTCCTACAGAGTCCTGGAAACAGTTCTTCCCACAAAGGCCAAGTGTCAAGTGTCCTGCATGTGGAGATTCTCATCTGGGTGGCTTTACATAGCTGAACGTCCCAGGCTGGCCAAGTGACTTGCAATCCTAAAGTGGAGCTGGATGCATGACCTGTGTCTGGAATTAAAGCTGGCTCCAGCTGAAAGCAGAGGGAATGTGGTCCTGGTGTGGGAAAGGATGTGGGCATTTCTTGGTGGGCAAGTATTCTTAGTGGCAGCTTCCGAGATGCTGTTTCTCAGAAATTAATAGAACAGTCAATGTTTATTTTTCCATTAAATGATCACTGCCCTGCCCAGCTACCCACACCCCTTATTGCAACAAGGAGAAAACTGCGAAGTGATTACTTCATCTTGAGTAAATATCCTTTGCTCTTAGATGTGTCCACTCGAAATAATAGCTCAGCAGTAGTGACTGAAGTGGGTCAAGCTTGTTTTGCCTCATTTCCAGGTAAATTTAACAAAGTGGGTTCCAACATCTAACTCAAACATTACTTAGTTTACTTTCCTCCTTGGAAAGGGCCTTGAAGCACAGTTAGAGAGAAAAGGAAAAACCCATGGAAAATCTGACACAGAGTTGGGGACTGGTGACAGGGAGGAGTTTTCAGTGCCTGTCTGTCTTCCCATAGGTGTACAGGCTGGGAGCAACCACTAGCTATCTCTTAAGGAGCTGAGTGACGAATTTTTAACCAGGATGCATCTTTCTGCCTGTAGATGATATTTAGTATTCAGCATATCAAATGTCCTTTTTTTGCCACAATATGGACTAAAAATACATGTTAGCTGCAGTGGGAAGGTTGCCAGTAAGTGATAAATCTTGCTATGTTCCTCACACCAAAGTCCTGCTTGCTGTCTTGCATCTCCTGCTTTTACTGTTGCAGTTGGGGGCTTCTTAACAAACTAACGGGTGTCTACCAGAGTAGCTCTGGGGGGCTACCCTGAAAGGCTGGCAGGATTCACGTTGCCAAGATACATAATTTCCCCTTTTTTTACCTTTTTAAAAAAATTATTTATTACTTGCAGAGTAACAGAGCGAAAGTATCCTGAGATGGTTTTGTGAGTGTTGGCTCATGCTAGAGCTAATTTTGCTACACCTGAAACACTGCAATTTAGTTTTTTGAATCATTTTTTTTCCCCTGAATATTTTCAGTAGAACTGTCTGTTATGACTTAATTTATCTTTTTTTTTTCCCCTTTCAGATTTTCTCTAGCACAGAAGGAAAACTTCTTACTATATGGAGCAGGTGACAGGAGCAATTACTCTCCCTATTCAGTATGCAACATAACTCAGTGCTTGTAGTACACATTCTGTAATTGTGTATGTGTGTATACAGCTAAATATGTCCTTCTCAGGAGAGAATAACCTCCTATCAACATATGATACTGTTTGCATAATGTTTAGCCAAATAGATAAAACTCTAAAATGTGGTGATTTAGAAAACTTTTTCAAAGCTGTGCTAAGCATGTGCAGAGGGGATCATGAGGTCAGCTGGAGCGATGTTCCTCTTGCCTTCTGTGGATGCTTTCAAGTGCAGCTAAGCAGAGGTGATAGTACCGCCCCGTAGTACTATTGCCAGTTCGGCTCCTGTGGGTGCACCATCTCCCAACAATGTCTTTGATGGACACGTCTCTATGAAGTAGAGTTTTAGCCCTGCTAGATCTTGTAAAATAGTAGCAGCATTAGAAGATGCTTTTTATCTTTTGTCTTTAGTTTCTTGACTGTTGTACTGAAAGCAGTCCGCAGATTTTAAATTTGAGCTGATGGGTAGAATTTTACAGCTGGAGAGACACAAGACAGGTTTGAGGCTTGAGATGTGTCTGTTTAACTTAATATGGTAAATAACCCAGTGTCAGCTAGGAGTGACGTGGCATTGCAGGTCTTGGTCTAGTGAGCTGGCAAATGATGTTCCTTGTGATACTAAATGCTGGGAGGTTTTTGGTAGGAAATATTACTGTACTATCAATCTGCAGATGTTACTGCAGTAGAACTAGTGTTTGTTCTTTGGGGGTTTAATTGTTCCACTTTAATTCGTGTCATGCTTCATCCCAACTCATAGAATTTGAGGAGAATAAGAATGGACGCATCTAGTTTTATTATCTTCTGCGTTCTCAGGTTTCCTATGATGGAATTATTTTCATACTGCCAAGGGCCTCAAATCTACACCTTATTTTTAACATTTTTGTTGGATGAAAACGCAACTGACAGAGGGAAAATACTGTCTGAAGGGAAGGAAAAAAAGACTTCTGAAAAAAAGTTACCAGCAGAAGGAAAAAGCAGCAAAACTCTAGTGGGACTGCTTGATCAAGGTAATGCTATCACATGTTGAAAGTAAATTATTGAAAAAATATTCAAATATGTGATTTCCAAGTACTGACTTTACCCAAGGGCATAACAACAGAGGAGCTTTGTAACTTTTACCTCCCTTGGCAAAATCACTTCATCAGAGGTTTACCGTTTTTCATTTTTAGAACAAGATTTTTAATTTTTGTCTGGAAGTACCATGTGAACCACAAACAGCCATATTGTTCATCACTTTGCCTATAATCTTTCATCACAAGTCACCGTTGCAATGAGCTTGAGAGAACGGACAAACACTCTCCACACACCACATGGTGCTGTTTGTGCTGATTTATGAATAATGGTGTAATGTGGAATGGAAATGAGGGAACTCTGGCCCCAAATAGGCATTTGCTGTTGTACAAAGGAGGAGAAAATACTTCCGAGGTCTCCAAAATCTCTTGCCTGAAGCTCTGGCATTCTGGCAGGCTGATGGGCCAAAAGAGGCTCAAACCACAGGCACCACAGAAGCAATAGTCTCGTGCACAGTCCCTTTATTTGGCTACATTTTGGAAACATATCATGTAAGGGCTGAACTCTCTCGACTTGAAGAAGACTGTCAGATGCACAAGTAGTGCATCTGGTAGCAACCGCCCTTTTCTGATTCTTCAGGTCTGTGTTCAGTTTCTTCCAAAACTTAGTGTTTGTGTTTAGAGCCAGATAAATTTCCTGCACAAAGTCTACTGCTTAGGGGCCTTACTTAGGCCTTATGCTTTGCAGATCACAATGACCATTTTCCATAGAGAGATTCAGTTCACTAATGACATCGTTAGCCATTGCCTGTCTCGCACTGATGGTGCAAAAGCACTTAGAATATCCAGATGGTCGGTTGTGCATACAAAAACATGTAATAGATGAAACAATGCTAAATCGGTGTTTGATTTAAAAAAAAAAAAAGTGTGGTGGTTTGTTGTTTGTTTTTTTTTTTTTGTTTGTTTGTTTTTTAAAGCCCCTTGCAATGAATATTCAGAGAGCTCTGTTAAAAACTAAATGATGAAATAACAGACTATCTTCTTGTCACGGGAAGAAGTCACTCAGTCTTATGTAAATGAAATAGTAGTATGGACAGAATCCCTCAGTCTGACACAGCGGCACACCTATAACCACTGAGTGATCCTGGGAAGTCTGTAGCTTCCTAGTTAAGCCTGTGTGATACAGACTGGGGGTCGGGACCTCTCTGTACGATTGAAAACACAGAAGGAAGTCATTGCTTGCACATGTGTAATGGAGATGATTCCTTCATGAAACTGAACAGTCTGGAAATCACAGTGTGTCAGGAGAGAGAAGATGACAAAGTAATTAGAAAGTGATTCTATTTGCTACAGTGTGTACCAGTGATGATGAGATATAAATATCAAATTCTTATTTTTTTGAGACTGTCTAATATTGATTTGCTCTTTGGCTTTCTGTCTGTGCAGGCACCTTTCTGTTGACTATTGGTGTATTTTAGTTGATACTTAAATTTTCCAGTTTGTAGTGAGAAACTATAGCACAATGACTTTATAGAGGCTGTAAAATGTGTATTTTATTCTTTCTTTTGAAAGACTGCTCATCATTAAAGCTCTTCTTAGGCCATTACAGCAGAGAGCTCAGGACATGAAACACGAGGTTTTAAGATGACATTGCTGTGCTGTAGGAAGTCTTTATGAAAGCGCAGGTGTAAGAGAAGTTTGATCTGTGATTACCCTAACCAGTCACATTTGTCTGCGAGCTTTAAAGCTTCTTTTAATCACAGGTCATAGGCTTTGATGTGCATGGTTACCTTTCATCCCCTTTCCAAAATTCTCTTCCCTGCCTTCCATACACGCCAAAACCTTAATTCTCACTGCTCTTAAAATCCACACATCAGACGTTTTTATTTGTGTCCTCAGAAAAAATTTTAACTTTGAATTATTTCATTTCAGTTCTAGTCTCAGTGTAAGTAGTGGCTGAACTCTTGCTATTAACCTTTGTCTTTACAAGTTTTTCTTGCATATCCCTACAGTTTGTTTTTATTGCTTATTGGGCAGTTTTATCTGCTCATTACACTTCTAAAAGTGCCAGCAAAACCTTTTAATGATTTGTTAATTAACAATACTAACATATTTAGTATGGGACTGGACGGGATTCATCTGAGGATACTCAGGGAGTTGGCGAAGGAGCTTGCTAAGCTGCTCTCCATCATTTACCAGCTGTTGTGGTTAACAGGGTAGGTCCCAGAAGACTGGAGACTTGCCAATGTGACGTCCATCTACAAGAAGGGCTGGAAGGAGGATCTGGGGAACTACAGGCCTGTCCAACCTGATCTCGGCACCAGGAAAGATTATGGAGTGGTTCATCTTGAGTGAGGTCACATGGCAGGTGCAAGACAACCAGGGAATTGGGACCAGTCAGCATGGGTTCATGAAGGGCAGGTCCTGCTTGACCAACCTGAGCTCCTTCTATGACTGGGTGACCCATAGTGCATGAGGGGAAGGCTGTGGGTGTTGTCTACCTGGACTTCAGTAAAGACTTTGACACGGTCTCCCATAGCATCTCCTAAAAAAGCTGGTGGCTCGTGGCTTAGACAGTTGGACTCTTCACTGGGTTGAAAACTGGCTGGAGGGTAGAGCACAGAGGGTTGCAGTCAACTAAGTTAATTCTGGCTGGTGGCTGGTCACAAGTGGTGTCCCGCAGGGACCAGTCTTGGGACTGGTCTTGTTTAACATATTTGAATGAGGGTATTGAGTGCTCCCTCAGTCAGTTTGCAGACAACATGAAATTGGATGGAAGTTTTGATCTGCTGGAAGGAAGGAGAGCCCTGCAGAGGGACCTGGACAGGCTGGGTCAATGGGCTGAGGTCAATTGTATGAGGTTCAATAAGGCCAAGTGTTGAGTCCTGCATTTAGATCACAACAACCCCTGGCAGTGCTACAGGCTTGGGGACGAGTGGCTAGAAAGCTGTCAGGCAGAAAAGGACCTGGGGGTGTTGTTGGTTGACAGCTGGCTGAATATGAGGCAGCGTGTGCTCAGGTGGCCAAGAAGGCCAACGGCATCTCGGATGGCATCAGGAACAGTGTGGTCAGCAGGAGCAGGGCAGTGACTGTGCCCCCTGTACTTGGCACTGGTGAGGCTGCATCTAGAGTCCTGTGTTCAGTTTTGGGCCCCTTACTGATGCTGGAACGTGTCCAGAGAAGGGCGACAAAGCTGGTAATGAGTCTGGCAAACAAGTCTTACGAGGAGTGGCTGAGGGAGCTGGGGGTGTTTAGACTGAAGAAGAGGAGGCTGAGGGGAGACCTGATCACTCTCTACAGCTCCCTGAAAGGAGGGTGTAGGGAAGTGGGTGCTGGTCTGTTCTCCCGGGTAACTGGTGATAGGACAAGAGGAAACAGCCTCCAATTGCATCAGGGAAGGTTTAGGTTGGATATTAGGAAAAACTTCTTCACTGAAGGATTGGTCAGGCACTGGAACAGGCTGCCCAGGGAAGTGGTGGAGTCACCAACCCTGGCGGTGTTCAAGGAATGTGTAGACATGGTGTTTGAGGTCATGGTCCTAGTGGGTATGGCAGTACTGGGGTGATGGACTGTATGATCTTACAGGTCTTTTCCAACCTTAGTGATTCTGTGATATTACCTTTATAAAGGACCTGTATGTGGACTACATTCTGCCATTTGGACTAGTGTGCTGTGGTGCTGATGCCTTTTCTTCTTCTTGACAAGTTCCCATCCATCATAGCTGACACTTCTCATTCCATGCATATCGCCCTGATTTCACTGGGTTTACTTTTAGAGTAAAATACAGCCTAGCATAAGGTAGGCCAGTGTGACCTCATCCCTTACTCTCTGTCTGAGGATACAGTCAGGCAGCAAATGGAGCGCATTCACAGTGAATCAGCATTAGGGGACTTGAAGGCTGTGTCACAGACCCGCTGGGGCCGGTGGTCAAAGCAGTGCCTTCCTTTGATTTTAGTGTGTGGCATAAAGGGCAACAGGCTAGATAGCCAGTATATACAGAGCAGACCATACTGTTCTGTCTTTTACACCTGTTTTTTATGTGAATTTGTCTTTCATTGTAAGACACACACTTGCTGAGGGACTATTAGAGCTTCTTAAAAAACTGAGTCCTTAGTCTGCCAATCCATACCATTTGTACTTTAATCCCTGTCTTATAATAGTCCCTAACAACAGGAGCCTTAGAAAGTAACTGTCCATTAAGTGTTTATTGCAACGGAAGTTATGCATTTCATTACAAGTATTAAATCCTGGGCCTAAAATTTGGAAAATATACCTGCTCTGCGGATGTCTGATTCATTGTCAGAAGTATTTGGTATCAGGGATCAACTGATAGAAATTAGAGAAACAATAGGTGGCTCTGAGCTTTTTCATTTCCTTTTTTTCTACCCAGTTGACAGCAAAATCCTACAATAATAGAGTGAGCTACAATGGCATCTAATGATTTTCTGGGAAGCAGGGAATGTGCTTCAGCAGGGGAACCAGAAGCCATGTCATACTGATGCTTAATGTGCTAAAGTGTAAAAGCCAAAACCTCAGCCGTCGGTGACTTGCTGAGGAAGACAGAAGTAGCCCTGCACTTACCAGCTCACATTACTGGCATTTGTAACACCCTAATTTCAAAACACTGAAAAACCGTACAGCAATGTGGAGAGCTTTGTGCTGATTTTCGTCCAAATGAGGATTGTGCCTTGCAGAAAGCTATTTCTTGGACACTGTGTCAGACATCCTTGGCTATTCCATTTAAGCAAGGTTTCTAGCTGTTTTTTTCAGTCACATGAAAAAGACTTACTTCATCTTTTAAAAACAAAGCTTTAAACAAAATATATTATTTCACGTAGCCAATTAGAAAACAACCTATGGAGGAGCGGAGTGGCAGGAGTAGCAGCCTTCCCACTGAGCTCCACTTCCCAGGATGCTTTGAGGCTGCGCTCCCAGCTCTGCCAGACACGGGTTCCCGTTTGGCAGGTAGATACAAGCAGTTGCTTCTGATGGGGTGGGCTGGTTTCCACAAGACACCTGTCCGGGACAGGAGTGTCTTGTTAAACGTGAGATCTGCTGCCTTGCTGGATGGCTTTGGTGTCCTGGTCACCCACAGGGGGCTGGCAAACATAAGGCAGGACGCAGATGATGCTGTGCCCCTCTGGGCAGGGAGCAGGAGATCTGGTCTGCAGCATCCAAAATGGTGCTTGTGTTTTGGCAGCCAGGACTTAGCAGAGACAACCAGAAAACACCATCAGAACCAGGAAAAGAATCCTTTGGACAGCACTACTAATCGTAGGTCACCTGTTACAAGCCTGGACTTAAGTCTGTTGCCTTCTGCTAGGAAGTGGTCAGACCCAAAATACTTACCAATCATCTCCTATATTTGCTTCTTCCTTACCAGATATTTTTCTTTAGTTAGGCTTCTCTGTGGAATGTATCTTCTGTCTTACTTCTCCAGCTTTGAGCAAAAAATCTGGGAAAGCCATGGATCATTAGGTACATAAGACTGACGCATAATTCTTAATATTCTCATATTCTTATGGGCACTTAATTATTTTGATGTGCAGGAATTTACATGCATAACTCCTTCTATGTGACGTTGATAATATACCCTTAAATTTTACTGAGAGAGGGATTGGTCAGATTGATCCAATTTGGATGATGATGTGCTAATTGAAATGAAATGACAGGTGTACTTCATGCATGATGCAGAAAGTATGTTATATTTGCTGCTAGAGAGGAAACAGTCATATGGTATCTCAAATATATTTTTTATACCCGAGTGTATTTTGTGAGGTGAAAATGTGTAGAAATGACATGCTGGTATGTAAGAGCTATGCTAACAACTCTTCCACAGCTCTTATGTGTATCCTGAGTAGGTAAACCTTTTCCTAAGTTTCTTTATTTGCAAAAAAATATATCTTATTATCCAGTTAGATTTAATAACAGAATGCAGTTGCAGACCAAATTTAAATACCGTGCAGTTAAACAAGAGACAGCTTCTAGGTTTTGATACCAATAAAATGAGTAAGTTGTGTCATCAAAAGTTTACTGTATTTCTAGCTGAATTCGTCTGATTCCTGGATAGATTTTTGAACCTTTTGTAACTAGTGAAGCGCACCACTGGCATCAAGATTTATCACATCGCTTAGCTCTTAAATATGTGGCAACAGAACAAAATCTGGAGAGAGGAAAGTGCCATGGCTAGCCCACAGGGAATAGTAGAAGTAGTTACCTGCTGAATGGGAGACCTGTGCTTTGTGTCATTCCCCTGCATCCCCGGTGAGCACCCTGCCCATGAGCCCCTGGTATCCTTGGATCTGGTCTGCCTCCCAAGTTAACCCCAGTCTCGCAGGTGTCACACAGCTCTCAACCACCACTGCATTGTATTTAGTTCTAAGGAGAAAAAATGAAATTTTCTCTGCACAAGAGGGGAAGATGCTGTAGATTCTTACAAAAATACTGTCATAAGCTTTGATTCCTTGGATAGGATTGGAGTGGCTCCTTTTTTTCATGACTGGTGCTTCTGATTGGGGAACAAAAGCTCTTTTGTACTTAATACATGTTAGATGTTTCTTGGGCCACAGTTGCAAACAAGTATGGGTCAGGGAATAAAGCTCACCATGTGCTATCTCTGTGCCCATCCAAAGGGCTGATTAGCACCACCTGGAACATTAATGAAGTGTAAAATTGAGGATGTGAATGTTTGTAAATTGAGAGGTGGCTGAAGTTTTCAGATCGACAGCTTTTTGTCTTTCCCTTGTATGTAACAAAGGAGTAGTAACATGTATTTAAGCAGTAAGAATGAAGGTGAGTAAGGAGTAAATATGAGGTGGAAATAATTTTATTCAAAAATACTGAAATACAAATGCAATTAAATTGGGAGATGTCTACGTTATCTCTCTTATAATTAGTGATTTAGAAGAAGCAACTTTCTGAATCGGTGTTATGCATGCTTGGGCTTGTCCTTTTTTGATTTCTTTGAAAGCTTACAGGGAGATCTAAACTTCCATCCCAGTTAATATGAAAGCTCTTAACACTATGCTTTAATGTTCCTGTCATGATTTCACCCCAGAGAGAAAGTACGGACCGCACAGCCACTCTCACAGTTATAGTAACTGCTCTGCCTTTCCAAACAGGTGTTGTAGTTTGTCATCTGGTGTTGTCTGTAAGGAAATAACAGACTTCAGCTGATGAATAAAATGTTTCCAAATGCCCACTCTAAAAATATATCCCAACAGAGGTAAAAAATATATATGTAAGGAACCCCTTTCAAGTTATAAAAGCGCAGACAGTATGTGGAAGAAACCCCGTGGGAAATCTGAGTGAATAGTAGCTCAGCTTCTTAAACAGTATGTTGGTTTCCCATTGCAAAGGTGAGTTACAGTCCTGTTTCTGTTGACAAGTGGAAATTATATGCTGAGGATATCAGTCTTTCTTTTCTTTGCTCATCTGTGGAAATGAAATTTGTTGAACCTGCTGCTATGGGCAAGTGATTACAACACAAGTGTGGGATGAAGTGTGTTCTCTGAACTGTATGGAAGATTGTGCCTCTGCTTACAGTCTAGTGTTTGCCAACTTTGCTCATCACTGAAACATTCCTTCCTGGGGAACAAAATGAAAAGCTGTTCTTCAACTGAATTAGAACAGTGAAGCTGGCAGGATCAGCTATTGTCCTCTCACCAAGGATGATGCTTTAGGCCCAGTTGGAAGGAGGGAAGGTTAATGGTTGCAAACAAAAGGAAATGGAGCAGCAGGTTTGGTTTGATCTTCATGTAAGTTACCTGTTTGGTTCTCAAAAGTTGTTCTGTTCAGATGGAATGATTTTGTGCTGCAGTAGAAAGGCTATTTCATACATGTGGTTGAAGGAGAAGGAAGGAGTAATGTTTTCTGAGTGTATTTCCCAATGGAAGGGTGCTGCTAATCTTACTTAAAAGGTTGAGCCTTGACTTGGTGTGGCAGGAATCTTGTTCTCAAGGTGTGTGGCATGCCCACAGCACCTAATCAGCCTTTCACAAAGTTGGAGAAGAGGAACTCCATTTATTAATGCTTGTAGCAGGCTATGGTATTATTTTAATTGTGATTACTGTGAGCATAAACAGGTAATTTCAAAATTAATAAGATCTTATGATCATCCTTCCAAACTTCGAAAATCTTGGGATTAAATTAACAACACTCAGCACGTTAACATGTACTTTTGGGAAGCCAGTATTATCATTCACTCAGCAAATTGTTTTGGTCAGGATGTGTAATCTATGTAAATAGACACAAAATGAGGAAAATAAATAAATTCAAAACAGTGATAATTTTAACCTAAATAATGAATGTGTCAGTTTTTGAGTAACTGTAGTGGGAAGTGTCAGTAAAACTAAGCATCATATAGAACCCAGCAGATGTTCATACCAACCACACCAATTTTCCTAGGATTTATCTTTGTATTTCCCTTTTGTTTAAGTATTACACATTTTACTTGATAGGCTGTACAGTTAAGATAAAAAGGAAAACCAATACTCAATATTCAGGCAATATATGGATGTTACCCCCTATTTGAGTAGAGAATGAATTTTATGTTAGCAATATGCATGTCTCCATTCTCAGGAGCCTGTATGAAGCTTCTCTAAATAGCCTAATATAAACCAGAAAAAACAAGCCTAGCATAACTCCTGGAGTAATTTCACATTATTCTTAAATTATCCATAACCTTTTAATCCCTGTTTCTTGACTGCTGTGCACAATTACTGTTGTAGCTGTGTGGTCTATTTTCTTCTTTCATTTCAATTCCACAATAAAAAAAATTATGCAATTAATCAAGATACATTGGTAAATCTATTTTATTGTTACATTTGGGCTTATTGGCAGCTTTAAAGTATTTTTGAACATTTAATGAAGTTATCTGGTCAGAGTATGACTGCTGTTAAGGTTTCAGCGTCAGTGTTGTGTTGATACCTGATCAGGTATTAAAGCTTTGTTGTTTATACTAACAGAAACACCACAGAAATCTGTTTTCTTTTAACTGCTGAGCACATGGAGAAGGGCTGAAATGATTAACTTACATGGCTTGAGTAGAAGTTACTCACCTACAAACTGATCTGGGTTTTCCTCAGCACTTTCGGATTTGTATGCAAACAGGATTTCCTCTTGCATTTGCAAGAAAGGCTGGCTGGTAAATATGGCATGGTCAGGTGCCTGAGGGAACAGTAATTACCCCTCTAGTGTTGTATTGCACAGGCTGTTTTCCAAGACAATAGCAGAAAAAGAAATCTGTTCTCAAATTTTCATCACTACAATTTGATTATCTCATCTCTTGGGCTTCTTCACGTAAAATCATCAAGCATTTTAAAATATTAATAGGTCTTAAAGGGGATGATTTGACATAGCCTTTTAGCAGTTTCCTTGAAAATCAACTATCACTGGGTTCTGTAGGTCCCTTGTATTGTTCACTTTGGTAAGTGCCTTGTAACGAGTGTACTGTTACTACATTTCTCCATACTGATACAAGCAGTTTTTCTGATATTGTCTTCAGTCTGCATCCTTGCCAGGTGGCTGGAATCACTTTCTGCTCTCCATTCATCTCCCTCACTCCCTCACATCTTAACATTTGAGTCTGGAACATTTGCATATTGCTCTTTTGTTCGGTTGATATTTGGCGGCTTGATCACCTTTCAGATAGATGAGGAATATGCAAATTATATAATGTATTTGCTGTTTTACAGACTGGTTGTCTGTGCTTTCTCCACTTGGACTTGGCTCTAAGAAAAGCATGTCCAATTCCCTGTCTGTGACTTCTGGTGCTAAGACAGACGTTGGTTTCCTATCAAGGGAAGTAGTATACGTTGTTGCTGTTAATTGTTTCCTGTTGTGTCCCTGGCAGAGCATCTTTGCTGTCTGTTTTGGATGTATGCTTTTGGGCATATACTGTCACACGAAGTATTAACATTTGGTAGAATCTTGTAAATTTAATCTGGTTTTCATGTGGGATGTAGAAATCAATAGGAAAATTTATCTGTGTTTACCTAATATGTTTTAACAGCAAATAATGAAGGTCTGTTGACGTGGCAAATGCAGGACAAATTCAATAAGAAATGCAACAGGGTAGCATAAGGATTTGAAAACATTCTCATGTTGCACAATGTCATGTTAAATGATAATTCCTAATGAGACAATAATGCAATGATAACTGCAGATGATGGCGCACAGGGTGGGTGATTTGGGAGCAAGTATTGGCAAGACTGTCTTATCAATACAGTTTTGTCCTACTGCCAGTTCTGAGAAGGGAATGTAAGCCAGGCTAAGATGTATGCATGACTGTTATTTGGTAAAAGAATCTTTTTCTGTAAATGAGATATAACTCTTGTTCTATTATGTTCAGTTTTTTTCGTTTCTGAATTTGATGAAATTACCGTAGAAAATTACAGCTTGGCTGTATTGTTAGCCAACAACAGGCTTCACTTTCTCTGTCCATTAGAATGCCTGAAGTTGTTAATATACATCCTAAGGATACCTAGGTATGAAAGGTGAAGACGTGCAGTACAACAGGAGCAAATAGGAACCTAACTTCACATGCTATTTTTCTGATTTCAATATTAGAAAAAATAAAACAGAATTGCAAGCGATAGTTTTTTAATCACTTTAATTGTTCTTCCTCTGTAAAATTTCTTTAATCTTTTTATTCTCACAACCAGTTCCATTAATTTACTGAGTATCAAATTTGAACTTTTCTAATGCCTAAGTCTTCCTTCAGTCTGCAAATGTTTTATTGTAGCTGTGTCTGTTCAGATAAACACTTGGGCAGAGAGGGTTATGAAACTGCTTCATAAAGTGAAATGAAACTGTTTTGTGATAATGCTCGGAATTATGGTCTACTCAGATCCAATCTGGGAACAAAACTATACATTATCAACAGCACACTGTTTATTTGCCTTGTTTGCTTTGGTCTTTTGTTCCATGTATTTGTGTTTGGTTATACTGAACTGTGCCACTGGTAGAGAAAATGAGTTTCAGTATTGAGCAGCTAGGTTTGTAACAGTCAGTGCTACAGCAACAAGAAGGAGAATCTCGTATTATGCAATACCTTTGATTTCACATGTTCCCAAAGTGCTTTAGTGACTTAAACTTTAGATTGGGATTAGTTCAGCTCTTCCTGCATCAAGCTTCCACTAGGATCAAATAAACAATACCTTTACTTCTTTAAGACAAGAAAGAAAAGTATATTGTATTCAGAGGGGAACTTACATGGGTATTTAAGGAAGAAGGGGAATTTATTTAATTTAAAATTCAAGTATGACATTGCTCTTATTGCACATACTCTGAAAATGCCACAGATGATTTTTAATGATCATGGAAGTGCACACTTTCATGCGATGCCTTTTCCAACAACAGAGACTTTGTACTACACAGGCCATCTCTCCCAGTCATAGGGCACTCAGCTGTTGGCCAACTGGGAGCAGAAAGGGCTGCAGTCCTCCTTGTTGAGGCACAAATCTTGTGCTTCTGCTCAGTCTTTTAATGAGTGATATAAAAGTCTAGATAGAGGCTGAGCATCAACTTTAAAATACAGATGTGCAAGCTGATAGGGATTGGGTTGAGAAGTGTAATAGCAGCAAAAAGGTAATGTATTGCAGAAAGTGCTAATACTTAAGTATATAGAGGAGATGCCAATCTAAAATCAGGCTGAATTATAGAATAATATCAATCCTTTTTAAAGCTCTAAATAGATTATTTTTCAATTTTGGACTTGTTCAGAACTGGAGACTGTACAACAGCCAGATTCCCAGCTTGACCTGATATTATTTCCTTAGGAGCCTTTTATTTGAACACAGCATCCTTTAACCATTCAACAGAAGACCTTGAACTCTGCTTCTACTCATAGCAGAGGTTATGCTGAGAATACTTTTAATAACACTTCTTTTCTTCTAGGGATGCTTCTAGAATATATATGCTGCTAGTTTCCTTGGAGACTGACATGCAGTCAGCACAATGGCTCTGTAGCACCTGTAAATCAAACTTCAAAAGAAGACACTGTCCTTGTTAGTGGAAATGATATGCATGCTGGTGAAAAGGAGTGTTTTTCTTTGTACTTGTCTCCCAGAGAATGAGATGGCAGTGGTGCCATGTAGAGCCTGGAGGTCTAGGGACTATGAGATTGTGTTAGATGGTGAAGGCTGGGCAGGCTGTGTAGCAGATTCCAGACTGCCTGGAGATTTTAACAAAATATAGCACAGGGCTGCATTTAATTTGTAGACAATAGGTCCTTGTTTTGCAGATTATTTTTTTTTTTTTTTATGCAGTAGTTACAGTGATAGTTGTATAAGTATCAAATGTTTAGATATGAAAATATGTTTTGGTAATTGTAATCAGCTTGAGCATTCCTTTAGCAACTTCTTCCATGCTGTCACGGATCTTGTAATCTTTGAATATCCCTTTTATTTACCCTTCCTGCATGAAAAGATAGGACCCATACACCGTGAGGACATGAGCTAGGGTCTGTTTCCTGCAACTCTCTCATCTGTCCTTCACAGTGTGGTGAAGGGATGTGTCTGTATGGTTTCCTAGTCCTTTCCTTTATGTTGATGCTTTAAAGTGTTAGTTTCGGCAGGAATTTGGTTAACACCCAGCTTCCCACCTCTCACAGAAACAAAGTGAATGGATATATTTGCTTTTAGACTAGCTACTGATTCAAAAAGGGCTGAAAACAAATAATTGGAGCCTCAACTTGGGAACAGACAGTGAGGGGAAAAAGGCTTTCCTTTGGACCATGAGAATTCAGTCTAACAACACTTGGGCTATTAAAAATAATATATATAATCCTTATTATTCCCGGTTTAGAAGTGCATTATAAGTTTTAATGTACTGCTGAAGATCGTCTATGTCTCACTTCTGCGTAGAGAACTACACAGCAGTCTACCCATACATACTCTACAACACCCAAACATAGATCACGTGGCAGATGTACTTCTGAGTAGATGCTAGTGAACACCCTTTAATGTCCTTTGGATGAAAGCAACATGATGATCATGGACTCCAGAAAATATCAAACAAAATATTGCACTCCAAAATGAGGCCGTAGCAGAAGGTAGAATGCAAGTCAGATGAGCTGTTTCTCGGGCTGATTTCAGTATGCTTAGCGGTAGCCCTTCTAGCTGTCATTTCTCAATTACCCTCTGGATGTCATTCAGTCCTACATACTTATTTCCACTGTAATTTTCTTTTTATCACTGGTTGCTACAACACTTGGTGAGTGTGCACACACCGTTGCTAAGAACTCTAGTATGTGACACCAGGATACAACATTCTACAAGAAAAAATTAAAGGTGCCTGTCACAAAATATAATGTTCATAAGTCATTGTCGTAGGCTGAAAACACAGACCCCCCCCAACACAGCTTGTCTGTTAGATGGAGGAAAGGCATAACTGATGGTTTGGAGAATGTGTAATAAGGGTTTCACTGATGAAATGCAAAATGCTCTAGAAATTAATTATGATTCAATTGCCTGCTGTGTCCTGATTTTGTAGCTAGATGAATCTCTGCTATTTGTGAACTTATATGAGCACTCTAAGTGTTTGTATTTTCTAGTCAGAATGACAACTTCTATTAGTCCCCTCCAAATTTTTAAGTTGTTAGGTATGAAAATAATTAGGACATTATAGCACACACAAAACTCTTTAAAGATCTTTAATTATAAATGTTTGCCATAAAAGTGTTTTGTCTTGCCTTGATGTACAGGCTAAACCCCCACTAGCATTAATAGAACTTACACGTGTTCCATGAAAAGGAAATGGGACCACAGTTTGTAGGGGGAAAACTTGAAAGAAAGTTAGTTCCTTATTTATAAATAAGATTTGCATTAATAGATGTTACAGATATTCCATTTAAAAATGTGGAACAGTTTATACTAAGTAAACTAATTACTTTAATTACTTAGATGATAGTAGCTTGCTTCTAGATTTTTAGTTTTCATGCATGTATTCATATATTTTGTAGTACCCACAGATCTTATCTAGATGGAATCTTTGCTATATTTGGTGCTGTATAAATTTGTAATGAAACTACTACCCAAAGATATTGCAGTCTTAATTTTATTTATAGCCCAAGCAAGACCTAAAGATGTCTAGAATATTGAGTCCCTACGTACGTAAAGTATTTGCTATCAATTCCTTATGAGCTTCAGTGAAACATTAAATAAGCTATTTTTCCTTACTGGGTCTGATTTATATGGGTTAACCACTTATATTTGTCCTTTTTTATTAATCTGTGTTACTAATGTGCCCTTGGATAATCCTGTATAGAGGGAACAGCATCTACCACTCCGCTCAAGGGTGTATATTACACATTAAAAATTAAAGTTGACAGAACAAATCTAGTTATGTTAATTGTTAATTAAATAAATATTTTGATTCTTGCGATTTTTCTATTCTATCCTGCCAGAAAAAGCGATTTCTTTCTCAACTAACTGATAACTGTCTGAGCAGGACTAACTCACAACTGACTTCAAGAGTAAAGAGAACCTGTAGTATATTTTCCAGCACATAACAAAATTCTGGCTCTAAATCAGTAATTTTTAGGTCATGTGTCAGAAGGAAGGGCTAGGCAGTTGAGAAAGTCTGGTGGTAGCAGTAACGAAGAGGCAGTTTTAGCTGTTTTTCTCTAGCAGGTATGCTGTGTTGCAAGGTTGTGACTCATCCGCCTAAGGACTGGACTAGGTGTAAATAAAGAGGAAGCCTTCAGGGGCTGTATCTTACAGTTTTAAAAAATACCAGGTCGACAATTCCTGGGTTCTTCCTGTTTATATCTCAGGGTCTTCTAGAGGGCTTGACATCCTTGGGCAATACATTCATGGCTTCAGGACCACGTTTGAGATATCTAAACTCATAGGTAAATTCCCCTTTCTGCACTGCAGCCACTTAGGGCTGTTTGCAGGAATCTGTCGGGCAGCAGTAACTATATACTGATTTCTACCTCCTGTATCTTGCTGGCAGGATGGTTGTGCTAGGGTGATGCTGTTGGACTCCTCCAGTTGTTCTCAACAGCATTCCCTGATTCCACTAGCTTCTTGAAGCAAGACATTGTAAAAGTAGTAAGAGAGTCATTGTACCATCCAAATTCTATTAAACCAGTAATATATGACGTACTTGAACATTTCTATTTCTTTCTGGGTTATAGGCCTGGGACAGAACAGAAAAAAAAAAAACCCAGCAGCAACAAAAAAGTATTATTGCTTTACAGCCAGCCACCAGATGGGTCAGTAACAGCAGCGTGTGTCACTGGACGCTTGAAGCCAGAAATGACTGGGGTCCATTTCTGAGCAACTCTGTCCTGTGTAAAACCTAATCCTGCTTTTCAAAAGCTTTCAATATGAGACGTGGAAAGACTGATCAGTAAGGTATGCAAAAAAGAGTTCTCTCTAAAATTGCTTATAGAACTGAGCTTCTAAAATATTTGGACTCAAGCCCCCCTGCTGCTGGTTGTTCACCAGAATCAGGATAAGCTAATTTGCTCTGGATTTGATGGAGACATAAAGCAATACCTGTAAAGTGAGAAGGTCCGAAAAACATTGTTAATTTACAACCAGATTGGGTACGTTTTGCATCCCATTCATGTTATTGATCCTGATGCCAGTTAATTGAACTGCAGAATTCATACTGGTGCCATTGTACTTAATGTTTTCTACTCCAGGTATGCCTGACTCAGGGCTGGCAGCCCTGGCCTTAGCTTTGGGCTTCGGTTCATTTGATGACTTGTGTGTTTATTTCACACCTCTTCAGGATTTTTCTCACACTGAACGTGTTTGCATTTAAATAGGTATATAGATGGTGAAGTGCAAGTTAAACAGGGCTTTTTTTTTTTTTTTTTTTTTTTTATTTTAAGAAATTTGGCCTGAATAATCAGGACGTAAATATTTCCTTTCAGACCATACGGTTAACAAATCTATACAGCTGTCAGTTTTCAGTACAGCTGTTGAATCAAAGCTGACATGCTTACAAGAACTTGCTTTTAAAAGACATTTCAAAAGCTGAATTGGAGGATGAACATAAAGGATTTCAATAACATTTTTTTGGCCAATGGATTCATGACCCAAGGTTCCACAGAGACCTTTTACACTTTTACAGATTGTAGTACTTCAATAAGTTTATAAGCAAAAAAAAGTTGAAATAAAAAATAGAAAATTAAAAAAAAAATATATATATAGAAGGAAAAGGAGAGAGGGGGCCAGTGAAGACAAAGTATTATCTACTCCTTTTTTCTTTTAGGATAGCTGCTGGAATAGGCAGTGCAATTTCTACCCTCTTCCCCAAGCAGCAGTTGTGGAGTTAATTAGTCTCCAGTGTTAGCAAGTGGGTGGCATTTAAGTTTATAATAACAGGGCTGTCTTTAAAATGGAGGCAGCTCAGACCATGATTTGTGTACCTTACCTCCTGAGGCAGGAACAGTGAAGACTCTGTAAATGGGTGTAAGCAAAAAGTTAACAAAACCCTAAGTGTATCCCAACTATGTGGTTTGTTCTAATTATGGAATGGCAAATATCAAGTGGAAAGGATGCTGTGCTGGGGTGGTGATGGTGACTCAATGTTCGCTAGTCACTGTAGAGCAGGCTGTCAGAAAGCAGTTCTCTTTAATCATATTCGGGTGCTACATTTCTGACTCACTGTGTCTTGTAAATGAAGAAAGAAATATGCACTATATTCCTAAGTGCTGTGTTGTTGAATTCCAGCAACGTCTGGAGTATTTGCTCAGTTACTGAGCCCTTGGAAATGTTAAGCCTTTGCTTAGTAGTAATCGTAGTAATGCATAACCACGTTACTGATATTTTAGATATAACCGTTGGAGCAAGTGCCATGTGTGAGCAATAACAACAGTAAGGTAGGGAGGTTTTATACCAGAAATGAAATCTCGTCTGTGGCTCCTTTACATGGATTTTAAACAAATAGAGAAGCACATGCACAACATGAGAAGGAGTTTTAGTAGACTTAACATAAAAATAATTTAAAACTGCTTCCAGTGTGAATCCTTGGCTAATTGAACAAGGAAACGCATGACAAGTCACCCAGTGAGCAAACATTCAATTTTACCCTTTTTGAGAAATGCCATTTGTTTCAGACCTCACGTTAGCTCTTTCTAAAGAAACTTGATTGTTAGCTCATTTCCTTTTTACATCATACAGAGCTGTAATTCTGTGATAGTCATTTGTTATGATGTAGTATGAACTATTCACTGGTAATTTAGGCTGTATATGTGAAAAATTTTATTTGTGGCTATGGCTTCAGTGTTTGTTCACACCTGGGGGATGTTGAGCAAATCAAAACTCATCACCTACATGGAGCAGAGAGATAACTCTGAGCTGCTTCAAAGAAGGATCTGGGCCTTTTGAAATCAACTTCCTCCACAGAGTAACAGGGAACCTTTTTGCTCAGAAAATACTGATCATTTTCCCTTTTGCTTTACTGTATTGTTTTTGTCCAAATTTTAGAGTATGGTCCATAATAGCCAATATGCTGAAAGACCAATTTGGAAGAGGTCTTGGGAACAAATTTGTAAGCAGTTTATATCATTTTGTAAATTGAGTGTATAGATGGAAACTGTGGAACAGATGGAAGAAATGCTCTTACAGATTTGTAAACAGTGCAATCAAAGACATAGCTAGTTAGTGCCTGGCAAGATTTTGGCTATGTTTTTTGTCATTTGAGAGATCTCTTGCTAAGGATTGGTGAACTGGTTTTAAAAGTGAGGGAAGAACTAGCTTGTATAACATCCTTCTTAACCGCTATTACTATTATTATGATTTTCTTACTTTGCAGCCTATTGTCCACGACGTCCTCCTGAAGTTCAGTGCAGTGGTTTGGTAACAGAGAGCAACGTGTCAAAATACAGACCAACTCAGTGAACCAAGCAATTTAGCAGAGCTTGTTTACTACAACTGAGGATGCAGCTCTGAGGTCCTTTGGTCTGTTTTCTCTTTGCTTCATCATTCCCATGGTTGTGAACCAGGCTCCAGACTGAACATTTTGTAGGCTGATCTTTTGAGAGTCCTTTCCTGCACTATGGATGCCTGGGTTTTGGTTGATTTGAATTTTGTTTTCCAGTAATTTAAGAGAAATCCTTTTTGGTATAGGTAATGCATATGTGTATATGCATATATTCATAGATATTTATATTCTAAAAAAATTAATCTGGGAGCTCTATTTTAGCCTAAGACAAGACTAGCATGCTGGGCAGAACCTGGAAGGTAATATAAATCTTATATTTAAGTTTAAATTTTAAATTTCTTTTAATCTCGTTGACTGAATGCACATTTTAAAAAGTGCTATTGAACTTTGGAAACTGCCCGGTTCTCAACCAGTAACTTCCATATACAATGTATGTACTTTACAGTTAAGGAGTGTTTTTAGTTTCTAGCTTCCAGGTTCTTTAGTGTCCCTTTAGGACAAAAAATCCAATCTGTTTTATTAATTATTATCAGTAACCATCATCTCCCTGTTTAGCTGTGGAGATACATTGTCTTCTGGTCTCAGTCACCTCTTATTAATCTATTCTTTTTAATGAAAAAGCGCAGATGTAATTAACAGGAATTTAGGAAAAATAATTATACAGCTCACGTGTGCAGACCACATCCCCCCCTTTCTCCCCTCCCCTGAAAGCAGCTAGTTCTCAACAGCATTGGTTCTGGACGTTAAGGCAGCAGTCAGTAATTTCAGGCTAAGCAAGCAAATACAACAGATAAGGAGTTAGTGCCAATTCCTAACAATCACAGGGAAACGTTAATAATTTTTTTGGTGATGGTGGATCAGGGCAGAGAAAAATCTTTATATGTGAACAGGTAATATTTTTGTATTTCAATTTCCAACCAGAGACTCAAATATTATTCTAGATCTTAGGCTTTTGAAAACTGATGTTTTTGAGTTGTTTCTGGCACAGTTTGCAATAGCAGCTGAAGTTGCATTATTAGCTTTATTTTCTGAGGAAAGAATTTTGATTCTCAGTTTATAACAGAACATCAGAGCCAAACCAAATAATTTTGTACAGAAACACCTTCTCTTCTCCTTGCACCACTCCTGCCCTCTATCCAGCCCTCGGTGCCTCCATCTCCCTCCCCTTTGTTCCAGGGCTGCTCTTTCCCTTCCTGATATGACTGTCAATATGGATAAAGTGGGAAGCCCAGCTGAGCCTGCCGGGTGCTACCCCAAACCCCAGCGATGCCTGTGTGCTTCCCAGCCCACATCAGGTTCTGGGGATACCATCTGGATAGAGGGTGGTCCCTGCAGCCAGGAAGCTCAGATTCAGAAACTTCTTGGTTTTGCTAAATGTTGTTGCCCATTATTTGTAGTGGGAGGGATTATAGCAGAAAACTGGAGTTCAGATTGCTGGAATCCAATGCTTTGAGCTATTTTCAAGAAAATATGGTTATCTACAAAAAAGTTACGTTGTTTATTAGATTTTTTCCACAAGGAAAAAAAAAAATCTCTTCTGCCCAACTTCACCTGAGGGGCAGGGTTGGTTATAGCTTGTGGAATACAGCCACCATGTTTCAAAACATCCATCACGTGTTTCAAAGAAAACCAAGTAGAACCATCTACCACTTTTTTTTCGCAGGTTTGCCTTCCTTCATTGTTCGTTTCATTCCAGTACCATAGTATGCTGCAAACAAAGAGTGTTAGTCTACATACTATGTGAAATCTGTCCACTGGCACTAAATTTTTGCCTGTGTCTATGGCACTGCAAAGACTAGTCAGGAGGCACAGGACGGCTCCTAGTGACTCTAATTATGATTGATGTGAGGTGGCCTTAGTAAGCTGGAGTTACAGAGAGGTTCTTCAGTGATTTATATGCTTTTCAAAGGACAACTATATATGACTAGGAAAAGTGACAGGCAATAAAATGCTAAGTGTAACATACTGAAAGAGAAGTCATGGATACCTAAATGATGCACAGGTCTGTTTCGATCTCCGTTCATGTTTTTGTGAGGATAAAAAAGTTTATTAAAAAAATATTGACCTTCTGCGTATATGTTTCTCCATGAGCTGTTACAAGGTCATAAACCAGAATTTTGTGATTCAGCCGCATGTGGCTTGGACACAAAATAGCTAAGGTGAACTGACTGAAATTCAGATTTACATTATTGTTGATTCTTCTACACTGCAAAATTCCCAGACTACTGAATCAAAGAAAAAAAACCCAACTTGCAGTGTTGTGCATTCTCTGTGGCTGTAGAAAAGGAATACGTGTCCACAGCATCTGAAACACCACCGATGTAATTTAGTCCACCATTTACCTGTTCAGCTGCTCCCATTTCAGCAGCGGTTACCCTGTTGTAATTACCTAATTACCGCAGCAACAGTATCACCAAAATTTTAAAAAAAGAGAGAAACTGAAGGAGACAGTAGAAATAGGGGTTTGTTTTCTGCTCTTCAGAAAGAAAAACACTGAAGTGTGGGTTTTGTAAACAGTGGTATAAATTACATGCATGTATTGACTCATTCTGTGGCCTAATTTTCAAGACACATCTCTTTAAACAGAATCCCAGAGGATGCGTTTCTTCTTTAATCTCTCAGAAGCCAAGCAAAAATCTGTATTTTGCAAGTGTTCACAGGGAAATTTGTAGATTGAACTATAATTTGAATGTTAGCACCTGAGCGCTGCTTTGGACTTTCATGGTTGACAAGTTTTACACTGTTATTTTAATTCTCATTGAAGTCTTTTATCAAGATTATATTGCTGATATTGTCTTCTGGTACTTTGGCAACAAAGCTTTTGCACTTTACGTAATAACAGTTGAGAGGAAAAGAATACAGCCTTCCTAGTCTGTCTTCAGCAGTTCTCTTTAGGGCTTTGGACAGCATTGTTCTCTTGTGTGATCATTACAGCTCCACTGATTGCAGTTGTGCTGCTCTGACTTACACCACCTACAGAGTGGCTTTTCACCAGGAGGTAGTTTGTCCTTTATGAGGGTAAAACCGCACTTATCTTGCTTTTGAATCAATATTTATGTTGAAATATATTGCCCAAATGGAGGTAGACATAAAGTAAAAGTACCTCATCTACTCAGAATTGTATATTCTGTCAGTAAAATCTCACAATTGCATTTCATTTGATGGCCGCGATCACACTTGCCTTTCTTCTCTGTATAAGCATTCCAGACAACCTGATTGAATAATGGTGAGAATTGATTTATCTGCTGTGTAAATCCTGTATTCACAAACAGGTACAGATTGTTTGCCAGTCAGTAACTGAAATTGTCATGTAGCTTTTGTTAAATCAAGTCTTTAGTTTTAGCTTGAAGAGGAGCTGGTAAAATCGTACTGTGTATTGTGTTGCTCAGTTAAATGGAAGTGGAGGAAATGATATGTGAAGTAGTAAACTCTTCGGTATCCTTCTCTTGAAAGTTCTCTTCCACATTAAAATTGAATGTGCACAGACATACTGGCTTTTTTCCAGAATAAAAACATCCCAGTGATACTTTAAATGTGGATTTTGATTACCCTTGTGGTGGTGCTGACAGCCTCGAGGAGGTCTGCTGGGAAAAGAGTGGACTGCTAGGCTAGCAACAGAATTCATTTCCACAGCTCTTTTGTAGGGAGAAACAGAGGATTTTAGCCAAAGGTAAGGGAAGGCAGAAAGGTAACGCTTATCTCTGCTCCTTGCCACAAGTACTGATGGTGTATATCACTCTGCTGTCTGCTCAGAAACGTTCTCTTGCTTGGGTAAAACAATCGGAGTTTTGAATTAACTTCAGTAGAGTTTGGTTTATTGACCCATGGCTTTGGAAACTTTTTCTGTCTTTTTAGAAATTCTCAAAGGAGAAGTTTATATCTGCGACAGAAATAATATAAATTTTAAATAACTATTACAGCACAGTTCTCTGTAGCTGCAGACCAGAATTTCAATGCTAATATCTTTGAATATAATGAACTTCTGCTTCTTATTTTGCACTCAGATTGATGCTTATTCCAGGTATCCAGTAGGGCAGAAAAATAACTTATCAGCATTCATTAGATACATGAAACCCATTGGAATATTTCCTGTTGGCTATGAAAGTTGCTTTCTAAACTAGGAAAGGATGAATGAGAGAAGGCAAAACTGGATTGAAATTGGATAAGGAGCCTTTCACATAGGGGTTATTAGCTATCAAAATCTATTCTTACCTGACAGTTCAGTGGTATTCTAAATCCGATACCATATGTGGGTGATCTCATCTTTGCTTCTTACTTAATAACATCTGTCACATCCCTTAGATTTTAAAACAGCTACTGCTATGGGGACCTGGGTTTCTTTGTTGTGGGTTGTGGTGTTTTGTTTTGGGTTTTTTTGTCAATTATTTTGCCAGACAAAGGAAACACTATTTTTCAGAACTATATATTCAAATTTAGACATCTTTCCTTCCTAAAACTTAAGAGAATGACTAGGTTGCAGGGCACAAATACACAAGAGGGTGAACAAAGAAGCTCTCCTATGGTTTTTGTCTTCTAGTTCCTAGTGACAATGCCACACCAATTTCTGGTTTGCTTTAGAGATGTTCTAAACTATAGGCGTGCTGCCACCCCTTCATCCATTCTACACCTGTGCGTTGTTATGATTTGATTTAACCTAGGGCGATGTAGGTTTGGTTGATCTGGGTCAAAATGAATTTTTTTTTTATTGTGGTCTCAATGGCAGAGGCTGATGGTTTTTCCTCACTATCCTCAGAACTGTACCAAGGCAAAATTAAATTGCAGCCATCTAAAACTGGTAATTGTTTAGAATCAAGAACAACTGAAAAAAACTGAAAACCAGATGCCAGAACTGGTTCAGACTTATTATTTCATTTTTAGACCTTGGCACACGATCCACACTTTCTTAGAGGTTGAAAACAAGAATTTGATGCACAAGGATTACTGCTAAGGGGCAGGAGGAGGATGTTGTTTCAAAGCTGTAATATCTTGCTGACATGCAGAGAGTAACATCTACATTTTCTATGACAAATCTCAAGTCTTTTTCTTGACAACTAAACAACCAAAATAACACCCTGACCCCCACCCACCCCTCCACCCCCTTGTCTATCTTTGAAGAGAGCAGGTCTGACAGATTTAAAGAAGACAGCATGTTATTTTGCAGGATGCTACTGCGCTAGTACTTAATAGGATTCCTTGCATTGATCTGGACACAAAAACAAACACTGAGATGGCTTTGTTAGCCTAAGGTATGAAGGTAGTGTATGTATTCAATTAACAGCATCATAAAGAGGCACAGAAAGTTTAGCTCACCCTCATGTCTAGCTTACAGATGTGAAGAGCAAAGACAAAAGACTAATTTTTGTCCTTGCCATACTCAGGCCAGGGTAGAAAACTGACTGTGCCATGAACTTTAGGCTGTTCATGGTAACTGGACTTACAAAATACCGATATTTACGGGATTCTGGAGTTATGTCTTTTTTAGACACCTTTGAACCTCAGAAATGAAGTGTGAAAGTCTCCCTGTGCCTTCCTACTGCTGAAGTGACTTTCTAAACAGTTTTGTTTAAAGTGAAAACTTCTAAAATTGAATTTAAAAAAAAATAAGTGATCATACGTCTGACCAATCTGACATTTTAAATTGGCATTGATTCCTAAGTTAAATTCTGTAAATTCAACTAATTATCAGTGTGTAAGTACCAGAGATAAATTAGAAGCTGCTTACTTGTTGGTGCTTTTTGTGTGAGAAATCATCTGAAACTACAGCTGTGGCTTCACAAATATGATTAAGAATTTTAGAGCTATTTTGACTTCCTAGATGAAGATGAACATTACAGGCTGTGATATGTTGTTTGAAACAATTTCAGGAAGGGACAGGGAGCTCTCTCCTCATGCTGTTCCACATTTACAGAGGGAAGTGTAGTCAGTAGATATTATGTTTAAGGGACAGCATCAACTTAAAGGAGTCCAGGTCTAGCACTGTTCCACCGTCTTTGTTGTGGTTTCATTCCTACTTATTATTTTTGCAAATATATATATTTGTAAAGATGTGATTGACTTGGACATATGAAAAATAGCTTTTTTAATCTATGAAACTTTTCTTTCTTTTATAAATTGGTTTTCTGTACATTTTTAAGGCAACTGAACAGAATAAAATGAAACATCAGAATATTTCTGTTTTAAGGGTAAAAAAAAAGGATCATAAAATTTTCACATAAACAAGGGTCTTCAGTCTTTTCTTAGTACATATAAAACTCTCCAGAGCACGTTTGTTATGTTTCCATGGCTCCAGTGCCTTTCATTGAGAGGGATTATTTAAAGGAAAAAATCCCATTTGAAGTGCTTTCTGAGGTCAGGGATCGTTGCCTGGTTAACTTACTGTTGAAGAAAGCTTGTAACATAGCCAGGAATTCAATTCTAAACAATTTAAGAGAACTAAAATTATTTTAGCAATTCAGAAAATAGCAAATTTTACTTTCGTTATTGTTTGGAACTGGTGTGTTTGTGGACGATTCAGCAGAACAAAATTTGGTGTAATGCAATAGGTCTGAAGAATAAAGATTCAGATACAAACTACATTGGATAGAGTTAATGCACAGAAAGTGAAAATAATGGTGACTGCGAGAGAAAGCATATTGGGTTTACATTCCATATGATTGGGAGGCACAAATGATGAGGCTGAAGAATCTGAGTCTAACCAGGTATTGAAGTAAGGGAGAGAAAATTGTGAAAAAGGGATGAAGAGGAAGGCAGAAGAGCCCAGAGGTAACAAAGAGCTGTCTGATAAAGAATTAAATCTGTTTCAAATCATAGCATCTCTGTTGAGGAAAATTTAAACCTCCTTATCAAGGTACATGTCTCCTCCCCATTATCCTGTCACACTAAAGATGTCTTTCCAGTTTACGGTAGCAGCAGTAAATGGGCAATGTTTTCAGACACCGAAATACTTGTCACTATGGGGGAGTTGGTAATTTACTCAACAGAAAATCAAGTTCTGTAGAAGTTTTGTTTCTTAATAGCCTCTTGCAAGAAAGAAAAAAAGGAAAAAACCCACCCAACAACTAGATCCAGAACCTCAACCAGTACTAAGTGGTGTTGCTCTTTCCATTTGAGTAGGCTTACTCTGTTTGGACATCCAGGGCACATACATCATACCTTATTCTGTCCTACTCCCTTTTTGTGACGTCGGCCAGTTCTGATTTCTCTGAAATGCTGACTGTGTTTTTCACTCTAAGCTTAATAACGTTATACTTGAAGAAAGGTTGTAGTCACACCGTGTTGTTTAGAAAGAGGAGAGGAATCCTGTGTCACGATGCAGCAGAAAGTCACATCAGTGTTGTTGAGCCATCGCCTGTGCTGGTCCATTCCTTTCTGTTGAGAATAAGCAGCTCAGGAATCAGGAACGAGAGTAGTCAACCATCTCTTATTCATAATTGATGGAGTCTGTGAATGTCTTGTAGTCAGTGGATTGAAAACACATCTGAGTAGAGTCTCAGCTCTTATCTTGGGGCTGGAGGCCTTTTCTGCAGGCATGTAATCACTGTGAGCTCAGAGATCCGCCTAAATCTGGCTGCCTAGTGTTCTCCTGCGATGAAACACCCTGGTTGTCTGTAACAAATGCAGAGAGGTGCAGTCAGTAAACCCTCACTCAGCTGACTGAACAGCTATTTGCTGTTAGGTTGACAGGGTTTTTTTGCCATAAGTCTCAAGTCAGGTTGATTTCAGGATCTGTACCAAGATGCTTTCAAGTATCTTTCCCTTCCTCCTGCTCCCTCATTCTCTGATGTTTTCTTGTAGTTGATGTACCTGAAAACAAGTATCTAGGTATTTCATACTGCTTAAGCAGTTACTCTAAAAAACTCCCCTTCCCTGCCTAGATATAGTGATTCTGAATTTCCTCTACCTTCAAATAAGTTTCATACTGACACTTAAAAATATTCTTCTAACAAGATATTTACTATTTATTACTTCAGAGGGGTATTTTCTTTGCCCAGGACTTCAGAGTTCAGGTCCAAACTGGTTGGTGACCATAATCATACGGTAAAAATAGCCTGGAGGCCAGACAGACACGAGGGGAATTTTCCAGCCCCCTCACAGGCTTTCCCTTCTTTTTGTCTGTACCCTGGTATTTTGGAATTAATGGTGTTCACGTGACCCGTTTTACCTAAGGGATTTCATTACAGCAAATCCTTAGTAGTGTGTATGATGAGAATCGTAGATTTTCTTCTCTTTCAGATCCCATTCCTTTATCAAATATCATGATATTTTAAAAGGTTGATTTATGAAACTGCTGCTTTGGTTATACGTTATCAGCCAAATGATGTAGGGAAACACTGCGCGTAGGGTCAGAACATTTGTGTCCAGAACTGGGGAAAAAAAAATGTTCCAAGTGCTACTATCTCACTGTGCAGCTTATGATCAGGCGATCCCAATAGGTCAGTGTTGTGTGCGCTTTCATCTCTTACCAGTCTGGACATCACCGAATGAGAATCCCACTCTGCTTCCTGGTTTTGGGAGACGTCAGACCATGATTTGTAGGAGATTTCTCAAGCCTTCTGTTTTCTGAAGATTTGTGGTTAATTGACAGTCTTTGAAACTGATGTTCTGCAGATTACAGACCCAAAGCTTGTGTTCAAAAGGTGTAAAGCAGAAACAAAAGCTGAACTCCAGGAGCCAACCTTGCATATTTTAGAAGAAGATAAAGCCACTGACTAGACCAGTGTGTCCAGGGACCAGTGAAGATACCATGTGTTGGTAAACAGGAGTCTGACTTAATCATACACTTAGGATTCTTGAACTGAAAGTCATTTGAGAATCACTGAGCTGCAGTGAGCAGAATGATGTGATTTCCATGTTACCACCTGAAATTTTGTGTGACTAATCCGAGAATCTTTGAAAGGTGAGACTTTACCGAAGTACCAATTTAAGGTATTTAAGTGATTCTGAAAACTACTGAGTACTTCTGTTAAAGTACATCTGGGTGTTTCACATTCCTCAAACAGTTATTGCAGTAAACTGAACATTGCACAGTACTGTACGTAAACACAAAATAGACTTATTTTTGCTACAGACAGCCCTACCTGTCTGCATAGCTCTGTATATGTTTTCAGCTACAGGCCAGAGAAAGGCTTCATCTAAAACCTGCTTATTTTGTTGCACTGAATTTCTCTTCTGACTGTGCAGCTGAATAACCCAGTCATACAACAGAGTTGTTATATGTGGTGCCTTCATCCTGTTCCATTAGGCTGAAGAGTTATGCTTAGTCCAAACCTGAGATGGTTGAATGGATTTAAAAAAATGTAACTCTGTGGTCCTTATCCTTTGCCTGGTTTTGTTCTTTACATTTTATTTTGTTTCCTAGTAATCATTCACACTTCTGCACACTGTTTGCACCTCTCCTGGGCTTCTGAGGAGTAAGATTCATTCTCCCAGAGCCCACAGGACCTCCAGGCACAAAGACAGCTTCCCGGGGTACTGCTGCAAAAACAAAGACAGAAATACTATGCTCCTTCTGAACAAAAACCTTTGTAGGATTAAAGTGGAAAAAAACCTCACAATACTGGGAATTACAGTGGAGAAGTTGATGTAAACAAAGACAGTTTCTGGAAACTGAGAACTAAAGTTGATGTTTAAAACAGGCTTTTCTGGGGTTTGAGAGAATATAGGGGTTTTTTTGGGGGCGGGGGAGATGTATCTCTGACCATTTCATGTTATGAAACCTCCCAGGTCATTACAGAACTTTAGATTTGGTCTTCCCTAGCCCAGTTTGTTCAAACAAGTGGGAGGGTTGACACCACAGACCATAAAGATGCTGCTGCCACCCTTCCTGAATCACGTTTGCAATGCCAAGGCTTCACAGTCAATGTGTGAAAGTATCACCTATTCCCTGGACCTGTTTCACATCGACTGTAACAGTCACCTTTGTGTTTCCAAGCTGAATTATTATTTAGTGTGACCTGTGTCTTCCAGCTGTGATACTCTGGTACTGTGTGCCAGTTCCTCCTTCACAGAAGCCCCCGTAGCTACGTCATAATGGGCTGGGAGAGAAATCTCAGACTAGGAAGTACCAAAAAACATCAGCTAATTTGTTTTATTTTGTCTGCCATGAAACAACCCCTTTCTCCAAGACGCCATTATGTAGGGGGGAAATTTAATATCTCATGTGAGATCAAGCATCAGTAATCTTATGACAGCACAGGAGATTAGGAACAATGAAGAGATTAATTTGATGAGATTTGTTTATATCTTCTCTCTAAAACCTTTTTCTGGGAAATTCTAAAGGTTGTTTTTGTAATCTATGATTAAATTTCAATATATCTGCCACTGGGCTCCCACATCATATTTTCTGTTTACTTAAATAACATGTGTTTTATATAATAGCTGTATTTCCATTTTTCTTTAAATTGTTTCTGTTGTCACTGTAGAGAGAAAACTGATTTTATAACATGAAGGCTACCTTTGTCTGCACATACTGCTTTATAATGTGACTTTCTGATTTTTTTTTTTTTTTACTTTAGAAATAGAGAATGCTGTGACACTGAGTCCCAACAGCATTCTGAAACTGTAAATGAGCTCAGCAGCACAGTGTCTGGCAGCGGTATCAGAGTACCCACAGATGGGTAATACGCTGACACTGTCTACCCGCTGTGTACACTCTCCTTGGTGTGGCAAGTCCTTGGGTCTTCAGAATGATCCCCTATGCCAGCCGAGGCATCTCTCTCCCTGTCATGTGTCCCTGTCGCTGTATGCCCACAAGCAGGAGTGACTGGGCTGTCTTATCCGTGAGCTCCATCTAACCTTTGGGCATGCAGTTCTGGAAACATTTCCAAAAGAGAGAATGGCTCTGGAGCCTTTCCACTTTTGGATCACCTGGTAAAATCTTGCTCTTTGCTCAGCTCTAGGCAGAGGTGTGTGGTTATTCATAACTTCTAGGGAAAAAAAAAAAAAGAAAATTAGGATAAGATGCAAAAAAAAGATGGTAAGTCAATACAACAGGAGAAAATAAACACATGTGTTTTTCTGGTGAGTTTTGTCTCAGGCAGATATTTGGTTAATCAATGAAAAAGAAAAAAGAGATTTTGTGAGATTCCATTGCCCTTGTAGTAGGTTTAATTTACATAGAAAATACTTAATGATGACAGCTGCAGTATACCTCATAGCAACCGATTAGATACCTATTTCTGTAGGATATCTTGAAAAACTATTTTCAGTAACAAATAATTCTAAAATAATTCTAATGCATCTGGCAGTACATTAATTTTGGGTTTTGAACTCCTTTCTTTGATGTGAAATTAGAGAAAACAAGTAAACAAAAAAATAAAATCCAGAAAAGGCCCCACAGTTTGGTTTTGATTAGTGCTCACAATAGGAAAAGCTATGACCAGTAACACTGAATGAATGTCGTAAGTCCAGTGGAATGGGGAACAGGACGTGGCATTAATTAAATTCATTAATTTTAAAGGAATGAGTGGATTCAAACATCAATTTGCAGAATGACATAGCAAAGGAGGCTGCAAACACTGCCCCGAAGGAGTGCAGCAACCTTCAATGGAGACTGCCACTGTGCCTACTAGAGAAAAGCGAGGGAGGGGTGGGGGGAGCACAAGGAGTGTAATAGATGTTAAATGGAGTGTGACTTTCATGTGGTTGTGGCCTCTAGTCCTTTAGTGTTTGAGTTCAATGCATTTTTCTAGATGACAAATGTTAGGAAGTTGTTTATTGCTCAGGGTGTTTTAGGTGCCAAAAGGCTCGCGAATGAAAGATGGCAAAGAAAACATCACAGTGAGCGTGAAACCGTTACAAGAATGTTAGTCCATGCGTACAAGTACAGAAATAAAAACAATTACGCTAATATCTTCCTCATTATTTTCCCTGGAAATAGACCTCTACTCATCTGTCCCTTCTTCTATATGCTTTAATTAAATGTGTTTAAAGAAATAAAAAGGCCCTAAGCATATGTTAGGATTACTGCTATTACTGTGATGCCGTTTCTTCAATAGCAATCGTAATGGAATTACTGGTACATTTTTCAGTAAGGCCATCGTTCTCATTCACCAGTTCTTGTGAAAAAGGGTTGCATTGATTTACCACATTGATTAAATGATTACCACAGCGTTGTGTAGGTAACAACGGTGTAAATGGGAGTGTGTGGGTGAATACCCCTTTTTTAATAGGAAAAAAAGAAAGACACAATTGTTTTGGAAAACAGTCTGTTGCATGACATTTTTAATATATAAATTAATACATGAGATGAAATGGGTAACAATTTTTTGTGTGTATCAGGTTTACTTCAAAAAACTGTCGGTATTAATGTTATCTGTCCTGTCTGTGCTAGAATGGGCCTTCCTCAGTTTAAGATTCTATAAAGTAAGAATATCTGGTTCTGGAAGAAACATTTGGTGGAGTAAAATAGTCTGCCCACTGGGACAAAGTTGACCCAATTTTATGTTATTGTACCTAGCCTCATCATCCTAAAAATAAACTGTTAAATCTTGTATTTAAGGCACAATTTTTACGACATATGCTATGTTTTGTAAAATCTCCCCTTCTTGCACCCAGATTCTCCATACTACTCAATGCTAAAAGATTTATACAGAAGTATAACAAATGATAAATTTTTATTATTAAAATAAGCAGCAGCAGCAGCAGCTGTTTGAGTTACTTTCTGTAACCCTAACAACACTTGTGGGTGTTTGTGAGCACTTCCATCACCTGCAACAGGGTATGTTACCTGCTGTCTTATGACTTGATTATAGATTCTCATTTACCTCAGTGCAGAGTCAGAATGCAGCTGGTTTGTTCCATGTTTAACAGTTTGTCACGGTTCTCACTTATCCTCTCTAGGTACTAGCAGTGAGTACAGTCAGTAATATGCTAAGAAATCTCCATTAGGATCATTAGCATAACACAACAAGTTTAACTAATAAAGTTGAAAACAACTAATAAATCTAGATGTTTTTACTATCAATTAAAATCTGCATACATGCGATGATATTCATTAAAAATTAAGCAGACAGATAACATCAGAGATAATCATGCATGCCACTGAGTACCAAGAATATGATGCATTGTTGATTCATAGGAACTGAAAGCCTAATTACTTCTATCACTGTAACTGATGGGTTTAGTTTGTACTGATTCAGCATAGAAATTAATGTGAAACAAAATTTTCTCTAATTTATTGGCACTTGTAAAATAAAAGAGTATTAGTGAAATCAGCAGAAACCTGCATAGGTATGCTATTGGTAATATCAGTGTTGGTTTTTACAATCTTTTATAAGCCTTTCAGCATAGGTATTTAAGTATACGGTATTTAGTCTATTATCTAATTAGCTAATACGTTATTGACCACATTGTAAAATGAATTTTTCATTGGTAAGTGTGTTCACTGTCTATAGGTTTTGTGTTTGAGATATGGAACAGCTCATGGTATTAAATAATCTTTTAGTAACCGAAATACCTTATAAAACACACAGCCAGGAATATACTAATATTTAAATATCGATTTCCCTGCATCTGTGACGTTACTGAGATCTGGCTCCTTGCGACCTGTCAGGTGTACTGAACATAGCGATACGCCCTTCCATGCCTATCACAGTCATTTTCTAGGATTCTTGAAAACTCAGCAGCATTGGCCAAGTTAACCTGACACTGGGAGGACTGGTAAATTGTGCTCTCTTGATGTTGTGGAATACAATTCAGATACACTTGCTGGAGTGAGTGGGCTTTACAATTACATATTTTTATTTCACTCTCAGGTTACTGCTGGGTTTTTTAATATATTTTTTTAATACTCTTCTTGAGCCAAATATTGTCTCTTTTCTTTGAGGTTCTGTTGCTCTAGCAAATGAAGCATTTGCTGGAGACACCACTATCTACCGGCAATTGCCCAGTGTGAAGGCTGTTGGAGCTGTGGTGTGTGAGGGGACTCTGTCAGCATTTTGGTTTTGTTGTAGTAAAAACTTTAAATAATAAATGGTGGTGTTCAAGCTTCTGGGCAAGACCCCGATAGACTTCTCTGCTCAGTAACGTGGAAAGTGTCTCTCTTGTTCTTTCTCCTACTCTCCCTTGCCTGCAAAGTGATTGTTTGGAAAACGAGTATCTATGTATTCAAGTTTTAGAGCACTTTTAGAGGACCTGTGCTTTATAGATAGCAAAACTGATGGAGATAAAACACCGTGTTGAGGTGGAAAATGAATCAGGTTAACGTCCACACAGAGTTTGACGGCATGCTCAAGCTAGGCCAGATGTCTTTGTGCTAGGGCATGGAGGATGGACTGAACTAAGGCTTGTGGTTTAGGGTTAGTTTGGTTGTTGTAATGCATGTTGTTAGGCAAATCAAGATGTGAATTTGATGGAGTTGCTTCCATGGGCCTTGTGGTTGCACTATCTAATCTGCTTGCCATATTCACTCGTTATTCCTGCAGTCCAGCAAACACACAGATCCGGGTCACTTTTATAGTTACGTCCGTTCTTTGGAGAGAAAGTATTTAACTACTATTTACTTAATTGCTTAATAACTGCTCAAGGTGGGTCATGTAGTATTAAATAAAGGAACCTGATGATCAGTGGTGGTTTTTTTAAAGATATGTCCCACACATTTTGTAGGTGATTCATATTTCCCTGGAGCTGTGAACTGCAGGACAATGGCGCAGGATGTTTGACCTTATGGTGCCATTTTTATGAGTCCTTTTAGAGCAATAGAATCGGTTTAGAAGTGTTTAGGGGAGAATGATTGACTCTTTCTATAACTTAAGACAGTTTTCTTCTCTCAAAGCTGCAGAAAAGCTGGGGGCAGCAGCTCATTCTTAGGTTCTGTGGGAGCAAAACTGAGTGTTAAACGTGAAAGGAATGCTGTCCATAGTCTTGGACTTGAGCCCTCTATCTCTTTCTGCCATGCCCCATTATTCCACATTATTTCTCATCTTTGTTGTCATTCTGGAATATTAATCTACACAATTAATATTTTTATGGGTATTTATTTCTGAACATACTGTTTAAAAAATAATAGTAGGCTTTAAACTGTAACAGCAGATTTTTTTTTTCCTTGTAATTGTCATTGGTAATTGCATATATGTGGTACATTATCAAGTCTAGCCATGGCTCTAGGTGTGTAAGACTTTATCATTTCAAGGGAATTTTATGGATTAGGAATGCTTTAACTGAGGATATAATTTGGGAAATATTTATAGGATGAGACTCATTTCTGTGTTGGCATATTTACATATACATCATTCTAACAGTCATTAACTGGTAAGTGTTTTAACACTCTGCCACACTGTGATCATGAAAAAGGGCACAAATCTCGATCAGAATGAGGTCTAAAGGGCAGTGAAGGAGGAGCAGAGTCAAAAATAGATTTTTTACCTTAACGGAATGATAGAACAAGCCTGAGATTATATTAGGAAGCAGTACGTGCACTTTGCTGATTACCAGAAACAGTGTGGCTCTAGCACATGCAAATGCAGGAGATTTTGCTTGATAAGGTTTGCCACGTGATCTGATTAGGATGCAGGAAAACCTGGCAGCAACGCAGGAGTCATCAGTGCGAATTGCAGCTGGAATGAAAAATCAGGCTGGCATTGGAGAGGGCACAGTAGAAGGTTGTTCATCTCGACCATGTGGCTTCGCACTCCAGATTGGTCATAGAGCAGTGGAAAATCGTGGCAAATCTATGCCTAGAGGTAGTCGTGAGATGAGTTTGACGCTGATGGCAAATTTTATGGCTTATTAATCTCTCAGTTCTCAGCAGTGTTGATATTTGCAATCTGTTGGCTGAGGGCTGATAAAAATAAAGTTTAGTATATGGACCAATCATCCAGCAGAGCAAGGTAAAATTGTAATTTGAGATTAAAGGGTTTTCTGTGGAAAATATTCTAGAATGGAGATTAAGCGTTTATGGCAATTTGCTTATTGGACTTTGTCCTAAATTTCAGTTCCATGCTTTGTAATAGCTAAGAAACAGAAAGTTCCCTCTAATCTTAATCCAACTGGGACAAGTAGTGAGGCTTAAGACAAACATTTTAAGCATTACCAAGCAATGATAATGTTTACTTACTATAAAAAAAAAAAAAATATATATATTAACTTCAGAAACGCAGTATTGGTGTGACCTGAAAGATCGCTGTTGATGCACTTGGGTTAAAAGAACACAAAGGAAGAATCCAGCCAAGAGATTCCAGAAGAAAGGTGTTGCACGTGGATTAATGAGATGTAAATTGCAAATAAGTACTTCAAATAAGTTAATATTTATTTTTATTTTACATCATATTGTGTTCAACAGAAGAGCAGAGATGAGAAAATTATTTGTCCCATTGGGTAGTATTTATGAAGCAGAAGGTTATGTGAAAGGTTAGAGCATTGATTCAATCAGGTCTTGGAGACAGAATTTATAATATATGTCATGTCTTATTTCTTTTTCTTTCAAGTGTTTTTCCTTCATAGTCTGAAATGTGTGATTTAAAATGCAAACAAGGATCAGATATAAAAGAGCAAATCTCCTGAATGTCTGCCAGTGCCCATGCACAACTGGCATGCCTTTTTTCAGGTGCCATCTTCTTTTTTTGCAAAGATGTAATTTGACAATGAATTTGCATTAAATTTTGATAACTTTTTGCCTTTCTAATCTGTTAGCTACTGCTTGATTCCATTTGAAAAAAAAAATAAAGAAGAAAAAACTAAAAGGAAACCAATTGTATATTTCTGAATCCCAGTGCAAGATTGGACTTGTTAGGGTGAAAAACAGCATTTCAGGAAACGCTGATCTTGTTTCCTATCATTATGAGATTTATCCTAGTTTGAAGTCAGAAGGATCTGTTAATAGCCCCTAATCATCCTGTTATTTTTTCATCACAAATTAACATAGAGCTTGAATTTAAAAGAAATGTTTCTGCAACAACCCAGCAGGAAGCCGTCACAGCCTACCTTGGAGTTCCAGGCTTAGAGGGAGTACAGCACTCAGAGTCTGTCGAAAATATATTCTTTGCGAATTAACTGGAAAGTACATTCAGTGTTCAATAATGAAAAGAAATTGCAATGTAACAGATCCTCTCATATTTTGAAACTATGGTAAATGCTGGCTTCTTGTTCTCTTTCCAAGGCCCTTAATACCAGTGGAACAGAGATCCTTTACCCTTTTTTGGAAGTTGTACAAACTGTTGCTCTGTGATATTGGATGAATTCCACTGATCACGCTTCACCAATGGCAAACATGTATACTTCCATCAGCACAACTGACCAGAATATAGCTCTGAGAGAATGTGTACATGTATATGTACAGCAAAACAGTGTGTGCATTTATCTCAAATACATATAGCAAAACAAAACCATGGAACAAGTCTACGCCTAAAGAGCCTTACAAATGTTTTTGGAGTTCTTTTAATTGGTGTCAGCCTCTACAGTTGTTTGTCAGCAGCTACAGACAGGCATGTTTTGAAGCAGAGTGCATGGGAATGTCCTTCCTTGCGTGTATTATGTGGGGTCTAATTTTTACCCTTCCATTATATATCTGAAAGTTACAGTGGCATAAGAGGCAGCCTTTCCTGATTCTGAACAATCACATCCTTCATAGGGATAGCCATCTGCTAAATGAAATATGTAAAAAAAAAAAAAAGTTACTTTTCACTTAATTTTAAACTGAAGTGGTTTTTGGTTTGTTCCCCAACCTTTGGATGCTCGTATGTATTTACTCTGTTGGTACTGTGAGAGTGAGAAATAGAACACAAAGGGGTGGTTTTGTTGTGCTGGTTTCTGCCTTGCCAAGCAGTCTGCCTTTTGCATGAAAATGGCTACAGTTTCCTTAGCAATATTCTGAGGAGAGGTCCTTCCCTCAGAAGTAGGAGAGCATTGAAATACGTTTTAAGCCAACTCACATTTTGCTGATCAGAAATTTATCCTGGATAAACGAAGGGGAGTATTTGGTCTTCAGGGGAGGAGAGAAAAAGGACAGTGTAGGCTCAATGACTGTCTTTTGGGGCGTTGTTTGTTCCTAGGAATACTAGGTTGTGTATTACTACTCTTCTTAAAGTCTTCCAGTGCTGTCAGAGGGAGGACCCATGCCTCTGCCAGGTCTTTTTTGGGGAAGCAGGAATCGCTCCTTCCATCCTGCCAGGGCAAGTGTGGAGAGAGAGCCCATGGTTGGTTGTTCCTACTCCCATGTCTGTCTTGGTAGGGGCTTGGTGAAGGTGCCTTGCTAAGAGAAGGCAAAGAGTCTTTCTCTTCCCACTGATCCCAAATGGACACAGTGGAGGCATTGTGGCTCAACCCATACAGTACCTGGGCTGTTCAAAGGGACAAATGTCAGTGCTGCACTTCAAACTAGATGATAACGTAACAATCTGCTTCAGAATAAGAGGAAGGGACTACGTGCCTGATGTCTCGTTTCCTTCCCATGTGCCCTTTAGTAGGCAAAATGCACGTTAATTTTAGGTGTGACGTGTAACCTTAATGTAGGATCTGTGGGGTGTTTATGGCAAGCACTGCTCCATACAATTTCACACATGCTTTGTACACTGTTCGCAGAAGAGGGATGGATCTCGTACAGGATAATCTGTTTAACTCTCTGACTTCATTAGCTGTGGATAATTAAACTATGGATTATTGGTGTGCATGCTTCAAATGCTTATTGTCTGGTGCTGTTTACAGATGGGGCACCAATGTGTGGTGGGGGCTGCCCTAATGGGGCTATGGAAAACGTATTGCTTGTACTGTGCTTTTCTCTCAACATTTGTAGTCTCTTTTTTTTGAGGCATGGGGCAAGAATGTAATGTAACAGTCATTTTGGGCCTTGGACAAGGAATTAATTTCTAAAATCATGTATTAAACCTCAGTCACTATGTTGTCTCTTCTTAAAACCCAAGTACATGATGTCTTCTTTCCTCAAGTCTGCACTAACTGCATGCCAACGGTACCTGCATGTAAGTAACAGAGTTCGGTATAGAGCGATTTCTGAGCAATGGCAAGCCACATAGGTCCACTTTTTATCATCTGTCATTTATGCAAAAGAAAAATCCATCTGGCAGTAGAATGAAATCCCACAACATAATAAATAAAATATAATTAGCCATCCAGTTAATCAACAGTGGATTGTATTGGCTTTAGACTGGGCCTGACAAGGAAAAATGTGACATAGTCCAACAGTAGAAACTGTAATTATTATTACCATGATGGATCATAATCTATTCCCAGGTCTTGTAGATAGTGGATCAAATTTGAATTTTTTGTGAGTGTACATAATTGTACTGTTCATATGGTAATATAATTTTTCTTGTTGTATTTTAATACAGATTTAGTCCATGACAGCATGCAGGACATTTTGAATATGAAAATACTGGTTAGGGAAAAAATAATTTTAGACTCAGAAAAGATAAAATCAAGATTTGGTTTTTTGTTTGGTTCTGGGGTTTTTTTGTGTTTTTCTTTAGACTGGGCCATTTTTTTATTTTTTTTTTTCTTCTCCTTTGGACAGTTAACTGTAGGGGTTCTGGATCTTTTCAGTTACGATCACATGACTAATTGGAAGCCTACTTTTGGTACAGGGAATAAAAACATTTAGAAAAAGAAGGAAACGTTACATGGTGCAGAGTAGTTCTCTACATTGCCTGTGATGGGTGTTTTTCCCTTTCTTCTGCCAGTGTAAGGAAAATATATAAATAATGTTTAGCAGAACAGTTAAAGTGTAATTATCAGTGGATCATATTTCAGAAAGTGTACAAATGTGTTGGTTAATTTTTGGTTGGATCTCACTTTTCTACCGTTTAAGCCAAAATGAGTGTTCCCATTTTCTTTGGTGGAAACTAGATCAAGCCAGGAATTTTAGGTTTATTCAACACTTCCAGAAAAAAGCATTGAGGGTGAGGCACCAGGTGCCATCTGTGGTAGTCAGCACAGAGAAGTAACATCATTTAAAGATTCAAGGACCAATGCCATTTTCATCTATGTAGTTAGTATAAACACTATTGGAGGCACATAAAAAAAAAATGTTTAGAAATGCTCTTATTGAAAAAAGGGCATGTATTTTTTTTGGTGTTATTTACGATTGACAGCATTTAGCTGAAAGCAGAAGTGTGTTTTGTTCTAAGCACATCATGGCAAGGACCTTCCTTTCATTTTCAGAATTTTACATACTTCGTGGAAGAGATCTCTTAAATAAGTATGAATTTTCATAGTAAAATCTGATTTTAAAAGCACACTTAACAAACCTCATGTTAGTGAGTACATTAGCTGAAGCAGTGGTGTGAAGTTTCTGTACCACTCATATGACATGAGCACTCATGTGTTGTAGGAGAAGGTCTATTTGTTGGACAGTGCATGTAACCAATAACGACAAATGTTTGTTTTGGTTTTATTGACTGTGTTATGACAGTAACATGGAAATATCCAAACAGGACTGTGAGTCAATTAAAAATAGGAACAGCTTTGCATTGGAATTTTATTGTAGCAGAGTTAAGTGGCATAAAGATTTATTCTATTTTGTAACTTGATTTGATAGTCTATTTCTGATCTTATTTAAGGTTCTTGATTTTTATTTTCTTTTTGTAATCCATTTTCCCAAACTGTAATTCTCAAAGAGAGAAAATTGGATCTGCCCAACTTCAGATGAAAAGTTCATTGGATTATTATTTGGAATGCCTTCTCACCAAAGAACCAAAGGTAGTTCTTAGAAGCTAACAGATCAATTCTTGAACTCTATGAAGGTAACTTAGAACATTATCTGACCCTCAATCTGTAATAAATACTTTCTCCTTCCCCTCTCTCTCACCAGTTTCAAAATTTTTTATAGTTACATTAAGCTTGTGTCTACAAGGTCTCCTTGAAACTGCACACCGCTGTGAAATCCTGTCCTACTGTGCCAGTAGGGAAGTATGCACGCGTGAAGAGGTTTATAGAGATGTTTGTTCTGCAGATTCTTAACTGGTTCAACGAAATAGAAGTTCTTGATTGTTACTGCGGCACAGGCTATAAGGGTGTTTTTGTGATGCAATTAGTTTGATGTAGAGTAATCTTGAATAGTGTGGAATTTTTAGAACAAACAGATAATAATAATAATAATAAATTAGAGAGGGGGACTTAATCAAATGATCACAATTGCATTATACAAATGAAAACTGTCCCATCATTCAGTTTATTTGGAAGATTAAGAAGGTTAAAGTCACTTGGAAAGGTATTTCAAATTTGATCTTAAAAATCGCCCTCTACTCTTAAAATTAAGATTTGAACATTTACTGCAGAACTAGAGCCAGCTCTGGTGAACTATGAAGAACGTAGTGAGAATAATCCAGTGAACTTCTCATCTGTACATCCAATTCTTACAGGACATTCTCCAGATTTTGGAGCATCCTAACTAGCAAGAAGGCAAAGGTAATTTTGCTGATGGCTAGTGTGGAACAAACTTCCAGCAGTGATATAAATATGTTACAGTGGCTGCAGAATTTGAAGCTTTTGAATAATCTGCACAGATTCCATAAAAAGCTATAATCTGGGGAGACCATTCTGTCAGTATTGAAAAATGTTACATTTACTACTACATGAGTAAAAATGATTTATTTTAGATGCATCTTTAGAGAGCTTTTGTTGTTATTAACACATACGTAGATTCATCCAATGTGCGTTTTAGATCAACAAAATGAAAATACTTGGAATTGCTGCAGAGTGGGGTTTTTTTTTATTTGTTTGTTTTTAATACAAGCTTTTTCTCTTTTCTGTGGTTTGCCAAGTGCAAGAATAATAATTGTGCATTCCTTTTCCCAAGCTAATAGAAACCACAGACCCATCATATCCTGTTCAGGTCTCAGAGCAGCACTTTGGTTACAGTTTATAAACTATCTTTAGTATTTATATAACGTTTTCATAACCTGTATATTTAATATTGGCTCTGCAGAGACCTTATAGCACCTTCCAGTACCTGAAGGGGGCTACAAGGAAGCTGGAGGGGACATTTTACAGTGGGTTTAAACTGAAAGCAGGGAGATTTAGATTAGATATCAGGAAGAAATTCTTCCTGGAGAGGGTGGGGAGGCACTGGGACAGGCTGCCCAGAGAAGCTGTGGATGGCCCATCCCTGGAAGTGTCCAAGGCCAGGCTGGATGAGGCTTTGAGCAACCTGGTCTAGCGGAGGGTGTCCCTGCCCATGACAGGGTGGTTGGAAGTAGATGGTCTTTAAGGTCCCTTCAACCCAAAACATCCTATGTAAACCATAATGGTATGGAACCACTAGGGTTTCTTCCCATTATAAATCCATTGTGAAAGCAAATGGAAAATTTTTGTTTTTCTTGTAATGAGCTATGCAGTTTTTATTTTGTGAGCGAGCTGTCCACTACTCAGCTCAGACAAAGCATAATGCTGGAATAATTAAAATTGCATCCTCCAGCTTATTCACAGTGGGTTGTTTCGATATGCCACGTTAAGATTTAATTTATGTGCATGGTGGATGGCAGTATGTATAGGTATATAGGCTGGCTTTCCTCAGTTCATGGCTGGAAAAAAAAGATAACAAAGATGGTTGGAAGTAGGAAAAAAGCAATATTCACGTGTGCTGGATTTTCTATTCTTATCTACCTTTGCACCCAAAATTCCGTAATATAGTAATATTGAATTCTTTATACAAGCTTACTGAAATGTCCCCTTCCTCTCCTTATTGTTTACAGGTATGTACAAATGCATACAGGAAAAAATAATACAATCACAGAAAGACATGAACCAATTTCCAAAACTTTCAGCTTTCTTTGAACAACCCCGGGAAGTGTTCATTTATTATAATGGTTCTTTTCCCTGCATTTATTTTGTTTAAGGATTTTTTGCCACACATATTTTCCTTTAGTTGCGTACTTCAGCCTTCTAGGTTCTGTTTCTACAGCCTCTTCATCCAATTAGTGAGTGTCTTGCCTACTCTGTAAAAGAGGAACGACAAAAAGAGAAAGGACAATCTACTTTCCATCATAGCATGGAAGGAATGTACCAGTTTTATTCCCATCTGTTTTTTCACAGCTCTGTATGAAGACACTCTGGCCCTGATTTACTGATTTATTTTTGTGACTATTCAGCACAAAACTTGGAAGTTAGCTAAAAGTTAGAGGCCTGCGTGTCTTGTATCTGGTTGAGTGTAGGCAGCAGAAAGGTAAGCCAGACCTGTTTGTACAACGCTTCTCATATTTGTATATTAGTAATACAAATAATGACAGTAACAACAAAATGTGTTGGTTTAGGAAATAAATATTATGAAAATACAGTGTAAGACATAACCTACCATCTGCAGGATGTTCCAGTCTAGCTGCTTAAGCACTTCATAGCTGTATTGTTTTGACATCCATGGCTTGGAAGCATCCTTCTTGTAGATTAAGAATTTTAGAGATATGGTGACAATGGATTGATTTCATCCTGCTTGATCAATACTGAGCATTGTGCTCTGGAATAAATAATTCATGCAAATAAGGACAACAAAAGAAATTAATGCTACTATTTTTTTAACTGTAGGAATGATTTCTTTCACAAGTAGCCCTAAAGGATGTATTTGTACACCACTGTTTACACATCACCAGGCACAGTGAGAAAAATCTTTCCGTATAAGGAGAGAAACTACCAAAATGAATTAAATTCAATCTTGACATTTCTGACAGCCAGTGCAGGATTCAATCCTTTCATGACGTTTTTATTCCATAATGACCTGCCATCATTGCTCTTCTAAGACTGACAACAAACATGATCCCCTTTGAGAAAATGGCTTGAATATGTGAAGTCCGTATTTTGATATTCCATGCATCTCGGAGGTATTTGAAATGCTTGATTTCTTGTCACAGACATTTTAAAGGTAACAAACCTTCCACTGCAGTATGTTTTCTCTGCCAACACTACCATGGCAAGGAAATAATAAGCTTTTTAAATTACATCCTAGGGTTTAATTATGTAGTTGACATGTAGAATCTATGGTGATGGGTGAAACAGAGAGGGAGATAGATCCTCAGTGTAATTTTACTGTTGATATCCATGCTATGAAACACCATCACTACAGCATTTCAGTAAAATGATTTGACAATAAGCATGTTAACGAATGTTCTAGAATCCAGGTAGCTAAAATTAATATTGTGCCAGGTACTTCCTAGGACTTGTTTCTTACAAGTTTATGAATAATCCAAGAGCTTTCTAAAGAACTTTTTGTTCTCAAGGTTATTTCAAACTTGGTTTTATTGTAAAAAATTTGGTAATATGAGCTGAAATCAAGTTAAGGAACTCTAAAAGTTAGACGAAGAGATTTCATAATTGTGCTTGGTTCAAATGCCAACTGTTTTCCACACAACATGGTACTTGATTTGATTTGACACTTTTCTGGAAGTCTTGTCTTGCTTCACAGAAGCTTGTGAATGCTTCAGTTGGGTAAAACTGGAGAAAGGTCACTTCACAGTTTTAGGAAGGAGTAATCACATTTTTAGCTGCTTCTCAGTGGTTCTCCTACGGTTCCTGTGGTTTTCAGCTTTTATTGTGACTCTTTTAATTGATAATTCATATTAAATTTAACTTTACACTAAATTTAAATTCCAGATGTGCTTTTCTCCTGCTTCTTTATTGTACTGCTGGCTGGCATGCTTGTACTTCAGCTGTTTCTGAGAGTGCTTTAAGCTAGTACAGATGCAAACCTACACCTCCTACCCTCTAAATATCTTGTATTCTATTTTGTATCAGGACAGTTTGAATGGAGTTTATTGTATGTTGATCACACAAGTCTTGTTAAAGGTACCTCTTTTTAACCTCATAAGCAAGAAAGTAAAATCTTTGGGGTCATTAAGGGATGATTCAGTGGTGTTGAAGGCACTAACAATTTGCTAAATTCTTCTTCCATGTATCCTCTCTAGTCTTGGTACACTTCACCTGTGTCAAATATGGTGCAGAACACTTTTTTTTAGTAAACATAATAATAAATTTAAAGCACTCTTTTGTTTCTTTATGATGACTCTTTGAGTTTGAATCAATCCCATGCCCTGAAGCTCAAGTTGTGGTTTGTGACAACTGAACTAATAATTTTTTGAACTACTCAATCTTATTTTTGTTCTGAAATGCTTATCTGAGGCTGTTGTCTATGATAGGACATTAAAGTAAATGTTGATTGATCTGGTTTGCTATAAAAATTACTTTGCACATGTTTTCATATGTATTCCATGGGAACTAGTAACTTTAATGCCTTTGAGAATCTGATCCCTCAAGATGAAGATATCAGAATGGTTTGTAAAGCAGACCAGACAAATTAATACATTTCAATCTTGACAGATACTGAGTTTGTACAAACATCCTGATGCTGACATACGTCTGCAATGACAATTCTATTAATCCATTTCCAGGAACTATTCTTTGATTCAAAACTAAAATTTATTTTCAGCAGATTACTATACTTACTGTATATCTGTTACAAGAGAACAAAGATGTCATATTGATGCACCAGCATTTGCATTTCCAAATAGAAAATCAAGTGTGAATAAAACAAAGGATGCAGTATTCCATAGGTCTCATTGAAAGGTGAAGTTGTTTGAAAAACAATGTGATTTTCATGTTGTGTCTTCTACAACTGGGACACGAAATTTCATTGAGATATGACAGAAAAGCAAGAGATCATTGTACATGAAACTCTACTAATATAAGGTGCTTTTGTGCAATATTAGGTTTATAGAATATAATTAGAAAGGGTCATGCTATAAGTAGAATATAACAAATTGTGAGAGGTAGTCTGAGAATAAGCATTAACCCCACGTTAGCATGTAAAAGTGTATGGTTGGAATAGAGTTAATTTTCCAGAACATTGCCTTGTACTAGCTGCTGTGAAGAAAATTAACTCTATCCTAACCAAAACCAGCACAGTGACAAACCCTCTTAAAGGTGTGGAAGTGTAGGCCATTTCCTGGCTGGAGTATTCCCTCTATTAAAAGCTGCTGGGCTGTCAATCATGTCTTGTGGCTATTAGCAAACAGAATGTTCTAGTCTGTTGTTCCTTGCATGATGGATGGACTAGCTATGTCACCTGTATGAACCGTGTCACATCAGTAAGGCTGGCAAGAAACCTTTAATTATATGCAGACGAATAAAGCCATCTCATAAGTTTACGGATTTGCACCAGGGTATGTTTCTTATAAAATATGTATTTTAAGTGAAGATGGCTTGTTATTTCTTCTGCGTGTCTTTTATGTCCATGAGAGTTTGTACTTTGAAATTTTACTTGTATACATTGACAAATTTAATTGTGCTTCTCCCTGTTTTTCACGTTTTTAGCCATCAGTTACTCGTGTTACAGCTAGAAGAGGAATGCATTCTTTCTTTTACCTACCACTCATATTTACAATGTATTTTGTTGTTATCTGGCTGGTTTAGGTGCAGAAATTTGTAAATAAAAGTTTGTCCTTAGTATATTAAACACATAAACAGCAGTGTTTGTGATATTTGAGCGTGATTAGCTCTTGAAAAATTCATCAAATGTCCTGAGATGTGCACTGCTTTTTAAAAAATTCATAGAAAGTTTTGAAGAGTGGAAATGATTTGACAAGTAGGCAGGCCACAAAGAAACTGGCACATCAAGGGAAGGAGATCAAACAGGATGTAGCAGGCATATTCATACTGTAGGCTGAAGAGGCTGGCTGCACTCCAAGGAGGTTGAAAGAACAAGTAGACATGAAATACAGAGGAAGAATAGAGACAGGAATCTCAAGGTGGGGAAATGAAAGACCATTTGACATTCAAAAATGATTTTTTAAACATCTTTGACATGCAGTCAATAAATTCACTTCTGCTTTGCTTATTTAACTAGATGCAAAAGTTTTCTTAAAATGGAAATGTACACTATATGAAATTTTCAGGAAAGTGTCTCCTATCTAGGAAGGAAATAGTCAAGGGATTTGGAAAGGGTCTTGAAATAATCACTGTCTTTTAGGCAGGTTTGTGAGTCGACTTGGCTCTGCGATGAAGCTGTCTCTGATACCCAGTAGCTAGAGTCTGGCTATAAACCTCTAATGATTTAGGTCTGCTGCACTAAACGTGAGCTGTGTCATCTAAATATTGGTGCTTAAATGATCCCATTATTTTTATCTAAGTATTTTATTAAATGTGCTGTCTTCTTTATGTAGAGAATGTTAGTTATGTGTATGAGTATTCCCAAATTTGACATTAATGGGAAATTAGAAAGAAAATGTTTCATTATCACGATTTAATTTACTTCTTTTGTACGAAGCAAGCATTTAGCAACGTGTCATAGAAGAGATATCTATGTAAGTGTAAAATGTATTTAATAACATTTAACAGTGCTCTGAACAATGGTGATACCTGCCACATTACCAGGATGCTCATCCATTTGTAAAATTTACCCGTACATGGCATGCGAGTAGGACAAAAAATAGTTCCCTTGCCTTCCATTCTCGTCTGCCATGTATCTGTTATGTCATTGATGCCACCATCAAGGGATTTCAAAGGGCAGTTGGTGAAAGAAATGCAAGACATTCATCTCAAGAGGCCTGCTTCTGTTTTATTAGATTCTTCCTAGGTTTTCCCAAGCTTTGAAGCAGGGATAGTGGCAAGGGATGAAGCAGTAAAAACCTTTTAAAATTGCAAACCCTTCTCCAGCTGGGTTTTAAATTAATTCTTTCTTCACCTGGGCCAGCACTAGTGCCCTGTAAGTGTAGGATGCACTGCAGTATTAAAAAATCATTAAAAATTATCTCCTCCTTTCGTATCCCAGGAACATTTTACTGGGGCTGTACAGCAGACAAAGCATTGGTGAGATTACAAATTCAGAATATCTGGTTTGGTGTGAAGAATTTTATGTGGGGTCTGGAAGAATATTTAGAATATTTCATTCTTGAAGGTAAATCTCCTGCATGTTCTTGGAGATTCTCATGCTCTAGTGACTGCGTTCTTCCGTGTTGGGCAATTCTCAGTGCATACACTGGGATGGAAATTAATAGTATTCTCCATTTGATAACTCTGGGGAATCCTGTTATGAAAAGGTTTTGAAGCTCATTTCTATAGAAGATCTAAGTGAGTCAGCAAATTTATAAGATCCTCACCAATTTAGAATGGGGCATGATAATTTTTTCTTCCTTCTGTTGTAAATTTCTCTGGTATTGCTGCTGAAAACAAATCAGCCTACAGTCCCAGAAGATCCTTGCTGAGGAAATGTATTCTGTGGTTCTGACAATAACGAAACAATGCAGTGCCATAGTTCAAAAGATCAGGAATCTGGTTTAGTACATTGTTTCTGAGGAAAACAAAAACTATTTGAAGACAGAATCAATCTATATTGTGTTTTGGTTGTTTCTTTTCTTACCAAAATGGCCAAAAGACCTTTGGGATGTGCGGGCGTGCGCGTTTTGCCACCACTCAAGGGCAGCTTCTGCTGCAACACAACTGCTGGTTTAGGGCTTGTGCCTCAGGTGTGTGGCAGGTGCAGAGCCGTGGGTTGGGTTGTATTGTTTGTGATCTATTTTCCTCTGACCTGGTGACCATGTTGTGTGGGTTATTTCTGGCTGGAATGATGGAGAAGCTGTGCTTCAGTGATTTACCACAGCTACAACCATGTGCGTAACACTTCTCGCCTCTTTGTCATGTGTGCTACATGTCATGAAGTACTGCCGCCAAGCGTTTAATACACCAGTGCATAGCAGGAGATACTATCAGATTAATTACACTTGGTGAGTGTGTAAATCACGGCCTTGAAGCTGCCGTTGCTCAAGTTCACATGTGTCGTGGTTTAACTCCGGCTAGCAAAATACCACGAAGCCGCTCTCACAAATCCCCCTCCCCTCCTCCAGTGGAGGGGAAGAATCGGAGGAAAAAGAAATAAGGAAGCTCGCAAAATTGAGATAAGAACTATTTACTAATTAAATCTAAATCAATACATACAGGTACTACTACTAATAAATACTTAAAATAGTAGAAAATAAAACATATGATACAATATATACAATATGATACAATTTCCCACCATCCACTGATCAATGCACACCCGGATGTTGAGGGATGAAAATCAGACCCCGAGAGCCCGAGACCCACAGCCCGAGAGCGATCGCAGCCCGAGAACCGCGGCCTGAAGGCCGGAGCCCGGGAGCCTATGCAGCAGATTCCGAGCAAACCTTATCACTGATAACACGGCCAGAAAACTCAAAACAATCCACCAACTCCCACACGAAGGGGCCAGCACAGGAGTTAGCAAAGCAGCTAACACAGGAGGGTTAGCAAGTGCCCAGAGAGATGAGCAAGGGAGTAAAGGAGAGAGAGAGAAGGGAAGAGTGATGGCTACCGGACCCTCTTCCCCACCCAAAGAGACCGGAACATGACGTGCTATGGGATGAAATACTTCCTTGGTTAGTCTGGGTCAGCTACAGTATCCGAAGCGGACAAAAGACCTTGAGTTCAGTACAAGCCATCCCCAGCACCAGCTGAGGCCTTATCAATGTTTTCACTTACTGTCCAGCAACAGAGTTCCCTGGCAACCAGAGTAAAGGGAGTTAGCCCTTTCCTGACTGAACCCAGCACAACATGATACTTTTAAGGGTGTGGGGTGAGCTGCTGCCTGCACCGCTCAGGTCTGTTATGTTCCATAGAGATGAAGTACTTGTGATTCCCAGATTTATTGAGGCTTCCCAGCTTTACAGTCTTAGGGATGAAAACAGTACAGGCTGGTTCTAGCAAAATAGAATGTTATGCCACTACAAAGCCGAAAACAAGGCTCATCTTAAAATGCAGTTAGGGAATTTCATGTGTGGCATGTGAAGTCTGTGTGGTGACAGGTTCTCCTCATCCAAGGAGTTATGGTTGTGTTCACTATTACAGCCTTCCACTCCTGCATTTAGATTTTCTGTTCTAGTTGTTTTCTCCCTCTTCTGCATCTGACCTACGCGTTTCAGGTCTTGAGGGATGCTGACACTGTGTGTTCGTCTGTGCTCTTCCATGAGAATTTTCTGGTGGTTAGAATCTGTTCTTCCTACATAGGACCTTGAGGTGACACCACCTGCTGCAGTGCCTTGGGTTCCTTTTCCATTCCTTGAGTTTGAGCAGAGCTCTGTTCCTGTAAGCTGTGAACTTTGCAGTATGCGACTCCTTTACAGGCTGGAGTACACCTCACTGCTTTTTTTTTTTTCCATTAATACTATTCTTAATCCTCTGTAAAACATACTTAGGAAAAAAATACCTTGAGGAGTGCAAAACTCTTATTTCATGAAAGATGATCCTATCGCTTATTACAAGACGAACCTGATTCCTTGTTGGTATAGACTACCCATTTTTCTGATTCCAAAACTGAATGTCTTGCAGCTTCTTGTCCCTGAAATGACCTTATTTTTGCTGACATCTTTTGCCCTTACATTAACTTTTTGACAGGATGTTATCTGGTATTTTTGAGCCAGTTTGTGTTTAACTATCTTTTTTAGGGATTTTTCCAGATCAAACTCCTTTCTTGTTTGTTATGACCTTTTCTGTTTCGTCCAGTCTGCTTGCTTTCCAATTTCCACTCTTCTCATGTGCAAGAGTCTGTTCTGCACTACCGTTGCTTCATTCCGGTGTCACTGATTACAGCGGCTTTTCCGCCTGTCAGTATAAACGGTGGCTATTATATCCCTCTGACTGAGTGAGACTTTCACCGCCCAAGTTTTTTTTCCTGTTGCTGATGACTTTGTCCTTGTAACGATGTTACTTGATTTACCGTTGTTAGCTGTTACTCAGGCTTCGAACCACTTCAACTTTGCGTTGTTTCCTCTGAACTCCGGAACTGAATATGTTTTGGGGAATTTGTATCTTCCTACAGGATAGGCTGTAAATATCAGTATACCTAACCTGCAGGCAGTGCAGCAAAGGTTTCTGGGTTTGTTTTTTTCAGACTTCTCTAAAAATGTTGGGTTTGCTAACATACATTTTGCTATAGTATACGAACAATTTACACGTGTAAAAAGAGTCACAGGGTTACTTTATGTGCCTAATTATGAATCTTCATACAAGAAAAAAAGGCTGGCTGTCCTTTTCTCATCAAATGTAGCATTTGATATTACACCATTAGTCGGTAGGTGTCCCTAAACCCTGGTGGTAATAGTAATGGATTGCAATGAACTCTGCACAATAATGAAGCGAATAGGCTTTTTTGTTTTTATAGTTGCAACTATTTAATGTTTTATGAAAGGCTTTACCATTCTTCTTAGAAAACATAAAAAAAAAAAAAATATATATATATATAAGCCCATGCACTCAGAGAATCAATGATCATGACCTGTTTTCTCCTGTTGGGGTTGAATACTGTTTTTTACAGTTGCTAACGGTTCTTCTTTTGGTTTCAGGAACAATTATGAATTACTTCAGTCTAGAATTACTTCAACCACAGATTGTGATACACAATCCATAGGTATAACCTGTAAACGTCAATTCCTTGTGGTTATATAAATGTCACGTAATGGCTAATTTGTCCTTGATGGAGGATAAATTTAACAAATATTGTTCTAACCGTCTTCCTATTCTAGGCTTCCACGGACACCCTTAAAACAATTCTTCCCCTCCTCCTATATTGGGTGTCTTTCCCTGGGAAATTTCTCTCTTCTTCACCACACATGCAAACTCTTTTCTTCTCTTGAAAAATTCCAAAACCAACCAAAAAACTCAATCAAATAAAAATGCAAAGCAAAACAAAACAAACAAAAAATTCCCAAACAACCAAACACGCAAAGCAAAACAAAACCAAAGGAAAAACACAAACAACCAAAAACCCCAAAGCAAAACAAACCCAACAAGTAATTGGCAAAATACAAGTCTCTGGCAAAATGTATTTAGATTTTAAGTCAAGGACTATGTTGGGTATGGAAGAAATATTTTTCATTGCCAGTTTTTATGGGTGGTTGCTCTCTCAATAGATACTGAGTGAAAATTAGTGGCAAGGAACAGAAAGAAAGATGTTTGTGTGGAACTCAGCCAACAGTCTGTGTGTATCTCCATCTTAAGCCTTCTGCTCCGTGGGGTTAACTACTCCTCTGTTCTGCAGAACAAACCTGTGTCATGCAGTGGCTCTGCCCAGTGCTACCGCAGGAAAATTCTAATGGATAGATTTTTCTTTTCTTTTCCCCTGCTCCCCCATGGTAACTACTGTAGCTTTTCAAATCTGTGGCCACAGAAGAAATACTGTCTGCTGTGGAAGCATCTGCAGTTATAGAAGTAGAATATTATAAATTTAGTTATCGTACAATGTACTTGGAATTTTCTTTTGTCATATTTTCCTACTCCTTGTGCTGGAAAATTGTACAGTGTATCTTCAAAAACTCCTGTAAAGAGAGATGACATTGATATAATTTATGGTTAGTTGACAGTCGGCAGTGAGCGACCCCAGTGACCGTACGTACGAACCTAAGGTGGCTCTGTAGGGATAATCCTCGCAGGCTCTGTTATCAGAGACACCTTGTGTCTGCAGAAGTATTTTTACACAGAATGCTTTAGTTGTATACTGTGAATAAGTGACATAGTCACAAACTTTAGTGACGTGTTTCACTTAAGAGTTGAGATGGTAATAAATAATGAAAAAATGAATCCTGCATCATTTGGTAACATTTGGTTGCAGCAGTGTGTTAGTTTCTTACCTTATGGCAGTGCGTTTACGGGAGTACTTAGAGACCTGTCTATGTCCACTTTTATGAATGCCCTCCTTTTTTCTTATTAACTGTGCATTCTTTGGATATGCCCACTTTAAGATGCAGTATAAAACAATGATACAGTGAGAGTTTTAAGCCCCGCTGTGCTGTACAGTCAGGATTTTTTTCTTTGTGGAGGATGCTTTATTTTAGGTCAGGGATGGTGTTACTCTACCTCAGTCAGTGATTAGCTAGTCAATTTTTGACAGCCAAAACGATTACCCATACTGGAAGTCAATAGAACAGAGGTATTATAGATCGCACTGCCCTGTCCTAATCAATTGGACTGCATTAGACAATTCAAGGTTGTAATAATACTTTAGTCAAGCATGTTTAGGATGTAAAGAAAGCGGAATTTGGGAATTAACTGTGGTGGGATAGATTACTCTGTTTTATTCAGGGGTATCAAGAATATATAGGTAAATTGCTACTGCATCCTGCTGCAGACTGTAATTGCCCAAAGGTATTGGCCAAAGCCTGAGTCCTGCCAATATGTCAGTGTGTCAACACTGACTGCAGTGAAATTCCTACTGATTTGCACGGGCATGAACAAAAGGGAATTTGACCCACCTTTCTTGGCTAGTTAACCAGTCTGTTACTTACATGCAGTTAGCTCCCCCAGTCAATTCAGTGCTGCTGTACAATGAGAACTGCTGTTAGATTTTGTTCCTGCAAGTCTTTAATGCTAGTTGCAGTTGGATGTTAAACTAGTGGGCCCCAGTTAGCTTCACAAATGTTTTTTGCTTGCAAAAACCACTGTGCAGTTTATGAAAGAGCAGAAAGCCACTTTGTTTAAATATATTTAAATCTGTTCATTTCAGTGGCAGTACACCCTTTTATCTCAGCTGAGAACTTGGCTCATTGTTTGACTTGTGAAATTGTTGTACAATCAGAGTTGATGCTGCAGTACCATGTCTTGGGGAGCAAGTAAGCCCTCCGCTGGAAACTTGTACGTAGTATTCTTTGAAATATTGTAAGAATATTGGTTGCTTCTACTGTTCTGTTCTTTAACCACATTTCCAAAACCTCTGAACTTTTTAATCTCTTGTGGACAAACTTTGTACTGCTTTACATTGCCTGACTTTGGTGTATAAGAGTAATTTATAGCATACGAATATAGAGAGGTTTCTTTTTTAGGAGTAGTGACTTCACAATCCTTTGTTTTATCCTTTTTAACACAGTCTGCGTGACACTGTTTAACTCTTACCGCTGACTCTTTCATGGATAGCTGGCTGCAGACATACGTAGGTGATCTAAGCTTGTATCTGCTAGTATTTTCTTACAGCTTTTATATTCACTGCGTCTGACTTGGATTCAGATCTAGTAATTACCAGAACCAAGGAAGTCATCAGCTGACTGTCAGTTTTACATATGTGTTTGCTGAGGCTCACTCTCAAATTGAAAAGCAAATTCTTTTCCAGATATCCTGCTTGATAGTCATTTGCAGAGAAGTAAAAATAGATATACCCTGTTTAGAAATGAAATAGGTCCAGAGTCTGGCCTGGCTTTACAGACTGACATGCACGCAAAGAATCTTTAGGCAAACAGAGTAACTTCAGTAGATGTGAGTTATTTGAATGTGTAATCTTTAAAAAAAAATCTAAGTAATTATAACCGGAATGTGATTTAAATTCTTTTCTTTTTGTTAAAATAGTTGTTATTTGTGCCTTAAACAATGATGGTTGTTTAGATCTCTTGCCTACCTTGCTGTGATAAATGTGAACTTATTACTGGGGAGTATAAATATCATGTTCCCTTAAAACTACACAACTTTCTGTAATTCAAATTATGCACAAGTATTATTTCTGTGGATATAATTTGCTCTCTGTCGTCCTATGGATTCAGCATGCAATGATTCTGAATTTACCTGAAAAATCACAGTATATATTAGGCTTATGCTCCTTTCACATAGAATTCTGCATAACATTTGGTCATCATCATTTGTTGTGTTGATGGGTGTTGGGGATTTCTCCAGTGCTCTGAAAGATTTCAGCAACACTTCTTGGCTGCCAGTGAAACAGGGTAACCTAACTAACGATGAGTGGTTTTGGTTACTGGGATTATTCGTATCTTCTGCTTACTGTGCAGGTATCAACCTAAAAGATTTGAAGCCTAACATCTCTGTAATAAAAGGGTCTGCTGATTTAAGTAATATTTTCAAGACAGAGCCTGCATAGTTATAAAAAACCAAAAAAAAAACCCCAAACACCAAAACCCAACACTTGGTAAGAATTGCAGGCGACTCTGTTCTAATAGGACCTCTTCTAATTTCTCATTCCTAGTTTTTTGGAAAGAGTTAAGGTGTAATCATGCAGGCAAATGCAGAGTATGCTGGCATGTTCATACGGAGTCCATTTACTGAGTTACTGTGATTTTAACCGTAGGGATCGTGACTCCCTGAGGTGTCTCTAAAGCATTCCAGGCTCACTGAGTCAGGAGGGAGTAACACCCAGCTGGGTAAGAACAAACACCTGTCAGATAATCCAGATAATAGCAGGTTTAGTTATCAGTGCCCTCTCTACCTGCCTCCTCTTCCCTCTGCCTTGCTGAATGTATGATGTATCTCCCCAACATCGTGTTTGAAAGTCTCAATAATCCCGTAATGGCAGCTGATGGAGACCTTTTATATGTTGATTCCTTTTTGCATTGGCTTTGAAAAGATGTTGAAAGTTTGCATGATGAGATAGTGGTTAGAATGGCTTCTGTGTGTGTGTGCATATGTATTTCAGAGGGATTTCTTGTTGGAGGAGCGTAATTCTAACAGTCAGTGTTGGTGTAATTGCATTGGAAGGGATGTTATTCTTTTTTCTCGGTGAAAATACTACTCTGCAAACTGAATTCCTTTCTGAGCATGCCTATTTCATCAATATGGCTTTTCACTGTACCTTTAAGGTCAGTTGTACAAAGGCTGACTCGTTAACATTGCAGAATAGGAGTGTGACCAGGTCAGGCTTGTGAATATTCACAAAGAACTTTAGAATATGTTTTTTTTTCTGGCTCAACCAAAAACTTTGCCTCTTGTTAAAGGCCTGCTTCCATGGGGAAAGGTTCTGCTGATTTTTATGGGACATGGACCATATATCCAGACTGTTGAAGTAGTTGCTGTTGTTCCTTATTAGCTAATCCTGGTATGGTGGTTTAAAATATACGTGCAGCTACATAACTCTAAAGATTTTATTACATGATTCTATAATCTAATTTTGCATCCTGAAAGGTAATTGTGTCTTAAAAAATAATCATCACATTCAGGGTTAGAATATAACCCTGAATGTGGATTTAACCACAAAGGTCAAGAATGAACATACTCCTACACTCAATTAACTTTACTTACAAGAATGGCACATTAATACAATGAGAGGGTTTTTATTTCTTCCATTTTTTACTTTGCCCATCCTGTTGCTTGTTTGTTTTGAAAAGTTTACCTTAACAGGCTATGCTGTCATGGAAGAGAACATTTATACTAACTTCCATAAAAAGCATATTCTGTGAGATAGAATAAATGTCATTAACTGATATTATAAGCTAACTTAGCATGTTTCTGTTGATCTAAAGGTGATGAGACTCTGCTTTATAAACCATGTTAATTTTGAAATCGTTAAAGGGTTTTCTGATCCTCTCAAAGGATCAAAGGCTATTGAAATATTCTGTAGTAGAATATCACAGATTGGAGAATCTTGAGGTAACAAGATCAGACCACAATCTAGCTGTAGATACATATGTTCAAGGTAATACTGACTTGTTTTTGCCTTACTGTTTCGTTCAGTGTTTTTCAAAAGCCTTGAATACTGTTGGTGTCCAACTTACTAGCCTGCACTTGTCAGACCTATCAGTCTGTGTAACTGGACATCTAAGCACTGTAGTTGGTAACTAACTCCCAGATACCTCCCCAGTACTGAACGTAAGGTAAGACACTCTCCACTGAATTAACGTCTAAGCCTGTGTTTGCAATTAGGGTGACTTTGCATCCTCGCCCTTGCCCAGGAAACTTAGCCAAACAGCAGCTTGTATTAGCTTTTTTAAAGTTGTGTCAGGTATGTTTCCTGTTTTCTATATATAATTCTGGTATTTGCCAAGTTTGGAGTTAGTTAGCAATCTTCCTGTTGTCCTAGCGTACTTGTGTGTAATACATGTGTATCTGTGTGTTCAGTATATTTGACACACTGCTATGTCTGGGTGCGACAGGGTACTGTCAGCTTTGTCAGTTTGATCTTCAGTGTTGCTATAAATCACTTAATTCTTAGCTAATTATTCCTTAATTAGTTGAATTCCTTAATTATCTGAATATTCTTAACCCGGTAAATTTAAATAGAGGGTTTGCAGCTGCAAACTCTCCAGAGTACCTGCACCTAAGAAAACTGGCTCAACTATTTTCAGTCTTTCGTATCAAAACTTTTTATGTAGGCTGAAAATCTGTCAAGGTTCAGTTTCAGTCACAGCAACATAGGTAATGCTTGGGCTCGCCTATTTCTCTGCTGTATTGTGCTAAAATACTGCATGCAGTTCTTGAATTTGGTGTCTGATCTGCAGTGCAGAAAGTGGCTTTGAGCAGACCATAGGCAAATGCACACAGCGTTTGATGGGAAGGAATGACTCTCTGTTGTTCTGCAGAAATACTCCTTGGGAAATGAGAAAGCGGCATTAATGGGTTCCAAGAGACCTGATCAAACCATATTGTTCTGCTGGCAGAAAGGAGCTTGGCAGTAGGAAAGATCAGACGGTGGGTGTAAGCTAAAAGGTATCAGATGGCATCTGCCAGAGAGCAAGACATATGTTGTAGACTCCTGGAAGTAAAGAGGAAAAAGCAGTCAGGAATCCGTTGTGTGTATATAATATGCCAGCAGCCCATGATGGTCCTATTGAAATGCCTCAAACACCTTCTGGGTAAGTTTTCTGTTGTAGCTTCCACTAGTTTCCCATCAGAAGCAGATCTTTTCCCTCTTTGGTACCTTTCAGTCCCAACAAGCATATTTTGCTACCTGGGTTCTTCATAGCTGACTTCAGGGCTAATCGTGTTCCTGTCTAATGCTTGTTCATTATATCTCAGCTCCTCAGAGGTATTTAGGTGTCTACCCTGCAGCTGGGTTCTGTTCCATATCTCTTCCTTCAAATACATGTCAATAAGAGGTTTTGTACAGTTGTGTTTTGCTTATTGAAACCTCTCTTTAAATTTAAATCCTCCGCAGAGGCTTATTCTGTAACAGCAATAATGCGGGAAAGAATAAGTGTGCCTCTGTGGCAAACTGAAATCTGATAGGCAATCCCCTGGAAAAATGGCTTATTAGTGCTTATGGAATTAAATGTTTCCTTCACTGTGGCAGAGCTGTGAACTTAAAATTGGGAGTGGAAACCAGCCGAGTTGGTAGGACCTGGGCATTTTAACTCATGGTGACAAAGGAAGCAGGACTGGGTTTTCTGGGAGCCAGCATGTCATGAGCAGCTACATACCATTATTAATAAAAAGGCCTAAAAGAGGCAGCCTACAGGAAATAAGGCTGATAGGGCAAGTGACTTTCAATTCCAGGATCATGGGGAGTCTAATTGGGTAGTTTTGGGAAATTAGGCCAATAGTTATACCTCTGATCCTCTGTAGCTAGTCTGCAGATGCCGTGATGCTCTGGTGTTAGAATATTTTGCTGTTACAAAGTAAAAAGATTACTATACCAACACTAACTGTCGGTTAGCCAACAGTTTTAGCCAGTTTATTTCTTCAGCATTCTGCAATTGAAGAGGAGTTAGTGTAAGTAATACCAATACGTACTGCTGGTATTGAAGTAAAAAGATCCCCTTTGTAGGGGAGGAGTTTGGGAAGGCTGAATAGCTGTTACAGGATACTGTACCTTGCCCTGGCTCTGCTTCAAGTCCTGTCATAGCAGTATATTAGGAGCTATGAGCTTCAGTGTCACTAAATTCAAGGGAAGTCTCTCTGGTAAGGTGAACTTCTCATGAAAAGCTGAACCTAACACAAGTTACCTGGCATCTCCTGTGGCTGGCTGGGCACACACGGGAGAATGCTGACTCACATGCTGTGGCTTCTTACTTGTGAAACCACACTTGAACTTACCTGTGCAATGTGAACTCTCTTACTGGCATAACAGCAGTAATACATGTTCAGCATAAAATCATAGAGTGATTTGGAAGGGACCTTAAAGATTATCTAGTTCCAACCACCCTGCCATGTGCAGGGAAACCCTCCACTAGCCCAGGTTGCTCCAAGCCTCATCCAGCCTGGCCTTGGACACTTCCAGGGATGGGGCATCCACAGCTTCTCTGGGCAACCTGTCCCAGTGCCTCCACACCCTCTCTGGGAAGAATTTCTTCCTGATGTCCAATCTAAATCTCCCCACTTTCAGTTTAAACCCGTTACCCATTGTCCTGTCGCTACAGGCCCTTGTAAAAAGCCCCATGTGTATACCTTACACTCTCTGGGATAGTACAGACTGATGATAACCACTTTTGGAAAGCTTTTAGTTCAAGTTAAAAAATCTATGTGAAAAGTAGATCCTTGAGCCATGAAGTTAATCTGGATCAAGGCTCTGGGATTTGGGGATTTTTACTATTTTGTGGCATATTCTCTGTGACACAGAATCATTGAATTGTCATCTGCTCTCTTGAGGATGTAAAGGTACATAGTGACTCTTAAAGAGAGGAGTTGGAAGATGCCACTTTTATCAAACTCAATATTTCACGGGTTAGTGACACTCTACCTGAATTTCCCCTGAAAGTCAGAGGCTGGTGCATAGGCTGTAGGCCGCAGCTCATTCCGGGTTGTGACTGTGCTTTTGGAATGGTCCTGTTTAAGGTGAGACACAAAGTTATTGTGCTCTAGAAACAGACTAAGAGGATTGTGAAGAGGTGCATGGCTCTTACTTGCCTAATACAGCTACAGAAAAACTAGAGGTAGGCTCTGAGGGTGTTTGTGTGTTATGGAGGGATTTGCTTCCCAAAGGCTGTGTCAGAAGGTGTCTTGCAGTAAAATGGTAATTGTGTTTGGCTGTACCTAGATGATGGTCAGAAGAAACAGGCATTGCCCTGCTGATACGGTTGCTTTGCACAGGAGTTTAAATTAGTGAAGGTGTCCTATCAGTTACAGAGGATGTATCATCGTGCCCTCTTCAATATTTGCTATGTAGGAGCATCATGTTTCTTTTGCTTGTTCTTTTAGAGAAGTTGGACTTTCTTGTTTTGCCTCAAAGGGTTGTGTTGTTTCATAATTAGCTGAAAAATAAAAATGAATAATTAAATCTGCCATTCCTTTATTAGTAAGAACATGAGTTTTGTGTTCGTTCAGTTACATATGACTTTTCAAGGGGGGTAGTGGCTTTTCTACGGTGGGGCAGAAACCCATGCAGATGGCTCTAATTTCACCCTCCATTACTAGTAATCACAGGGTAACTTGAAAGCTTCGACCTCTCCTTGCACTTTCTGTAATCTTACATCAAAGCCTATTTCCAGCTGTGCTAAGTAATACTTTGTTTTATCCAGATATGAATCAGGCTTATTCATTGCCCTTATTCTCTATTCTTTCCTGACCTGGTTCAATTTTAGTCAGTAGCAGAATTATTGCTGACATGCTGATAGCTCTGTTGTCACTTTGCCATTGACTTTTTATTATTTTTACTAAAAAAAAAAAAAAAAAAATAAAAAAAAAAATCCAATCTTATGTACTCATTTCATTTTGAAGCTGTGGAGTATTTCCACAGGCACTTTGAAGATCTCTTGTACGATGATTGTCTTGCAGACTGACTTCTTACAAAACCAAAACTAAGGGCTGGGTTTTGGGGGTTGCTGTATTGTGGATACACAAGTAGATGTTGTAAGTGTTCCATGAACGTAAAGGCCAGAATGCCGTAGGGTTCTATAGGGTCTTGCAGATTCACTAAAAGATATCCAAGTGCCCAGATACCATTAGTGACCTTAATGTGCTCATCATACCTTTGGAAAATCCAGTTCTATTGTTGATAGGTGTCTTGGATATATGTTCCTCTGTAATAAAACATAAGCCTTTGTTAGACACTCCCTTTACTCTGCAGTGTCCATTCAGGAGCTGAAAGTCATCAGCTCCATTTTCTAGCTTAGATTTCCTGCAGTTCCTTTTAATTTGGGGCTTTCTCATTTCAAGGCATCCATAAATTAGGCTTTTGATACCAGAGCACTTTGCGTGCAGGAGACGCTGCACATAAATAATTGTTTTTCTTCTTTGCAGCTGAGGGCTGCTTGGCACTGCTGGTGTTGAGCTCTAAGCAGCAGTCAAGGATCAGAGGTTCAGAGAAATTGGTTCTTAGCTCTGTAGACAAGACTGAAGACGTTGCCACAGCAGTGTGTGGTGTGGTCTGCTAAATATTTGGAGGTTTGGGGTATTTCCCTGCTACCAGTAGAAGGCTGGTGATGCTGTAGTGCAAGACCCTGGGAGCTGAGCTGTTCCCCACCAGTTCTGCTGTAGGTAGTCAGAAATGGTCAGGGACACACTGGGATGGTGAATGTACCAGGATGGCTTTGTGTAACACTGACCTGTACAACCAATGAGGGTTTTATTATTAAATAATATGGACTAACAACAAATTTGTAGCTCCCAGTCAATGTTATTCCCTTTAGCCCGTAATAAGTTTTTGATTAACTGGAGAAACTTGTCTTTAATTGCAGAATGCTGAAGAAATAAACTGACTGAAACCAAATCCTGCTAAAACTCAACAGAGCTGCCTTGTTTAACTAATGCCACGCTGCTCGCAGTGTCCATTCCTTGCGTGTACCCAGTCTTTTGGCACCACCACCAGTAGTTTAACTGCATTATTTCACCTGATTAATCATGTAATTATTTCTAGTTTCTAACAAAGGGGTGATTTTTCCATGTTTCTCTTTTTTATTTTTTTCTTTTGTGAATCAAATTTGATATAGTTTAACTTTCAAATAGCTTTTACTGAAAGCTAATAGTTCTCAGAGGGGTAACAGTTCTACATTGTCTCTTCAGGCTTTATTGTGAAATATGTTTACACAATGCTGAGCTCTTCATCGTTCATTTAAACTTTTTATAATTATATACATGTATTTTAAAATATTTTATTTCATGTATAATCATGAAAGCGTAGATTTGAGGGAGAAATTTTAGCATTTCTGGTGAACTAAATAATTCTTAACACCAAACGAGTTCTTGAAGGACTTAAAGATTTGGATTATCAGAATACAAAAGGATGAAAGACAGGGTGACAAATGCAAAGGATAATAACAAAGAACTGCCATTTTGGCTTTTAATCCAAGTCTGGTTTTAAGTACTTTATACATCCTGCTGTGAAACAGATACCGCTAGTGTATAATAATAAGTGTATTTAAAGAAAGACCCGCAAACTATTCTTTTTCTATCTATTGAAACATTTAAAGGTGTCTGAATTTCTAAGTATTGGCATAAGAAGTTGGCGTGAGCTGCTGTGACAGGAAATTACATAATAAACTGCAGCCTTGCAAAGTGCTTTTGCTTGGCATGGATGGATCCTTTACGCAAAGGTCCGATTCCTTTGCAGAGCAGGAGCCTTCCTCTAGCTTTGAGCAGGCGGTCCGGGTGTGATCTGCTCACGTGCAGTGACATTTGATCCATGTTCACATGTAGTTTGTGCAGCCCCTGTACGTGTTTCTGTGTATCAGCCTGTGGATAGAAGTAAAATAGGAGCATCAGTGCTACTCAATATTCTGCTCATCTATTCCTTGTGAGAAGTTCAACAGTTTAGAAATACAGCTTGGGAGTAGGTTATTACTGAACATAGTTTACTGTCAGAGTGCAGTAAAACACAGTTGTAACTCTTCATTCAAGATGCAGATGAGAACCAGCTTTGATGGTAGCCAACATTTACTGTCCTGCAAGGCAAGTGCAGGTTATGGAGTGATGTTTGTTAGCAAGAACTACCGATAGACTGAAAGAATGTCCAAAACCCATTTCAATGGATACTCGTTGTGTAACAACCCTCTCTGCTTGCTGCTTAACTTCTGGCCTCTCAGATCACAGTACTGGCTACTGTTTTACATTATTGATCTTTCTCTGTACCTTCCTGTAACTCTAAATACTATTTGGGGGGCCTTGTACCATGCACAAGCATGTCGCAAAAAGTTGCCAAGCCACTGATTTTAGCTTCAGAAGTGAAATCTAGCTTTACTTGTAAGCCATCTCCAGTGATGTTTTTATTTGGTCTCAAAGGTTATGAATCCTTTAACTGTATTCTAGTGGATAAGAGAACAATCCATGTTGTATACTCCTACTCCCTACATTATCTTAGTATATTCGCCCTGTGGCTCTGCACTAAAAATGCAGCGTAGCAGAGTTGGCACCAATGCTGCGAGAGCGTTGAGTAGTAATTGCATGGTGTTCTAGAAACTCCCCTGTGAGGTCTGCAAATGAGGAGGGCAAAGCTCTGTCTTGGTGGCCAAATATAGATAACTGAGGGGAAAATAGGGTCCCAAGTGCGGCTTTCTGAAGTGGAAAACTCTTGTTCACTTGATGTATGAGTAAATTATACAAATGGGTTTGTGAAGTCAAGATTTTGATGTTGGGCTTGTTATCTAAAAACAAAGGAGCAGAAAACAAATAGGCATTTTCAGATTATATGCATTTCAGTGCATGCTCTATGTTCCTTTGATTTGCGAAGCTTTTGAGTGGCTGTGTTCCTACTCCCAAATGAGGGGGTGTTTATGTTATTGTTTACATTTCCTTTCTATTTTTAGTTTGGACAGTGCATTTCAGTCCTCCTTCATTGGTTCCCTAGCTTTCTCTAACTAAAGATAAGAATAAAACCAATGTTGATAGGCATCTAAGAGAAAGATGTGAATGAGATGTTGTACCTCTCAAGTCCAGCCTGCATAATTGCATACAGTGCGCTAATGGGAACCTCACGAAGTGCCAAGTCCTACATCTGGGAAGGATCAGTCCCATGGGCTGGTACATGCTGGGGGCCGTGCAGCTGGAAATGCTAATACTGCAGTACGTGGGCACAGGGCGGACTAGCCTTCAGGTTAGCTGCAAGTATCTTTAGTTCTACTAATAATACAAAGCAAACCTGAAACAACCCATGAGTTGCTGTTTTTGGTTCAGTGTGTTCACCCCTAGGGTGCATTCAATCAAGGAAAGATTTTATAACCCTGAGCAAAATTGTACTACTTGGTTATTTATTTTCTTAGAAGGATTTCTGTTAGACTTAAATTTTGGAGGTAAACTGCATTATGAGAGCTTCCCATTATGCCTAATTAAATATTTATGTTAAAGTTACAGTTTGTATACCTGCATAAAAATGACAAATGGGAACAGCCTTCCTCTGGCTTAGTCAGGAAACACCTACCAAGTAGGCCTCTGTAGTTGCAACTTCATGCCCTAAATAGGACCTTTGCCATTATCACTTGATGATAGGACTTACAAGAGTGAAATGAGGACTTTTGCAATTAGTGTAGGCTTGTATTATCCTGGCAGAGCAGGGTCCCAGGCAGCAGAGCGTGAAAACAAACTCCCATGTGTCCCAGGCCAAGCAGCTAGAGATATTCCCCACAACTCTGCTTGAAGAAGGCTGAGAGCATCAACCTTTGAGCCTGGGGTGTGTGGAAAAGAAGTGTGTAGCACCAGAGAATGAGATAGGTGCTAGGAAGTTCCTTGAATAAATTATGTATATTAGTAATGAGGGGTTTTAATAATCATATTGGCAATTAGATTCCTGTAATGAGGCTGTAGTTTGGACTGATGAAACTATTGAACCGCCACTACAGTCTTGGCTTTACGTAAACTATGAGTTGCCTGTTGCGCGGTTCCGAGTGTAATGGTGCACAAAAGGTATGGACAATGTGCAGAGAAAAGTTGTTCCTGACTTGCCCTCAGTGAAGCTTAGTAGTTGTGACTAACTTTTGCAGCATTTCCAGAAGTATGAGGACTAGCTAGTCCATATTTGAAAGGTCACTCTGCCCTGTCCTTGTGTGTGTTTTTTGAACTGAAAAAATAGCTTTTTGTTTATAGTTCCTTTCCATTTAGATCAGAAAATAAAAGCTGATATCCCATATTTTTTTTATTTAAAAAATACTGTGAGCAATACCTTTTGTAAATAAACTACAACAGTTGATTTCTGTCAATGAGTATTTTTAATATTATCAGGTATCATTAGTTTGTCTTTAAATTGGTAACAGGTTACAGCTTTTGTTCTTACTCAGTAGGAATATTCGTACCGCTGGAGGTTACAAATGTATTGTTTAGCCACGTTGAAAACTTTGAACATTTCAAGCCATGTTTTAAGCTTTCCGTGGGAATTAGTCCCCCTTTTCTCACTGGCATGAACAAAGAAAAGTTAAGCATGTCTGTGTAAGAAACCATCCAATAGAGTACTTAAGTCCTGACCCAGTATGACACAAGAATATGTGCCTGTTTGGAAGACTGCATGGCAATGTACAATTTGTGAAGTGATGATAATGTGCTGTATCAAACTTGCATGAATTGGACTAGAAAAAAGACTTAGAAATGAAGTATTCAAGCACTACATTAACATCAACCAGACTACTCCTAAGTGTCACGTGTATTAGTAGATTGCTGAGAGCAGACTTCATGTTGGTAAAGCTCACTATTACGAAAATGAATTGAAGCTCTGTCACTCCTTATTTCCACTTGTCGTTCCCCTCTGAGCAGCACCTTCCAGTCGTGGCTTCCAGTCCCGTTTGCAAATGACAGCAAAAGAACAGCGGCAATCTCCTACGCTGGTTTAACCTTTACAGCGTATTTGTTTGGGGTAGACAACCGCTCCGTTTCTCCATTGCTCACAGAATATTAAGGTTACAGAGGAAATAAAAGGAATGGCCAACAACTAAAACTTTAAAATTCTGAAAAGGTCAAAGTAGCGGGGTTTAGGACTGTCTGTACGTCTTCGTTTCAGCAGATGCCAACTGACCAAATACTAATAAACTAAAAGCTGTATGTATTTTTAAATATCAATACAAAAAGTGTTTCAACAATCAGTCCAAATGATGCTCTTTTTCTGTTCTATTCAGTTGTCGATACCTAGAAGTTATTAAATTTAATAAAGGCATTTTGATTTCATTACTGCCCTACGGTTTATTGCTACTTCCTTCTGTTGGACTTGCGTGCTTTTATATGGCAAGTATGGTAGCAAAGGCTTCTGGGGCTTACTCTTAACAATATGCATGGAGTTTCATTTAGAGAAAGCAGAGTGGAATTACACCTTTTGTTTACAAAGCATTGATTCTCCGAATAGCAGGTCGTCAGCAGGTCACTCACTTGTTCAAATACTGTACTTCAGTTAGGCATGTTGACCCATACAAAACAAGCCCTTGGTGTGCACATTTCAATGAGCCATGTTTTCAGTTAGAGGAACAGATTGCCATAAAATCGATGGGAGAGGAAACCTCATGGAGGACACCCCTCTGCAGCAGGCTAGGGTCAGTTATATCTAATGGATCCTACAGACCTCAAAGCTGTGGGTGCTGTAATCCCAGTAGACAATCTGTCTGGTTACTTATCTCTTACTAAGATCACAATATTTTTCCCTTGATACCTAACCTAAGTCTCTTGCAATTTTGGAGTATGTCCTGTTCTGTGTATGGTGGACTGTGAGAACAATTTACTTCCTTCATCTTGGCAGTTACCTTTTGTCTTATTTCCCCATGGTCTTCTCTCCTTCAGGTGTAATCTGTCCTGGACCTGTATGCATTTGTTTTCTGATGATTAAAGTGTGATGCCACTGAAGTTTAGCACCTGAAGCTTGGAAGTCCAGTGTAAAAGTCTGTCTTCCAGTCCCCTTGTCTTTTTAAGAGGAAGAAATACATGCCTTCAGGAGGCAGCTCCTTGCGTTTCTGTGGAGTTGCTGTTTCCCTTCATGGACTACAGAGGTGGGCTTAAACTAGGAGTAACTTAGTTCGCAGACCTTGTGGGATGGTTATGCTCACACAACAGGAATTCTTATAATATAGCTGGATGTGGATGGAGATGGTGTAGTAGGAAAGAAGGGAAGATGCTGTTACGGACACCTTAAAGCTAATGGGCTTAGAACACATTTGTAGACCTTATTTGCTATTGCTCTAGGTTCTTTTAAACTTGGTGGCCTGAAACAATTGTTAACCTAGCGAGCATTACTGCTTTAGACGTCCCTTCTCTGAAAGACCCAGGAAGCATAATACACTGTAATTAGTTCTATGCCACTTAATCAGTTTACAGCACAGCGTATCTTGGGAAAGGGTTTATTACTCCCTTCCATTTAGCAAAGCGGTCCTCTGACAATGGGAAAGTCTCTGATGCATGAAGAATTAATACATTCTTCCCAATGAACTGTGTCCAACCCTGCTAAACTGCTGACTTTATTTTGGATGTGTGACCTTTTGCCTTCCTCAGTGTCTGTTCACTTCTGTGTTGAGATGAAATGAGAATAAAGCCCTAATAAGAGAAGGTCATTAAATGAACATGGTCTTTTATTTTAATACAAACATCTGAGGCAATAACCCAGCTCTTGCTGAGGAAAATCGTGTTGTCAGGGAAGGGGTTACCTTGACAACAAGGTCTCCTGGCAGGGCCTGTGGTATGAGAGTGATGGGGCAGCACATGAGAGCAGGAGGTCAATCCCTCACACTTCTCGGTGACTTCCATCAGCTCAAGGTGAGCTACTCAAGGAGTTTCATACACCTGGCTTTCTTAATACAAACGGTCTGTGTGAATTGCCAAGGGCACAGACAACCAGAGAAAAGTCCTTTACATACAGGAATTGTTATCATCAAAAGCTTTAGTTTTTGTGTGCTTTTTTTTCTTCCAAGAGGAAGGAATAGAAGTTCTTTAAGCTCATCTGTGGCTGCTTGTTTATGGCTATTCTTCCCAAAGAAGTGAGCTTTATGTTGCTGGAGAAGGATGATATACTTCAGATATAGAGAAGGGAGATTCAGGATGCAGCCCAGGGTGTGGGGAACAGATGAACTGACAGTGGGTTCCAGTTCATGGCTGTCAGTGCAAGACAGCCTTTAGGATTGTGTCTAGCAACCCTAAGATGAGTTAGAGCATAGGAGCTTGATGGTGAGCTCATGACAAGCCAACAGTGTGCTTGATCCATTTCTGAAGTTGCTACAGAAACTTTTGAAGCTAGAGGCAACCTGAATGCTCTGGAGGTTGGTTCTGCACTCGGTGTGCTGGATGGGCCCTAAGGCAAAGACATGCAAAGGCTGTGGAGAGGTTGCTAAGCACAGCTGGCAGACCTAGTGAGTTATAGTGCTTACAGGGTGTGTAAGAGAAAGATAGAGAAGGGATAGAGACCAAAGTGGAGTATTTTAAGGTATATGGAAAAGAAAAATGAAAGGGATAGATTATTTCTAAAGAACAAAGGAGAAAAGGAAAGTATAGATGATAAAAGTACATGATTTGGGAACAGCAGCTTGTATTCTTCCTTCTTTGGGGGATTTTTCCATACTGCGAGAAAAATTAAATAGGGAAATTAAAAGGAAACCTGTTTAAGGCAGGTATGTAAGTACAGCACTGTAATTAGCAGGTGGATTTTAATCGCTCCCTATGTTTGTCTTTTATCTGTTTCTATTTTCTTTACCAAGTCATTAGGTTTGTCGATCTCTGTTTGATTGCTGGGCCCTGTAAGAGACTCACTACACTGCCATCCTTACAGCACTTCTGAGTTCAGGATTGTCAGTGAGGTAGAGTCGTCATGTTCCATCTCTTCATAATTAGCATGCTGGCTAACCATGTCTGCAGTATAGGCTAAATTGCTCAGTTGGAAGCAAATGAGACAATGTAGTGATGTTATTTTGTATTCAGTGCTCACGTCTGGGTCTGTTTTTCACTCAAAGAATTGCCAGCTTTTTCCCAAGCAGCATTCTGCAATGTGTAAATGACACCACCTCCTCTCTCGTGTTGTGCAAGACTGTACGTCTAAATGCTGGCAAGAGTGAATCAAACTTGTGACTGCGTTAGTGAGGAAAATGATGTTCTTGATACTTTTCTTGGTCCTTCTCACCCCTCACCTTAGGCAAAACTAACCTCCTCCTCCTCCATCCAGTTGTTAAATGGAGATAGAGCAGAAACACTCAGCAAATTGGGTAAACACCATTTAGGAACTACTAAATTATTCTAGACTTCTCTTAATTTTTACAGTTTACCTCCCTTTTGTGCTGGAATTAGTGATTCAGCTAAAAAATCTCCTCCCAAAATTTAATTATTCTTAACTAGTACCATGAATGTTTCTTTTCCAGGGGTGTGGGAAGGTTAAGGTCTTATCTGCAGAAGTCATCTCAAATGTGTGTGAAACTATTTCCAGCCCCCCCTCCCCTCTGCTGCTTTTGCTATGTTCTGTAGGAGCAAAGGATTGCAGTGTTATCAAATTGCCACTGGTTGATGTTTGCTGAGGATACTTTTCCTCATTCATGTCCAAAGATGCATGTATTTTCTTATATTTCCTCCAGGTTTGTTTCCTGAAATATGTAGCTCAAGATCCAACAGTACTTGCAATGTGCACAGACTAGGTACGAGACTGCTACCAAGTTACTTTATTTTGGTGGATGCGTATTAAGTGCACCTGTACAACTTGGGGTTTATAAATATATTTGCAATTACAAGTGGTTTTAATTGTTCTTATTGCATAATTACTGAAACTAATTTGAAGCTTCAAATGTGCACTAGGCAACTTCCAGTGGATCGAGAAAGGCTAGAAGGATTTGGCCCTTTGAAGAAACAAGTATTGCTTGTAGGCAACTTTCTAATATTTCTTTAACTGCTGTTAGCTGAGCTTTCACTTTTTTTTTTTACCTTGTTAACATTCCTCATTTTCTTAACTGTAGCTGTGATTGCTGCTTCAGGAGCAGGAAAAAACCCCTTGTTTCCTAGGCTCAAAGTAATATCTTGCCTGTTGACAGTGAATTACTCTTCTGTCACTTGTGAGTGCTCTTTTCCCTGTTGCAAGGTAGTGCAACGTCTTCATTCTTCATGTACACCATTAATCTTCTCCTGTTGAGAAGCAGGTCTGTGGCTGTTAGGGATCTCGGGCATCTTTCCAGCCTTCCTCGGGCTCTGAGACTCCAAATTCCCAGGGTAAGGCTGCAGTGGCCCTGCAAATGTCAGCTGCACGGCTATAGGTTACCTGCTTAGGCTCTGACAAGGGCTTTGTGCAAGACTGTTACCAGAATATGCTTTTATTCCTCCTTTTACCCCAAAATAAAAGACTTTTTCTAACTCTCACTGTCTTCTGCAGACATGTTTATCTGTTCAAAATGTTCTTACCTCAGATAGAAATTTTTACCTTATTGGAATCAGCAGTTGGTAAAGATTTGGCTTTCAGACTATTAAAATAATTTGAATATGAAATTATTCACAACCAGTCTACTGTATGTAAGTTTCTAGATCATGATTGGAAGCAGAAACAATTACAAACATTTATTTTAACCAGAAGGTATTTCTTCTGCCCTCTCCCAGTTATGATCCCGGGAGGTTACTGATCCTAATTTAATTGCACAGAATGGAGCAGTATTTTTCATTATGAATGAGCTAACTAGAAGATTTAAGAAGTTACTTATGCTGTTCAGACTGTATTTAAGTTTTGGGGAAGAATAGGATGCTAATATTGAAAATGAATACATATGTATGCAGACAGACTATGCAGCAGGTCTAATTAAAACCATATTACCGTGATCTATGTACATCAAGCTTTTTTCCTGCCGTTCACCATTGGGAAAAATCTCAAAATTAACAAAAATGAACACATAAACTTACTCTGGAGCACTGCATATTACAGGCTTGTGCTTTAGGTGAATTCTCCAGTAAGATCTGCAAAATTCAGTTTATTAATTGATTAATTCTTTTTTCAAATTAAGATGTACAGGGTAGGATTTTTCTCATTATCTACAGATTTATCGATGTTTTATGTACTACCAGAAACTAACACTGCATATCCTTGAGTAAAAACTTGTGTTTAAATCAGTTCAACAATTCCTATAGGTAGAGGTGCTAGAAAAGAAGTCTGTGCAAGTTAAAATTCTATCCCTAACCTCAGTTTTGAGGGGCAAATACTCTTAATTAATACTGTCAAGTGCAGTGCAACAAGTGCTGTTTAATTTGCAAAGCTTATTCTATGGGCCAGGGCAGAAGCTCTTCTAGGACCAGCCTCTGAAATGCCTTTCAAGGGAATGGGGCAAGTGTAACTCTCTTCCCTTTGATCTATTTTATAAAGGTAATTAAAACAAAAAATTGAATTCTGAAATTATAGTTAAAAACTACATAATTATGTCATCTTTAAAAGGCGTCTTGATTTTTTTCTAGGGATTCAGCTCCTGAGATCTTGGAGGCCAGAATAGTTTATTGAAAAAAGAATTGTTTTTGATATGGAACTTAACAGAAGCACATCGGTGTCACAGGACTTTGAATACTGAGTGATGGGGCAGTGATGTTGGAAATACCTGACAGCAGCTATATTTTCTTTACATTCCATTTCCTACTTGCCTGATAGGGCTTGCAGACAGAAAAAATTGCTTACGTGCTGGATCAGTCGCATATTCAGTGCTGGCTGTTTAAACTATGGAACATTGGAGGTACACGCAGAATAAGGTAAATGAAACAAACTATCATTAATGAGTTTTTCAGACATATTCTGCCAGGCACTTGAGGTTTTAAATGCTACAACTACCAAGCCTGTATTTCTGTTGCCTTTTGAATCCTTTTTCATAAGGTAGTCCAAAATTCTATCTGGGAGCACCATTCCTGCCTGACAAACCTGCTTCAACTCCCAGTGCAAGAATCTTCAGGGAGAAATGTCCAGACGTGGATCCAGATTGATCCATGTCACGGAAAAGTACGAGCAGGACTGGCTCAACAAGCAGCGGTATGTAAGGGAAAGGACGGGCGCTATTGAATGCATGTGCAGGTATAGCACTTGGAGACTTTCCTTTCTGGTTTGTACCTGGGTTTTGCTCTTAATTTTATGGGACCATAATGGTGTGTGACTCTTCAGGCTGCTCTTCTGCAGCCAAAATTGGGCTTGGTATGTGCTTTGCAAATGTTAGTCCTGAAGGTGTTCTCTGGCAGGACAGTGGGCCCTGCAGTTTTCTGTTTGGCTTCATGAAATCCTTCAGCAAACTTTATTTTCGAGCATGTTGCTCTTATCTTTGCTAACTTTAAGCAGCTTTTCTGCTTTCCCTTTTGCTGTCTGTTCTCATTCAGTTCTCAGTGCTTCCATTTTTGAGACCACAAGTATGATAAACTTTTTACTCTTTGTGGAAGATGCAGCTAGAAGCCAGACTAGCTTGGTTTACATCTTGAACGCAGAAGAGAGCTTTCACTGGGCTAGGTGAATTGAAAAAATGGTAGCTAATTTTTAGAAAAAGGGATGTTTAGTATAAAGTCAAATTACTCTATATTCAGTGTCTATGCATAGATGCACACATGCAAAGAAACTAGCTATGCTCTCCTAATTTTGGGTGATGATCTAGGGCAGGGTTTGCTGGAGTTGCAGCCAACGTCAAGTTAACTTGAGCTGGCAACAGTGGATGCAGCAGGAGTAGCTGCGGGAAGCAGTTCATTCAGCCAATGCTTTGACCTCCTCAGTGGGGTGGCTTGTCTCTGGTTGCTGTGTATCCAGCCTAGGGGAACATCCTATGTAGACACCTTAGACAACAAAGCTACTTGTTGTTATGTCTTTTAGGCTGAACTAATTTTCTTATACCAAGTCTGAAGCATCTTGGTTTGCACTCTAACCATAAAAAAAAATTAAAGAGAAGAATACGTGTGTGTGTGTGTGTAGGAATTGAAACAATTTGGGGAATTTGAAAGAAAATTGGCTTAAATATCTATATATACTTTGTGAATGGCCATGATTATTTTATTTTGATTCAGCTAATTACATTTCCAACTAGGATAACGAAAGATCACTACATTGGATTCTCTCTGAATATTAACTAGCTTATGAATTTTTAATTTTTATGATATTACTTGATTGCTTCTTCATCCTGTAATTTACTGATAGGGTAATTTTGAAATAATTGTTTTTCAGGCCAAACATCAGAATGTATTAGAGTACTTTGCAGAAAGTTGTAGTAGTTTCAAGAGCAGGAAGTGATTGTGTCAACATTCAAATGGCTTCTCACTCAGTTTTCAGAGGATCGATTTTACACTTGCAAAAGTAAGGTGATTTGAAAGGCTTTGGAAGCATCAGAGTAGTCCGTTTGATTCAAAAACATGCATGAACCCCCCACGCTGTATCCGCTGTTGGAATGCAGCTGTTCAGGAGCAGTAGAAGATTCATCATCCTCTGATAAAAACCTGATCAATCCTGATCACCCAGATTGGTTTGTATTGTTCTGGATTTCTAGAAGATGTTCTAGTGTCCTTGAAACCCTCTGAAGGACAGACACAGCTACAGTGACCTCACTTTTCATGTAAACCTGTTGCAAGATTTGTGGGAGAGAGTCAGGAATGCAAACTATATGTTCAAGTTGGTAAATGAAATGGGCAAAGATTTAAAAAATGAGGAAAAATGCTCAAGGCACTGCATTTCCATCAATTCTGAGATGTGGCCTTTATTGCTGTTGACCTTCAAGCTGACACTTCTGGAAGTTGCCCGTGCTTCTGTATATGTTTATTTGTTTATTTTTAATGCCATATTACCACAAATGTTGTTTTGGACTTGAGTCTTGAAAACCCAGTTGCTGTGTTGTTAAAGGGGCAATTTCAAATATACTTTCTGGCACACAGATGTGCAGGGCACAGCTGCTATTCTGTCCATAAAGCTGGCAGACTAAGTCTGGGCGTGTAAAGCGGTACAAGTACTGGAGTTAGAGATCTAACCTGAGTACGTACCCACGTGAACCTGTCTTTAACTAGCTAGGATTAATTATAGTGCAAGCTCTTCATACTGCTCCAGCATACTTATAGAATGCTTTAACTCTTGTTGCTCATGTCAATCCTACACCCATTTTGTAAAAAAATAATAGTGTTCAGAATCTGGTCTTCTACAATTTAGGTATATTGAAGAAAGAAAAAGATAATCGCTTTTTTATACTAAATTAAGGCTTGAAAGAGCTTTTTTTTTTTTATTTCAGGCACTAAAATGTGTGGTTTCAAGCAAAACTGAGAGATTAAGTCCCCTGTCAGCTGAAGAATAATTCATGCTTTATTTATGAGAAAATGCAAATAGGCTAGCTAAAAGATTATTCAGCTTGGAATGAATATTTGATCTCTAGTGTACCTTAGGACAGGCAAAACTTTTCAGCTAAAAGAATCAGGCTAAAGTAATGGCCAGAAGGGTGAAGTTTGGTTATATTCAAACGTATACATGAAGTATTTGTGAATTCTCTTACTTCATGTGAGCAAATAGTATATTTCCTGTTCTGCCGTAGATTGTATGGGAATGACTCTAGAAATCAGTGGTGCTGTGACTTTAGATATCAGTGTCTCAAAATACAACTGTTAGGGATACAGAGATCTATTGTAAAGACAAGACAGGCAGTCATTTCTTTCTATGGATCTTATCTCTTTCCATATACCTGTGGTATTGGTACACCACCCCCGCTGTGAAGGGCAAGTGGTCGCATTAGCCCAGAACAACAACAGAGCCTTCACTAGGTGAATACGCAAAATGCTTTTCTATGACAAATGCTCCTTTCCAAAGACTGACTGACTGCTGTTATCACACACCAATGGAAATATACTTTGTACAACTTCTCTTACGCACAATGGTCCTTACTTTGGATCAGAAGAAAAGGATTTTGGCTCTATGCATGTTCTTGTTGCTGGACTCCCAGCTGCTTGCGTGCTGGTTTTGATGCTTGACAATGCTGGAAATAAGAATTAAAATAAGTCTGTTAATTCAAGGGCTGCTTTTACACTGCTTATTGAAAGAATAGGGTTTGGTTTCTTAAAACGTGCCATTGGATTCCTCTCTGTGAAGCTGTGTTTGGCAGGACATTAAATCCCTTTGCCTGGTTTGAAGAGAAATCTTTTTTTAATCCCATAGACCCTAGAGTAACGGTCTTTTGGTTTCTGTTTTATGTTTCTATGGGATTGCATCTGTTTGCGAACTGCTGTTCAAAGGATTTAGGTCTCATTTCTCCACATTCTCCCTTCATAGCCTCCTGAATGGATATCACACAGACTTGATGTGGTAGTGTGTATTTCACGTGTTGTGTACTAGTGACAGGTCCCGTGTACCTTTTGGCTATCCAAGAGTACTGTCATCTCAGAGCGTGTGAAGGACCAGTAGTTCATGTGTCTGAAGGAAGGAAACACCAGATGATACATTCAATATAAATAAATGTGTGTCCCTAAATATTAATGAAGTGATTGTAAGTGATTGAGGTTTGAATCCAAGCTGTTGAGCTTCTCAGGAGTTAAACGGTTAAGCAAGTAATTTATAGTGGATATTCTGCGTGATTAATTCCTCCTCTTTTCCTATTAACAGATCTTCTATGAAAGCATAATATATCTTCACAGGTGTACTTATTAATTGATCTTTTGCATTCATTCCAGTTGTTGCTTTTGAGCCCTGAATTGCTTGTGCATTATTAGTGCTTAAAATGCATTGATGAATCTCGACTGAACTTTGACTTTGTCATATGGGAGGATAATTTTTTGATGTCCAGGTGGAAATGAAATTAGTTTCTGGTGTGACCCTGCAATCTATAAATCAGTTTCAGTGTGTGTCTTGTTTTTTCAGTATGAGAGGAGGAGATATGTGCCTGAAACCTTTGGAACCACTGTAACTGACGGCATAAACAATAAATAGACAGCAGCCTTCTGCTTCACCTACTAGCTGTCCATTGTTTCTAATGCTTCCTGTAACATAAATGTTTAGGGTCACTGGAGCAAAAGATTACTGTACCTGTTTGGATAGCTTTCTATCATTGAGGATTTCCTCTGGTAAAAGAAAAGGATTACTTTTCCAGGAATTAACCCAGTGCCCGCAAAATTAGCAGAAAAAGGAATCTACTGCTTAGAAAACTTTATCAAAGGACTCGTGAGGATTACCTTTGGCTTTTGCTAGCACTCTACATGTTTTGCTATTAGGAAACAAACTCTTATAAATGGCTTTAAAAGAAAGTATGGATTCAAAATTTATTCAGTTCTAAGGTTATCAAGTGCACATGACACTTTGGAAAATCACTGGGGGTGTGGGGAAAGGAAGCAAGGAAAGCAATGTATTGATTTTATCTGTGGTGGGAGAAAATCAAACAAAAGCAATCCCCCTAAAACCCCCAAACAAACATGAACCCCTCAGAACCCAAAAAAACCCCACCTCAACCGAAAGCTGCCTCTCCTTTGCCCTCACTGAGCAACAGACACCTCCCTCCCTGCCCCCCTCCCCCCCCCCCCCCAAATCCCATATTCACACAAATAGAAGAAAAAAAGACCTTTAGAAAAGTTAGTTACATTGAATATAGGACCAGCCCTTTCATGTTGCCATTGGAATGCTCAGGTGAAAGAGAAATAAGTACTAGTGCCAGAGAACAGTCACACATGCAGATGTTAGTTTTCTGGACTGGTGGAGTCCCTAGCATACCCCCTCGCTCCCTCACAAAGGCGTACACTCTGCAGAACTCGAGAGCCCACAAAGTTCCTCCATCCCCCTTTATGCTGAAAACGCTGACAAGAAATCACAGGGGAATAGAGAGTTCAGGCAAGGAAGCTCTGTGACTCCGTTTTCCATCATATACAGCATGAAATACCATCCCAAATTTGAAGCCTGCATCTGCACGGAGGAGTAACAGATGCGATGTGCAGAGACCCACATCCAAAAACTAGAATTTGCTTGCTGTAAGATATTTTTGTTTGTTTAAAGAAAATATTTGTGATGCAGCTGCTTGGTTTTTAGAAAAAAGTTAAATGAATGATGTCAACATAGGGAAAAAAAGAGTGCTTCTCATTGGCTTAGCAACTGGGTAAGCTAATGGGATTTTTTCTTTTGGTGAAATTCCTCATATGGATTCTTAGCATATCCCACTATAAAGTCCCATTCACCCATTATAATGTGTGCTGCAAATGTTTATTGCCAATATGATAAATCATTTAACAATGCTCAGACAATCAAAACAGATTTACTAAACAAGTTTAAATCTTTTATTTTTACAAAAGCCCTCCTGGAACCCTCAGAAGAAGTAAACAAACCCTTCAAACCATTCCATGCACATCTTAAAAGAAAAAGGCAGTTGATGTGACTGAGATTTTGATTTTTTTCCTATGATACAACTTGGAATTTATGCAAGTGACCTATTTAAGATTTTCTAGAGGTTTTCTAGGATTTGCGTAACGCAAAATGGGGTTGTAACCGTTCTATAATGAAGCAAGGTTGATCAAGCACAAGGCACTGTTTTAAATATGGTTTCCAAAAGCTTGCAGTTTTAAATAAATCATGCCTGCTTACCTTATTTTTCTTGTGATTACGTTGGTGCATTCATGATGGCAGAGACTTTGTACTAATTTATCTGCTGGGACTTGTAGGTAATTAGAAGAATTTTCTAACTTCAGAATAAACCGATAAGACTCCCCTTGTGTATATTTACACATCGGAAGAATAAACTACTAATATTAAGGTTAACTTAAATCAACTTCACATCCCTGGTATTTTATAGAAGGAGGAATCTTTCTCTGTGCCTGTTCCCAAGCAGGGTTTGATAAGCCAGGTTTGCTTGGGAAGGTGATGTGCCTTCCTGCTCTTTCGTGTTCAGATCCATGGGCTGGGTGGGTTTCACTGCCCATGTGATGTCAAGGCTGAATGATCACGGTTATTAAGGGAGGTCCCCAAGACCACGAGAGAAAAGCTAACTACCCATCTTAATGAATAAACAGACATGTAAAAGAAGGATCTGTGAAACTGTAGCTTGGTCAGACTTGCTCCAGTCCCTGGAAAGATCAAGGCAAGAACCTTTGGAGTGCTAGTTGCAAGCACATAAAGAACAAGCATGCAGTCAGATGTAGTCAACACTGACTTACCAAAGGAAAGCTATGTTTTGCCTACCTGAACTCTGTTTTAAAGTGCTTGGCAAGGTGGATGAAGGGACACCAGCGTAGCTGTCATATGGCTTTAGCATCCTTTGTGGTCTCCTCATATAGAAACTTAGGAATTGTGGGCTGAAAACTGAATGTTCTGTCAGGCTCAATGGGCTGGGATGACAATGTTGTTGTCAATGCGGCAGTAATGAGCGAGTGCCCCATCATCGAAGCATTGGTCGAAAGAGACCTGGACCTTGTTATGTTGTATGGAAGAGTTTGAGATCCATCTTTGCTGCTATTCATCCAAGCTTGGAGGCACTTTTGGATTGCCTTTTAGTGTTTTCTGTTTACCTTGATGGCAACAAACTGTTCCCCAGACTTACATGGTGAAATGTGAAGGTGGACATTGGACTATCAAACACCTTCTCCTGTGCACTTTCAGGGTTTATGCTGTTTGCATGTTCTTACCTGTGTGTCACGTAAAGGGATGCCTGGTGCAAAGCAGAAGGAAGTATCAGCTTTCCCTGGAGAGCTTATAATCTAGGATTTGAAATATAACACTAAGTGGGTAAGAGCCAAGTGAAGTGAGAATAAAGCAGGGGTGCAGATAACATCCCAGGAACAATCTAGCTCAGGTGCATACCTGTCTCAAAAGATCTTTTAAAAAGCAATGCTTCCATACACATTTTGCAAGCAAGATGTTTGGGGTCTGTCGTATAGGAATAAGCAAAATTTTAGCATGGTTTTGGAAGGGAAATGGTCAAAGACAATAACTCAAATTTAATTGCTGAATATATGTTTTTGTCAGGATGTTCTCCCTAGTAGATAACAGCTAATTCCAAGGAAACCTGTAGGGAATGAGGTTTCAGTAATTGATGGTGCATTTGTGAACCAGTGATTTGATTGATGTACAGCTAGAAAGGGAAGGATGGGTTTTGTAGCTACTAGAAAGATGTAGCACAAGGATTTTATGTAAGGCAGATGGGAGAAAGTATGGAGTGGTGACCCACACCTGAAAGGTGTAGAAAGGAAGGTGATGAACAGCTTCATAGGGAAGCATTGAAAAAGAAATTCAGGGAAGGCCCTATGAGCTTGGGGGAGCTGCAGGCTGTTAGAGGGACCCCAGGGTTGTCAGGTTTCGGAGGAAGGAGAGTTCAGTTCGTAGAGGCCAGCTGAATGGCATGTCCCAAGCTTCTTCCAGCTGTGGATGGTAGGTACTGGGAAAGGTGACGGTATATCTGAGAAAGCTGGAAACAGAGCAAGACCACCTTTATACTTGCTTGTCTCTAGTTGTATGGCACGTATGCTCTTACACATCATTCTTGGTTATGGTGTTGAGTTTTATAAGATGCACTTCCTTACCATCTGTGACCATTTTCTGACTAATTTACACCCACCTATAATGTTCTTTAGCACAACCTATCTGCTTGTTTCAAGATCTGCCTTTGGGTCTACCTCTCTTTAGAAGGAAAGCTGGAGTCTGATTTTTCTACATAATAGTTGCACAGCATAAATTTAATTGGAATAATTTGTTTTTCCTCTGCTGAACAAAAGATACTGTGTTTGTTCAGGAACTTTATATTTAAAAAAAGCATATGCCAAGGAACATGTAGCAGTAAGATAACACATGCCTCAAGGAACTCTGTGAGGCGTGTACCTTTGAAAATATTTTATTTCTGTATTTCTTTTTGAAAAGAAGTGGCAAAGTAAGGAGAAGCCAACAGGGAGCTGTAGCTAGTGCACCAAACAGATTTTATTTACAGCAGATTTGCACATAGTGCCTTCCAGTCAGAAAAGCCATAATTAATGCCCTGGAATAGTAGTATATAAGTTTTAGTGGGTTTCAACGTGAAAATAACCCAGGATAGGCATAAAACCAGACAATAAGGATCCAGATGTGCAAACACTTGTACACAAAATGTTTTCACATGTATATGCTCTTACATGTATTGGATTGCAGGGTTGTGACCCAAGTATGTGTGTCGTTATTGTCCTGGGGACAAAGAGTTTCAGAATTTTAGAAAAATTCTGCAACGTTTAACTGATTGAAGAAGTGTCTGCTTGTTTTGAAGGTAGTGTATGTTCAGTCACTGCCCAGCTGTTTTGAAGTTCCATCTCATCTTTGGATGGACATAGGCAGTAAGTCCTGTCCTTGATCACACTTCATTTACACTCAGATGGTTCTTTGAGTTTTCCTGAAATAATATTTTATATGAACCCTGTTGTCTTTCCTCACTGATCCCCAATACAACTTTTACATAAGCTGAAATCTGACCATGCTTGCTAGGAGATCCTCCGCAAGATCTTTGCTCCAAAGCAGTGACTACAAATCACTCGTATGTAAGACCTCCTTCAAGTCATGCCCAGGACTTCTTTACAGAAACCAACAAACCCCACCTTATTCATAAATATTCCATAGTGTCTAACATACTTGGGCCTCCACTGGGGCATCTGAACAGGTTTGTAAGGTAGTGGTGTGCAGTACCATACATGTGATGCTGTCTTTACTTCTACGTGTCATTTTTTTAAGGGTAACAGGAAGCAAGTTTTCTAGTTGGACTGATCACTGATATAAGGGAAAACGTAGACAATATTGTGAAATTATTGTTATAGAACCAGTCAGCCTTCCAAGACAGATTTGTCAGAAAACTCTGACTTTTTCCTTTTTTTTTATTCTGAAAAAACACTAAAATACTTCATGAAGTTCAGAATGTTTTAAGCAGCTCAACCTTTCCATTACCGCAGCATCAATACAATAATTATGTTATACTTCAATTCTCTGTTTTGTTTCTGGGTTTTTTTTCCCCATTGTAATTCATGATGATAGTTATAAATTGCTGGTTTATCTTTTTTTTTGGGTGGTCATTCTGCAGGTGTGTGAGTGGTGTTGGTTTCCTGTTTGCTTGCTAGTCTGTTTTATCCCTCTGACCGGTCAGTTTAGCAATTTGAACTGACATTTCACCCTAAGATTTGCCTTTCCTGGTTTATTTTGACTGTGTTCATCACAATAGTCCTTTGGAACTGAAAGCAGTGTCTGTAAGGAAAGAAACAATAGAACAGGAAAAGAGGGCTGTTTTGTAGATCACTTCCAATACAGCACCAAGTATTTGCTTTCCACATCCCCTTTCCTGCTCTGGGAGGCTGTGCTGTAAGAAGGCATGCCTTTTCCATGATGCCTACATCTGGAAGAGTACAGTTTGATGTGACCTTCACTTCATGGCAAAGATTCTTGAGTACTTAAATGGATAAGTAATTCTTTAGAATTAAAAGACCTCTTTTCAGGTGTAAATGCAGACATGTTCAAATACAATAATGTTTTCTCAAGTACGTACCACTAATAACTACACAGCAGTCACACTTGTGTGGTTGTGTTATGCAATATTTAACAATCTTGCACTTCATTTAGTCTCATTAACTAACTTAATTGGTTAAATCTTCTGCCTCTTTTCATTAAACAATGATTAAAATGAAGTTTTTACTAAAACAGTCTTGGGAAGAAAGTTTGAAAAGACGACGTAAGTGTAACTTCTTGGGAGATTTTTATCACCTTTTTTTCCTTCTGTCATTTTCATTTCCCTCTTATTTTCTGATTTCAAACTAGCTGGACCTGGTTCAAATACTCATGCTATTTTGACGATATTTATGGATCAAAAGAATATGATTTCCATGGCAACTGCTCCAGGTTTTGAGCAAATATCAGCTTTGAAGGTGCTTTCTTTTTTTGGGGGTTGTATTTTGTGCTTATTTGATTAACCCCAGGAGGGATTTAGATCTTGTTTATAAACAGAGGTCTTAATTTGAAGAAGAAAAGAGAAGTTCAAAATAGAATGGAGTGTTCAAGATATTGGATCCAGCTGTGGGGTTCTATCAGATTCTTGCTTTGTCCTTGACTATTTAAGCTGGTACAGCTTTCCTAAAGCAATCTTTAGCATAAGAAATATGATGTTACATATAAGCATGTTATTTCAAAAGTTCTAAATAAATGTTCTGAAAGAGCTGTTCTTATTTATAGTTCTGTGGGCCACCGGCTGTCCATTTGATGGTGATGCATATGATGTGGGTAGATTACATGGTAGCTACTAAGCTGAATTGAAGGCTAAGTGTTCCCAATGTTTTATCCTAATACTAGGTTTCCAAGTAAGGAATCACTATAGTTATCGCAGATATTTTGTGTGTGTGTGAATGCAATTGAAATGTTTCATGTTGTCAAAAATAAGATTGCAAATGCAGTCTTCTGTTTTGAGGCACATTTTATACTGTGCACAAGTTCTAGGAATCAAACTTAAGCAGAAGTTATCCAAAAATCTTTTAGAGATTGTTTTCAACGGGTCAGGTTGCAATAAACATAGTACAGTTGGAAAGAGATTAGGGGAAGTACAAGTACTGTAGATACAGGTTACCTTTGTCGTAGAACATAGGAGTGGATGGGATAGAACAAATTGGATTTTCCTATGGAGAAGTGGAAGTTGATCATGTGGTAGCTAGTAGGCAAGAGCTTACATGTCTGTTAGCAAGTGGTGACTTCCTCAGCTACAGGAAGCTTGCTCTGTAAGCCGTGATGATAGTAACTGAACCTGATTGTTGCTTGCATGTAGCAAAATGGTTAGGACAAAGTTTTCCCATTTGGAATGGCTGCTTTGCCTGCATGCTAGCTCCTACCACTTGTAGACTTCATCTTGAAACAGTTGTAATATCCTTGTGTGCTGTGTACACAGCACCAGATTCTTCCAAAGGAGTCTGTGTTTATTGCTCATCACTACAAGAAGAACCAAGTAATAAATTCAGAGATTCATGAAGTGCATCTCAGATTTCGATAAGCATTTCATGAATTGTTGAGAAGTCGTCGATACTAAAAAATAATGAATCTGTGACTTAAAAATGGAATAATTCGTGCTAAGGCTTAACTTCTCTGATTGTGGATCACGACTGCTCTGTTGTGTGTGCGTGTGTGTGTGTTTATGCATTTACTTGCGTGTGAACAGTTTTGGGAATACCTACATTTGTCAATGTAACCTTTATCCTTTGTTATCCCTTGGTGCTGGGATGTTGAGGAATGAGACAGAGGATTTGTAGGACACGACAGAATGTGGTTATCTAATGAGTAAATTTTAACTATGTGTTACATATTCATGAGAAGATAAAACTGAGGCTGCACAGGCATTTCCTACTTCTCTTGTATGTACATGAAACGTCTTTCAGAGGGGAAAAAAAAAAGAAGGTATTGGTTATGAACAACAATACCTCCCCCTGTGTTATTGGCAAGGTTGGAAATCTTCCTTTGGACATCGCACCATCAGTTGCTGGCTCCTGGGTTATTGCAGTAGCTACAGCAGGTGGAGGCACAAAGAATAATGAGCTAAAATCTGTGTGGACAAAAAAGAAACTAGAAGGAGGCTTCCACTGTGGGTCAGTTCAGTGCCAACACTAAAGACCTAAGCCTATTTCTCCTCCCCATAATCTGCAAGGTACAGAAGGATGCATGGAGATATAGGCAGGAATGCTGTGCGCAGTGTTACGGGGTTAGTACTCTGGTGGGGATGGGATTTTGAGCATGGTTGTTATATCAGACGATGCTTTATTGCTGTTGTTGCTGTTACACGATGTCGTGCAGTGCACTGCAGCAAGCAGTAACTTCACACATATCACTGTACTGCTCTAGGTCAGACCTCTGGGCAGCCTTCAGAACCCCAGGACTTACCTTATTTCACTGTTGCACTTTTCTATCTCGTTATTCGTTTCCCATTATGTGTCAGTAATACATCCACAGAGGCACTGGGCAGTGAGTTGTATTCTCCTAATTGGTCTTGATTAAACACTGCTCAGAACTTCTGCAGAACAATAAAGCAAAGGCACAAGAACTAGTTTTTGGTCTCTTCAGGGAACCACTCTCTATAAATATCCTGGTTAGGTTGGAGGGAACTGCAGTGTTGGCTAATTTTGATGAGCAGCCTTTAAATAAATGCGGTGTATGGATGTGTTTCCTGGGACATCGCAGGCGGTGGGAGAAAGACTTGAATACTTTCCTTCATATTTTTCTGTGTCACCACCCACACTGTTAGGCTGCTGTCATGTTTTTCCGCCTTGGATACGTTATTCATTAAAGAAAATAACAGCACAAGGTAGCTTTGGCTATTCAGCTCCTCTCTAGTCATGAAGCTTGTTTTGTGGTATCACATGGCTGGGGAGTCCTGGATACTAACACTGATGTTCTTTAGAAAGCCAGACAGTATCAGGCCTTTGTGGTTTTATTTTCTAATTTTATTGAGTACTTTGTTCCCCAGGGAGCTAGGACACAAGTGTTCAATGTATTTATTTTCTCAGACCTATACAAAAATGAGTGTGCTTGACAAGATGATACAAATTTTCCATATACTTTTTTCAGTGTAATTTTGTGTGAAGAAGCCAAACTGATGCCCTCCTTGCATTTTGTATTTGCTAGACCCAGACACGGCTTTTGTTGTAGTTGCGCTACAGATACCATTTAGTAGGAATGAATGCAGATTGTAGCTAAGAACTGGAAAAACTGTCCAAAGTGTGTTGGTTGGGATTGTATTTCAAGATTTTAGCTAGATGTCTGAAATTAAGAGGAGGAACTTTTCAATAGTGTGCAGTCAAGCACATGTTGCACTGACTATCTTAAGATTGAAGGGTCTGTAGTGACAGGACAAGGGGTAACAGGTTTAAACTGGAAGCAGGGAGATTTAGGTTGGACATCAGGAAGAAGTTCTTCACCGAGAGGGTGGTGAGGCACTGGAAGAGGTTGCCCACAGAAGTTGTGGCTGCCCCATCCCTGGAAGTGTTCAAGGCCAGGCTGGATGAGGCTTGGAGCAACCTGGTCTAGTGGAGGGTGTCCCTGCCCATGGCAGGGGGGTTGGAACTAGATGATCTTTAAGGTCCCTTCCAACCTAAACCATTCCATGATTCTATGATTTCAATGAACGCATGCAAATGTACTGTAGTTTTGTGTATTCTCACAAAAATAAAGTTTTGTAAACTGTGGTCAACCTACTGATGTTCAAGGGTTGCAAGTCTGCACTGAAATGAAACGTCAGGAAATGTCTGGTTTTGCACATTCTCCACTGCTAGGTGTATTTTAAGACTGAACAGGATTAAACATTTGCTATTACTTCAAGTTTCCATGTGAATGTTTCTCACAGCTCCAGCTGTGAACTATTTCTGACCTATTTGAAAAGTTCACTGCTCATATAATTCTTAAAACCAAGCATGGGTTTTAAAAAACAGTTACGGTGGCTTCTTTTAGCGATGTCTTTTTAATATTTGAGAATTGTAAGTCAGATTATGCATAGACATACCTGGTTGATTCTTGCTGTATGTTTTGCATACTAATGTCATTCTGGTAGAAGTATATTTAATCCACCTGAGTTACCTTTGATGTTTGTTTGAGTGCTGAAGTCAAACTAGCTCAGGAAGTGAATAACTTCTAAGTGGATGCTGAAGAGATGCTCCATAATGTGCCATGCACCTCGGCTCCTTGTAAGGTAGGATGGAACTCAAATGTGTAGCACTGGTCACATCGTATACACCCTGGTATGCTGCTTTTTCAGAGTAAAACCTAGTTAATTTATTTCCTTGATAAAGGGTAATATTTTTTGCATCTTGGTTACAGTACCCTAGTGTGGTGGGGTTTTTTTCCATATATATAAAAAAATATATATATTAACAAACAAAGTGTTTGCAAATTCTACTTAAGTAGTGTTGACCCATTTCTATGGAATAGAAATTTCAGTGTCTCAGGTCTATGCACAACTGAGTTAGTTCCTAACAAGTGGGATGCTTTGACTTCAGGACAGATTAAAGTTAAAGTCTTTGTGTGCAATTAGGACATTTGGCGGAATGCTGGATGTATGTGACAACTTCACTGGCCTGTGTGAAATGAGTTGAGGGCTTCAGCTGGCTTCACAGAGGAGAATTTGCCATGTTGCAGGTGGCAAAAGCTGTTGATGGCTCTTCCAGCAGAGGGGTTAACCTTTGGCTGTGAATGGAGGCAGATGCTGTCCTCCTGGGCAAGAAGGCCATAGGCAAGGAAGAGTAGGGCTGCCTCTACAAATATACAGTGGATGCCAGTGCTGCTACATTATTGAGACAAAAATGCCTTTTATTTAACTTTGAGAGAAGCAAAACTGGTGACTAACATTACTAAGTAAGGAGTAAATGGTACTAAGAGCTCACTTCTACCCTCTGCTGGACCTGTATTTGTGCTATTATGGGAGTCCCTTGAACTGTGAACCCAAATATTGAAGCAACATGGGCTTAGAGGAGCCATGAGCCCTGCTCAGCACCCTGGCCCTCCATGGTGTTGTTTGTTCTCAACTGTGCTTTATTTCCCACTCCTCGGTTGTCAGCAGGTTGGCTCTGAGCAGAAAATGTCAAGTCATTTTGAATTTGCCAGGATCTGGGGAGGAAGGGAGAAAGCCCCATAACAGAAATAACTTTTATGAGGGTGAGCGAAGCCAGGCATTTAACTCCTCTTCATCGTATGGTTTTATTATGCAATGCTTTAAATACAGAAGAGGAAGACAGGTGGCAGCCAAAGAGCGGGAGAGGACACCAGCCACCGGAGCAGACGACTGTGTGGTCCCCAGGCAGCAGAAAGGAACAGGAAGGAAGGAATACAGCCATGGATGTCGTAACATTAACAGAGGCATACAGGGCTGACCCGAATACCAGATCATTAAGAGCAGATGCAGGGTTCATACCATATGATACTTTCTTTCCCTTGCTTGCTCTCTCGCATTCCTTGTTGTTTTAAATTAATTTTCCTGTGTGGGTCTGGGACCGTTGTGATTTCTTTCCCCTGGGATGTTTTCTACTGCTTTTGGCTACCATGTACCTTTCATCTTTGTTTTGGGTTTAATGGAGTTCTGGTGTTGATGTAAACATGTTGATGTTGGTGTTGATGGAATCTACAAGGAAGCTGGGGGGTACTTTTTACAAGGGTCTGTAGTGACAGGACGAGGGGTAAAAGGTTTAAACTGAAAGCAGGGAGATTTAGATTAGATATCTGGAAGAAATTCTTCTCAGAGAGGGTGGGGAGGCCCTGGGACAGGTTGCCCACAGAAGCTGTGGATGGCCCATCCCTGGAAGTGTTCAAGGCCAGGCTGGATGAGGCTTGGAGCAACATGGTCTGGTGGAGGGTGTCCCTGCCCATGGCAGGGGGGTTGGAACTAGATGATCTTTAAGGTCCTTTCCAACCAAAACCATTCTGTGATTCTATAAAACAGCCTGAGATGGTTGCATTTTTCACAAGTCATAAATAGTTACACGTCCTGTTCATGGCAGTGATGTTGGTATGAGACTGCGGGTATTAGATAATTACAGACAAATTTATTTGGGTTCTTATTAATTTTGTAAATGTACAGAATTAAGTAACTATCACTAAGCCACGTGAACTAATTGTTCAGCACTTCCAAAATGAATAAATAAATGAAGGTAACAATAATAGGATATTGACTTCTCCAGCTATGTAGAAGCTGGAGCTGACATTCAAGATGCTGTTTCACATTGACAAAACATTTATAGCCCTACAAGTCTCAAAGTTAAAAAAGCAATGTTTCAACTGGCTTTAGACATTTCTTTGTATTAGACCAGATGAGCTTCACAGGAGAGTCCCAAATAGCCAATTTCTTGAGTTCTTGCAATGGGGAGTTCAGGACAATGCAGTTTGTTCAGTTATGATAGCAGTAACGATACAAGAAAAACCCATGTAAGTCAGTGTCAGATCTGTGCCATTTCAACACATCCCCTTGAATCTCTTGCTAGCTGTCTGTCTCTGGACTGATACTGTGTTCTTGCTGTTGAAAGTCTGTTTACTTCACTGTGTTATTTTTCTTGCAAGATTGTAATAAGCCTAAAGGACTTGATTCTCCAAGCTGCTGAGTACCTCTTGTGTTGTGCTGCACACCCTCAATTTCTATTGCTTGATGTACACAGTACCTTGCAGGATCCTAGCATTCCAGAAAGAGAAATGCACTCTCTGATGAAAGTCACTGTAGCCTATAGAAGTGCCAGATGCAATTATTATTGTACAGGCATTGGACCAGTAGCATCTATTTTGGTATTTCACTTATTCCTCAAAAATTTAGAGAAATTATTCTCTATCAACAGAGATGAGGAGGATTTTAGTATCTATCATCTCACTCTTTTGATGTGATACTGATTTGTCACTCTGTCAGAAAAGATCCCCCCAGCTTTACTCAGAGACCTTGATAGGTGGAAGTCTTTATTTAAGAATTAAAACCAGCACATTTTTTACAAAGATTACATACCTATTCTGTTCACTTCTCCTCCTCCTAAAGTGCAAAGTCTACATGAATAATTATTCCAGTAGTAGTTTTTCAGTCTTGCCATAGCTGGAGTTTGTTGAAATTTATGTGAATTTTCACAAGAAGTTGCCATGTTTGAATACTTGAAATTAACTTTCTCAAAACAAGCTAACCATGGAAATTGTTAGATGTTGTCTTTTGTAATTGTCTTGACGTTGTCTTTTGTAATACACTTGGAGAAAGTAATTCCCGTTGCCATGTCCAACTGCAAAGTCAGTTTTTAACTGAATGGTCTGATACAAAGGACTTCCATCTTCATCATCTGCTTATTGAAAAGTGGAGCCAGTACTCCAGGCTCCTTCTCTAGTCAGTAGAGAGGGCAAGCAGCTCCATAGGGCACGTCATCCCCTACAACAGACCTCTTTTAGGATGGAGTGAGTTTCTCCCAGGAGGTGGTTATCTTTCTTGACTCTGGAGATACCTAGGTAATGAACCTAGCTATAGTCACCCATGTTTCAGTGTTAAAAATAATCTGAGTTGATTCTCACTGTAAAATCATGTATTAACACAACTGAAATGATATGCTTTTGGCATCCAAGTTGAAGAGGACTGTAATTAGTCATTATCTCTGAATTGTTACTCAAGCAAATTGTTCCTGATTAATGTTGGAGGACCAAGATCTGTAAGAATCTCTGCAGAAGAGACTGTGATCTCTGCTGCTTTAATGAGTTTTAGTTCTGGGATTCATTATAGCTGAGCTGGCCTTGTGAGTGGCCCTGAAAAATTAGTTCTCTCCCAAGTATGCCACTAGCACTGAGCTGGGGAAGCATTTGTAAGGGGCTCTTGCAAACACACTATTTTTTTTTTTCTTAAAGTGGAGTCCACTTTTGTTTCCCTTGGTGTACCTCTTTGTTTACCTTTTGTAGAATGTGTGAGGAACAGGGCTAGAAACATGTGATTGTATTCTTGGCTGTGTAAATCAGAGTAGCTTTACTGTCTGAAAGCACTGTCCTACTGTTTGATTAAAGGGTTAAAGCTGTGTCTGTTTGAGGTTGGTTCTTTACACTTGTACGTGTGATTCTCCGATGCAGGGGACTTGTTCTTGTAGTTTAATACTGAACACAGGGAATCCTGTGTGCATCTCATTTCTGCTATTGATACAGATGAAGTAGGTATGCCAAGAAGATATATGAGTAATAATTTGTTAGAAATATTAGGTGTTTGAATTGGAGGCAACTGAGAATTTAATGCAAATTTGAAATTTATCTACTGTAAATGTAGTCAATCTAATAAAAGTATATATGAGGAGTGGAAAAGGGATTAAGACAATTTTCTTAGATAATAGCGTGGAGTTTCATTATTGAAGGCTTTGACTTTTGACAGAGTAAGAACAAACCTTAATGACAGGTCCTTAGCCTCTGAGGTTTCTTCCTCCTTTACTATTTCCTTTGCTTTTGCTGCTAAATAGGTGCTTCAGATCTTAGCAGTAGGGTCTCATATGTTAGTTTTCATTTCAGAAACAGTTGGTCTGGAATGAGAAGCCAGAGAGATCACTCATTCCTTTTCCTCATCTTGTCTTTTTTATTTTTTTTTCTTCTCACCCAATTGTTTCCCTCCTCTTCCATAAGAGGTACCATCTTCTCTGAAAGGTCATGGTCTAGGAACATGTCATCATTCTGCAGTGCATAACTTGACTGATAGGTCTCTGATCCAGGCTGTAGACTGTCAGTACAGGGGGTTTTAATCTGGGGTTTTTTACATTTTAATATTTTTTAAAATTAGCTTGGCAGTATTGGTTTTAACAAGATTTTTACTCTTGTATCAGGTGAGAATCAATCTCTTCTGCTATAATGATGTATTGCTGAAATTTGAAATGAGTCTACAGTCAGGTAAGAATGCCAACTGCCTATGGCTGGGAGAGTGTTTGGGTTCTGCAGGTTTCTAGACTGACCTTTACAGAGATGTTGACTGCAGTAATCACATTAATGTGGTATTTTAGATAGAAGGCAGAAAGAGACTGCTTTACTCCCATTCTCTGTGTTGTCTTATAGTTCCAGTAAGGCCAAACTCACTTTGAAAACCACACAATGTTTCCCATTCATTTTTTTTTAAGAGAAATTAAAAACCAATAATTTTTTCCTTAACAGCTGCCTGTGGCAATACCTTTCATGTAGTTGTGTTTCTGTATTTTCTGCAGAAAAAAGCAAAGACTCAAAGCTCAGAACACCTTACTGACAAGACATAGTTTTCTGACTGGAATCTTAGCTCTGTCCAGGCCTGTTTACTGCAGTGATCTCCAGCTGCTTCCCTTAAAACTATTCTAATGAGAAACATATTAGGAAGCAGTTGCACATGTAAAACAAGAATTTGTAGTGCTGTTCACTACAAATTGTTGATTAGTTTATGTTCGAATCTTACATACACTTCTTCAAATACAGAAGTTGATATAAATGAAACCAAACCCTGAACTGTTAATTTGAATTAGTTTTCTGCACTTAAAATACAAGATACTCATAAAAGTACTTTAAAAATTCTTACTTCTCTCATTTAACCTTACCTTTAGGTAGTAGTATAAAACAGTGATAATCTGGGGTACCCTTGAGGCTGACTGATTTTTCAGAGGGCAGGCGGTCTTCCTTTGATGCAAGTCTGGTTCCCATGTATTGCCATGAGGCAATCTTGAAAAATATTAATCTTTATTTAGAATAACAAGCTATTTGAGGTGTTCATGCAGTTGTAGCATAAAATCTTGTAAAAACATGTATAGTTCACAAGATGTGAAGTGTGAAAATGAACCGTATGATATAAAAGAATAAAAATGCTTGTATTTTGCAATTCAACTGTCTTCTAATGAGCAATTCAATTAAGTTTGGCCTTGTTAAGTAGGTGCTTGAAAAATAAGCCAAGTGATGCAGTAATTATGAACACAGAAAACCAAATCCCTCCCTCTTTTAAATAGCAATCAAAATATTTATGTGGAGAAGTTGTTGTTGTGGAGCTTTTTCTACATATTCTAAAATCATTAGGCAGCTAAGTCAAGATGAACTCAGTGTGCAGAAAGACAGCATTGGGAGACTTGAGGAGATATTCAGTGCAAATCCATCAGCATCTCCATTTCAAGACTCCACAGGGGAATGATTTAAAGAACATGTTAGTTTATAATAGGAACAAATTATACTTTTACCAAACTCTAACTAAATTGAGCATAAAAAGTGAATAATGACGTTTTACACTGGGTATTTGTTTCCAATTAATACAGAAAACTTACCCAGCTCTAAAGTAATAGATGATACTTAAGTTAGACATTAATAATGAATCCTGATTTTCGGACAGTGTGTTATACATCTTATGAGAACATTGACTTTAGTGAATTGACAGCTTACTGGGCTGTCCCCAGCCCTCCTTTGTCTTACTAACGGTCAACAATTTTTCTCTAGGACAGCAACATGAAGTTAAGATGAAGAACAAACACAAGAGACGCTGTCTACAGTGTTCTGGGGGGTGACATTTGGTTTAACTTCAGTACTGTCACAGGAGTTGATAGCTCATTTACCCATTGCCATTTGGAATTTTTCAAGCAATCTGTAAACAGCAGCTCCTGTCTGTGTAACTCACCTGTTTTATGAAATTCCACTTTCAGGATCCTTCAGCAGTGTGAAAGACTTGGTCTTTGGTTTATCTCCCTGTGTTTTTGTCCCTGTCAGAACTGATCACCAAGGAGCACTTTATTCAAACTTATACCTGCTTTTATTTGGCAAGGGACTGGCCTTGCACAGTCAAGGGATGCCTGAATCATAGAATGGTTTGGGTTGGAAGGCACCTTAAAGATCATCTAGTTCCAACCACCCGGGCGGGGACACCTTCCACTAGACCAGGTTGCTCAAAGCCCCATCCAGCATGGCCTTGAAGACAGCCAGGGATGGGACAGCCAGGGATGGGGCATCCACAGCTTCCCTGCATAACCTGTCCCAGTGCCTCCCCACCCTCTCCGGGAAGAATTTCTTCCTGATGTCCAATCTAAATCTTCCTGCTTTCAGTTTAAACCCATTACTCCTTGTCCTGTCACTACAGGCCCTTGTAAAAAGCACCTCCCCCAGCTTCCTTGTAGCCCCCTTCAGGTACTGGAAGGTTGCTATAAGGTCTCCCCGGAACCTTCTCTTCTCCTGGCTGAACAAGCCCAACTCTCTTAGCCTTTCTTCATAGCAGAAGGGCTCCAGCCCTCTGATCATCTCTGTGGCCTCCTCTGGACTTGCTCCAACTGGTTGATGTCCTTCTTAAACTGAGGGGTCCACAGCTGGACACAGCACTCCAGGTGGGTTCTTATAAGAGCAGAGGTGGAGAATCCCCTTCCTCGCCCTGCTGGCCACACTTCTCCTTATACAGCCCAGGACACTGTTGGCTTTCTGGGCTGCCAGTGCACACGGCCGGCTCATGTTCAGCTTTTCCTACCCCGCTACCCCCAAGTCCTTCTGCCCTGGGCTGCTCTCAATCCATTCTCTGTCCAGCATGTCCTTGTGCTGGGATTGCCAGACCCAGGTGCAGGACCTTGCCCTTGTTGAACTCCATGAGTTTGGCACTGTCCCACCTCTCCAGTCTGTCAAAGTCCCTCTGGATGGCATCCCTTCCTTCCAGCTAATTACACCGAAGACCTCAGCTGAACGGTGCCCTGATCAAAGCTTTGAGTTTAGACTCAAACCTCACAAGGGAAAACAAAGCATCAGAATGAAGGTGCCTTGGAAAGGAGGGGAAGAGAGGAGGTGGGCTGGGCAGCTCCTTCATGGGGGAAATGGAGCCTGTTCCTGTCGGAGCTTTACTGAACATCACTGGTGAAAAATCAGAAAGTCTGGCCTGTGCTCCAGCTAAGGGATACATGGTGGAGCAAGAAAAAGTAGAACTCTTCATTTGACATCCTCAGCCTCTCACTAGAGGTACTGCACCTTTTAACACTGGTTATCTCAGGGAGGAAATAAGCCCACATGGAAAAAAGTCTGTTTGGAAAGGAATTGGGCAGCAGTGGTGGACTGTAGTATCAGTCTGCAGATTGAAGTAACAAATTTAATTGTGCCATTAAAGGGTTTTCGCCCTTCTGTTTTGCATAAAGTAGCTTCTCTTTATTGTGAATGTTGTAAACTAAAATTCCTAACAGAAATAATCAGTGTAGCTGTAGCGTTACCAGCTACAATTTTCTTACAGAGGAGTTGAAGAGAAAGATAGAGTGTTGCTACTTTAAAAACAAAAGCCCAGAGCTGGCATTTCTGAGTTATACCGCAGGTTGTGGTGCCTCTGTCGTTGAGTTTATCTGCTTTCTGGCCATGTCCAGAGCTTTGGATGTGCAGAAGATTATGTGGAGAAACCCTGCAGTAGATTGTAGTGCTGTCATGCTTGAAAGTCCCAGATGAGAATCGAAAATCTTTGGACCTATGGGTGTAGTTTCTCTTAATAGAAAAGAAAGGTATGAAATGTTCAGGAAAGCAGTTAGGCAGCCTTATTCAAGGCTACATTCACTAACTGAATGTGTAAATTATAACTGCACTTGTCCTTTAAGATACATGTGTGTGCAGCATACTAGTACCATGTAACTCTACTGTTAACAGAATGTGTTCAAGAGCCTTGAAAGAATGGGAAATAATACCTGAATTTTACAAAGGAATCACTGAGCCAGACATAAAACCTATGTTATTTAATTATAAAAATGCTAATTTCAAATTTGCCCTACAGCTGTGCTTGTGATGTGGGTGGGTATCAGGGCTCTGTGCATGTGCACTCAACCATAGGCTCCATGGCTCCACGTACATAGGATGGTGGATGGACTGGAGGTGGTTCACAACCAGGCCTTTGACTAATGTATGCAGGAGCTTTCCAGATGAAAATATTGGACAGTCCTAGAGATTCCCTCAGGCAGCTCCTGCTGTGTGTTGCCCAATTGATAAGAACTGTTTCTGGGCTTAAATGTGTTGATTAACATCTTGGGTGGAGAATCTGGCAGTTCCAGTGATTTCTCTGTAGCAGGAACTGCCTAGAATTGACCAGACTGAACATAAATAATATTATGTAGTCAGTAGGAAGTGTTCTGTGTGCTGATGTAGGGTAAGAAAGAATCAGAGGTTGGAATTAAAAAGTTATGGTGATCACTAAAAATAAATAAATAAATAAATAAATAAAAAATCCCCCAAACCAAATAAGAAACAAACACAAAACCCACCCAAAACACAACAGCTTGCAGTACAGAGAGTAAGGTCTTGTGGAATCCCTTTGGAAATCACTGTGACTGATTTCTGAAACAGAAAATCTTGCTTCATGTAGAAGAGAGAAATGCCTTAAATGGCTTGACTTGTATGGGACATGTAGACACTGTTCTTTGTATCTGAGGTTTACTGGCTCTTATTATGTTTTCTGATCTGTACTTAATAACCCTTTATTTTTATCTATGTGAAATGTTTCAGATTACTGAGGTTTTATGGTGGTTCTTTTTTCCAAACTTACCTTGAGTTACTACTGTGACTTGATTTCTGATCCTTGGGGAAGAAAATTACATAAAGTCTCTTATTACCAACACTTAATTGACATTTTATTCATATCATTTATTTCAATTGCAGGACTTGAATGTCATTGCAGGACTTGAATGTCATTAAACAGCGATTATTTTCCCAATACTATATGTTAACCACTACATAGGCAATACATCCTGCATGACAATGAGTTCATTTAAAGGAAGCTGATACTGATCAGGGAAAGAATGTTTGCAGAATAATTTGGTAGAGTGGGGTTACCAAATGGATCACGAGGTTTGTGTGTTTCTGATCATGTGAAGTCAATGTAATGTTATTAAAATACTTAGGATAATCTGCACTAGAGACATAATACAGAAATCATGCATGGCATGGGACTTAAATATAACTGAGTCCCTGCCTACTGTGCCAAAGTGTTTTGATACTACACTGAATCCATTGGATTCTTGCTCTTTCTTCTGAAATTATTACAAAACACTAGTAGTGATTATGTACTCCAAGCACTTTGTTGCTAGGCACTGCCTTGAGCCTGATGGTAGGTTCCACATATATCATCAGGTGGTTGAGATTTTTTTTTTTTTTTTTTGAGAAGTATAGTTCAATTTGTAAAGGAAAATTACTTGTTAGACAGTGATCAGGAATTGGAAGTCTCACTGTTACTAGTTATGCTTTGCTGTTTTCTGTGGAGAGATTTTCATAGGTTCCTTTTCCACTGGGGAAGAAGAAAACTGGTTAATGGAGAACCTTACACTTGTAAGGTTCGAACCTCATTTTAAGGATGCTTACAACATTTGGACAGTGACATAATTAATGGCAATGACAACAACGCTAGCATCGATGTTAGAACAGCTGAGGAAAAGTGAATAGGTAATTGCTCTTCTGTTTCCTTATGGGATGGAACAAGTGATGGAATCATCATGCTTCTTGGGAACGAAAGGTGGACGTACTGGGTTTGGCTGTGATGCGTTTGGGTAGTTAATAACCTCAAAAAAGTGAAGGATGTGGCATGTGCTGCAGTCGCTGGGACTGGTTCAAGCTGTGTAGGCTGTGTGGAGGAGCCTTTACCTGTGCAGGTGGGGTGTGCAGCAGGTAAATCGCATTATGCTGTCCTTGCAGAGCTTGTCTGGGCACAGGCAAGTCATTTGCATGTGCGGGCTGGATAATTGTACAGTTTCCTGTGGGTTATCCATGGGCACAGCAATTGTCTCTAGGCCCTTCATTAGTGGCATAATGGTCACAACTCTCTTAAAGGGGATGGGGATGAAGTGACCCCTTATTTTTACATTTTAACACAAGCAATTTAGGAGCATCATACCTGACGTTAATTTTCCCTCTGACACTTGGAGTGGGATCTGGCCAGAATGCTTTTTTCTGTAAGTCCATGGTTTTTTTTTTGGACTTCTTTAGCAAAATATGCTGAAGTTTCATAAACGATCAATTTTTCTCATGAGTTATTACTGGAAGAATGTGATAATTGCTTTATCAATACAAGATGCAGTCAGTTGCATTTCAAATACCTTCAAAGCTAGTTATCTGATCACACTCTTGGACAGCTTTGGTTATTGTTTGTGTTTGATTTTTGGCAGTGAGTTATTAGTAATAAATGTATAATATTGAATAACTTCCTCTGCTCAGGGGCAGCCAGGTTCTGAGCCCAGCTCCAAGTGTGAGCCAGGCTGCTTTGGGCAGATATTGCTGGGGGGGGAGGAAGGTGGCTGCCCCACGGCCCACACCTGGCCTTGCAGCCAGATCTGGGGGTTGTCACATACAACTGCCCTCTGAGAAGAAAATGAGAAGCTTCTCAAATAGCTGATGATACCCTGCTGTTTCCTTCCTTCATCCGCTCATGTTGTAGGAGACTTGCATGCTTGGTTCTGTCAAGTTTTTTCTTTTCCTAAGGTAAAATCTCTATACGAGTCTTGTATTATTCCTAAAGGCTTGTCCTGGGGGTGCAGTGGGCAGGGGACCCTTTTCAAAAGGATTCTCTCTAGCTGGCATTCGGGCTTCCAAGGGTGCCAAAACATGTCTCAAGACAGTCCTTGTTTGTTACAGCAAGTGTGCTAGTGAAAGCAAGGTCCTTCACTCTCTGAGCCGAAATTGTGCTTTTTGAGGGCATAACCGATGTATTCATTCAGAAACCTTCCAGATACTACTCTGCTATCTGTACATATGCTTATACAAATAAGAAAGTCTCTTGTAAGCTGTCAGACTGTATACTGCATGGAGTAGGATAACAATATGTGTACTCTCGTCTAGATAAAACCTTTTCTGTGGTGATGCAAAAAGGAATAATGACAAGTAAGTCAGTTCAAAGTAAATGTGAAAGTTTTGAAGCCGCTTAGGAAGCTTAAGGCACTAATTTTTAATAGAATTAAGTACCATAATTTGCTTAAAAGACCAACCTGTTCCCCCCAACATAAAATCATTTGAGTCAGTGTCAGATAAAGTGACTGTGGGTACTGTAGGACAATGCCCAATGTAATGCCTGTCTTTCTAAAAGATGAGGTTTTGCATTGTTACTTGAATTGCTGATTTGGGGTTGTGGTCATTGCGTCATTGATTTGGTGGAAGGAAGTGCTCAGGGTGCTCAGAATGACAGAATCCAGCATCTTGAGAATGACACAAGGTACCATTTATTTGACAGTGATGAGACTGCGTGCCATAATCTTGGCTGACTAACCTTTTCCTTCTCTGTTGTGCTCTATCACTGGAAGGTCATTGGCTTTGGGTGCTCAAGGCACAGCTGTTCAAGCCTAAAAGACATTTTTGTTTAGTCTGTAAATAAAACCTGGTTTTATTGATCCACCAAATTTAAGATACGTGATGCTCACTGACATATTCAGTGATGTGTTTCAGCAACCATGTAGTAATGAGTATATATGAGGGAACCATAAATTAGATGTCCTGTACTTGTCTCCGAGTGACTGTATATATAACTCTGATATGCTCATACCTGATTCTTTGCCTACTCAATGCTCACTGCATTGTTGAGGGATGTTTATTTTCTTTTAGACTGCTTTGTAAACCTAATTAAATGCTTGTAAACTGTAAGTATGAAAGGTTCAGACAGAAGGTTTATGTGCTGATGGAATTTGATCTTTTTGGACATACTAAATTTGATTTAAAATTTTGTTTTCATCCTCCATATTTGCAGCGCTTTCAGAAACAATGTTTCTGAAATAAAGAAATAACCTAAAGCAGAGTCTGGTAAAACTTAGGCTGTCTGAAACTAAGGACAGAGCTTGGCCAAAACATTTATTTCCTGTGCTTAGTCACTCCAGCCTTCGCTAAAATCTGAAAATAAGAGTGTTGAGTTTTCAGTAGTGTCTTATGTTTTTCTTACTGTTCATGAAACAAAAAGGAAAATTGAGAGCAAACAGGCATCTAAACTAGAAGCATGGGATAGATAGGGAAAGCTTGACCTGATTAGATTATGTTCTATAGTGTGGCTCAAGAATATCAGCAGCTGTCAGCCTCTCACTTTCAAAGCTTCAGCTCTTTCCATTTAAAAAATTATGACCCATCTAGGAAAACATAAATTTCATTTTACGAGTCAGAGCTCATAATAAACCACTTGTAACCCAGGGTCACTTCCAAACAGCTCACTGTGTGAGTTGTAAAATGCAATTTTTGAAAGAGTTCAAGTTTCTTTCAGAAATTGAAGAAACGTGTACATACTTCTGTCTATGATGAGTTTACATCGAGAGATTGGGGATTTTCCCAGAGGAAATCTTGCAGTAGTTCCACATCAGAGACTCATACCATACACAATGCCAAGTTCTAGTGCATATATCTTACTAATTTTATAGACTTCTGGTTATTATTTTCAGGAATATACACAAAAATGTGACCCTCTCACTCTTTAGAGTGGACTGATAAATTATACTTCTACTTTCAACATTGGAGCAACTTTTAGAACGTTAAACTAGGAACATGATGGTTTTTTTTTTAATTATTGTGTCATACCATTTCAGTAATTTTTTTATATTAATTTAAACGCCATTTGTATACATGAACTAAAATATGTGCTTTGCTTCAGTAAGGGCTGTAACTTCCCGCTGCGCACCAGCATGCTGTCTCCAGGAGTGATATCAGGAGATGTTATCCTAGACACTTTCGGCAGGCTTTTTCCTCACATTCTCTCAGCACCCAGTAAATGGCTCTAACAGGAAGATTGAAAACCTGAATAACTTCTTCAGTTTTCCAAGACCAAAAATCAACTCTCAGATACTCTTCAGTCCTGTTCTCTGACAATTTTTTTGACTTTTCATGGTCCTTCGCTGTCATGCATATGTGCTGCCTGTTCTCAGAGAGGGTGAAGACAATATCTGTCAAGCAGCGGTTTACACTGGCTAAAAGTTATCCAACGTCAACTTAATGGTGAGTTGGTGGGCTTTAGTGGATCGCTTTCAACACTAAAGTGCTATAAGTAGGTGCTAGTAGAGAGTAGCTTCACTAATAAAGTGTTTAGACATTAACTTAAAAATTCTATAATAACAGGAACAAAACAATGCAAATGTTATCTCATTCTTTTCAAGTATTTCAAGTAAATGGATGGACCAGCATTTCAAAGACATGAAAACTTAGCCTGGTATTTTACTGAAGTGTAGCCAAATCCTTCGTGCTGGAAACATATTATGCATTTGGATGGGTACAGATAGAGCTGTAACAGGGAATGATGGTATACAATGAGGTAGAAAGGGAAAGTGTGACGTGAAATATTTAAAGTTAAAAGAGAATTAATGGGATAAATGTCCTTCTAGGAGATTCAGATCTCCTTTCCCTCTTGAATAAGGAATATTTTATTCAGTTTCCTAGGAAAGGTTCCTACTGATATGTAATGCTTAAGATACAGTTAGGAAGCACCGTGCTGTGGAGCCTTTTGTTGGTTGGGTCTTCTTAATAGCAACGAATCAATACAGTGCTGATGGGGTGAGGGGGCTGTGCAGGCTGTGTGGCTGGGGGCCTGGAAATAGGCTGGTGGGTTTTATAGCTGTGTACTGGGAGTGCAGGGGGCTTGGAATGTGACCAATAAGCAGCCAGATAATAGACTAATGAGCAGAACGTCAAAAACCAATCAAAAAGAAAGTAGAGGTTTATACCAGGCATGTGTGGTCTCTAATGAGAAGCAGCGCAGGAGATATCCCAACATGACAAGAATATAAGCACAAATTGATCGCGTTGTGCCTGTAATGACTGATGTGCATGTGTGTGCTCAAGTTCTAAGCAACATTAACTACTTCAAAGGTGCATATGTGTTAAGTTGTAGAAAATGCAGTAGCAGGGGAAGTTTTTGATTAAAGAACTGATTACAATAGGTAAAGGTGAGGTATTGCCCGGATTCTTTAAATATGAGTACTGGATAGCCCCGAAAGCTACTAAATGACTGGTACAAAGTATGTTACACCATTGGCATTTGGTCTGAAGTGTGATGCTGCTTTGGTCTGAAGTCATATCTTGGCTTTCAGAAGTTAAAGGATGGCTACATGTTCTGATAATATTTTCATTTCTACATCCATAATAATCTCTTCCTGTTTTTGTTAACTCTGCCTCTCCCATGGACTGATGCTTTGATGCTTTTGGGAAGAGAAAGAGGCAAGTGAATACCACTGTGTACCCATTTTTGTTAGGCTGGAATTCATCAGTCCCCAGCCCCTCTGCTTGAAGTATGGCCAAGCTTGAGATTAGGTCAGGGACAGTGGAGGTATGAATATCTCAAAGGATGGCTGTTCCACCACCTCCCTGGACAGCTTTTCACCATTCGTCACAGAGATGTGTCTCTTAGTTGGTAAATGTCCTGAGAGAGACACATCACTACAGGTTCTCCTGGTGTGTTTCAGTAGTTTTCATGTCGTGGATCTTAAGGACCTTTTTCCGGGGTAAGTAGAACCATTAAAATGTTGGGAGTGTTTTATGTTGTTTACCCTTTCTACTAAATGTCTTCCCTAAACAAGTATATCTCTACTGTGCCTGTCCTAAGCAATTAGGAATCAACTTATGCCTAGGTCTTTCTTTCACCGGCTTAGTTGGAGAATGATTGGAACAAACAAACCTTCCATTAAAATAGGATTTCCAGACTATTGATAAAACTTTGTAGTTATGCAATCTAAGATAAAGATAAATTTCATACTTCATGTAGTAAGCTGTTCACCACAGGAGCTCAGGACAAATTTTTCTCCAGATTTAAGCACCGAAGAACTTGCTGTTCTTCAGGTACCTTGTAGACCTTGCGTGTTAGGTTGCTAATAGATGAAAGCTGCAGGAATTGAAATGTCTCATTAACCAAACCCTGGACCCTTTTTCTCATGTTCTTTGCTTGTTCAGAGTAATAGAATGGAATTTTAAGGCCTTTGTTCAATTTACTTTTACATTCTTTGGTAGTAAAGGAAGTTCAGCGTGTATCTGTGGCTTGTGATGAGTAATGCCAAGAACCTGCAGTAAGAAAGCGGTTGTGTGTTGTGTGTACTCATCCTTTACATAAATTTAAGATTCCTGAATTTGGCTCTTTACATTTTATTGTAAAACTGCACAAAGTTGCATGAGTAAAATCTACAGTGAACAACTTTGACCTGAATTTTTATTGTGTTTAGTCTGAGTGCTGCGATTGTGTGGCAACACAGAAAGCAATAGCAGCCCTCCAAATACTTTTGTAAACATTCCTTTTTGGGCTGGCCATGCCAGTGAATGCCTGTTGTGCAGAGGTTTCAGAGGCTCCTCCCCTTCTTCTGACATGACACCAGTCTTTGCTGCATCCAGTGAGATGACAGCCCGGATGTTTCAGTGGGCTACTGACGTAGTAGCAGGCACAATTGCATCTTTCAAACCCATACGTTGAGGAGAGGGGAAGGAGAAGGTCAAGGGACTCTTCTATCTTCACTGTGGGCAGCGGACCTGTCCCATTCTGGTCGCAGAAGATGTGCTTTGCGAAAAAGGGTTCTCATGACAACTTGTATCACTGCATGGCATGAATGGGCTGCTTCAAGTTAAATAACAATCTTGAAACCTCTTACATCTTCCAAAACTGGAAGTGGTGAATTAATATTGATTGGGAGTTGAAAATTCCATCACAGATAGTGATGTCATCTCACTAGATGGTGCTACAGAATCATTTTGCCTGGAGAGAGCAAAAAACGTGCTTTGTGTGATGATTAATGGCTACTATATTTATGAGGAAAAGCTGAATTCGATACTAAGATTCAGGTCTGAGCAAGTTAGGGGTTTTCTGTTCAAAACTTTTAAGTACATCGTTGAATCTGAACTGTGATAACTAATCGGAGCTGAGGAAGATTTGAAGTAAGAACTAAAAAGAATGAATCATCATTGTGTTACGTGTAAGATGCAAATAATGCACATTTTTAAAGCTGAGATTAAGCAATTGGGTAAAGTCAGACAGAAAATAAGGTCAACAAAGAAAAGGCAGAAAAAGAGGAAACCATGCTGCCTGTGAGCAAATATTTCCAAGATTTTCATGGGACTCATAATACTGTATTTGTTGTCACCATGATGGAGACTGTTTAAAAATGAAATATATTGTTATGGAATATTGTTGTTTCATATTGTATCTTGCTGTGTTGCTCTTTTCTGACTGTTAATGGTGAAATTTAAAGGATGTTCTTCTTTATAGATATTTATTTAACAAATCAATGGCAGCAGATAACAAGTTGAAGATTCATTGTCAAGCCTTGAAGTAGTTGCAATACATGGTAAGCATAGATGCAATATTCCACATTGTTATTCCAAATTTTCCAAATTCTTCTCCTTACTGTTCCCCAAAGTGAGGTACAACTAATCAGCTGTTGCCCTATGTTGACAAGAAGGAAGTCTTCTGCTGAAAACATGCAAGATGGAATGACAGATCTCAGGTTTAAGCCAGGTCTCTGCAAAAGAGACCAAGGAATTTAGTGCAACACATAAGCTAAAAAGTCGATCAAGTATAGGCAAGGGGAAAAATAGCTTAGCAGTTATTGGAATCATTTAGCAGGAGCCCATCAGTAATATCACCTGGGCATGACAGTTGGATCAAACAGCCAGTCAAAGTATTTTGAATATGGGGCATAAGTGTACTCATAACTATCTGTAGAACCTCAGTGTTCATGGACAGAATAAGGCAAAATTTGCCAAAAAGGCTAAATACCAAGAATAATTCAAACAGCTTCCATATAAAATCCTTGATGGTCTGGTACGTATTACACTGCATTCCAAATATAACTGCACTCAGACATACTGTATACCTTTGAGAAGGATTGCTGCTATGAATGCTTAGCATACGATGGAGTCTGGACTGCGGGTCAGTGATCTCTGAACCAGGGAGCAAGCTGAGCTTCCACCGACTTAAACATGCAACTGACTCAGTGTGTTGCCAGTAGTGATTGGTATGCTGTCCTGTATGCCTTTCCCCCGAGCACCATAAAAACGTTAAATATAGCAGAGCAGAACTGGGCAAATAATGGATTTTTTGCTTGACTGCTGAAACAAAAACAAAGTAAGAAGAAATTAAGAAAAAGTAATCAATCTGAAACAGGGTGGGGTTTAGAGGCCCTTTGAATAATACCGGGGGGTGGGGGCGGATAAAAATGCTTGGCTGAAAAGAATTCTTTTTAACCCTTTAATTCTTTAACTTTTATGAAGATAAATTTGACATTTAAATGCTATTTGAATGTGAAAAATGGTGAAGTTTTATCATTCAGGTGTATAAAATTGCTGGCTTTTCCCCAATTTTTCATTTGAAAATGGCTGACACGCTTCATATAAACAAGTAACAGTTTTATAGCTAATTCTTGCCCTTGCAAGAAGTTGCAGCTCTGTCTTGTACTGAATATGATACTCAATAATGGAAATACAGACAGAAGTCAGAATGTGAAATGGGCTATTTGAGATAAAATTGGCAATAGATGGCTAACAAGTTTGTCTTATCTTCTGTTATTAGGACTGCTTCGTCATCCCACTTTTATGGCTTCTACACATTGATGCGTGACATTATTTCTATAATGGCAGGAATGCAGAAGTTATTTGTGTAAATGGTGTAATCTTATTGTTTAGTAGGTAGCTTTCCTCTCTCAAATACTGCTCTCTAAAACCAGCATCATTTTTATTGAATAGTTTAAAGCTGCACTTAGTGTTATTGATGTTGTCAGAAATCATCACTATTTTGAGTTAAACATGAGGTTTCTGTTTATTGCAGTTAATATGATGTTCCATTTTAATCATCCTTTAAGAAATAATCTTGCTCTTTTTTCCTGGGTGAATGAAGAGCAGTTATTCTCAGGGGAAATTATTTTGATCTGTATAAGAAGTTTGGCTTATTATGCTTAAAATATTTGTTTGTGGACAGAATTTAAAGTAGTGGAATTTTGGTAGAAGTTAAGACAAAGCTGCCCTGACTTTCAGTTCCAATCTAGGGCAGCAAATGAGCACAATTGGATAGCAGCCTTTACTAGTTTAATCACCGAGGATAAATACAGAATGGTACTCAGTGGTCCAAGCATTAGGCTTTGTGTTGCTCTGCCTTGTGAAATCCTTGTCCAGCCCATACAGCTGCTCTGGTAGGGCATATCCTCTGCTGGAGGGGAAAATGATCCTAGCAGGAGATTAACCTGGGCTTGGGAAAGCCCACAATGTGGGTCCTTCTAGATCGGGTCTGATCTCTGCACTGTGCTGAGAGTCCATCCTCAGCCAACCCAACCCCTGAGATCCAGCCCCTGCTCCTCTGTTTCCAGTACCCTCATCCCGGCCAGGTACAGAGCCTGGTCCTACATGCAGGAGGTATGCTAGCCTGGGCAGAAAGATGAGCTTAATCCTTTACTTGTTGTACTGGTAGCCTGCTGGCAGGAAAATTGAGGAGACCCTAGAAGAACACTGTAATTTGGAGTTTAGATGTATGCCAGCCGATGTTTGGTGCATGAAAGGAGTATACCCACTGCATGCCAGAGATGGGTACGCTGACCCCAAGCTTAGAATTTCACTGCAGATTTCAATTGGAAGGTGAATCACGTGCCTTCAAAACCCCCTTAAATCACAATTTCTTTTCTCCACAGCCAAATCGTCAAGCTCATGATGCCAAGGGAGGAAGATTTAGCTTAGTTGCTATGGCAAAACTAGAGAGAAGGACACAAAGCTGATAGAAAAAGTGTGTCATCTTCAGTGTCTACTTCAGCTTTCTTTTCTCTTTTCTTTATTTTCCCCACCCAAGGAAGATTTGAGAGAGAAGGAAGAGGGGTTATGTATGCTCCTTCTGTGTAACATATGTTTTTGTAGTATGATACAATATATACCCAATGCCATTTAATACACAGGGTCTTCTAAAGAATTAATTTCCATTATGAGATTTACTCACAACAATTGCCAATTTGGCTGCTTCCTGCAGTGCTTACTATTACATCTGCTTAATGAGGCCATGTGATAATACTGCAAACTATACCCAGATTATTTGCTGAACCTTGGAGTGGGTGCCCATGAAAATAAATATGTTATCAAAAAGGAATATTGCAGTACCTTTCATAGGATGTAAAACCCCATATCTTCCAGTTTATCAGCACACATGAGTATGAGGCATTCCATATGTAATACCTAAATAGTTCTTCATTATCATGAAAGCCTGTCTTTGGGGAATATAGTCTATGACAGACCAAAAATCTCTTGAGGTCATCTTGTTCAACCACCCTGCTCAAGCATGACTGCTGAGCACACAGCATTTGAATATCTGCAAGTAGGGAGATGCCACAACCTGTCTTCTATGTTTTGTAATCTGTTTGACTTGTCTTGTTATCTCTCTTTAAGGGAAAATAACCCCAAATAATACAAATTTTTACTTACATTCTCCTTGCAGCTATAACAGTAGTACATTCTTTATAAAAAATAAAAACCTGAAGTGCATCAGTTGTTTGTCTGAAGCACTTGTTGCTGTATTGAAAGAATTTGTCCCAGGTGAAGCTACATCATGGCATCACAGACTTCATGCCACTGATTAAGCTATAAGTAAGAAATATCGGAAGGTTACCTGGCTGAGCATTCAGAATGGTGTATAAGCTGGAAAGCCCTGGGGTATCGGAATTTTCTCAGTGAAGTAGTTGAGAATGTGATCACCTAGCCCAGAGGGAATGATTCTCCCTGGCTTTGAGCTGCAGATTACATCAATCGAGGAAGCTGATTGACTTGTCATATGAATCCTTTGAGCGATGAAAAATGAAACTTCCAGCAATTAAGCTTTCTTAAGATAAGAAAAATCTCATTTCATAGTTACATTTGTGAACCTTTAGAGATTTCCAACTCTTTCTTTTCCATAGTGCTAGATATTCCTTACATTACAGATGATCAGAATATGAGGAATGACTTATTCTGCCACTCCCATTTATTTATTATATTTTTGTGGTTTTTTAAGATCCTCTCACTAACCTTTTGATAGCATAAGTTTGTTTTAAGGTGAAGGAAATAGTGGGTATGTTTTGGGGGTTTTATGTATTTTGAGCAAGTTCTTCTCATTCCTTCATTAACTTCTTACCTTGCTTTGAATATCTTGTTAAAAATAGGACTCCAACATCACCGTTAATTTATGCTGTGCTTCTTAACAGATATGCATGCACAGTAATTGTACTTTATAGCCTTTCTGCCTCAAAACAGAACAAATGAATGTAATGTTTCCATGGGTTTTATAACTGTTCTGCATTTCTTGCATTCCTAGAGTGTTTTCTTCCTGTACTGCTTTGTGGTTCTTCTTTGAGGCTCTCATCTTTCCCTTTACTTAGTTGGGTTTAAATGACTGGCACCCATTTGCAGTCTTGTTCAGTGTTATTTATTTGGTGTCCTGTTGCTTAGCTCATAGACTTGTACTGCAAAACTTAAGGCAAAGGCCAGGTAAAACTCTGGTAGTGTCTGACAGAAGGTGTTAATAATATAAATATTCTTCAGAAATATTTCTTATTCTTTCTGTCTCCTGTATAGATTGATAAAAATGTATTTAGCTGTAGAAACTATTTTATCTTACTTATGCCATCATTTCTATATGAATTGTGTCTGCTCTTATGTTTTGAATGCTTTTAAACCTGTTGCTGGTCAACTGGGAACCGATTTTGTTTGTAGCTGATAGGCATGTTTTCCTTACAAATACTAATTGCATAGGCTTGCTACCTTGTAAGCACATGCATCACCTTATGGTAATCAAACAGGAATGAGGAAATTGTGGATCAGAGTCTGGTGGTCACGAAAATCAAATGAGTAGCTGGGACTGACTGGCCAAATGCAGATGAAACACTAAATAATAGAATTGTGACCCTGGAAATCTTAAGTCATAATGACTTGAGACATGGTTGCATAGCACATATATTTAATTTATTGCTCATTTTAAGCAAGAAGATATGAGAGGATGTTTAGGAGAAAAAGAATAAATCTAAGTGATGGAGATGATAAGCTATATGGAGACAAGTGGTTAGGACAAGGAAATCCCTGTTACAAGTGGTGTAGCTGCAATAAAGTAAATTAAGAACGTAATTTTTAAAAAGATAAACTGACAAGTAATTTGCAGGTTTAGTAGAAAATGCAGTCAAGCATAAAGTCTTCTCTTTCCCATGCCGAGTAAAATGCTTATTCTGATAACTGACAGCCTCTAAATGTCTATTGCCTGAGTTTTTTCCCCTTCTGGACTTTTATATTCCCTCTGTGAATTATCAAGACAGTGACTTTTACAACATGATAGTTATATACTTTTACATATTTTTGCTCAAGAAAATACATAAATAACTATCCTGTGTTTCATTAAGATGCAGAAGTAATTTTATTAGTGTTACTGCAGCGCTTTCCCTGTGTGTATATAAGACAGCTCATGGACCAAAAGGAATGGCTTTAGGCATGTTGGAGAGCATTCCAGTCATCTTTGAGAAAGAAGAAAAAGAAAAATAGGTAAAATCAGAGCATGACCTACTTCAAGTTGGTCTTTCAGGGTTGGTTAGCTGTTCAACAGGAGGTTGGAGTATGGCTATATACATGCAAGCTACCAAGAAAGAGTGAAGTAATTTTTTGGATAGTATTTGTTCTATACAGACCACATGAATTAATAATTGGATTAAATAGACAAAGTATCTGGAATATAGAGTGGAACCTGTACGTCTCCTTGGCCTTTTATACTAGGCTATGTTGTTTCTCCTGTCCGTCTCCCAGAGCTATTGAAGTAGTAATGCAGTAGCAGAATGCTTCAAAGGCGCTGCTGGCTACTTTGCTGAAGTTATGGAAAATAGTAAATATGATTAAATGGCTACTCCTGCCGCAGTTCATTTGACAGTTTGGAGGCTCTCTTCTTTAAAAGATGAGTAAAAGATTGTCTAGAGCATATAACACCAAGTTTCTAGAGCTGCCTTCTACCGATTTTCTTGTAGTCATGGAATATAGAGATGATGAATAATGGCAGTGGTTTCATTAGTTGCTCACTGGAGGCCTTTTGCCCTGTGGTTGAGTTTCATTGATAAGAGATGTTAGTCTTCACATGTTTATAACCCTGCTTTGGGCCTTGTCATAAGCATCATTTATGTTACTTGAGGCCAAGAATAAAATATGTATAAAACCAGATTTAAATAACCAGTGATTTTTTATAAAAATGATAAACCTTATTCCTAGAAAGCACGGATGCATCACACAGAGAAACCTGTTTGTGTGAGGGAGAAAAGTGCATTTTAATAACCTGTTTTTGTTCTGATTTGTTTCATTTGTGTGTTTTGTGTGCTGAATAGGGTACAGAAATCCTGATGTCTGCTGTGGTTTTCCATCACAGCCCTATTAATAAGAGTGCTGCCTGAATTTGACCATGTCTGGGTATTTAATTTGTGTGTATGAATTGCCAACAAAGTTTACAGATTCTAAACCATCAGATTATAGCTCTGAGCTTACTACAAGCTTGGCATCCTCCTAAAATTAAATTCTATGTGTTGCAGGACATATGACACTTTTAAAACAAGTTTTGCTCCATGTGGTAGTGGGCAAACCGTAAATGTGGGGAAGTATTTTATGTACAATGTTAGTATAGTTAGGGAAGAGAATGGGTGGCTTGGAATCCATAGGCAGCATAATTTATAGACCGTGACTATTCTTCACAGTCTAAGCAAGCTGTTAACTTATCATTACCCTAGCCGTAACACTTCTTTCTCTTTCTGAGATGTTCTAGTGTCAATTTATTTCACTTATTTTCCTACAATGATATTCGGCTTTTCCAATGTTGAAACTATAAAAAATAGTTGGGAAACACAAGCCCACACCCAAAATAAGTAGGCCTTTAGGGGAAGCATTTTAAATATGTTATTATCTATTTTACAGATATTCAAATTTATCAGTATAATTCAATTCCTACTTTCTACTCAGCCACATGGAACTTGAGCCTGTGATATCATATATCTTTGTGCAAGCTTCCCTTCCAGTGAACAGTCTTCGTATCAAACCCATTCCATGACTGGGGCTGGTAAAGAGCATTCTTATGAAATATTCCAGCTTGTTTATATTTGATCAACTCAACTGTTAAAGTCCACAAAAGTTTGATTTGAAGTGTACTAAAATTCGTTATCAGAATGTTATTGCTGTCATTGCACAATGTCTACTTTTAGAGGCCACTTAGATAAATAGATCTTGGAAGGAAAGAGTAATATCTATATTGATATGAAAACTGGTGATCTTTATTGGAAAAAATATACAAATCTTTATTATGCAATAGAACACTTAAATATTTCCTTCCTTACATTTAGTAAACAGCAGATTGATATTTTAACATAGCTATTTTTGAACAGTTTTCTGTATTACTTGAAGGCACACTCAGATTTTTTCCTAGTTTTAAAGAATGACAGCAAAAGCACCTTTATCTGACATTTAGGATGATTAAATTTTGAAAAATCACTTGGCATGTTCAGCATGACTCCACAGGGTACTCTTGCTTTATAAGGCAATGGATCATGTTAGCTTAACTTATATTTAAGATTTGCTGGCCTGATATTATTGTGTTAGGCAGTATTGCTGAAATGGAAACATAAAATTTTGCTGCCAGGAGATCAAGTCTGTGTCTGCCCTACACTATAAATTAGTTCCATAAAGTTTTAAAATGCAATATTTGCTGTAGCCCAACCAGTGTTGTAAGCCAGCAAATTGTGTTTAAATATATAAAATTAAACCCCAGGTCAGAAATGTATGCATTTCTTTTTTGTCATTGCACCGGCTATGGAAGAAACACTGCTATTCTAAAAAGAAAGTGAACTTCAACTGGGTATGTTTACAAATACAAATAACTTTTTAAATTTAAAATCTATGACACTGATGTAGAAACAGACTTGGGAGTAAGAAAACCTTTCCATCTGGGTTCCTAAATGGTAATGTGTTCTTTGGGCCTTAATGAGGTGGGTCCAAAGTAACACTAGACACTAGGAAAAAAGTTATATTGTATATTTTAAGAAGATCTGAATTTTCTGTTGAGAAATAATGAACATATTTGTTGGCTGGAAAAAAATGTTCTAATCTTTCTACTCTTCTGTGCTTAAACATTTGAGCCAAGCTAGCCAATGCCATTGGGATTGCAGTGAGGATGCCCTGGGCAGCACCCCACTACAGTCTCCTTCCTGCCTTTGCCCTCCACCTTCTGAAGAGCTGAGGCAAACAGCCAGCACACAGGTCCCCACAGGTCTCCTTGTGTGCCTGCTTGAGGCAGCTGTACATGCCTTTTGAACTTCCCTACTTTTCTCCACAAGGAGAACCCATCGTGAAACTGGATTGAGCAGATATAGCTCTGTTAGCCATGCAACCTCTGAGGGCATGGAAAATACTCATATTTCATCCAAAGAGAGAAGCAAGTTTTTCCCAAAGCTGGGAAACAGGCACTTGCCTTTGTCCTGAGAAACAGACCTGCTGGGTTAGCAGAAAAAACAGGGTTTGCATTTTTTCTAACCTCGAAGATGTGCCCTTTGTGGAAGAGAGAATCTAGCAAGTCATTTGATTGCAGTGGTGAAGCAAGAAGGACAAGGAGAGCAGAAGTTCAAGGGTCAAGGGATGTGATTGGCCTGTCTTTGCCAAGATACTGCTTCTGAGCAATGGGGCTGGATGGGAGAGGATGCAGAGAAAGCATTGGGGAGAACGTGGTGATGGAAGTCTCACTCCCCCCTCCTCTGCACAGTATCACAGTGCCCCCCTCCCCTCATGTCTGGTTTGAAATGGTGAAATATGTTCATGAGGGAGATATTTTGATGATAATTTTCAGAAAATGAAGGAATTAAAGCAGTGTTATGCCTGCAAAACTGACCCAAAGTGTGCAGGTGCCTGTGGGTGCTCCCAGCAAAGGTGCCGATATGGACTTGAACAAGTGGATTTTCCCCCTGCCTGACAATAGCAGCCGTGATGGGTCAGGTCTGCAGATGTGCCATAAAATAATTCACAATCTAATGAAATACTGGCACTAACAGTTTGGTTATGGGGCTTTTCAAACCCTTATTAATGCTGGTTGTTCATCATGTTTGTCTGGGAAAGGCAAAGGTTTTCAGGGTGTCTGGCGTGTGCTGCTTAGAGCTAAGGGTTGTGCAGAGTGTCGGAACGTGGGGTGGAAATGGGCTGTAACTCGGGCAGTGACCTGTCTCTGACTCTTTCCTTCCAAGTGCTTTCTGCACAGTGCAATGTTTGGTTTGGGCTGATAAATTAGACAGAATTTTACAATGACCCAATAAATTAACGTCTGCTTTCCATTCTGGTCGTTTACAAATCAATTTGGGAACCAATCTTTCGGTTGTGGAGTTCCCAACAGTTTCACTGTTGGTCCCTTCACCAGTTTGCTCTCTTTGGGGATTTATTCTGGGAAAGATGGATAATTTGAAGCTGAAGGTAGATCAGATTTCAGAAAGGGTGGAGCTTAGTGCAGGATTTGAGTAAAAGATGAAGCCTGGAGGGTCATGCAACTATTAGAAAGAAGCTGAGCATTACTCCAAGTCGTAAATTGTTGAAGAAATGTATTTCTCTGTTTGATTGCTTGTAACATCCCTTATTGTTAGTTAATTAAATCTCCTAAAGGATCAACACCCTTTATGCAAGCTTGTTCGCTGAAAGGATTAAAAATAAATTAGTTTCACAAATGGACAGTTAAGACAGGTGTTGTCCAAGACTGAAATCCTCTTCTCCCAGTCCCCAGATCAGTGCCTGGACATACTGACACATATGAATGCTGCTAATACTGTCAGTTCTGAGAGTTTGGGGTTTAATTCCCTTTGTCTTTTGGTTTCAAAGTCTCTGTGAAAACCGGATCATATTTTAAAGCTTGTTTCATCTAAAGAAAGATATCTGATGGAATCTTGTGCCTCTGGAGACCGTGTATCTGAGGTGCATACCGAGTACCAGAAAGTTCTTGGGATAAAATCAAGAAAGATGGCCACAAACACTCAACACCTTTTGTGTGTTGCAACCATCCTGAATATAATGTTGAGCTTTTCTGGATTAAATTGGTAACTGTTCAGACTGGGTGTCCTAGTGTTGTCCATGGTAATAAATGTGATTTGGCCTTGATTCAGCAACAGTTAGAGCGCTGTTCCACACTGTAGACTTCACAGTGCACAAGCCAAGAATTTGTCTGCTATAGAAAAGGCAATTTTATCTCCATCTCCTAAGCAGCTGCTTTGGGCCAGCCATGTAGATCGCTCTGCATCGCCCTGTCGAACAGTCGTCTTCCGAACTGCTACTTTGCCAATGTTTTTGCAAGTTTTCAGTCAACGCTCTGAAGGAGGCTGACATCAGTGGCCACTTAGCAATTGGCAAGCGCTAACATGATATTAGAGTGGGATGTCTGTAGACTGATGAAATTCCATCAAACTGTACAGATAAAGGGAGTACATGTGAATTAAGATATCACTCAGATTAAATGAGGTTATCAACAATCTGGCTCTAAATGTTTTGTATTAGGATTATTTATCTTGGTTTTTAAGCTGATAAGGGTGTATCTGTATCTCATGAGGTCGTTTAGCAAGTACAGATATACTTTCAACATTGAGTCTGATAGAGAGAAATGTTTGAAATGGCTGAATTGAGCTACAATTTTCAATTATAACCGTATTATATCTAGCCAGAGATAAAGCATATCCTGTTTGGTTTAAAAAAAAAAAAAAGTGTGTTCTATACCCATGATCGGGAAAGTCTAAAAAGTCCCTTGGGTTATTAAGAGATCTTGTTGAATCAAGTGCCAAAATCCTGATGTCCCTCTGCCCCTCCCTAAAGCTGTTGTAGGTTGTACTGGCTTGAGATGTGTTTCTTGGCAGTCTGTCTCCTTGTTCCTAACCCAGGTGACATTGGTTAAGTCTTGTATTACTGCAAATATAGAAATCATGTTCCAGTGGTTACCTGCTCCAAAAGGAAAAGAGGGACAAGTGGCTGAATCTGTTGGACATAACTATCTGTATCTCTTAGCCCAGTCTGTAATTGCCAAAGAATGGTAAAAAATAAAGCACAGTTACATAGATTAAAATATCTAAAAACATATTAGAGGGAGCACTGTATAACCCTGTAAAACTGCTGCTTTCCCAGCTGTCTTCTCTTTAGTCCTCAACACTGAGCTCGTCAACCATCGCTTTTTTTGGTAGCACTGAACAGAAAGTACTGCCAGGTATCTTATCAATGTGTAATCTTCTGATGAAAAGCCTTCAATGATGTGTTTAAAATTCCTTTAGATTTGAGATGCCAGAGCACAAGGAAAATGTGCGAACAAAGTCCTTTAGTTCATACCATGTTTCTGAAAAGCTAAAATTGCGCGTAGTAGGAGCACTACGGAAAAACGCTGGTGACTTGAGAAATCAGTAGCTTCTTGTGTTTTCTTTTCATGTGATGTGTTTTTGCTTGAGTACATGGTCAACTACTGTCTGCTTTGCAATATATTCAGTATTATGATCTATGGCACTAGAAATGACAGTACGGTTATTTGTCACAAGAATTTGAATCCTAAGAAAATTATTTTGCAGTCTTCAGTGTGAATAGTAAATGACAGGAACATAGGTGTGTTTCATGTTTAAAGTTTCTATTTGGATTTAAAAATTGAATATCAATTAGGGGGATGAATTAATAAGATTTGAGGAACGAGGGTCTCGTCGTTACATCATAGCCATTGTATTAGCAAATTAACCCAAATATTCAACTCTGTTTTAGGAAAGAATGTTCTCTGAATTGTCTGACAAATCTTTAAAGAGGCCCAGAAGTCTATGCTGTGGTCATTTCCTTCTAGAAACTCTTAAGACCAAATCATATTTTCTGTTCTGTGTGGAGACTTTTCTGACTGCTCTGCAGTGCCTCACTGTGCTAATGCAGTAGTAGCGTATTTCTGAACATAATACACTAGAGTTGAGATGGCAGTAATTGGACTACATAATCTTTATAGGCTGCGGCAACAAAACTTCCACTAAGGTGCTTTACAAAACACGTTTGTTCCTTTATTTTTCTTCTTGGTCAGATTCATTTTTGGAGGGAATGTGGGAATGAGCATTGGCGTACAATGTCGGGTTTCAACGAGGGTTGAGCTGAGGATGAGTGGTAGGTGTTGTTCTAACTTTTCTTAAACACATGAAATGTTATAAATATTTATCAAGAAAGGTGATTTTACATTCAGCACTGTCTTCACCATGAAAATTGATAGAAGTATGTCCTAAACCAAGTTTGGCAGGGGAAAAAACAGACCTGTTACTATTAGTGTCTGTAATGTCCTGTTTCACTGATGATAGTCTTGTTCTCTCCTTCAGTCCTGACTTTTTACTGAGAACTGTGTAAATAATAGTAGTAAAAAGGTTATTACTAAATGCTTGTTGCAGATTGTTACTTATGAATAAATAATTTGCCTGTGATAATCCATGTTTATGATTCTGCTTCTGAATTTGCTTTTCCTTTGGTGTCCTCCATGGGTGTTAGAGTTTTTGTGCTCTCACTTACATGTGCACCAGCCTTTGGCAGGTGTTTTGCTGCCTAATGTCAAGGTTGTGGAGATGAGCAGTTGGCTGTTCAGGCAGAGCATGAAATGAGGGCTGTAGGAGGAAGGAACAAAATCTCTTTCAGGTTAGTGGCAATTTTTGTTGTTTGCTTTCCTGCACAGCTGAGCATAGGAGTATCAATACTATTGATAACAAATCAGCAGTGCTGTTGAGAACCCCACCAGCTAAAAAGCATTAGAGTTGCTGCTGGTAGCGACAAGTTCATACATTACGTATTTATTAGCAATTTACAAGCTTTTTACCTAAAAGTGTTTTGTAATTGCATTATTGTTGTTGTTAAAGGAAAATGAAAATGTTGGCTGAAGTGTTACATGAAGACACATTATGAGCTTTGACTACTGGAGCCTTTTTCTGTTACACTTTGTAACTGAAAAGTCTACAGCTTTCAGGCAAACTATCTGTAGAAACTCAATTTACGAGTTTAGGCTAATTTATTAACTTTTCCTTTTTTCCTATATTATTCACTGTGGTTCTAATCATTTTTGGGGATGCTTTTGTTAGTACAGAACATCTTCAGTAAACCTTTTGTTTGAACTCATTAATTATGACTGGTAAGGAGAAAAGCTGAGCTGAGACAGTTGTTTATAAATAAATAAAATAGCTGCTGTGACATCAATTCTGCTTTAGTAGAAAAGTGCAGAATTAAGTCAGATTTTGATTTAGTTTTTTTTTAAGCTAAATTTTTTAATTATGTTCTGTTAACAGTGAGGCAGGACCAAGAATCGGTTATTTTACAGAATGATGTTGAGAAATGGGAGCTGATTAATGGGAAACAAAATATGACTGATAATCCATATTGACAGGAAGTTTCAAGGGAATGATCAGAGTGATTTGAATGAAGTTCATAGTACTTAAATATCACTATGAGAATAGATTACAGTATCACATCAACCATTTCTAAAGGTCTGAGTGACAATGAAATTGAGATGTAAGGCAAAACAAAATGTCAGGTTCAACTTGCAAAGTAACAAGGAGCAACTATGACACCCTTGAGAAGCAGGTGGTTTGGTGTCAAATGAATAACACGTCTAAGGAATGACAAACTTGGTGAAAACTATCTAGAAAGTAACAAAATTCACTGTACCAGAGGATTTTTCTCTGTATTGCTGTGTTGTTCAGTGTCTCATCAGCCCAATCTGGTGTTTGAGGTTCTCCCACTTCTTAGCTGGAAGCACAAGTCACAGGCTGTTGGAATTTTTTGGAAGGTTGTATAGCTGTGTCCCAAGGGAGTGGCTGGGCATGGAGCTGTCGTGTGAACATAACATTGTGTACTGATGAATGGTCCTGAGGTCCATCAGCTGCCTCGCACAGCAGCATAGGGCATCTCACCCCATGATCAAGACACAGAGACAGACTGTATTGTTGGAGTGATCTGACCCCTGATGTGATGGTTGCCCTTTGCCAGAGGTTTGAAGGTTTTTTTAATCAAAGAGACAATCCGTGAGTGTCAGTGCAATGGAACACGAAATCCTCTGTGGGCGGAATCAGTAAACTCTCTTTGGCACTTACCCCACACATGGAGAGGAAGGCATCAGTCTTGGGGAGTGGCTAGGACAAGAGAGCAGCAGGGCATTTAGCAGGCTGACTTTGTCCAGTTCTTCTCTGGAAGTGCTTTTGTGGAGTCCAGTACCACTTTCCCCAGTGAGGACTTCTCTGATCAAGTCAGATGGTGCAAGTGATGAAATGTGAAGTCCTGAGATGTGGGTACTGGAGTTGACTAAGTGCTCTGTGCCTTTTGCTCAACAAGAACATTCAGGGCATAGATTTCTACATAATGGTTAAGCTGAGCTGATTTAAGCATTAGTATTTTTCAAAATCCGATAGTTGTTCTGATAAGATTGCGTAATTTCCAATATCATATATTACCAAAGTACCATTCTGATGGTAACATTGCAGTTAGACTGCTGCTAACTCAAGGTAAGTTTTTTTCACATGTCTAGTGGAAATTTATCATTTGTTTTGAATGTTCCTTAACTTTTCTCTGCCATAAATGTGATTTGCTAAACCCAACCCCTTTGTTTATCAAGAATATTCAACTGAATATGAGCAAATTCGATTCAATAAAACAAAGAAAATTACTCACTTTCACATTTGTTCTGGAAGCTCAGGTGCTTCAGAACATATTTGTCTCTAAGTTGCAAGAGGATTCTCTATATTGATACATGAAAATGATGACTCAACTGCTGGCTTCGTTTTACTAGTGCCTTGTGTAACTCATCTGCAAATGCTGTGTCAGCCCAAGTATGCTGACTGTGTTCTGTTAGATCCCTCGTTGAGCTCCTCACAGCAAAATCTGTGCTTGCTCTGACATTTATGGTGCTAGCAGAACAAAATTTTATCTACTACAACTTCCAAACACTTTAAGTGTAGCAGCTTTTCCCCCTGTGATTGTGAGCAACTGCTGTAACACAGCAGAGTGTCTGCGTCACTGTGTGTGAGCAGTCTTCGCATTCCCTACATTGCTCATGCATGGGAAGTTCCTCAACGGGGTAGAATCAGAACCTGTGCCCTCTCTTTCTAGACACGTCCCTGGGAGTTAGTGGGGGGGTCATGTCTGAATAAAACCTTTAGGATATTATGTATTCAATCACTCTGAAAACATCACTTTCCATTTGAGGTTCGCTTCTGGAGTTCAAACACCAACACGGCTGTGAAGTATCTCTAGCTTCCCACTGGCAAAGTGGTGTATGGTCGCAGTTTTCCTGGACTTGTGCTGCTCAAGTCACATCACGTATGAAAAGCCATTTAAATGGCCTTGAACAGACCAAGAAATCCCCTACCACCGAGTGGTTAAGAAGTGTGATCCTCTCCAAGCTGCAGCTCTTTTCAGTTGTTTACTTCACATGCAAATAGGGTATTCTGACCAATTTGGGGGTTTTGTACAATGTTCTTTCACCCTATATTTAAGGCAGCAGTAGTATAGTTTTAGCACTGGCTCCTCTATTTTTCATTTCACAAAACTCTTTTTATTCCATTTCTCTCTCCCCTCCTGTAGTAGCATGCGTTTTATCTTGTATGACAGTAAATTCTTTTTACCTTTTATCAGTTACGAGAGTAAATTCTCCTGTCTTCAAGTGTGTGCTGGTATTTCTGTTGAGAAAAGTGAGCAGAGAGCTGAGGTAGAATATGATCCTGAAAATAAATTTTTCTGGCTGTGTTGATTTTTGAGGCTTAAATGAACGGGCATACCTCTAGTTTCCAGCATAAGTATGACTTGCTGGACCAAGCACACTTTATGAACTTTGCAGCATCATATAAAATGTGATTAACAAAGAACATCACTAAGACTGATACTTCCTTAAGTATTGTTGCTAATGTGTTGCTGTTTCCTTGATAGCATTTGGAAAACAAGGTGCTTGACCAGCAAGTATGTTTGTACCTCAGTGCAAGTCGTGCTCCTTGCTGAGAGTACAATAATAGCACCTGCAGATTTAAAAAATAAGATCCCAGGGGTGTTGTGCAGTATTCAATTCATAACATTTCCAGGAAACTTTTTTTAAAATATCTTTGTCATAGAAATAGTTATTGTCAGGAAAAAGTTTATAACTTAAGAGAAAACTGGAATCCATAATATTACTTGCTTTCCATTGTAAATATCCTTGAGTAGTGCCTTGAAATTAATAATAATTTCATTATCTCCCATGTGTTAATGTACCTTTCATTTTCATGTTGACAGTACATGGAACCACCGAATAAATAAATAGAATATATAAAATCTTGTTTGCTTTGTATTTGTTTCAGGGCTCAACAGGATGGAGTTGTATGGTGACAGCTGTAACATTTTCAGGAAAATTATCTGTAGACGATTAAGTTTACTGCTAGAGCAAACTCTGATTCCCAGTAGAGTTCACCTAATGGAAGCAGCTTTTATAATGGCTTAGTTGACCAGTTGAGTTAATTCTGTTATTTTACATGTTCAGAGTATCGCAAATCAGATTAAGAATTGAAAGGATTAAATAGTGTGTCTGCAAAACCATGACAAGGTTTATTAAGATCATAAATAGAAATTCAAAAGATGTGATAGGTTCAGAAGTTAAATTTTAATTTTGTCTTAGTCTCTCTGACACAATGGCTTTTGAAAAACTTGGGAAAATGAATTGAGGAATAAGGTTTTCAAGGTAGTTCCTGTGTGCACTTGAACAATGTCTGAACACAGGAAACATCTAAATGCTGCTCCAAAATGCCTTAAAATGATAAACAATTCTAATGTGTTTATGAAGACCCTGCACTGATCTATTGAATCTTCAGCATCAGAAAATCTTTTGTCATCTTGTTTAGCCTGCATAATAATGACTTTTGTTTGCCTGCTGTGAGCGTTAAAGTGATTATAAAAGGACAAATCTTTACTGGTAATCTATATCTTTGGCAGAGTTGTGTTGATTTTAACTGAACAACAATGACAAAAAGGATATTAGCTTCACTGGACCAAACATTTGCAATTAAATCAGAGGACTGGGGAGAGGATTAACACCAAAGAGGTGAACAATATGGATTACAGGTTCTAAATTTTGTCCAATTAACTTCAGAATTTTTATATTTAGATAAAACAATGCTTGGGGTAGATAACGGCTAATAATTGTCCATCAGATGTGGAATATAGTTTTGGTGGAATACGCTGGCAGAATGTTTACTGAAGGTGTTGAGTAAACCAGGGTTTTTCTATCTGTCCCGTCAGGCACGTTACTCCTCAGACCTGTTAGCAGCCTACGTACTGGCACACGGAAAAGGTGTGTGGTTGGCTTGTCCTGGAAGATGGCTGCAGTACGTTTACGCACAATGTGAATGAGAACATCTCTGCCAGAGCTCAGCCCAGGTGCCACACAGTTCCATTTTTAACCGACACTATGGGGCGCACAAGAAACACTGAGTTATTCCTTTGGGCATTTATTTGTTGGACACTAACTTGCTGCATGAAGAGACTCATTTGGTTCTAACAGTAACAGCCCTACGAGAGAACTATTAGTGATAAACCCTTATGTCCTTGATAGGTTTATCCTTAGAGATGCTGCTTCTCTCTCTGACCTTGATCCTCTTTGCGAAAAAATGCCCCAAGATACCTCTGGTAAGGTAAGTTCTCCGCTAAGTAAAGTTTACACCAGTGTGTATGGTAGTTCGGATGGTTGGGAATTTTATTTAGTTGTTTAAAAGTTCTGTGTGGTTTTCTCTGTGTGTTTTATTTTTTCCTAAGGGGAGTAAATTCTTGCAAGGGCCAATGTTCTTTTTAATAACTTAATCTTTTCAAAGCACTGACTCTCGTGCACAACTATTGAAAATAAGTATGTATCCAAGAGGAGACTCCTCCAATAGCTAAACTTTGTGTAGGCAAAAATCTGTTGATCCAGCTACATATATTTTTTTTCATCTGGAAGCCCTGAAACTTTCCACATATCATCTCCCAAAATGCCATGTGACTAAAGACTTGTGAAAAACCTTCAATCAATACTCGGACAAGGAAACTGGGGAGTGGCTACAAAGAAGCAGAAGAAATCTAGGGAGCTGGGATCTTAACCATAAAAACGTTATTTCCAGAACTCCTGATGCTTAATGAAGTTTGCCAATATTTTGCCTCACTTGACGTATTTTTAGATATCCCTTAGGTATATTGTTAATTGAATTTGCATATTTCCTTAGGCAGTATTATGATATGTTGTTTCTCTCATTGTCTTGAGAATTTTAATATAAAGGAGGACTTATTTCAACTGCAAAGCCAACATGCAGAGGAATTATTGCTTAAGAAAACCTTTCCAAAATTAAAAGCTAATAGGAAAAAAAAAAAAAACCAACAAAAACCACATATTGCTTTATACCTGGAAGATGCTGAAATATTCTAAAATAGTAATAATGATAAAGAAATCATACAAAGCTAATTTGAGCAGTTGCAAAGAGATAGAGGCAACTTCAGCCAGTGCTACTTTCTTTGAAGAAGTTGGTCTAGTCTGTCCGAAATATCAAAGGACATTTCAGCTATTGTGCTATCCTGTGGTAACCCTTAATTATTTTCTGTGGTCAATTAGAATGGAATTAACAACTCACAATGGAATACATTGAAATTTATATTACTTTAGGGGCTTTGGATTGTGGATTTTTGCTTTTTAGGGGAGGATGTGTGTTAAAATTTCAGGCATAAGATTGATTATGTTTATAGAAATTGACTTTCTTAGATGGCAAATATTTGCCTGAAGGAAGCTGGATTTGTTTTCAGCTACACACAGAATATAATCATGAAAATATAATGAAGAGTTAATGAATGTGCAACACATATTAAAGAGATCAAAGAATAGTGTGTTGAAATGAATTTTTCGGATAATGTTGTTTTTCGTTTTCTTGGCCGATTACTTGTGAAGGTAGTTAACATACAAAGGATGCACCACTGCATAATTAATTTATAACTGTAATACTCCATATACTCTAAACAAAACTGTAAAATTAGAATATTAATATATGCACTGGTGATTATGTCAAATTCTTTTTTGCCCAAACCATGTAATTATGTAATGCAGTATTTAGCTGTGACTAACACTATGAAAGGAAAATAGAATATCTGAGTGATTTAAAGTGTTTATAAATATATGCCTGTGGGGTTTTTTCTAATTGTATTAACTTGTGCTGATTTTAGGAAGCCTATTTAAGTCTCGGTAAATTCCTTATTTATTTTATGTCTTTCCAGTGATGGCATGACATGAGGATAAAAAAAGGTATTTTTTTGAAAAAAGTATTGGAGTCTTACACTTTGCAAGTTTCTATACCCCAGAATGGGGACTGAAAGGAGGGAAATAAGTACAGGTTGATTTGTTGGGGGTTTTTTTGGGGGGGTAGGGGGTTGACTAAACCCACATTTTACTGTTACTTTCATTATGCCACATTTCTGTCTCTCTTTTCTTCACATGGTTAGTGAGGAGAGAGGTGTAGCTTTAGATACTGGAAAATTTCAAATGTATGTGTAGTGACAAACAAAAAACCAGTTATCAGGAACATTATAGATATGGTTTCTTTCTGAAAATAATGGCACTGGAAGGGCTTATCAAGGTCCCCCAATAAAGTATGGAATGAAGTATGGTGGTGCACTTTGGGGAAGACCTTCAAGATCTCACAGATTTGACTCATCCTCTTGTTTACTCGTGCATCCTTGCAAGGAGTTTTGCTGTCCTTCACAGTAAAGCACATGGAAAAAGACCTCTGTGTCTGGATATGGCTTCTGACTGGAATGGGTATGATGTACAGGAATTGTAGCCTTCTGTATAGCCCAGCGCTGTTCTGGGACATGATCATGACTTCCTTGCAATAGATGGAAACTGTTGTAATTTTCCATCACAGAGCTAATATCAACAATAATTTCAATAACTAAAAGCATTTATGTTAAAAATTCACAGTGGCTTAACAACAAAGAGCTAGAATGGTCACAACTTCTCAATTAATTTAAGATTTTATGATTTTGCAAACACAACTCTTGGGTAAGCTAGAGTAGCCCTGGCCTGGAATGTTTTGGTGGTGCTTTTAAAAATTGAAACGTGCCAAACCCAGCGAATAGTTGTGATATGGTTAAACAAACAGATTTGAATCTAAACTCATCTTATTAAGCAAAACAAAGCTTTGCTTAGGCAGAGTGTTTTGAACTGCTCCATCTCTGCAGGGCGTATTTAGTGGCCAGTTTTCTCACCAATCCTATAACAATGTCTCAGCTTTTCAACTTTCAACCACTGGTTTTACCAAGGGGTTTCTGTCATGTTCTTCAGAATCCAATTAACCTGATAAAGGTTCCTTGAAAGAGGACTCCAAGACTGCTAAGCAAAGTTTGAATTAATTGTAAGACCTCTCTAAATGGATAGTATCATTTCTATTTTGACTTCTATTTTCTAATATTTGCGATGTAAATGTTCTAAATTGCTCTCTATACATCATATCATAAATATTCAGATCATCATTTGACACCTATTGCTAGTTGATATTCTGCAAAATGATTGGAAAGTGCTGAAGCATTTTCCTTATCCCAGTGGAAGACAAAACAAAAATAGCCTAACTTTTTTTTTTTTTTTCCAAAAGGTGTGAAGGAAAATACTCCGAGGATTTTAAACAAGATCTAATGAATTCTGGTGCCTGTAATGATGCGAAATGCACTGTATAATACTTCCTTTAGCGAACCAGTTTATTTTTGATGTGTAAATATGATGATGCATGCAAAATTATTTTTCCAGTAGTAATTAATTACTCTGGGATGTTCTTAAAATTTAAACATTAAATTATAAAACAGCTCAGAGAATAAGGGAAATTTTGCCATACTTTTGCCTATAGTTGTAGTCTTGTGAGCTTCACTAAAACTGTTGTTCAAGGACTAGAATAATTCATAAAATGTGAATGCTAATGCCACACTTTCCTTGTCTAAAGTAGGTTCCTGTTAAGAGCTGGTTACTGTGCACCTTTCCACTCTCTGGAGGAGGATGAGAGACCATTCTCCAGCTGAAGCTCATGATTAGGATGAGTTGAAGAAAGCACAGGATCATCTAAAGATCAAGAGCTTTGCAGTGAGGAGAGAGGAGTTCAGGAAAAGTCATACCTGGAAACAGTTCCTTTAAACTCAGCCAACAGGTTTTTTTTTGAATCGATCTCCCATTTACTGCCAACCTCACTGCTGTGAGGCATGTCTTGCTTCCTGGTCTTTTCATGATTAAGCAGCATATTCAGTGGTTCTGGATTTTGAGTAGCTGTTGTTGCAGCTGCATACATGGGATAACTTAGATATTTGTGCATATTAAAATACACATGTCGCACATATACATCTCAGTCTTAGGGAAATCAAGATTGTTGTAGTGGGAATATTCAGAACACTGACAAATTGGGCTAATTTTAAAGTTATTCACTAATAGCACGTTTTTAGTAGTTAATTCTTCATATTAATCACCATCACGTTGTACATAGAATTGTTTTAACATGTATATTCCAAGTAGGCTGTGAGTACACTGTACAAAAGAGCTAACTATAGGGAGCTCCTGTATAGTTAACTCTGATGGCTTATGGTCTTATGGCTGACAGCTGCTGAGGTTAAGGTGATAAGCTTGAGAAATATTTGAGAGAAGGCACTGAACTGCTGGATTTGAAAGAATATTTCAGGACTGTAATGCTTGAACAGATAAATGTTTATCCCTGTGACTTACTGATATAATGACTGTTTTTCTGCTACTGAGTTAGGAAAAATGGCGGGCAACAATTGACTTACTATTTCAGGTGAACTTACTGGAAGAATTTGTAAGGTAATGTTACTTTTTTTTGAACAACACAGTGATCATTTAAATATTTAAAAAAGAATTGTCTACATTTTTCTAAGTAAGCAAATGATTACACCTGCTTTCTAAAGATGCTGCTGCAGAAGAGCATCAGATAGGGTTCTGGAGGAGCATCACAGTAGACTTGTCCTATTATTGTTCTTGTCCTCAGGCGTTTGCTGTTTGCCATAATGGAGATGAAATGCACGGCTAAATGGGCCTTTCCTCTGATCTCATGACTGACTGAGTCTCCTGTAAGGTATGTTAAAAAAACCCAAAGTGTTATGTATTTACTGACACAGATGTTAATATCTTGTTAGGGTCTTAAAAAATTTAAATTGGTAAATTTTGAACAAAAGGAAAAGGCAAAGGAAAAGTACAAGAACATGAAAAAAGCACAAAGCTTTTCTGGTAGTGGGTTTGGATTGCCTGAAAAATAGAGAGATTCATTTCTCCCTTTCAACTTTAAATGCTGATATATACAATGGGACATAAACCAGAAACGTTCAGACAATAAAACTAAGTGATTCCAGAGGGAAGAAGTAACTAAATGAGGAATATTGCTCTTGGGGATCATTAAAGTGAATGTTTCATCATGTGACTACATAATTGAGAAGACAGTGGCATCTTACTAACATATACCAAGTGGTATATCGAGTCTACGTCTGTGTTAAAAGAATTCATGTCCACTTTTGTGGGAATTTTGGAGGATTAAATTTTGTAAGAGCAGAGGGTGATGGAAGCAGAGATACCCTATTTGGTTTTCTTTCTCTGAAGGGAAAATTACCTCCTCCAACACCTTCAGCAAGGTGAGGTAAAATCATGGAACACCATTTAAATAAAGAGGTTCATATAATAGAAATAGCAGGAATTACCCAAATTACCATTCTAGCATATTATGAAAATAAATATAAATGCATAGTTCTGGGAGTTTAATTACATATGCACGGTCACAAAGGTTTCTTATTCTTTCATGAAATTGAGGATAAAGATTTCAGTATTCAGGGGTTTTTTTTAAACACAAAATATATGTAATTGATTATGTTACTCTGTTACTTGTGTTTATACTCAAACGGTTCCTTCCCCTCCCTGAAGGTAAACAGAATGGCTCCGTTAAATATTAAGCACTCATTTACTAATCATTTGCGGAATGAAATCTGAACCAATTAATACATATTACTGAACCCCAAACTAAAGGTCTGATTTCTGTAATACGTTAAGCAGAAGAGCTGCTTCACTCTACCTGAGCCCTTTGGTTTTTGAGTGCAAGAAAACTTTGCTTTCTGCTTCATTAACTTGACAAATCTGGTTTTGTTTTTACTCGTTGTTTGTACCTCAAGTTTTTTGTTTGATATTTGAAATGCTGGTTCAGTTTTCATAAAAGTCAAGAGGAAATATGACCTGAACTTCAAAAGGGCTGAGAGTCAACTCTTAAACAAGTAAAGCATTAAGTAAATGTGTATTTAAAATGCCATACAAATTCCAGCTGTTTTCTCTTACTGTTGAGAAGACTTTTTCCCTGCGGGTAAATATTTATTTATATAACCTTAACTTAGGCCAATTAGAATGCAGCTAGAGGGTTCTATCAGTCTTAAAGCAAGAATTTACATTTTCTTACCAAGTTAAAACCTAACAGATCATCTAGACAGCCAAGATTTTTTTTTTTTTTTTTCTGTTTTCAAACTGCAGCTTTATTTAGTTAAGTCTGTACAAGTACATAAAATTTTGTAATAAAGCACATGTGTTCTGTCAAGGTTAATTTTTATAGTGCTTACTTAGTCTATCAGGTCTAAACAAAACATTTTTAAAGCACTTGGAACAGCTCTTCAGACCTTCACAACCCTGAAACAATATCTTCGTTTTATAACAGATTCTGGAACTTATATTTGAGAGTTTTCATTGTATTAGAAATGTATTATCCATTGGGCATGTGCCTCAGCTAAGCCAGAGATATCAGGGAAATCTGTTTGGAGTGAGATTCTGATGCAGTTCATTGCTGTCATTTCCATAGGGCTTCAACATCAACTTTTGACAGAGTCTGAATGCTTGCAGGTGAATGATTTTCAGATAGGTAGCATATTTGTGTTTGGGAAAAGATGAGGTAGAAGCTGCCTTGGAACCTTCCCTCATGAATCATCCTGAGTCTTGCTATTTTTGGCGCTAGTTTCACAGGGTAAATTTGATTGACACGCTGATGTCAGGCCCTGCATAGTCTGCAGTTACTGAGGAGAAGAATAATGAGAAAATAACTTGCAGACCGTGAGGCCTCTCACTGTGGTCAAAGGCGTATCTTGCCCTTCTCGGTGCTGGGAGGCAGAGGGGTAGGTCTGGATGGAAGGGTGGGTTGGTCTGTAAACACAGCTAGCTCCATGTTTGCACAACAACAAATTTGAGCATGACTTTGCTGTTCCCTTCCAAAATAGGTGTGATTATAGTGGTCCTGAGCCCATGTGCTGGACACAGGAGTGTCTGAAGATTCACCCCTGTGTGTGTATAAATACACAATGGTCTGTCTTTGAGCCCTGTGTCCGTATTCATGTCATCCTTCACCTGTGCGATCAAACCTCTGATGTTTCCCTCTCTCATTTTTAGGATCAGCTTAGCTCTTAGGCTCTTTCTCTTCTCACACCTATCAAACTGTTGGCTATTAAATGAGTTGTTCTGATTGATTGCCACTGGTCATTATGTAGCACAAGTTTAGTTATAAATACATTGTGGCTTTTTTTTTTTTTCTGAAGTATCTTCAAAAGGGATAAAACCTGTGATGAAACTAGAATCATTCTAACACCAAGGTTGGTATCACAGAAATTATTGTAATGAGCAATAATTCTCCTTTTCTCATGAATAAAATATCTTTTGTTACCTAACAGTGAGTCAATAGCTACACCTCACAGATACGATGGCTTTGTAGAAAGTGGCCGTTTGCAGCAGTAGTTAACAGTAAAGGAAGAACAAATACGTTTCTCTTGCTTTAGTTGGCCTCTGTTTACTTGCCCTAGTGGGACATGCACTTATGCTTTCTTGTAGGCAATATCTGAAAAGATTCAGACTAGAAAACTCTTGGATTAGCTTTCTAAGGATGAGGAGGGGTCAGATCATTTTACTTTTGAGGGTTGTCTTCTCTGGATGCGCCGGTGCATACACACCATGTGAAAAGGGAAATACTGGTAGCTAATGGGTATTTTCATAGAATAGCAGAATAAATAGACACTTAAAACTTGGCAGAGGTTATTGTTGCCTTTCACCTATAGTGACCCACTGGGGTACAGTTTCAAAATGAACTGTAGGGTCCAGAAGCTAGCATATAAAATCTTCATGTTTGTAGAATTGCTATGGTATTTGGTTTTTTTTTTTTCCCTGGAGTTTTAACTTGCTTCCTTGTGAAAACACCTTTTCTCTCACCAATAAAAATATATTCTTAATTTGCAGACTTTTATTTTCCACCTAGTTTCAAGGCCTTGGATTTTTTTTTTTTTTTTTTTTTTTTTCCTTTCTAAATCTCACACTTGACTGGTTACCATAGCTATCCAGAAATAAAGAATATCTGATTCCAGTGGTTTTGAGCATTTCTTAACTTAGCTGGAGGTGGGAGTGGAGAAGAGGAAAAAGCTGCATTTTTTATTTTTCAAGATTAAATACTGAATATGTACATCAACCTCAATTTGCAAAGAGAGATTGTTAAGCAAGTTTTCCTTTGATGCTAGTCCAAGATTGTTAGAGAAGGGCAAGTTAATAGCAAGAAAAATATTGCACAAGGGTTAAAAATATTTGCTGAAGAAATTCAATATCCCAAAATGTCATTCTTGGCTCTAGAAATGAGCATGACTCTAAGGATAAACCTGCTGCTGTGCTCTGGTGTCATGTCTTACACACTGTGTCCACAGAACCACCTGAAGACATCTGTAAATTTGGTGTGATGAGAGGATGGATTGTGATAGAAAAATAATTATAAAAATCACTGTTGAAATAACTTTGTGTGAAACTGCTTCTGGGTGTACCAGAAGAAACGAATTTGTGCGTGCCTTTAAGTGCACAACAGCAAAACTGTCACTTTAAGGGAGTTCTGCTCTTTATTGTGGCTAGCGTATAATCCAATTAAATATTTGAGCTTCAAGGGTCTGTCACTGTGCAGTCTCCTTTTATATATTTATATCACTTATTTTCTGTTACATTTTTTTCTTTCTTTGCCATTTCCTTTCAGAGAAATTCTCTGGATAGGCATGTTATTACTTCTAGTGCAAATTTTCTTGTGCTCTTTTAAGGAGATTTTGTTTAAGACAAAAATGATGAAAGGTGGTGGCTTGTACTTGAGTTCTGCTTTAGTCATGAGCTCCATTCAAACAGGAATGCATGTCCACAGAAAAATAACAACTGCATGCTGCATTTTCCAATAAATGGCACAACTTCAAGACCCTTTTCAGCAGCTGTGACTTATCCATTTAATGAGGAGATGATCTGTGTTAGGAGAAGCTTGCTAAATGCTTGTTTCTGCTGATTATTTGATAGAGGGAGCGTTTCATGGATCAGGCTCTGCATAGGTGTGCCTTTCTTGGTGGGCATCGCTGTCAATAATTCCTTCATGGTCATCTTTAGCACGAGTGATCAAAGTTTGTGGGATACAGGAATAGGGTTGGTTGAGGTGGGGTGTGAACAATGTATGTGTATGAATATCTAAGCATGAAATAGACGAAGTATTCTGGACGGAGTTTACATGTTGGAATTCATTAATGCTGCGGATACAATAGTGCACAGCCACGCTTTTACATTTACTCTTTTAGGTACCGAACTGGGACTTGTAACGGTGTTTAAAATAACTTATTAACTGTCTTTATGTTCCTGTCTGTTTTCATTGACATCTGCATGCTCAATTCCAGCTGTCATAACTCTTTGAAATAGCGGCAATATTCTATCAGTACAAAGATGATGTGTTTCAGATAAACACTCAATATATATCTCAATAATCATTTGAAAACAGCCTTGAAGGACGCATGCATTAAATACCATGGATTTTACAAGTAAAAGCCCCTCTCTCCTAACAGTAACAGTAGAATTCTGAAGGATCTGGGACTTGTGCAAAAAAATTTCCTAGGAATTTCTTTCGTGTTCTGTTCATAGAAACATAAGTAGAAATTGAAGAGTGACTTAGACTTTAAAGGTTCTGGTGACAGCAGGTATACCGTTTGCAGGATATTAATGGTGTATCTTTGAGAGAAAAGGGCACAGATATATTATTTTTTTATAATCTCCTTTCTGCAAAACTAATGTTTGAATTTTTCTCGTAATAAAGACAGTCAGTGGTGATTTAGATATAAACTCCAAAGAGTGGACAAGGATTATTATGTGTTTACATGGATGTCAAGCTACCTGTGCAAATTTCCCTTAGAAGAAGGGTATTCATAACATCTAACTGCAAAGGGTTTCTCTAATAAGGAACATTCCTCTGGATGAGCTACTCATCCTTAGCTGTGAATGCCCCATCCCTGGAAGTGCTCAAGGCCAGGCTGGACAAGGCTTGAAGCAACGTGGTCTAGTGGAAGGTGTCCCTGCCCATGGCAAGGGGTGGGACTGGGTGGGCTTTAAAGTCCCTAGCAACCCAAACCATTCTGGGATTCTATGATCGTCCCCTACAAAGCAATTATATAACTCTCCCCTCACCACCCATACATATTTCACTAGATTGGCTGTTTTGTGTGTGTGCTTTTTGTTCTTGTTTTGTTTTTATAAACTACCACTTGCACTCCTGGATAATTATAGGACCTGGGTAGCTACCACCAAAGGGTACAATTTAATTTAAAGAAAAAAATATGTTCAGGCTCCTACGTTGCAGATGGTCATGCTGGGCTGCTGAAGGCCTCTGCGGCATTATGTGGGCTATTCTAGTGTGGAAGCCAAACATTGTTACCGATTCGAGACCTAAATGATTATTTAAATTCAGACTGAAGAAGAGATTAATTTCTCTTTTAAGATTGCTGTCAGAATTAGTGCAGGTTTATTCTTTTCTCTCTCTGGTGTGCCTTGTTTTTGAAGACCATCTGTTTGTCAAGGGAAGTCATAAAATAATATTCAGCGTGAGATGTGCACTGAAATCCTGACATCTAGGAACTGCAGTTATGAAAACAATTATCTGTAATGTGTCTAATTCATTTATATTTTAATTTCAATCCATCAGTGTCAGATAAAATAAATTATTTTTCCTTCTATTCCTGGGTGGCTCCTATAATAGCTTAATGTTGTCTGTATAGTCAATCGGTAACTTCTGAAGTCCTGCTGCTAGCCAGAGGCCTTTTATCTTGATAAGGGCTACCCAGATGAAAGCTGGGTTTAGAAATAATTAAACTTCATATTGCTCTTAACAATTGTATTTCATTTCTTTAAAATGATTGGCCTATCACTGTTGTTGGAAGCCATATGTGAAGGGAATATGAATTAAGAATAAAACAAAAGCAGGTGAAATATCCTGTTTGGATATGAGGACACTGATGAGAGCTGAGAAGAAACAGATTCTGTTGGCTAATCAGATTGAGACAGTTTCCTTTCTGTGTTTGAAAACTGGTAAAATACATGGAAAATTAGCAAAGCAATTGTGTGCTGTTCCAGGTCTTCTAATTTGACTCATCTCATTAAACTGTTTGCACTGCTCTTTCAAAACGCATGTGTTTATGTGATTTCCTCACTTGCCAAGGTTGACCATGAAAATACATGGCTCACATCCATAGCTTTGTAGGACACCCCAAAAATATTATCTTAAGCCTTTCTTAAGGAGTTTCTATAATGCAGGTTTTCTGGGACTTTCAGAGAAGATGGTTTTTCTTAACATGAGAGAGGTGCTTTCACAAGAATCCAAATCATCTCCTTTTAGCAAGTGTCAAATGTCAGAAACTAGTCCCTCACATGATTTTACGATTATGATCTAGGCTTAAGTCATGACATCATACTGTTTTCCACAGTGGTTTGTACGTTTATTTCTTTTAAGCAAATTTCATATCAGGTTGCTATTTCACCAACTTTTCTGCCTATATATTTTAACTCTTTTTTTTAGGTGTGGCATTCCTAAATCCTCTGTTCAACACCTACTCATACATCTTTATCCTTCATGAAACATTGGGACCCTAAGCCAGGTTTCTACAGATCTTATCTGTCTTCCTAAGGATTATCTTCATAACTTGAACCTAATTTTGCCTTGAAGTATGCCAAAGAATATGCTGTTTCTTCATAGCCTCCCAGCTAAAAAAGCGACAAATAAAGTGCATGGTCCATTAAGTGTACAAGCCCATCTTTTAAATGTTTTCTCATATAGCAAAATGAAAATCGACCCTTTTATTGTGACATAAATGGCAACTGCAATTACCTATTTCTGGATCATAACTCTACTTAAAACTCCTATTTAAACTCCAATTACTTTTCCAAACCAAGACTTGTCTCCTCAAAAGGACATACTTTCCATTGATCTCGTTATCAGCCTAAGCACCTTTGAAGGTGTGGGCCCAAGTGTGTTTATCATTTGCAAAACTGCGTGAGCATATTTGAAACAAGCTGTCCATGTCAAGCCAAGCTGGCTATGATTTAGGCCTTCAGCAGTTTGCAAAGAGTCATGAATAAACAGGCGTGAAATGATACACGGAGAGACAAAAGAATCCTGCCTTGTTTCATGTCTGCTTTTGATCTGTTATGGGCAGAACAAAGGAATGTATTGTAATCATATTTTCATCTTTTGTCTAAAAGAGGATGTGTCAGCTACATCCCACAGATTAACTCAAGAACTTTTAATCGGCGAAAGACTTTTCTTCCTGTTGCTTCAGACTCAGGTGTTTCCTTCAGAATGCCAAAGGCTTTACACAATTTTATTTTCATAGAATATTTGATGTCAAATCCTTTAATCTGAAAGCCTGATTTATAGAGGATTATTTACAGCATTTTGTTAATTTGCACTTTGCAGACCCAGAGGTTCTGACTTAGGTTTTACAAGGGAAAAGTGAAGTTTATTTTATCTGTTGGTACACTAAGCTGCTTTTCTTCACTTATCTCTTTACTGAAGGTAATGCAGCTATTCTTGCCATGTAATGTCCTTCTGTTACTCGGAAGCAAGTGTGTGGCAAACAGCTTTGTTCTGAGGTGCTGAAAGTGTGATTAGATGTTTGGTAACCAGCCAGTTTAGCTATGGCTCTTCATATAGATTGGTTAACCTAGAAAATAGAATATCATGAATTCACAGTTTTGTAATTTTAACTTTTTGGCTTTCATGTGCATGAGCAAAGACTGTCCTCCATGCAGTGTGAAGCTAAGCACAGCTGATGGCAAGACTTGAGAGAGACAGACCTGTAGGGACTTGGTGTGTCGTAGCATGGTCTCCTGGTGACCCTGGTCAGTGCAGCCACCTCCATTCCTTTCTGGGGAAGAAATCTGGTGCTCATTAGGGTGTTCGTCTGAGATGGACTTGACTGTATCAGGACACACACCTGATGTGGGTGTAGTCACTTGAGTATTCAGACAAATACCTCTACAATGTTGTCTTCATGGATGAAAGGAGCTTATTGAAAAAACCTGCAAGGCAACAGTTACTCTCCTGTAGGACTGCGAAGAAATTTTACAATGCCCTGACAGTCTGAAAAAAACACCAGCAGAAGTAGAGCTTAGCTGTAGAGAGAATGTTTCTGCAGTGAGGTGCTGTTTCTCATCACACTCATCAGAACTGATGGTTCAGTTTAACTAGACCTACGTCTGAGGCTGGACTGTTTGGGGTGTTTTGTGTTTTTTTTCCCCCATTTCAATGTATGTTTCTTCTGTGTGTGCTCCATATCATTAAACCGTGTTAAGCAATCCAAACAGCAATGAATGATTCTATTTTAAATGAGTCAGTAACCTAAGTGGCTTTATGTACACCGGCTGTAAGCTTTTCTTTGTCTAGTTTTGCAGAGAGAAATACCTACATTGTATGGAGAAAAGACTTTCTAATACCATGCTATTCACTAGGTACTTAGGGACAGTACATTGAGAACCAGAGTGGATAATGCACATACTTTGCTTCCTGCTTCTGCACTATGCATTCAGCCAGTGGTCACGGCAGGAAATTGCTTCTCTAGCGAAAACCGGGGTTTTGTGAAATACTTGAAGAAAGAAGAATGATCTCTTCCTTGGCATTTCAGAATCTGTTTTGGCTTGTACGTACAGCCATGGAGGGATTTCCTTAAACTGAGTAATGTTTTACTCTAAATTTGAGGCAGCATGAGAATCTGAGGCAACTGACATTTTTGTAGGTTCAGATTGCATTACTTTTACAGATACTTGTTTATCTGAAAAGGTGTATTATTTAATTTAACAAAAGAATAACAAATAACAAAATAGTAAGGTCTGTAAATAGAGAAGGTTTCAATTCAAATTTGTGTATCTTGTCTACCTTTTTCTCCACCATTTGAAAGTGTTTTGATTTTGGAAGTTCTACAGCACTATGCTTTCCAAATATTTCTGTTAGGAATAACCTTTAAATACACTGTTGATGCTATCTCAATTCTTTGATAACCTCTACAAATAGAAAGAAACAGTAATTTCTAACATTTTTCCATATCAAGATAGAAGATCAAGATCCATGTCAAGATCAAGATAGAAGATTTCAACAGATGATTCCGTAAGTGCTGTGTATTGTGGCTTAAGGTTAGTTCCTTTAACTTTTTTTCATTCTGGTCTTCCTTCCTAGCTTTTTGCTATTTTAACTGCAAAATCTTTAAGACCAGAACAATCCTGGTTTGTGTTTTTTCAGTTTCCAACATGATGAAACAGTTCTGGTTGCAGTCTCTAAATTTTGCTGTAGTCAACTAATTAAAATGCACAATACTTCTTCCTGCTAATCTATTAATTAATCAATTAATCTAAATATGGAGGAGCTATTTCATGTAGAGAATCTGGCCTAGCTATGGATTTGGTGTGAGTACTAACTCAATCCATCAATGTGAGATGTGTGATACCATCTTTGTCACGGTACCACTAAGGGTGCTGCCATGGAATACGCCAAACAAGGTAGAAAAAGTCTCTGTGGAAGTGGCTATTGCTTAGGTAGACAGAAGGTGTGGATAATTAATTGTTAAATACATTATTTCTTTGAAATTAAATAGGTTAGCCAAAGGTCCCATTGAAAAATTCAGACAAAATTAGCTGAGTTAAACCATTAATAGCAAAAGCTAGTCTGCTGCTTGTACCACTAAGCCTATATATGTAATTGAAGATCTGAATTTTGTACTTCCTGCCTGAAGTTTAGTAGAATATTCTGCAATGGGGTGTGAAATTTGCCATCACTAGATGATAATAACAATGTTGACAATGTTGAAATCTTTTTTTTTTTTTTTTTTTTTTTTTACTTATATCTAAATTAGCCAAGAACTGTCAGGTACACAAGCAGAACCTGCTGCTAAGCAACAAAGCTGCATTACCTTGAGAATAATGCTACACTGCACTGAGTACTGACGGAATTGGCAAATGGTCTCGGAGGAAGAGGATCAGTCACCATTCTGTTACAAACTTATAAATACAGATGGTAACAGGGATCAGCAGTCTTGGGGTCTTCTGGCTTAATAACCTACAGCCCATGTATTTTTAAAAACGTACATTTCAATTGAAGTCTGACTCATCATAGCCCTTTTAATATATGAAGTGTTATGGAATCTACAGACCAGCAATTTTGAAGAATACAGGTACAATCTATCAGGCTATGAACATTTAGATTAGTTTTTATAGCACTAAGAAAATTCTATAGAGAAGCCAAAGTTGTAAATATTGCAGTTGCTTAAAAACCAAATTTAAAATCTTCTTAGTTTAGTATCCAGTGATGTGTAGGTCAAAAATAAAGACCGTTTGCAATGATAAAATTATCCAGCCATGGATAGCTGAATATTATTCCACACTAGACGGAATATCACTGAAGAGGAAAAGTGAAAATGTATTTTTCTCAGACTTATTCAGCAAGCATAGATCTGGTAATAGGCCATTTAATGCATTTCAATATATACCACTTTGTAACATGTCATGCATTTTTTCTTTATATATGCGATTCCTTTAGCTGAATGATGTGGGGCTAGACAACCAGTTCTATCCCTACTTGACTATATATACTCTCTTTTTCAGGAAAAGCTTAGTGTCCTCTTAGTGCAGTTTACTGCTGCAGAATGAGCACTGAGCCATGAATCTGTTCTCCGTTTTCTTTCAGCAGACTAGCCCTTCACATCTGGCTACAGCTGCCAATCCATGTGCGTGTCTTCTTCCCAAACCTTCATGACCTGGGGCCCACCTCTCCTCTTCGACTCCATGCCACTCGAGGTGCTCTCCAATCCAGCCTGCAAAGGCATTCAACCAAATATCAGCTTCTTCACGTAAATGAGTGCTAGAAAAACACAACAGCTCACCATTGTGTGTTGTTTTCACGTCTGTCACCATTTTTGTAACACCGTAATGGAGTTTTGTGTATAAGGTGTCCTGCAAGTATCAGGCATCAGTCTGTGCATGAGCCAGGGAAGCCAAGTTGTAATTTATCTGACACGCCTTTGTGATTTTCTTCTCAATTCCAGAGTAAATGGCTTTCTCGCATCACTCATTCAAATGCACAACCAGGTTATCATTAGCTGCTACTTCTCTGCCTCACAGCACAAAAAGGACATGAGGCATCTCTAACCCACACCACCCCTCTGTCTGCTTCTCTCAACATGCCCAGTGGTGAGTCTCCTGGCTTCCCCTTATCTGTCTTGGGAATCTAACTCCCAACCTGGTCCCTGCACATCCTTATGACTAGCTGATAAGGAGATGAGGAGAATAATATTCATTCTAAGCAGATCATATGGCATATGACCTCCTTTGACCACGCAGCCAAAACCATCAGTATGCTAAATCTCCAGTGGGAGTTGATGTAAATTCTCCCAGTCCTAATGGCCCAGCCCTGAAATCACTGTTTTCAAAACTTTTTAATAGGAAGTGCTGCCAAGCAGAACTGGCTCGTGAGACTCTATTTTCATAAACAAAATAGAATGTTTTTAAGACTTTAAGATATACCTGTTACATTGGGCTGAGCAGTGACATTTACTGGTCAACTAAACAAAGAATCTCTTTTCTGTATGGTTGGTCTTCCCCAACCACATATGTTGCTGTCTTCCCCAACCAGATGTGCTGATGAAGTCTATTTAAACAAGGTGTGTGAGGTAAAGCCTCTGTCTGTGTGGTTGCAGCAGTTATAGTCATATTTACTCGATGTCTTGACGATTTTGATTTTTGTCCTCTAATGAGATCTAAATTCTTCTTTCTGCTGCATCTTTGTGTTTGGGATCAGTGGCAGCCAGTGATAAAGAGTTTTGCAGAGACTTGCAAACTAGACGGAAAGGTGCAATGGTCTTTAGCAATGACTTTTCTACATAAACTGAAAGTTGTTACAACTTTTTGCTCTAGATACATATTCCAGTATGGCTTTAGTAGAGCAGTATGATAAAAAGTGGTGTCAGCTGCTAAGGTGCCTGGAATGAGAAGAAGCTAAACATTTAAGCGGCATAAATAGGCGTCATTCCTTGAAATATATGGGAAAATGCTGACTTTATACATGTTCAGGTCCTGGCCTGTCAAACTTTGTCTTTCAGAAGACATAGAAAGTTTTTGAACAACTGTGTGTAGGAAGTTTGTGATGCTGTTAGTTAACTAAGCTCCACCCCTGCCCCCACTTTAAATGGACCATGGAAACAATAGCTAGTATTTCTCTGTCATTTTGGTCAAGGGCTTCTGTACATACACACAGGCCAAGGATACAGAAGATACAGGAGTTTCTGCACTTGCACTTTGTAAGGATTTTGTTGCATTTCATTTTGATTTCTGACCTTTTTCAGAGACACTGTTTCGTGTTGTGATTGTGATTCTGATAGATGGTGACATTTTCCAGGTTTCCTGGTGGGGTCACTGATGGGACAACTTGTTTAAGTAAACATATAATCTTTTTTTTTTTTTTTTTGTTACTGGTCCTGCGGTACACTCTTCAGGTGGGCATTATAGGGACTGGCTTCCAAGCATGAAGAAATGTCCCTAAGTGACCAAAATAATTCTCTTTTCAGATAGAATAACGTCATAGCTTTCCAGTGTTTCTAATGGATGGCCACATGAACAGTGACACATCAGGTAAGTTATTCCAGCCAGCGACTGTTTACAATCTGAGGTTGATGTCCAACAAGACTACTTCATCTTTGCCTTTTACAAATTATTCAATATGTACTGCCTGGTCCGGTCTATGCGTTATTAGTCCATCATTGTGTTAGTACCGTTGTTATCAATCACCAGTGCAAAATTGTTAGTACTTTTAAATGAACACAAAACCTGCTCAGGACTGCAGCCTTCCGTAACCTTGGGAACTATGATCTATGTTCATTTTAGAGACAATCAGTTTATTACAGCAGTGTCCAAATGTTTTGGATAGAGAGTGAATTACACAGTTTCATTTCTTAATATATATTTATGTGACTTGTCTGCTGTTGTTGTTGTTGCTCTGAGGCTGTTACTAATAGTAGTAGTATATTTAATGAACACTCGCCTGGTTTGTAGCATTTAAGAACTTCATTGAGGAGTGAAGCACAAAGTCTTGGATTCTATTTAGAAAGGCGGTCTTTGCTTTGGAGAGATCATGCTCGAAGGCCCAGTGGAGACAGGTAAAGTTGTTACTTACTAAATACATAGATTTCAGAGGACTTTATAAGAAGGGTCCAATTTATAGTCAGCTCCTGGGAGGGTTAAAACAGTTTTGAGGTGGCTGTAACAAGTAAATATGTGTAAAGAGAATTTGGGATTTTATTTTCCTTTTTTCATTTGGAATTACAAATATTAATATTGCATAACATTGATTACACTATTCTAGAAAGCATGCTGTCAACCTTATTTCGTTATTGGCATTGAGTGTGAACATTTATTTAAAATGGATACGTGTGAAGTCTCTAATCTTTTGAGGAGTGCCCTCGCCTTTCAGTGTTTCTGGTAGTGATGTAGGTTCTGCAAGACACAATTATGCTATGTGCAGACAAATAACAGATTTTTGAAAATCAATTAGCACGCGCTCTGTGTTTGAAACAAGAGTAAAATAAATTTTGGCTTTCCATATCTGTAATAATATGTGTGTATCAGAGACAGAATGTCATCATACTGCTCATCAGGACGTGTGAAACCACCCTCCTCTAAAATCCCAGCATTGTTTCTGCCCTGTGCTATCTGACTTAACCTCTGTTTCACAGCTACATGTGGCTGCTGGCAAGAGACCCAAATTCAGCAGGAACAGTAAAAGCAGATATGTGGGAAGACTGGGGTATTTTAAAATATTTTAAGAGTTAATTTGTAGATGTTTTGCAAAGCAAGTGTAAACTTAAAAGCCAGTACAAGACTACGGTTGTCACTAGATGTACCTTCGTAATAGATGTGTGGTGATGTTGACTGCCTTTACACCATGTTTTAATAAGGGCTAGTTTGTTGTCTCCAGTGAAGGCAGGGTTGGACAATAAGTGTGTGTATAGATGCTTTTGACAAATAACTCATGTTTAATTCCTCTGGAGCTTTTATTGAAAAGTGTCCCTGACACTATCAGCAAACTTCTTGAAGCTTCTTGCGGTATGTAATTTCTTCCACACAACAGCTTTAATTTGATCTTTTTTTTTCACACTGGACTGAAAATAAAGCTTTTGGAATATTTTCTTGCAATAGAATTGTGTCAGAACAGATGCTCTCAATTCAGTAGCCTTGAATTTTCTTTTTTTCTTTCAAAGTTTCAAAAGGTTTCTAAAACTTCTCTACTAAAAAAGTTGTAGGAAAACTGTTTCCATTACATTTTGGTTTCAATTATAAGCCATTGCAACAGCTTCTATGAATTTTGCAAACCATTTAAAAGCTTTGCCTGGAACAAAAGCATGCTTCTCAGAAAGACTATGGCACAAATAGGACTTCCTTCAGTAAATATATATTTTTAAATATATAATATAAATAATGCCAAAACTCAGGGGAAAAAGATTCTCAACAAATAATAGTAAAATTAAAGTTTAGTTATCACAAAGTTCTTACTAAGGTAAGTATTAGTAGTGGGATATTTTTTTGTTGAGGTTAATGTTACCCAAATTATTCATTAAATTCACAACAAATACAGTTACTATCAATATCTGAACATCTTGTGCCTCTAATTTTCTGGATATTGAACCAGATTTTAGCACTGGGAGTAGTATGTGACTTCACTAAAGATCAGGAAGGCTGCCTGTGTAGCCAAGTGCAGCCATTCTTTTTGTATTCCTGTGTCTAGGAAATTGTACCATGCATTCCTACTGCGTGTCCGTGCAAAAGAATGCATGAAAGTTCATGTGCCACAGAGAAGAGACAGCAGGAGTAATACTGGAAAACCCCCCTTTTCTCTTTTAGTGTCACGTACAGCCTCAAAAATGGCAATACACGTGAACAACTCAAGTACTTCATGGTTTCCTCTTAAAATTGTAGCTTGATGTTAATATGTCCTCAAATAGCTTTTAATTCTTCATTATACTTGTAATTATGCAATTTTTTTAGAATACTATTGTTACGTATAAATATTCATTTCCTTATATGAAGGTATTATGGTACAAAGAAGTTGGATTAGCATACTGCAGCGAATCACGGCTGAGAAAAACAACAGTGTAGCTCAATGTGTTTTTAACTGGAAATGGGCAGCGAGAGCCACTGCGGACGGAAAGGACAGCTGGCACGACAGCATTTGACATCCTGTGTGTAATTGGGTTTGAATGCTTGACAGATTTTTATAATGGTACAGAGGCATTTAGACCAGCAGGTAACTGCTGGGAATAGATGAGTGTGGTGGTGAGCCCATTTCCATATTACTCTTACTTGAGAATCCTTTTAGACACACTTGACATCGAAGATACGTTCTCTTTTAAGTTCAAGTTCTTAGCAACTGTTACACCCCTTTTTATCAAATGCAAGGAAAGCAGAACAACTTAAACCACCTGTATGTCAATTAAGTAGTCATTGTTAAAGATGAAATTTAAAGAGCAGTTTATATTGTAGGGGTGGGAAGTAGAGTATTGGCTGTGCAACCGGCCTTTCAACTTTGTTAAAATTATTTTTGTTGGCAAACCCTCAGCAGAGAATTGCTTGTGAAACTCATGTCAGAATTAGACCTACCAGCCCGACAACTACAATCAGGGACAAGACAAGCTGTTTCTGTTTGTTGGCAGTGGTGGTGTTTTTATTTTTTAATATGTGCGAAGTGAGCTGATGAGAATAATATGACAATTCTTAGAGAACTAGTGGGTTTGTTTTCCTTTTGCACTAGGTGACTGCAAATTTTCAAGTAAAAGAAAATCATCATATCTCTAAATAGGTTTGATTTTTGTGTTCACTCTTCCCATTTGTTTTTCTCCATCTGTGTTTCTGATTGAAGGAGAGAAACTAGGCCCCACCACACGGATTTTAGAAAAAGATTAGTGGAATTGGATCCCTTCATTCTGGCACACTGAATTTCCAGCACTGTGAAGGAGTTTGCATTGCAAATAGTTAAATGTACTGAGTCTCTGAAACTCAGGCTACCTGGAATCAAGCACCCAGATACTAAAGGTTTAAAAATAACCAGTTACCAAAAAAATCTGGGATGTACTTTTTTAGATTTTAGGTCTTTGAACTCGTGAAAAAGTATTTTGTTCTTCAAGGATATTCTTTTAACTCAGTCATCATTTGCTGTTAAAGGTTTGGTGTTTTGGTAAAGTCTATAAGGGTTTGAATCTGGGCAGATATCTGAATTTGGGACGACAAAGTATCTCACATAATACACTGTAAATATTCAAAGCAACTGCTATGTTAAATTTAATAAATTGTGCCAAGCAATGTTCATAATATTTTATTAATGCCTGTGAATTGGATCTAGAAAATTTTACAGTGGTTGGACGGACCATTCATCCAAGAGATAGCGGCACTTAATTGTGTCTAAGCAGCTGTCAATTTTGTATGCCCTTAAGATGTCCCTTTCTCACTTGGCTGATCACAACATGTTTGGAGCCTTTGAAACGTGCAGACTTGAACCAGAAGGGAAAATTTTGCTTGTGACAATGCTGAAATGGCTTCACCATTATGGTGCATGTCTACATCTTTAGATTTCTCTGAAAAAATATTGTGTCACAGGAAAGGACAAAGACAGTTGAAATAAGCTTTCATAAAAATCAAAGTGTCTATTTTGCAGTGTTTTGTGTACTTGCAGAGGAATTTGTTCAGTAATGAGATGAGCCATTTTGATACCAGAAGTCTTGCCAAACTGAAAGAACCAGCATTTTGGTGCTCTTTAAAACTCTTAATTTCAACAGAGATTATGTTCTTCTACAAAATCATGAAATTATGGCCCACTGGTGACCACAGTTTTCACAGGAATGACTTTGGTATTCTGTTTTGCACAGTTAATCTGGTTATTTCAAGTCTGGCTACCCAGATCCCTGCAGTTGTACAAACTGTTCCTCATTTTCTGTTGTAAATATCTGTGAGGTGTTTTATGTCAGAGTAATGATGTCTTTACTCAGAAAGAAGCATTCTGTCTTAGTGCTATTTGGCCCTAAATATTGGAATAGAGGAGGTAATAAAAATAAAATCGGAAGACAAGATCTTGTGCTGGAGGAACATCTTGGGTGATTCCACAAAAAATAATTGGGCATGGCAAAGCTAAAAAGTGTTATGGTTCAGCTAATAACTGTAACAGCTACTACGAATTACTTGAGCAATTGCACATTTCTACCTGTTCAAAACTCATTAGTTTAGAGCTCGTAAATGGCCATTTAAGTGTTGTCATTAATTTTATCAGCGGTACTGTTATCATGTTCAAAATATTGTTTGGATACTAGAGGCTTCTCAACCCATTGGAGGGAGATATTTCACTGACATCGGGTATTAGTTACAAATGTCAGACAAAAAATTGGGTTTTAAAATTTCTTCTTTAATATTGAATAATTTTTTTAAACTTTTTTTTTTTTTTTGCATTTATTTAGAAATTAATTTCTTGGTAATTTAGCTTCCCTAAAAAAAGACCAAAATCTTATCTTAAATATTGTTGTAAAATACAAAAATCTGCATGACTTGAAGTGGATTTACTAAATAAAAATCATATTTGAGACACCCACAGATTTTTCTTTTGGTTTAATAACTCCATTGTACACACACAAGAAAGTATCTGTATGCAGCCCTGTGGTTCTGGATGAGAAAGGTGTTGCTCTGATTAGGCCTTGGAGATAGTCCATAGAAAATTACGACTTGTTCATAGGAACATTAGCCTCTATTAGCCTGTAATAGCATAAGATAGTATTTGCCCCTAACAAGGTCACTAATAAGACTAAAGAATGCGTTCCCAAAAACCATGTACAAGTAGATGTGCGTAAAGGGCGGAAGGTGTAGGCTGATGCACTCTAAACTGTGCAATGCGTGTTGTTATTAGCTGTCATGCTCTATTAAAATACACATTTTTTTTGTTTGTTTCTAAAGCAGAAATGTATGTAGATTTTATTCTCTTTTTTTTTTTTTTTTTTTTTACTTTTAAGTTTCTTTTATATTTCCTTAAAGCAAGGGAAACCTTACTGTTAATCATACAACCAGAAAACTAGGACCTACTTGTTTTCTGCAGTTAAAACCAGGGAAAATCCTAAGAGCTGTCTCTTACATTAAAATGTGATGGAGCGGTAATTTAAATTATGAAGTAGGGTCAGTTCCCACTGAAGACTATCTAAGCAGAATTTCTCAGACCTGTCATAGTCCGTTTCCTTTTCAGGAGGATTACACATCTGCTGCCTCCCAAAAGATCATCTTGGAAGACCAATTTGTATCAATATGTGACTTACATATTCAAAACTTCTACCCTGTCTTAACCACTACACAGAGTGATTTAAATATACTGGGGCCTATCTGTATTGCATCTGTATGTTTTGGATGATAAAAGTAAAGATTGTCCAAATACATGGCTGCAAAATTTCTCAGCAGCGCAATGTGATGTCCTTAAGGGTTTTCTGGTTTTGTTTGGGTTGGTTTGTTGTTTGTTATCACAAAACTAAGATAAAGGTTGTTTAGATATTATTTGCATATTAAATTAGGTTGTATATTTAAAGGATTTTAATATCTTGGTGTTGATGGGAAATTCTTACATACAGTCCTCTTTCTGCATGTAACTACGTATGATTCTATTTTGTCCAGTTATAGAAAATACTGTTATACTTTGAGGGGAAATTTGGAGTGCTGGCTCACAGGAGGAAATTTGGACCTGAGACAATGTGTCCTCTGAGTGATGTTATGACAGATTTATACTTTTGTTCTTCCAGACACACAGTCAGATTTCCTATTTCCTCCATATGGTTTACCGCTATCATAGATGGCCAAAAGTAGGAGCAGAATCCACTTTCAGCAGTTGAGAATATGCCAGATAAATCTTTATTTAAATAAGTGTGAGAACATATATCCAATATAATTCTTCACGTGTATTTGTAGGTCCTGCAGTCTTAATACTGTTGACAGTGATTTTCTATGATTCAAGATGAGTTCTGGTGAAGACCACTAACTTCCTTCCAAGCAACCACAATTTCTGTGCTCAACTGGGCCTGTTCCTTAGGGCTTTTTGCTCTTAACCAACATAAGCCGGATACCATAGAAATAATAGATTGGCTCTTCCATCCCGTTTCCAGAATCTTAGCAGTAATTAAAACCTAATCTTTTTCTTCTATTTGCACCTCTTTGTCCTTTGTATCAGGGAAGGAAAAACCTGTTGCTAAGCTTCCTACCCTGAATTGTCTGGTGGTTTGTGTCAAGCTAAATGAGTGTATAAAATACGGATCATCAGTATCAGCTAATTTTGATCTTTCTGTCCTTCTACATGTTATTTAGAGATTTCTTTTAAATGTATAAAAGGCAGTTCTCAGTACTACACAGGCCTTAGTATTTATGCGGTTTGTGTGTAAATAACATTTGTAGCTGTATCCATGAATACAGTTATTCTTAATGATATAAATAGATGTCTGTTCCATGTGGAAACCTTTTTTAGTAGTTAAATGGAATTTACTGCAGTTGTATGAGTGGCTGTATCAAGGCAATGGTTGCTTTCCCTATGAAACACATTAAATGTTCCTTATCAGAATGGCCTTACACCACTTGGGTTTCAAAATGATGTGCTTCACGTGGTTACAACAAAGTCATGTTTGCGGAAATATGAATTTCTGCCATGCCAGATGGTAATGGGTATTGATGCCTTTTTCAGTGAAAAAGATAGGAAGCTTCTAAATTCCTTTTCTTTGAAAAGTCATGCCTTCCCATTCAACTTTATTCCCACCTGCCAGGAAACACTGATTTTTCAACAGTTAATCCTTATCTTGCGCCAAAAGGAGTGGCCATATTTTATCAGAATGTTAGTGGATTGGAAAGTTCATCTTCATTTCGTCTCCAAAGATTTAAAATTCGCTCTGAATGTTTTTGAACAAATGCTGTCGCCTGGGATTTTTGATGTTTTTATCATGACCCAAGGAGTTGGCATCCAGCTTGTTTGGGGTCTTAGCTATCTGTGGGCAGCCAACGGGAGTGGCTGTAGGAGTGCAGCTCAGATGGCAGCAAGGCAAAGCTGCCATAGGCTGGGACTCGTGTAGTGCTATTTGCAGTGGGGAGAATCAGAGGCTGTGTAAGCTCGACTAGTTTATAGTAAGATTTTACAGCTTACAACAGTGGTCTCTGCCCTTGTCTGTAATTAAGGCAACTTCTCAATGGAGAACGTGCCCTGGCTTTGCACACACCAACTGCAGAGGCCCAAGGTGCTCTGCATTAACTTTAGTGCATCTTTTTCCTGTTCGGTCTTTAAACTGCAGTTTTGAGAATGAAATCTCGTATTTACCCCAAGTGAATCAGAAGCCTGTTTTTCAGGATAGTGATGCTGTTGGTGCTGTTTAGTAGATTAGACTAAAGGAAATCTGGCCACCTTTGGTATATAGATCAATTAATGTAATTAATTACTACAAATGTGTAATCTTGAACATTTGACTCATTAGCAAGAGTGGCTGTTTAATATCAACATTTGTAGGCTAATTTGTTTTTCTAAAAGGTGAGTGCGTTCATGAACAAACTTCAAGTGTAAAGTAGCAGTAGGAGAGTTTCAACAACATAGTTTTCATTCGGAGAAAACAAACAGATGTGTCTGTTCCCAGAACACTCTGCCTAGGAAAATGCTGCCTATTCAGGCGATTAATGGAGGTGTGGAATACTATAGCAAGTGCTCAAAAATCCAGGTGTATTTGAAAAAGTAGCTGTAATGGTAAAACAGGACTTCTAGGAGCTGACTGGAGTCTTCAAGCAATGCATGGGTTCGGTGTTATGGACTGCCTGCTTGCTTTTGTTTAGAGCAAAAATGTAGTCATGCTTCAGCTCTTACAGCATGTGCCCAAATCTCAGTTAAAAGAAACTCTATCATAGGCAGCAGAAAAGAATAAACATATTGGGGTTTACTGGAATAAGCTGATGCATAAGATGCAGAGAGAGATTTTCATGTTTTAAATTTGATGGGGGAAAAAAATGACAGAAGACAGGTATTTGCATCATCTTAAATACGTGTTGAAACTTGGTTTGTTATGAAAAGTAATAGTGACGTGCTGAGAAGGTATCATGAGTTATCAGAGGACAAAAACATTTCTACCAGCCTAAGATGATCATCAGAACACAAAATAATGTTTAGAAGTGATACTTAATTCAGAATTGAGTAGTTTTCCAAAATACGCTGTATCACCACCCTCTGTGTTTTCTCAAATACTCCTAGAAACCAAATCCTCATTCTCTATAACATTTTTGTTACTGTGTAACTCTCCCAATCAGACTGACTAGGTTTTCAGTAGTTTTCTCCTCATTCTTGTGAGCTGTGGTAACTCCAATGAAATCCAAGTATTTTGTTTCATTTACATACATGTTGTGCTGTGGCGAAACATTGACGCAAGATTGATATAATAAAGTGATGAATGGGGTTATGAAAGTTCAATTACCGTCTTAATCTGTTTTAAGCAAGTTTTTCCAGCATAAAGGATGGAGTGCTGGAAACTCACATTTAAACAAACACACACCAACTTAACAGAAAGAGTTAGCACTTGGGATGGCAGTTAGAGTTCGTGCATCAAGGTCTTAACCCATTCAATCCCGTTACCTCAAGTCATTCTTGCCAGCATTTATTCTTGCATTTCCTTCTCTACAAATACAACACAGGTGTTAAAATAAACACTGTATGCCATAGGAGTGAGTGTGCGAGTAATGCTTCAGGTGAAGTAGCTGTTCTTAGGAGCCAGATTTGATCAGTGTTCAATACTTGCTTTTTTATGCTATGATTATTCCATTTATTTGAGTCTGTTGACTGCTCATAATTGGTTTATTCAGATAATGCTGTTAGTGAAAGAAAGCTAAAATGTTGATGTGAATTCCCTTACTGTATGCATTGTCTAGGTTATTGTTGCTGCTATGTGGAACAAGCATGTGGTTAAGATCCCTTGTCCTGAACAAGGCTATCACTGCCGCAGTAATGACCCTTTCTAATGTAGAAAATAGATTCTGCCAAGCAGAATATCTGTGTTGATTGTCTACTCTAGGAGTTAGCCGATACTGCTAATGAGATAATGAGATTTAGCAGGTATTGTCTTGGAAAGCAGAGTGAGATCCCTCTGGAGTGATGCTGTAAGGGCACTTTCCTATTTGGTAGTGGTATTGGTGGGATAATTATGCTGCCTTTGTACACTAAAACTGTGTTGTTGTGCTGATCTTCCAAGAGTCATGTTAATTACTAGGCTTGATTGTGAGCACACAGGTCATCCATCCCAGTCAGTGCAAGGCTGTATATTGGCATAGTCCACCACTGGGATGGGGGATTCATGCTCTGGATGAGCAGGAGGCTGATAGGATGGCTAGGGACAAATCTACCACTCAGAGCAATGTATGTGGCTGGAAATTTGTTTGTGGAGCAGTTGTCTGTGCAGTGAGCAACTGCATGGACTTTTTGTCATCAGCCATGTGTGGCAAGGCTACAGTTAAAAGAAGCGATGACTGTGATCTTTACTGTGGTTAAAACCTGACTTTGGGTTTTGAATCAGCCTTGTTTAAGCCCAACTTACTATAATGTTGAGAGTGGACAATTTTTTTAGTGCTGAATATAAAGACAGGGATACAGATGGATTTCCAGAAGATTCACTGGATTTGTGTGGTGTTCTACCCTGCTCTGAAGATGCTGCATTTTCTACCTAGAGCAGTCAGAAAAGGTAATTGGCCTAACTTCCATATGGAGTGTAGCTCAAGAAGTATCAGCACCAAAAGTTCTGTTTGTGCATTGGGAATATGAAGGACTTTTTGAAACTGAATGGAAGAGTCTGGTTCTGCAATTACCTACAAGAAGAATCATTGCAGACTTTTGTGCAATCTCTGAGCTTCCTCAGCATTTTTTCATGCAAATTCACTGCAGTGATCAATCCTCCCATAGCAAAGAACAGGATAAAAACTGTTTTGTAACAGTTTCATACATTGCTGCCCTGTACCATTTGCATGGTGAGGAAATTATGTCTTGTTACTGAAAAGAAGAAAGAACCTAGAAAGTCCTTGTGGTTCAATTTTCCACTTATTTCTTGTACGTTCTAGTAATATAAAATTTTATTTCCCACAGGAACTGAATTTTAATTGCGAAAGAAAAAAATGCACTGAGGAATACAACTTGCCAATATTTTTTAGTCCTCAAATTAGGAAATTACATAAGCCACAGTTTTACAAGTGAATGGGTGTATGGCTGTGTGGGTGGATCTCCGAACTTACACAGGAGTGTCACTGAAGTCAGGTGTAGGCTCAGAACAACTTCATGAATGCAATCATTCCCACTCTTAAAGGCAGCCTCATATAATTATGTAGGATTTCCATCCCACATCCTTCAAGTGGTATGTAAGAACTAATGAATTCTCTCTCGTTAAACAAACAAAAACATTAAGGAATCGAGGTGCTTGGAAACAGTTCTTGTTGCGTAAAGACATTTAAGTCAAATAATACTGTATGGTTATAAATTACACCATAGACACTTCAGAAATTGCTTCTGTATATATTCCTTACTCATTGCTAACAGATGGCCAGCAATTTAAAATTTCCTTTTAATGAATCCTTAGCCAGATCACCCATACCGATTAATTTGCTATCAAATGTGGTGCCTACTATGTTTGAGCATTTTCTGAGTACACTGAACTTTTATCTATTTCTGACCCGAAAAACTGAATTAAATGATCCATTGAATTCAGCCAGCTGTTATCCAGCCTCCTTTGAAGCCAAAATGCCATGAATTAACTGTTTAAACTTGTGAGGCCACAAATCTCTTAACTGAACATGACTCCCAGTGGCCAGTATCTTAAAAAGAAGCCAGCATGAGTACCAGCTCCATTTCTTTTTCTGTCATTAAGAACTACCACTGCTGCAGCTGGCATGCTGACAGAGCATCCACAAAACTGTTTGATTCTTCAGGAACATTTCAGCTTTAACATATATAATCAAGTTCTTCAATCTCCAAAAGAAAATCCCTAATTAATTCATTACCGTATGTGTGGGTGGACCTCTCAATACAGTCTGAGAACTGCATCCCATGGCAGTCTGTTAAATACATGCTTTAATAAAGGTCTTCAAAGGACTTGAAGAGATAGAAAGAGATGCTTGCCCCACCCCCCCCCCCCCACCCCACCCCCACCCCCCCTTTGAAATGGATGGAAGATCTCCAGTCTTTATGTACGGCAATGACTGTGTTTTAATGAGATTCTCAGCAAGATTTGAATTTGAGGATGTCCCCTCCCCATGTTGGGAGGGGGAAGATTTATGAGACATGGGCAAATCTTTCAATCTTTTCAACGACCCCTCTGCTCTCACTTTATTTTCTGAATGTAGTGGTGTAATTTTGCTGCCACTGACATTTTGATCATGTTCTTCTCTGCTTGTTTGTACATTCCTGATGTGCTACCCTGTGTTGTCTCTCTAATATTCTCTAGTTTTGCCTCTGCAACCCCCTTTAGCTTTAATTTCCTTCTACTTCTGCTAAATCTAATCTCACTAAGTACTTGTTTTTTTTTTTTTTCCTATTGTTCATCCCTGTGACATCTAGACAACTTAAAGCTTTTTAGCAAAAAAAAAGTTTTATTTTTGAAATAAAAATGTTTCATATTACCTGTTTCTCACTGTTGCTCCTATTACCCCTCTTGTACCATTTCCATTGTGGTAGAAAAACTAAGTTTAAATAACAATAAAAAATCATGTTTAGTGATGAAAATGAGGATCTCTTTTGTCACTATGATTGCTCTCAGGGTCTGCCCAGTTGTTTCTGTAGTTTTGTACCCTGAGGCTTTGGCCAGTGGTGGTGGTCTGGTCATACAGAACTCTTGAATTTGAGCAGAATACTTCTCTGTACTGGTATAAGGTCTTAGTCTTCTTGTAAAAAGCTTTAGAGCTGCAGTGATTCTTAGAATGACCCTCCCTGTCTGCATTTAAATTTCTCTTCCATCTTACTTCAAGCCTAGTAAAATTAATTTCTTCTGTTATCATCCTTTCTTATATCTTCTTTTGTTGTTAAAATGGTCAAGTCCTGCAGCTAAGGACACTTTGTTTAGTCAGTGATTAAGTCAGTGATGTCATATTATGAGTGAAAGAAGTTTCTCCCCCTCAGGCCCTGGTATCGGTACTATAGGGAAGGCTGTCCTGGGCTACCAAGGTTTCTTAGAGTTACGGTTCTAATCACCGAGCTTCAGGTGAAGCTTTCTCAGCACTTGGTGACCCTCAGACAGCTGGAGATGTTGGAAGACCCCCAGTGCTAGAGAAGATCTAGCATGCAATATTAGTGAAATGAATTAATCTTCACTAATGAAAAAATTACCATAATTGCCTACATTAAAAACCGTTTCAAGGGAAAATAAAAAAAAAAAAAAGCATGTTTTAAAAAAACTTTGTGCTAAGCATTTCCAATTTCAAACATAAAAAAACCAGGATAGTGTTGAGTGAAAAATGTAAAAATATGGAGATTTCTCATGTCTAGATCATAGTATTATTTCATAAGAAATTATTATAAGCCTCCAAAATTAATATCCTATTCAGCCATTGAAGGCAAATTAAATGCAAATGAAACTCCTCAAATGAACGCATAATGCTTACTGCTTTGAGGTTTCAAAACACATTTGTGATGCTGAGTAGAAAAATAAAAAAATCAGACTTACACTGAATGTTCTGTGCAAATGCAAATGTCATCATCCATTTCTTTTTATGCTTTTCTGGTTTGTGTTCTTTGTTTTGCAAATATGGTAATTGTAATACAATTGTATTGAAATTGGAAGAAGTAATCAACATTCACCCAGCAAGCACATTCTTCTTCCAAAGTTGTTTGGCTCGAAAGTGTAAAATGGATTTGGAATTTTAAGTCACTGATTTTAAAGCTTCACATTTATTTATTCTGCTTGGTATAAATGAGATCAGAAATATTCACACATTAGAATGGAACTACAAAAAGCCAAAAGTGTGTGTTTATGAGGTTGACTTGGTAGATGCAATTATTTTCAACGATATTCCTTTTCAGGTCTAGCTGAATCTATAACTTTTTCCTTGTTTTTGTCAGGTTAATCAATACTTTATTCATTTTTGTAGCACTAAACCAGAAGTTCAAACTTAATAGCATTTAAGATCCCTTAATAAAGAAAAAAGCCTTTGTCTTGCTTTATTTAGAGATTTCGAGTCCTGTTTTGCAGATATGCTGATGTGTATGAAACCATCCAGCTTTGATTGTATTGGTTAATCCAATTTAAAGATTTTTAGAATTCTTGTTTAACCTTTCAGCTTAAGATAACTGTTGGTGATAGTTTCCGAGAGAGGGAGTGATCGCATATTTGGGAGAAATACTGTATGCAAGATTTGCAGCTATTACCATTTAAATAGCCTGTGTCAACCTAAACAATGCACAAGGGTTTAGATGACATTTCTTGTGGGAATTTAATTTCAAGGATCTTTTTGGCATGATAAGTACATGATCCATAATGACATATTATGGAGATATTCTGAGCTGGGGCAAACAGATCTCAAGCACAAGCTGATAGGCAAAACTGCATCCAACACAGAAGGAGCAAGAAATAACAAAGAGATGGAAAGCACTTTAAACTCTGTCCTCCAATATGTACAGTGCTGTATTGTGACATTCATCAGAGAAATCTCATCTTCCCAAGCTTCTTCCAATTTTCTGCAGCCTATTTGAATAGGTCCCCTTCTATTAGGATGGATTTTAATAGACAAGTAGCGGTTTTGCTCTAGCTGTAGCTGGCAGTATTGCCAGAAGGGTATTTGTGCAAGCCTGAACTCTGAGTTCCTTGATCTGTAACATCGTACATTTGTGTCACGCCTGAAAACCTCATTAAGGTCAGTGTTTCAAATACAACTAGGAAAGAATATTCAGGATTGAGGTTTGGGGAAAGTTTTAATTTTTTTGGCTTTCTTGCTTTTATTGCATAAAGATCCTCAGTAGATTTTTATGAGCACCTCCAGAGGAATACATGTTATAAACCGAGGTCTGGAAAGAATCAGATCCAGGGATTCAGAGTTATAAACTTGTACTTGGAATGTTAGGAAGGAATGAAGAATGCTTGCGACCTGCTCCTGCCCATCAGCACCAAGCAGGGCGAACCGAGAGGGACAATGCAACTTCGGGAATCAGAATCTGGTGCCTACATTGATTTATGTTCTTTTAGAGTATTAAGTTTGTGCTAAGTTACAGGCTAACTCTTAATTGTGTGAATGTGACACTTTCATAACAAACACGGGCTGTCTGGGTTCATCTGAAAACAATCTTACACGGTTGATTCATTTTCTTCATCCGGACAGTTTTTGTCATCTGCTGAGTGGGTGCTTTTCCCTCCTTTTTTTTTTTTTTCCTCCCCCAAATCTAGCTTTGAGGGCTTGGAAAGAAGGAGGAAAACAAGACACCAAGAGGAACTGAAGTTCTCTGTTGTGGGAAGTGTGCCTACAAAATTTCTCTTGAAACTGTTTTATTTTTGTAACAAAATAAGATCTCAAAGATAAGAAACAGATTTTTCCAGCTGTATTTTTCATCTGCAAAGTTGTTTAGGTTTTTTACTTAAAAATATTTCTCTTTGAATAAAGGGACAAGAATGGATTAGTCAGTACTAACATTTAAGTCACAATTTCCATTTGCAAGCAGAAGGTTTTACTTAATGCACCAATCACATGGAAGGTGATGTGTGGCACAAAGCAGCATGCGTGTCACAACACTGACGTGGCCACCAGGATACCACAGGAGAAATGGTGTGACTGACAATACTGACAGTGTTGTTATGTTATTGTTATTGACTTCTGTAGGTATACCACTCCAATGTGGTCTATGTCTGGGAATCTCCCTGGTTTAGTACACCACTAGTGCTTTGTTTAACACAGCTGTATGCTATTGTGCTGAGTTCAGCCAGGAAAGGGTTAACTCCCTTTACTGTGGTTACTAGGAAGTTGCTAAGAAAAACTTTCATAAGGCCTCAGCTGGTGCTGGTGTTGGTCTGTACTGGATTCAAGGTCGTTCTCCATCTCTCGCTGTCTCGTGAGTCCAGATAGCTGACCCAAACTGACCAAGTTTTTCATTCCACAGTACATCATGTTCTGGTCTCTTGGGCGGGGAAGGGGGTCTGGTAGCCACTACTCTTCCCATTACTCTCTCTCCCTTACTTCCTCGCTCATCTCTCCGGGCACTTGCTAACCCTCCTGCGTTAGCTGCTTTGCCAACTCCTGTGCTGGCTCGTTCGTGTGGGAGCTGGTGGGTTGTTTAGAGTTTCTGGCTGTGTTATTGCTGATAGGATTCGCTCAGAATCTGCTGCGTAAGCTACCGGGCTCCGGACCTCGGGCCGCAGCCCTCGGGCTGCGATTGCTCTGGGGCTGTGGTTCTTGGGCTCTCTGGGTCTGATTTTCATCACTCAACATCTGGGTGTGCATTGGTCAGTGGATGGTGGGAGATTGTATCATATTGTATATGTTGTATCATATGTTTTATTTTCTACTATTTTAATTATTTATTATTAGTAGCATCTGTATATATTGATTTAGATTTAATTAGTAAATAGTCCTTATCTCAATTTTGTGAGCTTCCTTATTTCTTTTTCCTCCGATTCTTCCCCTCCACTGGAGGAGGGGAGGGGGATTTGTGAGAGCAGCTTCGTGGTATTTTGCTAGCCAGAGTTAAACCACGACAGCTATCGATACACTGTTATCTACTTAAATGTTCTTTATGTAGCTGTCAGTCCACTAACTGCCTGTGAAGCACTGTCTGAAAAAAGACTTCTTACTTTTACTTAGTCAATGTTATCAATGGAGAGATGATATATGGTGCGGTATGTATGTATGTCTACATGTATACAGACACACGGTACGTCTGCATTTGTGTGTGCTGTGAGAATCATGAAGATGGTTGTTCACACTTCAACTATTTCCTATAAACAGATTACAATTTTAAAAGCTCATTGTAGTATAAAATACGCTTATGATGATCTTCCAACTGAAAGCTAGTCGGATGTACATGAATATCTTGCTAATAGATGGTGTACGTGTTTAAACAAAAAAAGTACCGTTTAAAGAATAACATTCAACATTACTGACACTGTTAAATGAAGCAACTCCCTTAGTTTTGAATCAAGTTAGACTTGTCATTTATAATTCATTTGAATTCCTCTTAAACTCCTCTTCAAGCATCTCCTAGATGTTTAGACTGCAGAAAGATAAAACACATAGATGTACATTGCTGCCTAATAAATCTCTTTCATGTTTTTCACTTGCAGAGATGGAGTAGCCTGACCTTGGAAAAGGGCTATAATCTAGTGTCTTTAATAGAGATGGGGAAGCAGCTTTGACAAGTAGAAGTTAAACCCTTGATGGTCCAGGACTATCTAGCCATTGCTTAATCTTCTTAATATGGTAAGACAAATCCTATTCTTCATTTTTATATTAACATATTTCAATTTTATTATAGTTTTTAACTCTTAAGCAGAGCTGTAGGAGCGTGGATAGAAATGCCAGGCCAGCACGCATTAAAGAGAAAAAGAACTCATCAACTCAGCAAGCTCGCAAGTTTCAGAAAGCTTATTTTAAATGGCTGCGAGTGAGGAAAAATTAGGACATTGAGCAAGCCCACGTAACTACTGCAGAGACAATATAATAAAGAGTGGAAGATGAGAATTAATTACTTAGAACAATAAGGTACATTTATTCCGGGTAGGACTTGCTGTCAGGATAGGATTTCTAAGTGGGCACAGACATAGGAACGTCCACTTCTGATTGTTACCTGCATCATCAGCTAGTTTCATAGTTTTGGGAGTAGGATATGATTAACCCCAGTTGTTTCTGTAAAGGAACATATAATGTCAAGTTCAGCCTTTGTGAGGTTACTGCCTGTTATTATTGTCTGTAACAGTGCATAGAGACTGACCAGAAGGATTTCACTTGAAAAGCTATTTCTGGAACTGTAGCTCTCTTCTTTCCCATATCTCTCATTTCTCTCACTCAAGCTAGTATAATAGGTATTATCCTGTATTTGAAGGAATTCTCTGCCTCTCAGTGGGTTGCATGGGACACTAAAGCAGTCTAATAACTGAGTCATGGCTGAAGTAGGCCAGATTGATTATGGACATAAATAATATTTTTCAAAAACCCCTGCAACAGCCTTTTGTTTGAAGAACAGTTGTGTATTTTATGGTTAACTTTAAACCATTTTAACTCTTTTTGCACACATATGTACAGAGAGTCTGTGGTGTCTGCTCAGTGTATGCTTTGGGTATTTGAAATTAGAGATTTGAACTGTATTTCACTGTGGTTGCTATTATTAGACTGTGTGACATTTTCTAGGAAACTTGTCCACTTCTGGGTTTGTTTCTTCAGCGAAGAATTATTTTTCTTCTGTGAAACAAACTGCTAATAAGCCAAAGGTCAATATTTGCAAATGTTGATGTGAAGATTCACACGATGAGTAATATATCATAAACAGTCCAAATTAAAATTGGTCTACTCAAGTCCAATAAAATCCCATGTAGAATACATTTTTTTTAGAAAGTGAAAGATTTGCAATCCAGGACCTCAAATCAAGTTTGTACCTTCACTGTAAGGTTGTCACCAATATTTGGGAACCTGAGCTTTGAAGGGAGCATTTTCAGTGTAGCTGCTTGGATATTGATTCTATTCACAATTCTCATAAATAACCTTGGAAAGGGGTGATAAGTTACGAGATACAGGCAGATGCATTAAATAGTTTTTGAATGCTCAAAATCTCATTCGGAAGAGTTTTTATGAAGCTGAATGACAGAGGAAATTCAAATTTGGTAAATGCATGTATTTAAATATGCATTTTGACTTAGTTACTATTCAGGAGGGAGGTTTTAGAGTTATTTTGATTAGTTCAATAAAACTGTTGCCTCAACACTAGTTAAGCAGGAAAACACAGTTTTGCAAAACACACAGGAAAGAATAAGTAAAAGGAAAAAATCAGTACATCCTATTGAAATCTAGGCTCCATTGTTATCTTGAAATTACAGACAGGACTGGTAAAAGTCCCCAGAGGAACTAGAAGAGCTACAAAGAACAAGAACGATAAAGGCATGGAAGGATTTCTGGTTGAGGACCAATTATGTGGCTGTACACCTTCTCTTTGGAAGAGAGGAGTAAGGTTGTGGTAAACATCTAATAAATGACAAATGATGTAGGAAAGGCAGCATTTTTTGTTAGTTCTTATGATGTAAAAGTGATGTAGTGAATAAAATAATCACTCAGCAGTGTGAAAACCAACAAAAGCTAATATTTGTTTCAAAAATGCGTAATGATATTGTGGAAACCCCTGTCAGAGGGTCTGCTGGAGATTTGAAATGTGAATAGGCTCAAATGAGATTAGATTACTTGGTGCTATAATGAATAGGACTAATGTTGTGGATTTTCAAGACCGTGGAATCATCAGGTATAATTCCTGCTTCTGCTTTTTGATCTCAATATCCTGCTGGAAAGACTTGCCATTCTGTACTTTTTTAGTTTCTCATAGTATTTCCCAACTGTGGACCTGTGTTCAAAAAAATATGGCTGTTCTTGTGATCTTCAGACATCTGCGATCAAGATTAATTTTGTCTCTATAAGCAGTTTCCCTATGAAGTGTGATATTAAATGTTTGCATATGTTTACACTTGAATCTTGTGAACTGCACCTGCAAGACATCCATGCTAAAATGTGCTGTGCTTGAAAAGAGCTCATCCATGGTCCATGTGCTTCCTCAGTGTGTTCATGCATATGAGCTTTGCTACACTCTGTCAGTGGTTTTGGCACTCATGGGTGATTACAAGGACAAAAGTGCAGGTGCAAATTTAGGGACTGGGTTTGCTGCTGTGTGGTTGCTGGTGGTTTTGTTCAGAAAACTTGCTTCTGATAATATAGCTGCATCAGCTGTTGTCTTGAACTTTGGGCTAATGCTTTTAGGTGGATGAAAGTTAAAACCAAAGAAAGAATAGCACAGAGCTTCTCTCTTTCTTTAGCCAGGGTGTTGGACACATGGTTGGGGCATTGGCCAAACAGCGAAGGGTTGGGGCTACGCAGTTGGCTACATGGTTGGAGGCCAAGGCCGTGGCCTTGGCCACAGGGCCAGGGCCTGGGGTTCATGCCTGCAGGACCGGGGGCTCTCGGCAATGGTGTTGGTGACAGTGATGGGTGCCAGATGCCGTGGCATTGACTGCAGGGCCAGATGCTAGGGGCCATGCCATTGGTGGCAGGGCTGGGGGCCAGGGCTGTGGCATTGGCAGCAGGGCCAGGGACCTTGTCCATAGGGCTGGAGACCAGGACCATGGCATCCTGGGCTACAAAAGAACGAAGGTAATGAAAACAGAAGGAAGAGGAAATAAATTCTCTGGAATTTCGAAAAAGCCCATGAAAGAAAATATATTGTCAGAAAATTCTATAAAGTTGTTTTTGGTACAGAATGAGGAAGAGACATATTTCAGGAATACAGGATGCACTCCAATTATGTGAAGTCTTTCCTTTCTACTTTGGCCTAAATTTGACATGGCTGGCATGTCTTCCTCATAGGAAAAATCCTGGAAAGCAAAGAATGGTGCAGCTGGTCCCTGGCTGTTTCATGGCTAAGGGGAAATCTTAATTAAAGCTTTCTTCATTATGTATCACTGTGTCCTTGGAAGGAATCAGATGTTGCATAGAATATTTCATGTCAGGGACAGCTTCAGAGAACATTGGGCAGAGAATACAAGTTCTTTGGAGAAGGAAGTGTTTTTAAAATTTGTAATGGTAGGCAGAGGTAGAGTTTTGGGGAAATTTGGCCCTTGCTTTAGATTTGTAATGGTCTGGGCACTCTGCCTGTAACTGTACACTCACATCCTGGAATGATGTGCCAGTCACCTGCCACTTGATGTCATAACATCCAGACACGCTTTTTGCCAAGTCCCACAGGACTCCTCATTGCTCTTCGCTCAAAGATATAAACCAGATTAAAAAGCAACCATGAGAACCAGAGCATGAAAAAACCCTTATGTATCTGGGAAATATGCACTAGGCTCTCAAGCCACAGCACTCGTTGGCATCACAGAAATGGCGCGAATGCCAATGGCTATCAGCGGTGAGCAAGAACAAGCTGGTGATGCATCCTTCAGACAGCTTGCGTGGAACGCTCTAGCTCTTTGGACGGCTGAAGCAAAATGTTGCCTTGACTCAAAAAGAGTATTTTGCAATATTGCAACTGCAGTATTTCAAGCTGGGGTAATTCTGCTTGAAATTTATATATAATTTTCATTTTCCCCATGGGAAAAAGAAAAAATGTTGATCAAACCTTTCCCTCACATAGAATAGTGAAACTGCACTTTTTAGTAATTGGTTTAATAAAGAAATGCTCAGTTTAGTATCTAGGAGTTTGAGAGAAATATCCTTGACTAAAAATTTTCTCCTCACCCAAACAAGCACTCTTTCCGTCTTCAAGTCTGTTGCAGGCTCTTCATGTTGGCTCAGGCTTAGGTGTGTTGACATAAATAGGAAACAGTGATGTTATAGGCTTCTGGATTTATAAACCATTGATTTATGTGGGTGAAAGAATCCTCCATTTCATAAACAAATCATAGGGACGAAGAGCGTTCAGTAACATGTTTCATGTTTTGCTAGAGGAGCTTTACAAAGTCTTCACCCTCCATAGATTTAACTAAAAGTGTTCGTATTAAGCACGAGAGTTTGGCCCATCCGTTCCCTTTTGTGGGTACCCATCAATGTCTAGGAAGTCCAGTTGTTTCTTTCCATATGTATTTTGCTCTTCCTTGGGCCTTCTCAGTATCAGATATTTCTTAAGCCTTACAGCTAATGTATTTGTCTCCTTATGTTTCATTATGACGGGAGACATGGCCAATTAAATCACACAGTGCATTTATCAGCACAACTGAGTGAAGAGATAATGTTATTGTGTACATATATTTCTCCAGATAGCGTTGTCTTGCACTGAGAGACAAGTGAGTCTAGCTAAATACATAAACACATGGTGCTATTTGTGTAGTGCTTGTTAGTGCTATCTGCTGAAATTTATATACATCTATCTCTTTGCTTCTATTTTATAAATAAGAAATGTGAAGTCATTCTCAGAAATATTTCAGTAGCTGTTCTGTAGCTCAGTGAAATGAAACCTGCAGTATTTTAATCTGTTTTTTAATTAATATATCCACATCTCCAGTAAGATCTTAGTGACACTTAACTCCTGTGACATTATGCTACACATCTACAAACTCCAAGGGAATTGGAGGAAGAAAATTGTTAATTTTGAAATTTATTCGGATAATTTTTAATTTTCCAAATTATGACGCCAGTTTGTTAGTGCTTTAAAATATTCTTCCCCTTTCTGAAAATGTTTGAACACTTGAAAATATGTGTCTGGGCAGATATTAAAATCTTGGCTGCATTTACCTTATTCAGTAGTTCCAAGGTCAGGCCAACAGCACCATTCAAGGACTTGAGAATCAGATTCTAATTTCAACCTCAGTAGGGTAAACCTGTCGAAAGGTATGGCATTTCAGTGCTTTTACTTTGACTGTATTTGTGTAAACAGCATATGAATTCATTATTACACCTAATACCATTTTGTATGTTAAAAAAGGGGAAAAAAAACCCCAAGCTCAGCCTACTTTAGAACCATCATTTGAGCCAAAATTCATTAAAAAAGAAATTCCACAGAAGAAATCCTCTTGTCATTTCGGGCATAGACCATAACTGAAAAATGCTTTTATATACAGATTCATACCCGCAGCTTTCTGTCCAGCAGGTGACTTTCTACATTAAAAGGTTTGTAGAATTGAAGGTTGTAATAGGATGAACAACCTTGATAAAACACTTTGATTCTTATCTTTGAAATTTTTTTCTCTATTACATGTGCTGTAGCTGGTGCTGGTGCAGTTAAGGAGATGTCAATGCTCCCATTGTAAAACCGTTTCACAGGGTTTTATAACTTCATGGTAAAAAATAGCTTATGTCTGAAATACAGCAGCGGGTATTTTTTCTTTTTAATAACACTTTTTTCAGCGAAATGGTGAATGTTGACTTGAAAAAACACATTTATTGCAAATGAAAGGACAATCTTCAGATAAGTAGTATTGCCTCTGATTAATAAAAATGACAGTATTTTAAAATCTAGTCTTGCTTTCACAGTTAAGGTGGGTTGCTTGATGACCCTTTTTGCGTTGCACTTTGTTTAGACAGGGAGAATCGATGAAGTTAGTTTCGGTGGGCTGCTAGTAATTTCCACTCTCAGGTTGTTAGCACAGTAATATCTAAGATGCAATAGCTGCAAGGTAAGTTTGATGAAAACAACCGTGTATTGGAATTTTCTGAGAAGTTCTAATGTCTATCCATCAGTTTTTGGTTGCATCTGTGTGTCACAACCCAGCAGCATCCCCCTGTTTAGCTCTGGTTTCTACCCTCTTTCCTGTGAGTTTCGCTGCAAAGAGCCTGGCTTTTGAAGGTGTCATCTGCCGTTCTTCCTTTCTCCTGATTCTGAGAGAAATCTTGTTTTCACAAATGAGCTGCAAGATGAATGAGCCCTGAATTCAGAGGGTTGAGCGCCTTTCCTTTCCCCCTTGTCTTGCTTCCTTGCAAGCCCAGGCTTTGCCCTTTGTTGTTGCCTGACTTGTGACAACACCTGACTTGTTTGTCAAGTTCTCCTGGCTTTTGGGTTTATGTTCTAAGCAGTGACTTTGCTGTCGTGTAGCTCAGCAAAAATACGTTGTAATGGAAATGTCAGTCACTCCTGTCACAGCAGCCTCGGTGCTGCAATAAATAACCTTCTGTGTGGAGGTGAGCTTAGTGTTAACAGGTTTTATTTGGGATAGCTGTAGCAAAATGTGGATGCTTCCTTTCAAATCTTGGGGGTTTGAAAGTGGTTTTGTTGTTGGATGCAGGGCTAACTGCGGCACCAGGTTTTAGGTTTTAGGGTTTTTTTCCTGTAAACCTACTGTTAGAATTCAGGGTTTAGGAAAAGACAAATCAGGGGAACAGAGGCAGCCTGGGAGCTCCTTGGGCAGTCAGATGCAGCTCCCTTGGGGAACAGATTGGCATATGGAAGGCTTGGCTTTTCCAGTGGATGCTGAGAAACCAATACATGGGTCTCTCCTTAATGAAAACACAGCAGAACAAAGGCCCATGTTCACTCTTTCTTTAATACCCTGCAGCTCAGACCCTCAATGTCCTGTGAGCTCATTACTTGTCTTTATGTGCTAGTTTATGCAAGGTGCATACTGTGAAATACAGGAATGAGCAGCTAAGTACTTTGTAATTTGTTACTAGATAAGTGTCCTATTCTTGATTATGCCATTTTCCCTTTGTTTGCAAAACAGAATTAACTACTGGTGTGTAATTCACTTAAGATACTTATGCTGGAGTTACCAAATACCCTTCTCTGTTGAAGAAGGCCCTGTCAAAGGGTAACAGGAATAGCCTGCAAGCACTTGCAAAGCCAGGATCTAATACAGCATGAAATTGTGTCACTCCTCTTGTTTGCAAACAGAACCCATTAGATTTGACTGGAAAGTGTTTTTAATGTGCAAATCCTTTAAGATGAGGCTTTCAAAATGCCTATCTCAATTTATTGAAAACTACTCTCATTTGAAATTTGGAGACTCAATATGTTGGTTTTGTAATTCAAAACACTAGGAGAATTTGGTTTGTGTTAAGAAATACTAGAACCATACAAAAGTGATAGGAAAACTTGAACTAGGAAAGGTTTAGGTTTGTGATGCAACTGAAGTAATGACAATGATCCACTCGCAGGAGATGAATAATAGTGCTAAGTTGTTGGAAAGTAAAGAAAACAACAGTATGTCTGGAATAACACTGTTCAAGAACTGCCTATAAATATAGTGCATTATTGCTCACACATTACCAGGTTATCTCCATATTACTCAAATTTACGTGAAAGACTTCAGTATCTGTGGAAAAAATGCTATTAGAGAACCTGGCTATTTTGCCTTTTGGTTGTTCCTGTTTGCCATGTACAATGTAAACTGAAAAAAAACAGTTGCATTGGCTAGAGTATCATGGTTAACTAAAAATGAGCTTGAGACAGGATTTCTTTGTGGTTCATTCACTTCAAATATATTGTAATTAATCAGGAAATTCAATTCAACTGTGAAATCAAATAAGTAGAAAGAAAAACCTCCTCTGTATATGTAGACTCTGCAGTTCCTAGTGCCCCACTGACCTCTTGATACTACTTAAGTGAAAACTGCTCTTTCATTTACAAACCCTGCTCTTTCCACCTGCATTCTGAAGGAAACTTTGAAGAGTGTCTTGGTCCCTACACTCCAAGTACAGTCAGGAGGGACTGTGACAATAGCAAGAGTCTCAAAGCATAGGGGTTGTCCCTCTCACCTTCATCTGAAGAGGAACAGCTGGGGCACTATCCCTTTTCCAATGGTTGCCTTATAAAAAATAATTTGTAGCAGAGCCTGAGATGTTCATACATGCACATTAATGCCCTGATCACTTTCCCTTCCTGTAGTCTGTATGTTCTAAACTGCTCTGTTGTGCAGCGAGATGATTGCAGTACAACTGTCTCCAACCCGTGGGTAGCCACTATTTTCTTTCCTGATAAGAGATGCAGCCATAAATCTTTCAGCAGAGAATGTAAGTTTTAATTTTCTATACTCACCTGTATGATCATTTTAACTGTGGAGGTATTGACCCCACAGTTGTGCTCAATAAATCCCATTCTCCTCATCTGGTGCCTTTTTTTTTTTTTTTTTTTAAAGAAAAGCGTAAGTTTTGCTTAGTTTTTCGGAGGGAGGCCGCTTTGAGGGAGGAACTTCAGACGGTGTACTGCAAATGAAGCCTCTCCTTGGCCATCGTGAAGTGCAGTTGACGACCCACGTGATTTCAGTCTTTCCTTTTCGCTGGGTTTCTCACATCGGCTGCAGGCAGCTCTGCTTGATGTGCTGTACTGGGTGCTTTTGTGCTCGGCGCGGCCCATTGTGACAAACTAGGTTTGGATTTAATGATGGGAGATGTCACTTAATGGTTAGTAGTCACAGAATGTATTTTTATGGTATTCTGTTCTTTTTCCATATAGCAGTGTACAGCAAGGGCATTTGTTCTTTCTGGATGTGATTAGGTGACTTCTCCATCTTTTGTGAGGCTGTAACTGCAGATATTTTGGGCTGTGTATGTGAGCCTGTATTCTTTAGGGAATAGAGTATAAGAGTTTGTAAAAACTACAGCTAATGAGCAGTAAATTTACCTGGCAAGTTATTGTCCTTTTCCTTTGGTTTATTCTTAGGTTACAAAACTTAGTTTAGAACACCAGTGGAGCAGAACGACTTACCTCGACGCTCTTGCTCCCTCTGCATCCTTCTCTGTGATACAGAAGTGTTAGCATTGAATCCAGTTGTCCCTGTTTCAATAGAAAATAGTGACTGGTCTGTCAGCAGGAAAAACATCATAGATCACGTGAGAGGTTTTTTATAATTTTGCTTTAGTGTGTATGCGTGCGAGAACGTGGTTTGAGGCAGGCTGGAATTCTCCAGCTCCTGAAGTCTTACTGGTGTGAGGTATCAGTGATGTCACCATTTACTGCATCTCTAGATGGAGTCTTGTTTCTGGTTTTCAAGCATTTCTTGAAACAATGGGGAGAGGTTGAAGTGGGTGGATGTTTTCTTTTTCAACTGGCAAGAGAATAAACAATATAATCAAACCTTTAGAGTGAGAGAATGACTGCCTGTGTTCATTAGGTGAAAACGTTACAGCAGTATGGACTGTATGCAAGAGAAAGTGAACAGAGCTTCCTCTCACTGCTTGGTTTCCTCTGCCTGACTCCCTCTGGTGACTTCAATTATTATTTCCTTGCTTCTTCACATTTCCATCACATTTCTGTTTCAGCAATCATTTACAAGAATTTCAGTGTTCCTCCAATGTATCTGTTTGGCTATACTGGAAGTATGTTATTTATCTGTAGGTGCAGTAAAACAAAGACAATGGAGTAATTTGTTGTGGTCTGCAAAGGTACTGGTTTCTCAGACCATTTTATCTTTCTCTTCAGGCTATTTACCAGCATGTTTTTGTGACGCTGGTGCGTGTTTTGGTTTTTGAGGTGTTTTTTAACATATCTGCCTATCTGCTGTCCTATCATGCTGCACATCATGACTCACAGGCCACCTGATAATGATGTTCGATTTATGTCAACTTAAGCACACTTTCAATGAGCATTCCAGAAAGCCAAACATCAACTCCTAAAGTTGATGTATTCTGTTTATAGCAACATTCTTTCCTTAGGAAAAATAAGTTATGTCATAATGTTACATTAAGCACAGGTGAATACAGATTTGTGCTCAGCAACCCCCGCATTGCTAACCTGGGTTTTCACCCCAGTTTCATCACTAGGAAAGACTAAACTTAACCCCTACAAACTCAAAAAAAAAAAAAGGGGGGGGGGGGGGGGGGGAGGGGCAACAAAGCAGATATTTTTGCGTTAGACAAGCCACCTTGCAAAAGCAGGTTGACTTTTGTTTCTTGGAGGGCATCATGAGCTTTCCATGATCTTGAGAAATCCCAACTTTAGCCATGAAAACGATAAACCTATTGGTGCCTTGAGGCCGTACAAATAAAGCATTTGCCAAACTTAAATGTTTATACTTTTGGGAATATATCATAACCACCATAATTTCACAGGATGATTCAGTTGCTCCCTGGCTTATTTATAAAATGTTAAAATGTTAAACACAATCAGCAAAAGCATTCTAGTCTCTCTAGAGACTCTTTACTCATAGTATTGCTTAAAGCCTGTGTAAAATAGTCTGGAGTATTATTTTTGTTTGTTTGTTTGCTTTTATCTTTTTAAGGCTGAGAAAGGAAATCTCAAAGATGAAGTACTGCCTTTCTTCTTGCAGACTGCTACACTCTGCTGGTGAAGCTGTGGTGGGTTGGTTTTGTCCTGGAGCAACGTGGTACAGTTTGGGTATCTGTGGTTTTGGTTGTACGCAGGGATTGGTTTCTATCACCATAAGATGAGAACATTATAATGTGGCCTGGATGGGACTATTTCTTGCCATCAGATAGACAGGGAAACTGTCAGTTTGTTTATCAAGTAGAGAATGATGCTGGGAGAATGTAAAACTAGTGTTCTGTTTGCTGCAGTAGTGATTTGTGTCTACCTAGGAAGTCACAGAAACTGAGGGTTTTGTTTGGTTTTTTTAAGACTTAAATAGTTTGGGACCTGGTCCTGTGAGAATTTTTTCTTATGTGATACTGTCTCATTTATAGTCGGACAAGGAACAAGTGCTACAGCTTCATCCCTGAATGTACGGCAGGTGGCTAGGAACACAGCTCCTGCACGGAGTCTTTGATGGTAGAACTGCTTTTCCCTTTAGTGAACCTGCCCTCTTAGTTTTGCGACTTTTGCTGGTGATGTCGGTCTTGAGGGATTACAATACCCAGATGAAAGGAGGAGCAGTTACAGTGGGGTTTATCATGGCAGCATGACATGAAGTAATGATGAACTTGGATTTTAGGTTCAGTCATGGGTGCATTGATTAACGTTAAAATACTGGGAGTATATTTGATACTAGTCTTTAATTAATCTCACTTTTCCCACGATATGCAGATCAGTAATGGTTAGCAGAAGAGGGTCACCTTTCTAATTGGGACTTTTTGACTGTGGATAGTAACTCACACATGGACTCTTAATGGTGTGAAAAGAGTGATTTTAATTGGTAGACACTAAAAAGGACCTCTTAGCCTCTCATCTTTGTGCAAGACCTTTAGCTTATTGATTCCATGTAAGCTCAGTTGTTTAGTTTTATGTGTTAAGATAGTTTAAAAATGTGGGCAGGGTATTGGAATTTGTTGGCAGAATTGAATTTACTAAGTGTTCAACGGCAAAGGCAATCAAACCTTGAATAATTTAAAAATCCAAGGAAATATTTCTCACTGGTTTTATCCAGTGAAAACAAGTTTGAATGCTAACATCACGTGTGAACAGAAAAGCATGCAAATGTTACAAAAAAACCAACCATAGACCTGAAGGAAAGATTTATCTGAGTAATGCAATCTAATAATTATTCATGGGTTTGTATGAAAAGTGGGACAAGACACAGTGAATTGCAACAGGTGATAGAAACCACAGAGAAAGAAGAACTGGGGCAAATGAGAACAGGAGAAGTGAAATAACAGCAGAGGCAAGTTTGTTCTTCAGCTTCTCCTCAATACAGTCTCTGGTACTGATCTTTTTAGCTGAAGAACATCTATTAAAGGGAAGAAAGACTTTAAGAGCTCTGCTGGTCACGTTGATAGGGAGAGAACATCTTTCCAGTGAGGATGCATGGCATGCCTGTAATATGTTGTCACGCAGAACCTGAAGAAGTACAGTCCGACCTTTGTGTTATGATATTCCCAGAAAATGTGACTTTATACTGCTGCCACTGATTTCAATAGCGATGTTTGTCCTTTTAATTTGTGGCTGATATTAAGAATGTAGCTGATGACACCCAAAATCCATGTTTTTAGCTTTTGTTTTTCTGCTGCTGTGCAGAAAAAAACAGAAATCTTCTGGGGTTTATCCTCACATGTGCAACAAAAATATGTATCCCAAACTAAGATTTATATGGAACGACTTTGCCTGTGACAACAACCAGATTGTAAATGAGATGTGACAAGGCAGAGGGTGGATATTCTGGTTTAATAACTACAATTAATCAATCGATCAATCATTCTATGTCCCTAGGGAAAACGCTACATTATATGGATGCAGTTGCCTTATTTTATGATCTGTTGCGTTGCCCTTGGGGAAGTTCAGGTGGTTCTATGTGATAATCATCTGCTAAGAAGTGACATTGTATTTAAAATACCACCTTTACAGCCTCCCTGGGTTGGTGGATCATCAGACTGGATGATGTAGAGATGAGTCAGTGTAGGTGATGGATGCCTCTATTCTACCCAAAGAGAGTAAGAGAGGTTTGGTTGAGGTTTTCTTGTCAGTTGTCTAAGCAAGATAGAAATTCATCCTTTTAAGATTTCCTTAATGATTGCATACACTTAGTTATATGAACTGGTGATTACAGGTGGAGAAATAAACTAGATGGATGATTTAACAGAAAATCTATCTAGGTGTATCTTTTGCAGAAATCCCAATTTAGTCTGAATTACAGGTATGGTTACATTTTATTCTCAATGTTAAACATGGCCTTAAATCTTAATTTATTGGTTTTTTAACCTGAAAAGTGATTTCTTGCCGTGAAATATTGAAGCCCTGTAGGATGAACTGGAATCTAAGAGTTTTCTCCTTACAGCAAATGTTTTGACCCTCTGTCACTACCTCTAAACTCCTGGTTGTTTTAGCATAACATAGATCAACTCTTTTGTTTGAATGAACCTTGTAGGATACAGTCTGATTAAACAGTTTCGTCTGCATCACCTGCAGTCTATTTTCTTCTCATTTGTTTTCTTCTCCAGTTTTTTCACAAATAACAGGATCTTTACCCCTTATTACAGCTTATCTATGCCTGAAGTTTTTTTCCTCACCTGGAGCAATAATCATCTATTTGCAGCACTGTGAGCATCCCCACAGTAACCAGACTTCAGTGGATTATGATTTCTATTAAAGAATATATTAAATTTTAAAACCAGTGTATTTTCATGACCCAATGTACATATTAATGAGAAACTAGACTTATTTTTCATCTAGGTAACAAAATTAAAATCCTGTTGCTTTGAATGTCATGGTACATAAATAAAATGAAGAATTCTTCCTATGCTGTGAGCAGTATATTGTTGACAAGGTAGTATCCGTAGTTATTCCATTGAGGAATAACTATTCTCTTGCAATTATTTGACTCCAATTTTAATAGAGTAGATTTTAAAGGGTAGATAACAAAGATTAAGTATAAACTACTGCATTGCTTCAAAGAAACAAAGATGATGTAGAGTATGGAAGAACATGTCCAAAACCATTCTAATGTAGCTCTATCTTGTTTTCAGTGACACCAGTGGGTCTTGCCGAAGCATCTTGCAGTTATCTGCCCTTTAGTTAGGAGCACAGGTTGGGGGATTTTTAATTTATTTTCACACATCTGTTCATAAAGAGCATAGTGTGATTTGGAATATTAACCCGTTCTCAATGTGTGAATTGGAAAATCTACACAAATCAACATTTCAGAGGATGGTGGTTTATTACGATAAAGTAAGAAAAGTATATTAAAATACTTCAGTTTGTTCTTTCCTATTTTCATGGAATTTCAAGTCCAACTGACATTTGAAACTCTTCCTCCACAGTTAAAACCAACAAAGCGTTACTGTCACCTGTCAGGGAGTGGCTCAGAAGTTTAAGGTATGATTCATGCTTTACCAGTTATTTTCCTCAAAAAGATCCCATGTGGTTACTGAAAAGGGGGTCTGGGAGGCATTGGATTTGGTCAGTCCTCAGCATGTTTTGATCTGAGCCACAATCAACTGATAATTTGTAAAAGGACTTTCCAAAAATGGAAAGTGAACAGTAATAACTGGGGAGAAAATAAAAGAAGAAACCAGTCCAAAATAGGGATTACTTCTCTGGAGTCTTTCTAAGCTTGTATGTTTACTGTCCAAAAAGTGGTTTGCATCATGAGTCACCCACCATGTGAGGTGGGCTGGCAGATTTGGTGCCAAATAACGTTTCTGAGCATACATTACCAGCGCTTCAACTGGTGTGTGGTCAGATGTCAGCCAGATGTTGGTGGGGCCGTCTTGGCTGTGTGTTCTATTTCAGTATAGTGGAAGCATTTGAAGGTAGGGTAATTACTGCATTGAATGAACTACCAAAACTCAGTATGTATGATATGCCACTTGAAAATATGGATGGACAGATCAGGTAATCACAATAGCTTTACTTGAGTAATCTGAAATATATACAATATGTTTACAATAGGTACAGTAATTTGTTGGGGAATCTGAGCACAAATGATGTTGATTTCCATCAACAATGTGGTTTGGTCCATGAGATCAGTGAATAAACTGAAAGAAGTGGCAAACTTTATTTTTATTTTTATTTTTTTTTTTAGTTAAGGAGAGAGACATCGTCAGAAACGGTGGTAAGCACTAGCAATATGACTGTGGTGTAGAAAATCAGACTGTAGAAATATGAAGGCTGGGTTCATAATTTCTGTGCATAGAACACAACAACTTGTGGCATATTAGAAATACTTAGCACTGTCTCACTAGCAAAAACTCACTGCTAAGGAGCAGCAAACAATTTCTCTAACTTGCAAAATCACTTACCTGTGTTTCCATGGTATTTGCAGATATAATAAAAATACCTTGACTCAGAGGATAATTTGCAGAAAACAAGTTAGTTGGTTATTTTAGCCCTTGGTTTTATTTGTTTTGCAGGTTGAACGTGACAGTTCAATGGTATGAAATTTTAACTATTCTATTCCCAGCTATTCAGGGATAATTCATAGTTGTCTATATCCTGTTAGTTATGTATAGTGTCTTGGAAACACTGGATCCTGTTTCTACCCCTCGAGTATGCCGATGCTATAGGCTAGGCAAGTATTTTTGGTCACGAGTATTTGTAAATAGAACTAACTCTGAAATTCTGCTTCTGTAGACATTCATGAAGGAAAACGTTTTATGAGTGTTTTCATCAAGTATCAACAAAGCTATTTGAAAATAGTAAGTGACTTGCAATGAGTATTGTTCCTGTTTTGTGAGAGATTTGTTATGTTACAGTAGAAGAGTGAACAGCTGACTAGATTTTTGACTGGAAGATTTTTCAAGGCATAGAGTTCGCCTCCTTTACACATACAGGTTTTCCTTCTTTTTGAAATGAAGTGAAATGGTGTGCAATACTTTGAATGGTTTAAGAAAAAGTTCATTAGGATATTCTCATGGGTTTTTTTCCCCTCTACCCCCAAAAAATTTGCTTTCCACAAGAAAATATCCTCTGGTCCATAATGAGAATTTTGGAGCTTTGACTGCCTAAAGTTTAGTACTAAAATTTGTACCTTTGTTTAGTTAGAAAATGTCTTTTTCACCCACAGTGTGTTCAGAAGAAGCAAAACATGAAGTAGCTTCAGTAAGATATTTGTACCTTTAGAAGATAAGAAAACCTCTGAATTAAACAGACTTTTTTATTGGGTTGGAATATATTTCAGTAGCCTATTAATTTATCTGTCTTAAATCTTTTTAATGCTGGCTAAATGCTAAAGACTTGTTTAATTGCAAAGGCAATAAAAGCTTCATATTTGTACAGGTTTTTTTCTTGGATGAGTCACTGTAGTTTCATTACTTTTATTTTTATAACCCCGAATAACAGTTTTGGATTTATATATTGATATGAAAACCCACTTCAATGTAATATTTCTGAAGAGACGTTTGCCTCAGATACATTCCCTGGATTATGCATGTGCCTATATTTTAACAGCATTTTATTTATATATGGGTGTGTGACACCACTAGCAGCATAGGTCTTATAACCAGTTCACTTCCTGTGGTACAAACCCAACCATTAGCCGTGACCAGCCAGAATGTACTGTGTACGTAAGGAAATCCTGGATTTACTTAATATGAGAACGGGTTCACCTACCGGTCATAACAGAATTTTCATTATTTTAAACTGTCCGTCTGGTACATTGACTGTGAACGTGCATAAGAACCATTCTTAATGACTTTGTGTTGTTTCAATTAAGTTGTTTTTAGATCAAATCAAATAATGGTAGGCTTTGTTGATTTGCGAAACAGCCTTCGCCATACAGATTGGTATGAGATTATCCCACCAGGGGTTTAGTATCCGGGAAATTAAAAAAATATATCTGAATGACTAAATATTTTCAAAAGGAGAAAACATCTACGACAATGAAACTGAATCTATTTTAAAATGCAAGGCATCCTCTTGAAAGCCGATACTAAGCACACTCAAAGAAAGCATTGTGCACTAACCACTGTGCATTATGATCATGAAACTGGGTCTCATTTAATCCATCAATATTTTGGTATGTTTAATATTTAAAGAGTCTCCTTAAACTATTACTCAGAAAACCCTGGGATAAAAATGATTTAGAAATAAAAAAGCATACAAGAATGGAAGATAATTTGACCTTTACCACCGTATTGTCGTTGGTAAAAGAAATTCAGCTGTAGCAGTAGTCTGCATATATATGTAATCTGCATCTTTTCAGAACAGAAAAATACATCAGAGCATTTTCCCTAATTTTGAGACTTTTACAAATGAAGTGCATAATAAAATATGAAACTGTAATAAAAGCACTTATGCATCCCAAATATATGCCAAATGTGTCTTCTTATTCAATACAAGGCAATGCAGATGGTTGAAGGAAATTTGTTTTTGCTATAATCAATAGAACTAATTTTTAAGAGTACTTAACGAAGCTGAAACAGTGAGTCATCACCTTCATTTTATCATAATATAGGAAACGTTCTCTTATCAACTTGAATGACCTGAATATATGTTTTTCATATTCTGGGTTTTGGTTATAAATGAAAAACTATTAGAGAAAAAATAGATGTTTTTAAAAAGGAAAAATGACTGTATTATATGATTTAAGAGAACCTTTCTGTCAGAATGTGCCTGGGCCATTTTTTCACATGGGTCCTCTCTTACTGCATATCACTGTTACACTGGATGCCTTATATACTGAAAGACATTCGGGAGTTACTGAGCTGTGTAAAGAAACACAAATTGAAGTTGTGCTTCTTTTACCCCTCCTGTGCTCTGCTGTGTATCTTACAACACTGAGTACTTCACAGTACTGGCAACTTTGCAGTAGCTACTCTATACCTTACACAGGTATTAAATCATATATGTAGAGGTTACTGTCTATAAGAATTCTAATAGGAGGCTGTGCTGGGGTTCAGTCAGGAAAGGGTTAACTCCCTTTACTGTGGTTACTAAGGAGTTGCTAAGAAAAACTTTGATAAGGCCTCAGCTGGTGCTGAGGATGGCCTGTACTGAATTCAAGGTCTTTTGTCCGCTTCGGATACTGTAGCTGACCCAGACTAACCAAGGAAGTATTTCATTCCATAGTACGTCATGTTTCGGTCTCTGGGCCGGGGAAGGGGGTCCGGTAGCCACTACTCTTCCCTCCTCTCTCTCTCTTACTCCCTTGCTCGTCTCTCCGGGCACTTGCTAACCCTCCTGCATTAGCTGCTTTGCCAAGACCTGTGCTGGCTCATTCGTGTGGGAGTTGGTGGGTTGTTTAGGGTTTCTGGCCGTGCTATCGCTGGTAGGGTTCACTCAGAATCTGCTGCTGCGGCTCTCGGGCTGCGATCGCTCTGGGGCTGTGGTTCTCGGGCTCTCTGGGTCTGATTTTCATCACTCAACATCTGGGTGTGCATTGGTCAGTGGATGCTGGGACATTGTATCATATTGTATATATTGTATCATATGTTTTGCTTTCTACTATTTTAATTATTTATTATTAGTAACATCTGTATATATTGATTTAGATTTAATTAGTAAATAGTCCTTATCTCATAAAGCTTATCTCATAAAACTCATAAAATTGAGCTTCCTTATTTCTTTTTGTTGTGGTTTAACTCCTCCGATTCTTCCCCTCCACTGGAGGAGGGGAGGGGGATTTGTGAGAGCGGCTTCGTGGTATTTTGCTAGCTGGAGTTAAATCACTACAGAGGCTGATGATTGTTTCCTTTGAAAGAGGTATTCTCTCTGCAGATTTGTGTTTTGGGTAGCTGTTGTCATGTTAAGTTGTGTGTGTGTCTGTATACACAGATAGTCCCAATGTGAACACCAAACAACACCATAGTCAAATTGCTATCAAGAGTTTGGCAAATGCTTTATTTGTGTATTGATGTTATGGTATGGACTTTAAGTTGGAGGATGACATAATTTCCGACCCCTTGAAATGGATGTTTTAATTGTTATGAGGCTATGCAATGAGAGTATCAGGGCTGTATGTTGATGGAGGATGAATGTGTTATGTTATCTCTGTCTGTTGCAGAACGTGGAGAGTGAAAAGGCAAGCCACTGCTGTTAAAGGCCACCTCAAACCTCTGCTCTGTCACTTGGAGACACATGAATAATTTAACCTACTTATAGTGATCTGCGTAGTATAATACATACAATTAGATGACCAAGTTCATGTGAATTCGGTGACCTGCTGTTAGTTCATGGTTCTCAGTAACACGTTTTGTGCTCCTGCTTACAGGGTTTCTTCAAGAAGACGTTAAACTTCTCATTGAATGCAGAGGCCTGTTTGCAGAAGTGCCATGTACCGAGTTACGTGGTGTCAGTTGCATTGGTCAAAGTGCCAGAGAATGCCAAATACCCCAAAGAAGCGATGTTGTCAGCAGTGCATGCTCTGAGCCTTGGTCCTTACAGGAGTAAGAAAAGCTTGGTAGCACTGTTGGCATCAGGGAAAGCAACGTGCATTGCTTGGAATGCCTGCTTGGAAGTAAGTGGATTTATGGCACCTGACACATGTAAATTATTTTCAAAATGCCACTGAGATTCTGTATGAAGAACCAAGAAAGAAGAGAAAATGCATTTAATTTTCGCAGTAGGTCACTGGAGATGATGACCGTTTGAAGCAGCACAATGCTGACAAGTGATTGCCAGGAAGGACTGTTTCATTGGCAGCAGGTGCTCCCATGTAATCCTGGCACAAGTAGTATTTAACACACTGAGACATAGCAGTAGTTGCATAGGAGTCAGTTGTGTTATTTTGCTGGCATTGTGGAACCAAGCCAGTTGTGTCCAGTTGGTCCTGCACCTTGTTTATCAGATAACAATGAAAACTCACATTTCTGAGTCTTGCTGCCACAGATTTTGACATTGTTCTTTATGTAATTTTGTCCCTTAGTGAAGGAAGGTGATTGCAGACAGAAGGCTGACTTCCTGAAGTGGTGTCTCAGCACATGTGAATGTGTGTGCAAGACTCTGAGATGCCTCCAGGATCACCAAACAGAGAGTGATGGCAGCACCCAGGCTGACATGCAAAAGTGAGTGTGTGCCAGTTTGTGATTTCAGGATCACTGAGAAAGTTGAGGTCTCTGCTGTGTGGCAACTCACTGCTCGGTGTTCTTAGTTCATAGGTAAGGTAAGAGAGATATTCTCTTGCAATCCCAAGCTCAAGGACAGGCTGGGGATGAAGGTGTCAAGAGCAGCCCTGAGGAGAAGGACTTGGGGGTGCTGGGGGACGAAAAGCTGGCTGTGAGCTGGCAGTGTGCACTGGCAGCCCAGAAAGCCAACTGTATCGTGGGCTGGATCCAGAGCAGCGTGGCCAGCAGGGCAAGGGAGGGGATTCTCCCCCTCTGCTCCACTCTGGGGAGACACACACACACACACTCAGTTCTACCTCCAGCTCTGGGGCCCCCAACAGCAGAAGGACATGGAGCTCTTGGAGTGAGTCCAGAGGAGGCCACAGAGATGCTCTGAGGGCTGAAGTCCCTCTGCCATGGGGACAGTCTGGGAGAGTTGGGAGTGTTCAGCCTGGAAGAGAGAAGGCTTCCGGGGAGACCTTATATCACCTTCCAGTGCATTGGGGGGACTACAAGAAAGATAGGGAGAGACTTTTTACAAAGGCAGGGAGTGACAGGACAAGGGTCAACAAGTTTAAACTCAAAGCAGGGAGATTTAGATTGGACGTCAGGAAGAAGTTCTTCCTGGAGAGGGTGGGGAGGCACTGGGACAGGTTGCCCAGAGAAGCTGTGGATGCCCCATCCCTGGAAGTGTCCAAGGCCAGGCTGGATGAGGCTTGGAGCAACCTGGGCTAGTGGAAGTTGTCCCTGCCCAGGGTAAGAGGTGGGACTGGGTGGGCTTTAAGGTCCCTTCCAACCCAAACCATTCTCTGATTTGTTCTAAGACTCTTATTCTCTGTGCCATTGAAGGGTGAGGGTACCTGGATTTTTTAAAATATCTTGTCACAACTAGACCGAAATCGGCACGTAACTCATCAGAAAATGCACCTGTGTGTAACATTTAGCAGATTTTGGTTACTGGATGGATGCACAGTTCTCTGTCTTGGCTAATGTAACAAAAATACCTTCTTTTACCTTATAAAGTGGTTTGATGATTATTGAAGCTATTGCATAAATCAAATCAACTGCTAGTTGCCGCCTTCTACAAACTAGGCCATATCAATCACTACTAGTGATTTCACCAGCTGACAGTCTTGCAGGAGAGAACAAGGGTGAGGATGAACACAGAAAATGAATTTACCTTTCATCCCCATGGGAAGCTGTCCCTGCCAAGCCTGGGCTTAGCTGCATGACTGGCCAGTGGCAGGAGTCGGTGCTTTCTAGTGCTGGCTGCACTGAGCTTGCTGTGGGAACAAAAGGGTTCGGTTTCTGCTGATGCCAATCTGACTCCTTTTTACAAGCACTGAATTCAATTTTTAAAAAAAGAAGCCTTTATGGCATGCTTTACCTTAATCTTTTCCTTTGTGATGTGGTAATTACTTTTTTTTCCTTTTCCATTTTTAATTTGATTATTATTTTTTTTATATGATTGAATTTGACTGGGTCACCTCTCTGTCTCATCAAAAAGGGTTTCAGACCTGACAACAGCTTGACTTCTCCAAGTTCTTCCTTTCAGCTTTCAGCTCTAGATTTTAATGAGCATCCATCTGATTCTACTGAAGCTGCAGCAGGTTTTTACATCTGCTGTAGTACGGACTTAATTGTGCGGCTACATTACTGTGCTGCGATTCCTGGAATCTCTGTAACCACTTTGATTTAGTGTATGTTTAAAAATTGTGAAAATTCTTTTTTTCTCACAGTTAAGGAAAATGTTTTCTAATTCAGACTGAAACTATGCAAGGGAGTAGGAACATGAGGAGGCAGTGAGCAAGTGTACTCTTGCTGATCCATTGGTGGATTTCAGCTGCAGTGTTAGAGAGGTGCTTTTGGTACCACGCCAAAGGATTTGTCATCGTTGACATCCTTGGGTTTAAATCTTATTAGGTGTTTGTAGCCTTTTCCCCTTGATTTATTTTAACTGGTAACATGTCTTTTGATGACTAACATCACAGTGGTTTTGCTGCTGGGAGTGTCATAATTTAAATAGCTGAAAATCATACGTCTTTGATAAAGTGAAATTGCTCTTAAGGCTATTTTATTGCCAAGAAATCTGCAAACATCATTAAGATTCTTTGATACAAATCTCTAGTTGATGTTGGCTTCTACAAGTTATTACTTTGTGAAGGAATAGTTGCTGTTACTGCTGAATTCACTGTTTCTGTTCTATTACAATAAAGACTTTGAGGGTCATTTATATTATTTTCCTAGGTCATCTTGTGGTGTGTATTTTGTTGAAATTTCTTCCTGTGAAATTATTAAGAACTTGGAATCAAAACAATGATGGCATTAGGAAAAACTAATTTATGAAATAAATTGTTCATAGGCATAGCACTGATAAAGAAACAGTATACAGAGAGATTTCTGATAGCCTGGTTAAAATTATTTCTATTGTTACTTGGAAATAATGGAAGGAAGCTGCGATGTAGCACAAATTAAAATACCTTTTGATACAGAAAACCAACTATGCCTTCCATTTGTGTCCTAGTAAAAGTTTGACATTCTGCCTAAGAAGAGGGGATCGTAATTTACAAAATCAAAATAATAATATGAAAAATTTCCAAATTTCCTACCAAAAAGAATTATGCAAAATACAGGGGCATCAATTTAAAACAGGAATGCTGTTGAACAGGAAATAATGGTGGAAGAAGATGATATTTTAAATGGCGAGATTTATATCCTTCAAACAAGTAATGCATCTGCTTCTGTGATGGAAGTATCCTCCTCACTTTCTGTGTCGCCAGCCTGCCATGTTAACTATTTCTTTGATATGTTTTAAAGCCAGGGAGTGGTTTTAATCGCTTTGAATCTCACAGGTCTATTTTGAGTTATACAGTGACTTACACACAGCACTCTTTCGGAAACATCTGGTTCTCCTTGTATAATATTTATATCTGAGGATCATAATTTGTTTTTTCTCTTCATGAGGATGATGTACGTTTTCATTTGACATTTATCTTGATTCCAGGGTGGTGTTACTTCATCTCTGCTTGGATTTGTAATATCTGTCATTCGGTGGAAGGGATTGTCTGCATCTCTGTAGGAAAGAAACTAATGTGTTGACTTGTAATATAATGCTGTTTTAAGTGGAAAGATTTTTAATCTTTCTGTACATTGCAACACGTCGCTGAAGATTTTACTTCGGATTCTGGATTATGCACTTCCAGTTTATTATCTCACATGTTCAGAACTGTTTTTCTTTACAAAACATTGATGAGGTATGTTTTCTGTCAGATTCTGATGATCTAAAATTCAAATTTTCTATTTCAATTACTCTTAGGTTTTAATATGTACAAATGTGCACATACCTTTTGTCAATAAAAGTAATCTTCTGTCTGTGTTATGATGATTTCAAAGCATCCCAAGTCCTTTGCTGGAAGGACACAATTGTTGATGATCTCTTCCTCTTCAAACTTAGATACACTTGGAGTTGGTTTCCTGTGGTCACCAGCACAGTGTGTTTGTTTGCTCTTTCCGCATTGGTCTGCAGTTCCTTATTATATCTGAGTTTTTGAGAAGTGATATATTTTGCATGTGTTGGATTCTTTGGTTTTGCTAGAACTGATTTTACCCAGGATGTCAGTCTTTGTGGCCAGAAGCTGACCACTTTTAAGTTGTCTTGTAGCCATAAGACATCCCATGTCATCCTACGCCTGTGCCTTCAGGACCTCATCCTGTGCCTGTTCTCCTGGATTTTCATTGTAAATTCATTCCATGCAGAATCAAAGTTTGGTATTATCTATTCGTCAAAGTATAACAGTGGGTGGTACACTGTACAGCCTTACAGAGCAAAGGAAAGCTAGAATGAATAAGGTAATATTCATGGGGTCTTTAGACAGGGCTGTGGCAGCTAAACAAGCTAAAGCAAAGCTCCAGGCAACAATAGCACAGTCCGACAGGTCCTGAAGCTTGCATCACTGGCTTGATGCAAAGCCTCTTCCTGGCAATAACAGCACCATATGTAGTTGATTGCAAGACTATACAGAAAGTATTAGTTTATTTTTTTATTTCCACAGAAAAAAAGAATGATTTCTGGTGTTGGAATAAGTTTTGGGAAGACTCATTTGTGGTGTCAGAGTAGAAGACAAAACATCATCTTTTTCTCAGGTCACATATTCTCGAGGGTTTTCCCAGTCCTTCTCCAAACACTCTCTCTCTCTCTCTCTGTCCCTGTTCAGTGGTCTCAGTCCAGGCTCTCAGGTGGGAGGCAAAGTACCAAAGTACAGGGAGCTGCTCACAGGACACTGGCTGACCTGAAGGATCTGAGGAATGTACGTCGTGGGAGGGACAGGTGGGTGTGTCCAGATGAGTAAAAGAGCTCAGCTCTGCTGCTGGAAGCAGAAGCCCTAGTTATGCTCTCCTCTCCTCAATCCCAGCTTTAGGCTCTTTGTGTGCTCTGCTCAGTGTATAACCACATCCTGTGGGAAGACAGAGAGGACTTGCTTGTCTTGTATACCACCACATATCTGTGGCACAGGATCCAGACAATTCCAGATTAATTGGACCATTTTTGCTTTATTACTTTTAGGTATTTAATTACAAAGGATAGCGATTGCAATTGCATGTGGGATTTGTTTATGATAGTTAAAAATATTTATTATTTCTATATACCAAAAAACTATATTTTTCTCTTATCTAGAGAAAAATGTTGTCTAGAAGTAAGTAGAAGTTATAACCTAAAGAAACTGGTGCTGTCACCTCTCAATTTTTTATAATAGAACTTTATTCATAAATGCGCTTTTTCTTTAGAGTTGCCAAAAAAAAGAAAAATTGAATTTGTGTCTTTCAAGGAACAAATTTGGAAAACCAGCATTTTTTTATCTGCCATCTAGCAGGAAGAAGGTACCCTTCTCTCTGAAGTAAGCAATGCTGTTGGTTCCAGAATGTTTTAGGTTTGGACATGTATGCAGAGGAAAAAGTTAATTAGGTTGTGTTGGGAAGTAACAGGATAATCTGAACTTCTCTTAGTGGGAAGGCTGCTGTGTGCCAGGAAATTACCCCATCCTAGTAACAAAGATGAATTGCATAATTTAAAGTTCCAGATAACACTTAACCATATCTGTCATCTGATCATAAACTCAACCCAAATGTAGCCCCACTGCATGCATCGTGCAGAAGGCAATCAGGGGACCAGAGCCTTTGTTGGCTCTGGGCAGGGATGGCCTTAAAATATACTTATTCTTTGCACTTAAGCTGGTCTCTTCTCAACCTTTTCCACAAGTGCAACAATGTGCTTCATCTCTGACATTTTACAGTCCTTAACAATGAAGTTACTCCTTATGTTAAATGCCTTTCTTTCAAAAGTCAAAGCTGAAGGTTCTACATTACCTTTTGAAGACAGGAATGATGTTAGAACTACCTTTTAAAGTCCTTGTAATGATTCCTGCAGTTGCTGACATGTGTGTGTACACATCTTAAATGCAGAGAGTAAGTGCTCGGCTTTTAGGTCAAGATATTGCATGTTACTCCTTTTCTACAGCTTCTTGGACTTGTAGTTTGTTTTACCATCAATTTCATGGTTTCTTCACTTCATTTTGTTTTCAATTTATGCATTTTGATTTTAGGTTATTTCGATTGGAGGGTCTTAAAAAGCTCTGGAATGGTGCTTCTAACCTATAATTTATATATCTTGACATGCTGTATTACAGGGATGACTAGGGAGTTTAATTTAGTCACTTTTTAATATATAATCAGAAAATGCGGCAACTTCTTGTGATTTTTCCATGCTTTCTAATTACTTGTTAGATTTGCTGAATGATATGCCTATTGCTGATACTTATAATTGCATATTGATCGATCTATTTTCCAAATTGCCTGTAAACTAAAAGTTGCTGTGGAATACTGTGATCACGTTCAGTAAACTCACATTCACAATTCTAATTCTATCATTAAGTTGATAAACATGACTAATAAGGAACAGAAAATACAATATTCTCCCCTTATATTTAAACATGGAAGACAAGAGAATTTTTGATACTACATTTACCTGAAATAATTACAGTTCTTTACGTTGAATCAGCTTTGTTGCCATATAGGTAGTTGTGAATTATGGCTATCAAGCCTGGGAACTAAAGAAGAAATTATACAACTCATAGTAGAAACCACGTAACTGAAGTATTCAACTTCTATTTGTAGTGGATCTTACAACGGTTGTTGTGAAAAGAGAACAATTAACTGAATAAGAGCTTGTGTTTTGTATAACATTTGAAATGTTACGTGCTATGTGCTGCGTACAGCATGAAGACATCTTTGTTTATTATAGCTTGAGTACTTTTTATTGTAGGCATTGGTAAAAAGTTTGGAAATGTGTCATACCTAAAGGGTGTGGGGAGTCTTCTAATTTTAAGCATTCCTTCCTTAGATTAAAAAAAAACAAACCAAAACAAAAAACAAACAAACAAAAAAAACCAGCGAAACAAAACCCAGAGAAAATACCCAAACCATAACCCCCCTCCTCCCCGTTTGTCCCAGGCTGGTGTACAGTACCAATAAAATATGATCTCCATTATAATAACCTACTTTATGAAGATTAAATGGTTTTGCAATTCAAACAAGGTAAAATTGGTTTAAAGCAAAATCAAACACTAGTTTGCTAGTTTAGGATTTGAATAGTGGAATGAGAAATCTTTTTTTATATTGCTATTGTGCACTGGTCAGCTAAGAAGTAATTGCTTTTTATAAGGCAAATTTGCTTTTACTTTTCCGAGGTAATGAAATGAACCTGAAACATTTCCTTTGAAATCAAAGTCACTATCACTCAAATGTCACCAACAGAATTCCATCATAGAGTTTCAGCAAACACATAATGAGAAAGTACTACTTGGAAATGATTGACAGAATTCTATTAGAAAGCTTTACTACACATTCATCCATAATTATCTGTGTTGTAAATCAATAATGATTTGATTTTCTCATATTTATATGTTTCTAACATGTAAAGAACGAGACATCTGAAAGTGATTTGGATCAGAACAGCTTCAAGATATAAGTTGGAAAACCTGCCAGTGCATTGAGGGAAGATGGCCTGAATTTCATTCTTATTTTTTTAACACCTAATGAAATTCTGAACAAAAAAAAAGTATGCTTATTGACACAAGAAGGTCTTAAAATATAATATGCCAAAATTATTCAAGGAAAATATAATCTAAGATTGAATCAAATTTTTAAACAGATATGCATAAAGGCCTAACAAAGAAATTATTCTGAAGAGTGAAAATACTGAGTTGCATTAATTCAGGCTTCTGAAGGGAAAAATTATGTCAAATGTAGTTTAGCTCCTCTCCAGCCTAATCATTGCTCAGAAGAGGGGACTTTTTCAGTGGTCTGGGAATTGCCTTCTTGGGGACAGAAGGACAAGGGATGTATATTCAATCTCAGTTGGAGGGCTGCATACTTTTAGCAAAGTAGAAATAGAAAGATACTGGAAGGAATGTTGCAGTAGGCCCATAGAGTAGCAAAATTTTCAAACCCATCCCAATAATTCTGATGTATTTCTTTTTTTTTTAAACAAGAATAGAGTGAGGGGGGCAGGCTGTAAAGCTAAAATGTGGATTAAACAATAATGGTTTCACGCTGATGCAAAGCTATTACAGCATTATCATGGGAGTCTGTATTTAGAGGATATTCTAGAAGTTGCTCAGCAACTGAGGAGGAAAACTAAGGAATATAATACTGCTATGGCAACACTGAAGCCCAGTGGCACGACTCACATGATTTGATATTTAGCATATTGGGAAATACTTAAGTGGCAGAAGGGGGAGGAGAATGATGCTTTATGCCAAATACAATTTTAGCGGTTTGAATTACCAGTACCTTGGGAAGCTTCCAGTGACAATGGATAAATCTTGCAAGAACTGAAGCGCAAAATGGTAACAGTGGGTGTCTGCTTTATAATGGTTAGACCCAAGAACAGAACGACTGTTCTGTAAAAGCTTATTTATATGTAGCAAGAAAAAATATACTTCACTGTAGAGGTCATGGAAATTTTTGCATGAAGTTTTCATGCCAGAACCTGTATTCAACTAATTTAAAAGTAATTTCAAAATGTCTCAGTATTTGAGAAGACAATTCCTGACTCAATTGCATTCTGAATGTTATTAATGAAAAAAATGTTAATTTGGACCTTATCCAGACTCACTCACAGCTTGGTAAAAAGCGTTCGACAGGATTCTGCTCATCTCAGAAACGTGATCAAATTAGTCAGAAGACAAAATTAAATTGATAGAGTAGAATAAGAATTGAGAGTTGTATACAGTATTCAGTGAATGTTATAGAAAAGCCTAATGTCACATTTGATACAGAAGACAAACAGCTCCGTTTTGGGTAGAAGTCAGATGCAATTCCATAATGTAGAAAACCAGGTTTAACCAAAGGAGAAGTACAGAACTAAGAGAACATCCACAGTTAACAGTTAAGAATTACAAAAGCCAGATGATGGGATGGGAAAGAAAAGCACATAAAGATATCTAAGGCTGGTAGGCTTTGGTTATATGGCTATAGTCCGATAATGGTAGTAAATTGAATTCATGTACTTACAGTGAAACTCACCCATTATGTCTTATTAAAAGGGAATAGATGTGTGCAATTACTAAAACCCAGCTGAGGCTGAATTAAATTAAGCATCTGTATCACACTTGTGATTGATGATGCAGTTAACAATACATGGAATGTAAATACATTAAGAAAAGGATACAAAAAACCATCACATGGCAAATAACGGAATGAATGTAACAAATGTTATGAAAAATGGAAGGGCATTTGAAAAACTCACCTAATTTTCAAAGATTCCTTTCTAAGGAGTGCCTTAAGATGATCTTCAAAAATGACATTTTGCTACTTATTTTTGTCATAAAAGTCAAAACCTTTTCTTTCAAGAGATCAAAAGAAAATTAACACATTTTTTCAAGTGTTATGACTCAGTTTCTGCTTTTTCATCTTTACTTCAGTCCATGCAAAATAATGGAATTATTGAAAAAAGACTTGAATAATGAGAACAGAAAGTGGGAAGTTACTTAATGGCTCCTGATGGAAAACAGATCTCACCAGGTTGGCTTCGTATAATTTTTAATGTGATTTAGATTGGCTGATAAAGACAATGGTATTTTATGTTATAGATTCCTCTAAGCACTCATTTAAGATTTTGTTTGAGAAGATGGTAGGAGGCTAAGTCATACTGTGGGCCTTGGACAAAGTGAATTCACAAGTAAGTTAGTAGTTTCAGCAATATTTCGGGTAGTAATAGGTTTTTCAGACTATTATTTGGAACACTTTTCTCAGTGATCATGAAGAAAACATAAAACGATTAAAAGTGATAGTGCAGTGACAGAGGTATGTGGGGGGGGATGATGAACGGTGATTACAAAATTATAATGGTGCTGATCCATAGGCAGTTGAATGTGTACTGCTAGGGTGATAATATATTTTTAGGTGTTGAAACAGAAAATCTAAATTAGAGATGTTATTTCACTGCATTTGTCACTTTTATAATCAAAGTAGAATAGTTTTGGAGTCAACAGTTCTAAAAAGATGTCAATAAATTAAGACAGGTTCATAAAGCTGTGACAGCAATGGGAAAACATACCTTGTGGTGAAAGACAAAAAGTATTCCATGCTGCGTGCCAGCACAAAGAGTGTTAAGGGTCAGCTTGACCAGTATGTAAGCTGGTTTTTGGGGTTTTTTTTGCTTTAAATTGGCATTTTCTACAGAAACAGTACTTTCCTTTCACAGAAACTACTAGGCATTATTCTGGGTGGGTTTTGGTGTTTTTTCCATCACTGGTGATTTTAAAATTAGAATTGGATTAATTTTTTATCAGCAGATGCTCTAGTGTACAAGTTGGGCATGCTGGGATCTATACTATCTAATAATAATAATAAAATCTAATAATATTCTTGAGGAAATTGGCAAAATACAATGTTTTTTCCAGTGTTCAGTTACTGAAGTACAATGAACCTTTGTCTGTATGTCTCCTTTAGAGCAGTTTGGCTCCTGGAGAAGCAGGAGGGGGGGACATGCCTGATTCTTCTATGCCATGCTCCTTTTGCTAGAGAATGTTGAGTTCTTTTTGGGTTTGGGTGACAAAGAGTCTAGTTTGTTCAAGCTGTCAGTCACCCAACAAGAATAGATGACTAGTGATGGCATTATCTTGACTCTCCAGACACAAACTATGGAAGTGGCAGTGTGGAGCAAGGAGCATTGAAGCTGAGCTTCAATGCTAGTGAGGAAGGATTCAAGGATACTGAGGAAGACCAATCTGTGCGGTGACGTGTTGTGCAGAGTTGACCCTGCTCATTTGGAACACTGATAAAAGTGCCGATGCTTCCCCCCACCCCCAAGTGTGGTCATATCTCCTGGGACAGATTTCTTTGTGGTGCTTACCTGGTGCCTATGAAAAGTAAAATGACATACTGATCCTGTAGGAATTCACAAAGACGGTTACTTGCTGGCATATTCCAGTTTGCAATTAAATCTCACCCAAATCATTTATCAAGCATATTTCCATCCTGCTTGTTTATATTTTGCAGGAAGAGGAAGACAAAAATGTGGATCCTTTGAATAAATTTACATTTCTTTCTATAACTCAATGAAATGATGCAGGTTTAAACCATCTGTCCTCCCTGTCTGTAAGGATGGAAACTCTGAAATTCACCTCCAAGACAGTTTAAAAAGTGTCTTGTGCAACTTCAAAACCCCCTGGGTTTGTCGATGCAGGAAATCTTTCTGCTAGTATCTAGGTAACACCTTTTTTTTTCCTAACCAGTAGTTGCAGTTAGACTGCTACAATTTGCACTGATAGCATCTGGAGCCTTCGAGGAGGGTGGCTTTATTCTTGTAAAAATTCTCACTTGGGAATAATTAAAAGAAGCAAGCAAATGTTTTTTTGTGCTGTAAGGTAATTTTTTGGGTAGGCACCTGAAGAATATGGCAATATAAGTGGTTAAAACCTCTTCTACATTAAGAAGATCTTGATTTCCACAATAGAAATTTTAACTGGTTTACAGTAACTTCCATGTCCTCTGCCCTTGATAAAATTTCATGAGTATTTATATACCAGAAACCTGAAGAAAACTTACAGAACTATGTGTCACTTTGATCTTCAGCAGGTTGTTAACATATTTACATTTTGGTCCAAGTTGGACCCACTTCTGGCCACCGCCACAGCAAGAAAAGAGAATGAAGGCCTGTGCCAGAGTCTTCCTTTTGACAAAGACAGGACTGTACGCTGCCCATGTAGCTCTTTCATGCTCTGTCTTCCTTGTACCTCTCTTCACTGACTCAATTGTCTAAAACAGGCATGAATCAGATGAGAACATTTCACAGATTAAAAAAGTAAATTATGAGCATCTTTCCTGTGGCTTACTGTTCTCTTTTGGGCTGGTTTGGAGTCTCAGTGTTTTGGTGTGAAAATAGAAAAACTCTCGTCTTTCTTCCTTGGGTTGTCATATTCGTTTGAGAAGCTCATTCAAAACCCACTGACTTTGTTGGGAGTCTTTTACCTTTTGTTACCAGCTGCTAAGATGTTCCACAGGTCTAGTGAAAATACTGTGTTGTATTGATTAATCCAGTGATTTCTCCCATATTCTGTATTTACCTGATATTTACTTCAGTCTGAAGATACTGTTCATGTTCTTTCTGAGAGAGAACGTGAAAGTTAAAATCAGCTTTGCTACCAACTTTCAGGTAGTTCTATTTTCACTTTCATTGCTGTGCTTTACATATTTATCCACTCTTGCACTGGATCACCAGAACCATCACCTCAAATTTTGTTTTTTAAGAGAGAGGAACGTCTGGCAAAAGAAAGTTGGAAGTTGCTTCTGAAAATATCTATTTTGATTTTGAATCCTAACCTTCAGGAAGGTTAGAAAGAATTGAAAAATCCGACACACCTTTCTGAACGGAATGCATGTTACAGTTGTATTTGCTAAAATGCTTCAGAAGAACTCTAGGTTTCTTTGCTCTTAAAAACAAAACAAAACAAAACAAGCAAAAAAAAAAACCTAAAAAAAAACCCCACCCAACCCAGAAATATTTCATAATTACTGCATGCCCTCATATCTATGAAAGTCAAAGCTGATTAAGACACAGTTGAGAAAGAAGATTTCTCTTTGTAAAGGATACTGTATTGTTGTCTGATTTAAAATGATGCTTGTAAACTATACTTTAGCCACATATAATTAGTTCTTTTTTGCCCATAAGTACTTATTTTGAACTTTAATGTTAATTTTGTATAGTATTAAATAAAGTGTGGCATATTATGCTGATTTAAACTAACTCTTTTACAGATAAGTACAAAGGCAGCAACATGCTGCAGGTGGAACAGTGTGTGAAATAACAGTGCGGGGTACTAGCAAAAATGATTGGATTCATTAACATGTTTCCCAAATATATATATATACTTCTTTTTCAAAAGAAAAATTAAAACATCAGTGATATACGGCCATAAGCATAGAAGAGTGTTCCCTTTTCTGTGCTGCCTAATGCTGCAATCGGGATCGGCTCGTTTCCTGGAGTAATCCATCATGTTGATTTACAAGTGCTGCTGCCGTCAGTGTCGTGCTAATGGGAAGCTCATGGCATCTGTCCTTGGGCTGAAAGCGTGCCAGCAACGTAAACCACCTGATCGCTAGATGATATATAGTCAGTGGTAAGGGAAGGTTGGGCAAAGCTCTGGACAATTTCTGGATCTTTGTCAATGAGCTGGAATTACTTGACTCTTTTTTCACAGAAGTGTCTCTCATCTCCTGGGTGAGACTATGCAATTCCCTACTGTTCAGGGTGATCACAGCGTATTGAATGTTCTTGACTGCACCACAAACCTAGCAGGGAAATTTCAGTTGGCTAGTTGTTCCTTTCCTACTGCTGAGAGTACCTCTGCTTTCCACCCGGGCCCAGCTAATGCTGCCGTGGTTAACTCTAGTCTCTTCCCTAATCGCGGTGGAGATGGATAAGAGATATGCAGACTTCTCCTTTGAATCCTCTAATATTCTGCTTCCTACTGCTTTAATGAACACAGAATTTGATTCCTGAAGTGAAAAATTTGATTTTGCCATCAAAAAGGCAAATCTTTTTCATATCTCTTATTCCTTTGTGGAATTCTTTTTCCTCCTAAATTCAAGATCTTAGTAGGAAGCCGCAGTTTACTTCTGTTTGTCTTCTGTCATTTCTCCACCTATATCTCCATAAAGGTCTCAAATTTTTAAGTTGGAATATGTTTGATGTTTTTCAGTTGAAAGTCTATTCATAAGACCCTTTTTCCAAGAACGCTGTGCGAAATGCGCAAAATATCAGTTTAGAGGACTTTATTTGAAGTTTCTTCTAGGGGATCAAGGCCATTATTCACTTCTGGATCCTGAATGACACCTGGTTAATACACTGAGAGCAGAAGCTGCTAAGAACATCAGACCCTAAAGTGAGAACATCATCATTGTAAGTTCTCTGCATTCTTTCTAAGCTGGTCCTGATGTAGTGTGTCCCTTGGATAAATAAATGACAGCATTAAGATATATTTATTTCCTCTTTGTGTTATTCATATTTACAGAAAGGGATGAGAAATGTTTGCTGCCTTTTTTGAGAAGTGGAAACTGAGCGAGATTGGTACTCCAGCACATGCCTGGATGAGTGTAATACCTCTGACAATATCCAATATCCTAATGGTCACTTGTACAAGAAAGTGTCCTTTTATTTTAGGCATTTCTTATGTGGACAGGCATACTTTGGACATGAATTTGTGGATGATAGCCAGTGTCAGCATCTGATTTTTGTAGCTTCAACTTGAGGGATGTTTTTGGGTGATCTTTGAGTGTTTTGATGCAATTCTATCATTTTAAATGTCTGATTCTCCCAGTAGGCTGTAAAAGGGGATGGTCTAAAGGAGATCTGATGGGTTAATAGAATTTATAATCTCTCACTGTTGCTAGGGATAGTAGTGAACTGCTAAGGTTTACGACCCATGGGTTTGCCTTTCCCAAGTAACATTGTTTGGTGGTTAGGGTTTGGGCTATCTCCCTCCCCATTCCAGTGTTTGTGATCAGCAAGAAATGATTCAAGCAGGATAACATCTGGCAGTACCAGTGACAAAAAGTCTGGGATAACCATGACTGACTGTGGCACAGAGATTTCTTAATAATGTATGCCATGGCTGTGCTGTACTCTGTGAAAACTCAAGCAATTTGATATAGCTGACAGCTTGTTTAATCTAGATTCCCTTTTTCTGGGAATTAATTTGTACAGTCCCATGATGAGGAAATGTCTTGTTTTGCAGAGACTAGTCTGCTCAAAATATCTGCAACTTCTATAGCAACAGGACAGAAACTTCAGGAGATGAGTTCTCTCCAATTCCAACTATAAATTGAATTTGCTCTTTGAAGTTACAGGTGTTATATTCTGTAACAAAACTTGCCCTGTGGATTTCTGTCCAATAGCCAGGGATTACTTAATTCTTTACAACGCAAACAAGTAAACCTAAAGACAGCAGACTTGTTTTGGAAAGTAGATGTTTGCCCTCTATTTAGTTTTCTGTCTTGTGAGCTCAACTTCCTTGAGAATTCTAGGAGTGGTCAATTTTATGGTAGAATTCAGCTAAAGCATACATATATTCTTCATGTAGTATTTTGAAAACATGGCTAGAAATAGTACAATTAAAATCAAATGCAGGAGCTCAGCAAACAGTTCATTATATTTTGGGAAATACTCTTAGTAAACATGGGAAGGCCAGGATGTTTAGTAGAGATCACGTTGCGGCTACGTAACTCACTTTGCTAATGAAGCTGAGGAATCTTAAGCTGCAACTGAAGATTGAAATTTAAGCATTGAAACGTTTTTTGTTTAGTTAATATTGCAACACCTTAGATGTCTTTTAAGGAAATAATATTGATCCTTTGAATTTTAAAAAACAATAATTTCAAATTTCTTTTCCATGTTTCAGAAGTAAATCAAATCTTGAATTTTTCTCCTGAATGAAATCATCCTTTCTAAACTTCCTTGGGTTTCAGGTTTCCATATTTGGATAAAACCATGGAGAGATGTGTAAAGGTAATCTGTTGTCTGCCTGATACCTGTCAGATGCTATGTACTAATTTTGGCAGGACAATGTATTAAAGTGGTTTAGTTAACAGTAAGACACAAGGCATATATATTGGAAGGCTAAAGGAGATGATACTTGACTGCAAGTGGATTGAAAGGCATAAGGACATTAAGCATCTTATTTCTGATCTCACTCTAATGCTGTGAATAAAAGAGGATACTGGAATTGTTTTGGGCTTTTGGAACTATTCCCAAGGCTCAAGCTGTCTGCAAATTATGAAAAGATTGCTGCAAGTAACAGTCTGGCACAAAGGGGAAGAGTGGTTTATCCTGCTTAAAAGATCACAAATAATAAGGGGGGGGGGGGGGGGGGGGGGGGAGTTATTTTAATATGAATTTATGAAAAGCCTAACTTAACAGTGGACCTTGCCATTGATTTCTGTTACTTACGTCACAAGGAAAAGCATGCAATGGTGAAATCAACTTAGCAACGGGATAAAATGTTTTCTACATATATTAGAAACTCATTTTGATTTAAGTGGCTGTTGTTACAGCAGTTCTTTTGGGGTCAGACTATTCAAAAATATCTACACTGTTGATTGCAAACCTACCTTGTCTGACTACCTGTGTTCTGCTACTTAACACTTCAAACCATACATCTTTACCTATCATGCATCTCTTCTTAGAGCCATGTTCCTTTGCTAAATGACAATTTGTGAAGAACAGCATGACTTAAGAAACAAATGTGTGGTTGGCGTGTGTTGAACTTGAAAACTCTACATGCTTAAAGTTTTTTTTTTAAAGAAAGTGAGAACATCAGTTCTAAAATTTGCCTTTTGTAAGTATATAATGGTTAGGGTTTGGGTTCTTTTTTGTGATTTAAATAAATGGCCTATTTGCAAAGCAGCTATTTGGTATGCTTAAGAAGATGATTGTACCATAAAAAATTTTATGTAGATATTATATTTTATTTTATGTAGGTATTTGGTATTTAAGACCATATTTTAAAAATTGTGTGGGAACAGGCTGATAGATTTCCTTAGACACCTGTGAAAGTCCCAAACAAAAAGTCCAGATCCCTATCTTATCTCAAGTATAATGCTAATGGGATATGTAGCAGGATGTGTCATCACTCAGTACAGAATTTGGGCTTTTGCTGGGAGAGAACCTGGGAAATTGTTTGCTGAAGCTGCAAGTATTTTTCATCATAAGCATTCACAGATTAATTTAAGAATAACAGGCGTGTAATACAACAAATCGTGTTTTCTGAAGGAAGCGCTCTTGTTTCAAGAGCGTAGAGTTGAAACTTCAGTATTTCTTTAATTTGGTGCACTAAAGGGCATGTGAAGACAGGAGAATCTATAAATAATGCTGAGGTCCTAGGCAGCCTGCCACTCTGACAGCGTATTTTATAAACAAACATAAATAACACTTACTGCCGCATATCAGAGGCAATTATAACATGCGATCAGCACCACTGTTCTGATTTACAGGGGTCTTTGAAGAAAAGAAATACTCACCTGTCATGCCAAACTGCAAAGCTCTATATGGTTGATATTTTTTTTTTTTCTCAGAGTTCATTGTTTGGCTCTTTTTTTTTCTGTGATTTCTGCTTGTTTTGTGTTTCAGAATACAGTCAAGAACGAACCTAGGGGTTTGGAGGTTTTTTTGAATCAAAATACTTGAGTGGTTGAAACAGAATATAGGGGCAAATCCTGTGGTACTGCTGTGGAAGAATAATGCTCTTCTGAGAAGAGTCTAACTGTGTTTCTTCTGGCTCTTCTGAGCAAAATCCTTCTGTTTTGCAAGAGTCTTGTGGAGCAGTGGGTGTCTTTCTAGAGGAGAAGTGATGTGATACAATAAACAGCACAGTAGATTGGCTGATAGGCTCTGTGGCAACAGAAGCCAAACAGCTTCAGTGGCTAAGAGGTGACCCTGGGAAACTTTTCTAATAAGGAATGGTTTATATAGGGTGCAAATTCCTGTTGGAAATTAGTGGAGGTGAGAGCAAACAACAGTCTTGGGATCCTTAACATTTTAAACCATAAATAGAAATGTCTAACCCTGTTAACTTGGACCTCTGGTACTTCAAAACCCACTGATCCTGTGTAATTTTTTAAGAAAAAATTGTGTGGAATTTCTATGGGGTATTGCCAGGTGAAGAGGTCAAATCAAAGTTTACATTTGATATGGTGATCCAAAAGGGGATGTTCATACTCTCATTTTTGCCAGTGTTAGGGATATGTAGGCTGGAGTTTACTGGGGTAGTTCTGCTTTGCCATCTATGTAGGTTTACTTCAAGTACACATCAAGGTGGGGTAGGTGCTAAAACATGTCCTTGACCAGATAGGCCTGAACCTGTAACTACCTACCCCGGGTTTTGGCTTGGTGTGTGCTGAAGGTCTTAAGGCCATTCAGTCTGCTGGTGTGTTGGGTGTGGTTTGGTTTTGGGGTTTCTTTCTTTGTTTGTGTCTTGGGTTTTTTTGTTAAGATAATCTCTCATGTCTAGATGAATCACAGCTACACAATAGGGATAGCCTTGAAAATTTAAGGGGTCAGAGTTCTTAAGCATCCTACAGCACTTCTTAAGAAGAGAAAGCTTGACCCAATAGTTTAACTTGCATTCTGGTCAGGCTGCTTGTTCAGTCTCCCTCCAGTTCCAGAGAGTGATGTAGTCTTTGACCAATGTTTTCAAAAGCTCTTTAATGGCATACATAATTTAAAAGCTGTATTTCTCGGGTGAATTAATTGTTTTCCATGGTTCACAAAGCTTTTGAAGAAGGGTTTTGGAAAACTGAAGATTATCATCTTCAGCCACTGTATTTCAAAGCTGATGCTGTTCTGCAGGACAAAACAGGCACAGCATTATTTAGCTAGCCCACAGCATGAGAAACTGAGAAAGCAGAATGTCATGATTTATGGATACTTTTGACAAAACAAGATGATGATCTGTCTTGCAGGAAGTATGTGTCAGTAGGAAGTATAATTCAGTCAAATTAATGCAAGTAGATAGTTATTAGGTGGTGGCCATCTGGAGTAGAAGCAATATTGCATGGAAAGTTAAGCGAAGAAGATAAATTTTGTGTGTAATGAATAACAGGTTACTCTAACCTGTCTGGTTTGTACTAATTGCCTGTATTTTCTGAAGTTTGAGCGGTCTTGTAAATGCAAACCAACTATTTCACTTTGTTAAATTAATAATTATAAAACATTTCCTTGGAAATATTGTTAACTATCATTTGTCAAATGTGTGAATTCTTCCTAATTGTTTATTTTATACCCATTTCAGATTTCTAGTCTCAATCAAATATTTGAGGTTCAGTCTGATTAAAGAGCTACAAAAAAAAACTATTTGAAGAACTGTGTTGCTGGAAATTCATGTGACCAATGAAACAGGAGAGATTCACATGCCTTGATGAAGAGGAGTCCAAATAATTACCAAGGTGCACTTTGGGCTTGTTCTTTTGGATTTTTCTGTGACTACAAAGGAAACACATCACTACTACTGCTAAGTAAGAGGCTTAACTGTTTCTTGCCTTCACAGACTGTTTGTTTGCGATACAGGTATAACTTGACAATATGCAGGATTTCTTTTGAAAACTCACAGGATTTATGGTTAAAGAGCATGTGCTGTGACTTTTTTCATTCTGTGTGCTGCCGTGTGCACTAGAACGCTATGTTCCAATTGTGCAAGATATTCCCACAGGGTTTTTTTCTAGTATACTCAGTGTTTAATCTTTTATAAGACTCTTCCAGCAGATGGTCTCCACATTGTGCATATTCACTGTAATTTCTATGAACACAAACATTTAATCACTTATCTCTGAAACAAATCCAGATGTCCATACCAATTTCTAATGAAGCTTTTAATTTAAGGAGGCTTTTCACAACTTCTTACTTCCCCAATGGCTATTTGTCTGTTGAAGTCCAGGAGCTGCCCAGACACTACTGGATTCACTGGACTACAGCTAGGTAAACTAATTCAGATTGGGTAGGTTCAGATTCACTTTGTCAAAAATAATAAAAAAAAATTTTAGCCAGAAAATTGTCATTCTTTGTAGAATCTCAAAGTCCAAATCTGAAACTCACACTGCTAAAAAATATTCAATAGTTATTAAAAATAATACTAGGAAACCTTGGGAGACAGATGCGTTTTTTGTATAGACACAAAGAACAAACTCTTTCTTATGTCCTGCCAATATTTATTTTTTTTCCCCTGATTATTCAGGGAAAAATGATTCTAAAAACAATCTCATTCTCTTACATTGGTGCAAATGACGTTCTAGTGAAAATTATGTGTTATGGTGTGGCGTGGCACAGTGAAACTGGTAGAATTGCCTGCGGGAAGTGCAAATCATGGAAGAAATTTGTTGTAGGTTGGTGGTTTTTTTTTTGGGTTTTTTTTTTTTTTTTTTCCAGATGAATTCCAGAGAAGAGAAGAAATAGTAAAGGGGGAAAAGGGAGAATCAAGTGTCTGTCCTTACATAGCACTGTCTGTTCTGGCTCAGGCTTTTTCTCAGAATCAGGGTTACTTGGCTGGTGTTTAATTAGGGGTTAAAAAAAAGGGTTACAATTCCAAATCAATGCCAGTTTATAATAATGCTTGGAAACTAGAAATTTCCTTTATTCCACAACTGAAAATATGAGTGCTTTGCAGACTAATATGTCTCTTTTCGTTATGTGCCACTAACGGATTGTGGCAAGCACCAAATCTCTGCTCTGGCTGTGAAATGGGATACAAAATACCAAGGAAGCAGTGGTCCAGTGCATGGCAGAGCACAGATGTTATGTGAGGAGGCAGAAACTTATATCCCAGACCAGTGTATCTGTCTTAGAGTAGGCATTTTGGCATCTTGATGTAGCTGGGTCAGTCTGTGGCTGACAGCAGCTCAGGTAACCTTTTGCTAATCTTCATCCTGTGCTTTAGACAGACATCAGAGTTAGGGGTTTGCTGCATTTTGCAATTATTTGGACTCAGCTCTGGACTTTGAATCATATGAGCATGTACCTACCTAGAACAACCTAGACTTTGAAACATGAGACCTGTATTGGGTGTACTGGTCCAGGAATTTACATTTATTTCATTCAGAGACTTCCTATTTCAATCACAGAATGGTTTGGGTTGGAAGAGACCTTAAAGCCCATCCAGTCCCACCCCCTGCCATGGGCAGGGACACCCTCCACTAGACCAGGTTGCTCCAAGCCTCATCCAGCCTGTCCTGAGTCTTGTCTTCAGTAGTTCTGCACCACTTTGACATCTGCTGAGAATCTGGCTCACTTGGATATCTGTAATGGAAAAACTGTAGTTCAGCAAGTGTTGAGTTTGAGGAAAAATCACTATCCTGAAAGCTGTTCAGGGGAAATTGTTGACCTGTAGTTATTATTTATTATTATTTGTTATTATTATTTATTGGCAACAGGGAAGTTCAGGACTGAAAACATTTTAAACTCCAGATAGCTACTCAATCCCCTGTTGGTTAAAGAGAAATAATACTTACATATACGCAACCACCATACTATCCCCCGTGGATAGCAGGATTCAGAGGTACCTCTGATTCCTCTGTGCCTGGTGATAATATACATATAAGTAAAAGTTGTGTGTGTTTGTTTTTTTCATTCTTAGTATCAGCCTTAATATTTTAAATTTAACAGAATTGTCTTTTTTGTATTGTAGTGATATTTGCGATATAGTACAATTTCAGGATGACTGGTGGTTTCAGGTGCAATTTAGGTTAGAGAAATAAATAAAGCTGTACTTAGGCATACTTAAATGTAGTATTTTGTAATGTTAATATTCTTATACTAATTATTAAGCAAAAAATATAGTTCTGGCTATTATAAGCATGTGCATTACTGGTGATGTTGTTAGAGCCATTAAACTCTGTTGGTAAAATGGAATAAATTAAATTAAAGTGTTGTTAAATTTTCTTTGTGTGCACCAACTCCCCCTTTAGCGTGTTTTAAAGTTTTTTTAAATTATGTTGCTGTTAATATTAGTGAAATCAAAAAAGTACAAATGTCTAATTATACTCATTTACTCTTGCTATTAAAACCTAAATGTATTCACATCATGGTAGAGATGCAATGGTAGAGATGCAATGGTAGTATGCTAGTTGCAGTTTTTCCTTACTTATTCTCATTTGTTGACTTATAAAGGTTCAAGAGGATCTTGCCCATGATGTCTTTGCTCAAGATATTTTATTTATGATGGATCTATTCCATATTCAAAACTGGATGTGGACTTCTTAAAATATTGTATTGTTGTTCCATCCCAAGAAACAGGGTAAGAAAAATTTGTTAAATATTTTTTTAAAACTGTATTTCTCTAAACTGAAATACTTAGTAAACCAGTAATCTTGCAGCACTTATAGGTCATATTTAATAATCTTTTAATTGCTGCTTTTCAGCTACTTTTCTTTTGCTTAAGCATAACAGGGATAGAGTTTGATGTTTGGATAATTTTGCAGGGGTTACAAATACAAGTTATTAAGTGTATCAAGATTTGTTACATTTTATTTGAGCGGATTAAGCAGGATCATCAGGTAAAGGGTAGAAAAAGAATTCTGTAATCTTACCTAGAGCATCCTGGGTCATATTCTTTATTTTTATTACAGTAGTGTCTGAGGATCCTGTTTTTCAGAAAAATTTTGTGTGTGAGCGGGTCTCGCAAGGTGTGGCAGGAGAACATGGAAGAGAATAGCTAAAATATACTTGAATTAGAAAAATACAATCCTATTATTACTACTACTATTATTATTATTATTATTATTATGTAACTGTACTGCAGAGCAAACAAGTTTCTTGTTGCTCTCAGTCCCTTTTTACTTTTGCGTTCAGAAAAGCCCCTTCAAAGAATTAGGAAACACTTACGGCAAGTCAGTACACAATTTTGTACTGCTCTCTCACCCCCAGCTTTTTAGATGGCCTTATCCTAGTTTACAAAATTTGTGAGTATTCTGGGACATCAATATTAGCTGCAATGATGTGAGATTTTTCTCTGTTGCTTATCTTCACAGAATTTTGGAAGAAGTGCTTTTCCAACCGAGTGTCCCTTTCGTGTAGCACTTTATAACACCCAGAAGTTTCTATTGGTGTCTGTCCATGCCTGAGCTGAATGCTGTTGCTCTGTCATGCCTGTCCCCTCTAACTCCTTACCAGCTGAAATTTATATAGAGGCCAAGCAGCCTTTTGAGGGTTTAAACCCCCATACTGCTCTGTAGAGGAGAAAAAACTGCACTGGATTGGCCTTTCTTACTGAATTTGGGGAAGGCACAATGAAAAATCTTCTCTGAGTACCTTTCTTTTTTCTTCTGAAGTTCTAGGCAGGTTTTTATGTCAAGTAATGAGGCTCTAAGTACTGATGAAGGAAATACCTTGAAAGAGAAGGATGCCGACAACTGAGTCTGTGAGGCTGAAGTTCAAAGGTTTAAAGGAGCACCAGGAACAAAGCAAGATGTGACCATGACCCTTCCTAAAGCACCCTCCTATCAAGGGGTTGAGCTTCACAGTGGATGCTGTGACCCCAATGACAACCCCTTCTCAGAGGAGTAAAAACTTACAAAACCTTATGATCCTGTTAATGAAACATTAGGTATTTTTGAAGCAAACCATTTCATGCTCATTGCTACTCAAGTCACTGTAAAAATAAAAGGCGGAGGAATGATGAAGGGGAAAGATGGTGAAATGTGCGACCAAAGGTGCTGTGAGAGCTGTGACTACTGATGCGCAACGTCCTTCTGCAGCATCTGAACACACAGAATGTGAAAAATACTGGCATTAACTGCTTGGTTAAACTAAAATAGATGGGGCAGTGATGCCAATTGCTGGTAGAAGTGGCAGAATCGATCCAATAAACAGGGATTATTCAAAAAAATGAGCAGGAGGTGAAAAGGCATATCAAAAAGGTAAAGGGGAAAAAAAGCAGGACTTTAAATAGAGCAGTATGAACTGCCCTCAGGATGTAACTAGTTCTAACTGGGCTGGGATAGAGTTAACTTTGAAATACAGCAGCTACAAGCCCTGGGATATTGGTGCATCACGGCTCTGGGGGTCCATGGGTGACGACCCACATCATGGTGTCATCCTGGTTAGCCTGTATGTCACTCAGCTATTCTTCTGGTAGAATTTGAAGCAGTTTTGTTAAGTGTGGTTTAGGCAAGTCAGCAACAGCTCTAGTTGCAACATTAAGGTATAAATATGCCTTGATGGAAAAAACTTTTTTTAAAAATTTTTCTCCGTATATTGCCCTAAATTTACAGGAAATACTTGTGGCACAGGTTGGCACGGTGAACATATTACCTTGGATATCTGGAAGGGGAAAAGTTCTGTTAGGACTACAGATTGTAGCCTCAGTCATCCTTTAGCCTATGTATAGGTTGAAAACTTTCTCCAGCTCTTGAAATTGTGGTGGGGTTTTTTTTTTTTCTTTCCATTCTGGTTTATGGAGGATTAACTTTAACTACTTGGATATGCAATTCCCTGATGAGTTAAATATGCACATAGGGGTTCTTATGGCTTACAGAATACTCTCAAAAGAAGTGCCTGGGGCTTTAATGGCATGCAAGGTACACATTATACTCTTAATTGCTATTCTGTGCTGCTGTGGACAGATGCTTCTCTATAGTTTCTGACTGAGGAAGATTTATCTTGGTAAGAAATAGCCAGGTTTATCATTTGGTGTCCTTCCTCAGGTAGCAGTTCTGTCTCTTCCCTGAACATACATTCTGTAGAACAAACTTCTTGTGTATAACACTAGGTTTTAACCGTTTAAAGGATAATTGTGACAGCTGACAGTGGAAACTTCTACTTTCAGTCTAGCATCAAAACTCAAAATAAAAAGAAAACTTTTCAAAATAACCTTGCATGGTGTTTAATCCAGAAAGAAGGAAGGAATAATTTTTAACATCTTCAGCCTTATTTTCTGTTTTTCAGAAGACAGAAGTCAAATGTTTGGGAGGCTTCCTCACTGAGTGGTCAGGTCTGCAAGAAAACAAAGGATGCCACCTTCCTTTGCACTGCTGTGATTCAGAGACATCCATCTGTACGTGGGTATATATCTATTTGACAGGAATTCTTTTGTCCTGAGCCATCATGCTACAGTCAGACAGGGTCTTTCCTTCGCCTGTGACTCTCTGACTGACAGCTGTTCTGGAAAGCACCCGTGATCTGCTTTGTTATACAGCAGGGTGGGAGCAAGGAGAAGAAAACGAGATTTAAATTCCATCTCCCTTCATAAATTGCATTGTTGTCTGAGTTTCTCCAAATTCTGCCCTCTCTTCTTTTATTTTTTTGTGAAATTAAAGAAAACGGGTCATTAGGATACATATGGAACATTGGATGATGAGAGGGCTGGAGCCCTTCTGCTATGAAGAAAGGCTGAGTTGGGCTTGTTCAGTCTGGAGAAGAGAAGGCTCCAGAGAGACTTTATTGCAGCCTTCCAGTAATTGAAGGGGCCTACAAGGGAGCTAGGGGGGTGGGGGTGCTTTTTACAAGCGCCTGTAGCGACAGGACAAGGGGTAATGGGTTTAAACTGAAAGTGGGGAGATTTAGATTGGACATCAGGAAGAAATTCTTCCCGGAGAGGGTGGGGAGGCACAGGGACAGGTTGCCCAGAGAAGCTGTGGATGCCCCATCCCTGGAAGTGTCCAAGGCCAGGCTGGATGAGGCCTGGAGCAACCTGGGCTAGCGGAAGGAGACCCTGACCATGGCAAGGGGGTGGGACTGGGTGGGCTTTAAGGCACCTTCCAATCTAAACCATTCTGTGATTCTATGTATCAGAGTCCTGGGGGCACTAATGGGCCTTAATGGCCATAATGTGTTTCACCTGGGGCCTCTAGCCTTGCCTCCCCCAAGCCCATTAGCTGAGTCCTGGGCCTCGGGTTTCTCAGTTGTGCCTGCAGTGCCTCCAGCTTGGCTAGGCGTGGACCCCAGCCCCATGATGGCTTCCCAGCTTGACTTTATCTCTGTGGACCTGCCCAGTGGTCACCGCAGCCCAGCCCTGACCCACAGTGTGACTTCCTGACTTTGCCTCCAGCCTGCCTTACTGCTGCCTTGAGGCCTGGGCTGGGGTCTGGAGCCAGCCACCATCTCCAGGCCTTCCCTGACCCTGAGGAAGCCGGCAGCCCCTCACCCTGCCCTTGCAGGACTGGTGCTTGTGGCCCTGACGCACTGCACCACCTGCTGGTCCAAACACAAAGGTAAAAGGTTAAATATCATGTATTTAGTCAGAAAATGTGGTACAGGGCAGAGCTTGACTTGTGAAGAGACTTGCTCAGTTGCTATTTGAACGTTAGCAGCTGTGTTAAAGTCAAATAAATATATTACCAGCTAGCTATAATTTAGTGAAACAGAAATATTTTTACTCACAGGCTTGTGACTGTACAAAAATTTGCTAACTGAGGCCCCAGTACTCAGATAGTGTTTTTTAGAGAGGTTAATTAATGTGAGGATTGCATGCTTCCTGGCAGAGGGGAAAGCTGATTTATAGTTTCAGGAATCAGTGTCAGCTGAGGAACAAATTATCTGTTTGCAGATCAGCAAAGCGTGTTATGCCGTTAGGTCAGGAGTGGCCAACTTCATTCCCCCCCAGTATTGAACACGTTAATTAGAGGAACCTTCCTGAAACTTCTGGCATCCTGAGTTTTGCTGTAGGGTAGTATGTATTTGCAGCATCCTAAATGAAGTAAGTTCCAGGTTTCTGGTTTCCTAGATGAAAAATAAATTTCTCAAAGCAGTGAATCACAATTAATGAACAACCATGTGACAGTTATTGACAATCTCTTCAGAACATGTTTCACAGAGACAAGATACTTTCTTCTTTTAATGAGGCCTAACGTGACATAAGGTTCTATCTGAAGGACCTTCTTGCTTTATTAATCTCATTATGACCACTTGAATTGCTACATCCTCTGTAATGATTAAAACATTTGACTCCCAAGTGTGATATTATAATGAGAAGGGAGTTCATAGAATAAGATATTGTATCATTCTGCGAAGGCTGTCAGCAAATGGAAATATAAATCAATTTCCTCAGTGTAATACCCCTACCATTTCCATGGAAGAACAAACTCAAAGATTTTGTGTACATGTCTATATGTGCAGGTTTCCAAATCCAACTAAGAACCCTCTCATGGAAGATGTATTTTGGCATATTTAAATCTGAAAAATTACAGACACCTTGAGCACCAGTTGTTGAAAGGAGTATGGTTTACTTAGAGTTATGTGAATTGCCATGCTAAAATTGACCACTTGTAATATGCCCTCCTCTTTTCACCATGTGTCTATTTTTGGGAAGGATTGGGGCTGAGCATACTAGCAAAATTCCAGTTTGAAAAAAATATGTATTTTCTCTTGTTCTCTACACTTCAGTACTTGAAAATTTATAAACTGTTCTGAATTTTCTTGAATGTATCATTGCTCACTGTCAGGATATAATTAATTATTGTAGTGGTTTAACTCTGGCTAGCAAAATACCACAAAGCTGCTCTCACAAATCCCCCTCCCCTCCTCCAGTGGAGGGGAAGAATCGGAGGAAAAAGAAATAAGGAAGCTCGTAAAATTGAGATAAGAACTATTTACTAATTAAATCTAAATCAATATATACAGATACTACTACTAATAAACAACTAAAATAGTAGGAAATGAAACATATAGTACAATATATACAACATGATACAATTTCCCACCATCCACTGACCAATGCACACCCAGATGTTGAGAGCCCAAGAGCAATCGCAGCCCGAGAGCCACAGCCTGAGGGCCGGATCCCGGGAGCTCACGCAGCAGATTCTGAGCAAACCTTACCACTGATAACGCGGCCAGAAAACTCAAAACAACCCACCAGCTCCCACACAAAATGAGCCAGCACAGGAGTTGGCAAAGCAGCTAACGCAGGAGGGTTAGCAAGTACCAGGAGAGACGAGTAAGGGAGAGGGAGAAGGGAAGAGCAATGGCTACTGGACCCCCTTCCCCGCCCAAGAGACCGGAACATGACGTGCTATGGGATGAAATGCTTCCTTGGTCAGTCTGGGTCAGCTACAGTACCTGAAGCGGACAAAAGACCTTGAGTTCAGTACAAGCCATCCCCAGCACCAGCTGAGGCCTTATCAATGTTTTCACTTACTGTCCAGCAACATAGTACCCTGGCAACCAGAGTAAAGGGAGTTAACCCTTTCCTGACTGAACACAGCGCAATTATATATAATTATAAATATATATAATTTTATATATAATATATAGATAATATATAAATAATTAAATATATTAAAAGTATAAATAATTAAATACATATTCAAAAACACATTTTCATTAAAACGAAGTCTTCATCTGTTACATAAAAAAAATTAAAATCCTGTATGAAGTTTGGAATCCATCTTGCTTGTAAGAAATTAAACCAAATAAAAGAAAGATAGGAAATAAAATTCAGTTCTGACACTTTTTCTTCTGCAGGGATCCTTGAGAGAGAGAAGCTCTGCCATTCTTCAGCACGATGATCTAGAAGAAGAAAGCATAATGCATGTTGGTCGAGCAATCCTGAACTATGAAATGGAAAAGTAACTGGAACTGAGAATAATCATTTAACTTCAGGCCTTCCTTGTCTATTTTTTCAACTGGGTGGAACAGCTTGTGTTGTTTCCTGTAGAACTAGTTAATCCAACATTTTCCTGGTTCAGGAGAAATTTCCATGGGTACAATTTCTGTCTTAAAAGCCTTCAGCCTTGGCTCTACTTAGCCTAATTGTCTGCCAGCAGTTCATCTGTTCCAGCACCAAAAACCCAGTGACTTCAATTAACTGCATATTCGGTTCCTGTTTTACACTCTCCTTTTTGGTCTAATTACCTGTCTAATGGATCTATCCCATTCCCCAGGCTATGTGTTGTTGCCTGATCATGGTGAAAGCAGGAAGGGAGTGTAACAGAATACAGTATAATTAGGGAAAAAAAGATTGATGTTTGCATGCAGCTTGAAAAAATATGTAGAAATTTACGCTTTTGAAATGCCCTGGGGAATATTCCCCAGGTGGTCAAGGAACCTGGAGGATATTTATTTTGGGTAAAACTGATCTACAAGAGACTTTGTCAAGGGCTAGAAACCTGCAGTCTTTTCGTATAGACTTCTTTCCAAATCACCTTTTTACTGCTATTTTGACTTTGAATGAGTCAACTCTTGCTCAGATTTTTGCCTTTGCCTTGTTCTTTGCAATAATTCTGCTGTTCAAAAATATTAAGTGGGGTGGCAAAGAAGTGCTTTCAAGCCCTGAGTAGATAAGTGGAATCTAATTATCAGTGAGGTAGAGAAACCACCATCCGTCATCTCGGGTTTAGTCTTGTGAGAGGCAGCGTGTGAGAATGTTAGGAAAAACCCATCGGCACGTCATTCTCTGCACTCCTGAGCATTTCATAATACATGTGTAAGAAAATAATGTACAAGGCGCTTTCTTTCCCCAGTTCCCCTGATTATTAAGGTAAAACCACAGAACCAAAAGGTTAAACTATGATCAACTATTACAAAAAAGCAAGAAAGAATGCTGAGTTATACCGAGAGATTTTTTCTGAGGGTCATTTTCACTATTTATTATTTGTTTTATAAGGTCACTTTGCTTTGATGCTGTTTGAGAGCATTTTGTGCACTGAACTAAAAATAATTTCCTTTATTTATTGCATGGAAGGGAATGTGAGCTTTTGAAAGCTGTATGGTTTGGTAATTTTATCATTGACATCCAGTTGTCAAGTTATCTGAATTTCCACTTGGTTTGGATTGGGTTGAATTTGTTCTCATTAGTCTTAATAAGAGAGAGTCACCGGTTTCACCAGGGGGGATCATATTCTTCTTAATGTTCTTTGAATACATAATTGCTTCAGGTCATTGCAGTACATGTGTGATACAAAAATACTTTCTCTGTGCAGACTGGGCTAAGGCTAGCTGTTTTGGTTTGGGACATGGACTCAGATGTGAGCAGTCAGCCTGATGCATATTTATGTGTAGTTTTCATGTTCCATTTTAATTTCATACTTACTGTTAAAGGAAGTTCTGCTTTATTCTGTGGTACAGAAATTCATATGTGATGTGCAAGGCAGTCATAGTGTTGTCAAGAAGGCAAGGAAGCTGCTGTTCGGGTTCTTGGGAAAAGATTTCAGAAGGAAAATCATGGATGGACTAAGGGGATCTAAGCTTCATTTTTCTGTTCTCATTTCTTTAGTAGGCGGTTGAACCTAAAGTCGTAACTGCACTGATGCAAAACTAGGGTGATAACTCCTCTTACACCTTGTGGAGTTTGAAGGAAAGGAAGGATTCTGGGGTCACTATTATTTGTTGTTATAGTGGATTATTGTTTTTCTCAAGAGTCCAAAAGACAACAACCATTTGACATACGTCCTGAAAGTTGCTGATACATCTAATCAGTGACCACAATATGATAATTCTGAGAAATCCAAGGTGTGTTGATCTGTGTGCTGCTGTAGGGAAGTGGAGATATATTGAAATTATGAGGGTAATATTTTCTGACTTTATTGTGACTTGGTATCTTTTATCTGAAATGATCAAGCGTGGTAGACAAAAGAGAACTTTGCTTTATAATCTCAAGAAAACAAATAGGTGAAATAAGGCAATGAAATGAGTCCAAGCATTAGCTGTGAATGCTGAACAGGATCTTACATAGAGCTATTTTTAGCCTATCCATACAGCAAGATGTCTCTGAAAAATGTTTTCAGGTGTTTCATTGCCAGTAGTTGCCTCTGATTTGTGCCAAAGCCACTATAAGCCATCAGCTGCTATAGACTCTTCTCTATAAGATATTACTTTAATTAGCTGTGGAATTTTTTTTTTTTAAATAATGTATGCTGTTTCTGTATCAATAGAACTCTACTTTTAGTTTGTTACTGTCTTTACTATTTAATGATTGTTTAGCCCTTATGGAAATACTGAAGTTATTAGAAGGATAAACATGGTTGTAAGTGGGCAGAGTACCTTGGAGGTATTGACAGAGTATAATGTATATACATAGCATAGTTTTCTGTGCCTGTAACAAAGTGTTGGTACTGTGCCACTACAGGACAGTGCCAGATGCCAGAGGCACAGAGCATGATTTGTTATTTAGCTAATCCTATTAGATAGGTAGTTGTGGGCTGTGGCATGTATCCCATTGACAGTACTGTAACTCCTCCAAGGCTGGAAAACACAGCTTCTGCACCTTAATCTGTTTGAACTACAAAACTCCCACTTGAAAACCTTCTCCAAAAGGTGCCTTTTATTTTTTTTAAGACATAATTTATGTAACTAATATTTCTCAGTATCACTGAGTTAAAGACAATTTAAAAGTCTAAAAAGACAAGAAAAGTAAATCTGATGCTGAGGAGTGAAGTCCAGGTGTTTTGCTTGTATATACATGATACTAGTATTCAGACAGAGTATTTGCCAAACTGTAATCCATTATACACCATTATTTGAAGAAGCCTTTTGAGGTCAGTTTTTAAAGATAAAAACCTCCAACCTAACAAGAACAAAATAATCACCACCATCATATCCTTTCTGACAACACTGAAAAGGCCAATGCACAGGAAACACTTTATGCTGAAGTAGCTTTACTGTTGGAAGCTGTGTGGATTGTAAGCCTTCCATTGTCCAGGAAAACCGTATGTAACATTTGTGCTGGTTTAGGGATGAGATTCTGGAAGTGCTGTCGGCAGTTGGAGGTGCACATGGGTGCAATGGCTTGTTTTCTGTTACTTGTCTAAGGATTGGCTTAGTTTGCTGTAGCACTCTGCTATTCATAAGACCATGGAAATAGACATACTTTTATCGAGACAACAGAATATTCAACTTGTTCAACCTGTTGAATTGTTCATTTCTGGAGATACAATTTCCTTAGGGGGAGAGAGAGAGAAGCCTTACATTGGTAGTGCCATTCTTTGTAAGGCAGAGATAAGGTAATGACCGCCAAGAGAAAATTAATGTGTAGTCTGGGAGAATAAGAAAGTGTTGCTGGTATTGTTATAGTTATTTGAAAAACATTTTTAATAAGAAAATTAATAGCTGTAGTATTTTTATCTGAGATTGACAGGGCCACACAGTTTTTAACTCTATAAGTTTGAAGTTGTGTGTATTGACAAATATGGGTCCTCATTGTTTGCAAATGGTTTACTAATACTTGGGAGGCTTTGCTCTGGGCATACTTACATATACTACATTTTGTTATTATTAAGACAGTGAACATTCTACCTAAATGTTCAATTTGTGTTTTAAATTTGGAGGAGAATGTAGGGGGTTTTAATATGCATGTCTCTATATATTTTATCTTTCTACACAGAATGACTGTCAACATGCTAGTTTGTGTTTGCCAAATAAAGATGCTTTCCTGTTAGAGAATATACTTGGGACATAAGTAACATTTTATTTTTTTAATGAACCCAGTCACTCAGAAATTAAAAGATTTAAATAGGCTGCCCACACATTTTTTTCTTTTCCTACTTGTATGTAGGCATTATAATACAGTCTTGAGTCACAAAATCATGGGACTGGGGGAGATCCTGATCTCCCCTAATTTCTGCCATGTGCCTGAAATTAAATCAGCTGTATTGTGTATTCCTAAAAAACATTTATCTGGCCTTTTCATAAATTTTTGCAATTATGGGGAGTCAAAAACCTCATCTGTCAGACTGTGATCTCATTATTTTTTCACTAAGAGGCTGTTCTACTTTAATACAAAGGATTGCTAACTTATAACACAACACTTACTAACTTCCATGTATTGATCTATATGTGTATTGGAGTTTATTTACTGAAAGCTATTTCAAACTTTGCTGTCAAGACAGAATTATTCATTTCTGAGATGCTCATCAATAGAAAGTTTTTTTGCTAATTCTGATGCCTTTTTCCAGTCCTTCTGTAATTCAAGAAGCTGATAGCTATATCATAAATTAGAGTTATAAAGTCAGAAATATCCAATAATGCTAACTCTTATATTTTAGACATTTAGGACCCTTTTAGAGTTGGTCCCCAAACCCCAAAGCAGTTCTTTCACTGACCTTACTAAAAGCTGTGGGTGCTCAGTTCTGCAGATCATCCTAAGCTCCAAGTCCACGTGTTTAGAAAATGAGCAAACAATGCCTAGCCTGGAAGAAGTGATCCCCACCTTGTCATCTGGGAGGTAGTTATTGGTGCCAGAGCTATGCATCTGGCTTGTACTCTGCTACCTCAACTGAAAGAGTATAGCCAGGAGGTAATTATGGTCTGCATACATCTTGGAGTTGGGAGTCCACTCTACCAGCCCTCTGCTATGGTCCCTTTGAGTATGGGCAAGGTGCAGTCACGTTTTGAACCTGTGTAATACAGCATCAGTCTACTCCAGGTCACAGCAGTTTTCCCAGAGTGCATATGCTGATTTTGCAGTGTGATCCAGAACCATCTGCCACGGTAGAGAAGTATACTATATTGTGTTCCTCTGATTCAACTCCTGGGTGTAAATGGGTTGGAAGACTGAACTCTCTACCAGAGCCTCTATTCAGCTTTTCTGATGGAGAAAGCTGAAGCTATGAGCTCTGTCCCTTGGAAAGGACTGCACTTGATGTGAGGACAGGTATCCCGGCTTACCTTCTTTGCCTGTGTCCCCCAGCACAGTAAGTTTGTATCTTCTGCTTGTCCATTTCTCACTCCTGTTATATTCTCTTTTCCTGCAGCTCCTCTCTTCATTGATTCATCCCAAAATCCTCTCGACATATGCCCTGTTTAAGCCAGCGGTTCTCTGTGACAGCCACCAACAGGCCTCACAGGCCTGTTCCTCTATCTCTGAGGTTGACTGGAGATCAGGTCCTTCCCCATTGCAGCTCTTACCAGACCTTTTCTTGCACCCCTCACGTTATGGGACAATCTGTGTCCCTCCTACTTCCTTCTGCTATTGTCCTGATGAGTTTTTGTCCAAGATGTAATATGAATTAGAATGCATGACACCTGAAAGAGTTACCGTCACAGCATGACAAAAGTTCAGCTGTCATGTGGTAATTATTCCCCAGCATCTGCATAACTAGCTCTCACTAAATTTAGATATTCACATTCTAACTGCATGAATACATATGCCAGGTAGGGCTGACTTCTGCTTTACTTAAACTACCACTGAGTTCCATGGGAGGAAGGAGGACAGGCTCTAACTGGTAACGTAATTTGTAGTCCCTCTGTGGCAATGAACAGACTTTTTTAGTTAACTCCACCTGTTTTCACTTCTGTATCCTAGTGATTATTCTGAAGGAGAGGAGAGTAAGATGTAGTTAAAAGCCATCAGAATTTTAGTGCCTGATTGGCTTTTCTTGTAGACTTATTCTCCACTTCTTATCTTCTCATGTAAATAGCTACTAAGAGCTCTATTAAAAAGTTCTTTGATCGGGGTCAAAGAATTATCAAAGCCAGAAAATTAAAGTTGAATTGGCAACCAGATGCTTGGAAGAAATGAGCACCATTTGGCCATGAATTACCTTTAACCAAGATGTAATTACAATATTTATTACTTCAGAGACTAGGAAAATTCAATATCACAATCTTAAGGGACCAATAGTAATAAAATAATGAGTGAAAAATTCTAAGAAATCTGTCGACAGAGAGTATATCTATATCACTAAAACAAACTGTCATAATTAGAACAGTTAATTTCAAACTTGATTGGTTTGTGTAGCCTTTAAAGGATAAAAAGAGACACCATTGAACAAACACTGAAATATGTCTGTTTGTGCTCCTGCTGGTTGCTGACAATGGTTATTCTATTAGTCATGACTACTTTCTGCCCGTTTGGGTCAATCATACAGGTATCTAGCTGTAATCACTACAACTTTTTCTTCTTTATTACCCAGTTCCATTGCTGTCACACCAGTGTTAAATCCCATCCCATATGGTGTCAGAAGGATCCAAATGTCCAGGGGCTGCTTTTTCAAAATATACCTGATGCCTGGTCTTAAGTCCTTCCTAGCAAAAGGCAGATAGTTATTACTTGGCTTGAATTTAAAGCAGGTGATTTACATGTGAGCCTCTTGAATTCTGCAGCAGAAGAATATTTTCGGGTTTAATTCAATTATAATTTCTGCAGAATTTGTTTTAATCTTTCTTTCACAATAGCAAATACATTTCAATAAACTGTGTGTCAGGCCTGGGCACCTCATATAAATTGTAAAACTAATCCAGGGCTTCAAGTATGAAATAGTTGTTTTCCAAATATCAGCAAGTTCTGAAACTGCAGATATCCTGGCATTAATATTTTTATTTGCACCATGCTGTGAGATACCGACATTAATCCATTGTCGTATAAAGCAATTCGTGGATAATATCACATTGCTCCTGAATGGTTGCATGTACTGTTTCCTGCTGTTATGTATATCAAACTGCTGAAATTGTATCACCTGTAAACAGCTTAGGCCTTTCTGAAGCACCCTTGTTGATCTCAGTGAGGTTTATGGTAGTCCGTGGAAGCGAATACTACTTTTAAAGACAATATCCTATTGAGGATGTAATTTACTGTTCATACTGTACAAGGAATTTTCTTTTCTGTATGTTATATACATATGTGTTAAGAATGATGTAGTCCTCTGACTGCTATTATCTCTTTCTGTCATTGTGAAGTGTTTCATTTACTATCATACATCCCTAAGGAGCAAGGCTGCTTACTTTTATTTGATTGGATGTTGAAATCTATTTGATGAATTAGATCCACTGAGGCACCCCTCTGATGCAATGTGTAGTTCTACAGAAAGTATTGGGGATGTAATGAGCTGTACTCAGACAATTCTGTTTTTAAAGTCTGCTCCTAAAAATGCACTAGATTTAACCTAAACAAGTGAAGAAACACAAACTAAATAATGTTCCCAGGATGTTTTCTGCAACATTGGCATATATCTTCCTAAAAGTCAAACCCATGCCTTTATGCTCTTCTTTTATGCTCTGCTTGAGTCAAAGAAGGAAGGAATGGGGGCAGAATATGAAGAGGTGGGAAACCCAAGTAATTTTTAATGAATAGTCATTAGATTGTTGTTCTTTGAAGAAAACCTAGGCAGTGAAAATGCCTGAAATCATGTGCTCTGGGCTGTATAATGGTCAATAGCACTGTACTTATGAAAAACTATAAAGTGTCTGTATTTTCCTCACAGCCAAATATCAATCTAGGTTATAAGTAACAGAAAAACCATACTTAGACCTAAATATGGATTCAGCAATCTCTCCAAACAGGAGTTGTCTGTAAAAAATACATCTTGGATAAGACTTCATAGATTCATAGAGTGGCAGGTGTTGGAAGGGACCTCTAGAGATCATCAAGTCCAAACCCCCTGCCAGAGCAGGATCACCTAAAGCAGGTCACACAGGAACAAGTCCAGGAGGCTTTGGAAAGTCTCCAGGGCAGGAGACTCCCCCCTCTCTGGGCAGCCTGTCCCAGCGCTCTGGCACCCTCACAGGGAAGAAGAGTTTCCTCATGTTCAGGTTGAACCTTCTGTTTTCCAGTTGATGGCCACTGCCCCTCGTCCTGTCACTGGACACCACTGAGAAGAGCCTGGCCCCATCCTCCTGACACCCACCCTTTAGATATTGATAAGTACTGATAAGATCCCCCTCAGCCTCCTCCTCTCCAGGCTAAACAGCCCCAGCTCTCTCAGCCTTCCCTCAGATGGAAGGTGCTCCAGGCCCTTCCCCATCTCAGTGGCCCTGCGCTGGACCCTCTCCAGTAGCCCCTTGTCCTTCTGGAGCTGAGGAGCCCAGAGCTGGACACAGCACTCCAGGGGAGGCCTCCCCAGCTCAGAGTAGAGGGGGAGGAGAACCTCCCTCCACCTGCTGGCCACGCTCTCCTTAATGCACCCCAGGATGCCATTGGCCTTCTTGGCCGCAAGGGCACACTGTTGGCTCATGGTCATCCTGTTGGCCACTAGGACTCCAAGGTCCTTTTCCCCAGAGCTGCCCTCCAACAGATCAGCCCCCAACCTGTACTGGAACACGGGGTTGTTCCTCCCCAGATGGAGCACTTTACACTTGCCCTTATTGAATTGCATCCGATGTCTCCCTGCCCAGCTCTCCAGCCTGGCCAGGTCACGCTGGATGGCAGCACGGCCTTCTGGCATGGCAGCCTCCTCCCAGTTTGGTATTGTCAGCAAGTGTGCTGACAGTACACTCTATCCCTTCGCCCAGGAACTTGTTCAAGACTTGGCAGCGTGACAAAAGATTTTGTGGGCATCTATGTACAGAGCCTAAATGACATGAACATTTTTTCCAAACACATTGCATTAAACATGTACATTAACCTGTATACATGTGTTAAAATGTAGTAGCTTATTTCGCTCAATTCACATTATTTTGCTTCAATAATTTAATCTATTGAAAATAAAAAGCACTTAATTCTGAGGAAAGTATTTCTGTGAATAAACTTCATCAAGATGATTCAGAGAAGAAAGGGTGTATATTACTCAGAAATTATGTTAATGATATTTTTCAAATAATATATATAAGAGGTGGGAGGAAGATGGAAGACTGGATAAGTCCTTAATACTTGACTTTCCATTAGCAATATCATGGAGTTCAACAAAGTCCTGCACATGCGTCAGGGCAATCCCAAGCACAAGTACAGATTGGGCAGAGAATGCATCAAGAGCAGCCCTGAGGAAGAAGGATGTGGGAGTGCTGGGGGATGAAAAGCTGGCTGTGAGCCGGCAGTATGCGCTGGCAGCCCAGAAAGCCAACTGTATCCTGGGCTGGATCCAGAGCAGCGTGGCCAGCAGGGCAAGGGAGGGCATTCTCCCCCTCTACTCTGCTCTGGGAAGACCCCCTCTGCAGTTCTGCATCCAGCTCTGGGGACCCCAACAGAAGAACAGAGAGCTGTTGGAGTGAGTCCAGAGGAGGCCATGGAGACGTTCTGAGGGCTGGAGCCCCTCTGCCATGGGGACAGGCTGGGAGAGTTGGGGGTGTTCAGCCTGGAGAAAAGAATGGTTGTAAATGATTTACAGAAATATTTTCATTCCTAAGTGGAGTGACCTTGTGTGGAGCATCCTCAGCTGCATGGTTTAGGAAATTTAATAAGGTAACCAACTGGAATTACTTTAGATTGAGTTGAATCTCTTCTCTGTCATTAGTTGGATATAATTTTTGATATTATACTGTGGAGGGGGAAATTGTTTGGTGTTTTGGTTTTTTTGTTTGTTTGTTTTGTTGGTTTTTTTCATACAGAATTATTAATGGATATAATTTTAAAGTAATAATGACTGCTAGAAGTCTGAAGAATTTGACCAAGTTCAGATATTTTTGTAGAAATAGTTTAGGACTTTATCTTAAAATATTTTGAATGGACCCCGCAGACCACATAACATCTAGATGTTGCTCGTTTCAGTCACGTTTGTAGATAGATGCTGGAGCTGTGTTCTTATCACTATCATGCTTTTCACTTCTAGCTTGCAGTTGACAATATTGATTACATACTTTATATTCCATCCAGATGTCCGGCTGTGAAATACAACCTGCATATTCCCTGACTGTGTTGCCTTCCATGCCACAGTAGTACTGCAAAACCTGGGAATGGAGGATGGTTGTGATTGATGACTAGGGAAAAAAATGCACATCATGTGGGGTATTTTCTGTAAAGTGGGAAAAGTATTATTTCATTGTGCAAGGGCTGTGAGACCTTTTCTGTGATACTGTGTACAGTCTGATTAGTTGTGTACATGAAGACATTCCAGCTGGAATAACTGTGTGTGGAGGAAGGGTTTGAGCTGCAAATGCTTTCAAGGAAAGGAAGAGTTGATTCAATGAGGAAAGATGAAAGCCTGGCTTATTTAGGCTGGTAGAAGTGTTTGCATGCTAATATGATTGCAATCTATAAATAGATGGGTATTAAGAGGCAGGAAGGAGGAGAGTGGTTTGTGTGTGTGCACATTCAGGAAAAAGCTTAGTTTGCAGTGTAAGGATGAATTAATTTACTCGTAAACAATCATACCGGGTTGGAAATTATAAGCAGCGTGTATCTGCTAACATGCTAATATTGTGATACGCTCAATGCCACTCTGAAAGGTTGAGGAAAGATTACGGTACAAGACTCTTAGCGGTAGTAAGTGCTCATGGCATCTAATGTAGATTTATGAAATATAAACCGGTTTGGGGGAGAGCTATGTGTTCGGTTTGGGTTTTTTGTTGCAACTGTTGCCCTTAAGATTTCGCCCTCCATTTGTGTATAATGAGTTTCCAGTTCTGCTGCTTAGTGCTAAGGGAGAATGTTTTTTAATTTGCTTGTTTTGACCCTTTAAATTTTCTTACTGCAATTTGGTAATGTAAAATATAAATGATTGACCAGCTCTTGATTTTTTTGTCCTACCTGAGTCTTTGGAGTAACCTCATATTAAGGAATTCTATAGGGATTTTTTATAATTCCATTATTCTTAAATTGCTGCCATTCACTTTCTGAAAGTGTTTCTGTACTGTTGTGATCTGTGCAAACAGTATAAGCTATGCCTTTACCTTGAGAATTTTTGTGGAGGTTACATTTCTGAGAGTGTTTCAGAAATCTCTTGTCTCGTATAAAAACTGAGTGTACAGTGCTCCTCCAGTATCAGATTCTTCACCTGACAATGAAACTGTTTCATAAGGTAAATTACAATGGTTTGAGGGTTTTACAGATTAGCTGGATGCTATTCACTCTAATACTATTGGAGAATACAAATTACATCTTTTGAAGTGACTGTTTCTATTTTCTTGCTTTCAGGGTCAATGGGTATTTTGGGCCCACTTGATACCACTTACTGAAAATTCCTTCTGAGAGTGGTTCACTTGCCACTGAGAGAGGAGGTTTGAAAAGCTGCACAAAACCAAGCACTTTTCAGAGATTCTATATTACATTTGGAAAGTGGTTTCCCATTAAATAAACCATCATATTTAAGTACAAGATTAGGAGCTGGGAATTTAAGGTGCTTATGCCACTACTTACCATACTTGAGATCACCGCTTTACATGGAATTCTGTAAGTGTGGACATATACCTTTACAAATACCCAGAGAAACCAATGGGATAAACAATGGATAACCACTACTTTTCTCTTCTGGATATGTAGAGTTTAGTTTTAGCATCCAGTGATGTGCTGAATAACCCTTATAGTAAATAGAGATGAAACAGTGTTCATCGTGACATTGTTTTCCTTCTGACATATTGTTGAATGCGTTGCTCTTACAGGTAGGATGCCTTTTATGTTAATGTACATGACTACGTGTACACTGGCACTGATCACATTTTTGTTTTTTTCTGGGACTGTAAATCATTTTGTTCTCTTGTGGGATCATATAGCTGAGAACACTCCAGTAAAATGAGATTAAAATTGAGTGTTTTTTTTGTTGTTGTTGTCCTTGGGTTTTATACTCTTTAAATGATTCTTCATTCAGCAAGGTTTAAAGTTCATTCTGCAAGTTTCCAAACAAGGTAGGTCACTCATCTTCATACTTCAGCCTGAAGTGATTTAACTTAGTAACAATAGCTTCTGGGCTCTTCATAGGATGGTTTGCCAAATAATAGTGCAATTTTCATGTAGCAACATCTGCTTTTGTGTGATCCCCCTGCAAGCAGAATAAACTTACTGCTACATGGGTGGTGATGTGTAACTGTGAGTGTCAGTTCAATAAAATGTATGTAGATATTTATTTGAACAACAGCTAAAATTGACAGAATTTTCATGGAAAAAAAAATTAGGGAGTTTCACTCCCTATGACATATGCGTGTATATAAAGATCATTCAGGCACAATAGAGAAATGAGGGTAGGAATTCAGTGGGGGCACAGATTTATGGCAGAGGGTCACCACCCATTCGTGCCTAGCAGACTAAGTGATGAATTTCCTGTGGTGGAAGCAGCTGCGCCCAGCGAAATAGGCAGTGGCATATTGCCTCATCTTAACACTGGTAATATATGTGGCAGTTGCGCTGAAGACATCTATTCTTAGGCTCACTGTAAATGCAAGTACTGTTTCGAAGGATAACTGTGCAAGTATTTGTTGTCCTGGTGCAGTGGAATATGAGATGGTAGGAACCAGGCAGAATACAAGCAGTGGATTGGTAAATAGAAAAACTTATGCAGGATGCAAACGTAATAAATAAAATGTAGGCGGATATCCATCCCTTGTGAAAAGTCTATATCAGTCTTTTTCTCCATTTGACTCTGTGTGCTGACTTATGGTTCATAATTTTATCTTGGTTGTGTCAGATGTTTGTTAGATTTATGAGTGAAAAGAAGTTTTGCAGTCCTTGGGCTGAAAACAGGTGTAACAGCTTTTTTTTTTCCCCCACTTATTGTGATAGAATGGACACAAATTATTAAAATATGTTTGTTTACTGTGTTTGCTAGTAAACTCTAAAACTTTATCTGGGAAGTACTGTGCACCTGTGGATCAGAAGGATTATATGAGTAAGTTAAATAAAATGACTTTGCTCAGGATTCTAGAACTTCCAGAACGGATCTAGGCTTAGAGACAGACTTTTAAAGTAAATCAATAAATATGTAAATGGGAAGTGTTATGTGAAGAATAATTCCCGTCACCATCCTAAATCTATAAGATATATGCTTATTACAAATAAAAAATAATTCCTTGTAAATACTTTCCACTTTAATATGCAGGATTAATTCCAGGTGACTCTAAATAACAATATGAATACTAAGATGTCATACAACTACATGAATGGTACCTGTGCTTTAAGAATGTTAAGTGTTTTATTTTGCTTATATCTTTAGATTTTTCAGGAAAAGATTCTAATAATTGACCAAATTCTCATTTCATATTCTCAGATTGGCTGAGTAACTGATTTTCAGCCTTCTCCAAGGTGAGTTTTGTGCAAGTTTTAACCTGCATGCATTTTTGATACGTTTGGAAATTAACTTTCATTTCCTGCATACCTAAAATAATTCCGTGTCCTGTTAGATTAATGCCATACATCATATTTACCTTAATAAGTTAAGAAAATGTCTTCAGAAATGTCTCCCTCAGAGCTAAAACTGGAATTGCATCTTAAAGATTAATCAGTTAGTGGGTAACTTGCATTACATAAGGTGGAAATACAGGCTGGAAATAATCATGTTTAAAACGGCGTAGTTATCTCATGATATGATGTATTTCCATATGTTAATAATATTTGATTTTAAACTTGGATGACTGCCACTGGGGCTAGCACATGAAGTCTATTTTTGGTTTCTTCAGAAAATATTATTGAACTTAAACCCAATTATAAAACTCTTCATCTGACACCTTCTATGATTTTCTGCTCTGCCTTGCTATTGTGTAAACTAACATGCACGCCAGTGGCGGAGGTCAGGCGACCTTATTTCCCCAAATACTTCCTGCAATAGCTTTTCATTGGGTTGTTGTTTTGCTTTCTCCAGTTGCAAATATGACTATATAACTGAATGATACCCTGCCAGGCTATTCCAGGGTTCTTGTGGAGGCTAGTAAGGGAAAAGACAGCTATTTTCTCAGCAAAAGAAGCCCTGCAGAATGGAGACGTGGATCGAAGCTCCATGGAACTAAATGCAAGTTAAAATTTTAAATGTCAGATGTATGTTACTTTAGTAAAATCAATAGGCTTGAAGGCATCTGCTCACATGAAATACATGGTATGAATTGTGCAGAAGGCAGAGGTGTTGGCGAGTTTTATCCTGTAACGGATAGCAAGGATTAAGAACCATAATCCTCTCCCTGTAAACTTAAATTTAAGCGCAGCTTAACTCCCGGTGAAAAGAAAGAGCTAGTAAAAGCAGTAGAAACTTGTGGTTTAAACTTACACTGACATCTAATTCATAGATCTGAAATATTTTGTCAAACCATTGCCTTAATTCTGGTTCAGGTCTGTAGTAGATCACAGGAAGGGGTTTTGTGTGATGAACGAGTACAGGATGTGGTAGACCCCATACTTTTCTTAATGATTAGATGTTCACTTGAATTTAGCCTGTGTGACTCATACTGCATGGCCAGGAAAATGGGTAAACCTTTTCAGTACTCTTATCAATACTGTTTTGGAATGCAGTATCCAACATGCTTAGCTGCACGCTTCGACTGTTGAGATGCTTGCATGTATTTAGATGTGTGATGTCTGTTACTGTAGCTTCACATCTGAGGAGAAGTTTGCACTGATGTGAATGGAAGTATTCAGAAAAGTAGGGTCACAATGAAAACTTGTGTCTTTGTAAGGAAACTCGTTGATTTTGTTGAGATCAGAGATGAAATTCGGGCACCTTAGATACTAACTGAAGAAAATATCCTTACTGGGATTAAACACTTTATTAACATGCCTATCTTTATAAACATCTCCATAAATAATTTATCATATGTAAGGAGCTTGTGTGTTTACTGCACTATTGAACTAGTTTTTGTTAATAATCTTGCCTAAAGTGTATTTTTCTGACATTGCCATCACACCCGCAGACTCAATGGTGTTCTTTTTACTGTGGTGAGAATGTGGCATGTTTTCCTGTCCACTGCCTGCCTATGATGGTATCAGGGAGATAAATTTATCTTACTTCCCTTGCAAAACTAGTGCATGCGGGGGATGTTCTCCATCAGACCAGGATTTTATCTACAAGTTGAAAAGAATAAAAATACAGCACTTAAAAGCACTGTTTGCCTTCTCAAAGGACTGCAGGAAGCCTCTTTGTAGAAATTGTAAAGCTTTTCAAACAGCTTTTTAAAGGTTTTCTGTGTGTGTGTGAGGACTTTGTCCTCCTGGTTCCTTTATGTAAAAAGCAGGCTGTGTAAAACAGGGAAAAAAATGCTTTAGAAGGTTTACTGCAATATATTCCTTTGTCTAGGAGCAAGGAGAACTTTATATTATACTTTTTGTTTTGCTCCTTTACCTTTCACAATGCATTCGCTGATCCTTGGGCTCTGTCAGAGGTAGTGGTGACGTTGCTGAGATTCATCCTGCAATCCTGGGTCAGACGGTTAATAGCGTTAGAGGGGGATGCCATGCTGCCTGTTTCTCCTCCCTGTTTTGCATTTATATGAGCCATTGTTCTGTGTGGTTGAAAGAAGAGCCCCAGCTGAAAAATACCTGACTTGCAAAGCATTTCAACAGTTTTAAACAAACCTTTGGCTGGGTTTCAGACTGTATCCTGCTGGAATTTCTGTCCTTCAGGGAGGGGGGAAGCTTCTGCTGTATAATTATAGCTGTCATTTTGTAGCAATACAGGGAATAACTGGGGGGGAACCCTTTCTACAAAATACATATAAAAGCAAAACGTATTTTGAAACAGACGTGTAGCTGCTTTTTTTTCCCCTGTATTCTCTGTAGAAATATAAAATTTAGAAAATATTATATGAAATTAGAACAATGTAATGTCTATTCATACAGTGTTTCCTAATTGATCCTGGCCAAATCGTACACTGCAATTACAGGTTTATTCATTCTGGAATAAAACTTAAGAGTTTCTAAACCACCAGTCTTGCATTAGAACCTGATAATTTTTTTTCCTTTTATGATTATGTATTTCAGATTATGCATGGCAAATATTTTGGAAAGACAGCATGACTTCCAATTATCCACAACCCTGATCAGGCAAAAGAGTTGTAGACTGTTAAAAGCCATGGAATAAAGAGCTTTTGGAAGGAAAAAGGAATTTTTTTCAGAGTATAAAACTTACCACTGATGAAAAGATTGTATGTACGATATCTGAAAGTTGAGAATGACTTAGAGTGGTAAATACTTTTACTGGTTCAGGAATGGACCTACCTCTAAAGCTGGGAAATTTGTCTGTCTTAGACCACCTTGTTAAGTAGCAATAATGACTTCAAAAAGGATTCCCCTGTCCCCTCCACAGGATATAAGAAAGCAAGCCTTGTCTTAGCTTCCATTGCTTTCTATGACCAACAGTTCAACAGATTTTTATTAAGATTTCTTAACCATTTGTGGACTGGAGTTGCTTAACCTTGTCCTGAGGTCTCACTCCACTTACTTGTGGGGAAGCAAGTGGGCCTTCCTTCAAAGGCTGATAACGTGCAGAATTTACTTCAAAAGCAGAAAAATTTTAAAGGGAAGAGAAGTGATTTATCAGTCAGAATTTAGGCTTGCAGACAGAGACAGGAACACCACAGTCTTTGTGGCAAAACTGTGATTGAATTTGAGGTTTTCTCGATTAATCTTCATGCCACCAGGAATTATACATGCTTGATTAGTCACTGTGGGCATCACTTTACTGACCTTCAGCATATAGTGTATACATCAAATGTCCCAGACAAGATAAGGATTGGGTGTGATTTGAGGTGTTGCGGGGAGTGAAGCCAAACGGCATGGAGGAGATCATGGACGTAGGTATAAGAACAAGAACTTCAGTAGGACCATCTTAAATGTCCATAAGAATTTTTCAAAGTGGAAAGGTCAGTGTAAGACCAAGAGTGGAAAGATAATCGTGTCTGTTTCCCTTTCTCTTTGTTTACTGTTTGCTGCAAGCACATGTTCATGCTGTCCTGGGAATTTGAGTGAGCCCTTTTAAGCAATCACTGCCACACAGGTGGAAATTTTTGCCCCTTTGCTGAGACATGATGAGTTTCTTATATTGTCAGTCTGTTGCAAATGCCTGGCAGCTTTGTCTACATAATAGTAACTTCTAGAGAAGCAAGTTTGTTTGCTTGGTATTTTATGAATGGTGCACTAACGGTTGAAATATCTCTGAGGGAGGAGAAAGGTATAGCAGGTGATATGTGAATACAGTGCTGTTGTAACCGCTATTCTCCTTAGCATAATGGGACAATAGAAAAGAGAAGACACAGAGAAATATACTTGGAGAAAACAGTTCATCCCAGCTTGCCTTTTTATTCATTCTGGTGGGTACATCCACCACCAAAGCTAAAATTTCCACATACCGATCCATTGGCTCACAAACCAACCAAAAACAGAGCAAAAATGAATTTCCTGCCTGTGTGTTTCCAGACTTGCATCTAAAACACCTCTCATCAAGCTGCAGCTTTATGGTCAGTTTGTACATACACTCATTTGTATGTACAAATGTTTAAAACCAGTGTCATGCTGGCCACTCTCTACCCCTAAGGGTATTGTGGAAGAACAGATAACTGCCTTTTAATTAACAGTATCAGGGTTGGGTTGATGCAATTTACTACAGTAGTGTAGTCTGTAACTAAAATAGTCACTGAAAAGCTGTTTGGCATTGTATAAGAATATTAGTGTGTTTACATAATACAAATGCAAAATATAAGTTTCAAAGGAACTAGTTCCATGCAAACTCTCACAAGACAGTGTGGCTCTGAGGTGTTTGGAGGCGCTTCAAATAAGCTTTATGTATTTGTAAAATACGTGTCTTTATATAATTTAAGATCTACTCGATCCTTTACTGCATGATCTTCTCCACTGGGCGTCTTCTTCCCCTTCTTCCTAGGAAGCTGTTGAATTCAGAACAGAAGTGTTAATTGGAGGCAACCCCAAGGTGGAGCTTATATTTTAATTGCATAACTTCATTTAATCTTGAAAGGAATCACACTATATTCTGAGGCCATAGGAGGTCAGGATTTCCTAACTCTTAACTTTTAAATATGGTTTTGAGAACAAATACTGTGAAGAGTGGTAGGATCCTGATGATAAACCTAATATTCTTTAATATTTTATCAAACACAGTTTTTCATCTCAGTTTTTGACCTAGCAGGAAACAATTTATTTCAGAGTTCATTACAGAAGTTTGGGGACACAAAAGAGCTTACATTTCCTGAGTGCAGTGAGGGTTGGATACAGTGTTTCACTGAGAGAGTGTTTTCTTAGAGCACTTAAAAGGAATGCAAAATGCTGGCTGTGTACTGCCTTGGGGAGAGGGAGCTGGTGACAAGTAGTGTTCCTCAGGGATGCGTTCTGGCTCGGTGTTCTAGAGAAGCACTTCAGAACTCTGCAGGAAATACCAGTCTCTGCATGTGTTCAGGTCGCCTACAAGGAGGCATGTCAGGAGGTGCTTTCTGTTTTGGAACTGGATGATGTGTTGATTTTATCTGCTTAGAGTAAGCAATCTCTCATTTCCAACCGGCAGCATTTTTTTTTGTAGAGCAGCAGTTTCCTGTTGGTATGTAACAGGTACCTTTTCACTGTCTGTTGCATGGTACCATATCCAGGTGGGGTTCTTTATCACTTGGTCTTCTTTCCTCCCCATTTCTCTCTTACTTTTGTATTATGTCTTTCCATATCTTGTTTGGTTTTTTCACCTTTCCACAGCTCTTAATCCTTGTAGAATCCACCAGTATTTGTTTCCTCTGTTGGCAATACGTAGAAGGCTGTTCCATCTGAGCTTGGAGCCGTACCACTGAAGGTGATAGTGATGTTTTCATTGAGTTCAGGGAGCACAATTTAAAATTGAAGCTGTGACTGTACAAAAGGGTATACAGAGGGTCAACTTGGGTCTTACCAATATCTAGGTAATGATATCTACTGCATGAAATTTCAACCTCTTGAGATACTCTTTTATAGTAGGTTTTGTAGCCAGGTTTTGTAGACTGCCATAAATGGTGTGACTGCTGGCAGGCTAGCTGGCACAGCCAAACACGAGCAACTGTGTGAGAGAGAGAAGGCTGAGGAACAGACAGATTATGTGCACCTTTTAAATGCCCTCAGTCTCATAGCATTTAATTTCTTTTCTTAATCTCTGTTACACCTGTATGAAGATAGGTAGTTGACAGAGCAGAATCCTGCACCTATCAAAAAAATCTCAAACAAAATACTGAAGTTTATGCCAAAGGTTATTTTCCTTATAATTCTTCCACATGGTAAGAGATTAAATTATACTGAAAAACATTGCAAATTTTTTAATGCAACCAAATTGGATTCCCAACTAGTGAAAACCAATAAACTTTCACTTATTTCAAAAGGACCAGGGATATTTACACCAGGTAAAGTTTTGTGACAACATCAACGTCTATGTAACAGCTTCTGAATTTTTAGTTTGTAATAAAAGGAAATAATCAGTTTCATCCTGTGTTCGTAAAGAGCTTTTGTACTATAAATCAGCAGCTGGTCTGAAGATCCAGTAATTATTTTACACAAAATGTCTATTTTTTCTGCAGCAGAATAATTTATAGCTTTATAAATTAATGATATGTAAACAGTAGAATATCAATTAATAAGTGTAGGTCTTGAGATGTCACGGAACAAACAGCCTTGTTGAAAACAAAGAAACAACCCCTATGCCATAAATGTAGGTTTATGGCTGTTAGAATCATGTCATTTTTCAGATTGGTGGGTCATCAAATGTTGGTGGTTTTGTTATGGAATTTCTTTGTTGTCACTTGTCCCTTTTTTTTTTTTTTCCCTTCTCCCTCCTCTATTCTGTGTGGAAGGAAGGTAAAAGAACCATAAATTTTATGGCAATTAAGTAAACCACCTTCGGCTAATATAGACAGTGTTCAGAAGTTAATAAAAAAATGTGAGGAAACTTGCTCAGAAAATAGAGGTTAAATCTCTCTGTGTATCAGGGAAGAGCTGGATGAGGTCGCAGATCACAGATATATAGGGCAAAACTGTGTGTTTAATTCAGAAAGGAGAAAAAAAAGAAAGGTTGGTTGAAAGAAATCTGTTTGAGTCCAAATCTGGAAAACTATTTTTACCATTTATCTTTCATAGTGTTTCTCCTCTGTGCCCTTCCCCTTGCACCAAACTAGTCTGGCAGCCCAGAATGTACTTGAAATGCCTTCCCTCACTGCCTAAAACGATCGCTTTTATTTCAGGACTTGGCTTATTATTATTTGATCCTATAACCCCTTAAGGCCAGCATTAGCAGTTGGTGTCAGGAAATCCCAATTCCCAGTGCCAATGGGTTAATTGCTTTTTACCGTTTGATCTTTTTATACCCACTTTATATGCTACCTGACCCTTTTACCATCTATAGGAGGTACACATACTTTTCTTTGCTGGCCTACTTCCTGAATCTCCCCATAGCTTTCCCCACTGCTGCCTTGTCAATTTTATGTTACATACTTTTCAACCAAAAAATTGAGGTTGGCCTGATTTTTTTCCTTTTTACACGTTTCAATTTTCCTGGCAGAAAAGGTGCAGTGTACTGTCGTCATATTTCTAGGAACCGAAATAGATAGGATGGACACATGAGATACACTGGGGCCAGGAAGAATATTTATGAAGTTGTGAAATTGGACTGCTGCTGTGTTAGATTTTAATAGCTTTGTTGCATTACAATAATTTTCATGTCTTTTTAAACAATAGAGGTGAAGTCTGTGGGATGGGTGGAGGAAGCCCTCCAAACTAAATCAAGGTATCTCAGGTTTTGTTGTTAACTAATCATATCTCCAAGCAAAACTGATGATCGCATTTGTCAGAGATACTTGCCTTGTCAAGGCTTACCCTACATTTATTGAAAATTTTATTTTGTCACCAGGTTACAAACATAATATGTCCATTTCTTCAGGGCTGCTTGGTTTAAAATAGCAATTTTACTGATATTTCCTTCATATTCCACAAAGGTAGCAATCCAGCTGGTGTTCTGCCACAGTGTGCTTTTTGAAATCTTTGCCATTATTTGTGGGCAACTGAAATTTTTGTGTCATGATTCACTTTCCTTAAGAATGTGACAAAATATTAAAAATAACAGAGAAAAATTAAACACCCATTTAACAGATTTTAATAGTTTCAATTCTGAGAAATCCTCAGCTCCTGGAATTTTAATGCATTTGAAACTTTAATATGTTGGTCCAAATTTCACATTTTTAAAATAACTGTATCATTTAGTAAAGCCAAGCAATAGGGAAGAAACTTGAATAGTAATCAGTGGGGAATAGTCAGTATCAGGTCTTCAGTATAAAAAAAGTAGTCTAGATGGGGGGAAAGAAAGTTCTACCAGCACTAGAAATTACACACTTCCCATCGTACCTGTATCTCGCTCTACATTGCTCTCAGTTTTCCATTTTTCCTCCAGTTTGTGATGTTCTTAAATTTCTTCCATGAGGATTATCTGATCTGACACAATGGGAACTCTCACATCAAGATTTTTTTTCTCCAGAAGTGTGTTTAGGTCTTGTCACTATTCTTTCAGGCTACCTGGTTTTTCACAACAGCAGTAGGTATTTGATTCACTTGAAAACTTTACTCATATTCAGGTGTGATAAAAATCTATTGCTAAATTAGAAAATTATTTTTTAGGAGGAAGTGAGAGGAAGAGAAAGAAGCATGCAAAAACCTAGTGCATCCATGTGAGATTTATTGACTTCAGAAAATAGATTAAAAATAAGAGTCAAGTTTCAGCTTTTGTGGCTCATGATGGGTTTAAAAGCTTAGCTGCATTGTGCTAGTTCTTTGAAACACATTCAGTGACACTGTGCAGGTCTTTCAAAAAGTAACTTGAAGCAAAATTTCCATTCTCTTGAATTTCAGTATGAAGATAAAAACCTGCAAAGATCATTTGAAAATCCACATGGGAGTTAGGAACTTCACAGACCTTTATGCTGCTGAATTTTTTCTATTTTGAGTTCATTTATCTCCTCCTCAGCTACAATTTGCTTCCTCTGCAGGGAAAGGAACTAATGCTTTATCACCTTAGAGGAGGCCGTTGTTTTTGTCCTGGCACTTGCCTATAAGAAGCCACAAGGATAGAGCAGTGATGCAATTGCCTGCCTTCTCTTCAATGCTGACCTTTCTTCCAGCTCTTGTTCAGTGGCCAGAGTACATGAGATGAGTTTTTATTTTTATTCAGGTGCTGCTGTGCTAGATTCTAATGTTGGGACTGAATGGTGCTGTAAAGAGCATGTGGCCCTTACTGGGATTTGGGAATATCATTAAAAGCTTGCATACTGCCTACAGCACTTTCTCTCTTTAAAAGATGAAAGACTCTGTGTAGTAGAACCTTTCCATTTTGCCTGCTTCACAGTATGACATTGCAGGAAGAAGGGGGATTTTGAATGTATGTGGGATGGCCCGGCCCTGCCAATCATTGTTTTTGACTGTCAGTCGGGATTTTGCTTGAGTGAAGTCAGAACTGGCTGCTCCTTTACTAAGAAAAAAGTTAGTGATGGGGGTTAAGTAAAGCTTTTTATTAGTACTTAAGTGTTTATAAAAACTCCCTAAGGAATCCTGAAATAAAGTAGTGATTTTTTGGAAGTATGGGGTTGGTAGGTATGGTTAGTATTTTCCATAGATTCTAGTAGTAGTGTCTGGAAGTAGACTCCTTCAGCGTGAAAGCAAAAAAAACCCAAGTCCCATCTTACAGCCATTTCGGACATCCAGGCAAAGAGACCAATCCATAAATTTGTTTAGAAATATAATATATAGTTCTGACAATATAATTCCAAGTTTAAACATGTTTTCATCTTAGCTGCCTTAGTAATGGGTCAAGAATCAGGCTTCTAGTACCTTTGTCATTCATTATCTAGATGCTTTATCTCGCTACACTGTAACTAGCTTAATTTCCCTTAGGCACCTGTAAGTTTTGCTGTTAAAGAAGTGCAATTGCTGTATCTTCGTATCCCTTGTGGATGGCAGTGTATTTTCTCCTCAAAATGCAAACTGAGAAGTACAGTTAATAGAAAAAACATGGGCAAAATAGAAATGTTTCATTTCGACTTCTTGATGTAATTTTTCGTATCTTTCATGTTGACGTAGCTCAACAAAATTGTTTATTAAATTCCTTTTCCAAAGGGCAAACTTAAGACTTCATTTTCTAGAAATGATTATGAACTGGTCTGAAAAGCTGCAACAGAAGTTATAGTGGGGAGCTTTTTTGGACTGACAAAACTAAAACACATAAAGAATAATAACAAGTTGGTAGTTCACCAGAAATGTCTTGCTCAGCCCCCAGGTTGTTTTTTCAGTGGCACAGAGCTAGACCTGGTCAGGAAGGCTTCCTGTGAGTTCAGGGAGTTTCCAGAAGTGGATAACCCATCCCACTGGGCTGCCGGCTCTTAGCTAAACCAGGGCTGCAAATGAATTTATGGTAAATGGTCCTCAGAATAAATGACAACAGACCTGAGCTGCTGAATGACCTACTGTCCTCATCTTTTTATCCTTCATGTGAGGAAACAATACAGAACACGTGTCTGGGTTGGGGAAAAGGAGAGGTGAGATGTACTGTTCCATTGCATGTTTAATCTGCTCTTCTTATTGCTTCCCTGGAACTGATTCCCTGGAACCTGATATAAGGATTTAAATTATTTTTTGATTTTGCCACAGTAGCAGATTGCAAGGTGCACAATCAAAATACTTATCAAAATCTGTGTGCTTGAAAGTCAAGGACAAATCTCCAGGATTTCTGTGGACTATAAACCTCTCTTGTTATGTGTCACATGTACACTGTCACGCTATTACCTGGAGTGTCTTGTAGCTATTCCATTCTTAAACTTGACTGTGACCTTTTATTATTTTCATTCCTATGACCTCTTTTCCCCTCTTGTTCATTTTGAAGAAAGTCATATTTGTCTGGCACCAAACGGTTCCAGTACACAGGAACTTGAATAAATGTTACAAAATAGGAGCAGCTAATTAAAAATTTGTAGTGTTGACATCTGTTTAATATGTGCAGTATTTCCAGAACCCGATAGCAGACCACCTTAGAGTAGCAAGGGTCTAAGTCAGACTGCTTAAATAAAGTCATAATGAAGTATAGTGATATGGTTGTAAACTTGGAGCTGTTCCAAATGGAGTCATAAAGCGTGTTAATTGGTTCTGAGAACTGGAATGTAGTAAAAGTCAACTTTTACAACAGTGACTGTTATACAGTGGATTTAATTGGGCTACTCTGGAGGCTTTAAATACACCTAGTCATTAAGAGGCAAAGTCACGAGATCGTAGGGATTTTACTTGACTAACAGAGAGATTGACATGTCCGTTTTCATCATCAAATATTAAGATAACAAGAACAACTTAATTAACATATTTAGTTAAATGAGGGGAATGTACAATGTTATTTGAACAAGCCTGTACCTACAGGCTTGATTAGGCAATGTGTTGGAACATTACAAAAAATTTGAGTAAGGATTTGAGTCGCTTGTTCGTAGATCAAAATCTATTTAATTAGTTGTACTACCATTATTTAATCAAAGTTACGGAGCACCTTAATTACATTAAATTCATTAAGTTAATAAGAAGTATAGAGATTACTGCTTTGATAGTGTTGAAATATCTATAATGTTTAAGACTGTAAAATGCAAGCAAAATTATTTGGCACCAAAGTAATAATCTCAATGAAATGCATCCCAAATGTCACATCTATTTGATACATTTCTGTAAATTCTAAACTAGAAGGAACTGTTCGAGTTCCTACTTCAGTGGCTACTGTTACTTGAGGCACTCCCTTTCCTGTGGCAGCACCTTCTCAATCCATTCAAACCTTTTTTTATACTAAAGTGGTTTTTTTTTTATATTGCTGGGGATTGATAAGGCATTTTATTACACCCTAATGAAAATGTCACCATGTATGTAATCCTTTCTGTATCTGTAAGATAATGATTATTGGAATCTGAATGAATAGATAAGTCACTAAGTCACGCTTATGCCAGTTCACTGTAGTCCGCTGCTTGCCCAGACTAAAAGTGGTACATAATGGGCATCTGGTTGTTCCCTTGTTATTCTCTGGGTCTTTTCTAATCTGAACTAATTCTCTAACATGAAAGTCACTTGAATTAAAGCCAGCCGTGTTCTGTCCCTTCTGTCCTCAGTGGTACGCGTTGGGACAGAGCTCTGCTGTACTTGACAAGATTTGTTATCTGTAGAGGTGTCTGCTACTAATAACCTATTTCTGACCACAGAGGAACTGTCACATACAGAAAAAATAGATGATGAAGAAGGAAGGCAAGTAGTAGATGCAAGCAAGATGGCCCTTTTCTTTAAGTCTCTGAATTCTCCATATCCAAAGTAAAACAATTTAGAAGAATACAAATTAAAAGATGAATCATAAAGGTTAAAAAGTAGAAGTTAGAGAAGCATTGTATGCAGTTGCCTGAAGTTGTACAGAAGTGAATGAAAAAATAGCTGTAATAGAGAATTCACATTAATAATTCAACTGGAAACAGGTGTAATATTTGAAGTATTTAAACTGCACAAAGATGATGTTAGTTTAGTATCAATCAACAGCTGTGGAGTAATTGCCCTTTTAAAATGTCATTATAAAATTGTTGGCAACAATAACGGTAAGGCAGATCTATGACAATGTTGCTAATTTGATTCTTGGATCACCAGCAGATGCTCAGAAAGGCAGATTTCCTGTTGATAACTGAACCTGTGGGTAGCTCTTTTGCAAATGTTATTGTAGAAATTATCAGTTAATAAAATGTGTTGATTTAGTCTGCTAAATTTAGATAAAAGCTTAACTTTTAGTGTACTAGACTGTCAAAGTAATTTGATGTGAAAGGAAACCTTGTGCTTAAGCCATGTGTTTTTGAAAGAAAATATTTGCGTGTAAACATTGCAGAGCTAACTGGAGGCAATGTAAGAGGAATCTGAATAGTATCAGTTTTACTATAAGGAAAAGTTTATATGATGCTTATAGGATTCTTAAGAAGTGCTGAGGTAGCAGATGCAAACTGTTGTAGCAACCTTGCAGTATACTGCCAGGAAACGTAATATAAAGCTGGGCAATGTCAGTCATCTCCATGTGTGAATAAGCAAGTTTATTGGGCTGTTTATTAAGAAGTCTGGAAGGAAACTGTAAGCTTTATAGTGTGAATTATTTGAAGCTACGTAGATAAAAAGGCTTCTGGAGGAATTGTGTGGTGTCAGGAGAAAAGCTCCTTGTGAAGACCTCAACTGTTTCCTAGCCATGTCATCATTAGAAAACGTAACATGGGAGCTTAGTGAGGGCAGTGGGGTAGCAGTGAGCTTTTACAGCAAAGATGTGTTGTGATCACCTAGCCCTTGTTCTCTTATTACGAACTGAAACCTTTGCTTGAGTTGTCTTGTCTGGCACTGAAGTGGAAGAGGAGAGCTTTGGCTAATTTGAAATGCATATTTCTATCGCTGGTTTGCTAGTATGTCATAGGGCTAAGCACGTTGATAAGGTGGTCAGAAGAACTGCACACTAGTCTTCTGAGGAACCCAAAGGCTCAAGTTATTGATTCCAAGCTGTGCAAATCTTTATTGAAGTGGGAGTTATCTTTGATAGGATATAGGTTGATTCACTGTTGAAAGTATGCAGAACAACGCAGCTGTTGCCTATTCTGCAGTGTCATGTGCCAAAAAGTATGGTTTCATTTCTTGAAGCTATTTACATAAACCTGTGATCTAGAATGAAGTAGAAAAGACATGATTCCAGGGAGTCCTGCTTCATTTTACATTAAATGCTGCTAGATCTTGCACTGTCCTAGTCATCAAGAGGAAAGCTCCTTGCTGAGATCCTGCTTCATTTGATTTCAAAAATAACCTTTCTAGAACAGAGTGTGAACTGAGAGCCTATAGCTGCCATATTTTCCATTCGATGATAAGAAATCTTGAGAACGCTGTTTAGGAACTCTCTTCTGTAACCATCATTGGTTTCTCCCTAAGGGTATGCTGCCTGGCCGAAAGGTCCACGTGTCCTGGAGCTGTGCAAGCAGCTCCCTGTGCCTTGACTGTGAGGTTTACTAGAATTGCATCAGGAACACATAGTCGCACACCTAATCAAACATATAATTTCTGTAGTTATTAGAATTAGTCTTTTAGAAGAGCAACTAGAGAAATACAGTTTTTGAAGTTTTTAGAGGAAGCCACCTCAGTTTCCACTCACCTTGCCACCTGCAGAATGAAATGCCAGTGACTGCTGAAATTAATTTCTTATACCCGTCCTTCATTTTGGAGTTCCATGACAATTTATTCCATGAACAAACAGGACAACTTTAAATATATATATATTTATGCAATATTTGAATATATTATTTGTAATTTCTAAATTTTTTTCATGTGATATTAATATATTTTTTATGATTTGTGTTTAAATTACATTTTTTGGGGGATCTTCCTGAAATTAGTACTAGTTTTCCTTTAAAATCTAGATAAATCACTTTACATTTTCAGAAACACAGGCTTTAATTGTCTTATTAATCTGTCTTTCTCAACCTACCATTTCATTACATCTTCTGAAAGACATAATGCTGTTTAATGGCACATATTGATGGAGATTTTTTTGCTTGTTTTAAAAGACCTTTTGCTAGCATAATCCTACTTAGTTTAGCATATTAATCAGACTACAGGAATCACATCAAATTTCAAACATGTAAAATGAAATGTCATTGTGCATTATTCTCATGGTTTTGGTTTTGGTGAAATGTATCAGTAGTTTCTATAATACCAAAGCAAGCACTCATGAACTTCGTCTGTGTAGATATGTTCACAGCTTCTCCCAGTTACTCCATTTGAATCGTCAGGTGAATGCAGCTGTAGGAGAAACAAAAGGTCAGGTAGTATTTGGGTAAATATCAGTGAACAAAAGGGACAGAAATAATTAAATCTGAATTTCTAAATTAAATGTTAAGTTACTTTGAAGCTGATCTTATGAGAATGTAGATCCAAAATGTGAAGACATTACTGGTATTAACAGTCAAACATTAACGGTGTTAGTGGTGGTGGTGTGGCTGTGTACTATGAGCTGGACTCGGTTCTGGTTTTTGGGGGAATGCAATTTAAACAGTAATTTGTTTTTTGCTTACTGCCTGAATGAAAATGCACGCAAAACACTTGGTTATCGAAGAGGATTTCCAAGCTTTTAACTAAATAAACACACTTTTCTGCTGTTGTATTTCAGCAGCTTCATTTCAGCTAATTCTCCTGCAGAATAAACTCCATGATTTTGAAGAAAAGGCTGGGGAAATGCATCTCTCTATTGCAAAGAAGTGATGCTGTTTTATTTCTTTCTGATCTCTTTTTATCTTCTAACCCCCACTTTTGTTTTCTTTTTCCTCTCAGGCTACAGATACAGTGCAGAATAGCGATGAGGCCCAATTCAGTACAAATTAAGAAAGTCATTTGCAGATAACTACTTTGGTCTCTAATCAGCCAGAGTATTGTATATGGTTTGTAATAGGAGTCAGTTTGGAAGAGCTTGATTTTAGCACCGAACAACTTGAGTCAAGATAACACCAGAAACTCTTCTTTATGGTGATGAGATTGTTTGTTTGAATAATATCCTCTGATGCAATGCCAATTATTTTCTAAAACAGACATTACTTCTTTGCTACAGAACCTCCAGTGCTGAATGACAGTGGATCAGTCACTTCACCACCCCTTTTGAATCAATTTTTCTTTGCAAAATACTATTTTTTGATAATCACCATGAAGAAGAGCAGGAGTTACCAAACAAGTGCTGAGTAGAGGGGTCAACCATCTACATTCTCATTGTTGACCTGCTGAAGGAGATTGTGTTGTGATGTTTCTGTGATGAAAGGTGAGTGAGAAATGTGCTTATAAATTACCTGTTATGAGAAAAAAGTTCATAAACTTAGTTCTCAACGTAAGTCTATCTAACTTGGTTTCCAAAATCCAGGACTATTTTCAGTTACGAAGTAAGTATGAATTCTGCACTATAACTGGGTCATATATGCGTCTGAGAGGGAAATAATGCGGTAAGTATAAAAATAAACTTATAGCACCTAGATTGCGTGGTGACTGCTGCTCCATAAATACCTTCAACAAAAACTGACATTTCAGGTGTAAGTGGAAATATATCTGAAAATGGACATGACAAAAAATAGAAGTTGAGGAGCCTGTTGAATAAAAAAATTCTGCAGACGGCAGAACCTGCATGGCTTCCCAATCCCACAATCCAGCACATTTAGAAAAGTAAATAAAACTAGAGGGGAGTTATCACAATGGTCAACATTCATCTTTGTTAAAAGACCCATTTCTAGTGCCGTGGAATGGTTTTGCATCCCAGCAGCACGGGGGCAATAACCAGCATTACTGATAAATCAGATCAGGCTACAAGGTCCCTCTCCTTTGTGGTGAAGTCTGTTTGCACCTTAAGGAGCAAGTGTTCCAAACTTTATTTCTTTTACAAAGTCACACTTTATTGCTGAATCAAGCATTTGACTTTGGAGTTATTAGTTGAGTGGGATTGTTGGAATTCTCTGCAGATTTCACTCTGAAAGAATGTGGAACATCATAAGATAGAAACAATTGATTTCTGATACTTAAGGATGTTTTTACAAGCTCATAAACAGTCAAACAAAATTGCCCTAAAAATATCTGCCTATTTGTACCAGTTATGGATTTGTTAATGTTTAGCACCAAAGCAATAATGGAGAGAAGGAGCACAGACTTGGAAAGAGAGAAAATGAGACTTGTGAGAGACAAAACAAAGCTTTTTTGATTGAGAAAAGGAGAAATGAAAGTCACTTTCAGAACTTAATTTAGGAGAATAAAATTTAGAGTTGTGTTGCACTATGATTTTAAAAATCTAAACTTTGCACCATAATGGATCCACCATTGTTCAACATCTTTGTCGGCAATATGGATGGTAGGATCGAGTGCACCCTCAGCAAGTTTGCTGACCACACTAAGCTGGACACACTGGAGGGAAGGGATGCCATCCGGAGGGACCTGGATGTACTAGAGAGGTGGAACCGTGCCAACTGCATGAAGTTCAACAAGGCCAAGTGTAAGGTCCTGCACCTGGGTCAGGGTAATCCCAGCACAAGGACAGGCTGGGTAGAGAGTGGACAGAAAGCAGCCCTGAGGAGAAGGACTTGTGGGGTTGTATTTTGCTTTTGGGTTTTTTGCGTGTGTCTATTTCTCTTCAGTTTTTGGTACTCTAGGGTTTGCTTTTTTGTTTGTTTGGTTGGTTGGTTTGTTGTTTTTTCTTTTTAAGTGAACAACTAAAGGTCACTGTAGCAATAAATTTAAGTTTGTTCCTATGGAACACTTTAAAAAGCTAACTCCTTGCCTCCCTCCTTCCGTTCTGTACATTCCAGTTATTCATACAGTACTTCAGCACAGCCAGAAGTCGAACAGAAAGGTCACTACCTGGGTTACTTATGTTTTGGTCCATCATCCAGTAGGTCTGCCTGCTGCATTACACTGTCAGGTTAGCCTTTCTATTGACAAGCATATTGAGTTCCTGATTAATGTACCTCTGTTTTATTGGCGTTTACTACAGGAGACATAATTTTAATGTTTGTATGATCAATAGCTCCATCAACACCAAGAATTCCTACTGTTAGGCTGCACAGCTCTAACTATGGGGAGTTGTATGTTTCTTGATAAATTCTACAGGGAACTTGTAAACATTAGAAAAGCAAAGAAAATTGATGTTCTCTGTAGATTCCTATTGTATTTCACCCCTAGGAGAGAATGCCAAAACTTTCAAGTAATTCTCTATAGGAAAGGCAACCAGCAGGTATGAGCTCTCTGGGCTGGAATATAAATGTATGGGAAGTAATTACTTTTAGAATTCCCATTGTGTTGTCACTTCATCTCCAATGTGTAAATACCCATAAGAGAAATTATGGCTTTTATTCAGTTTTGGATTAAGAAATGACATTCTAAATACCCTTACTTAACTTCGTTAGAGGAATGGAATTCTGTGCCGGTCATAGATACTTCTAGACTTGCAGCTGTCCATAAATTACACAAGGTACCTGAAGGCATCTACTTAAAATGTAGCTGAAGCAGGTTTTGTTCTCAGAATTGTAATTGCTTTACAGTCTCCTGCCTGTTGCCAAATAGTTCCTTTTCTTCCTTCTGCCTGCTCCTCTGCCCGGTTTCTGCCTTTAAAATCAGAGAAGGAAAAGAAGATACTTACTCCTTTCCACTCAGATAAAGTAGTAAGCTTAAATCATCACTTTATTGTTAAGCTTTGAAATTAGATCATCAGGAGAATGACAATAAATTGTGCCATTTAACAAAATCATTGTCTAAATATTTTTCTGATTAGATTCCTTCATTTCATTAAAATTTAGATTCCCCTTTGGTTAGTTAGTTTCCTTGATCACCTGAAGGAGGTATCTCAGTGGAATTTCTCTGTACCAGAGAATGTTCTTATGTTTGAATATTCTCATGAAGAACATAATTTTGTATGAATGTCCTGGTTAAATCAGGGCTGGGTTATCCTTAGAGAGACAGGAAGATGATGGCTATTTATCAGGTAATTTATGCATTATATAGCTTACAACCTGTTCTTGAAGCAGTGATCAGAACAAAGGCTATGTATCTTGAGAGGCGGAGTACCCACCATTAAGATAACAGAACGATGAAGTGAAAGCTATTGCAAATTCCCCATCTGCTGAAGAGCAGGTACTGTTCCCTAAACTTTTTGTGAATAAGGAATAAAATTGTACTAAAAAAATCCAGAAGTTTCCAAGCATACAAGTGAGTGTTTTGATCTTTCAGTACAAATTTCAGACACTGGAGTGTTGGTCACCCCCTGCCCACATTGACAGATCCCAGTGGATGAACTCTAAAGCAAAAGGAATATTAGTGCAGTGATTAAATCCACTAAAATTAGAGCAATGAAGATCACTGTGTAAGGTGCTAGTGATAGGCAGCTAAATCCACTGGTATACAGAGCTAGATAGAAATGAGGTCATGAAGGTTTAGTTAGGCATTGCTTTCCCATATTTGTCCATGGACCTCTCTTCAAATATGCCTGTGTTCCTGAAATAATTCACCAAACCAATTAATACAAATCTAGAGATGTTTGTGCCTCTGGAAGTTCTTGTAGCAGTAGTGAATGTTTGGCTAAAAAAGGTAATAGAATATTATAAGTTCTGGCCCTGATATCTGTCTCTAGGTTTTAATAGGATATTAATTATTCCACTTGCAGCAAGACAGCTACTTTGAGTCATAGCTTTCAAGTGATTGTTTCAACTGTTGGAAATTCTTTAAAGCCACAGGGTTCCCTGAGGGGATGGTGATGCTGCCTTTTTTGTTGGTGACTGGGTCCCAACTTCTGTGTCTTTCTCTTTTGTTGAGTAGAGACTCTGTGTTCTGAGGTTTCACTGATTTTATTTGAATGCTGTGGGACTCTCAGCTCTTCCTAAGAGGTTGTCAGACCTTTGGGCCATAGTAGGGCAAGTGAAGGTACAGAGGGACACGGTGGTTGATGAAGCACTATCTAGGTAATGTATATACTCACTCCAGTGTAGGTTGGGTTCTTCAGGTTCACAGAAACATCCCCGTGACAAATTAAGCTTTAGCCTAAAGGATTGTAAGGCCTTAGTTGCTGGCTTTGATTACATACTTGGTTTAATTTTGTGTTTCCTCTATAAATTCTATAATTGTATAAATATTCATTAACTAAATAAGCTGAAGTGCACATATCTGAGTGCATCCACGTTTTCGTTAAGTAAAGGACCTTAATATATAAATCTTTATCCAAAACAGTAACGTAGAGTGATTGAGTTCAGGTTTCAGGAAACAATGACCCTTTGTTGCCTTAGGCATCTCACTAACTTCCTTGTGATTTATATAATTTTGTTTTCCATGAGGGTAATTTTGTCCCTAATTTATCCTGGAAGAAAAAAAATTGCCTGGGTAAGTACAAAATTAATATTACAGATTTTTTTTCCCACTGTTTCACCTTTCCCCTTTTTTATAATCCCCTCCAACATGGTACCAGTCAGAAAGATTTAATAGAAGAAATGAGCTGCTTTTTTTTTCATAAAAGAGAATATACTCCCTTACAGAGATTTGGAACAGAATTCAGGAAAAATGGTACTTAAGTTTCATTTTCAGGATTGGCCATTTATCCACCTTTTAGCCTCAGGGTTCCCCACAATTCAGCTTTCACTTTTTCCTCTTTTTTAAGCAATCACTATAGCAACCTAGTGTTATCTGATGAGCAGCGCACACAGAGGGCAAACACCCATACACGCAGCATAAGATTAAGAACAAAAAAACCCAGAGAGCCAGGTAGACCAGTGAGATACCATAGTAGCCTGTCATACAGTAGTTCTGAGCCCAAGTGTGAGTTTTTAAGTTCGTTACTGTGGACAAATTCTGAAATGTCATCCACTTCAGTAGACATTTCAACTTGATTGGTGGTTTCTCCTATAAACAAATTTCTGTCTGAAACAGCAGTGTAGCTGGTGGATTCTGTGACACACAAGAGCTGTATGAAAAATTGATCAGGTGTTAAACACTGTTTATTTTTATTTGTGAGCAGTGTAGTGGCATAGGTGTTGTAGGGGTATAATCCTGAATGTCTCTTCACAGCTGTGTTTAGCCAAGGAAAAAATGTGAGGACAATGTGAGATGATGAAAGGTAGGCTTTGGATGTTTGGGGTTAAGGGTTGGATTGGAAGTTAACTAAAACCAGGCTGTGACAGACAGTGTCAACCTTTGAAACTTGCAGTATCATAATACATGAACCCCAATTACGTAGTTCTTCAATCTTTATTCTTGTTGATTAGTCCTTCACTAACATTAATTGTAATGAAAGGTTGCATTGGAATGGGGTAGAATCCAAAGGGCAAAGCAGTGACGCACAGCTCAGATCTGCAGGGTTAATGAGGTAATATCAGGCTGTTGTAGAATGAATCTCTTCAAGAAAAGGTGTATCTAATTCACCCACTGGGTACTCGGTTCTTGTGTTTTCATTCCTGTTCAGGTGGAACATAGTGAGTGTTTTAATGACGTGCTTTTCTGTCCCACCTGTTTTTCCTCCTGATGGACAGCAGAGAACTTTATATCCCTTTGTGTCCCAGGTTTGTTTTCACAACTCTGTGGTGATCAGCCTACCTCTTTCTGTAGGATTTGTGCCAGTGAGAGCAGCACTAAGAGCAGGGAAAGGTCAGCGCTCAGCTACTCTGCACTTGCACTTCAGTGCATATTTCATTATGGTCAAGGATTTGGGTTTCACATGTCATATAAGTTGCAAAAGACATACCTGAAAACTTGTATATAATACGTGAAGGGGGGGGGGGGGAGGAGCACAACAACACAATAATGTGCTCCATCTGCTCTTGTGGTCTAATACAGATCCCCTTGTCTCTGTGGTGCCAATTCTCTGTGCAACTGGAAAAGTGCTAAGGGCACAGTTTTCACTTCCTACTGTGAAAGAGGGGACATGTTTTAAATAGAACTTTTCAAGAAATGCCTTTAACTTGCTGTCACGGCAGGTGCCAGAAGTCTGCCTGGACATGTGCCTCTGTTTAAAAGTAAGGCTAATTGTACCTCGTCCTTCACCTTCTGCATAGATGTTATTTTACATTGATTTATACTGGTATTTTACTGATGGAGATCATGGTATTCTTCAGCTCAGCAGCTGTGGTTTACTTTTTCCATCCTTACTCCAGGCCCGAAACAAGCTGGGGAACTTAGTGAAACTCTCTCAGTTTTCTGGAGCAGGAATGCATGCATTTGCCTATATTGGTTATCAGGGGAATGTCTGGGTTGGATATTTACTTTTTGGTTCATGAGATGGATGTGTGCATCCAAGCCATAGAGAGGATTTGGAGGAGAGGTTCTATTTCCCTTTGGAGGGTGTGAGACCCTGCTAGGTGCTTTCTCTACAGTACACATATGGGATGGCTCCCACTCCAAGGTGCTGGGTGATCAGTGCATGGATCAGGAAGAGAAGAGGGTAGGTATTTCACTATGAATGCTTTACCAGTGTGGAGGACATTATGGCAAGGAGACAAATGGGTGAGACTTGAAAGGACTATTATTGACCACTTGAGCTACTGTGTTTTTTACCTTGAGTCTGACCTTCATGCTCTCCTGCCACATATCTGAACCCTCAGGACTCGTTTCTTGCTCAAACCCTGAGCTTTGTTTCCCAGTTTTGTCCTGTAGACAAAACTTACAAGGAGAAAGGGTGTGTTAATCTAGTGAAATTCCTCATCCCTGGGCTCTTGTGATAAAAGGTGTAGAGCAAGAAGCAAATGCTGAAAAGCATTTGAGGTTGAGGATGTTAGGAGTGCCTTGATTGTAAGAGCAGAAAAAAAGAGTTCTGTATCCAAAAATAGGCTGCTTTTTCCTTGTGTTTCAGAGAAGGGGCCAAATTGCATGGTAGAGAGATGATATAATTATGAGATGACTGTATCAGGTCATGTTTTCCAGGAACATGAATGGTTCATTTAAAACAGACATCAGTTTACATTAATATAAAGAAGCTTTTGTTCACAACTGATAACTACTAGGTGTTTCATACTACACAGTCTCAAACCCGTTCGGTAGCAAGTAGAAAATTAAGCTACTACTTTGGCAATTGCAGAATAAATAAGATCTTTACCTTTAAAACTTTTTAAACCTAAAATAGAAAAGGGAGTGTTACCAAAATATACCCAAGCACTTACCTGCAGAATTTATAACCCTCCAACCCTCACCCTGAGGGAAAATCTATATACAGAAAAGTCCATCTTACTAGTCAAATGAGATTTCTCTTCCAAATCTAAGGAACAGAGTAAGACTTAATGTTCTTCTGATGCTCTTTCTCCTAAATCATAGGGGGAATTTGGACTGCTGGGAATAACCTGATGTATTTGAAAGCGGTTTTGTTCTTCTCTACCCTATTCAAAACCAACATAACAAGCTTCTCAGTCTGCTTTCAACACAGTTGCTGTATGCTTTTAATTGAATATATGCAATCAATATCAATTTAGCAGAGATCTAAGAATCTATGACTTGAACAGTAGGTATCTGATGGGAACAGCAGGCATTTGATGAATAGACTTTTAAGGGTAGATACCCAAAGTTCAAATGTTTTTAACACAGAATGCGACAAGCAATGCTCTTACAAAAGGTTGAGAAAGAAAGGGGTGCTGGTTCAGTGACAGGGTCAGTTTAGATTGCTTTTCTGCTGAACTTCAGTCCCCAGTCTTTTACCCCTGAAACTGAAATTGCTGTGGAAACTTATAAGGATAAACAATATTGAAACGTTCAAGCATGATTTAATGTTACCAAGGTAACCAATTATAATTAATTTTAGGCACCAGCTGGCTTGTGATGAGCATGATCTGACAAAGACTTTCAGGACTGTTTCCCATTGTCTCAGCTACAGTAATACAAATATGAGAAATTTCTTTAAATAAAGCGTCTACAACAACATAGCAAGCCACACCTTTGATATCAGTCAGTGAAAAAGTTCAAGGAACAGCTTCCAGATGTAGGCAAGCAGAAATGTGCAGCAGATTATCAGGAATTGTGAACTTTAACTTGATGGCCAGAGAGACTGGCTAAAAAATATGATTCTTTAGGTTTATAACTTCAATTTTTTTTCTTTCATCCCACAGACCTAGAAATGTTTTCTTTCCCTGCTGTCTTTTCTTGAATCAACTCTGATTATTATACAATTCCTGGACTCCATCATCTAACGTGTTGGACAGCCATAGTGAATATCCAGAAACTTAGCAATATAAATAAGTTCTCTTCAGGACACTAAAGCAGAAAAAGAATGAGGGAAGGCTTCATAGTGTTTGTGTTCAGCTAAAAGCACAGAAGAATATAGAGTGCCCAGTTATTTAGATGCTGAACTAAGTTACTGACATGGTTTGATCGTTTTCCTTTCTGAATGTCAGCTTTGGTCTTGGAGAGTTCGCGTTAGTCTATACAGTGGGGTAATACAGTGTCAAAGCAATCACAAGTGAAGTGGTTTTTCCTTCATTTTTAAAAGGAGAGGTATTCTAATTCAGAAGATTGCCAATACTTTATGTGAAAACAAATGTCCTATCTTAAATTAAGAAGTTATTAAACTCAAGTAAGTAAAATTGCTCCATTTTTCATTTGGTTTTGATGTTGATCTCTTTAATCACAACTGAAAGCTGAAGATTACTGAAAGCTAAAACATTACTTGTGCTTAAAAATAATGTCTTTGAAAAAGAAATTGATTTCTCTATCCTACGAATGCAAGGAGTGCTGGTACTGGGTATATATGTCCAAGTCAAAGTTGAGTTTCAAGTAACTGAGAGTGACTAAGCATGGTTACTACTTTAACCCTGTACAAGAGATGTTATAATCTGTTCAGGATGACCCTGATTCTAACATCGTTTAGGCTGGAGTACACTCACAGGAAATTAATGAGTGATACTAATATCATGGAATTCGGTGAAATTACAGCTGAGTTATTCCAGAATAATAGAGATAAAAATCTGTGTTATTTATTGTTTCACTTGGTATGTTATGTTCCTAATGAGCCACATTTCTACTGTCTTCAATTTTGCTGGGTAGGACTTTGATAGTGTAAAGTTAATTTGCACAAAACCATAATGTTTTTAGCATAAAGAGACAATTGCCAACACTCATTCCACAGGCAACGGAATATGTACAGCTAGAGGCAGCCGGTTACTGCTTGTCTACTGATTCAGAGCATCCTCTTAGGCAGCAGCTGCTGTGGATGTTCAAGGCCAGAACTGGATGTTGTGGGCAGCGTCTGGATGGTGCCAGGCAGTTCTGCACAAGCCTCTCCTTTAACTGATGTCTCTGGCCACATACACGTCTGACTGCATTCAAAATATGAAGGGAGGGATTTTGCTGAGCTCTTTTCTTCCTTTGTGTATTCCTTCTCACTATTATAAGAAGGGGATGCCCGCTATTTAAAACATTTTATCCTCATTACCTTGAAGAGGGGAAAACCATAATAATTATATCTATATATCAGCCGTTCTTTGCTCTTGATAGCTTTTAGAGCAGCAGCCTGGGACTGATAGAATTCTTCAGGGTTTTACTGCCACCAGAGAATTCTGAATGGCAGTAGTAAAACAGATCCATCTTACTAGTTTCGTTCTGCTGTTATATAGAAAGGTAGAAGCAACATCAGAAGCACTTGTTATTAATCTTCAGCATTACAGGTGCTTCTCCAAACCTGTATCATCCATAGTATTCTGTGGTTTTACAGTCATTGAAGTTGGGGAATTTTCTGCTGATGCAGGTCACCAGAATGAGTCCATCCCAGCAACATGATGACCGATAACTCAGAAACAGAATGTGCAGTAGAAAGAAAAAACACAGTTTGGGGGTTTTTGGGTGGTTTTTTGATGTTTGGGGTTATTTTGTCTGTTTTCTTAGCTTTGCATGTCAGGTTTTTGGTTGGTTTGAAAATCAAATATTTATTTTGAAACGTGTTTTTTTCATCAGCAATTGATTTGTCTTATAGTTAACTTCTGCAACACTCATATTTTTGCTGTGAGTTTACAGAAATAAGAACTTCTCTATCCAAATAAAATTGTGTGTGTACAGGCAGACAACTGTTGCTGGAATACCAGTGACATCTGATTTGTCCTTAATAGCCAATATGTCTTATATTCAAAAGTGTCTTTACTGACTTTCTTGAAATGTGTGTGATTTTTCTTATTCATCTCTAGTCATTTAAGGGACAATGCAGAAACCTAATCAGGTGGAAACTACTAAATGGTTTCTAATTTGTTTGCCCACAATTATAAGCTGAAATGGGATAATTCAGTGTTAAATGTCTTTCTTGAAGTCAATCAAGTGACATCTATGCACTCATTGAGAAACTGGCCTTTGATGCTCACTAGCAAAATGCACCCCTCTGTTTTAACAATGAAATGCAGTCAGCATGATCCATGTTTTATTTTACATAATGACTATTTATAAAGGCAGATGGATTTTTAATTATTTTCAGTGCTGGACTGCATGAAACTTGTGTGTCAGACTCCATGTGATGGCTGAACAAAGAACTGAGAAACTTCTGAAAACTTTGAAGGATAACGTTTGAGGACTGAGAGCATTTGTAGCCTCAGGCTATGCCATGAGACAGCCACAGCATTACTCTTCCTCAAAATCCACAGCACAGCTTTAAAGAATCGTTGTGGGAGTATTCAGGGGAGTAGGGGGGAAGGCTTAGAAGTGTTTCACTTCTAGTATTTCTGCATAAATATAGGATAAAAAGCATTAGATTATTACCATATCTAAACCAGCTTCATTTTTGTCCTACAAAATCTCTTTGGATTTTTATAAAAGAAACAGGAAAAGATCAAGACTGGGATGGTGGCTAGAAAGAGTCCTTCTGTTATCATATTCAAACATTCTCAGTGTAGGATTTTAAACTGGTTAGGAATGATTTTTAAGTTCAGTAGCACATCCACATGCCATAATAGAGAGTCTCTAACAGGTTATTCACAAGTTTCATGACACATACTTAAAATCACACAAACGCAAATCAGAATAATAAGTTTTGTTATCTAGATTTTATTTCTATCTTATTAATCCATGCAGCTGAGTTGCATTTTCTCCGTATTTGTGTCTGCTCAATTTTAAACTCAATCCTGGCAATGCAGTCTGTGTCACCCATGAGGTTTACTCTGAATGATTGTTTCTTAATAGCCTTTGCACTGAAGTTGTTTACTGCCAACAGCTGAAATTAAGGGTAGTGCCTGGCAGCCCAAGAGAAACAAAATTTCCAAATTAGAGGCTCAGCACTTTTCATTTCTCAGGGAGCCTTTACATCAAATGCTCTCAGAAAGCCAATAGAAAGCATTTTAGCAATTTGGATCTTGGTAAATATTTTTAAGTCATTTGTTTGCTAAATCAGGATTAGGAGTAAAATACTGCTTAAAATCACTGAGGGTTTAATTTGTATCTGGAACAGGACCATGAAGGAGAGAAGATGCTGTGCAAAGCTGCCTAGGTGGATTTTCTGCCTCCCTTTGCTCTACCCTACAGTGCCACTGGTGTTCCTGTCCACTGCTGTTTCTGGAAGAAACAGCCTTCCTGTAGTAGGCTGATTCTTTTTGTATCATGTGTGAATTAGTCAGGAATAATGCCAGCCAGTCGGTTTTAGGGGAGAGGGGTGTTGGAGTTGGTGGTGGGATGCTTCTGTTGTTGTTTTGTTTATATGTTTTAGCAGGATGTTACATAGATTTGCTGAACCCCTAAAATCCTCATCCTCTGAGAATCATGGGATGCTACACTGCATTTAGCAATCATCCCAGAGGAAAAAAACCCAAACTCTTCCCAGCACAAACCTAAAGTTTCTTGCACTGGTGACTCAAAAATAGGGCAATTCTACAATGTGAGTCTGCTTTAGGAATAAGAGTAACTGGACTTTAGAAAGAGATGATTTTCTTTTCATGCTTAACAAAGTAATGCACCTTGAGATTTATTTCTCGTCTCTCATGCGATTTTGACAGAATAGCAGTACAGAATGTACCTGCTCTTTTGCTTTTATCAGTTTCTTTGGAGCATAGCATGAGCACAGACTGAAACAAATACAAGTGGTAGAGCAGACCTTGGAATTTTAATTCTTTTTTCCTCCTATATAACACAGGTCCTACCAGCCCCACATATTGTAGGAGAAGCATTTATTGTAGAGAAGCATTCTTCAAAGCCCCTCAGAAGAGTTGGAAGGCACAGGTCTGTGGTGACACTTGAGAACAGGTGACCTGGGTAAATGAAGGAGCTTTGTGATTTGATCCAGAAGAGTGTGGGAGAGGCGAAATCCCTGCCTTTTTTCAGTCTTCTACTTCCTGGTGATGAGTCAAAGACTAAGGCCATGGAAATAAAAGTGTGGACTTTCTCAAATTCCATCTCTCTTCCCATCCTGCCACATTCACTCCACAGTATGAATGGCTGTGCTGGTCATTAAGGGGTTGGTGACAGTCTCTACCTCTATGTTTGTAAAGAAAAACTGTCATAGGCGTAAGCAGCACGGTTTGTGTGTCCCCAATGTCCTTTGGTCCTCTGAAAGGCCAAATGCACGCTGAGAGAGGACATTTGCATTGGCAGTAGGACAAAGTGGAGAGAGACAGAGGGTCAACCTCCTGTTGATTTTACTAACACGACACTTTTCTCTCTGCTGACTAAGTATGAATAAAATCTATTCTTTTTCAGATAGGCCCATGGGTTTGTGATACAGAAAGCATGCCAATTTTGGGGTGAAAGCCTGGGCCTTAGTAAGGGAACTGCTGGTGAGGGAAACAACTTCACAGAGAGCCAAACTGAACCCTGGGCTTGGGGTCTAGCACATGGCACATTTGCTTGAGCAGAACCCTCCACGACAGTACACAGGATGTGTTTGTGATACGAGTGGCAGGTTAACATGTAGTGCTATTCCCTGCTGCATGGGCTTCCTGGCAAAGTTTCCTGTTCTGGAAGTCTTTGTGGTCTCCTTATTTCACTGTGATTTGGAGCAATGTGATGGTGAGGGAAAATGGGCCTCCCGATAACGTATTTTAAAATTCTGATGGAAACTCATATTCTGGAGAGCTGCAAGGTCTGCATTCATCAGAGAATCAAGAAGGGGCAACTTAATAGTGACTGAAGTGATATATGTATGCATATGTGTGATAACAGTGGAAGTAACACTGCACTGGGTCTAGATAAATACCTGTGGAAATGGGTGAACTTTCAGGGGAAGGGGGGTCAGTAGGTGGGCAAGACATTTAAAATGTTGTCCAATATTACATGAATAAAAGCATCAGGGCTGGGAGAAAGAGAGCTACAAGGACTGAAAACCAAGGATTTGTAAATAGCAGCAGAAGAGGAGACTAAGAGCTAAATAAAGAAATAGTGGTAGGAAACAGGGATAGGAGAAAATTTCTTTCTGGTATCTATTTTTCCCTGAAATAAACAGATGATGTATTCATTAAAAACACATTAATTTATACTCTGGGGATTATTGCTGAGTGATGATATGTACATATGATGTTGCTAATCTATCTCCATCATCTTCCTTTTTGTAGAGCAAGAACAGTAATTGATTGTTTTTACTGTATTCCCTTGACACTTTGGAATATATTGTAGATAATGAGTTGTGAACAAGGAGTGCTCAGTGTTTTAAAGGCTGTGTGAAGTCTTAGGTTAGCCACTCATCAGGAAAAGTTTTAATTTGCATTTGCCATGACTATTTCTTGACATAGATACATGGTAAAAGATGTCTACAAATAGTCTCAAAATAATGAGGAGCCTATAATGCTGAAAATATGCAGCCAATTCAAAATGTTTGTGTCTGAACAGTGGGTTTTCCGTATGTGTCATGGCAAATTTTTCCCCTGAGGTCACTGTTTTGGATAGAATGATTGACCTCTACTGCAGAAGACAGGTTTTACATGTAAATCAGCTACATATTCTGCATTCAGGTTTCTAGGTGTAAAAAGAGGTTAGTAGTTTTTCCTGAATGTGATAGAAGGTGATGGATTAAGTGAGCCAGAAGGAACTTTTAATGTCATCAAGTTTTGTCCCCTATTACTGCATGTTCCATGTCATGTAATTCCTTCCATGAATTTAGTGAGCTTTATGTTTAAAGCGGTCAGGAAAACTGACATTTTATTTTTCCTAACTGACATTAGGAAAAATCCTAATCCAGTGGTTAGGATTTTTCTCATTTCTAGCATAAACATACCCACACCTGTTTGATTTTTTTTCACACGTTTGCCAGAATTGCCCTTTAGCATCAAAGTTGTTCTTCAGAGTTGCGTATGCCTCGGCCCCACTTGTAGCAATTCTTTTGTTTAGATTTAATACACACCCATCCCTGAAAAAACCCAAACCACCACCAACAAAACTCTCTTATTGTCAGCTCTTTGTTTTCCTGTTCAATCTAGGGGTCCTTTGCTGTACCAATTATAGCTTAAGTAATACTTTCTTGAGACGGTTGATGAGTGTCTTACACATCGATCCATAGAGCCTCTGGTACAATTGCATTATTTCTCTTGCTTGGTGTGTCCTAAGGTCATATTAAATTTTCTTGCAACTGTATCACATTGTAAGTCATAGGTTTTTTATGATCAACTTCCCTTACCTCTGCATCCTTTCTTTATATGTTTTCCATGAATAAATTACAAGTTAGCTAAGTAAATTGCTTTCTTTTTACACTATTGAATTTTGCTGCTTTTCCTACTAGAGTGCTAAAGGTTTCCAAATTTCTCAGAACTTCATCATGTTCTTTATTAAAGATAGTGTCACTGGCTTACCCCTATTTGTGTTCACACCATTCATAAGAGTACTAAATAAAACACTTGACGAGAATAATAGACCGAACTGTTGGGCGGTGAGGTGGGTTGGGAACTGGCTGGAGGAAAGAGCTCAAAGTTGTGGTCAATGGGGCATACTCTAGTTGGAGGCCTGTGGCTAGTGGCATCCCCCAGGGGTCAGTGCTGGGTCCAGCACTATTCAGTGTATTCATCAATGACCTGGACGAAGGGATGGAATGTACTGTCAGCACGTTTGCTGACAATACCAAACTGGGAGGAGGCTGCCATGCCAGAAGGCCGTGCTGCCATCCAGCGTGACCTGGCCAGGCTGGAGAGCTGGGCAGGGAGACATCGGATGCAATTCAATAAGGGCAAGTGTAAAGTGCTGCATCTGGGGAGGAACAACCCCATGGATCAGTACAGGTTGGGGGCTGATCTGTTGGAGGGCAGCTCTGGGGAAAAGGACCTTGGAGTCCTAGTGGACAACAAGATGACCGTGAGCCAACAGTGTGCCCTCGCGGCCAAGAAGGCCAGTGGCATCCTGGGATGCCTTGAGAAAAGTGTGGCCAGCAGGTCGAGGGAAGTTTTCCTCCCCCTCTACTCTGTGCTGGGGAGGCCTCCCCTGGAGTGCTGTGTCCAGTTCTGGGCTCCTCAGCTCCAGAAGGACAAGGAGCTACTGGAGAGGGTCCAGCGCAGGGCCACTGAGATGGGGAAGGGCCTGGAGCACCTTCCATCTGAGGGAAGGCTGAGAGAGCTGGGGCTGTTTAGCCTGGAGAGGAGGAGGCTGAGGGGGATCTTATCAATGCTTATCAATATCTAAAGGGTGGGTGTCAGGAGGATGGGGCCAGGCTCTGCTCAGTGGTGTCCAGTGACAGGACGAGGGGCAATGGCCATAAACTGGAAAACAGAAGGTTCAGCCTGATTGTGAGGAAACTCTTCTTCTCTGTGAGGGTGCCAGAGCCCTGGGACAGGCTGCCCAGAGAGGGGGGAGTCTCCTTCCCTGGAGACTTTCCAAAACCGCCTGGACTTGTTCCTGTGTGATCTGCTCTAGGGGATCCTGCTCTGGCAGGGGGTTGGACCAGATGGTCTCAAGAGGTCCCTTCCAACCCCGAACACTCTGTGAATCTGTGAACAATCCTGGAGTAATTCGAAATAACCTGTTTCTTTCCAGGTGCATTCCCTTTCACTGCTGTCAGTTTCCTTCTCCTTTAATTCCTTGCATGTTTTAAATTCTGCTGCTAATCATCACTTTCTGCCTTTACTACTTGCTCTAATGTGACACCATCTGTAATGCTTTCCTGAAATCCTGTTAGATAAGATTTTCTTTATACCCCACTTATGTTGTATTGAAAATCTATAGAAGAAAAGATGTCAGGTTATCCTAGTGTGATCCATAGCTGGCAAACTTGCACTATGTTAGATCTTTTCTAGGTTCAATTAGGTTTTAAATTTTTTTCTTTTTAATTTTTTTTCAGACTTTTTCATGCTCTTGAAGATTGGCTGTTACGAAGTGGATCATTTGTGTGTGTGTGAAGGGGGTTTATCTCTGAGTGTGTACTTTCAAAGGGGCAGTAGTATTAATGAGAGTTAGCTGAAGGAATAAATGCATTGCAGACTGCAAAGCTCCTGCGTGTTCAAGTTAATTGGTGCTGAAAATTAGTTTTTAGACTACTAATAACAATACTAAGCCACTTAAGTATATCTAAATAAACCTGAGATTTACTCATATTAAATAAGACTGGACCAGGGTTTACTTTTCCTGTGTGTGGTACGAGCGGCTCAAATGAAACTCGACAGATATAACTGAAAAGACAGAATTCTTTCTGCTTAAGTTTCATGAACACCCTAAGACACTACAGGGAGAGCACTATCTGGAGAATATAAAATTTTGCCACAGGTCAAGGAGCTTTTTTGCATCTCTAGAACACTTCCAGTCCAGGTAACGTAAGTTTCAATAGTAACATTAAGAAAACGTAAAAGTCATAGAATCACAGAATGGTTTGGGTTGGAAGAGACCTTAAAGCCCATCCAGTCGTCCCACCCCCTGCCATGGGCAGGGACACCTTCCACTAGACCAGATTGCTCCAGGCCTCATCCAGCCTGACCTTGAACACTTTCAGGGAATAATTGATGGAAAATGGATTTTGATAATGTTTTTTTAACTTTCTGGAAAGGTACTTCATATGCAATGAACCAATGTCAATCCCATGATTATGGATACTCCAGAAAGGTTTTGCTGACTGCTTCATTAAATTATGTATTCTATGAAACAGAATTTGGGAAGGGAAACAACTGTGAGTGCATCTTTTGGGTCTCCTATGGTAATTGATCAAATAATTCTTATTGTCCAGACACTCGCTTCCATAGGGAATGTGCATATTCAATGAAAGAACAATGCAATCTGCTGTAGGTCAAAATCAACAGGCTTTATTACAGCCCACTCCACTCAGTCTTCAGTTTAGGATCCTTTTCATGGACTTTGGAACTATTTCACAGACTTTTGACTGCTGTGAGGTTTTTAATTTATTGATAAAGGCTTGAACTTAAATCAAGTAATTTTTTTTAACCAGAGTTAGAAGAAAGAAGTGACATCATTAAAACTGGGGTGTAGTTACTGTTGTACAGGCACTCTTTGTCACTTTCATACAGCTGATTTGCTTTTGATTTGGTGTTCTAGGAGGTAGATTAGCAAAGAGCATTTCAGTTTGTACTTCTTATGATGTCACTCTGTTTTTTGCAACTTGCTCTGTCACCTGATGCATTGTGAATTGATCCCATCGCAAAGGTGGAATACCTGCAAAATTAATTGGTATCACTCTAAGATTCTGTTAACTGAAACACTCATTTCCTGAGCTAAATGGACATCTTAGGGTTTAATTAAAATAATGGCGTCTGCTGGTTTTCCTTATTATCTTGAGCCAAATGAAAATTTAATGGATGTTCTGGAACAGAAACAAGAACTATTCAGGCAAAAGTAAAACAAATGAACCAACCAACAGTACGCTGTGATGTTATAAACACAGGAGCATAGACCTATTCTTTTTTGAGGACATGCATTTCTGGTGTGATAAGAATGGGTGTCAGTATTTATCTACTGAATAAGAGAGACAACATTTATATGTAAATGCTGAAAAAAAAGTGAATTTGCAATTCATCATTTATATAAATGTGTTTTAAATCCACAGTCCTCAAATTTGTTGAAACTGAAGGCTTTGGATTTTTTTAATTAAATCCAAAAGTTTAATTTAGACATTTTAGAATAGTTTTCTAAAATATAAGGAAAAACCATTGAATTTTAAAAAGAAGCATGGGAATGGCTTTTGCTTTGGTATTTAATTACCTTCTTCTGTTTCTTGCTTTCAGTTTCTACACTTCTCCATTCGCTATTCATAAAGATACCTGTTAGGGTTTATAATAAATGGAAAGTTGGCATGACTTCCAGCCTCATTCCTGTTATTAATATCTCTGCATATTAATCTGTCTCAGAGTTTGTTTCTAATAGCTGTTATTCCCAAGAATGACATGAACAGGTGATAATGTTCCTTAGTGGCAGTAACACTGTGGTTACAAGAATAGCTGTTGGTACTAGAGTTGATGGTACTTCTGTGCTGAGCGGTAGTTTGAATGTTAATTTTGAAATGATGACATTATGTTGGTAATATGAGTAATATAACTGCTAATATTGTTCAGGTAATGTATGGCTTATTAATTGGAAGAAGCATCTCCTAGCATCCTTTAGAGAAAAAGTGAGTCTATTTTCGGCTGAAAGAAATTAACATCTATTCAGTGGTTGTTGTCTGATGCTGTTGCTATTCTGATATGTCATTTTTTCATACATGAGATCTGGATTTTACTTCAGTTAGCCACTATGTCACTGATATATTAAAATGTGTAATTTCCCTTGAAATGTATTATTTGATAGTGTCTTGTGAGAACAAGTCAAGTCATTTTGTTATGTTTGAAATAAAAAACCCATAAAGCAGTAATACTCTTATATACCTTATTGCTAGGGGTCATGAAATGTATGGCTGCAACAAGAATATTTTAGGGTGATGATAAATGTTGCTTCTGAGGCACATACTTGAGAGAGTGGCCGTTGGCCTGGACTGAAGCCTATGGCTTCTTGTCGCACCTCCTGTAGCATAGGAGGCTCGGAGGACGATAAGCTTTGCATGTGCAGTTTCAGCTTTGTTTCTGGAGACTGGAAGTTTACAATCATGTGTTGCTGTGTGTAAGTATCTGTTAATTCCTTCTTTACTTTTTGAACCTGTTCAACAGCTCTATTCAACTTGAAGAACTGAAATCTCAGAGCCATTAAATTGTTAAATATTTACATAAAAAAGTGGTGGTGGGTTGTATTGTTTTGGGGTTTTCCCCCCTTTCCCACATCTAGCAGGTAGACTTACGGAGTGTATAACAGTTGCCCCTGTTGGATTTTCGGTGGCTGTCAGAGTGCCACTGTCTGAAAGCGCACGTTTTTTGTGACTTAATGTGTCAGTTTTGCCCTTTTCAGCTGCACAGGCTGAGTTGTGAAAGTGGCTAACAGAACATGCCATAGAAAGCTTTGATTTTGGACAATTGCTCTCATGCTTCATCTTTAGATATCATATGAGTTTTCTTTACTGCTTGCGATGGTATCTGGATGCTTTAAGAAATGTGGAGTGACATGAGCATCTGTAGATAGAAGTTCTCTCATATTCTTTTCTGTAGTAAAACTGAATACTCTGTATTGATCATGCACACCACAAACTTACCATGAATGAGTTTTTCTGTAAGTGGATCTGCTTTGCATTGTGTACTGTGCATCTCTGGGAGGATCTTTTGTGAAATACTGTGTGTACCTCTGCAGAAATTCATGTGCCAATTGCAGAAGTACACTCGTGGTAGCATTTCCTAATGAAGCTAAGTGATGAGGAGTGTTTTGGTCTAGACTGGCCATGCGGAGCGTTAACGCTGCGGACTTTCAATACTGATATCCCGGAGTACTAATTGTTATCCTGTGAATGACATTGAAGGTTAAATGATGCAAGGTCACTGCTATGTTCTCTTTGTATGGGGAAAGCTGATCTTAAAAAGTCATTCTGTCCTGCTTTGTGTGACAAGATACAGGACTTGTGTTTTGTAATGGCTGTAACATCTAACTTTGCAAAAATACTGGAAATTGAAAATGTTTCTCGTGAACTCTTGTGGACTACAAGTGTAACTTTGAACTTGAATTCTGGTGATGTGCTTAAACAAATTGGTATGAGTCGAAAACTTTCGTTTCAGTGTCTTCTCATGTCATTTCATTTGATACTGGACTAAGGGGAAAACTTTGCAAAGCTTCTTTCCTCCCTCTCTGCATGTTTTGGTCCAACAGCATCTTGGTCAGGTTAAAGTAGGAACTTTTTCAGGTCCTGTGCATCGACCACTTTGACAGTTTGAAGGAAGATAAAGGGAAAGACTTGTCAAGCTATGTCACTGAAACCCACATACCAGTGTGCTGAAAACAAAATATACAGTGCTTGCAGCAGCCAGACTCTATGAAGAGTTGTTAAAAACCTGGAGAAGTTCTTACAATAAAGTCAAATTTCTTCACCAAACATGCTGGCCTTCCTTCTTGTTGATTCAGAGACAAAGTAAATTGTAATTAATTTTTATATAGGTAAATACACTATTTTACTGTAGCCTTGTTTTTCTAAGAAATTTCAACAAAAAAATGTTAAAATCACTTTGTGGTGCCACTTCTATCTAAACAAATATAACTAAGAAGAATTAATAACTTGGAATCATTCTAAATGGGGATTGCTGGCTACCTTGACTGTAGTAAGTCATTTGTTGAAGAACACGCTTGCAATGCTCATGAAAAATAGGGAAAAAGATATCATAATTGATATAAGCAGTGTTTAGATGTCAATCTTGTTGTAAGAGCTTTTTTTTTCACCTTGGATTCCAATTCCAGTTTCTTTATTTAGTGGAACTCGGTTTTCTCTCCATATAAAAATCACTGTAAGCTGAACTGAATTCCAGGCCTTTCAGACATTTATAGCTCCTTGATATGAATTCATTATTTTCCTTCTGCAGAATAAGGATGCATAATTAAAGGCTAGGGAAACTGCCTGGGTTCCTGAAGAACTATTCTTGCCCTAACTATACCATACTTTGAAACATTTACCAGGATGTCCCTTTGTTGTTTTCCTTGTCTTCCCAAAGAAAAACTTAAAAGTATTCCTAAAAAACAGAAACATGACGCCTCTTTCCCTAAAGTACCTTGTTAAATCTGGATCTGTGTGAAGTTATCTTTCGTTTTGACAATTTTCCTTTCAGAAGTTCAGTATACAGTAGCAAGGACATATATTGTAGATATATAGCCTTTGCAGAAATGTTGAAAATGCGATGGAAATGAAGACTTGCATAAGTGAGAAAACTCTGCCTTGGGACATTCAGGTTCTAGGTAAAGTCAGTGGGTACCATACCTACAGAAGAATTAAGGAGAAAAGATAACTAGAAAATTATATACTACAGTCACCACTGGACTTGAGTTCAAAGGGACTGGTCTGGATGAAATTGCCAACAGTCACAGTCTGCTACAGAGAAACACCACTACTTCTTGATATGCCTTTCATATGTGAAATGTCTCGTTTTCTGATGTAGAACTTGTATATGTATGACTGGGATAAGAAGTGATGAGGAAAAAATGGTATCTAGACTTGCATGAATTTGAAAGCCAGTCTCAAGGAAGCAGCTTGGACTTGGGTTTTTGGTTTAGGGATTTAAGAACAAAAACTCAACTGGTTTCCCCCTATGATTCCTTCAGCTATGCCTTACCAAAGTTAGATGATTTGGCTCATATCTGAATAAATGAAGAAATTTTGGTTTCTTAATTACTTGAGCTCTACTTAAACGTGTGTGTTGTTATGGAACTAGAAATGTATATAGGTTGAACATTAGCTGGGGTTCTGCTGACACTTTTTGAGGTACAAATGTTTTGCAGCAACACAGGTAATCTAAAAAGCCTGGGAAAAAACCAAACACTGGAATTAGGAGAATAATATTGTGAGAATCTCTGTTTTCAGGCACTGTTTCAGAAGGGATGCATTCATTCCTGGAGCCCATACAGAGCAAGTCTATACTGAAGAAGTGCTACTCAGAGCAGGACAATAACCTAAGAGAATAACCAACTTGCCCAGAGGGACACAGAGGCAGATCTTGAGTAGATTGTTGTCATCTGCTTTCTCGCTACTGTTGTGCTGAGAGACAGGGTAACGCATTGTGTATGTGCTAGATGGGTTTCTGTTTCCTACTGACTCCAGAAGTCAGTGGGGCTCGTTGTGCCAGTGGCTCCCAGGGAGTTGCAGCTGGCACGCTTAGCCTCCAGCTGCAGGATTTCCCAAGTTTCTTGGTTACCTGCTGCATTTATTTTTAGCCTTCTTTTGACAAGTATTTTATTTAGGGTGGAGTTGCAGTGTTAGGATAATAATTCAGTTCAGTAACTTCAGCTCCCCAGGTGAGGCCAAGAGGAACACAAAATGATTTAGCTCCTGTGAGAGTACACTTTTCCTAAGGAAGTGTATTTATGTTGTTTAATTTTGGGAAAGAGGAAAGGGAAGATCGAAGGATCAGACTTACCGGAGTTGGTAGTCCTGTTTAAACACAGAAAGCAAAACCAGCAGGAAAAACTATTTTCTTGTCCCCTTTCTGTTCTCAGTGTTACTCATCCTGGTGCATTTCCATCACAGATAAAGTTATGCAAACTCATTGCTGGAGGCAATACTTTCAGCATGAATGTTACTCATTGATTTTCTCCCCAGGCCTGTCTGAAATCAGGATTAACATATCAGGGTATCAAGAGAGAATGGATCCACATGTTCCAAGAGCATTTACAGGTTATCCTGTGACCAGTGGGATAGGAGAGTTTTGGAGGTAGGTACAACTCAATCAAAGCTGGTTTTCTTCAATCAACAGTGGTTAGATTGACCTTGTGTGAATAGACGTGGTAGCTAAAGTAGTGTGAGAATTGCATTGGTTGAAACCAATATAAAAATCAAGCATTGATGGAAATCTGCTTTTCAGTCATGTGGCTGAGAGGATACTAGTGTTTTGAATTCTTGTATGCAAGTGTTTGTGACAGTAATTCTGAGAAGACTGATGCTAGGAACATGAACTTAGGCATGTGACTTCATCATCAGTAGCAACAAAATTGTATTTTTTCTGTGCATTGCCAGAGTTCCTATAAACGCTGACTGTGTTAGATGCCCACGGTGTTGCCTTTCTGTGCAGGCATGCAGTATATACGCGTGCACACATGTGCTATGAGTACACGTGGATGCATGCATACTTCACATATAAATTCCAGGTACCCAAGGGAATTAAGTAACCACAACTGTGAATAACTCCTTGGCTTTGAAACACTCACTGAGCTCCAACAAGCAGAAAGCAGAGCTCGGTGAGCAGACACTAGCACTGGACAATCGTGAGGTCTGTGAACATATTTGTCCAGATACAAATAGTATCACCAATCTTTTGCCTTTGTGTTTCTCAGGCTTTGGAAAGATTATACATACTGTCTTCTATAATTAACTGAAAAGCTGGTCTAAAGTTGAAAAGTCTAGGGATGTGCATGAGATTTAATCATTCCCTGTGTGTGGGCAGCTTATTGTTATGGCATGCAATGAGTATTTCCCTTTGGATTGGATTAACCAGTTCCTGTTGACCAAGTTTGCTTTTTCTCCGTAAACTTTGCTCACTTGAATTGGATGGCTTTGCTGAACTTAAAACTGCTCAGTTCATATGGAAAGGAGAGAATTCCTGCAACTTTCTTAATAAAGTTGTAATAAAATTTCAGGTAGGATCGGCCATTCAGCTTGTTTTGTTTAGTTTTGCTTCTTTGCTACATGGGTCAGACGATGGTCCTGTGATGATCCTGTTGGAGATGTAGGGAGGGGAGCGGAGGATACACTGGAGATGAAACTGTAGAAATAACAAATGCAGCTCTCTAGCGTTCATTCAAAATTCTCCTGCTTTTAGTGGAGAAAAATATTAGTTTTTTAAAATAAAGTGATGCAAAAGTGATTTTCAGTGGTCACTCACAATCTCTAGTACCTCTCATTTATACACTTTTCCTTTTTTAGCTGAACACATAGCTCTGACTTTATGACATAAAAAAAAAAAAAATAGCCATTTCTGTTAATCTTTGCATAATACCTTCCTCTAAAGCAACCTGGACAAAAGCAATAGAAGAGGAGGAGTATAACATTTAAGTAGTTCAGATTCCTGCCAACAAACAAAACAAAACAAAACAAATCTGTGCCAAACTTGGAAGTTTGTGCCAGGATAGTTCTGGAAAACTAGATTTATGCCTTTGTCCATGACCCAAATCCTCCTTGAGAATGCTGAGCAGTAAGAGCTGCTGAATCACACTGGGACCCTGTCGGATTCACTGACAAGAAGGTTTCCCTCTAGGTAGGCTGCGGTGTCATAGCTAGGGAAAAGCTCTTCACCTCTTGTCAGAAGGCTGCTCGCTCTGATCGAGTACCAGCAGAGTGTTTGGGCAAGAGGGAGAGTAGAGGGCCCTACGGCGGCATCATTAGAACACTACATCTGCTTTAGTTTCAAAAGATGTTTGGAGACCTGTTCTCTACTGAAATCAGTGGCAGGTTCCCAGAAATTCCCGGAGCTGTGCCCTAACTAGTGCCAATAAGAAGAAACACACGCAAACCAGCCCCAAACCAACGAAACCACTGTAGAATATTTATTTTTGTTCTGGCAATGTAAGATGAGATGTTCTGTACTATTTCTCATGCTTTAGTAACTTTAAACAAGCATCTCTCTATTGAGACATGACTGTAGTGTGACCAAATGCCATGACTGAGGTGTTACTGAAATCAGGAGGTGCTACTCCTTCGGTCAGCAAGCAAGGATAATTTCTTTCAACAGATCATGTTTTCAGAGAACACATTTGGATTCTTTTGCAGAAATAGGTATCAGCTAAGCCCTAAACTGCGTATTGCACTTACTCATGATGAGGTGGTAACAAGTCTTTGTGTTGTTTAATGCTTCAGTCACCCTGCTGCAATTACATTTTGTTTTCTACTGCCTATTATGGACTGAGCAGGGATCAGGATTTGTCCTCTGACTTTCTCTGTGCTATGCAGGGGTCCACTATATTCCTCTCTCAAGGTCTGTATGGGGTTGATGAAAGAATTAACAGAATAATATTGCCTCTCCATCTGATGCTTGTGTTTCTACATTTTCATAAAAGATTATTCTACAGAGTGTAAAAAGAAATGTAAGCCCATATTTCAAGTTTTGTCCTCTTAGCCCTAAACATGTCTCTTAGGTCCCAATAATAATGTGACTCTGAATGGAGGAAGCATGTTAATCTCTCCAGTGCTTATCTTGTACATGCTTAGTAGTACGATATTTAGTTAAAACCTGAAACACAGAGGCAGTATTCATTTATCCCATTTCATAAGATTCTTGACAAACTGCCTTCTGGCAAATACACTGTAGCAGCTTTTTGAAGGACAAAAACTGCAACAGAGAGGTTTCAACTCCTGGTCCTCCTCTAACATCTTCAACAGGTCTGCAAACAGACTGATGGATAATGTCAAGGGAACCTGGGGGGAGTTAACCAGTCATGTTCACAACTGTCAGGCTGGATACTTTCTCATCGGTCTCAGCTGAGAGAGAAAGGACTGTTATTTTAATGCTATATAAACTTTTTAAATGGGATTGAGTTTTATACATCATAGTTTTATTTACCAGGAATATACTGATGTGTGTTAGGGAAACAAATTTGCTTAAAAATATTCTTAAAGACTCCAGCCTAGAACTTGTTTGTTTAAATGCATATCTCTTCAATGCCTTTTGGCATGTTTATCCTCCAGGTTTTGTGTTAAACGGGGCCTGTAACTGGTAACAAGTTTCCTTTTCACACAAAGTTCAGACTGGACTAATTCTGTAGAAGCAGCCTCTTGTGCCTTTCAACTTTATTGGCAAACTTCCTGAGAGGAAATTATCTGATTTGCAAGCCTGGCAAAAATGGTGTGGCAATTTCAGACAGTGTTTATTACACAGAATAACGAAACAAACTCTTTTAGAAGTTAGAGCCCTTTTTCATTACTGTTGTCCATGTTCTTCCTCTGTAGACTAATAACATGGGTTTTGTAATTACTTCAACTTGGTTTTTGTGCACTGCATGGAAATAATAAGGAAGATTTGTAGTGGAAATCATCTGCCTGGCTTTTCAAGCAGTGGTATTTGTCTGTGTCTTATCACAGCATCACCAGCAAAGGTTTGCACACTGAATGAGGTGCTGCTTAGCTTTATGCTCCCTTATGCACTACAGTTGGATCTGTAGTGACATGTGTGTGCACACTTGCCCTCATGGTATCTGTGCTTGTACGTAGCATATGTTGTTGTAAGCTTTCTGGACAACTGACTTATTTCTGAATGCTCAAGGAGTAAGAGAAGAAAGGTAATATTCCTCCTAAGGTAAATGTTTATATTTAGTCAGTGAGCTTTCCTGTGTATTGCCTTCCAAACTAAAGAGGAAATGTATCTCTGCTGCCAGCAGCTCTAAGCCTGCATCTAATCACACAGAGACTTGAGCTCCAACACTCTCAAATATACCTGTAACATGGACACAGAGGGAACCTTCATGTTATCCCTTCAGGCAGCTGTGCTGAAGACCCTTGGTGTCTGAGCATCAACTCTTCACTTCATTTTGCTCATCTTCATTTAGCTCAAAAAAAGACGAGAATACCAATCTTCCTTTTCTGAATGAAAATGCTGGTCTGCCTCTTTTGGTGTCTTTGCTTTGGAATCTGTCATCTTATGTAGGCATGGGTGGATTTTTGGGTTTGGTGGTTTTTTGGGGGTTTTTTTGGTTTGGTTTTTTTTTTTTTTTTTTTAATTGAATGAATTTAAAGCAACCTATCCTGGTTTTTGCAGGTCTTTAATAATATGTAATCTTGCTTCTTGAAGAGTTGACTTGCAGCACTGAATGTGCTGTATCTTCTTGGAAGTTGGAGCTATGGCTTTGGAGTTCATTCAGAGCACTCTTTTTGTTTTCTGTTACAGGCATTGTGATGCCTGACTAGTGATATGTTTAATCTCTTGATGAACTATTTTTTTAGACAAGATGGGACCTTGTATCATGGCTGAGACTAGTCAGGGGCTGGAGGTTTGCAAAGAGGTCTTATTCATTTGTCTCTGTTATCTGGAATTGGCCTGTTCTTGCAATCAAACAGGTAAGTAAAATAGAGATGTGTGGGATATATCTGATGAATAGCTCTTTGGTTCTGGCCAATAATCTCCTTCATGGAAGACTGTCCTGCAACTTTTTGGTAAGCTTCCAGCTGACTCTATTTACAACTGCCTGCAATTGAGACAGAAAATGTTGCTCAATTAGAGAAAAAATTAATTTTTAATTAATTATTCAGTGCTGTCTTGAAGAGTTGGAATCCATCTGACAGCTACCTGGAAGTGCCCCCTGCTTACACAGATTATGCCATGAGATCTTATCACTGAGTTCAGCACACCTGCATCACCAGAAGACATGGTATATATCCATTTTCCTTTAAAAAGCATATTGTTGACAGCTTACTGTTCTCTGTATTCTTCCTGTGCACTGGACTGAGATTTTTTCATTTCATGCATCATCATTCACAGCTTGCTGGAGTAATTCCATAAAGTCAGTACATATCCTTAATACACACCAACAGAAGAGGGAACAATAAATTTTTGCTGTCATTTGGAAAAGCTGGACACATTTGCATACATTTAGTGCTCCTTTTCATCTCCTGGTAAAGCCTATTGAAGTGGAAAAAAACCACCAACCCCTGGTTATTTTAGAATATTTGTAAGCTTTGAGTCCATTACTAATTTGTCAGTGTTTGGTTTTCTGTAAGGTTTTTATCACTTCAGTTAATATGGAATACAGCCTGATTCAAAAGGAAAGGCATTGTGTAGTCTTGCTGAAACCACCTTGATAGTGCTTCACCTGTTAGAGTTAAGTCATTTAAATGATTACTTGTGCCATAAACATCCTCTTGGCTTTGATCTAGCTGTTTGGATGGACTTACAGGTTCATATTCTGCTATGTAGCACTGTCTAATGCATGACTAGGGGCAAGAAGCTGGTTCTTTGCTCTTAGAGTACTCTTGTTCTCAGCTGGTGAGGAAGGACTATAGCAGAAGTGTCAGGGATGTGGGATGTGAACTGCTGGTTTGTGAGCTTGACGTTGGTGTGTCTTTTACTACCTGGTTTAGAGTAAAACACCAAAATTACCCTTAATTGTATTATCTAATAGCAAGTTGGCTTTTTAAATCTTTGTGGTGGGAAGTATAATGTCTCGCTCCTGTAGTCAATGTATGCTTCATACTGCTCATGCTCCAGGCTGCAGATGGAAACCTTTGGCAGCGATGCTGAACTGAGGATCTCCCATTGTTGACTGTCCTTTCTGTCCCTTCCCCCATTTCGGGCTGCTTTTTTGTGTCTTTGCTGTATCCCATCAGTTGTGGAGCCCTGCTGAGAACAGGGAGCAATGAAGAAACAGTGTGCTATGGCAGGGATGGCAAACAGAAAAAATGATTCCTGTATTTCTACAGTTTCTGAACCCTCAGTACCACTGGGTGGAAGATTTGGAAATATAATGACCAGTGTATCATCAGTAGCAGAGGGGGACCTGTTGGTCCTTTTCTTTCGTCACAGGAATACAAGGATATGCACCCACTTCTGTAAAAGATCACCAAAATCTGTCCTGAGCTTTGTCCAGAATAGAAAGTGTGAGAGCTGAACTCTGTGGCCTGGAGATTGATAAAATAAACATGTGATTTAGGTGCTGATTAAAAATACATGTGTTTATAAGGGAAAACAGCAGAAAGTTCTGAAGGGCAGATAGAGAGAGAGTAATGGGGAATTGACAGTGTCAGTATAATGCTTCAAAGCAAGATGGAAAAGAAGGTGGCTGTTCTGGGGCTCACTGCTGACTGGATGAGGCACAGGGTTAAGAAAAACCTGCTGGGTTGAGTTTTCCTTTGTTTAAGGAAAAATGACCTGATATTCTTTGTGAGTAAAGACAACTACATCAACATTACAACATGAGCTTGGTCTTTCTGATTGGCCATGTGAAAAAAAAAAAAAAAAAGAAGGTGGTTTGATTTTGGTTTTGTTGGCTTATCTATTTCCAAATGTTGCATGTTATTTTTTTTTTTTTTGAAGCAATATTTCATACATTCAGTTTTTCAGGCTGAACCTGATTCCACGGTTAATATTGCTCACTTAGAATAGTCATGATTACTTTTGGCAACTGTACCCTGGTTTCTGTAAGTCAGAGTTTTCCTGCAGAGCTTTTTTCTTTTGGGGAAATGACTTCTCTGTGGCTTTGAGACTGCATCCAAAAACATAATATGTGATCTAAAGTAAGATATTTTATTTCACATTTATATCTCCATAGCTATCTAGGGAATGATTAATAAGTATATGTGTTTGCAGCGCCTGGAATATCTCCAGTTTAAGCAAACATTTGCTGCATCTGCACCAAACAAATGCTCTGAGGATGCATACATCCATCCCTGGATAGTAAGGTTGCTAAAGGGTGTGTGGCAGCTCACGGCTTCACAGGATTTTGATGGAAAGAGTTGCTTACCCAAAGCTGAATTCTACACTGGACTATGTGGTAAGTACAGGCAGTGGTGGAAATGACTATTTGTGCAAGCCTCGGGCCCTGCATGCTGTGTGGATTGTGTCTGAGGTGTGCTGGTGACAGCCGGTCACCTCAGTACCCATGCAGGTGTCACTTCCGTGACCTTTGTCTGCCACGTCACCTGAAAAGTGATTGTTCTAAGCCACGGCAGCTGCTGTGTGCTCGAAGCTTTTGGAAATAATACATACTTAGCTCTGTCGGTATCCTGACAGAGAAGAGAATTTCCAAGTTTTAACTGAGTTAGCTTAGTCTGTGCCTGTTTTTTTTAAGATCAGCTTAAGGGTAAAGGGAAATGACAGTATATAATGGTGTTGCTGTTGCTGACTGTATCTATCCTGTGTGTTAACATTCCAAACTGCCTGCAAATATTTCTCTAAGAGAAGAAATTAAATCCTTTTTTTCCCCTTTCAGCAATATTGCTTGACTAACGTGCCACATACAGATTGGGCCCCACTCAGTTCAGCAGTACAGTACTGCAAGAGTTATATACTGGTTTGGGTATTTTCTAAGATGCTCAGTGTTTTGTGATGTAGAATACTCTGAGAAAGTGTTGTCCTAGTTTCACAAGCCTGCTCTACCACCCCGGCACCCCCACACACACACCTCCTCCTGGTGAGGAAGGGTCGGAGGAACAAACCGAGAAAAGTCTGTAGGAGTTGAGATAAGAACTATTTAATTATACAGATGAAACTTAGGGAGTTACTAACAATGCTAGTGCTAATGAGTAATGTAAGGAACAGAGGGAGAGGGTAGAACAAATGATACAGGATCCCGCCCAAAGAACGGAAAAAAGGAAAGAAAACCCCACCCGAAGGGAGCAAACCCCCCACAAAACCGCCCGGGGGCCGAGAGAGTAAGAGAGAGGAAAAGACTTTCAAACCCCAACTCCCAGACCGATCTGCCCGGCAAGACGCTGGCTCTGCCCGGAGCACCCACCACTCGCCACGAGGTCCCACAACAAACAAACCCCCAGCCCCCTCCTCCGGAAGCCCCCTCAGACCCTTCCCCTTCCCAGGGTCCTGCCCAACCACAAGCCTTTCCACCCACTTCCCCACCCCCTCCCCACCGGTCCTGCCGTGCCGCAGGTCCTGGGCTGGCACCACCTGTCCATCTGGATGTGTTATGGGGTGAAGCAAAACATAGACTAGCTGATGCAAAGCTAAGACAGCGTTAATGGGAGCCGAGAGTAGGGGCCAAAAATATACCAGGACTTGCAGTCCTACCCTTGCCTCAGCATCAACAGTTTGCTTCCCAGCTAAAGAGAAAGAGTGTGGGGCAGGGTACCACCAGCCAAGGGGATGGACCCAGACCGAGGTCTATGCTGAGGCAGTGTCATGGGAAGAGACAGTAGTGCGTGCCCATTGAAAGCAGCAACACATTTGTAAGAAAGATGAGCTTGAAGATGCTCGATCTCATAATTTTTCAACATCTGTTGGTTTGTGTGTGGGGCCAATAATGATGGAGAAGTTCAACATTAGGTGTTAGTTCTTCCTTTCTTTTTTCTCTTCTATAAGACGATTTGGTCAATGCTGTGGATGGAGTTTGAGACCAAGTGAGAAGCTGAGACCTGGTATCTTGCTAGGGAAACAGAGCTGGATGCTGCTACTGTGTTCCAGTGTGCAGCCTCCCAGACAGTCACTTTCCAGCCTCGGTCAGGACCAGGATCCTGATTTCTGAAACATAGTTGGTTGATATAAATGAAACCAACTGAAGATTTGCCTTGGAAGTAACGATGACTACATATCCTAAAGCTTGCAAATGGATAGAAGGATTTCTTATGCTAACTTTATTTTTATTTAAGTCACCCTATTTTAGGTCAGTACTACCTACCAGAGACTTGGAATGTTGAGAAATGAAGTATGCCTTGTCTCTTCTTCCTTGGAAGATGAGCTACTTTCATAAAAATTCCAGTCCATGGCTGGAAACTGTATTTGAACTTATCCTGGGTCAGAAAGATCTTTTTCTTAGTGGTAATAGAAAGCTTATACAATTACACTAGTAGAATGTGGTTTTAAAACTAGGTATTGTATTTCACAAGTTCAAACTCTATCATGCCAAAATTACTCCTATAGCGCTAGACCTTAGATAGCTAGAACTGAATTTTATTATCTAAGCTTCAATTCATTTAGCAGTCATCACACTATCTGATTTTTAGTTTCCTTGGGAAAAAAAAGTGGAAGTGAAATATTTGTGTAACATTTTTAAACATTGAAAAGATCTCATTAGTTCTACTTTCAAAGATGATCAATTTGTGTTAGTAGGCATAGGATCAGGCTCAAGGAAATGAAACCAAGTACCATAGTTAAATTACAGTGAGAAATTACCCCTGTCCAAATGTTCCTTCTCTTTCTTTGGACATACAGTTTTTCTCAAGTGTGAGCATGAAGAAAATATTAAATCACATTTAATACTTCAAGAGGAATGCAACATAGTAAAAATTTGTAACCAAACTCCAAGCATTTTAATTGGTACTCTATAATAGAAATAATTTAGTAACAGTTTATGCTCGGTTATAATGAGACACACACACAAAACAAGGTAGATTAAACCTCCAAGTCCAAATTCTGAACTTAATTAACATGGGCATAAATCTACAGTAAATTCATTGAACACAATATTACCCCAGGATCACTGAAAATAGATTGGGGTGTCAATGTACCACAAAATACTGTGCTCTTCTCATTCATTTAACAGAGTTTCATTCATATAATAACGGAAAGCTAATTGTCCATCCCTAAGTTAGCACATTATGTTGGTCTGTAGCTCTTAATTAACAGTGCAGGGCTTTTGAGTCATTTGGAAGTGTGCTGTATTCGAAGTTCACAAGGAATTTGGGCTGTATTAAGTTAAAGATAACATCGCATGTAAGTAGTTCGAGTGACAATATAATTCCATGTTCCGTATTCACAAATACTTGGCTGAGCAACACAGTTCACAATTGCCAACTGCACAAACAGCTCTCACATGTCAAGTGACAGCTACAGCCCTCCGTCCCATGTCTCCAAGGGCAGCTCCTTCAGGCAGTGCCTGGCCGGTGGTTGTGCCATTGCCAGCTCAGCTATCCTGTATTAAAATACAGCCACTAATCTCCTCTGTCCTACCGCCCCCAAAGATAGTTGGCACTCCCAGATGAAAATTTGACAGATCATTGGAGTGTCAAAACAAGCAACATAAATGTAGAATATTTACGTCATATTCATGAAATTCAGTTGCTGTGTTTTACGGGTAAGAGCAGTTTACGATTAACTGTCTTTGCAGAGTTGTAACAGTGCAGCTGTCAAAAGTCTAGTAAAGCAGTATTATTACATGAAATTTCCTTCTTGTAAATCTTTTCTACAGTGTTACCAGTGTTTTTCAAAACTCGGTGGTAATGAGGCACCTCGTTATCGTAATGGCATAATGACACAAATGCTGTTGTGTTCAGAATATGTGGTAAATACAATTGCCGCATCTTAGGAAAGACATTTGTATTGTTTTAATGTATCATTAAGGTAACAGGCATACCATAATTCTTACTTCTATTATGGTAAGCTAATAATGTTCTAGAGATGGAGAAGTTGCTGTCCAATATCTCCTAGCATCTGATTCAGTGAGGAGAAGACGTTAGGTCTGCATGGCATGTGGCCTTGCATTGACAGGCTGAACTTCTGTCACAAAGTCGGGACAACACCAGTTCTGAACAATCCTCCTGTGATGCTGAGCAACATCTCTTTCAGTCACTGCAGTGATTTGTTACAGAAGCTTTTAAAAAACCCACTTGGAAATTTGAAGTTGCCACAGCTGATTGTTAAGAAGAGGATGGTACATTCCAGCACTGATATCTCTGGGTAACTTAGGGAATTTAAGAGTCATTTTCCTCTCCAGTAACTTCTAAACAGGAGTCAAGTTGAACTGCGAAGGCATACTGTCATGAAAGGGGGACTATGCTGAGTGGTTTAGGCCGCTTAAAAGATCAGCATCACAAATATTAGGGGAAAAGCTGTTATTTTTAGTATGAATATGTGAGAAACGTGACTTAACAGAATTCGATGGCAAGGTCCCCTCTACTACTTATTCCACATGAAAAAGCATACAAAGGCAAAATCAAATTAGAAACCGATTAAAATAGTTTGTACATGAATTAAAAATTATTTACAGAGTCAGGGAAATCAAGGCAGGATTGGATTGTTGTGATATGGACTAGGGAAAAGGGGCAAGGAAATTCCTCCTGTTTAGTCACGAGGTTCAGAGTGGACCCCCTTGCTTTCTAAACTCCTCGAAAGAGAAGTCTAGGTGCACCTGAATCCACCCCTAGTCCTGGACCTGGTCAACAGTTTATGCCTAAGGAATCAGGGAAAGGATCAGAGAGTGTGAAGTTTGGGGATAGCAGCAATGTGGGGCAGCAATAATTCAAAGTTCCTTAACACTATTCAGATCTGTCACACAGTTAGATCACACAATTCCTCAACAGGACTTAACTTTCAACAAGTCGGTACAGTAACTTAATCAAAGACTTAACAAGGTTGTCAGCATAAAGTTACATGCACACACTCACACAGATATAGAAATAGATATACATATATTTGTATGAAGGTACCTGTTAAAATATCCCCTTGACTTTGCTGAAAATATTCCCGTCGGATGTCAGTGCATCTCTCAACAGGCGATGAGTTGAGCCTCAAGGAGGTTTTCAGCCCAGTTTGTGTCGACTATTCTCTGATTTCACAAACTTGAGAGTTTGCAAACTCTGAGAGGTGTCCCACTCCGAAGGAGATGCTGGGCGCAGCCCACTGCAGTCCAGGAGAGCTCAAAGGGTCATCCTTGGAATGCTATTCATAGGGTCACGAGATAATTGACTTTAGGCATAAATAATTTTACATCCTGGCCTTAATTGGGGCAGGTGGTCATTGGAATTCACAGCTGGTACAGATCTATCCAGACTGCAATAAGGTTCAGGGCTGGCAGGGGATGATTTCCCTCTCATCCCACACTGTAACCAGGCAACTGACCCCTAGTATGACCATTCCCCACCTTGGCAGGGCAAGAGTGTTTTGATATGATAAGGGGCACTTCACCACCAAAGTCCCTGCACAATGGCCAAGGGTTGACAGGAATCTCCAAGGCCATAAACTTTCCAGGAGTTAAGAGGGGAAGAAATGCACCACTACACATATTGTAAATCTTCCTCCTTGCACTTCATGTTCTTTGTCCTCTCTAGCCGCCAAAGTGTGAGAACCTGAGTGGCAGTGAGAAGCCAAAACTGGCTCCCTTGCATCCAGCCTTACCTCTGATACAATATTAATTCACTACCTATAAAATGCTCCATTTAGATGTGTTCCTTTAGGAATGCTCAGCCGCAGAGAAGATTCAAGGTATTGTGGCTAAAGCAGGAGACATTCAATATGTATTTTTTCACATTTGCTGGGGCAGAGGCTCTGTGGAAAAAGGCATAAATGTATTTTGTATTTCTCTTATTTTTCTATAATCACTCAAGCAATACTACAAGAACAAACCCACCCTGCGTGTCACAATGACTACATTTCAGTCTATGAATTCAATTTTACATTCACTTGTCTGTTTTTTAGGTTCAGCAGAAAAACTGAATCGCCCTCACCCAAGCTATGCTAGAGTACAGGAAAATATAATTGTTTTTGAATCTTAGAAAAACAGATGAAATTATTCCTTGTGCTCTTATTTTCTACATGGTTGTTCTGTTAGACTTAGTACTGTCACCCAAAAAAAGCAAATGGTTCTTCCTTCAGTCTTTTAAAAGAGGAAGGAATAGGCACCTGGTTTAGAGGAAATATAGGTGTGCAGGTCTAAGTTAGAAATACTACCTCATATGTGGGACACTTGGCATCACTTTGTCCTTATTTGTTGGTTATTGGACAAAACATGATGTTTCAGGCAGCTCAGCATCTGCAGTGTAGTGAATTTTGAAAGCTTGCTCTCTGCTGAGAGCCTCAACATTGTGTTCAAGGTTCTGGATTTTGTTTGCATATCTAAATTTCATCCCTTGTTTTTCTTAGATCTAGTGCTTAACATCCTGCCACACCCTGAAGGCAGGGGACAAAAAAGAATGTGCGCTATAGAGGATATATGCCTCGGATATCGTAAAGCGTTCAGGTAACTTGATTAAAAAACATCCTTACAAAGGAAGATGTATATTTCATAAGAATAATAATCTGAGACTGACCTTGAGGCAGCACATTTAGAACTAACTACATTGAATTTGAATAGGTACGTTGTCTTCAACGTGAAGTCCAGTTTGGACTGAGGAAGATGATAGTGATGCTGGCAAATGTGATGGATATGGAGAGCATGGTGTTTCCTGACTGAAATAATCCTGGAGGAGTTTAATCTCATGGTGCTGGTAGTATCGGCATTTGGTATGCTGCAGCTGTAATAGCATGCCTGGAAATTTTAATGTAAATTCAGTGTGACAGTTCTTAGGGTGGCATTAAATAGAAATTAGCAGTCTGTAAAAGCTCCTTCCAGAGTTTTATCAAAGCAGTAGAAGATGCACAGGACAATAAGTCAGATTTCAGGAAGTGTGTTCCAATTAGAGTTATGGAAATATGATTGTTTTTATTCATTTGGGAATTGCAAATAGGAGCTACCAGAGCAAGAGACTCACTAACAGTGTGAAACCAAAGTATTGTTTTTCTCTCTAAGTATTCAGATTTCCTTTTATAATAGTATCATATTGGAACTTTGGAAATTTGTTTTTTAAAATGTGCTTTCTTATCCTTACATAAAAATGGCATTTGTGCTTCATAAAGGATTATTTAAGATCTGTACAAACCAAGGTTTCAGAGAACCAATTAAGAGTATTTTTCTTTAATTAGAAAGATGAGTTTGTGAAAGTCAAAGTCTAGTCATATCTGTGAAACATAAATGGTAAAATTTTGCTCTGTAAGTTTTATGTTCAAATTCCTTGATGTTGTTCATAAATTGAATAGAAATAAAAAATAATCTAGTGAGATGCAAATTTTTCCATTTCTTCAGTCACTGTTTGCCTTTGTTACATCTTGCGTGGTAATGCTTACGTTCCCTCTTGTGGGTCTTTCTAGTTGACTTCAGTCTTTTTTGGATGAAGATCAATGAAGGTTAACCATATTTGACATCTGTCTGTAAAATGAAGAAGGGGGGAAAAAGCGCTTTTATTTTATTCCAGAGAAACACCACAGCTATAGAAATACTGGTCTTTCCTGTCGCTCTTTATTGTGTCATGTGGTGTTACTTCACATGGATGTGTATTTAGCATATTCTAGCCTTCCATAAAAGGGATGAATTAATCAAAGTACACTTCTGGCCTCTGTTCTTTAGGAAACACGTTGTTAACATCTATTTTGTTTTCAACAGCATGTATTCGCAACCACTAAAAAAAAAAAGGCAGCATTTGTTATAACAACAGACATCTAGTGGTATAAATGATAGGTACAGCCTCTAATGGCCAGCTCCAGAAGAAAATGATCCTAGATCTGGATTCAGGTGATTTTGTTGTAGAGCTGAAGAGAAATTGGAACCTGCTTTCTGTGCTGGGTTTTGTAAAACTGAAGGAACTCTGTTAGGGTTATTGACTCCTTCAGCATAACAACCGAATTACTTCTTTACGCTGTAATAATGCATGGGGTTTGTATCTTCAGATGGTACAACCGATTCATCCACATTACCGACTACACTTTCCCTACATGTAAGGGAATTAACAGATGACTCCAACTGTACCAAAGGGGAGAAAAAGTGAAAATAATTTGGAGGTAACAGCTGAGTTTGTAACACTTGCAAGAATGCTTACCTAGAATGTCCTAAATCGTTATCACTGGAAGGTCAAACATTTTGAAAAGAAATTTTATTGCACATTAAATTTTAGAAGAGAGTTTTCAAAGACATGTAGGTTCTTCATGTTGACTTTTGGGAATGCTAGCTTGGGTCCTTGAGGGCTGCCATGCTATTGCATGAGAGAAAAGGCTGTCTTAAGATGAACTGGAATTAAACGGGTTAATTTATAGCTCCCAGACAGATTTTTATTCAGCACATTAATAATTTTTAAGATAAACTATATCTTGACTACTAATTAAAGGGGTTTTTTTGGAAGAAAACCAGGAAACATGGTCTGAACACACTGAAAATCTTTGTCTTAATATAGACCTAGAATTGGCTCTGGTTGATTAATTTTTAATAAATTCCCATATAAAAATTAACTGCTCAAAATTCTGCCAGAAAAAGAGTACATTGCATTTAATTTTCCCTGTTTCACAGTCACAGCAGCTCAGTAGCTTCTTCTCCAAGTCAGGTTGCCTCCTTAGCTGCGTCATTTAAAAATGACTAGATTCTTCTGCTGGGATCAGGGCAATGATGTTGATGTGTTGTGGCAGCATTTCTAAGTGGAAATCTGCAGGGGTTTGGGCTGTAATGTTTTGGTGTACGCACTACTGTCGAAAATCTGGTGCCTGATCAAAAAAACAACGGCAAAAATAGTTGAGCCCAAGTTTTGAAACAACAAATGTTGCCACGCCTACACAGAACCAGCTGGGAATACTTTAAATTCCATTTACTTCATTTTACCTGAGCTATTTGAAAATATATATGAACATAACTGTGCCTGCTGTTGCCTGCTGTTACCTGCATAGGATGACTCCTGCACTCCTGCATGCCTGGTTTTTTCCTGGTGGGAGCAACCCCTAATGTCCTGAGACCCATAAGTGTGTGCAAAAGCCACTCAGTGAGAAAACTGAATGAATAAGTTTGCAAAGGTTTGTTTCAGTTCTGACAAGTACTCCATGAGAAATGTAAAGTAAATACAAATATCAAGTACCTCAAAGGGAATATGCTCAAAATTATTATTATTTTAAATTATGTTTTATTTCATCCATTTCCTCCAAGATTTTTGCAGATTTATAATAATTAAATATTTTTGTCTTTATTTTATTCCAGCTTTGTAGGGAGAATTGGGGAGAAATGGAGCCCATTTTGGTCCAAAGTTATATTTATAGGGAAGAAGCAGCAAGTCTCCATGCTGAGCCATGATTTATAAGGTGAACAGCATATGCCAAAGATTAAGTGGTGATTTTCTCTTGTTGGGTGCTTAAGGGAAGAAATAGGGTGACTTGTATGGCTAACTTGGGCTAAGTAATAGCGTATCGGTCTGTGCAGGTGCTTCAGCACTCCCACATTGACTTCTTGGGAACTAAGCATGTCAGAAATCTGTGTTTTAGGCATGATGTCCTTTTTGGCCAAGGGAATATTTTTTCTGGACCTTTTCTGATTCAGACTGCAGGTTTGAAAATTCCTGGTCAGAAGAATAACTTACAGCGGGAGAGGCAAATTCCTACCGAAAACCTTTCCAGCCTGGCTGGCCCCTTACAAGATGCAAGTTAAAAGTTACTTTCTTGGTTGCTGCAATATCAAAAGCAAATATTAACATGAAAATAACAGTATTTTGTCTGTAGGTGAATTATGTGGACGTCAAACATAGCAGCAATCCTGAAGTAAGATTCTTTAAACACAATAAATTGTTGAGTTTGCCCTGTAAAGAAAACTACTGATGTGGAACTAAGAAAAACAGCGTAATTCTGGGCACATTGCATGTGCAGGCAGAAAAAACATTATGCTAAGCCAGGGCTGAAGGTTTCGTTTGCTGTTCTCTGGATAAGAGCAAACACTGCTTCAGCAGCTTGGAGCAACACACAGAGAGGATTATTACTTTGGGAACACCACACCTTGATCTGCCAAGGGAATAGAAGTTGACAGAATTTTCATCAGTGGCAAGAGAGAAATCAAGCAATGAGACCTTTAGATGAGGAGGATGGAGACCGATGCCCACCAATGAGGTGGGGTTCAAAAGGAAAGCAGGCATGGGACTGTGGGTAGTCAGAGCTATGGCATTACTGGTATTACAGAACTGAAATAGCTGGCATAACTGAGCACTACTGCACAACTTTAGGTGACTTTCTTAAAGTCAGGAAAGATGAGAAGGGGGGTGGTGGAGGTAGCAGGAGATAAGCTTGCTGAGAGCTTATGAGCCAGGATGAGATTTGTTACAAAATATTTCTTCAAAATATAGCAGAATTGGACATTTTCAGGTAATGGTGTCCTTCATAGTGACTAGCTTGAGAATAAAGTAGAGCCTGTTCCCTGACTTGTTGAGACTCACTGACTCTCTTAACTGGCACGTGTGTTTTGCCATCCAGTGGGAGTAGAATCTCCAGGTGCTGTACCATCTGTTTGGGAAATACTGCCCTGTACCTGACTTTTAATTTTGCAAATTAAGAGTAATGTTTAATATTTGGGGATTATTTAGGAAAGCAAACACATTTCCTAAATATGAATATCTCTCTAGGAAAGAGGCTTTGTTCATTGTGTTTAAGTAATAATTTGTACCACAAGGTCAAAGCTTTTCCTGCTGCAGATAGAAAAGCCTGTTTCCTGTACATGCAAGTCCAGGAAACAATAATCGCAGGGGGGTTATTATTATTAGTTTGCACCTAACATTCTACAACTAATATTGTCTCTGTCATGCCAAAGGTGATAAAAGGCTCAAGGCGTAAGGCCGTGTTTTTTAACTGTGCAGCTGCTAATAACCTTCAAAGCAAACGGAGTCCGTTCTAATGCACCAAGCAAACTAGTTTCTGAAATACTAATACCAAAGTGATCACATTGTCATCACGCACTTTTCTGCCCTGGGACTTGTAGAAATATTTGGAAGACAGTACAGTACATGAGTGTAAAAGCCTCTTTATACAAACTCATTAAAACTGTGCATTCCTGTAGCATTTATCCATCACTGCCATTCGTAAATCTTAATCCCTCACTGGTAAATGTGTTCTCCCCAGTGGTTTGTCTGAATTTTTTGCTTTTTTGATGGTCGGAGAGGGAGCATATACAAGACTGATCTTGAATTTCTTATTCATCTGTATTTCACTAATGCTAATTGAAGTTTTGTCCAAATTAAACCTGCGTAAGAGTCTCAAGACGTGTTTTATACAGAACCTGTCCACACGATGCACCTGTGTTTCTCAGTGTGTGTAAGTTTAGTTAAACGTGGGTTTGGTCTTGAGATATTTGCAAATTAAATTTTCCTTAGAACTCCAGTGGAACCAGAAAACAGGTAGGTAAACAACAGTTTGTTGTTGCTGACAGTTTTTAAAAGGTCTTTTTAATTGGGTGAACAGTTCAATGACAAGAGCAGATTATTAATTGTAAAAATACGTTCTGTTCTTATGGTACTTCTTATTCATTACCACCAAGAACAGGGATAGTGATTTTTTTTCTCCGTGTTATAGAAACATAACGTATGGACCTTATTATAAACAAATGCAATCTAGCGAACCCTGAACTGCTTATGAATGCACTTTTTATAAGACTCTTTAAAGCTCTATCTAAATTTTAAAAACTGATGAGGAGGTTGAAGCAAGGAAAAGACTTGCAAAGTCTTAGTGTGAACACCTAAATGTTTTCTTTCTGAAAGTATAGCCTTTATTTCTAGTTTATTAGATTTATACTGCACAAGAACACTGCAGCTATTAATGCCAGTTGTGATTGGTTTCCAGCTTTTTCCACCTAGAAGTATGATGACATGTTTTATTTTCTTTAATTATGGCACAATTATTTGCTACTCACACTATTTCTATTATAAACTGAGTTACCCTCTTGGCCTTTTCTGTTTCTAATCTGTCTTTTGCCTCTCGAAGTGTGCTTTCCAGGTCTGAAATACCTACAATTTAGCTGCACTATTATCTTTGCACATCTGTGAAGTTGAAATATGACATGGGAATGCCATCAGCAACATCAGACATTTAGCTAAATGCTTTTAGCCAATACAAGCTTATGATAAAATATTGAGATAAGCGCTATATTTCATTAGACAACACAAATTGAATAGATCAGGGCAGTAAGCAGTTTACAACATTGTGCTGAGATATTTTTAGGCACTGCAGCTGTGCTTCGTCCAAATGTGTATATCATCATCTTCCTCTTTCATTTGAATCCCTTCACTGACCTCTGCATTGCTGTGGTGTCAAAAACTTCCAAACCCCTCTCTATCTAGTGTTCTATACACACTCTAAGGTAATGTTTCAGATCAAACTATAACTAATAGAGAGGTTTTATTGTAAATACAAATGGAGCTCTAAACTTTTGGCTTGCCAGGTAGGATCACTTGAAGTTTCACCTTTCAAAGTACTTTTGCCTTGGTTTATGTTCCCACTGCAGGCAAAAGTCTAATGGAATAATTAATAATTCATAAAATACTTGGCACAATATTTGCTTCCATGTCGGGTTGTTTTAAATAATACCAAGAATCCAATCCAATTTTTGAGACAGTGCAAAAGCTACAGTATCAGATCATTTTTACATCTCCTCGGAGGGGTTGTGAAAGAGTGTACTGCACCAGAAAGGCTTTTAATGAGATGTGTCCCTGAAGGGAACAAGCTGATAAGCAAGATGATTTCACTTTTTGTCACAGAATGCAGTGATTTGAGCACAATAGTAAGAAAAAAAGACCCATTTCAATCAAATGGGAAGACAGTTGAACATCATTTTGGGTTAAATGGTGTATACATGACAGAGGTTTTATTTTGTCACTAGTGTATGAACTGATGCGCAAAGAGCAGAAAATAAAAGGATGTGATCTAATATCCAAAGAGTTTTCCTGAAATGGTGTTGGCTTCCTACTTATTCATGATTTGTAGCAGTCCTCAGAGAACATTAGTAACAGCCCTTCAGAACTACTGATTACCGAGGGAGATGCTGTGCATATTAACAGCTGGTCTTTACCCAAGAGAATCGACAACCAGACTGACAAAAGCAAAAAGAGAAGCAAGCCAACGGAAAAAAGCAAGGCAGCTGCGTTGGAGTAGAATGATAAAGATGCACTTGAACCAAACCAAGTAAATGATGTTGCAGTGGAAGAAGAGAACAAGAAGAGAGCCACTTAAAGCACCTCTCACTTAACAAATTACCTTAATAAGTTTGGAAATGGGAGAAGTAGGAAGCTAGTAGGTTATGTTGTGTAGGAATCTGCACGGTAAGAGATCTCTGAATTTTATCTCCTTATTTTAAGAAACATTCCCAAGCTTTGTTCTCTGCTTGCTTGCTTTATTCTAGTACAGCTTCTTTCAGGGGAATGGAATCACACTGTATTTACACCACTATAACAAAAAATAGTCAAGTCACTCACCAACCTAGATTGCCTCAATGAAAAGTAAGACTACTTCTCTTATTTGGAAACTAATGCACATATTTCCAGATAGTTTTGATTTTAACACATTTTTTCCTGATGAAAAGGTAGCCAATAATGTGCATTTTTAAAGGCTCATAAATTTAGTTTTTTACTTAAAGAAATAAGATTGCATTACAGTGTCTGAACTGATTGGGCATGAAATAAAATCTCGGCTTTTCTAGTAAAAACATTTAATCATTATTCTTATAACAAAAATTACTAAGAAACAGTGGGTTTAAAACACTTTGAAAACCACGGCACTGAATTTCAGTGCTTGAACTATTGAAATTGGGCATTTAGTTACCTCTATGTTTAGTTTATATATCTTGTCTACTGGAAGAAGATTTTTAATATTAATCACTATGAGCAGAATTATGTTAAAAGAAAACTAAAATATATTATGGGAAGAGATTAACTATAATTGCAGTGATGCTTAAGATTCTTGAAAGAACATAATTTATTTTAATTAGGGCTTTACCCTTGTTTTTCACAGTATTGGCTTTAGTCTTGCTTATTAAGGAACATTTGTGACCCAGTCGCACCCCACCCCCAGTATTCAGGAGTTATTAGATCCACAGCATTTAGGAGCTGATAGTCTTTCACTTCGTAGTGGAAAAAGTGCAGTGTTGTCCTTCGCATGGGCCCAAGGCAGAACAGCCTTCAGGAGATAGATGGGGGAGGACTCCATCCACACGGAAGGCTGCGGTCCGTCTGGTCCTCTCAACGCTTTCCATCAGAGAGGTTTTAAAAGATATATGTGAGGATGAAATACATTTGGTGCAAACAGCACTCAGTTGGTTTTGTATATATTAGTGGGTATCTCATGCCTTTGAGGGGCTGTCCAACCCCTTGTCTTTTTGCCTCCTGTGATCTAAGCTGAATGGAGTGCAATTATTCAAAGACATAGGAAAGGTGACCAGTCCCAAGAGAGTGGTATCTCCACATCTTTTCAGCTTGATTTTGCATCAGGTCTGTGTGTGCAGAGGGGACAACCGTGACATATTTGTTACTTAGAAAAAAAAGCAAAACTTTCTATGAGTAGATCAGTAAATATTCATGCATCTTTCCTGTGCAGTGGGGAGAGAAAGGATAACAAGGATGCTGTGTATATATATACATATACATACATATATATATATATATATATCTCATTGCTATACTTTTTGGTGCTACTCATCTTGGCATTAACCTCAAAACATATTTTATTTTGGTAAGTGGAACAGTATTCTGGCAGTGGCTTTTCATGGTGGTAGAAGTCCTTTCTGTTTGTTTCTGCAGATTGTTAGCCGAAAACACTTCCTTCAGCAGGGTTCTGCTTATTACTGTTTCACATCTTGTCAGTGCTGGCTTAAATAATTATTAACTAGGAGAAAGCAGACAGGGCAGTTGTTTAAATTTTTGAATTATCAGTTCCAGGTCCTATTAATTATTCTGAAAAGCATTTAACAGCTTAATAAGACAAGGGTTTGACCATAAATGTCATTTTCATTTGTTTGTGTTATTTTAGACTGTTGTAACTGGCTGCTTAATGATCTGTGTCATGCAGGTGTATTATTAGCTCTCATTGGCACATTTTACTCAGTTGCCATTAATGGCACAGAATGGCTTTCCTATCATTTTCTCTTGGAATCCCAGACAGAGATCAAGAACAGTGACAGTTTTATCAGTGAGTTACATTAAGCTGCGGTTTGCCACTCATGAATCAATGTATTTTCATCACAGACTGGTCCCTGGTCTACATATGTCAGTGCCACAGCACTGTCTCGTTTGCCAAATGTGAATAACAGTTCCCAGTAAATTAATGCTGTGATTTTTATTTTTTGCACTGGATTACCTGCAATATGTTTAGTTTGCTCTTTTGAGTTTACTGAAAAATGGTTCTCAATTACCAAAGAATAAATAGCCACAGTTAAATAAGAACTAAAGAAAATGAAATTATATTTGACTTATAAAATCAGTCATGGTTCTTGACTGAAAATTCAGCAGTAACTGGGGAGGTGAGAGGCATCACAGCCCATTATTTCAGCTTCCAGGCCTACAGTGTGGTCACTTGTCTTTGTATTTGTGCTAATACAGTAGGGAGAAGGGAATGAAGCAACAGCTTCCTAGTGACTCTCCCCTTGCATTAGTCTGCACCTGACAGGTATTATAGTGAGACAAATCAAGGTCTATCTTGTGAATCTACTGGCTTTGAAGGAAGGAATTTTCATTTGCTGACAAGAAAGCCAAACGCACCTGAGTATTTAACCCACAGAAAAACAACAATCCTGCTGCCATTGCTAGAAAATGAAGATGTGCTTTCCTTTCATTTTAGATGTGGAGGAGGGCAAGCAGAAGGAGCAGCAGCCACTTTGCAGTACTCCAGTCATGGAAATTAGCTGGAAAAAACCAGGACACCCAACCACACAGTCATTCTTCTAGCCTGGTAAGCCCTTTCTGCTTTGAAAGCGGTTCCATGCCAGTGTTTGTTGACCCTTGGCCAAATGTGAAATAGTTATCAGCAAAGGGTTGTGCTAAAGGCTATGGCAAATCTGTGAAAGGAGAGAAGGAAAAAGAATGAGAGTATTCATGCAGGTTTTGGCTGTCAATTAGCATTTCCAACCAACAGAGAAGCTGTTGGAAGATAAGTCAAGGAAGGTGAGCTTGTAAAAAAACACATGGTATGGCTCTGAAAAGAGCAAAGACTTTGGAAATCAGATTATTTCCTCAATCACTAATTAATTTAGATTAAAAAAGAGTGATAGGAGCCATGAGACTGCCAAACCAGGTTTCTATAGTTATTGTGGGCGTGGGTTTTGTTCAAATGAGTCACATTACCATGTACCATTTATCATGCTGCCTCATCTGAAGACTCATGACCTGAGCATCCCTTCATGTTTTAACTGTCACATTGTCTCATTCTGATGCCACAGGAAAACAGTTGCATGTACACAAGGCTGCCATGGCTGGCATTACTAGACAAGGCATCACTAGTGATGAAAAACTTAAAAAAACCAAACATAAACAAATTAATCTCCAGTGTAGAGGATCTTGCTTGTCTGGGGAAGCTGGTGCCTTGCAACATTTGATGGCATTAAGGACATAATCTAGAATTGCTAAAAGGAGCAGGATACAGCAGCATGTGCTCTCTCTGCATAATTTCAGCATTCCTTATGACTTATTTAGAAGTATTTGTGAGCGGTTATTAAGCTAGTATTTCTGCTGTTCTGATCAAGATTGGTATTTCATTACCTTGTCGTACACATCGTAGTTCATTGAAAAGCCTACGATTTCAAAAATAAAATAAAACCAACAGGAAATCAAACAACTCCTAGAGGAAATTTGGAAAGCAGTGATTAGTTTTAGACAATTCTTAAGAAATATAATTTTTAGATTTATTCTCATTTTCAGAAAATGAAGGCCCATAATTCAAATGCTTTCCTTTAATTTTAAGGGTTACTGAAGATCTTATGCCAGGGTCTTGTAAGGGAAGGAGATAGGGCCATTTTATTACCCTTCTCTGTAGCAACCAGCAAATATATATATATATATGCTTCCTCTTAAAGATGCTTTACTCTGCAGGATACAAGAGACATGCTGTGCTTCCCAACGTAGTATACATTATTGGCCGCTTCCTTCACTGCCCCTGTTGTAGGGACTTACAGCCTCATCTCTTCCGTGCCTCTATGTTTCCTGAACTGAACAGGAGGATGGACTGAGAGAAAGCAGGTTCTAAGAGAACTCAGACTATAAAGAGTGATTTGGCATTCTGGGCACGTGGTTACAGAAGGAACATTTCAAGTTGCGTGCTGACCATATTGCTGCGAGCAAAATCTCATAGTAGACTTGTGCATGCCACTATGAGTTGTTTGTAGTATCCTCCTAAACTTTGGTTACCAGAGAAACTTTCAATCAAAGGTAGGAGACTTCTTTTATCTTTGCAAATAGTCATCTGTCCCTTTGCTGTGTTTCTTTCCAGTGTCTGTCAAACAATTAAATTAACTGAATACTATGCACCATAATATCTGGCATTTACAACAAGTAAATGGCATGGTAAAGATCAACACAGGACACTGCAATAACAGCTTGTTGAAATCAAGTTAATAAACTCAGGTTTTCTGATGTCTATTCTATACTTAAGTTTTCCACACTTATCTATGGTGTCACGATCACATTTATCAACGTCTTTTTCATTTTCCTTTTTTGGTAGTGCTTCAGAATTGTTAAATACATAGTCATAAATAAAGGAATTATTGAAAATTAAAATTCTTCTTTAAAGTACAAGATAAGATACCAATTAGCTCATGCACTGGAACAGGTTGTCCAGAGAGAATGTGGAATCTCCATCCGTGGAGATTTCCAAAACTTTCCTGGGCAAGGCCTATAGCAATCTGATCAGACTTTGAAGCTGCTTTGAGCAGGTCTTCAGATATGCTTTCCAAGTTAAACTTTTCCACTCGTTTGAAGAATAATTCTGGCTTAAAAATTTTGAAAAATATTTCCTTTCTGTGTTGCTCATTTGTTGAAGTCTTTGTAGAAGCATCTGAGAGATGGGGTTTTCATGTTTTAAGCTGTTGGTACCCAGGTCTCGGTTAAACAGATGGATGACAAGTAGTATGATCAAAGCAATGCTTGTTTTTGTGTTTATTAATGGTATGTATAAAACAGTGTGGAAAAGCTTTATGATAATCCTGTAATACACATATAACAATACCCGTGGGTTGTTTTATTTGTCTGCAATACATATATTAGCATGATTTACATGTACAAAGAAGCAATATAAACTTCCATGTTATTATTTGATTTCTATCATAAAATATTTCTTATCTTTCTTTCCGAAGAGAGATCTTGCTGCTCACAGCTCATTGCAAAATGCTCTAAACTGTGAGGATAGGTTTTTTTCCCTGTATTTCAAAAAGTGGTATCCTTCCTAGAAAGGAATATAGAAAAATAATAGCTTTTTTTCCAGGAAGAAGGAAATTTGTTCCTAATTTTTTTCAATGCCAATTGGTTTCCAATTGTAAATAATTATATCAACCATAGAAAAAAATATTTTTAAACATGCTGGCATATCAGATGTTCGCTCTGGAGTTTTCTCTGGCATGTCAAGAACGCTGATAGTTGTGTCACTGTTTTAAACATCTTTCTAGAGACTTCATATAATTCATTTTGTAATTTTGTAACTGTATTCTGTCACATCAGCCTTCTTGTAGGAAATAATATTCTCTTGGTTAATGGAACAAGAGATTACCCTTGAGATATTTATTTTGCTATATATTTTCATGGTCAGTAATAATATGCTGACATTTCTGCTGAGAGAACTTGATGGAATCTTGTGGTTTTGACCTGTCCTTGGGTATGACTCCAGGGAAAAGTGCACACCACCGCAGCAAATACTGGAATTCTGGTGTGATGATGTCATGTTAAATTCATTAGAAGTACTCAGAAATTGAAATTTTGTTAGCCTCAGAAGGGGATGAAGTATGAACCTCCGTAGTAGAGAAGAAAAAAAAATGAGTGGAAGGGAAAGAGAAAAATTGTTTGTTCTGGCTTGTTTTCTGCCCTTTTTAGGCTGACGTCCGCCCTGATAGAGAAGAGCAGTGAGCTTTCTTTTTCTGTCCCCTGTTTTGGATCAGACTGAATCTTCTTCCACTTCCGTTTGTACCAAGTATGTGACAACTGAGCTGTGTTTAGCTTTGCAGCAAGCATGGTTTTGGTTACATTCTGAGTAGACAATTGAAATTGTTTAAATACAGTGATGTGCTAAAATATATTTATTATTGGGCAATACACTCCATCTTTCCACCATGCAGACTCCAGAGCCTATTGCTACTATGGGTTCACTGGTGCAAGTATTTTGATTAGTAATATAGTCACTTGGTGGCAAAATTAGTTTGGAATATTTTACTCACCACACTCAGTGTTTTGGAATTAGAGTAGAAGACACAGTTCCATTGGGAATATCAGCTTTTTAAAGGTGTGGTGGTTTTGGCTGGAATAGAGTTAATTTTCTTTACAGTAGCTGGTGTGGTACTGTGTTTTGGATACAAATCCAGTTAAAAATGGTGTTGATGACAGAGATGTTTTTGTTGTTGCTGAACAGTGCTTACACAGTCCAAGCCTTCTCAACCCACCCCACTAATGAGTGTTTACTTTGCTTGTGTGCAGCTTTTGCTTTACCTTGTACACTGTCTTTACCTCAACCCACAAGTTTTGTCTCTTTTAGTCTTCTGATTCGTTCCTCCAAACCCACTGTGATGGGCAGAGGGAGCAAGTGAGTGGCTGTGTGGGGCTTAGATATTGGCTGAAGTTAAACCAAATCAAAATGTAAGGTGACAAGAAATATTAAGAAAGCTTTCCCATGTTAAAGAATTAATTTTTCTACTCTCTTCCCCTTTTTTTGTTTACTTTCTTTTTTAATATTACATTACATTTTCTATTATTTTAAATGAAAGGAAAAAAAGAATGAAAGGGAATAAGAAGGTTCATCAAACAGTGCTGCATTACAGTGGGGTAAAAGAAAAGGAACAATTAGGACTAAGTCATCCCTCCCAAATGTGTTTATCAGTTCCTGTAAAAATCAGCATGTTGGTCTTTCGAAAATGTGCCTAATCTTGACATCTCCATAATGTTGCCCCATTGGAGGAGTCAGATGTTTCGTGAGCATTTAATCAAACTCAGCTAAAAATAAGGAAATGGAGATGAGCTGGCTGAACTGTGATTTCTTTTCTTCCATGAAGCTACTTGGGTTCAAGTATCATAGAAACAAAATACTTCATTAGCGTATGTCAGAGGCACAGGCTCAGATATTAGAACCCTTTTTCCAGTAACCTTGTTATAGAGGTTGTGAACCGAAATGAAAGAAAAGGTTATGCATATTTCTTTGTATTTTTTTTTTTAACTGGGCACACAGCAAAAGCAGAAATTTCCAGTAAAAGTTCAGGATGCCATCAGGGAAAAGATGCTAAGAGTTTAATTGTTTTTGTATTCTTAATGGAAAACTGAAGACAAGGTATGAAATGATTAAAAAAACCCAAGTGATTGTTGGGTTTTGAAGCCTGCAATAATGTGTTGTTGCCCTCTCGGAGACCTGGTCTATTGTACATTGCCTGTCTCCAAGGAGATGTAGACATGGTTCTGCGTTCCTTCTTTTTCCTCTGTAAAGTGATGTATTTAATAGCTCTCAAGTGTAAATGAGTAATAATGACCTGTCCTTCTCTAAAATTTGGAATACCTAACTTCTTCAAATATAAGACAGAAAAAGTTTCTAGTGAGGCACCGAAGATGCTGAAATCTTTTAAGAAATGCAACAATTCTACCATTCTGAATAGTGCTTTTAAAAAATGCTACTATGAAACTGTTTGCTACACTGCATTTCATGCTCTATTACTGAGAGGCCTCCCTTGTCATTCCATTTATTAGTTCAGAACTAACCAGTATCTGAAATTCATTTCATGACTACTATTTGCCACTGATGTATTTAATCCCCTATGATTGCTCCAATTCGTTTGTAGTGTATTTTAATTTATATGTTATTGAAACTTGCTCTCAACATTAAAGTACTTTAGATTTGTAGTTCTCTTCAGTCCGTTATAGTATTTCTCAGAGTCTCTGTTCCAATTAGAGAAACACCGAATTCTAGGCAGAGGAGCACTAAATGATAAAGGAAAGCATCTTCTGTGGAAAAAAAACACTTTTTGATACTGGAACAAACGTTTCAGTGAGTTTCCTGTTGTGACACAGGGAGCACAGTGTTTTGGTGCTGAGGGATTGTGTACCTCTGTTGTATGAAACTGCTAAAGAATTAAAATCCAAATCTTTCTTCAAAGAATAAACAGGAAATTTTATTTCAATGAAAAAAAACAATCTTGTGCCAGAACTTTACACGTTGACCTCTTCTGCTACTTCAGGGTTCATACCATCTTACCGCCTGAAAAACCCTAAACTGTCTCCTCTGCAGCTTGAGGATGGTGAACCTGGCTTACTTCACTGTCTTGTGGTGATACTTGTATGTGCTTTAGAGTGTAAAATATTTTGGTTCAGATGAATAAGGATCCTTAATATCATCTCAATATCCAGCCTCCAAAAGTGGTCCAGTTAAACTTCAACCACTCAGATGGTCTCAGATGCCACAGTTACCATGTGACAATTCTCCTCTTTCTGGGGGCACGGCATCATACACTCTATTCCCAGGAACTGCTACGCCCTGTGCTGTGTGTCAAAGCAGAAGGAATAATGAAGGCGGTGTTTGGTTCGAAGGAAGGGAAACTGAGACTCCTTCAGTTTTCAAAAAAGGAAGAAATTAGCATTTATGGTATGTTTCATTGGCATCCTGCTAGCAAGAAAGGAATTAGGAGGAAACATCTCTATGTGTAAGTATTCCCAGCTGGATGTACAGTCTCCTGAACTGTGGGCAGCTGACCACTGCTGTTTTGCTAGCTGGAAGGTTGACCTGATGATTGAGCTACATACGTGCATTTCTGTGTGAAATCAAATGTTAGCCCCATGGATACCAATCTGTATGTGAAAATCTGTGCCCAGGTAACATTTTGTCCTGTGGCAGACTCTTGGAAAGTCTAATTTAGTTCAGTGGTTGCAAGAGGGACACATTCATGAACACGGTCAAGTAGGCTGGGAACCCAGAAATACACTGAGCCAAGTCAGACTGATACAGCTGTCTGCCCCTGTTAACTAGACCAAAGTTGCAGCACATGCACAAAGCTTTTGGTTATGCAGCTCCTACCTCTGTTAAAGATGCCTAGGACATTCCCAGACAATAACAATTTCTTCCTTGAAGTTATACTTTTTGCATATGGTCAATCCTTTTGGCATTGAGGATGACTGGAATTATGCTTTGATGGTGAACTTGCTGGTTTTGTCTGAGAACACTGACAGAGCAACTTGCCAAGAAATTTGATGGGATTGGGAAATACAGGGGAAAAGAAGAAATGCAGTTTTACCTTTAGGACATGTTTCTTCAAAGATATTTCCTTTCATCTCATCTCTGGTTTTCCTGTACTTCATGGTGTAACACTTAGTGCCGGGGGATGTCAGTGTTTCTCAGGTAGGTTTTTTTTGAGAAATGAATTTGACACAGTTTTGTTTAGAGAAGGTGCTCTGAGACGGCATTTGACAGTTATGCATGTTGATATACTTTTAATGAAGAAAGGTAAATACTTATTAGCTGAAGAAATATTTTACTCAAACCCAGAATGCCTACTTTTATCCTTTCACAGCACCGACATGCTACAATAATGCTGAAGCCTTTACACGTTTGGAATTGGGAACCGAGATACTGTGATGGGACATAAGTATGTGCTTTATGCATCTATAACCCCTCAGACTTTTGGCCTAGAGATTGCTTAATTATTTTCAGGGCTGAGATTTTTACTTTTGAGAGTTTGAGAATATTACTTCATGCTTTTTAATGATGCTGGAAAATAAGGTTTTCCTGATTTAATGCAGCTGCTTGTTTCAGATAGCAAAACAATTTTCAAGTGGAACAAACCTTAGGACTAAAGTCTTAGTCTGAATAAAATTGGTGAAGATTGAAGTAAGGCATGATTCTTAAAATTACATATGATGAAGCACAGGCTAAAAGCTGCAGTTCAGAAACCCACTGGGCTGATTTTAAGGTGATTACAGCTTGCTGCAGGGCCCCGTAAATGCCATAAAAAGTAATTCATTTTCTAGATGTAGAAATAGCAGTCTCTCTTTCATCTTCTTTGCCTTGGGAAGTTTTCAGAGACACCAGGTCGTTTGTGGGGTCTTTTGTCTGTCGGTAGGATAATGTTATATGTAAACAATCCAGACTGAAAAAGAGGCCAGTCCCATTGCGCTTGGTAAACTTAAGGTTTCAGTTCTTATTTCTTTAGCTGCTGGGTATTGTTACCATCTTAGCATTTTATGTGAATAGCCCACCTAATCTAGACAGGACCGACGAATACAGAGCAGCGTGGTTCCACGCCTGCTCCTCCTCGCAATGCGTGCGCAAGCCATGCTTTCCCACCACTGCAGCAATCAGAACCGTGCAACACAAAATCTCTGCACTTCACGCTGTATGGAAAAGGGGCACACGGAGGGATCATCAGGTGCTCCCAGAACAAGACTGTTACTGTGGTTTGTAGCAGCCAATTTTTTGTGTCCCTTCCTGTTCATGGCTTCAGTCAGGGGCTTGAGCTGGCTGAGCAGCACAGGACCCCTGCAACAGGGATGCAACACTGGTTGCAACCATCTTCTAAGCACCCTCCTTCCCCTGTGTGTCAGTAGGATGGAGAGCAGTTTAACCACATAAAATAGACCAGGGAACTTCGATGAAAGAGTAATCATGGCCCATATTTGTGATATCCCATATTCTTGTGAGAGAAACTAAGAAGTCAGTGTTACCTTATTAAAGACTCTGTGTGCACCGTCATTACTACGGAACTACACCCCTCTCTGTTATTACCAAAAAGAGCTCAGATGCACTACAGTCCTTTTTTCTCTCCTGTATTTTCTACTGAAGAAATAGTAGAAATGGAATCTTGTTTCCTTAATGGTTGTTGTCATTATATCTGATAACTATCACAAAGGGAAGAAATTATTTGTTTTGCATATTGTGGGCTATTAACATCCTTTGCTTGTCAAATTCTACAATACTACAGACAGGGCTGTCACTCTGTGTTATTAATTTGCCCCTCAGCAAAGCAGAGGTACATGCTGTACTAAGTGTAAAGCTAAAGTGACAGTCTTTTATGCAACTAAAATAAATATATTCCTGTTGCTTTGAAATCAGCAACATTCTCCAGTGTTATTTTACGGGTGTTAGTGGAGGTTAAAGGACAAAGAGAGCAAGAGCAAGCTGATTGACCTTCCTTGCATATCTCTATGTATCTATACAGATTTTAACCTTGCCCGTAAAAGGTCGAGCATACAATTATTTCCTTGGAGCAGCTGTCTTCAGAGGTGTAAATTAACATACCTGGAGAGTGCCATAGGAAAAAAAACTTCATTTTACCCTAATTGGATTAAGATAAGTCTCACGGATACTGCAAGGGTGAGGTTTCACTAGAGTACAAACTGCTGGGTTGACAGAAAGGGATTAATTTATGTGTCTCTCGTAAGGTTGTTGACTAATAACGTATTGATCCTATCTGTAAGTTATGCAGAGTGTCTGTCAGAAAGGAAGACACTCTGGAATTGAAAATTGCTAACATATCTGACATGATCACAGCTAGATTATTGGTATTAAGCAGCGATAAGTAGGCTGCAGCATGTATCAGATGCAGAGTGTTATGTCACACATCTTGGAGCAGACATCATAACCGGGCATCATTCCCAACCTCAGCAAGGAGTAACTGGTTTGTGTAGTTCCTGGAATATTTTTTCCTGCTTTTCTTTTATGTGTTCCTGCAGACATATTGAACGACCACAGTTTAATCCCAGAGGAGTCTGCAGGTGGTATTGTCCTTACATCGAGGAGTTATTAAATTCTTAAGGTCACCATAAAAAGGTTCCATTAAATTGAGTTAATAAAAACATTGGGCAAAGGTTTGCGAAGAGTGCAGGTGTCAAAGCCTTGGGAACTGGACTGTCTCTTATAACATCAAGCTAAAAGAATATTTTAAATCACATCACAATACAAAAATGCTAGAAATGATGTTTCTGGCAAGTTTTGGTTTGGGTGGGATAGATACACTTGTGCTTTGCTGAAGGAGTATTTAATATCCACATATTTTCAGAAGAGATGGCCTCCAGTGATTTTTACTGAAGAAAGCTTTAAACTTCCTACAAAGAACTAGTAACTCTTCCTTCTGTTGTTGTCTTCACATATGTATGCGTAGAGAGACACAAAGATAAATAGTTGTACATTAAAATGTAGATTAGATATATAGATCCAGGGGTGATCTGTTGTTAACCCCTGTTTTGTACTTAATGAGGACGACTGAGCCTGCTGCTTTTGCAATAATACTAACATATGCTGAATGTTTTTCACTTTGTGAAGCTCCTGAAGAAGAGCAGGATTTAAAATTATTTAAATCCAATTTCTTTAACAGACTCTGGGATGAGGCCCGTGATGAGAAAAATAATCATAATGTGGGCTTCTCCTTTATACTATGTTGACTGATGCCTTTTTTCTTTAAATGTTTGTATGAGATTCCACCTCCACTGAAGTCAAAAGCAAACCCTCCATTTACTTAAGTGCAACCCAGATTTCACCCTCTTTTAATTCAGACCCAATCTTTCGAAAGCTTAAGTTTCGGATGACAGGACATGCAATAAAGCACGTTATATAAAAGTAAGTTTCCTTCATGCGCTGGGTATGAGTTGTCTAGGATAGTTTTTAGTGATCAGTTCCTTCCCTAATAAGCCTGATAGATTCGCATTTATTTGCAACATAAGTCTCTTTTTTGTTTTATTTTAATTGAAACATTTTACTACATACAATACGTGGCAGGCCTTTTTTGAAGTTCTATCTTGTAAGCTATATTAATTTGTCTGGTTTCTCATTAGAGTTTGAGATGTTTTAAACATCAGGCATGAAATTGGTAGAAATTCTGCTCACAAATAGAAGCATCACATTTCATGCATTCATATAAATCTTGTTGCAACATGCCAATGTTAAGCATAGCAAACTCTCTGTTGTTTAATGGGTGAGTGTTGTGGGACTTGATGCACGGCATGTTATTCATGAAAATGGAAATAAATAAAATAACAATAAGGAAAACACAACTCAGAAATGTGTTACATGTGAAATTCAACCCAATCAAACAGACTAGATCTGCCAATCCCCATGACTGCTAAATACAGAAGGGTTTCCCTAATTTTTCATATACATTTTTAATGGTTTGTTTTGTCATCAGGTGTCTGCTTTTTCATGAGAATGTGTCAATTTAGCCCTTGTCTTGAAGTATAACCTCACTAACTCAGACTGCTTAAGATGGAGATAACATTTTGATGTTCTTTCCATATTTCCAGTCACAAGTTCATATATCTCAGAAGTTTCTACAAGTTAATAAATTCTCTTACTGTATTCAGAAAGCAAAAGTAGCAATTATTAAAGAGAACATATGGCAGGTGCCTTAAAACTCCAGGGTGACACTAAAGCATATGACTTCAGGTCATTATAAGTATTTTCTAGGTTGTTCTTAATTGCTCTAGTAATTAAAATTCACCAAAAATTGTGAAAATGCCAAACAGTTAAATAATACATTCCTAATGCATGTTTTACAATTTGCATGTAATAAAAGATATGGATTTTTAAATTTTTGAATTAAGATATTGTCTCTATGTGTGGTTACAGGGATTTATTTACTTTCTGTTTATTTTCTCAGCTTTTAAATTTGTTTTTCAATTAAGAAATTACATGTTTTAGCATTCAGGTAAAATGTAAATAAAACTGTTTTAACTAAGACTGTTTCTCTGGAAGCAAGAGTAATGTCGAATAAATGACAGATTACATCCCTGGAGGCGATGGGAATAGGTAACAGTAATGAGAATTCCATCTGTGGTCAACAAAGAACCTGAAGAAGCTTTGTTGAAATAGTCTAAGAATAGTTTAAAAGACTTTGGGAGGTCTTATTCAATGGGGTGTTTCATCAAACGCACTGGTGTTTTAAAATAACCTCAGGATCAGAGTGAGGGGTGTATGGTAGAGGCAGAGTTTGAACAGGTTTGACTGCGATGTGAAAACTGGGGTTGTAATAAAGTTATTTTTGTGTATGAAATGGGATTCTTAAATGCAAACCTTTAAATGTTTACTAGTATTAGAGGTTAGATAATACCCTTGAGGAAACAGTTATTTTAAAAGTATCATCTGAAATTCATGGTAGCATAGGCATTGCAAATTGCCTTTCAAGAGAAGGTTTAGTTATTACGTGTTTAATCAATCCTAGCTGTAAGGAAATTAAGGGAAAAGTGTAAACAGAAGAAAACACAATTCTTTCTTAAAGGCAAAAAGAGAGAATTACAAATAACTGAGTTTTTAAGAGGTGTTAAAAAAGGTTTTCCTTTGGGGGACTTGCGAGGGAAGGAAGGGGAAGTGATTATCTACAAGCCATATTTTATTAAAGCCCAGAAGACCTCCAGCCCTTCAATTGAACAGCAAAATTAAAAACTACATTATGCAGATAAAAACTCCAGCTGGAATGACTGTACATGTAGCCCAGGTAGTGTTTGCTGGGCACCTGGAAAACAAGGAGACTGTAATTAGTAATTCACAGGGAAAAACTGGTGTTGAGTATCATCTCTGTAAAGCTGTGTAAATATGTTTTCGAGGGCAAGCCTGAGACCACAACTTCACTGTCTCATTTACCGTGTCATCTTTGAAGCTGTGAAGGCATTTTTACTTGCCTCTTGTCTTTATGCTCTGTAGGATCTTAACCCCTCGGGAGAGAAAACAAACCTCTTGGAGGAGAAGTCTGATGAGTAGGGATGTAAGCACATTTGTAGACACCTCTGCAGAGCAGTGTGTGTTCTCCTGTCTTCTCTCTTACTGTCTTCTGGATTTTGTACTCCTGTGGCATTGCTCCCATTCCCTGTATATATGCTGTTGTCTGCCTGCAGTCATTTGGACTCTGATTTTTATGCTTCTGCCCTTAAACCTGTAGTAGCAGATCTTTAACTGGTCTTCCACCATGTTCTGTAATAGAGGCTTACAATGTCTTCTGTACAAAACCAGCCTCCTGTCAGAGGTGCCCTGCATCACTGAGATACCATAGAGTTGCACAGAGCTTTTCCTGGTTTGCAGATGATGTTACTGCAGTCCACCTTTCATAAATTCTTCTGAGGCTTTTTTTTTTTTTTCAGATTTTTCTTTATTTTTTAGAAATTGTGATGATTCAGAGAAAAATGCTCAGTTCATAATATGTTAAATCTTTAGTGATGCTTAAAAACTGCTTTACTAGATCATTCAGTCAGACTTACTCCAATAAAACACCTGTTTTCTGCTTAGTGTAGCAGCTGGACTAAATCTATCACACATACAGCTGCTTACGAGTATGGAATTGTGATCAAGCAAGTCTACACCTGTTGGTTCCCAGCTGTTGAAGGAAAAATAAAAAAGAGGAAAGGAGGTTGTCCATATGCAAGGTTGCATCTGTCTGCTTGTTTTTCTTATGATGGGCAAGTGTGCTGGGTTCAGTCAGGAAAGAGTTAACTCTCTTTACCGTGTCTGCTAGGGAGCTGTTCCTGGATGCTGAGAGAAGCACTGATAAGTGCTTCTCCCAGCTCTCTCTGTCTCATTGCAGGCAGCGCAGGGGACATGCAGCTCAGGCAGCGCAGGGGACACAGAGTTCAGGCAGCTGACCCAAACTGCCCAAGGGAGTATTTCATTCCATAGTATGTCATGCTTGGGGCATAGGTGAGGAGGGGGTCCGGGAGCCATTACTCTCTCACTTACTCCCTTGCTTGTTTACTCCTGTACACTTGCTAACACTCCCCTTGACTCCTCCATTAGCTGCTTTGCTAACTCCTGTGCTGGCTTGTTTGTGAGGGTGGGTTTGTTTAGTTTTCCCGGTCCTGCTGTCACTGATAGGGTTTGCTCACAATCTGCCCTGACAGCTTTCAGGCTCCAGTCCTCGGGCTTCGGCCCTCGGGCTGTGATCGCTCTCAGGCTGCAGCTCTCGGGCTCTCTGAATCTGACTGTCACTACTCAGCACCTGACTGTGCATTGGTCGGTGGGTGGTGAGAAATTGTATCATAAGGTTTATTTTCTATTATTTTAATTATTTATTATTAGTAGTATCTGTATATATTAATTTAGATTTAATTACTAAATAGTTCTTATCTCAATTTTATGAGCTTCCTTACTTCTTTTCCCTCTGATTCTGCTGGAGGAGGGGAGGGGGATTTGTGAGAGCGGCTTTGTGGTATTTTGCTAGCTGGAGTTAAACCACGACAGCGAGTCTTGGTGGAGATGCCTTTTCCCTTCATTGGCATCCTATCTGCTCTCACCATAAGCCATATGTTCCTGCTCCCAATTCAAGGAGGAGCCCCTCTAGCTGTAGGTGGGATTGCACACAGGCCACATGAATGGCTATTCATAATGAGTTTTTGCAGGATTGCTGTGGATCCATGAGGAGAACAAGTGGAAATTGAGAAATCTGAGAGAGACCAGAGTTTTTTTGTGCTAGATTTACCTGAAAGTGATGCTGAGGACGTAAGTATAGTTTGTGTATGCCAGAAAATCAGGACAAGTTAAGGAAAACATTAATGTCTCAGTAAAAATGGTTGCGTGCTATACTATTTTAGCTAAAAAACAATGAACAAAAAAGCACTTGTGAAATACTTTAATTCCAGTCTCATTTCCATGAGAGTTTTGTTGGAAGGTAATTTAGCAAAACAGGGAGTTTAGCTTGTTCTTTAAGAGTTCTCCACCTCCTCAAACCCCCTGCCAGCAGTGGGTGCAGGCAGCCACGTAGCTAAGCAAGGCTGCCATTTATACCACAAAGAAATGGGTAACACCCTTGTTCATCACTGAGAGCTGCCTTTTCGTGCTAAGTGAAGAGTAAACTCATTTGTCAACTAGTACATACTGGGTTGAAAGAAGGGCTTCTTCACTGCCTAAGTTACAAATTAGTACATTTTGGTTAGTATTTACTTTTGACTTTACCACTGGGAAAAAGTGTGAAAGAGCCCTGACTAATGTAACAGAAAAGGAGTAGCAACGACTAAGGCAATAAAGACGAAAGTGTCATGTGACAGGAGAAGAGTGAGGAGACAAGAGGTGGTAGAAGGATGAATGAGAAGACAGTATAGTTATAATAAATTCATAACTAAGACTGAAATGATACAAAAGTGAACACCACTCAGAGGTCAGGTCTGTGTGTTTGGAGTACGTTTTCATTCTTTAGCAGCAGAGCTGTGATCTGTGTGAAGTTTCCCATTCTTCAGGTGATGAAGAACCTGAAGATAGATATCTCCTCTTTTCTTATATCCCTTCTGGCCCATGATGAAGAGCAAATTAGGAACTGTTAGGACATGGCTTCTAACAATTTTGTGCAGCTTCATTCATTTTATGACTGGATCTAAACTGGCTATGAGCCAATACAGAATTCAGGTGTAATTCCACTTATCCCTGTAGTTACTACTTTGCATTGTTAAACTTTGTATTACAAGATTCCTGAAGGGCTTCAGCACTGCTTGCTTCTGAGTTTCATCCATAGGACTTACCTTCAGTAGGTAACAATTTATTTGCATTTTAGGTAATATATAAGAATACACTGATAATTTAAAACATTTTAATCCTTTATCTTAGAATTAATAATTTTAAATGGTCAGTTAAAGAGCCTTTAAAATTTTTCTTCTGAAATTAAGCTTGTATTAGATAATTAACTTTGGGCATTAATATTTGAATAATTTGGCCTAACGAGTTGGTCGCAGTTAAACAGTGCTCACACCAACATTAAATTTGGGGTGTCTGGATCCTTCTACCCATGAGAAGTTGCTGTGTTGGTGTTTTGTTCTCATTCCAATGAAGCTCTGGTAGACAGGCTTTGTTTCAGCAAGTATTAATGTCTACGCACGTTATTTTGCTTTAAGGTATTGTGCAGAACGCTGCAGTTTTCAATTAATATAGATTGCCATGGTAGCATGAAGATCTTTGGAGAATACTGATATTCTTTCCCCCTTAAAAATAATAATAAAAAATCATTTAGCTCTGCAATTCTTGGGTTACTTTTGTGGAAAGAGAAATAGTATATCTGATACCCAATAATATTGGCATCCTAGGGCAGGTGATTAATTAATGCAGGTTTTTTATTAGAGATTTAGTAATAATTTTTATTTTGCTTCTCGACACCGTTGTAAAATCCCACAAGACCTTTACTGGAACAGGAATGAAAGAAGTTAGCAGGTGTTATTAAGAGAACATGTCTGTTGCTTTTGCAAAATGCCAGAAGTTGATTGCAGACCAACTGGGGAAGACCTATGAGATCCTTCCAGTGTACACAAAAGGAATGAACCTATAATTAAATTACAGTTAAACACAGATGGTTATTTTACAGCAGGTGCTCAACTTTGAAAGTGTATCTCTGGACTATTTTTGTTCCAACATGGTGTTTGGTCCCTGCTGGGTTTCTGGCATCATTTTATGGTTAGATAAAAATATTCCTTTGCGTTTTTTTTTTTTTTTCTTGCCAGGATACAAAGCAATCAAGAGATGCTATGGTTTAAAGGAAAGCTAGAAAGAAAACATGAAGCTGAGATTAAACACAGTACGGGTAGGGGTGACAATATTAGATTATAAAAAGGATATCTGTGTGCCGTTGATGAGATCTGGAGGACTAACGTACAATTGAACGTAGACCTCAGAATTCAGTTATCCAAGGTGAAATAATCACTATGCAAATATTATAACTAAATGTAGCTTTTATTTGAATGCTGAAAAAATTACATGAGAACGTTAAATCATTCCGAGGTTGGTATTATATTTATATGATTTATATCTGTATAATATAAACATTTCAAAGGGTCAGCAAAATGTGAAAAACACTCCTTTAGAAGTACCTCAGTACATCATTCCCTTAAGTACCACATCCCAAGATAAACATAATTTGCATGAAAATCAAATTTGATTTTATATCTGATTTTAAATGTCACAAAAGTCTCTCTTACAGATAGTGAATGACATCTTGTTCTGTCATGGGGAAATGTGAAAGCTAGTACTGCATTAACCTTGCCTTTTGGTGAGTGCTCGGGCTATGCATGTGGGTTGAAATGGAGTGTAGTTTTGGTGAAATTTGTGATTCTAAATAATACTCTAACATTGTACGTTGGATTAGACTTTAGAAGCTTGCTTTGTCAAGCGGTTGCCCAAATAGCTCAAGTTAATGGTTCAACTTGGGCATATTGATGAGTGTCCAGAGGATATTTGGCTTGCTGTACCCAAGCAGGTCAGCTCATATAGATAACCCAGTAACAGAGATGGGGGAGTTAACAGAATAGTTTTAAGGGCAGTTGTGCTGATTTTAGTTGGGCTGGAGTTAATTTCCCTCACAGTAGCTGGTATGAGGCTCTGTCTTGGATTTGTGCTGAGAAGAATATTGATAACGCAATTGGTTTCAGTTGTTGTCAGGGAATGCTTATGTCAATTCAAGGACTCTTTTCCAGTTTGTGATTCTGCCCCTGTGTTCCTGGCTTCTTCTCTGCAAGGACTTGGGAGGGAATGCAGCTTGGACAGCTGAGCCAACGGACCAAAGGGACAGCTCAGGCCACCAAACCTCATGCTCGGTGTATGAGTTGGGGTAGTTGGCTGTAAGGAGATTCACTGCTCAGGGGCTGGCTGGGCGTCAGTTGGTGGTGAGCAGTTGTATCATTTTGTTTTCCTTCCCTTTTCCTATATTTTTAAATGTCATGTTATTATCCGTAGTAGTAGCAATAGTATTTTAAGTACAAAAGTGTTGTAGTATCATCATTGTATTTCTTTTACTTTCAGGTTTTTAAACTGTTCTTAACTCAACTCACAAGTTTTCTTACCCTTTTCCTTCGATTCCTTCCTCCATCCTACTTTGGAAGCTGTGTGGTACTTGGTTGTTTACCTAGAAGCCTAGCTTCTCTTCAGCTCAGGTTTGTAATCTGCACTGCCACCTTCAAGCAGAGTTAGTTTCTGCAGCCCTGAGGCTGAAGAAATCTCATGAGATGTCCAAAGTATGAGAAGAATTTTGATGCCTTTACCAGCCTGAGTGTTGCTGAACAGAAGGAGTCCAGGTTTCCTTGGGCAGTAAAGTAGCTCCTTTCTGTAGCTGAGGAGTTTGCTATTTCTGCAGTTCTAAATGTCTCTTTTGCAGCAGGTGTGTGTCTAAATATTTTATTTTTTAAGCTGTAGAAATTCACAGAAAGATGTTTCCTGGTAATATCCCCTTTGACTTACTTGCTTAGCTAAGTAATGATGATGGTAGTATAAGAAAAAACAATTTGTATACAATCGTAGTTCACAAATGGTCAGCCTGGCTCCCCTTTCAAGGAAAAAAAGGGAACATCATTGTTCCCAAATAACTGCAAGTCTGGGCTTTCAACCTTAACCCTCTTCAAGGGTCACACCCTTAAGACTTTGAAAATATGGAAGTTTTCTATATTCTCATATATGACCATTGAGAAAAACCTTACTTTGCATATAGAGCAAACTCTGAACGAATTTTTCATTCCTTGTAATTGCATTTTCCCCTTTAACCAGGTTCTGAACTGACTGGTGCTGTTATTTCACTTACAACTTGGGCTGTTTTCCCTTAACCCCCGCTGTCACAAGATGACATTTCTAATAAAACCCACTATGTTTATCATTTAGTTTGGTAGCTTTCAAAGACCTTCCTTACTGATCTTTAGTGTTGAGAAGGGATGTCTAAGAATATTGAAAATTATACAAAGACAGAGAAATATCAGTAGTACTTTTATGTGCTATGTTTGTTAAGGGATGGATATTTTTTCCTTCTGTACCAATGTTTCCTAGTTGCTATTTTCAGCACACATCCTTAATTTTTTTAACTGAACTGTAATATTGAGGCAATGAGATTTGGGGATTCCTTGTTACACTTGAAATATGACAATTTTTCTTGAATATTAATCACATGATATTCAGTGCTTGTTTTTGAGATTCAGGATGAATTGCGGGATTTATTCTGTTAGATTTATGTGAAAAAACTACAGTGTTTTGAATTAGTGTTATACAATGCTGCTGGCTGTGCATTGTTTCTACTTGAGAGTCACCTTTATGGATTTTAAATTAAAATTTGCTTAACCTTATTGAGGCAAACATTACAGTTTTATCATAGGTCAATACAATAAAATGGAAAATGTAATGGTAGCAAGGCAGAAAAAATATTTATAGCATAATAAAATACAGAGGGTGGGTTTTTTGTCTCTTTTAAGACCAATTCACATTCTTTGCTAATATTTAATCAGTCATACTGACACAGTGATTTACTTGACATTACCTCTGATGCATTCCACCAAGGCTCTGATTCTTAAATTATTTGTCTTTGAACTCACCGTGACCTATATTCAGTCTTCTGTGGCTGATGAAAATTACTCCTTTACCTTTCACTGCTCATGACTAAACCACCAAGAAAAGAAATGTGCACTGACACTCTTAACAGCTGGGTTAAGTTAGTCTTTAAGTATTAATATATGAGAACTCTTTTGGCTTGTATATGTCGTGTTGCCGTAGTGAAGAGCAGCGCTCCAGGTTGCACAGGGCTGCGTGACTTGCGGTGTAGCCTGCCATAAGCCTTTCAGCTATGGTGGCAAGGAGAATCAAGATGCTGGAGCTTGCAAAAGTGAACTCCATCTCACCATGGTCTCTGTGGGAAACTGTCAGGAGCAAAGAGAGCAAACCAAGTGTGTCATAGCAGTACTGTGATAGACACAATCCAATTACTGTAATATTATGCAAGATAAATTGAACTGTTAACACTAATTTAGATTCTTGAACTTTCTAGTCTGTTATTTCCCTTTTGTCATCTTGGGTTTTTTTTCCATTTAGCTAATGGACATTCTTTATATTACACAGGAGGACTTTGTTCCTCTCTCCTTGCTTTTGCTGCCAACTGCTGCATCTTGTAGCTGGGACAGAACAGGTGTGTGAAAAATACCGGGTTTGGCAAATATTCATTTTAATCATACATTTGTATAATTTTTAATTATTTAACATACTTGCAGGACTCTCAGGCATTTTTCACAGATTTAAAAAAAAATAAAGAGAAAATAAGGCACAAGTTGTGTCCTGGAGCTGCTTAGCTCTGGTGCTATATCCAAGCTCAATGACATAGTTGTAGTGATGGAAGTAAAGTCTGATGAGCTTTTTGGTGTGGTAGGGTGTCTTATGGACAGAAGGTGTAACAGCCTATGATGAGAAATAAGACAAGGAAATATGGACACTCTGTTTATCTTCTTCTTATTTACAGTGGAAAACATCACTCTTGGAGAAACTCTAGTTCTTGAAACACATCCCCTCTCTCCAAATCTTGGCTCTGCAAATCCCCTGCATGTGTGACTCTGAGTCCACTCAATCGGGTTCAGCCATAGTGTTGGTTTGTGATGCACCTGCGTCTGCAAATGTATGTGTTTCCCACCCAAACAGAACTGTGAAGTCCTGTGTTTGGTGGGGTTTGTTTCTGTCTCCAAGACCAACAGGCTGATATGAAGACTTGGCCCAAAGCTAGAAGGATGTGACTAGGAGACATAAGAGGAAAAACTGAATATCAGCCAATGCTTTAAAGACAAATATATTGTGATAGAGTTCATGAGACATTGAAACAAGCTGTCTGAAGGCTCTATACCTGCATAGTGAGGCGCTAGGAAAGGTAACTTGGTTGGAAGTGAATGCACCACCTGCTTTATCTATGAGAAAGCCCATGGTACAGCCTCCTCCTCTAGCCTATCCTTGTTTTCTTTTAAAATCACTTTGCTGTTGAAATCTGCATCTCAGAAGTAAGTTGCCTTCCCCTGCAAACTGCCCTAGCCTGATCTGTCTGTTGTCCTTTAAGCCTCTCTTGTTTCTCATTTTTGTGCATCGTTGTCAGGACTTCCACTTAGAAATTGAACCCATCTCAGAGAAATGGTTTCCTGAGTCATTTTTATACATGGCCTCATAGGTCTTAACGGTAAACAGAAGGAATATATACGTTAAAGACCAAGCACCATTCCTCGCTGCCAAAATTCTTGTTGTCTGACTGGCATTGCAGCCAAAAGTCAGAAACCCTCAGCAGATAGATGTCATCAAAACATTTCTCATATAGTTAGATTCTGTCATACCACTGACATTTATCTACCAATAGCATGCCATGTATCTCATGCTCCTCTTGGATGTAAAGGCATCATGTTTATCTCATTTCCTTCTGTATGTATACACAGTATGAAACCATAAAGACACTCACTGGGGCCTAAGAGCTGGGAGCTTCAACATTTCAGCGTGGACCTCTGGGAGTGCTGCTCTGGAGTAATCTCTAAAATGTGAAATATTTCCAGTGCTTTATTGATGAGATGCTCGACAATCCCTGCCTTTGTGCCTGACTCATGAAATGGTAAAAGCACTGTATTATTATATTTTCTCTATTGTTGTCTTTAATTAAATTGTAAAGCTGTTGTCTTTGTGTACTTGACTCCCAAAGGGGGAATTATAGCTAGACAAAGTATTACTGACAATATTGTCGAAAGAGAGATGTGGTGATGTTTTGTTCATGGTAATTATAGAAAACGAATTCCCAAAGCTAACTTTTAATGTGTATGTTGTTCCCATTCAGACTGCAGGGCCCATAGCTCAAGTCTTTTGGGTACAGGGAATGAGTTTGAATTAATTTGGTCTGATTCCTTAGCAGCACCAAACCTTCCGTAAATCAGCTCTGTGGAAAACACGGTCTGCAGCCATCATTCTGAGGCCATGCAGGGCCTATACTGTGTGCCAGGCAGGTCCACCTCCCACCGCTTCTGGTGACTGCTTGTTAGCAGAAGCCATGCGTGTTCTTCATAAGGGAAGAAAGCAGAAATGACCTTCTCCACAAAAAGCAAAACAAAACTTGAGAACACTAATTCCTTGGTTGTATCCCTAGATTTGAGAAAATCAGACCTAGCTTTGCTGTCGTTTTGCTGGTCTGCTGGAGATAAGGGTGGTGTTTTGAGAGGTATCAGGGAACTGAATAATCACTGACTGATTAGGGTGTTTGTAGGAAACAGTCTGGGTATAATGAGCACGCTGAGGAAGCAAACAATTCCAAATGGATGCGGGGAACATATGGAGTTATTTGTATGCAGCATATTGAAATTTAGGGCATGAAAACAGGACTGGACAAAACATCCTTTCCACATCTATATATTCCTGTTCTCAAAGCCTTATGCTGGGCAAAAAGGGGAATGCATTGGGTACATGCAGCCAAGAATTGATTATTAGTTTAATTAAGAGTGTGAACAAAATACAACAAACAGTGATTATTTGTTACGTTATAATGATAGTACGATACACAGCATTATGTTATTTAGATAATTTAGCTACCTTTAGATGTTAGAAATAAAAAAAACCCACAAATTTTCTAACATTTTTGCTTTTTGGTGTTATGCTCTATGTTCTGCTGTTCTTCCAGGGTCATCTCAGGGTCACGAGCCTGCAGGGGCCATGAGGGAATGACATGCTACTGAGGGAAGTTTCATCCTCCTTTTTGTTGGGAGAACCACACTGAAGTTTACTGTTGTCTCCAAAGGTTTGGTCATTTCTGTGTGTTTTGAAACATGCAATAGCTCGCTCTTCATTCTACCTGGTTCTACTACCTCTACAACACATTTTGAATATGCTCAGTAGCTGTTCCGTGCCTGTTCTCTCATTTTGGCCAGCTCTGGAGGGTGCATTATTACCAGTAACTGACCACTGCGGAGTTTTTCACAGCAACAGGCCTTGTCTTTGGCTGCTGCATCTCTAAGGCCTCTGCCTCCACCGCAGAGTAATACCGTATTAGTATTTGCATTGATGTGAAACAGTAATTCCCAGCAGGGTTGAGGATAGTGCTGTAACCATATTTAGAAGGAATGGCCAGGTAAAATGACAGAAAGCTCAGGTTGTGTTAGGCTGATGCCCTAGTGCTTTTAACCAGCTTATATTTACCTGAGTGAGCAGTTTGGTGAATACAAAGAAATCATGTTGCTCTTTTTCCTGTTTTAAGGCATATTCTGGAAGACATTCACTACCAGATGATGTGTTTTCAAATTAATCTCTACAGTTACTTCAGGAAAAGTTTTTGTGGTATGAAAATAAAATTACCTTGAATCAAGAATGTTTGAATGTAAAGAAAAATAATGCAGAGATAAGAGCTGACATACTGTATTTCCAAATAATTTCTAAATCTAAATGAAGCACCTAAATTAATGCATGAATGGTTATTTAGAAGCCAGTTGCTAGCTGTATTTCATCAGTTTATTGTACTGTGCAATAATCACAGGTTATGAAAAGTGTGATTTTGTGGAATATAGTGCATCAATTTCAATTTGCTGTAATTTGGTATTGTAAATCACTCCTCTTCTGTAGCTTAAGTAACAAACTTAAATTAATGTTAGAGACTTTTAAAATACATTTACATCAACAGTGGTATTTTACCATTATAACTTGCAGCAGCTTTTAATTATTGTGCTTGGGGATGTGATTACCTGAATAAAATAGATCCCTATAATATCCATAGTAAGTTGTTTAATACTTGGGCTGTTAGTTGAATCACTGATGAGGGGCATAGCATGTTCTCCAAGGTAATTGGTTGATGAATCTGCAGTCTAAATTTATACAATTTGATTAGTTCCACTGGCAGATAATTGGTAATTAGATGGTACACAAAATGTCATTTTCTTCCATGCTTCATCTTTCAATCTTATTTCCCAAATAGCATTTTTTGGAATATAAAATCACAGGCTAACATGAAAAGTGCTTTATATCCTAGATAATGCCACTGAACAGAGATTTTCGATTGATTGATATAATTTTTTATACTGATGGTAACATTTAATTTATTCTTTTTAAAGCAAATGTGGTTTAGGTTTATTTTTCTCCGTAACATTTTAAAGACAGATCATCTAAAATGCAAACATTTTATCTTTCAGGAATAAAGCATGCAATGGTGCTGCCTGTGTTGTTTGTCATGTTCAATTTTGAGGGGTTTTTTATTGAAATCTGTTGGTTTTTTAAGGTTTTTGCAATAGATTATTTTGACATATATGAAAATCTTATTGAAAGTTTGAGATCTCCATTACTGGTTAGTTACAAGACAAACGACTGTAAAATGTGCTTGTTAGCACAGCAGAGCAGTGGTGCGTGTCCCATTATTTCAGTGGGTTAAGGCAGCAGTTGCATTTATTTGGAGACCCACTAGACAAGACAAAAGGTGTCTTTAGGCTGTTTAGCTTCTTGATTTCTTACTGAAGTCTCTTCTAAGCTGTGGCTTCCATTCAGGGATGAAAACCAATGAAAGGAAACACTGCTTACTAGGGGAGCCTGTAAAACCCTAGATGCTGAGCCTGGCTTCAGGAGTGTGTTCATGAGCAATCCATTCCTGGGGAAAAAGAAATAACAGAACTGCAAAATAAATAAGAAACAATCTGAGAGGTAAAAGAGTAGAGTGAAATGAGTGTGGAAAATCTTACGTGATTTTGGCTGTACCCAAATTAAAAAAGCAACAAAGCCCATGTACAGGGAAGTTATATTAAGTTCTTGAATTCCCTCGTGTTTCTTTGGCTATGTATACTTGACTAGGTTTATTTAAACTCTTTGCCTCCACTTCAGTCATAATTAAATAGCAACAACGGGAAACAAAGGGGTTGAATCTGCAAGTTCTTGCACTACACATATTCACCTGTGTGCTAACACTTCATAAATCATTACCCCTTGAGGACGGCAGTACTCTGAACCCATTTGGAGCAGACATAAATTACCTTGCAAAGTTAAAGTCAGTGGAGAAGCGGGTTATATTAAGCTTATATAAGTTTTCTGGTTCAATTAATGTTTGTAAAGTTCAAATTCTGCAGCGCTGAGGAAAAGCTTCAGTAAGGATCTGCACATCCAGACTGATTGTATATAAACCTATTTATGAAACATAGTTATTGCCACAAAGATCACAGAGCATCCTGGTCTTGTGTGGCTGTTGCTGGGACTGTTCAGGAGCAGCTGAGTTACTCTAAGTAAAAGGAATGAAGAGCTGGGTAAAGTGAGAAGCAAGTCAGCAGCCTAACCCAAAGCAGGTCCTAAATGAGTGCAAAAATAAACCAAAAACTTGTGATGTTAGCTCTGAAATGAGCGTGTGATTCCAAGCACTTGCTGTGTGCATGGAATGTAGATATAAATCTACTTTATAGTTTAGTGTCCAGAACCTTAGGAGGAGCACATCAGTGGAGCTGTGCCCTGTTGGCGCACAGGAATGCAAAGGCCAGGCTGTATGGAGTCCGAATGAATACCCTAAAAACCTGTAGGAGATGTGGATGAGCCCAACCTTTTAACAGCGGTTAGATGTTTTTTGTAGAATTCTAATAAAAATGGCTTCAGTTCTGATGGAAGTGTTTACCAGCTGCACAGTCTGGCAGCCTTCTGAGGCTCCTCAGTCTGTTTCACATAGAGCTCGGGGCTGAAATGGGCAGCGTCAAAATGTCAGCTAAATGACTTACCTAGCCAACAACTGCTAAAATTTCAACGCAAGTACATTTCAGTTTGGGTTACTTAGAGTTGGAAGGTTTCTTAAGTCATCATAGTGAACAAGGACAAGACAACATAGTTTGTCCAGTGGGCATTTAAATGCACTTTCTGACGTACCTTTTACATTGTGGGTACTAGTACACTGTGTTCATGCTTAGTAGCTGATTTTACAAGACACTCAGCAGCACACACACACACACTTAAAAGCCTACTCTTGGCTTGCTAAACTCATCAGAAACAATTGATACGGTGCTTTTTTCTTCATAGTGTTTCCAGAAAAGAATGAGTATTGCTTGATTATACTGTTATGTATTGGATTCTCAAAATATGTACAGTATCAAATAATTTCTTCGACATATCAGTATTTTATTGACTGAAGTCAAAGCTCTGTCCAGGGCAGTATAACGCACGTGGTTCTAAGACATTTATCAGTCTTTGAATAAAAAATGAGTAACGTCCAGCAGGAAATCTGACAGCTGGAAGCACATTTAAATACCAGGTTTTTATTTAATTTAAATTAGAACAAAACCCAAAATTCACTTCTGCTGCCATTATGGGAATCTTCTAAGAGGCTAAATTGATGTGACTCATTAACCTAACCAATGTAATGTCAGAGCACTGTTTAAATGTATAGAAACTTTTATTTTCCATGTCTAGCTAGTTTTCTAATAATTAATGAGATTTGACAATGCTTCTTGTGTAAGCACTGACCACAAGTTATGCTTAGAACAAATATCTTTGGAAGACAGAGTATCTGGCACTTCACTGACTGGGTCTGCTGTCTTTAGTGTGTGTAAAGTCAGTGCAGGATGAAGCGATAAACGTGGCAGAGCTCACTGTTTTAACCAGAGTTTGCAGAAGTAATTAAATGGCTTGTGTGATGTAGTATCCACAGTAACTGGGACAGGAGTGACCTGGGAGACTTTGGTTTGCTTTTAAAATGTGTATCAGATTTTATTTTCATTTTTAGGATAGAGATGGCTCTCTCTAATATTAAGTTACTTACTGTCAGTCATCCACCTGGCTTCTTTCATTCTGTCTTGCCTGTGGCCCTAGAAAGAGCAAGGATTGCAATTTCTCTGCTCGTGGATTAAACCCATCGTGCAACTTGGCCAAGCTCTTACATTCACACTGCTCACAGTTTTCAAATGCAAATGTTTCACATGTAAAAGTGTCATTGCAAATACAAAACAGTCAGAAATTGACTTGAATTGCTGTCTGTATTCATGGGTCAATATAGACGCTTTGCAACAGAAACAGCAGGCAGCCCATTTTTAGAATTTCACCCCATGTCTCATCTACTTCATTCTGATTATAAAGCTTAGAAACATCTTCCCTGCTGAATTCATTTAAGATGATGACCAATGTGTTTGTCTTGCTTACCACTTAGGTTTATTGTCAAGCTCTTCTTCCTTGATCATCATAGTAGTCATTCTCATCTTCATAAGCTTGTTTCCTGAGCAATAGATCTTCTTGGAATCTGTACAAAGATATATTTTTTTTTCCTCTCCACTGCAATTTTTGCACCTGACAAATGCATGTCTTTGGGTTGCCTTCACTAGATCTCTTGATTTAACTTACTTTCAGAGTAAAATCCCAAATGAAATCATGCATTATGAATGCATTGTGGAAATAAGCCGTATTTTGAAAAGCAACACTTTCTAAACACTGTAATGTGTCTTAAAATGAGTCACAGCTGCACAGGTTACTTAACAATGCTGTCTTTGCAAGCCCTGTTCCTTTTTTCGATACAATGGGGCCACTGAAGCCTAAACGCTTTGACTGTGTAAAATAGATACTGTTTTTAGGGTCATTGCCATAAGCAGAAAACAGAGGAGAAGCAGCCATGTCTGTGACTTTTGCTATTCTTCACATAGGAAATGATATTTTTTATTTAGCAGACAGATGTATTCTTTCAGAGACAGCACAGCACCAATGCCCTAACACGTTTTGTCTAAAAAGAGATAGATTCCATCTGGAGGAAGCTGTGGTTGAAAAATGAGCTTGAAGTACCTCTGAAGTATAGACCAAGTACAGCAGCCAGTAGGTCATCACAAAGGATGCAAACGCCATATGCACGTCCTGATTCAAAAGCATACTAAAAAAACATTGGTAGCCAGAATACTGAAGGAAATACCTTAGAAAGTCTAATTTATCATTACTGTACTTTTGTAATAGGTAATTAGAAATTATCTCATTTAATTTTTTCAGTTCTGCATCTTATCCCTTTGATCTTTTATCCTTTAAATGATCCTTTTAATTTTTGCGTAGGCAAGAATTTTTACTGCCCTTAAGCAAAGCTGTAATGTTTTTTGTTGGAGGCCACTCCTGGATCCCTTAGATTTTAGGAAAGTCATGAATTATACATTGTTCTTGCTTAGCTGGGCCTGTCTGAAGTCTACTGAAAGTACATGATTTGCTGTTTCAACCCACAGCACGTGTTCACGGTGTCGGCTGCTCTGATGGCAGCAGCATTCGATATCTGCCATGGTGGGATCTGGCATGGCAGCTGAGCTGGCTGCTTGTCTGTGTGGTGTACAGGACTCTGGAGAATGTGGTCCGAAGTGTTCTAATGGGGCAGTTCGCTATGAATGCATCAGATGGCTTGCAGTCACCCTCACTGTGGACTTCCACTGCCGTAAGCATTTGGAAGCCGCCACATTTCTGGCAGTGCACAGATGTTGCTCAGTAACAGTATCTTGCTTGTATGACAAGGAGGTCTTTTGTAATCTCTTTCAATGCATAGTATGTAATAGCATGTGATTGACATTCTTTTAATTTAGGTATCCTAGTGAGTGGTTTGTTATTGCACGTAAGCAGTTTTCTCATTTACAAAGTCAGGGAAGGGCATGGTGTGTCATTTGGGTTAATAGTGCAACGTTTGTGACGCCAACTGTGTTTTGCCTTAATATGTTCAATTGTTTGGGAGGTTAGAATATCACATCCATTTAACAACTGGTAGAGCCGTTGGCCTCTGCCTAAACGTGACTCAATGAAGTGGAGGGTGTGCTCATGTCCTGGGTCAGCAGGAAGCTGTACTTGTCATTCTTGTTCTCCAGACTGTTTCCATGGAGCCAATTCAGCGTATTGTTCTGGTATAAGAAAACTTTGGTTTTCTTCCTAAACATTGCTGCATTTTGTCTACCTCCACACAGGGAAAAACAAAACAACAAAAAAGACCCCAAAACAAACAAAAAACCCCCAACTTGGGTTTTTTTTTTATGATGCCTTCCCTTTGAACTCTTTTGAAGTATAAAATATGGTAGACTTTGTCTTAAAACAAAAGAGTTACTTTAAACAAACTGAGCTGACACACCTTCTCATCAAGTCAAAATCAGGTAGAGTCATTCCTCAGGGCTCCCCATGTTTGTGCCTCTGAGCATTTAATGTTCAGGACTTTTGTAGAAAAACTGTGTTTCAGTGCCAAGTGTCATCAAAAGCAAAATTACAGAACTGTAATCTCTGTTAGGGTGACCAGAGGCTGTGAAAAAATCCTAAATCTCCTGTTCCAAAACTATGAACCTGTATTTATTAAGCTGAAAGAAATTAGCTCTCAGTAAGATTTCTCTCTCCAACTGTTTGGAAATTCCAGTTTCAGAAAGCCTTTTAGAAATGATCTATCCTGATCTAGAGAGTGAAGTTTTTCAGTCATCTTAGAGCAAACCCAGGGTATGGTGAAGGTTTTCTTTTCCCCTCTGCTTAGTGCAGAAGAAGGAGTGTAATTCTCAGGTGTGGTCACAGCCGTGAAGTCATTCAGAGATGGTAACAGGGGAATCTGAGCCCCACAGCCAAGTTGTCTTTGGTTTCAGAGCTTTCCAAACTTCCCCTTGAGCTCACTCATATTTCACTTTCTTCTACAGGATGGGTATGCCAGGCAAAGTTCACCTTGAGTTATGTGCGTGCTGCACGAGCCTCTCTCCCCCTTCTTTTTGAAGGGAAATTGAGGCATCTCCCAAACAAAGCTATATCCTTGCAGCACAAGGCCAGCTGAAGGTACAATTTGTGCCATCGTATTTTAAATTAGGCTTCAGTTTAAAATAAGAACTGCTTGGTCTCAAGTATGTGAAGGTGAGCAAGATTCCTTTCAGCCGGCACAGAGGGGTGGGCTGGTACCTTTTACGTTAGAGAAGTTACGGTGCTGTCTCCCTGTGAAAGCATTATTTTAGGCAGTAGCTTTAAAATTTTAGCAGTGGATGTTGACTGCATTTCTTGCATTTTTAAAGAAGACTGCCAGCCAGCAAACGCTGTGACAAAGGAACAGCAGCTGCTCAAGGCATCCTGCTGTTTCAGCAGTTCCGGCTGCTGGGACTCATTTTCTAGGACAGTTTTCAGAGGGACACCCCAGGACATTGTCTCTGTAACAGCTTCTCTCATTAATATAGTGCTTTATAAAGTGAGAAAATTATAGGGCTTCTTCCGCTACCCCGGAGTAAACCTCATAAACAGGCTCGCGGGCATGTCTCCCTACCTGAGTGAGTGCAATTAATTTCCCTTTTTGTCTTTCCATCTATCCATTCTGGAATATATTGGGCTCCAAAGGATGTGGGAAGTGGTTTAACTTGCAATATAATTGGAATGTAAGGCAGAATCAATACTTAAAGGTGTGTGTGTGTTTGTTTTATTGCTGTAGAGCAGGAGTATGCAGAAAGAGATGGTGACTAGTCAAGTTCATGGAAGAAAGATCCACTGAGGGCACAGATACAACCTGTGCCTCCGCAACTTTGGGAACTGTATTGCTAAAGGATAAGAGAATTTGAATGAAGCGTCACTACACACTTGCCTTTCCTGATAACCCACATTTGATCACTGTCAGAGAGGACACAGGCTGTATGGAGCTTACCTCTCACCCAGCACAGCTGGTCATATGCTCTTACTTGGTTTCATTTCATCCCCTGTGCTGTCAGTAAAGCAGTGGACCTTTGCAGAATGTAGCTCTGATGGGCTCCTTATGGGAAGATTTTCTTGTGTAAGAGTTATTATATACAGATATTCCTTTATTCATTCTCAGGTCTTCAAGAATGTTAGCAACTTATTAAGAATTTTAATCAGAGGAGCATATTAATTACTTTTTTAACCTCTTGAATAATTTTAATATATATTAATAACGGGCAGTACTAGTTAATTACATAGAAGAGGAATCAGATCACGCTATATAAAGGAGCTAGTCTGCAAGAAAAATCCGTAGTCGGTGGTTATAGTTGGGATTTGGGATTATTCCTGTTTGTAAGGCAGTTTACATAAAAGTTTGAGGGAGCAATATGGTGCATGATTGAAGAGGCTCATTCTGGGATGGATGGACAGAGCCTGAGCTACGTCTTACATAGCACACTACGATGGTATTTGAAAACACAGTACTGTGTGATTCACCATACCTTCAGTTTTCTCCTCACATAATAATTGCACCAATAAGAAAACACTAAAACACCATCATACAAATTTAAAACTTAATATGAACTGGTCACATCATTTTTATGACCCCTCTGAAAATATTGAAAAGGTACAGGATCTTCTTTAACCTGACTGAATTTGACCAGAACATTTCCTTCCACATACTGTGTGTCTTTGGGAAAATACCTGTATAAAGAGTTGGCCTCACACAGATATTTTAAGTGCTTGATGTTTTTATTTACAGTTTTGAAGGCACAGAGGATTGCTTACTAAATTTCCAGACAGTACCAACCTGGGAGGGGATCCAAGCACTTTATAGGACAGAATTGCAATTCACACCATTCTTGACAAATTGAAAAAAGGGTCTGATACGAAAACTTGTAGTTGATTAAGGAGAATCCAAAGTGCTAGTCTTAGGGGAGAAAATTCACGTATAAAAGTTAAAGAATTACCTGTTAGATAGCAGTATTGCTGTCCTAAACCTAGGGGTTTACAAGTCCCCCTCGGCGAATCATATACGGAACATGAATCAGTCATGTTCAGCCATTGTGGAAACAGGCAGGCCCCATCCTGGGGGGTGAAAGCAGGAGTGTATTCAGAAATAGGAAGTATTCCTTCTGCTCAGTGCTAATAAAGCCTCTGCTGGAGTCCTTTTGCCAGTTTTTGACATAAACTTCAAGAAATGTAGGGACCAACTAGGGAGAATGAGTGACGCAGGGAAGGAAGAATCCAAAGTGTAGAAAATGTAACTTATGAAATAGAAATGGAAGGTTATCGTGGGTGTTAAGAGAGGACTTGAGACATGGTAGGTCTTCAGATGCTATAAAGAAAACTGAAGAGAAAGGCAAGAAACTTCCCCTCATCCCCCAAGGACAGTTAAGTTTCAGTTGCAGAAAGTAAGGTTTATATAAAGTGTTAATAAAAACTTCCTGAAGTAAGGACAGTGGGAGATACTCTTGTACGAATCCCGGAGTGTTCGATGAAAGCTCAATCACTAAGGGCTTTTAGCAACAAGACATATAATCATGTGCTAAAATTAGGTATTTTAAATCTTTTGTTGTGGTAGGAGTCTGAGAGCAGAGGACTCCTTGAAGTCTATTGCAACTACGATTTTCTGCAAGTATTACCCGTACAAGAACAAAGTACTTATGAGTAAAGTTTTTTGTCTCTGAGAAGGTATAGATTTCCTTTTTATAAACTTTCTGGCAATGTTGAAGAAAAATATGGGTTCCACCATCAAATTTGATGTACAGTCTGCAAAATGTACCTTGCTGAAGGACGGTGCAATTTGGGCTTCTACCTTAAACTTGCTTTTGTGAGTTTTGCCCTTCATCATTTATATATATATATATATTAAAAACTATGCAAAGTAAATATGTTTAGTCAGTATTTGTAGAATGTTTCCCCAAGGGAAGGGCACTGTTAGGTGCTGCCGTGCTACGAGTGCTGCCCTTGAGTTGAGAAGGGGAGCAATAAACAAGTTGAAATGTTTCATAATGCAGAGCAAAAGAAATACCTTGGCATTTTGATTTAAATACTCCTGAAACTAGCAATTTTGATGCTGAAAAAAACCATGCTTTTGTAAATACACAACTACTGTTAAGACAGCAAATTCTTGAACATCTGTGTTAGCAGCAGGATTTACATCTTCCCGTATAAGGATGCGGAAAAAACAGTGCCCAGGGCCCAGAATGCCATGTGAGTGTAGACCCAGAGAATGCTGTGATATACTTCACAAGAACTAGAGGCAGCACTAAAATGCCAATTAAAACTGTTAACATTCTTGCCATGGAATGAGTGCATGGCAGGTCACTTTGTCTGACGTTCTAGCAAAGGATATGCACTGGGCACAAATACAAGATGGTACGGTCATGCTTTGTCACTGCAAATTGTTTCAAAGTTGGATGAAAGGAACGGAAAAGCCAAGAAGACAATACTACCATCCATCCCCTCCAGCTGTTTGCTAAGGTCCAAGGGAAGCTATCCAGTTGGAAAAGATGCCCTCTAAATTACTGAATATGAGGTTTTCTGTTCAGTCATTGTTTTAATGTTTATCACAAAGAGTGTGGAAAAACATGGTCTCTGTTTTTGATGTCCTGCTGTCATTTTTGTGCTTTTTTGCTGGCATAAAGATTGGAAAGTATTTTTGGACCAGTCTGTGTGTGTGTCCGCACGCATACACGGAGGGGTGGGAGCTTGTTGGGCACAACGCTTGCTACCGAGCGTTTACCTCAGCCTTCAATAGTTACAGCATTTTGCTCACTGAGCTGTTTCCAGTGTTGGCAGAAGTTATTCTTGAGGGAAAAATCTAAGTATCAACAAAATGTGTTTCTGGTTAGATAATAAAGCCTTGGTGGAGTTGATCAGCTGGAATTCTTCCAAATGAGAACCTGACATGCACCTGCTCCATTTATTTGTTTTATGCAGCTTCTCATTTAACATACTGTAATGTTCAGGGAAAGCAATCGGGTTCTACTAATCAAATTGCTAATGCTTTCTTTATTTAGTTCTAGATACTGCACACAGTAATGCCAGCCTGCAGTTACAATACAGGAATTCTCTCCAGAGGCTTGGAATATAATTAGGAATATGCCAAATGTTTTCAATAGAAACTCTAAAACAGAAGCCAGTAGGCATGTGCGCTTTTGGTGGCAAAGATTGTTCTGTGGGAGTGGTTAAATGTTAAAATACAGCAGAGCTGAGATATTAAAAGACAGACAGACCCACTACAACTTTGGTTTGACCTTTTGTGTTACTCACAGGGATAAATATTAGAAATATTAAAAACGCAAACCCCAAAATATACAGAAAACTCAGGCTTGAAGACTAAATATGTGCTTTCAACCAGTTAAAAGACACATCTTCTTCATCTGACATTTCTCCTGAAAGCTTTTTTCCCATAATCGTGTTCTGCTGCCAGACCAACTTGCATGTTTTATGGAATCTAGAAGTCCTTCTCATCCTTCTATTGGAACCCATTCTTGTCTGTGTGGTTATTTGGAGTGACTTGAATCAACAGAATGTTATTAAAGAAAAAACACATGATCTAAGAAACAACAAAACTCTGTACTCAGTGGAACAATGCAAGATACATAATTAAAGAAAATAATTAAGCAACAATACTTCATGGACGGCTAATGAATTAATATAGCATTTCTACTTTTTTGACTCTTCCCAGACTACTTAAATGAATCTCTCTGTAATGGCAATGTAAATAATGGTTGAATTCCAGTGAATTCCAGGTCACTTACTAACCGGGGTTTTGGGGACAGGATTTTATGTACATAGGTGAGTGTATATATGATATACAACAAAGTACTTACCTGTTCATCATATTCCCAATTGATACGATAATCTGGTATATTGTCAAACATATCCCTTTCTTAAATCTGTGATTTTTAAAAGTTTGACTTAATTACCTCAGAAAGTAGCTGAAAAAGGATTCTGTCCTGCTTCAAATTCCAGTTGATCTTCCAGGCCAGGCTGGATGAGGCTTTGAGCAACCTGGTCTAGTGGAAGGTGTCCCTGCCCATGGCAGGGGGCAGGACTGGATGAACTTTGGGATCCCTTCCCACCCAAACTATTCTGTTATTCTAGGATTCCTTTCCAATTAGTCTTTGTTCATAGCCATACTTTTTAACTGTTTAATTCCCTGTAAAGCAGTGACATTTTTGGATTGGTATTCAACTGTGTCCCAAAATACATTGAGTTTGGAGCTCAAGGTGGGAATTGGGAAGGGTTTTTCTGTGTGGTGCTGTTTGAACTACAGCCCCCTGCCCACTGACAAGTATGGAAGTCACTGCCAAGATTTAAAGTTGCTGTTGTATTTACACAGCCACATGGAAAGGTTGAGAGAGGATTGTGATTTTGCTGAAATTAAACACCAACAGTTACCGGACGATAACAGTGTGTGTTGGTTAGAACTAATGTTTGACATCTGCATCTTTTTGAGACATTTTAACCACTGTGCACTGTGGTATGTTTCTAATAGTGAGGGGTTTTCAGTGTACTGAAGTTTCTAGTGTTGAGACTGAACTATTAAAGTCATGCAAGTTCTGAACCCTTGGAAGGATTTTCAAATACATCTGGCCATCTGAGAATTACATATTTCAGTGTTAAAAATCCTACTAGGCTAAAAAAATTTTTAAACTATTCAATACTCTCGCTGGTGTGCACTCTAGTTTCTGTTTTGGTCCCCTGGTGATGAGTACTACCAATATGGGTGTGGTAAAAGAATTTTTTGGCTTTACATAAGAAAACTGCTACCAAAATGTAGAAATATTTCAGAAACTCAAAGGTTTTGTTATGGAAATTTCTACTTCTGACAATTATAAAGATATTAGGAGCAAAGATTTGAAAATTTACACCAATTTTTGACAAAGTTTAGATAGATTTGTTAAAAGTTCAAGAATTAAAAAGATGACACCATTCTGCTGGAAGTTTTTATTACTCCTATCTTTAAAATATTATGCTGTTTTCTGAAATTTTGTGAGAATTCTTTAAAAACATAGACCTACCTCTTCCATTAATACTTTTTTTTTTTTACAATTAATTTTATCTCGGTGCACAAGTCCAACATGGCCAACTCATTATACTTTTCAAAAAGGTATTTTTCAATGAAGTTTAATGGTAAGTATAACAAATATTGGTCGTGTCCCTTGAAAAATACATTCTCAAGACACCTCAAAAAAAGAGCAGCAGGCTGAAGACCTCCAACCTAGACCCTTTCAGGGCCTGGGATCATATCTTCTCATGGTAACACAGAGTGTGAGTCAGAGCAGCATGTGCTGAAGTAGCTCAGCAACCCTTCAGTGCTCCGCTGGGCTCTGTAGGCATAGCTGTTGCCTAAGGATCCAACTTACACAATACTTCATTATTTCTCTTTTAACAAGCATTACAGTAATATTTTTATGGAGCAGGTTTGATGGATGTTGTGGATGCTGTCCCCATGGTAATTAGTTGGATAATAAGATGGAGGGTGTGCATGTAACCAGATCAAAAGCTTTACTGAATGTTCTGGCAGTCTTTGCCCCAAAAAAGAATTTGTATGTTTATCAAATCAAGATTTCTGGAATATGGTAAGCTATTGGTAAGGCACTGTTTATTCAGGGAAGGAAAAAACCACCAACCCAACCCTACAACAGCTCTTAAGTGCACCTTTCTTACTGAGACTAGCTGTATCAATGTACATTAAGCGAACACCAGACTGGCAACGTTTCCTTTTTTGAAACCTTGGCAGACATTAAACAAAAGAAAGAAACGTACAGAGATAACGAAAGGTTAAGCCATCCAGAATAGCATTTTTAACACCCTGTAAAATGTTAAGTTACAGAAACAGGCAATTTCTTATACAGGAAGTGTCAAGGGCCTGTAGTGACAGGACAAGGGGTAACAGGTTTAAATTGAAAGAGAGGGGAGATTGAGATTGGACATCAGGAAGAAATTCTTCCCAGAGAGGGTGGGGAGGCACTGGGACAGGTTTCCCAGAGAAGCTGTGGATGGCCCATCCCTGGAAGTGTCCAAGGCCAGGCTGGATGAGGCTTGGAGCAACCTGGTCTAGTGGAAGGTGTCCCTGCCCATGGCAGGGGGTAGAACTAGATAGGCTTTAAGGTCCCTTCCAACCCAAACCTTTCTATGATTCTTTACCTTATAAGAAAATGCAATTACTACCACCTAATGAAAGAAGTAATTCTCTCTACTTTTGGTAAAATCATCTTTTAGGACTGCCTGAAGACTGAAAACATTCTATCATGGAGAGCTACTGGTTCACAGTTCAAACAAATGTATCCCAGGCTGATCTTAAACTACATGGAATGACTCATTTATCACTGTGAATTTCATTCTTTTAATGCCTATTAACAAGCAGGAGACATTTCTGAAAGTAGTTGCCAAAAAAGCTTCCTTTGATACTATTTAAAACCTTCCCCTTCAGCTAAGCTATTAATAACAACAGGAAATTAGGACCTCAACCCTTCTTTTTTTATCTGTGAAAAGTAGATAAATCTTATACTGTGTTAGAGATTTCCTATGGAAACAAACGACACTGGACCTCCATGAGATGATGAACACGTTCTTTTGCCAAGAATTTTCACATATCCAAACACAGGACAGAATTTGGGTAGGAATCCAACCAGATATACTCTAGAAGGTTCACAGCACAATCTGTTCAGGTGGTGGTTGTTACAACGTCCAGTTTGAAAGTATTAACATAGTTGGTTATGGTTTTCTCAGATTCTTCAAGAAAATATGTGGGGGCCATCAGAAAGTGAGCAGAGACCTGACAGTCACCATCATTCTGGGGGTTTGCTCTGAAAATTTGAGACTCGGTTGTAGCCAGTTGTATTGTTTTAGATCCTCCCTTATGTCCCTTTGTCTCAGGAAGGGTGTATGTTCAGCTTTCTCCAGAGGACTTTGCTAAGCCGCATGTGTATGACATAGAATATTTTAAAATCTGTCCCAGCAGTGAAAGTCTTGGATCAGAGGAAGAAAAACTGTCCTGTGTGGCAGTTACCATCACTCACAATACAGTAGTGCTGGTCCTTTGCTTTCATGGTGAAACCCAAATGGAAAGAAGGTATTTTTCATGTAATTTTGTGACTTTCCCATTTTCTGATGAAATTGTATTCCTTTCAGTCATTCAGGAAAAATAAGCCCGGAAACTCCTTGTCAGCCCTGTGACAGTGTCTTTGTGTAGCAGAGCCCCAGTCCTATGTTCTCCATGGCTCTGCAACCCCTTCCACATCTGTTCTTGCGTTTTGAACGGTGCTGGCATCATGACGGCTTTTTGTTGTTGTTTCCTGCTTCTAAGAAGTTTATTTGCTGTGTACCAACTTAGGTGATTTGATGATTGCTGCCACATTCACTAAAGGGGGATTGAAGTCCCTCGCTACAATAGCAAGAGCAAGGACGCATTTTGCTGTGCTCTTACTTTGTCAGTAGGTCTTTGAGTACGTCTTACACCTCTCTTGAAATAAAATACAGCTGTTTGTTTCACCAGGATTGCATTTTTTTACTTTGATGCCCAATCCTGCCTTGAGTTATGATCCTGTGTAGGTAGACGTTGACCCTACTCGGTGTATTTTCAAAATAGCACCGGGCATTGTGAGCTGTATACTGCATGTCACAGCCCCTCACAGCTCTGTATGCGCCAGACTGCACGTTTCAAACACCTTGCTTTGCTTCCCCGTGGTTTCAGCGTGCATTGAGATGACTCTAAATCAAAATGCACATGTCTGAACCCCTCTGATATTTGGAATAGTTTTAAGTCCAGATCCAAATTTTGGAATTACTGGTTGTCATGGTTTAATCTCGGCTGGCAACAGTACCACACAGCCCCTCGCTCACCTCCCCCACCCTCCAGTGGAGGAGGAGAGTAGCAGGAAATGCCAAGGACGCTCATGAATTGGGATATGAACTATTTAATAATTGAATATAAATGAATATTATATTCTTACTAATAATATTAATGATACTAGTAATAATAAGGAATTAAAATAATAGAAAATAAAACATGTGATACAATTACTACCCCCCCACCCCCTCCCGACTGACACGCAGCCAGGTCCCAAGCAGTCAGAGAGACAGAACCCAAGAGAAATTGCAGCACAGTCCAAGCGAGTACCACGAGTAACAACATGGCTGGGAAAGCCAGTCAGACCACCAACTCACTAATGAACGAGCAAGCTAACAAACGAGCAAGCTAACAAACAAGCAAGTTAACAAGTGAGCAAGCAAAGGAGTTGCAGCCCCCTGGCCCACTCCCTGCTTATGTACTAAGCATGACGTACTCTGGAATGAAATCCCCCTTCGGTCAGTTTGGGTTGGCTGTCTGAGCTGTGTCCCCCCACACTGCTTGTAGGGAGAACTTTGGGAGCACATGGGCAACATCAGAAGCTCCAAAACACCTTGAATGTGGTGCAGGCACTCCCCAACACTAGGTAAAAAACACCTTATCAGTGATATTCTCAGGGCAAATCCAAAACCACAGCCTCACACCAGCCACTGTGAAAAAAACTAACTCCTGACTAAAACCAGCACACTGGTTGAAACTGAGATTTTGCTCCTGAATATATATTGATCTAAAAATATATACTTTGCTATATTTGATCTATCCAAATATATCAAACTTAGACAGAGTATGAACCTGTCTTTCTGACAGAACTATCTTGTAACTTTCTTGTTCTCCTACAGTAAAAACTTGGGACAAAATTAAGCCAGAAAACACTCTCTATATGTATTCTCATTTGTATGAGGCATCTCGATGTGTGTAGTTTTCTGCTGGATTTTTGAAGAGCAACCATAAATAGTCTATTTTAGTCACGTAGTAAATTTAAAATTTTCCTCTGTGCCTTCCTAGGTGTCATAATCAGTTAGCAGGTTAATCATCTGTAGTGACATCACTGCCAGTGAGTAATACTTTAAGGTTATATAGCTGGAGCTGATGGTCCTTCACTCAAGGCATACTCCCAAGATGCTTTTTGGCAGGGGAAAATTTGTCTCCTTTACTGTTTTTGTGATTTTGCTGCTGCTTTGTCTACTTTGTATTAGTGTTGATTCATATTTCACTCCTCTGGATGTGATAGGAGAGTGATGCTGGAAGACCAAACTTGGCTTTTACTCTAGGTCATAAAGGATTCTTTTTTAAAGGATTAGAAAAATATGAAGTGTTTACAATTCTTATTTTCACAGTGAAGTAATTATAACCTATCCTTCATTAGCCTGTCACTGAAAATGATACATATCAGTTACAATAATATTAACTGCTTTGCTTACTGGTTTGATTTTTTATCTGTGATATAATTTGTGTGCCTGTGATATCTTGAGGGGGATGTACTCTGAAGGTAGGTTGTTTGCATATTAATGTTATGCAAAGCATTAACAATTACATAATAATCTCTCTCAGCGTTATGGTTCACAGCCTTATGACGAAGAGAGGAAAAGTCTAGGCATGCAAAACAGAAGGACTAAGGGATGCGCAAACAAGTAAAATGTGAAAACTGGGAAGATAGTTGTGAACCCGTCCTGTGTCTTGGGATAGAGACATCAGGGAGAAACACTAAATGCTTCATCATTCCCGCCCTCCAGTGTCTGATGTCTCTGATTTCTTCTCTATTGATTTCAACTAAAGAAAATACAGAAGAGTATAGAGGTGACCCATTTTGTTGACAGATACACATGTTAGTCGTGTACTCCCAGCAAATTGTTTAGCCGTCAGGAATAATGGCTCGTCGGTAAGAGATAAACACGATTTCCTGGGATTTCTAAACCTGGTGAATCAGCAGGCAGAAGTTTGAGACACAGCCTGCTTTCAGAGTTTCTGGTTTTTATCTTTTATTCCACAGACCGAAAATTTAACAGGACACTGGGAACTGTAAAAAAAAAGAGACTACCCCACAAAATCCAAGCAACAAAGAAAACAAAACAAACAAACAAAACAACCCAGAAAGTCCCTACATTACTAAAATGATTGTACTTTCATTGTTTTGGAACATATTCTGTACTGTTAACAAAACCAGTGGCAGACTACCCTGCTTCAGCCTTGTATGATTTTACAACCCTAATCATGTCAGAAGTTTGGTGTAACTTATGTCCTGCACAAAATGCGATTAATTTAGAAAAATAAAGATTTGACATAACATGTTATGATGTAAATGTGCTGGCATGTTACAGCTGCTTCTCCTTGGGTTGGCTGCTGCTGGGGCTGTGGTGCATTTCGGCCAAGGGCACTGCAGCAGCAAAGGACTGTTGCACGGTGGTGTTGGTACCATTCGGTTTGATGCACAGAACAGTCGTGCGCTACTTTCATGTGGCTTCCATTGCTTACTTAGAAAAACGCCCTTTTCAGGTTAAGTTCTAGCTTTGGAAACGCATTATATCCACCCTCCTTTATGGTCAGCTGGTCAGTTTTCCAAACTGTTTACTAAGAAGGTGTGAATAGTCGAAGAAAGAGGCATTCCTAGCTTTTTAAGGAAAGAAATCCTGCTTTTTTCTTTTTTTCCCAGGAGAGCATGCCATGCCCTGGGTGTTCAGTGCATTTTCAGTGTGACATAGTTCCAGGGCACAAAAAAGTCTTGCATTTTGTTCCATATTAGAAGAGATTGTGAATGAGAGATCCAAGTGATTTACAGCTGGGATTTAGGTTCATGCAAGAGCATTGAGATTATGACGTCATTGAAGTGGGAGATTGTACCTGAACTGTACTGAACGCTTTCTGCAGCCTGACCAGTTGCCATTCTCGTGCTTGAAGACAAGATGCTGTTGGTTACAGGAACATATGCATGTGAAAAGTGCAAGTGTTAGCATTTTAAAAAGGCTGTACATACAGTGCAGTTCCTAAATAATATGAAATAACTGGATTTTCCTTTAGCTACTTACCCTTCAGCATGTGTTCAGCCCTTACGCTTTTGGGGTTAGCTGGCTTGTGTGTGCAGCTGCCACAGGTCAGTCTGTGCAGGTTCATGGCTTGGGTTCTTCTTGTAATCCACACGGAAGTATGTGCTATTCCTGAGAGGAAAGGCTTTTCCCTGTGAAAGATAAGCAAACTTTTGGCAAGCCTAGGAGTTTCTAGTCTGCAAAAAAGTTGCAATGGGATGCCAAGTGGCCCAGGAAAGTTTTCAGTATCTTTTAGTTGTTGTAGAATTGGAAACAGAATGCAAGTGCAAAATAAAATTAAGGCCAAAGCCTTTATTAGCTCACCAGTATCTCTTCAGCTAAGGTCCTAATGAATAAGCAGCTACGAAATTCAGTCTTCTATGTATTTTAAGTTCCTTTAGCAGAATACTGAAGAAAACATTTGGTGTAATGTTTTTCCTGATATAAAATATTTAGAATGAATAAAATAGGTTTTCTATTGATGTGGCATTGTTTAACTGTCTTCATTTAAGTGTGTTTTGATTTAACTATGTCAAAGTAAACCATAATCTGGAAATTAACTCACAACCTTTAAAAGGCGTATGTATGTCTTTACGAATTTCTCTTGCTCATTTCTATTGAGGCTGGAATGAAAAATCATTACATGCAGAGATCTAAATCCAGAATTATAATTATCTGTCTGTTAGTTAAAGGGGAAAACACCATTAAAAAATACTGTCAATTTTTCTGTGATTACAAGCACATTTTTAGCCTGGATGTTCTAAGCAGAGTGACAAAATTACAGAACCAAACAAAACGAAAAAAGTAAAGTGAATAAGACTGGCAGTGTAAAAGTTATCCAAATAAACTTAACAGGGACCCTGTTCCCTTGTAATTCTTTGACTGAAATAGTTGTGACATTTTTCTTGTGAGTTATAGCTTTTGAGAAGTAGGGATTTGTGATTTTTTTATTTTTTTTTAATAAAGACCAAAATGTTTTCATGGTTCTCTCTAAAACCAAAACAAGCTTACAATAGTTACATATAAATCCTGTTATAGTCTTTATTTAACATGGATACATTATTCAATTACCAGTAAGTTCTAAAAAAAAAAAAAAAAAAAAAAAAAAAGATGGAAGCCCACATCAAAGTAGTGAATAAAGCTGTAAAATTCTGTCTCTTTCTGGAAGACTTTAAATGACACTGCAGGAAGCCAGCACCTTCTGCGACTCCTGAGCTGTAGTGTGTGGGTGCAGGCTAACGACAGAATATTTTGAAATAAGACATTAGTCTTTAGTTAACCTTGATGAACTGTAGTGGTGTGTATACACAGAAACAAACCAATTGAAACACCAGGAAAAATGACATGGAGCTAAAGGAGAAATATTGTAGTACCTGAAAAGGCTGTTTCATTAAGCTTCTAAGCAGGGGTAAAAGGTACTGTTCAGTCCCACATATGCGTAGCAAAAGATGACTTTTCGTCCTTAGTTTCTCAATTTCTGGTGGCAAATTCTCATTTATAAACCTACCTGTGGTGCTGTTCATAAGGTAATAACACCAGGAAAATTGAGAAAATATTAGTTATTGTGGGGTGTGGATGATCTGGTGATTAAGAACGAGAATGGTGTTTCAGAACCTTCATATCCCACTCTTACCATCAAACCCTAGTGGGTTTTTTACCCATGTGCGATTGTTTCTCTTGAACCAGAACACCAGAACACCTTTCACCAGGGATTTCAATTGCTGCTAGGTTTCTGTCTTTACAAAGAAAACAGAGGTGTGTTACTTTAGATATCTACACTCAATCTGATCTTGAGGTTGTGCACAGCAAAGCTGGATTAAATGATCAACAATTAGAGGAACCTTAAAATCATATCATGTTGGTTGAATAATTATTTGTATTATTGTAGCTCAATTAAATCTCAGAGCACAAACATAAATACGTGGCCCATTTTGATCCATTAAAGTGTGACAGACTATTCATAGTAAGTAGTAGCACTTGCAATGAGCACAACATAAATTGACTGGCAGTTGAATGTCCATGTGAGAGCACGTTTAGGGACCAGGTCTTTCTTAAATAGCATTATCTCTTCAGAAAAGGGATTTAAATTGAGAGAGAAGTGAAAGTTCCTTTCAGTCCCTTCCAGTCCTGGAGTTGACTTGGGTTGGAGACTGCGTTGCATCTAATGCTGAATTGATGGAAGTTGCAAAAGTAAGTAATACATGGGCTACGGGAGTATCCCAGTCATAGCGCTTTCGGTAACTCTCTATGGGCCAGGCCAATTACATGCTGTACTTTCAGCAGCTCTGCACATAAGCTAAAAATTAAAGACCTTGGAGAATAAAGTTGATTGCTTTCTTGTGATCATTTGCATTAACAAGTTAGTTTCTAAATACTTCTGATCAAGCTGTTTCTCACAATTGGTGTATGCAAAGCATAGCATGCCACTTACCCTGTGGGGTCACGGGGGTAATATCCTTGCCATGGCTGGTGAAAATTCTACCCAGTGAATATAATATGTGCATTTTTTGTGGGGTTTTTTCTCTTTTGATTTTTTTCTTCAGTAGTTCTTTCTGGAATTAATATGATTGCTGTTCTTCGAGTGCTGTCACTCTGTTCTCCCATTTTCCATCTCCTGGCCACACTGCAAGTCCTCAGAGATAGCTATAAAGAACTCAGTAACCACTTTGGCCCATTCTTTAAGTGTTGTAGAATAAAATTGAGCTTCTTCCAAATATGTGGAACAAGCTGCTTTTCAGACAGCCTTCCTACACTAATCACTTTTTAGGATGCACACCATACTTCAAATTTCATTTCAGCTACCTTTTAACTCAAGTATTTGACATTGCAAAAAGCCTCAGTTTTCCATATTGTGAAACTTGGAGGCATTCCTTAGTGGATTTAATTTTACAGCAACACGTGTATGAGCATTAAAATGACCCATAAGAAGGAAGCCATAAACAACTATTCACTCAAGACCTTAGGAAACACTCAGGACCTTAGGATATAATGAGACTAAAGCCAGCACTGTATTTTATATGGCTGCAAAAATGTATTTAAAATAGACAAACTTATACTCTACTTCTAGCTTTTTTATTGATTATTGGGTTTATTTAGTATTTAAACAGCATCTTGCTATTTATAAGGTTTGTCTGGTCATTAATGTGTACCTCGACATCTGCAGGACATTTTAATGGAAAGCATCATTGATGCAACTGTTTCCTCAAGGTGTAAATCTAGAGAAGGGAGGAAATGATTAGTCACAGGGAGAGAGTGAACATCTGGGAATTACTTTTCTGCGCATATCATTAAAAAAATCAATAAGATGAATATATAGAGGCCAATACTATTTGCTATAGAAGAACAAGGGAAAATAGAACAGCCATACTTTGCATTACTTAAATTTTGCTCTGTGATCTATTCCTCTTGTGAGATGAAAGTTTAAAGGGCTGTGATAAAGGTCACCTTTGCTCTTTGGTGTTTGTTCTCTTCATAGTCCTAGTGCACATCCATGCCTTGTGCAGAATGACAGTCAGATGGTTCAGTTTTAAAATCTCAAATTTACCTTTATAAATTGTAATCAGAAAAGGAAATCATTCTGTGCATCCTTTACCAGCCTGACTTTTGTATCTCAAAACTGTTTTAATTGTACTTTACTTTTGATGAGTCTGAGAATATAATTTTCCCTGCTTGACGCTGACGTATGACGTGACACAAAGATAAATCTGAAAAAAAGTCACTCCAGATCTATTAACACTTCATTCCAAGTTGTATGTGGGATGTCCATAACTGCTACAGATGCTGTAGAAATAGGCCAAAGTTCATTAGTAACTCATTTTTCTATTCGATTTAGTGTGTATATGAACTGCTTACCTTGTAAATCCCATTTCCATCTCTCTTCAGAATGTTCATGTAATGGATTGGAGTTGTTGGGGCTTTTTCCACTCTGCAGTATTTTTATTACAACAATATGAGAAGAAAGCTCTTCCAGGCTCTTCTCCATCCCAAGTGAGGATTTGAACTACAAATGGATTCCAAATTTCTTAGGCCTTTGTTTTTCTTCTCCCCCTTTTCTTTAAAAAATGCTAAAATTCCTTTGTGGATAGGGGTCAGCAGTAGAACAGCAGCGTACAAATGAGAAAACATTTACTGTCTGTGGATATGGAAATAAATACCTACATGTTCTTTAAGGAATAAAATTCTATTCTTGAAACCATCAGTGGTTAACAAAAACCAACAGGGAGTACGTTTTATGACTACTTTACAAAGCTGCAGAACCAGCAGACCTCCTTGAAATCACAAAAAATGTCTTATAAAGTGACACAGGTTCAGACCAAATTCTGAAACCTTCATAAATGAAATGTAGAACTTTAAAAGTCTAGATTTTTTTTAGCCTCTAATGAGAGCTCATCTCATTAAAAATTAACACCTTTTTATTATACCTAATTTACTTATAAATCTTATTGCCACCCATTATCAACTTTCACGGACATCTCAATCAAGCTTATGATTAAATCTATTTTATTCAGGCTATTCTTTCCTCACTGATTTTAATTCTACCTTAATGACTTTTTTCTTTGAAAATTCATTCAACTTTGGATAATTTCTCATTGTTTTATGTGTCACTATTTTCATACCTTTAAACCCGACTACTTTTGTAGCTTCGAGCTGGGTTTTTTTATTACAAATATTCTCTGTGTGTTGAGTAGAATCTCTAACTGCGTAAACACTTCAGCATCCACGAATGGTTTTGTTCTTAACTCCCACAAGAATTTAAAGACAAATAATGAGCTGCATTTTACATCTCATTTCCATGTTCATGCTAAGCAAAGGGGGGCTTAATGATTACTCAGTAGCCACTGAATGTCAGCCCTGTCATATGACAGAGTATTAAACTAGGACAAGTTGTTACTGGTTGTCTGACAAATGTATTAGTTGGGTCTTCCCCTCGTCCTGTTGACATGTGCCACTCTACTTTGTCATGTTCCTAAAAGTGTGAATTTCAGCCTGTTTAAAGTGAGTTAAGTGTTGGTTTTTCCAAAAGAAAATATTGTGCCAATTATTTGGCTTTGTTGCAGTGACATAAGCCAAAATATCTCAGTGAATTTTTTCTTATGGAATCTTGGGGGTTCGAGGTGGAATTTGCCCCACTGAGTGTACTTGCAGGAATATGAAGCCTTTGTCAAGACAAAATCTCAGTAAAGCAAACATCTCAGTGTTTTCACAGTTTTGTGTCCTAAGAAACGAACATCAATTGTCCCACTAAGGGCTACAACAAAAATCAAGCATAATGAGGACGGTGGTTTTTGAAGGGATTAAGGAAACAATAGCAAAATGTGTTGATCTCCTTAATTTATTTCAACAAATGCATGCTTACTGATTGTTTTGTCTTAATTTGCCATAGGTGATTTAGTCTTAGGACACTTTAGGTAGGCATTTTTTAAGAATAAGTAGGTTAGCGTATATATTCATTTAAGCATTCTCTAGAACACTTGAGGTTTGAAATACCGCCATTTTTTAATTGAGTAATGCCTTGGTTTAGCATATGTATCTTCCAAACTCCTGTCAGGCATGACAAATGGCACAGTAACTTGTTTGATTTTGTACTGGTTTTGTTGCTAGCTGCACACAACTGTTTTAATGGGAAATGCTGTATTATGCCGTCATTCATTCATACTGCTCCTATGGCATGATATTGTTCCTTTATGCCCTGGGTTTGTTAGACTGCCAACTTGGATGAGATAATAATAAGGTAATAACCATAACACAAATTTTCTGTAAAAAGCCTACAAACCTTGATGTCCCTGCTGTATGTTATTTGGAGGAATAGTTTTAATATTTACATCTAAGCTTGCATGAGCAGTGTCACATTACTTGAAATTGTGTTTTCCTACGATGATTCCCACAGGTAAGGATGCTCCACAGCTTCAAAATTGTGTTGTTCCACTTCGCACAGGTAGATTTTGCTGCAGGAACTTGTCAAACGTGTGAAATAATGGAAAATGTTGTTTGGGCTTGTACCCAAAATTTTCCACAGTTCTGTCTCTCTAGATCCTGCCTTACTGCTTCTGACCCTTGCAGGCAGAAGGGTGGCTGAGTGCTGAGCCTAAGGATTCCCCTGTTTGGATGAAAGTGAGATGACTAGATGTCTTTGCTATCTATGAAACATGAAAGGATATGTTTCTATTACCACTGACACTTGGAAGTGAAGTAAAATTTAAATGCCTTGAATTTAACAGACACACTTGCTTAAAATACTATTTATTGGTCACGGGCCATTGCTGTATGGACTGCTTCAGGCTGCTGCTGCTATTTAATTTATTGGTGTTTTAAGAGTTGTCTCTCCCATTTTTTTTTTTTTTTTTTTTTTTTTTGGTTGCTTTCCTAATAAAGGAATTTGGTTATTCTTTGGGAAGAACTGAAATTGTTAGTTTTATCCCCTCTGCTTTTAGATAAATGGTTTTGACTTGATCGTCCCATTTCTTTTTGAGCCTTTCATTCAAATGAGGCTTTACAAAATTTTCTGATCACTTTCTTGAGCAGATTTTTTCACCAATGTGAATAAAATTTGGGTAGTGAAGCACTGGAACAGGTTGCCCAGAGAAGCTGTGGATGCCCCATCCCTGGAAGTGTCCAAGGCCAGGCTGGATGAGGCTTGGAGCAACCTGGTCTAGCGGAGGGTGTCCCTGCCCATGGCAGGGGGGTTGGAACTAGAAGGTCTTTATGGTCCCTTCCAACCCAAACCATTCTGTGATGCTATGAATATAAAGTAGAGCTCCCACTGTTTGTTTTCTAGGGGAGTAGTCTCTTCTGCAGTACATTTTGAGGGTTATGCAAGAGGAAACCTGAGCAAGACAACTCAAAAACACTGCACATTCAGGAGGATTTGGGACTTATACCCGTGTTAGTTCAGTGTAGGCAAAAGCGCTTGAATATTAGTTTTCTCTACCTGAGATCCCTGGGTGCCAACCAAACAAAAGAAACCACTAGGCCATTGTGTTGGGACGCATTGATTGACAGATACAGTGCAACTAGGTTGCCTGTGAATGCTACACAAGCTCAGTAATAACAAACTGAGGCATTTTAGAAATGGTTTCTAATCTAACAAAACGTACACCACTAGATTTGAAAACTATATTCCACTGAGATTGCACATTATAAAGTATTTAAAATACTGTTCAAATAGATAGAGATTCTTGAAGCAAAATGAGGTGTCATAATTTAAGTATCTTATCCTGAGGCAATTATGTGATTTTAAGTTTCATAATGGCATACTGTATATACGGTAGGTCTAGCAGTTACCTCCAAATATAAGAAAACTTCATTGTGTTCATAATAAAGCAGTGACATTGACATTAACTAAGTTCACTGTGATGTTCTAATTATATAATTGGCATTTATTCAGAAACATAATTCTCTGAGATGGCTTGATTGTATTCATTATCACCAGTTAGAGACATCTTAATGCTTTTATCAGCCTGATTCAAAATGCTAAATTGGAGGACAGATGTTAGAATTTACTCCTAAACTAGCCTGCACTTTAATAATTTTGTGTTTTAACCATATCCAAATTGAATTCCTGTGTTGAACCTTGTCTTGAAAACTTGTTGCCCTCTGAAGTTATCTGTATGTCAGCAAAACTACACAATTCCTACAACTAAAATAAACTAACCTGGAGCTAGTGTATTTAAAGTACTGTCATTTTGAAATCATCTCGGGTAGTCCGAGTACAAATTGCTTTACTGCCATGCGTACCCTGAGATGGGATCTGTCTTCCAATTTGCTACTTCAGGGATTGGCTAATGACTCCTCAGGCCCTTAAAAACCCTTCCAGGCAGAATTTTAACTTAAATGTTAGTAAGTAACAGAAAATTAGTGGTAAATGCCTCCCAGTGGCCATATGAAGGACAACGAAAATTAACACTTCACTGTGGACTAAGAAAAGCTGAACGATAGGTTTGCTGGTAGTTCTTCCAGTCGAAGCATCGCTGCTAGCGAAATATCTATTTACCCTTTGAACTAAATAATTGTTTACCCTTTGAAACATCCTGACAAACACCAATGGCTTTATACTGCTGGGGAATGACATTTGGCAGTTATAGCTGATTAGCTGTGCTTCTTATTGTTGGAACAGGAAAGGCAGCGGTGTAGCTTCTCTCTGGTGGTGGTAAGGTTTTGAAACAATCTGGAATAATTTTGGATAAAAGAAACATTTTTTAAAAAGCCTGAGATGAGAGGAAATAGCCTCAAATTGCACCAGGAGAGGTTCAGATTGGATACTGGGGAAAACTTCTTCATGGAAAGGGTGGTCAGGTGTTGGAACAGGCTGCCCAGGGAGGTGAAGGAGTCACCATCCCAGGAGGCATTTAAGAGATGAGTTGATGTGGTGCTCAGGGACATGGTTTAGGGCAGACTTGGCAGTGCTGGGTTGATGGTTGGACTTGATGATCTTAAAGGTTTTTTCCAACCAAAACAATTCTGTGATTCTACTGAGTGACTTTGGATAAGCCATGAATTGTTCTTAGTGAACCCAGTGTAATCCTGTCAGCATCAGCAGAAAGTTATAGGAATCCTTTATCCATTAATGGCCTGTTCCTCGTATTGAAGGCAGTAGAGGAAGGTGGAATGGAAAATACCCCAGCCATACACAAACCTGAAAGAATCTCAGTTCAGCCCACACTGGGGCTACTGTTATCCCCAGAAATCTGAGGCAGCAGATTTCTGTTGTTCCTTTTTTGCCTTGCTTAGACACAGCCTGCATTTTGCATGGCAAGAAGTGTGGGGATAAAGACACGCATGCCCTGGTCATTGCAAGTAGTGGTGAGGAGCAGTGCAAACGTGACAAAAGCTGGGAGGAGTGCACATGGGGAGCTTTTCAAAAGTGTGGTCTTGGTCTGAACTACAATACCCATATAATCTTGCCTGCTTTCCAGTGGAGTCCATCCACGTAAGGATTATGCACCTCACTGTTACTGTCATTTGTCTTTGGCTGCTTTTTCCTGTCCATGTTTTTCAAGGCAGATGGAAAGGTGAGACTGTAAAAGATTAAAAGGACACCTGGAATCTTTCTTTTCAGGAAGAATGTTGCTATTTTCTGTACATTAAGTGTTTCTTTTATTATTTGGGGGTGGTGTCTTCTTTTGTCTGGTTTGTGTTGGTTTTTTTTAAACCCTCAAATTGTTTTAATAGAAACATCTTGAGGGTTAAAATATTTAGATTGTTTCCTTTTTTGTTTTTTGTGGGGGAGAGGGTGGTACAGACCAATGGCTGCTCACTGATCTGCAACCACTGATGTCATACAACATATAAGAAGCAAACATTTTTTGATCTTTTCTTTCTTTCAGTTCTCTGGTTTCACATACTCATGGTTACAGATTTTCAAGCCTTTGAACACTGATTTACATCTGATTGCTAGAGCGCAGTTTAAAAAATCAAAGACAGAAAGACCTACGGTGGTTTGCAGTGAAATCCTAGCACTTATTGAAAAATCTGGCTTTACATTCCATAAATGCAGGGGGGTTGTAGTTTGGATTTCATGTTATTCAGGAACGTTCTACTTCAGAGGGAACATTCTTCAGATTAGAGAAAGAAACGAATTATATGCCTTGCTAGTAAAATATGGTAGAATATAAGAGAGCATTCACTTAAAAGGAAATACAAATATCCAAATTAAGAGTAAGAATTCACCCTTGTGTTTTTGGAATTGTGATTATGTGCCCACTGGGGGCTTATTCATTAAAATAGTAATAGCCATCATTTACTTTCTTTCCACTTTATTTACTTTCTACAGCGAGAGCAAAGTGACCGTGCAAAAAGGAACCACCAAAGTGATAGTCCAGCTGTTTCTTTCTGCTTTTACCTCGAACATTGCAAAATTCATAGCTACATTAAGCAGTAGAAAAATATTTATAAAGAGAGGATTGCGTCTTGGGGAAGCATGGGTAAAACCATAAATGAGGAATTTTGTAAGGCTGGGGAAAATGAGAGAGTTCCAATAAAGCAAAGTGTCTTTTGAGGAGGTCTCAGCATAATTTAGAAAACACAACTTTTTGCCATTGGTAGTGCTTTCTGTTGTCCAGGCAGAGCAGGCCCCTGGGAACTCCCTGGGCTTGCGTTAGCCTGAGATTCTGGGGCTGGTTTTCTCATGTCCAGCAGCCTCATGCCTGTGGCCTCCCCGGCTGCAGCTTCCACACTGAGTGCAAGAGGTGGGAAAGTGCTGGTAGCCCCAGGGAGTCAGTGTCCATGGCCTGTGGACACAGATGAACTGCTGACCAGCTGGGAGAGGGTTAAAACCAGTACTGCAAGGGTCAGATTTAAGAAGTGGAGTGGAAGGAGTTGAACAGCTACGGCACAGGATTAACAGCAGGAAGGATATTGGGTTAAATGAGGGGAGAGGGAGAAGTTTATGGAATGGCACTCAGACATTTTCCCCCAGAAAAGCAGTTTTTGACTTAAACTTGATTTAGGAATTTGAGGAATTATTGTTCAGGCAGGAAATTGAAGTCTTCCCCAGGATAAGTGGAGAGGTTGAGGAATGATGTGGGAGTGGAAGGTTTGGAAAGTAAAAGGGAATAAACTGAACTGCCCAGATACGAAAGATGGCCTTGCCCAAGCTGATGCAGGGTTGTAGCTGTGGAACAGTGTATATGGGGTACGGGCAAGAGGAGGGTGAGGAGGGGAGGACAGTGGACCAGACCGTTACCCCGTGGAATGCAGCATAGCTCCACGTAGTTGTCTTTTTCACTGATGAGAAATGTAGCTATCGATATAAAAAAAGCATGGGGAAGGACCCACCACAGAATCTGTACTTCTGAAAATTAGTTTCTTGGGAAAAAAATAACATTAGTGTTGTTTGAAGCTCTCCCCCGTGGATGCCTGCAGGATTGCCTCTGGTTTGGATTAAGCTAGCATTTCCATTCACAAGTGGAAAGGAGGCTGGGCAACATGTAGAGCGCACTGTGGTTTGTGGGTTTTTTCAACACCCTTCACGGTTAATCTGTACTGGGTGCTGCATGTAAGACGTTGATCTTTTTAACTTTAAGCAGTTATTTTTCTAACTATCTGACAACCCACATAAATTCACAACTGCTTTTATGGTGCTTTTCCATTATTTTTTGTTGCTTGCTAATTACTTTTCTTGCCCAATTTCATTTGCAGTTTGAATAAATAAACTGTTTGGTTCTGCCTTCAGGTTATTGCAGGAATAGTCAATATGCAGCTATAATAAAATAATAAATTTCTTTGAACAGGCAATTTCGAACATATCCTTCCACAGGGTTTTAAGGTGCTATTATTGTAGAAGCAACTTGCTTAGGAGCTGCAAAGTTTCAATGCTAATTTCTGAAGTTTGGAAAGAATTAAAATAAAATCCTGCACAGCTCTGTACACTGTACAAGTAGTTTAAATATTTGTGCACCAGCTTGGGCGAAAATGACTCTGCTGTGTACAGGGATGCAGAATCCTGAACAATTTATTCCCCTTTTTATCTAAATTCAGGGAAGTTTTAGGCCTTGATCAATATGCTGGGAGGAATCACTAGTAACAGCACAACAGACTACATGTTTACTGCATAATGGACGAGATTTCACCATTCCTACCCTGGGTAAAATGTTATAAACTAAAAATACTCTTTTCCATGATGCTACTTCTGGAATGAAGTGTTACTCTAGATGATTATAGAAAATGTCATTATTCCTTTTCTGCCTGCTCCCCTTCAAACCACATGAGATTATTACTTGGATGGAATTTGTCTACAGGCATGCTTAAAAATCTGGAAAGAACAGGAGAATCACCATTGCAAGTGGAGTACCTCAGGAAATGCAGCTTAACTTGAATGATAGGCACTTCTTCAGAATTGGGGCTCATTTTCTCACTGCTGTCAGGTGGCACCCAAGTCAGGTCTGGCTGGGTGTGGGGACAATGAAGGGGGCACAGAGTGGCACACCAACTTCACTCTCTTCGTTACTCTGTTAACAATGCACAAACCACCTTTGTTTCCCACACAGATTCAGTTACATGGCAGTTGCACTGCTCTCCTGGGATGCACTTTTCATTTGTGGTTAGGTATTTATTATTGTTTTTACACTTTCTAGTGACTGTTAACTTGAGTGGTTTAGATTTGGTGGGCTTTGCTCCCGCAGCCCAGTGAACTTGTGACTAAGACTGGGGCATGTATATCCCGCTTTCAAATACTTTGTTCCCTCTCTGTATCCCTCAAGGCTTTGTAATTAGATCATAGAAAAGAAAATGACAGCTCCAAATAGCTTTGCATGTATAAGCTTGAAAATAATAAGGCATTAATTTCATTTTGTCTAGTATTTGTATCAACACTAACGCATTTGCATTTGTAACACAAAGCAGTGGGCACAGATTAGCTGTGATTTGGTATATCAAAGCACCAAGAGGGATCATTACCAGCACTATAAATGCTAAAAATTACTTAGGTATATCTAAATAGTCACAGAGATAATTGCTTTTTAGCTGCCACACAGCTATTTAATATTCTTTAGAGGTCAGTTTCGTAAGCCATATGTATTACTACATTGTGCAAATGCAGTCTGTAGAAGCTGTGAATAACAGAAATATATGAAAGACCTTATAATATATAATTGTTAATAGGCCACTAGCGGCTGCTGCCTTGAGAATGAAAATTAGGATGTCTCATGAAGAGTAATACACATCTGGTTGATGTTCTGCAGATGTAACATGACCTTGATCTCTGGACTAGAAAAAAGATCATGGTGGCAAAGAAATTAATTCAGCTTGGTTAGCCCATATTAGTGGCAGTGGATGAGGTAATTTGTCAGGCCACAGCTGAGTTTGCTGGGTAAAATTTCCTTCCTCCTCTTTCCTCGAAAGAACAGGGGGCTAGCAGGATCTTTAGCTGTTGCATCTAGAAATTTATAACCACTGTTGTCTGCTGCTTGTATGATGTATAAACATTGGGACTAGTCCAGGTATGTACTTTCATACCTGCCCTAAATCAAGTATTTTGACAAACACTAAATTAATAGATGTTTAATCAGCTGGGGAGGGGGTTCTGAGGTCAGTCACATGTAGACTTTGTATTCAACCAAAAAATTCCTTTTTGTCTGTCTGTTTTAAGGCAAACACTCAAATGTTAAGATGGCAGGGGGGTTGGAACTAGATGATCTTTAAGGTCCCTTCCAATCCTAATCATTCTGTGATTCTACGTGTGTATCTATTACTCCAGTAGATGTGTCAAATAACCAGCCTCCTACAGACCGAAGGGACAGAACTCTTGAAGGTGGAAAGCTTAAACTTGTGAGCCGAATGAATGGTGCTGCGGTCTGCAGTATCGCACAAGTCCTGCACCTGAGAATACTGATGTTTTCTTTGCTGCTACTTTGTGAATGATGAAAGGATGTAAAATATGTATCAACCTTTAAAACCCTTGCAAGGTTAGAGGGGGAGGCAGGAAGATGAATAGCCTACAACATGCTTGGAAATTCTGTATGTAAATGACTGCTGCTATTACCTTCCACATCTGGAGGCTGCAAATCCTTGTGGTTGTCCATATTATCCCACAACATAGTATTTATCGCAGCTAATGTATGCCAGTGTGTATTGTTTCTAGTTTCTGTGAAGGCAACACCTAGGCATCAGACGATACAGATAGATTTCTGTCTTCATTTTCTCTGTTACGATGTGCACTTGGTTTTGGCTGCAAAAGATGCAGCACTGCACATGCAGGATATTCCAGATGCCCAGATAGCATTTTTATTCCCTTCTTTCCAGATAGCAATTTTAAAATAAAACACTACACCAAGGACAAACTGAAATAACAGGCAAAGAAGATGGTCAGGCTTTTTTTCCATTATAAGGTGCATTGTGCAACCATGTATTGGAAAATGCAGGCAAATGATGCAACATGGGAAGAATGGGGCAGAAGGGCCACATTTCTGGAATTCAATGACTTTTAGAATGGGGAGGTCACTCAGATGCCTAAGGGCTCTAGCAAGCCCTGGTAGATCTGGCTGGGGCAGATAAAAAGTTAGACCCCTCACTGGTCTGTCCTTGCCCTCTCGCATCCCATAATCGGTGTAGCTGAATAACAGGCTAAAGCCACTGTTGGCTGGATGCAGAATTGTATTCTTACAGGTCGTGACATGTGGAACGATCTCCACTCAGTAAAATGTTCAATCACCAGGCCAGAGCCACAGAAGTAACTTTTACAGGGTTTCCAAGTTCTCAGTGAGATCTAAGCAACATCTTAGATTTATGGTTTTGTAACAGGTTTCTATTTATCGCTATGGGCATTATGTTTACAGCACATACCAGCCTTTGGATCTGGAAGTACTGTAAGAAAGCAGCTATAAACCCCGTACATGTTAAGCAGCACCACACAGCTCATTTGGCTGCCTGTGAGCCTGAGCTGGAACGAGCCTGATACTGTACCAGGGCAAGAAACAGAAGGCTCTCTCAGCCCTTGTGGGAGGGGCACAGCTATCAAGGGCAGGTCCAGAGGTGGTTTGGGTTTCACGATTTGCACATACAACTCACACGCAGTGTGTGAAACTCTTAGTAAGTTACTAATGCTGCCTTGGCACAGCCACACCACACTGGCCTGAACTTATTAAGAGTTACGATGGAATAACGTTATGGTACTGGATATTGAGGCTCATCTTGCTAACCAGCATCTGTTAGGATCTAACAATAATAATCAGGATTTGGTCAATTCTTTATTAATGAGGAATGTCAGTTAAAGTGTTTGTCTGTATTACGTTGTTATGGGAAATATGACACTCTATATTAGAGATATTTTCCATGAATAAATACTTATTAATAGCTGTGAGATATTGAGCCTTTTAAGTGCAATAAATTTATTAAATGTAGAGTAAGCAGTATAATCAGCACTGTAACCAATCTAGACCATTAGAATGCAATTGTATAATAATGAAGTCAGACAGTAATTTATATTCCTAAATGTGTTGCACATTCTTTAGTTAAACTGACCGTTATAAAATGACTTAATTGTGTGAATAGGGTTATGTGTCTGCTTCAGTTTGTGCAGAACTGAAGAACTGTAGGTTTTGGACCAAGATAGGAGAATAAATTGTCATGAATCCTAGAGAAAATATTCAGTTCATTGACACTGTACTGCTTAACTCGAATAATTTCCTGTAAGAGTCTCTCTTCACAGGTTCATCTATCCTTGAGAAAACCTGAGTGGCTCTTTTAACATATTAAATTCTTTTAACCCCCCTTAATCAGAGTCATGAGAACAATACTTATTTAAAAGAAATCCTCATTTCACCCCATATGAGGATACTTAGTCCATTGATTTATTAATTATTTGTTAATTAAAGTCAGTCTGCTTTATTAACATTGTCACTTGCTTTTAGTGGCCCCTCTAACCCGTTTGTTCCTGCTCTGCTCTTTGCCTGTGTGACCAGTCCCATTATATTGATTATGCCTGAAACCAAACCTTGGAACAGAGCATTTATTTCTCAAGAGTCCCAGATTTCGTTTCCTCTTAACATGAAGGTTTTGCTTATATTTTGCATTCCTTTAGTGATTAACACATGAGCTGATTCACCTTCCCACAGGAAGGTTTTCATTCCCGATAGACTTTGACATTCACAGTGTAAGTCTTCTGGCAGCAGTATAGGACAAAACCTCTAGCAGACAGATTTTTTTTTTAAATTATTAAAAGCAGATGTCACTGGAAGTATAAAATGGTAAAATTGCTCCTGCTTGTGAACTGTGACTAACCCAAGTGGAGGCAGTTTTTCCAGTAGCTGGACTTGAAAATTATTTTGTAATTTAACACTCTCAGGTGTCACTGTCAGATAAAGAATCCTATTCAGCACGCTGTAGCATGTCCCTGGCCAGTGTGAAAACCTGAGCCTGATGTAATTCCGATAGGTTAAAGTTCCAGTGCAGAAGCCTGATTCTAATATTTTTTCCCCTTTGGCTACAAAGCTTAGTAATTATTTTAAGATTTTACGTCTTCTACCTTAGAGGCATATACATTTAAAAATACTGAAGATGGGTAAAAACTTGTTCATAGGTAAAAGTTTAAACCCTCTTGCTTCTTACAGAGGGGTATTTCTCCAAAGCAATGTAGCTAGCAATATAAAGAATTAGGATAGGTTTTAGAGATTTCTGAAATTACTCTCTGCTTCTAAAGAAAAGAACCCTCAGTAGATCTATTTACTTCCTGGGGAAGCCCATTATACCCTGTGAGACTGATGGAAGATCCTGAAAAATGTCAGTGGGTATAAGCTCCCTTTACACCATCCTGGGAGGAGCCAACATGTGTCCTGGGAAGGTATAACAAGTTTAGTGTGGTTAAGAACCAATACATTTGCACCTTCCAATTTTTCTGAGGTAAATCCAGCAGCAACTCCTCCCTCCTGCTGTTCAGTTGGGGGGGCGGAACCTAGAGTAAACAAACGAGAGAATTCTTGAAATCAAAGCCTGCACAGCAATTTCCACAGGTGCAACCTACTTTCTGCCCAAAAATGAATGGTTAACCAGAGGAAGACTCCCAGCTGACCCCTCTCTGGGCAGGGAGACACCAGGACCTAGAGATGAGCGACACTCGCCAAGTTCAGCATCAGCACTTTTTTGGGCATAAGTACCAATGCCGCAGCTGCCTCTGGTCAAGGGCCAGCAAGAGTCTCATGTTTTATTGAAAGTGGCTAAACCCACCATAAAAATGAGAGATGGCAGAATTTGGAATAAAGCTGAGCCTTCCATAAAACAAGAGAGCTGTAATAGCTTACTGTGTCTATAAGGTTTTTTTCTTTTCCTCTGTTTTCCTTTCTCTTCCTCTTTTATGTCTTTTAGTCAATCTTTTATAGTAGCTATGTTTTCCTCCAGGCTGTTTCTTTCTGTAATTTTCAATCTTCTTTAATTGTTTCTAGTTTTCCCCCTCTCAAACACTCTCTCAATCTTTTAAGACATTTTCGTTTTCCTAATTCAGCTTTTCTTTATCAATCCATCTCTATAGCTTTTGTAGGGATGCCCTTTCCTTTGGCATGCAAGTGCCATTCCTCAGGATGAACATACAACCCCCTCCCGACAAGATATTTAATTTTTTAAGTTATTGCTAAATTTATTATAAGTATTACTCAAGCAAATATGGAAAAATTGGGTGCTGCTGTGATTAAATGGTTATTTCAGGAAACCTAAATGAGTCTTGGGTCTTGAACTAGCTTTGTACCCTATACTTAGCCTTTTGTATTTAGTCAGTAGTCAAACTTCTGTCTTTTTGTAGGATTACATGGAAAGAAACTCCTTCCTTGCTCGTCAGGAACTTCTCAGTATGGCAGATCAAGAGGTAATTCTGTCCCCTAATTCCATCTTCATTGTGTATTTGTTTGTTCTCTTCCACTTGCTTTTATTCTCCCTGTCCTCTGCATTTTATGGGAATGGACTCTGGAACTTTTCACAGTGCTGATGCATCACTGGGTAGCAAAATGAAAATAAAAAGCAATTCTAGAGTTACACCATCACCGCTGTGAGTCGGCAGCTGTCTGTGTCTTTCTACAGGGAAAATAATCAAAGAAACTGTAGTAAGTGGTAAAAACAAGTTTTATGCAATTGTTTGTTGAAAATCATTGCCAAGTAAATGATAGGAAAAAGTCCTCCTGAAATGTAAAAATGCTTGCTCACATACCAGTCATCTGCCTAGGCTATGAAACAATAAAGTAAACCCCTGCAAGCAATACAGATGATTGTACTGCAACTGGAAGCCAGCCAGGGCACATAACAGGCAACAGTAGGAGATGTGTAAATATATTGTAAATAACAGCTCCTGCATGGATTTGCAAGCTAGAAGCTGGCATTAAAGGTGGTGAGGGAGAGAAGATGGCTGGGATAGAAAGGCGGTTAGTGGGGGTGAAGTGGATGTGCCCAGTTCTTGGCCATCCAGCAGCAGGAGTCATACTTCTCTTCCTGTTTGCATTATGGAGAGAGACATGAAAGAGGATAAATTGGATAAAGACTCACTTTTCTAAAGCTATAAACCATTACATGTAAATTAAAGATATTTCTCAAAGAAGTTGAAAATCACAAATCATGCATCTTTAGTATTATTGCACTGATTGTTGCTCCAGAAACAATTCAAGGACTTCAGCTTTGAGAGGCCTTACAATAAGGGCTGGAAACAATTCATGCCTGTAGTGTAAAACAGAGATTGAGGGGGATGTAAACTGTGTTATCTAGCACAATATACAAGCAAGATGATGGTCTTTAGAAGAGTGACTAGACCAGATTTCAAAGAATGAGGTTTCAGATGCCATGAGCACACACTAGGAGATAACAGGGATTCCGTTCAGAGAGGAGAAGGGGTGGATATGTTAGTTAATAGCCCAGGGAGGCTGGAAAGGTTAATTCGAGAGGGCTTTTCAGGAAGAAGCCTTGTGACTTCTATTCAGCGTATGCAGATGAGCAAAAGCAACAAAAGGCTAAAGTTGAAGTTAAAATTAGTAGTAGAAGCAGCAGAAAGAGACATTGGTGATGTTGACAATAATAATTCATGGGGGGAGCTGAAAGGACATGGAGTAGTACTTGACATGAGAAAAAAAATCAGTGAACATAAGGCAGGATTATTCTAAATGCCAAGCAACAGCTATATTTATGTATATAACTGTAATTGAACCATACTCTGATGACAGTGTTCAAATGCAATTAGCCAGTATTCAGAGCGATAGACCTGTCTAGACTAGGACTTACAATATTGATATGTTCCTTGGCATAATATTTGTTGCGAAAACATAGAGGTAATATAGATATATAGATATAAATATTTCATTTCATTTTATACCAAAATTTTAAGGAAAAATATCTATTTATGCTTCTAAAATCTCCTTCTGCTGTGGGCAAATTTAATTTCTTTCTTCTCTCCTTCATCCATAACATATGTAAGTAATATTAAGGATGTCTGTGCATGATAAAGTTTTCAGTATGGATTACTAATGGCTCTCTGTGCATCAGCTCAGGAACTGGCATATAGATTTTCATCATTTTACATTTTTTTCTCTGTATTTGTCAGCCGTTTTCTAGATTTATTTTGCTGTGAATGGACAAGTTTTAACCTAATATTAAACCACTGCTTCAGGGCTAATTACTACAAAACAGAGTCACAGTCCCAGCTCCTAACACTGTAAGCTTCTCCTTTCCCTTATGTCTTCACTGGCCTGGTCACTTGCTGGGCTTTAATCAAACCCTCTGGTTCAACTGCAAAAGAATCAAAACATAAAATCGTATGAAGCACATTTAAAAATAGCCTAAATGCATTTGAACACCACACGCATGAATTTTTAGCATAAAGCCAAAGGGTATTTATCCTGCCCTACACCAGCACTGTGGTGCTGTGTTCTGGGAGGGTTGTGTTCCCTGGGCAAAGCGACGGTTACGTAAGGAAGGCCTAGAGCATGATGTCTAACATGATGCAGTTCATCACTAAACACGGTGAGATTGGTGATCAAAATAACAAAACATCACTGAAGCCAAAGGATGTAAACAGCTGGCAACAGCCGAGAGGCTACAGTCTCCCGCTTTCCCCATGAGGATGCGATTTTTGCGTTCCACCTCCAGGCAGCCAGACTGTATGTCATTTTCCTGCTCCAGTCTGAAGATAGTTCACGGGAATGAAGGCATTTCTCCTTTGCTTCAGCAACACTCTGAACCAGGAGAGCATACAACATTTGTACATCTGTACGTCCCGTGACACAAAAGGGGACTCCCCAGCTGTCTAAAGCTGCATGCGGTCATGGGGCGCCTGCATGAGCCGCTGGACTGAAGCATGATGAGCAGGAAGGCAAACTGATAATTCCTTATCAGAAGTCTGCCACGTGAATGCAGAATAGGGGTGAGGGGGACCCTATGAACAATGAAATTTTATTCTGGTTTTGAGTTAAAATTCCACAAATATTACTTTTATTATTTAAAAAACCTCTACTGTTTTGTGGTAAACAACCTCTTAGCAGGGAAAAGATGAGTATTGTTGGTAATTTATTCTTTCACTATGGCTTTATGTTCCTTTCACTCTTCTTTCTCTTTCCATCCCTTTCATGAGTCCCGGTGTTTTCTTTCCAGCTTCACCACTGTGTGTGTCTCATGATACCCAAAAAGGTAACTAATGCTTCATGCTACCTTTTTTAATTCTACTGTATCTTTTTGTTAAGAAGAGAGCAGGCATGCAGGCAATATGCAAGGTACAAGTAAACCAGGGGATTATGCAATAATCATAGTGGTAAGTTCTGGCTAGCTCTTTGTTTTTCAGCTGTTCCTAATCAACTTATTCCCCTTTTTGAGCTAACCCTTTCACTGACTGCCCACAGAAACATGAAGATTTCTTTTCTGAGTAGTCGCTCACTTAGAAGCCATCGTATGATTAAAATTGTTTTTCATCTATGTACATTATTTTGAATTTATCAGGGCTCAATTTCATTTGCCGCTTTGTCTTTCAGTCACTGTATCATGAGATTCTTTCCAGCTATTTGCAGATACTGTCTTTAGTGTCTTGAATAACTGCATCCTGTCAGCAAATGTTGTCCTGTGCTTAATACTGTCAAAGACCTTTTGCAAGTGTTCTATTTAAGATTACTTTGTCTTCTGGTAGTAGCAGTTACTTTGAGGTGAATCTCTGTAGACGTAAAAGGCTGCTGTTTATAGGAATATATAGAAGTGATTGAAATCAGATGTATTTCTTCAGAATATCCATACTTATGCATACTCAGATACAGAATATGTTTATGCCAGCAAAAATATTGTAAACTTCGAATGTTTTCAAAGCAGAAATAAAGTTGAGGTGATAAAATGCAAGGCAACTGTAATTTGGTGATACATAACTCTAATATAACTGTAAAATATAAAAAGTAGAACTATCAGATAGTCTCTAGACTTTATTTAAAAAACCAAAGTTGACTATATTGTCTTATTTATTTTCATCTTCTAACCTGTCAGGATAGCATGATGTTCTTTCAGAGATGTAGTTATTGAATAAGAGTCAGTATAAACCCAACTGGGTGGGTTTATATATCTTTAGTTAAATTGAAGCAATATGATAAAGATCATTAACTCTAAACACCTCATCCATTCGTCTTTACAACATACATATTGAGGTTGCTGGATGAGAAATGTTATTGAGGATACAGACCATTTTTAACAGAGATAGAAGAGTAACGTTTAAAAAATGAAGTTCCTGTGAATTCTGTGTGAATTATTTTTTAGTTTAAATAACATTTGCTACATGTACCCCTTCCCACAAATGATTGGAATATATCACCCTGAAATATGAATGAGGGTTTATTTACTTTGAAGTGCTGGAAGAACATGGTGTGTTGTTTTATTTTCCTGGTGTGTTATACATTAGTTTGTTATTTTTATCTTCCCACAAAGACAACTCATGTAGTATAAGGAAGCAGTTCTCGGGCGTATTACTTACTTCACCTAATCATGGTAAGTTACAGTATGTCATTGCTGTTACCTACAATTCATATCAAGATAAATCTCATAACCTTCCATGGCAAGAAAAGCCCTTATTTATAGGCTTCTAAAGCCATATTTCTGTTTCAAAGATAAAAATTTATTTGGTAGCAAAAAACATCCCGGCACTTTAAAATATAGATTTGCAGCTGTGGTCTACTGTTAAAATTTAGTAGAGCTTTTACATGTAAGTACTTCACAGTTGTATTTTATAATAGAAAGCATAATCTACACTTACAGATTACCCTGTGGACTCCACACTCACTGTACCAATTTATTCAGACTTCTTGTTTGGACTGTAAAAGCATTTGTTCCTCTCTAGCTGAAGTCAAATAAATGCAGTGTTAAATAAATGAAAGGGAAAATTCTTCTTTTAAGGTCAATGACACAATGCAAAATATTAGAATAAGTGTAAACCAGAAAAAGAAAAGCTGTAAGATGTGTTCTTTTTAATAATAAAAACCCCAAAACACTGTAAGATGCGGTCATAAAAAGAGATAATGGTCAGAACATGATTCATGGAGAAGAAATAGCAGCTGCTGTGTCAGGTGTTTATTAGAAAACTAACAACTGGATTTAAAATCAATGTTATTATTGTATCTTTCATTGAGGTTACATTGTAAGGATCATTTTCTGCAATAGAACTGACAGTTTCTCAGCACTACCAAAGAGAACAATGATTGATCCAAAATATGTACAATTACTGGCTTTCCAATTGCTCCCAACAAAATATTAGCCATAAGCATGTGGAGATTTCCTCTGAAACCCTTTGAATACTAACAGCTATTGCCGACAGTTATTTTGGGGTACTTTATTGTGCAAACATTGGTAGAACCATTTTAAATGTCAGTGATATTTAAGCTATACCTTTACCTGCTAACAATAGGTGAGTGTTAAGATTTCATAATAAATGATAGTTTTTACTGTAACTCCATTATATTTGTATGTATATACTTCAATTTTTTGGGTCAGGGAAAAGATTGAAATCTAGCTCCTCTTGGTATGGAATTTGGGTGGCCTGAAAAATCTGTCTCCGTTTGCTCCCTACCATTCACACCGGTTAGATCTTGGCCTTGCCCTGTCTTCTGTCTGTAAGTATTGTCAGCACTGTGTTGGAGAGTGGGAAGAAGGTCAGGTGTAAGAGATGGAAGATGAGTGTGAGGAAAAGAATAGGGAAGTGGGAAGATTTCTTTTTAATCCTTATAATTTCAGTGAGGCACAGTGTCTCATAAACCGCCAGATCAGTTTATCCAAAGGGGCAGTGAATGCTGGCACAATGGTGGGAGGAAATATTCCCAATATGCCATATATTTTGAAGCTGTCGGTCATATGTCACCCGATGCATCTTGAATCTCTAGCCCATATTGCCATATGCAACCAGGATTCATGAAGTTCAAAGTTGCATATGAAGATAGTACAATGCACAGCACTGAGTGAGGTTAGAATCTGTTGGAGAATAATGGATATGTGTGTAAACTCTGTTTCTCTTCAAAGTGCATGCAATTGTAATTTCTTTTTCACATTATTGTTCATAAAACATGCAATAAAGGAGTACTTATGTCTTAACCTTCAATGGAAACATTAAAACATACCCAAAATGACATATGTAGACTTTGTGTATTTGTCCAGGTGCCTGGATACCTGCTTTGTCAATCACTTGGTGCCAGGATTAGATAACCTCAAGTCTTATCAGTGTAGCCTTTGCTGTGCTTTCTGTGATCAGTGTGTGGCTGCTTTTAAGTGTTTATTCCTGCAGCAGATGAGCACTGTACAAAACCTCTAAAATTTACTTGCAATTTAAATCCAGGAGAGCAATAATTAAAAAAAATCCCTGTGTGAGGGTTTTTTCAGCATTGGTTTGTATTTTATTGTATTAACTTTTGTCTCTCATGTTTACAGGCTGTATATTTGCAAAGTGAAATCCCTCTTTAATATAGTCTTTGTTTCTCAAAGAACCCATTGGATTTCCCTTGCGCAAGGGTTTAATAACAACAATAAGAGTGATGGTTAGGATTACAAAAATGCCTTTTCTTCCCTCAAAGCATCTCTTCCCAATGGCAGATAGCAAGAAATGATCGTTGCACCTAATGGCAGAGAACAGGTAAATCTTCACACCTTGTGGCTCTATTGTACTCCCTCCTATCATCCCCTGCTAATACTTAATTCTTTCAAAAAGCTTTTGACTGGCTCTTTTTTCTCCTCTGAGCTTCATTTTCCTAACTCTTTTCATGCCTTTTGATACAGTTAAGAAGCTTAAACAGACTTAGGAGCAAAATTTCTTTCTTTGTTTCCTTTTTTTTTTTTTTCTTTTTTAAAGCATGGGAAGTCTTCAGGGTGTCTCTTAAGAACAAGCTATTTTCTGAAATTACAGTGATTGTGTCAGCAGTCTGTACAGCCCTGTGGCACTTAAATCCTAATGCAAAGTCCATTTTATCTGAAGGATCCATTCCCTTGACTTCATCGGGGTTGGGACTAGGCCCATTCCATCCACTATACTTCAGCCTTTCTTAATCATAGGAGTGAAGTAGTCCAAATATCAGTGCCATGAAATAGTGACTTTTTCACAAAGATATGTAAAAAGAGCATCTGTTCTATGCTTCATTACGCCTGAGGCTCCCAGTGGTGGTATTTGTATGACACTAACAGATCAAAACGATGGGCTGCCTTTTTCACAGTGCGTGACCACAAGGCTTAGAGCTGACCCAGGCCTGTGACACACAGGATTGCTGCTCCCAAGGGACCCACTGGCTTCCTCTTCATCATGTGCAGAAGATTGCCTGGGCAATATCTACAAGAAAGAAGAGGAGCTTAAAAAGCTTAATTCCCTTGATTTTGCCCCCAGGCTGCAAGAGCTTGGGCATTGCACGCTGCCTTACTCAATGCCTGCAGCTGGCACAGAGCTGTGCTGGGATGAGCTGCAGCGGGCTCTGTTTAGGAGTATCTGAGTTACAGCTGCTGAAATGTGCCATTCCCCCATGTGCTCCTCATCTTTTGTTGAGCTATCCCATGCCTCATGTAATTCCGTGACACAAGGAAGCAAGGCAATAAAGAATAACACTGGAAAAAAAAAAATCTGTCTTACAGCACACAACAGTGGAAGAATAGCCATTGAGAGGCAACAGCTGTATCGTTCCAGGATTTCAGTTTGAAGTTCAGCTCATTTCTGTATGCCCTTGGCCAAACCCAGCTCCCCCACTTTTTAGCTCCAGAGAAGAACAGAAAATCCCAGAGGTAACTGATGGATATGGATAAAATGTGTTAATGAGCATGAGACGTTCTTGTTATGCAAATAAAAGCCCTAAAAGTGTTTAGATAGACAACATGCTTCCAATAAATATTAATGGAAATTATTTCATTTGGTTTTTATTATGGTTTACCCTTAATCAGACTCCAAAGTGTAGAGAAGGCAGATGGCTGCCTACTCCCCATATTTTTGTTCTTACTGAGGTTTCAAATGTCCCACAGAAGGCCTGAGATAAGGTCTATGTGTAAGTGGTTCTGTAGGTTGGCAATGCTTACTAAATTGTCTTGTGTTAACAAATTGATGCTGATAATGCAAATACAAGCATATTGCCTCAAATTTCTAAGTGGTGCAGGGGGCGTAGCTACCTGAAATTAGGTGATTTAAGCCATAATTGAGCTCCCTATAAAAAATTGTTGGATTCTGAGTATGTTTAGCACCCACAGCTCCTACTAAATTAAACTTCATTAACTTATCAAAAGTCACAGTGGGAACATCAACACCAATGATAGAACTAAGGGCTGATGCCAGCTGATGTAGTGTTCAAGACACTGAGCTCTGGTATAATGAAGGCTGTAGAGGCAGGAAAAGTTCAGCATACCCTGGAGATCTTAGAAATAAATAATGGGGAGAAAATTAAATTCTGGGTTGACTGAAGTCCGTGGCTATATTGATCATAATTCAGCTAGGGTTTAATTTGACGCTTTGGGATTGGTTGTACAGGCCAGTCAGCCTCACCTCTCTGCCTGGCAAGGTCACGGAGCTTGAGACCTTGGTCTGTGCCAACCACGTGAAGTTCAACAAGGTCAAGTACAAGGTCCTGAACCTGAGTCGGGGCAATCCCAGCACAAGGAAAGGCTGGGTGGAGAATGGCTGGAAAGCAGCCCTGAGGAGAAGGACTTGGGGGTACTAGGGGATGAAAAGCTGGCCATGAGCCAGCAGTGTGCACTGGCAGCCCAGAAAGCCAACCATATCTTGGGCTGTATCCAGAGCAGCATGGCCAGCAGGGCAAGGGAGGGGATTCACCCCCTCTGCTCTGCTCAGGTGAGACCCCCCCTGCAGTTTTGCATCCAGCTTTGGGGCCCCCAACATCAGAAGGATATCGACTGGTTGGTGCGAGTCCAGAGGAGGCCACAGAGATGGTCCAAGGGCTGGAGCCCCTCTGCCATGGGAACAGGCTGGGAGAGTTGGGGATGTTCATCCTGGAGAAGAGAAGGCTCCAGAGAGACTTTATAGCAACTGCCAGTGCCAGGCGAGGGGTGGGGGGGGCTACAAGAAAGCTGGGGGGGACTTTTTACAAGGGCAGGGAGTGACAGGACAAGGGGTAATGGGTTTAAACTGAAAGCAGGAAGATTTAGATTGAACATCAGGAAGAAATTCTTCCCGGAGAGCGTGGGGAGGCACTGGGACAGGTTGCCCAGAGAAGCTGTGGATGGCCCATCCCTGGAAGTGTTCAAGGCCAGGCTCGATGAGGCTTTGAACAACCTGGGCTAGTGGAGGGTGTCCCTGCCTATGGCAGAGGAGTTGGAACTAGATGATCTTTAAGGTCCCTTCCAACCCAAACCATTCTGTGATTTCATGATTCTCATGTGCAGTAAACATATACATGTTCTTGGTAGCAAATAATGATTACAAATTATGAGAATACTTTTCAAGTTGCTAGAAAGATGTGAAGTAACCTTAGAAGAGAATCACATCCCTGTAAGGAGGATTGGGTAGGATAAAGCAAATATAGCATTGGTTCCTATGGAAAGTTACTGTTTAAAGTACTTATATGCCTATTACAGGAGAGTATTCCTGAACCAGAAGCAAAGATGTGGTAGTAGTAGTAAAATGAAAGCAGGAGGAATACTAAGTAATACTGTACAATAGTAACTGGAAAAGCAATCTGCAGTATCCCATGGGAGGTTGGTAATCAAGGACAGTTTAAAAAAATGAACTTAAAAGTATTCTTATTTTCACAGTATGCAAAAAGTGAGAAATTAATTTAGGATGACCTGAACACACTTTGAAAAGGGCAGTTCTAATGGAGTGGAATACCAATGAGTCACAAATGCTATTTGTGTTTATAATATTCAAGCTGGTGAGAAGTTGTCTACAGTATACACACACTATTGGAATATCATTAGTGTTAGAGGGTACAGCATTCTGAGATGAAATTTATAGAATGTTCATACATTGTGATTTTGTTTTAATATTGCTAATCATAGATCTTTTGAACAAATGTGCTTAGTTAGACTATATGTTGCATATTTAAATCACCACTACTCCTGTATTTCATAGTAACTAAGAGCTGTGGGCAATAATAAAATGTGAGTAATGACCCTTTTCATTTCAAGACTGTAAGCAAGAGGTACAAATGCTCACTGTTTATGAGAAAATTGTGATTGGTGGAATGAATAAGTGGTAATTGTTCAGCATTAAGTAAACAAAAGAGACTATCATATATTAATGCAATCTCCATTTTATTGCAGCTCAGTCAGATCCTCTAATCGACTGCGACAGGAACTGAATGAATTGGCTGCACCCAAAGGTGCCACTTATTAATTTATCTTAACAAATAATAATGGAGTGTCAAAGTAAATTATGTCCCTTCATGTGTTGCATGCCTTTGTATTGGAATACCAGCAGTGAAAGAGGGTTGTTGACTTGCCCTTTCCAAAGTCAGAAGTGTCAAGCTATCCATGTGCTGTTGGGGTTTGTTTCCCTCTTCCTTACAATTCACATTAATCATAGGGTAACTGTGTGGGCAGACAAAAATAGACAACCACGTGTGGGCTCATGTTTTCCCAGACACCCTCCCAGGCTCCTGATTCCATATCCCTTTGCTTCTGCACTGAGACAGTTAAATTCTGTGGAGGTTATTTATTGACTGGTTTATATAGCATTAGAGCTTGGGATCCAGCAAGATTGCTTTCCAAGTGGAGATTATATATATGTATGTGTCCAAATTAACATTTAAATATGTATTATATATAGCATATGTGTATCTACACAGGCACATGTACATTCATAAACTAAGAAATGGTCCTTAAAGCAGAGGACGGCCATCTATAAGGGTAGAAAGGAAGGAGTCTTTTACTTTCATCCATGAGGACCCAAACATGAAACCTTAAGTGATTTACCAAGTGCCTGGAAGTAATTCAGTGTCACAGACAGGAATGTAACCTAGATCTCCTTCACTCCCAGCCTCAACCCTTTCAACTTTATTTTCCTCTCCAGTAATACTTCTGATTTGTTCCTCCAGCTTCATGTTACAGTGGTACCTTAACTTTCATAAAATGTCATTTTGAAGTCAAATATCCAAATTCAGAGTTGATGGAAGGAAAAGTAATTTTACTGGCTTTGACTGTATTGAACTGATACCAGTGCCCTGATTAAAAGGTACACGATTGACTGCCCACTTTGATGCCTATTTTTTCACATTTTTCCAGTGTAAACGTTCAATCCCTGCATTTGTATTAAATGGGAATGAAGTTTGATCCTGAATAGATGAGAGCTTTCTGACAAAGATGAAATAAGGGTAAAAAATGTGCACATGTGCAATGTGAATGTTACTGCCTTGAATTTTCCAAACAGAATTCAATTTGCTGCAGATACAAAAATTAGTTCGTAATCCTGCCCTTAGAGCGAGTCAGGAAAAAATGTTGTATTAGCTGGTTTGCTATTCACAGAGATTGTTAAAGGACATTTCTGCAATGCACACAGTTTAAAAAGTAGTTGGGAAAGGCACATCTGAATATCCGCTTTTTTAGCATATAAACTTACTGGTGTTATATTGTGTTAAACTTTTATCATAACAGCAGTTAAGGATTTAAAAATAAACAGAATACTCAACAATATATACAATTGACATGCACATCTGCTATTTTGGAAAAGCAAGTGCCAGGGGAGTGCATCTGTGAGCCTAGTGATGTAGAATGTTCACACTGCCACCAAAATCCTACCACAGATCCTGAATTCCCCCTCACACAGCAGTCTGGGCAACTGCCTTTCTCCAGACATGGCCTCAGAACTAGCCTGGGCTCAAGACCCATTTCTCAGGGGTCAGTATTATTCTAAACTGAGCTGCTGCTTTGCACTCTGTTAGCAGTAGAAAACTGATATCCCTCAGCAGGTGATGGCTTGCTCAGACAACATCTTCTCAGATGAGTCATTTCAACCTCAGTTAAAAATAAATAATATGAATGGAAAACAGACATTTTTCCACTCAAAATATACGAAAGAATGTGACTGTCTTTTGCTGAGTTATGAGAGTAACAGAATGCCACTATACAAGGTGATTAAGGAAAGCTAATGCTCTGAATTGCAAGGAAAAATACGTCCCAGAACACTTGGCTACTTTTGAAGATTTTGTGCTTAATATGCCAACTGCTACGTGTGTATTAGTAGCAAAATGCATTGATATACCCTTGTAGCAAATTCCTAAAACTAACATCAATCAACTCATTTTAAAGTTACTTTGCATTTTATACGTGATTTACATATTCCCTAATTACAGTATCTGTTGTCAGTAAAAGGGAATATGAATGCTTCAAACTAAAATGAACACGTTTAGTTACTGTAGCCTTGCTTTCCAGAATGATTTTGATATTTTTTAAACTCACAATAGCATGGGGAGAACTGTTAGCACAGAATGTTTCATCTGGGTAATCCACTGCCAGGTGATTCGGATAATCGGCTTCAAGAACTTTGTCAGAAAGCCATCCTTTATGAAATCTTAGGAGGGTCTAATCAGAACATGTTAATCATTTATAAATGCTGATAAAAACCTCCTTGTCTTGACTGTGGAAGTGCCACAATGAGCACAAGACCTCTGTGGCTATATATTTTTCTTCCAATCCATATGTGTATAATTTACAATGCTTAGAAAATTACCCTGCCTGGAATTACACTTCTCAGAAAAAGAAGTGCTTCAACTTTTACTCAATAGCCGAAGTGTATAGAAAATCATGATGGTAGTGTTTTGACTACCCAGGGAGGAAAGCAGTGGAGAACAACAATGTTTGAAAGGCTTAATGTGTGTTGATTATTGCTTCTCCCTGTTTAATATTTCAGATATACTAATCTTTCAGTTTGTGACCATAATAACAGAATTTCCCTATAGAATGAATCGGAGCTTCATATATGAGGCAGAAGTCTCAGTGAAACTATTTTTGGCTTAGTCCAAGTCTGAAATGAAATGTAGCTGTAGGATTGGACTTTTAAAAGCAGGTGACTGCAACCACGAGGCAAATCAGGAGGGCTGATGAAGAGCGATTCAAACGTGCCCGTGTACTGTGCTCCGAAGTCTGCTTCTTTATTGACTCATGTAGGACAGCAGCTCCAAATAGCACTGCATGTCCACAGCCACCCAGTTTGAATATTCCCGCTCTTTTCTTTACAGTTTAGGATTAGGGATACGAACACAGTCTGTCTGCAATGCGCTAATCTGGTGTGATGAGAGAGAACGTTCTTTAATTGAAGTTTAATTAATTGCATTTATGCTTTTAGATGTGGAAATTATTGATGCTTAAGATGAAATACAAGAATTAATAGGACCTGAATTATTTTGCTATTATTTCTGACATTTCATCAGTTCCTCAACTGTGTCAACTGATGTTTACTGCCATGGATCCTCATCTATCTAACTAGATCATCAATCTTTCAGGGGTTATAAACTTGAGCTACAGATCTTGGTCACCATGACAATATATTTTCTTTCTGTGGATCTTTCATATTCCTAAGAATTCACCTTATTAGCTATGATTTTGCAAAACAATTAAGTCGAGGTTTTTGCATCTACAAACTAGAGGGTGATTTTTGTTGGGTTTTTTACACTGCTAACTGTGACATTGCTATAGACCACTGTTTCCCTGGGATACTTTGACTATACAGCTATTAATAGTGTGAGGTAGGTTTAAACTGGATGTTCTACTAAATTAAGGTTTAAGATTGCATTAAACCTTAAATTAAATTCTTCTTTAACCGGAGAATGGTTCAGTATCTGAACATGAGTAGAAATTAACTTCAATTTATAATCTAAGTTGTCTTATATTTAAATGTAATGAAGGCCTCAAGTGATTTGGCAAATTGGCACCAATGTCATCTGTCATTTATTTGAAAGCATACCTATATTGATGTGGTCAGAGTTCTTTTCTATTGTTTCAATCTTCAGGTCTTTTGCCTTCAGATCTAGTGCTGGGCCAAAGTCCTTAGCACAATCTTTACAAGAAACCTTGATTAGGGTCCTCAAGTATTTCAGGAAAGATTGGGGTAAACAAAACAGAAAAAAGTTTAAAAATAGGTAAACAAAACCACCTACAGCTATTGGTGTTTGCTCCTCTCCCTGGGGTGTTTTGAATTGTCTGCATGTTAACTTTTTAAATGCTCACATACAGACTCACTCAGAGGTTTGCAGCTTTTACCAAAGCAGGATTGTTAGTACAGCAGGTGTGCAGAGTTGTACCAAAAAATGGGTAAATGAATCTGCAATTTGGCAAAACAGAAAGAAAAATTTAAGAATTAGTTCAATAGTTCAGCCAGCATCCGATATGAGCGTTGTTATGTTTTATTGTCACGAGGCAGTATTATGACTAGAAGACTGATTTTGTATTTCAATTTTAATTGAGCTTTCAATATATGAATTCTGTGGACATGTGTCTGAGTTTAATAACCCTCAAATACATGTTCAGATTGAATGACCAAGTCAATTATTTCCTCAAAAGTACTTATTAGGATTGTCTTGGTAGCATACAAATAGCAAAGGAAACATACTCATGAATATGTCACTTGTTGCCAAATTAATTTCTCTCAACCCTGGCAGCACGCTTTTTGTTAAATAATTATTCCTATATTTGAGGCATTCTTGTAGTACTACAGCAAATGAAAGTTGCAGCAGTATGTGTTCACTGAATAAATGAGCTTACAATTAGAGTGCCATCTGAGTGCTGTATATTCAGATGTGGTGAATGTGACTTAATTGGGTAGTGAACAATGGACCCTTTCTGTTTGTGTGTTGTGTTTGCTCCCAGTGTTGGCCAGTAGTAGCTAGGTAATTCTGGTATATTAATTGCGGGTGGGAAAAGGACAGGGCGTGCCAGAGGGAGCATTTATATATTGCTGGACACCATTGGCTTTTTTCTTGAACGTTTTGCAAAATAAAATAGCATATTTATTATTTTTTCAAAGGTATTGAGCAGCCATCGTTCCTTTAGCACTGAACTTTGAAATGCACTGCCATCTAAATGGTTTACTTTGTTATCACTCACCTTTTTAATGAGCAACAAGGTAAGGCATTCTGTGGAAAGAAAAAAACCCAGGTTTTCCTTATTAGTGCATGTTCCTTTGTCACATGAAAACAAACTGTGCTGTGTTCAGAAGCATCATTTCTTGCACTGGGTAATTTAACCTATTTGTCATTGAGAAAGCCATATTTTGATGTGTTTCCTTAATGTACTTAATCTGCATGTCATGAGAACACTTGGCCTTCACCCCCTCCTTCTACTCTATTAATCTTCTAGCCTTTTTATCTCAGCCCTCACGCTGAATAATGCCATAAACTAGAAAACCAGAGAATGACACCAAAGAGAAACAAAGAACTATTACTGAGTAAGATAAACGCAATGCCACTTCTGTTAGTTCTGATTTACTTGGAATTTAGTGAGGATCCTTCCATCACAGACAGATGGTTGGTGGGGGGAGAACTAAGCAATTAAAAACATGCTTTTCATTTCAGGTGTTTCATGATTTCTTATTCAGTTACGTTCCATTGACTGTTTCATTTTTCCTGCCGAGTATAAAATCATTTGTCAATTTTTGAGGTTAAAATTAGTGTCTCTGAAAGGACTTGTATTCACAGCCACTGAGGATGGAGTATAAATATATTTTACTTCAGGAACAGGTGCTGTATTAACAATGTCCACTGAAGCTTCTCCAGACTGCTCCATTCATTGTCATGTGCTTCCACCTTGGGCCTGCAGTGTAAACTCTTAATATTGTGACATTTGGGTCGGTGGACATTCACTCAGTACAGTCCACCTGTAGCATTCTCTGACTGAGGAAGCTATCAAGTGCTATGCAGGATCTCCAATGGGATTGAAGTATTTTATATGCAGTAAGGACAGTCAGAGCCATGCAAGCTACGATAATAAGTGTAATCAAATTTCATACTCCAAGGAATACACTGATTGCCTCAGGGATCAGGAAAAATTTAAATCCATATCCTCACCTTTGTGTTGCTTCGTGCAAGCAGAGCAGATGTAACAGGGCAGAAAGTCCTCTAAGGCATCAGTTGTCCACTTTTTCTGGCAGGGTATCAAATTGTATAGCCCAGTAGTTCATCGAAAAGAGAATCTTTGGTACTGTTTTAAAAAATGACAGTGTGGAGTGGGAGAGAGATTTTCAGCTTAAATTAGAAAATGGTTTACTTTAGACTCCTGTTTGGCTTTGATTTGTCTCACATCACAATCCTAAATACTGCAATTCTAATCTTCTAGTTAATATTTTTCCATGTAAATGTGTGCATAAAGCTGTTGGCATCAACTGCATACCCCCTGAGCCGAACCCTGGCTCACACAAACTCTTCAGCACATAAGTTAAACCTGGAAGCTAAAGCACTTTACACCAGCTTAACATCTTGCCCTTAATTATCAAATTCCTTTGTTTCTTGATTTGTGTGATGGAAAAACACCACAGGTGCTTTGGAGCACGCTGTGGACTCACTGATGAACCCCAGGCAAAGCCACCCACATGTTTTTCTGGTCCTGTAAAGGCAGTGGGGTTGCCTCCCTGCTGTGTAGGGTCAATTTAGAAGGTGTAAGGTTTAACTGATGTCTCATGCTTGCACTTCAGACTAAGGTTAAGGTTGAGTTTAGGGGTACACAATTTCTGACCTTCCTTTTAGTCATAAATAAAACCAAAGTTGTAAGGTAAGGGCAAGCTCCTTGGTTAAGAGCACTGGGGAGGAGGGAGGATTTAATGCAGGATTCTGTGTTTTGAAATGGCATTGCTGAAAACAACCAGCACATTCCTACCAGGTGTAAGCCCCTCCAACAGGTGCAATAGCTTTGGGAGGGTGCTGGGGACCCAGGCAGGTGTTAAGGACCCTGGAGGCAGCTCCACCTGAGCTGCAGGAATTACCAGCCCTGACAAAGCCTGCCTGGGCCCTATATCAGCTCAGGCTCAGGCACTCTATTCCTTCTTTATAGGGCTGTGAGCGGTCTCTCCACACCTCCTGGTTTTTCTGATGGGTTCCTAAAGGTTGTCTTCAGATTTGACCTGATTTGATGGCCTTGGGCCTCAAGGGAGTCTGTTACCACTGCTGGGCCCTGCCAGTGTCACACAGGGTCCCTGCTCGCCCTCCCATGCACCGCAGCCCCGCTCTCAGACCCCTCTCAAGTGGTGGGATGATCCCCTTGCACAAGCAGGTACACGCCTGACTTCATAACCCTGTTTGGAGGTTTTTGTGGTGTTCATTTCTGCTTCACTTACCTCAGCAAAAGGTGACCTGAGGCCTCTCAGTGACAAGGGGGCAGTAACCTCCCTGAGGGCTGATGTCTGAATCTGGTTTGGTTTTGTGTGGCTGGTCTGTTTTGAGCTGATGTCCTGAGGTATTAAATTTTTGAACGTCTTTGTGGTTCTTTTCTAGTTTGTGCCTTTCCTAAAAAAAAAACCCCCACAGATTACCTGTTTTTTCATTTGTTTGTAACAAAAACGTGGGGGTTTAGGTGGTGTGTTCTGGAGAAGATGTGAAATGTTAGCTAAGATTTTTGCTCATCCTTACATGTTATTAAGTCAAGGATAACTTGCTAAAGTCAGTGATGTTGTACCAGTATAAAAATAGGTTTTAATCAAGAAACTGCCTGATAACTGTACATTACATTTTTACACATGTGCTTTTGTATTATCTTTGATGGGTCATCTTTTAAGTTTTGCTCTTTGTTTTGTACTAGCAAGAATATTTGTGGAGGTGCAGGTAAAATCCTGAAAGGACGAGGCGGTGGAAAGCTCCCACTGGGAGATGATATTGAGGGCTCAGAGAAAACTGGGGCAGCCTGTGGGAGGAGGGAAGGGGGCTGATGCTGAGAGGTGGTTATTACAATCTGATGGCCTGTGATGGGAGTGCTGGAACCCTGTACCTGGTGTGAATGCCCCAGCAGCATCAGTCAAGGAAGGTGTCCTGGTAATGGAAATAAATGGTGTGCTGTGAATTTGCAGAGGAAAACGTGGTGGTGGAAAGACAATGAGATGTTAACTGCCCTAGACTTGGATCTGCAACTTGGATATTGAGCTGAAATGAAAAAGGCAGAATTAAAATTACCTGACTTAAGGAGGGGGACATGTAATGCTGAAAGTAAAAAAAACAAGGAGACTGCCTGTCTATAGAATATGGTAGCTTAAAGGAAATGCAGCTTTCCTGGCTATGGCCCTGTAGCTACACATCTAAAGAGCAATATATCATGAGTAAAAGGCAGCTCTTCCCTCGTCTTTGCTAGGAGAAGTATATCCTGCAGGTATTAAAGCACTATCCAAAAGATAAATAAGACTGAACCCGTTTTAAATATTAATATTCAGAAAGCTGTCATGTACTTCAAGGTAGCTTTGTCACCGGATTTATCACAGTACAAAATGGCAGCGTGCTGAACACTTGCTTCTTGCATGTCTCATGAGTCACCACATAGGTCTGGGATGTCAGCTGCCACAACCACGTTTGCTGTTCAGATTGCACAGGTGACAGGGGGAACAGAAAGCAGAGTTTGCCGGTGCAGCTTCTTTCAGAGTGGTTGCAGCTTGTGCTGCCTTAGATGTGCCACGAAAATCAGCATCTGACTGTACAGCTTCAGTACAATGAATCAAATCACCTGGCTGCTGCCAGTTTAATAGTATAATTGAGTAGTCTATGCAGCATCTTAACAGCTGCTCCAAGAGGCTTTAACCTCAGTGTATATGTGTTTCCTAGGATTTTGTAAAACAAAGAGGGATTATGGTCATATTCATTGTAATCACTCTCAGTACAGTAGGCCTGACTCGTGACTGCCTTGTACCTCCTGCAGTCATTTACAACTGTGGAAAAGGACTGTAAAACGTGATGATGCTAGGATGGCTGCAATCTTACTACGTTTGCAGGGAGAGAAGTGACTGTACATTGTATATGGCAGTGGAGAACCAGGACATCTACAGAATGAGTAGAAAGTCAGAACAAGTATCAAGTCACTGCTGAGGTATGAGTCCATGGTGGAAAGAGTCAGTGGAGATTTTGTACTCGAATTCTAATGGAGGTTTCTATTCATATCTATTTTCATGTGTGCTGTGGTGCTTGGGATTGCTGGGAGTTGTATTGATTCTCAAGGCAATCCTTGCCTAGACAGCGGTCTGTGATGGGTGGTTTGGGTGTTGGTTGTTTTCCCAGGCCATATTCATCAGGCATCATCAGCTGCCCTCAGGCTGTTACGCTGGGAGTGGGCCAGATACTAGGAACTCGTCATAGGCCCTAACAGTTTTAGGGAAACACAGAGGAGAAACTGAATCTGGAGTTTGCAACTAAAATGCATCTTAAGTATACATAAAAAAGAAAATAAAGTGAACAGTGGACAGACTTCTGGTAGCTGCATCAAAGCTTGGATTAGCATGCAGAACCCCAAGTTTTGATATGGCTATATTGCTTCAGAGGTCAAGCTTGAATGGCAGCATTTGTCTGCCCCGAGAGCCAGCTCTCCAGACAGGGCACAAGGAGCGCAGACACCTGGAAGTTTGGGCTAATAATCACAAGCCAAAGGCTGTTTCATCAGTTAAGATAAACATGGTTTAACCTGAATGCTCTGGTTGTATTTCCACTCAGGCTGTAAATCACTAGATATTCTTGCAGGTGCCAGGGAAAAAAAGTTGTCACCTCTTAGGGGCAGCTTATATGTTACTCTCCAACACTCCGCTAGCACAGAATGTCTCAGTCATAAAATGCCAAGTTTTAAGTACGACAAATAATCCTAAATTATATTAACATTTATTAAGGGGAAGGTGGAGAAGCATTTTGGAGATTTAGTAGGTTTTACTAAATTTCTGTATGAAGAAATCACTCCATTATTATTATTGTCTGGAAATGCCGTATTTCCAAGGTTATGCTGTTGTCAAGGCAAAAGGTTCCATGTTGCATTTCCAGTCAAGCCTGACTGATTAAGGATGTTGGGAGGAATATGTTTTCCTTCCAGAATCTTAATTAGGTTGACTTTAACTCCCGACAGGAGATTCTGCCAGCTGTCAGCTACTGCTTGGATCTCTTACTAATTAAAACTCGGAGGAAGCCTATTAAAGGTGTTCAAAAAGCCAAATCTCCCTTTAAAACATCCCTGGCACTGCAACAAAGTGTGTATGACAGTGATCTTGCAGCACAGATAACTCGTACTTTTCGTCATGGCAATATGCCCAATCTGTTACCTGGCTGTACATGTTCATCATTCAAAGCCCTTACCTGTCACCTTCCTGTGAGTGGACTAAAAGGAGTTTGAGGTGAAATGTTGCTGGTATCAGATTTTAATATATCTGACATTAAGATTTTCTAAAGTGATGAGTATAACTAATGCTGAAATACTTCTCTTGAGATTTAACTTCTGAGGCAGCAACATCCTGTGGTTTGTAAATGTTTTGAGTGTTGAAACAGATGATGATATAACATAATTAACAGCATTGTTGGTGCCACACTTCATGTTGTTAATTAGATGCTGCAACTGGGGTTTAACTTTAAAGCTTTTCCAGTGTCCCTGTTTCAGAGTCAGGTTTAAAAACCAACAAAAATAAATCCTCCTTCCATACCTAGTCAATTTTCTAGGCCAATAAAATTCCCCAGCAAGGCCCAGATATACTGCCAAAAAATCTTTTTTGGCAGTATCTCTTTCTCCACTGGGGACCTGGCAGAATAATTCCAGTTTTTGTAGGCTGTCTGCAAAGGCAAAAATATTGCTATTATAGCATTATTTTATCTTCTCAGGTGTAGACAGATAAAAATCTACAAAGATTTTGCAGAAAGACAAGAGTTACTGGAACAGCAAGAAATTCCAGGTGGCAGGGACATTGAATTGGGTGGGAAACAACATTTAGTTATCTGGAAGGTTGCTGAGCTTCACTTGGGTTGTATATGTCAGTTCAGACATGGGTTTCTAAGCAGGTTGCTGGCTTCTTGGTAAGGTCGTCAGGGGCCACGAAAAATACGTTTGTGGTAGATGAGAGCCTCTAGGTGAAGTCATTCTCTAAGATAATTAACTAAGGAAATTAACAAGCCATAATGGGTCCTCCTCACATGTTCTGGAAGGTGGCATGTGGCAAGATTTCTGGAAGAAAAAGCTTAGAGCTGCTGCCAAGATTTAAGGTAACCTGAAATTCCTCAGATGTGGGTTTCTCCAGAAGAGAAGTCACAGCCCTTCTGACTTCAGGCATGATCTTTCTCTGCTCCCTCAGTCACTTGTGATGTCAAGTGCTGCTGTCCTGGCATCTCCCAAAGTTTAAGGAAGCTCCTTATGTTTCTTCTAGGCATTTAGTCGCATGCCTGGTGTAATTTTATGGTTGTTCAGGCCCTGATTATGAAACTTTGGGGCTTCTTTTCCCAGGCAGGAGAGACCCCAGCAGTACCTGTCAATTGGATGAATGTATGATGGGTGCATGTGGCTCAACAGTTACAGCCATAGTTGTGCACTAATTTCTTTTTTGGGCTGTCTATTCCTATATCTCCCTTGAAACATGCTTTTTGCAAATAGTTGACTCATGTTCCTGCTGTGTTCCTCTGTAGTCTCTAGATACTTATTTGCAGAATAAGAATTGTTTTTCCCAATGTTGCATTTGTTCATTTACTTATTCCTATTCAGCTTCAGAATTCTTTGAATGAGCATTGCATTGATATTATTTTCCCCCACTATTGTTTAATTAAGCATGATGTCATGCTAGAAGTTCATATTTTATATTAAATAACTAGTTTTTACAGGGTGCTAAAGCAATTCTTCAGGTATTTAACTTAATAAGTTAGTTAAAAGTGTAGAGCTGTATTAGTTGAATTTCAGACAGTGAGTTCCATCAAATACTTTTGGAAAAGATGATTATTGAAACCCCAATAACTAATTTGCTTTGGTGTGACCATCACTGGAAAGAAGAATGAAAGTTTTAGGGAGGAAAATAGACAGTGCAACAACAAGTTTATTTGAGCACTCCCAAAAGGATGTATTAGTCATACCTTTCTAGGCAATTTCAGAAACAAATTTCAGAATGAGATTATAGATTCCCCCTCCAAGTAATACAGATTTGGAACACAACCTGCTTGGTGTGTTTGTTTCTGTATGCTTACACAACAAAATATTTCTATTTTGAACCTCTTCGTTTCCTCCTGTAAGGGAAAGATTATAGCTTCTGTCCTTACTGTTATAATGGAACATTATAGTTTTCCTGGAATACGGACGCACCTTTATTTCATAGGCAGTCGGTTCATCTGGGCACATTTGTATCTTAGTTGTTTTTTGTGTTTAAGTTCTTTTGAAAACCATCTCTTAATTAAACTGCACAGAAAGGAAAAGTGTACATTTTTTTTATTGGTGAAAACTTCACTTGAAAGGGACTAAATACTCTTATATTAATTGGCTTTTGTCACTTAGGGGTACTAAATTATTCTAACACTGTAATAGTCAGTGTCTTAGTGGAGTAGGATTATTTTTTAGGTATTATTGTGTAAGAAGCAAAACATCATAAAATGATCAGTGCATCCATACAAAGCTCACATGGGAAGAGCTTACACCTGGAGTACTGAGTGGTACAGCTGATAGCTCTAGAAATGCGTGCTTACTTTGCATCGTGTGGTTAGAACTTCAAACTGACTGTTGTGTTGTCGTCGTTGAGTGTTGCATCTTTCCTTACCTTGGTGTGAAATCTGAAGTTGTTAACATTTCCTTCCCACCTCCAGAGCTATGTGCCACTTCAGTCCATTTTGGCAGCATATTTTCTAGTTCGCACATCAGCATGGGGTACTGACTTTTCTCACCAAAAGATGAATTGCAGCAAGGAGACTTTACCTTTTGACCTGTGATAGTAACACAAGGTGTTATAAAAAACACCTCACAGGTTATAAAATTTGCTAAGGTGCTCTGATAAGATCGAAACTGCTTTTTCCCAAGTAATGTGAAGGCAAATAAAATCAAAATACAGAAGGTATTGATCTCTTTTATAGGTAAACTGTTTCAAGTGGTTAAAGCTCCAGACTTTAATCGTGTTTTACATAAGTTTGATCTGAGTTGTTCCCACTTTGAACTAACAGCAGGCTAGGAATGTTAGCAGGGTGTCAGCCCAAAGCTCTAGTCTAAAAGACACAGTCTGTGCTTTAAATCAGAACTTGCTGTCCTGCAGAAGGGTAGCTCTGCTTTCTCTGCCTCTGTGAAAGCCCTGGCAATGTGGGCTAGTGATCACCCCTGGAACGGGCCAAGTGTGTGTTCGCCAGCAACTATGACAGGGGGAGGGTGTCCCTGTCCCAAGCCTGCCTCTCCTGGGCATCCCCCTCCCATTTGTTCCTGGCCTGTCTCCTGGCACTCTAACCCCACCTTGTCACTGTGGTGACCACTCTTTGCCCACTGTCAACTAAGGATACCTGCCAATCTTCTGCCCAGTACCCCAGTGAGGGAAGGAATTTTTCATTAACATCAAGCATAAAGGCACACGCTGGCCGGATGTGGGATTTAGTTACTGGTTCTGGGCATCAAAGACAATGAATAGAAAATGTCTGAAGTCCTCGTTTCTGAAGTCTGAATGCATTCTCAGGCACAAGACCACTTTCCTCTCTGCTGGACTGAAATCCTGCTGTTCTTATCTTGAGAGTAGCACTTGAAAACTCAATTAAGGCGCTACTGATGGACAACCTTTTCTGGCTCCCAACATCAGGTACATTAAGTAAAAGAAATCAACGGCAAGAAAACCCTTGTAAGAGCAACACCTGGCCCATCACGAACAAGCCATGTTGTCCTTATGTTGAATTGCATCCACTTGGACTTACAATTCTTTCTTCTGTTTTATGGTCTCTTCTGAGAAGTGGTTATCCCTCCTATTTTCTGCTGTTTGGCATGTGAGTGTTTATAGATTCTGCACAAAAATGACTTTCTGGCTGCTGAATTCATTTGCTTTGTTGTGCGTGTAAGGCACACTAAGAGGCCAGCGAAGGGGACCGTGGTCACATTTAGACAAAGATTAATTTGTTACACAACAATTTAGTACTTCAAATATAGATCCGTTAAGTGTATAATTCATCATGATTCAACTCTTCAAGTACAGCTCAGCCCTTCAGGTAGTTCACCCTCTTGCGTCAGAAAAATGCAATACTGGTTGTCTTGCTTTCTTGAAAAATGTTTATTTATAGGTGATAGGTAAGTAAGGAAACCCAGTAAGTATCATACAGTGTCTACACAGCGGATAGTCCTGTACGCTAATAATTGCTGTGAAAACAGTGTGCCACCTTAGCGGAATGCCTGGGGAGATCTTCAGTAATATTTTGGAAAAACTATGGGAAAAAAAAGAAATTAAGGTGTGGCGTTCTCTTCTTGTTGCCTTCCTTGGTTTTTTCCTGCTTCCAACTCCACAATTTAAATTAGTGTTCAGATGCCTTACACTTTGCATCCCTTAACAACATTTTAAGTAACTTAGTGTTTCATCCTTCCATTAACTAGCGTGTCCAACAGCAGGACAGAATGACTCTTCTCTGAAGCTTGCAGCCTTTTCAGAATTTTCTATGTTAAAACCAGTTGCCATAAGCGTCTCTAAGAACAGAGTTACTGTAAGGCTACTAGGACGCATAAGCAGGTTTGTGGAGCCCAATGGATGTGCATTTTTGGTTTATGTTAGGCAAAATTTTTCTCTGTTCATGGAGACGTTTCAGGAAAAGTCTGCACAGGCTACAACAGGAAAGCAAATTGTACAAATTGTGTACACAGTATTTGAAGGCAAACTTCTAATTAATCACCACAGTTAATATGTTATTCTGCTAACATAATTACTGATGTTATGGAAGAGATAACAAAGTCCTTTGATATTATAGAAGCTGTAATAAACACTGAACTACTGCCCAGATGGATCATCTTACTGCTTCCATTTTTGAGGAACTGTGCTAAAGGAAGAAAGGAAAGAATGTTAATATACATGAAAATCTTTAAGTGTAAATTTATTTCACTTTTTTATTATGTGACTACAAAAAACTCTTCCTGGTTATTTCTTGTAGCATTTGCTCTTATTTAGTGTAACTGATTTTCTTCTGCAAGAACTTCAGTTTCTGGAAAAAAATTAAACTAGAGAATTAGCTTTTCTTGGCAGCTGAGATGCAAAATGGGAAATGTTGGTGTTACTGACTATAAATGGGTTGACGAAGAGTAGGTTGCTGCTTTCACCTCTCTGCCTAGAGAAGCAAGGTACTTATTTGTTACCAGTGGCTCTCATTGTAAAGGCATATTTGAGTTGCAAAGTGTGAAAAAGACAAAGTAGTTGTTCATGGTCTGTTTACGTTACATAAGTCTTCAGATGGTACTTCTGATCCTGCTTCCATTTTGGTAAGCCTCCTCTGCTAGTGTACAACAGGAACCTGCTGATTTGAAATTATGCAGGTCGCAATATAAATGGCCAAATATTGCACATTTTCCCTATTTCAATTCTCTGTCCTATACCTTTGTTCAGTCGAGGTCCTAAAAAATGAATTCCTTTTTCTGCCTAAAGTTATTTTCAGTTTTTTATATCATTAAAAACAAATTACCAAAATTACCAAAAGTGTTTGTTGTAAGAAAATCCTCAGCTGTGATAAAATTGGATGCAGTTGACAGGTTCACCATCGTGTTTTATTTTGGAGTGATTATAGAAAACAGACATGAATTAAGCACATGTTTCTCTGTCCCTTGTGCTTGGAGAAGCTGTGATGCATTTCACAACAGATGTATTTAGTTTTGCAACTATCTGGAGTTACATTAAAATGTTATGGGACACATACAGAACTGTCTGTGTTCTGCCATAACCTTTCTTCCTGGTCCTCCCTTTTGGTTTTTAGATCTCTAGCACCTGTGTAGTTAGACAAGCATCTCTGCTAGGAATTTTAGCCTCTTTGCAGAGATTTCCACTTAGCAACTCCATTCTGTCCTCTGTTCTCTCTGCTTTTGTTAAGATCAGGATGTACTGCATGTGATGTGAAGTGCAGAATCATTTTCGAAACTGGGCATCAGTGCAATAACCGCCGATATGTTGTCTGGCGGCAGGATCATGCCTTCTGCCCCTGGTTCTAGAAGCTTAAGGCACTTCTGTCCAAGGGAAAAGATATTGGGTTCATGCTTTAAAGGCTTGTAAATTCTTCTGTTGATTAGCAAGGGGAAAGGGACACAGAATCTTAATACACCAGTCTGTTACAACTTGCGTAAGTTATTACTAGTAGTATCATAAAACTGATTAACTTTGTGGGGTCAGAAATCCAGGAAGAGATGTCATAGGGTCACATACAATTCTTTTCTGTTCAGTTTTAGTGTTTAAAAGCCTATTCTTCAAAACCAAGTCAAATCTAATCTTCAAAAAATCGTTCAAGGGAAAACATTTTGAATAGTCATTATGATGTTACATTGCTGTTGTATTCTCATGCTTGAATGGCATTAAGAACGTGAGCAGTGGAAAGACAGGGCAGGATTCCATGTTGACCCAGGATCACCTTTTAGTGCTTATTTAACCCAAAGTGTGTATGTGTACATGATGATACCTCTAATAGAGTATCCAGAGCTCAGCTGGTTGATGCTTTTTAAACAGGTTTGCACTGACCAAGATGTTGATACTTAGCACATAAGTTTGAGTGGCATAGATGATACAGGACTGATTCTGAAATCAGCAGTATTCTTACTTATATTTATCAGCTTGTGCTGGGTTCAAACCACGACACAACTATAAGCACTGGCTTTGTACTTCCATTGGCATGAGCAGCAGAACATGAATATTGTATTCTGGCCTGTATCAGTAGTTCTGCGGCTAATATGTATGCTAAAGAAAAAAAAGTAGTATCAAAACTCAACAGCACAGAAAAATCCCATTATTTTTCAGTGGAAAGGACAATGTATTTCTTCTCTTTAAACAGCGAGAACTACATACATGTTGAGCACTCCTGTATTGACTCAGCCATCACATCTCAGTGTTTGTACATGAATGCCCAGGCATTAGTCACAATGTTATTCAGCAGGTGCAATCTGAAGAGTCTTAAATAGTAATAAGTGTGATCGAACTTGTGTAGAAGAACCCTGCACTCATTGTTTGCTCCCGTCACACCTCTATCTGCTACCCTGTCATCGCTTCACACCTCCGTTGCATTTGTGTGTTCTGCATGGCAGTGTTTGAGGGATGTGCATGTTAATCCTCCAAAAAGAAGGATCCTGATCAACTTCCTTGATTACTGCCACAATAGAAATAAAATGAAAATAATGATAAATCAACTTCTGCTGACCTAAGATGATGCATTAAGTAACACATGGTTAGAAGGTTTTTTAGATAGCAGTCTGGCAAAACTGATTTCTGTCTTGATCTGGAACTAGACAAAGAAATCAAAATGGTTCATATATGAAACCATTTAAAACCATAGTGGCTTAAACTGTTCTATTTGTTATCTATATAGGTGGTACGTATCTAATACAGCAGACACGGTTCTGAATGGACAAATGAAAGCATACTACTCAATGCAATATGACCTCAGCAGTGCATTAGAGTCTCTCAATGGGATATCAAAATCCCACCTTATTAGTGTGAAATATCATCTTCTGTTACGTTGTTTTAGCTGGTTAAACCTCCTTAGCAGGATCTGTTGTGCTGATGTAAACCTCACGTTTCCCCCTGGAATTCCTAAGCATTATGTCACATTAAGGTCTAATAGCATACGCTGCTACTTTGCTCCTGCTGAGCAAAAGACAATGTTTTTATGACGTTAACATCTGTTTGACTTACAAAGACTTTTTACAGTGAAAAGTTTACAAGTGAACAGTGATGGCATTCTCGGTGTAACACACGTTACTGCGTCCCTTTGATGGGACATGGGTCACATTCACCTCTGGTGCAACTCTGCAGCTATATTTGGGTTGAATTTGGACCTTAATGACCATGTGGAAAGACATTGCCAGCATTCACAGGAGGCATCTAGGTCTCAGAAATGTTATTCCATGTTATTTCAGGCTGCTAAACACTAATGGGGGGATGCAGAGGGAGAGTGTTCAGGATTTTCCACAAAATGTAGCTTGGGTTATTTTTCCCAAATTTTTCTTTTTTACCCACCAGCAGTTATCGTGAAACACTAATTGAGATTTGCAAACTGCTGACTAAAGTTGAAGCTTTTAAAATGTCTACTCTAAACTTTGGCTCCTGCTGCAGAAGTTAATACTGCATAGATTTTCCTTTAAAGAATCCTTTCCTGATAACTTTCATCCTTATTTGGGTAATAATGAAGCTGGAAAATAACACTTCCTCTACCAAGCTCCCTTACTGTTGATGCTAACATTTTTTGCTCTGTGTCCTGAACAAAAGCAAACACAATCTGGCTATTCTGAGATTTTTATGTTTACCTGTGTCACTAGTGACCTGCACACAGAATGTGAAACATGCCTAAATGATTCAACAGAGCTACCGTGTTTGCTAGTGGTTCAAAAGCACGTTGCAACAGCTTTCTCTGGGGTAAATTACTGCTGAGCTCTGATGAAATTGTGTGTCTGTGATGCTTTGTATCTTAAGCTGGCAACTTGAGTGTTTATATTGGTGAATGAATATAAGATCATTTTTATTACCCTATTTTTCTGTAGATTAAAAGTATATGCCTGATTAGGTAGCCCAGCTCATCTGATGTCTTCTGTTATATAAAGCTGGAGGTAAAGTAATGATGTATTTGAACCTGTTGGAGGCAGGACAATTTAAATTATGTCTATATAATATATACTTTGGCTGAAATGCTTTGTGTGGAGACTGAATGCTTAAGGTTCTTATTAGTAGCAGCTGAACAAGCCTTATGTTGACCCTTTGCACAAAGATGAGTTTTGCCTAAGGAAAAAAGGGTAGTGAAATGTCACAGAAGTGTCGCATATTCTGCCTACATTAACTTCACATGGAATGTAGAATTGGAATATGTTCAATCTGTTCTCTGAGGAGGGGGAAAGGGAAAGTTGCTGAAAGAGTGAAATGAGACGATGAAACAGTATCAGTGCTAAAATGGGAATGGGACCCTTAAGCAAAAAGAGTAAGATGTGTGTAAATGTTAAGCAGCAAACAGGTTTAAAGTACTCATTTGTCATATGCAAGGACAACATTTGATAATTAAAGTGCAATGAAAGCAAGATGGGTGGTGGACATCATACAGTCTTGATAAAACCCAGTGCTTGTTACCAGTGACATGGCTGAGACATGCAGCCATTTAAGCCAGACAGTAAATAGACATAATGACTGTCTTCTCTACGTGACACTTGCTATTGCCCTGAGTGTCTGTAGTAGTTTTGGTCTTTGGAAATCAGTTTGTACTTGCCTTCTTTTCCCCACAACTTCTCCCTAGTCCCTACTATCCATATAAAACCTCTGTATACATATTTAGAACCATTAATACCAAAGTCAGTCTCTTAATTTTATGTTTACCATCATGTGTTTTAATTGTATCGTTGACATGAAAAGAAGACCCATTCAACAGGAATACCCAACTTGGCATAAAAGCTACAAAAACTCATTAATCCTTGCAGTTAATTTTCAAGCAAACACTAGAAGGAACTACAATCGATACCAAAGGTCGCTTTGCATTAAAAATATTTCAATAAGCTTAAAAATTCAGGCATTTATCTATTATGCAGTTATTGCTGGTGAAACATAGGACAGAAGTTCATACATAAATTTGCATGAGCAGCTTGCTGTGCCCTTCTGGTATTGATAGGATGTTCAAGATGCACAAATTATTAGTCAGATACTGACGAAATGTAACAAATAGGGAGACAGCAGTGCTCATTAATACACTTCTGATGTATCGTACTATTGAAATAAACTTCTGTAGATCCATACTATTCAGTAGAGACATCTTTGTGAAACAAGTAATTAAGAAATGTCACTGGCATAATAATAAAGATGTTGTGAACAGATAGATTAGACAAGAAGGGGCTGTTGGATGCTACTGGGCTGCAGTGGCATGAAAATTCTGTTTTCTTTTAAGAAATATAAGCTGAGAGCTTCCTGTAACATCCTGGCTTTTTTGTTTTCTTTAACTTGCCTTCTTTCCCCAAATGTGCAAAACTAAATATTTTTACAGCTATGGCTAAATGCAACAGGAGCTTTCAGGAAGCTGGAGAGAACAAATTTAAAAACATGATTTAGTCATGTATTTAAAAAACTGGGCCTGATCTTGCACTTTGTTTCATGTTACACATATGCTGAGCTCCATTGCAGTTAAGAGATGTTAAGATAGAAAAGCACTTCCCCTGTTCTGATGCCCTATAGCTTAAGAACAATGTGAACAACACTGCACTTTGAAAAAGTTCTGAAGATTTGTGACAGGACAGTAGAGCTTGAAAGTAGGACCTTGAAGACATTCAATATGTGGAATCTTACCTCCAATTCCTGTCAGTTGGTATCTTTTAGAAAAAATCATATTCAGCTGAGACAATATGCTTGAGCACGTTATCTCTTTGGTCTTAGTATCTGCAAGCACATAGAAAGAAATAGAGTAAGGCGGTAGTGTGAGAGTGTTGCACTATATGGTAGCATCGCATTTTTTAAATTCAGCCACTTTGGCTCTTCTGGCGTCCCTGCTGTGTATTACTGTCCCAGATCTTGTCTGCTTGATTTTCTCTCAAGACAATACGTTAACCTCAGCAGCAGCCTTTTCAAATTATTCTTATTTGGCAGAATTTTTCAAACAAAACTCTCAGCTTCACCTAATTCTGCCTTTCAGAACGTCACTTTTTAGAAGTATGTTATGTTTGCTTTTTTTCTCTTCCACACAGTCAGCAATTTCAAATAGTGTTACTCAGTGTTGATTGTTGTCACCAAAGAAAAAAGGATTGGAGGATTAGAACAGGCTTTTGCAGCACCTGAGTATGGAAGCTGTGCTGGGGCCAGTTCAAGGCTTAGACCATACAAACTCTCGGAACAAAAAAAATCTCAGGTTTAGCTTTTCTTTAAAAGAAATAAATCCTTCTCTGTTATTCAGGGTTGTTGATGAAACCTTGAAATGTCACTTAACTGTGAAGTGGCGAAATCTCTTTGTGTTTTTAAGGCAATATGACCACACAAAAGATGCTGAGGGGTGTGAATACACCACTGATTGCAGGCCAGCCAGCCCTTGACATTAGCTATCATAGCTGATATATCGTATGCTCAGATGAACTTTTAGAGCAGTGAGAAACTGGACGTGTATCATCCTCTGCTCCAATTGAATCAGCTGCACCAAGAACTTATGCACGAGGAATGTATGATTTGATGTACTTACTACTTCAGTTTGCTGTAATCTTGGCACTGTTTGGTTTCTGTCATGAAGTGCAAGCCGTGGTACAGACTAGAATTGCACCCTGTGCAAAGTAGACAACATCATGGTCTTGCTGTCCTTCAAAGTCTTGTATTCTGCTAGGGTATCATCCATCTTCCAAGAAGCAGGGCATGTTAACTTGAAAATGGGGTGACCAAGACAGCATTCTTACACAGTTGTACCTTTTCCTGGTATTAAAGTTGGTTTTAGTACTTTTCCGTGGCAGTGTCTACAGCGTTTTATCTATTTCACATCATCAAAGAGAAGCTGCTTTGCTTTCAAGCCTGTTCTTCTGTCCAAGACATAAAGGTTTATATGTAGCTCTTCCATTTTAACCTGTGTTACTTCCTGCTTGCTCAATACAGGTGAATGAATGGTTTTGCCAATCTCAATGATACTTGCTTCTTCTCTATCCTAAAAATAGACTACAGGCCAAAAGGCACAGGCTGGGTTCTGCCAGACCTTCAGGGCAGCTTCTGTGGTGGTTAATCGTAGAAAATGAAAGTGCTTTACTTAACTTGGATGGACACACATTATGGGTGTTATAGATTGTGGTGGTGCATTTCTTCTCCTCTTAACTCCTGGAAAGTTTTATGGCCTTGGAGATTCCTGTCAACCCTTGGCCATTGTGCAGGGACTTTGGTGGTGAAGTGCCCCTTATCATGTCAAAACACTCTTGCACTGCCAGGGTGGGGAATGGCCATACTAGGGGTCAGTTGCCTGGTTACAGTGTGGGATGAGAGTGAAATCATCCCCTGCCAGCCCTGAACCTTATTGCAGTCTGGATAGATCTGTACCAGCTGTGAATTCCAATGACCACCTGCCCCAATTAAGGCCAGGATGTAAAATTATTTATGCCTAAAGTCAATTATCTCGTGACCCTATGAATAGCATTCCAAGGATGACCCTTTGAGCTCTCCTGGACTGCAGTGGGCTGCGCTCAGCATCTCCCTCGGAGTGGGACACCTCTCAGAGTTTGCAAACTCTCAAGTTTGTGAAATCAGAGAATAGTTGACACAAACTGGGCTGAAAAACCTCCTTGAGGCTCAACTCATCGCCTGTTGAGAGATGCACTGACATCCGACGGGAATATTTTCAGCAAAGTCAAGGGGATATTTTAACAGGTACCTTCATACAAATATATGTATATCTATTTCTATATCTGTGTGAGTGTGTGCATGTAACTTTATGCTGACAACCTTGTTAAGTCTTTGATTAAGTTACTGTACCGACTTGTTGAAAGTTAAGTCATTTTGAGGAATTGTGTGGTCTAACTGTGTGACAGATCTGAATAGTGTTAAGGAACTTTGAATTATTGCTGCCCCACATTGCTGCTATCCCCAAACTTCACACTCTCTGATCCTTTCCCTGATTCCTTAGGCATAAACTGTTGACCAGGTCCAGGACTAGGGGTGGATTCAGGTGCACCTAGACTTCTCTTTCGAGGAGTTTAGAAAGCAAGGGGGTCCACTCTGAACCTCGTGACTAAACAGGAGGAATTTCCTTGCCCCTTTTCCCTAGTCCATATCACAACAATCCAATCCTGCCTTGATTTCCCTGACTCTGTAAATAATTTTTAATTCATGTACAAACTATTTTAATCGGTTTCTAATTTGATTTTGCCTTTGTATGCTTTTTCATGTGGAATAAGTAGTAGAGGGGACCTTGCCATCGAATTCTGTTAAGTCACGTTTCTCACATATTCATACTAAAAATAACAGCTTTTCCCCTAATATTTGTGATGCTGATCTTTTAAGCGGCCTAAACCACTCAGCATAGTCCCCCTTTTGTGACAAAAATAAATCAGTTTCTGAAGAAATTATTCATAATTCCTACCAGAGTCAATGATTTTGAGACCAGGATTGCCTTTCTTTTGGCAACAGAGACATTCTCAACTCCTGGGTTACGTTAGACATCTTGCTTTATATGGCTGAAGTTAAATTAACTGTATCTCACTGTAGGTTCCCAACTTACTTGCAGTTCTAGGTAGATGCTTTCTTTTAAATGCCAGATTGGAAATGAAGACTCAGGCTTCTATGAGGTACCCCTGAAAGCATTTTTCTATGTTGTTAATATTAAACACAGATAATCCCAAATTAGCCTTCTGAGCCTGCTTCCACAGAGCGCTTCATACCTACTTCTAATTTTTTGTTCTGACAGCATGTTGTTATTTCTCCTTGCACAGGACATACATGTGTAAGGATTTTGTATATTACAGTGGCTTTAGGAAGCAACAGGATTTGCACAGGCCCTAGTTACTGCCTGGTAGGGTGCACACATATATATATTTTTTAAAATGAATAGTCATGGGTTTTGTGCTGAGGTGCATGCGGCTTTAAAATTTTTAGCAAAATAGCTTTATAGAATTGGGTAAAAGACCATTTGATTTCTTCTTTCATAATCTGTGTTGCATATCTTACTTAACTAGTAGGCATTTAACCAGGATGTCAGCTTTATTGGGACATCTCCCAGGAAACCAATTTAGCCTAATGATAGTGAATGACAATGACTGCTGTTTAATTGGGGTATTATTAGACAAAATTCAGCTTATATGAAAAGTAGTTGGCTGGTGCAGGGAGGTTAAGTACTGCTTAACCAGGTGTTAAATAGGCCTACAGGCCTAAGCTCTCCTCTTGGAAGAGGAAGTAGCTGGATTTATTTAATACACTAAAAATTGGAAGTGGATGTTATTTCAACTTTTTATGCTCTTGTTAAAGGTCAGTATAACACAGTATCCATTTTTTAGAAAGCCGGGTTTAAACGGGCAGCTGCACATCTACAGGACTACTGGAGCCCGAAAATGGCCTGCACTGTGCAGTGGCTTTGAGTGCCTGTTGCTATTTGACTCTCCCTCAGTGGCTCTTGGCATCGCATTAGAGCACAAATTCTCACATGCTCTTTGCACCCTAGGGATGATGCAGCTGAGCACAGGTAGTGATTGGTATTATCTCAGGACGGATAAATAGAGATCCTGGCTGGTTCTGTACTTGAAGGATTGTGAACTTTCACACCAACTGACCACTTAATTTTGCAAAAAGCCAGATGAAGCTCCATTTTTGAGTTCTTGTAGAAAGCAGCCATAATTATGGGGTTCCTCCAAGGTGTTGTGGTTAATGCTGAGCTGAGTTTACAAATCAAAGCATCAAAGCTTGCACTGTTTTCTAATGGCAAGCCTAATTTGGTCCTGCTTTGCTCCATTGCATTGGTCTGTCAGAACAGTTGTTTCCTTTTGATACAATAAATATAATTAAAATGCCTTTTTTATTTTTTTGCTCTTTACTTTCTGGAATAATGGCATTACCATTGGAATAAAATAATATTCAAGAAGTTGAAGTGGATAAGGATTCGGTCCTAAAATGCTTATTACAACACAAGTTTCTATGAGGAAGGAGGTTATAAATGTAAAGCTCTATCTTCAGTTATTAGAGTAGTTATATGGAAAAGAAAGTCTCAAGATCACTTCATTGGTTTTGTACAGGACCCTAGGATTTGTGTTGTGTGTGTTTAGTATACAAAAATGGCTATCCAAGTCCTAAAGTTCTGATTGTGTCTCTCTACTTTTGTAATTCTTCCATTTTTATAAACAAATTAAAGATTTATCAGATTAGCAGGAAACTGAAAGCTTTGGTTATTCAGGGCCTTTCTCTGGGCAGTAGGGGAGATGAGTATTGCTTACATGGATGTGGATGAAAACACCATAAAGGAAGAACTAGATGAACTTGAGGACTGTAATAATGGCAATGAAATTGTATTTCAGTTGTATAAAATGCAAATTCTTACCCTTTGAAAATAACAATGGGGATTTCTGCTCTATGTGTGAAGCTGATCAGCTGGAAGTGGCTGAAGGAGGGAGGGAAGGACTTTGTGTATGCTTTCAAGCAATGACTATCAGGCACTAATGAGACAGAGTCACAAAGATAACTAAGAAGATACATGTACTCCTTTGGTGTGCATCAAAAGATGTCTTTTTCCCAACTGAGAAAAGGAAACATTAATGGTATTGTGCAAAGTACTGTAGAGACGCTCCTCAGAAAAGCTGACTGCAGTTCTGGTTACCCACAATTGTTTCAGAAGATGAGTTGAATGGGAACAGATAAAGAAAAGGTCTAGTAGTGTGAATTGGGAGGCTTGTCGTGGAAAAAAACCCAAAAATGTGCAATTGTTAAACCTCTGATGCACTTGTACAAAGTGATTGCTTTTGCAGCTTTTGTTTTCCTCTGCTGGGAAGGAAAAGAGATATTTAAAAGCAGACCAAATGTGTGCTCTGGTGAAGGATAGATGTTGGTCTGAGAAGTAGCCTTTAATTAAGGGTTTCTCCAGAAGCTTTCCAGTAAGTGGAATGAGGGTCTACAGGCTCTAATTGGTTTTTAAAATATAGCTGCATTAATTGTTTTGCAAATAAAGCTGAGTGTTTGTGAGTGTAGTAAGATGAGGTGACTACGGTCAGCATGACAATGTGATACTACAGCCATGGGATGCCCCAACAGGAGTATGTCCTTAAGGGTGGTGACTCCACAGGGAAAGGGAGTCCTGACTGTCCACACACCCTTGTTCTACTCCATCTGGGCCTCTCAGTGCAGCAGAAAGATACTGAGAGCCACCAGCCACTGAAAAAACCAATCCCATTCCTGTCCTCCATCTCATTCCTTTGTGCTGTTGTAGATCATGGAATCACAGAATGATTTGGGTTGGAAGGGACCTTAAAGACCACACAGTCCCACCACCTGCCATGGGCAGGGACACCTTCCACTAGACCAGGTTGCTCCAAGCCTCATCCAGCCTGGCCTGGAACACTTCCAGAGCTGGGGAGGAGATGCTTGTGTAGACCCACAATAAGCTCCATTTCATGTGCTAAACTGGAAGACAGTGAAGCCTGTAAAAGTGTCTTTGCAGAGAGTATTCTCTGGATAGATGGTTCATATCTGTGGATCCTCTCATAATGGAGAAGTGGTGTTGATGCAGAGGGTGCATGTTAGTGTGTAGTGAAGAGAGACAGGCCCAAGCCATTAGGATGTTTTACTTCAGTGTTCTCAGTTTAAAAGATGCTCTTAATTTCATTTGTACAAGTTTCCTAGGAAAATAGTGAGCCAAAGTACCTCTGTCCCTTCTCACCCCTGTTCCCCCATTCACACATTTTTCTTCTAATAGTAGCAACTGAAGCGTAAAATTGAAGGATAGAGCTCAAAGCTGTTGATGCTGGCCCAGGAGAGGTACATGGTTTAACACATGCTCCTCTCATTAGTATCTGACAGCTACTACGCTCACAGGAGAGGGCCATGGTGAATCTGACTCTCCGGTGTTCTTTGCAAAGATTGACTTTTAACCAAATCTAAGTATTTGTAAAGTATTACAGAGTGACGTTTTTAACGTCTTAACTATTACATTAAATTTCGGTTGTTGATCTGCAACTGGGATCACACAAGTGAGGTATTAGATTTTACGGATTGTGATACACAGCTTTTACTTGTTGAGCAGAACTGGCAGTAGCATAGCTTGCAAGAACAGCAATAAAGAAATCTTTCAAAACATCCCCATATATGAGGAAATGTGTGCCAGGTTCTGAGCAAGGAAGAAAATAAATGCAGGCTGTGGAGTTGACCATGAAAGGTACTGAATTCCTTCTGAGAGGCAATCATTTAACAATTCTCAGGAGAATATTGACAATTTATGGGAGTGCTGTTGGAGACAAGGAGAGAAATAGAAACATCATTTGGTGGTCAGTAATAATGGTGTGTTTAATCATAATTAGAAGATGATCTAGAAATGGGCTAAATAAGAAAACTCATGAACAAGCAGGCTAAATGGAAGGAACTAATCCAGTAACTATTGACTGAGCTATGAGCGTGACAGATTAAGGGCTTGGAAAAGATCAAATTAGTTTGGCATCAGGGTAGTGTTAGGCAATGTTTCAGGTGTACCTTAAAAAAGAAAAGAGGTTTTTATCTTAACTCTTTGGAAGTCCTTTATATCCCAAGTATGTTTAGGTGCAAAATAAAGATGTATATTCTAATTGTCTAAGTACATATGTATAAAGTTATATAGAGAGCACATGTATGTATAAATCATGTAGGAAATAGAACTGCATAGCTATAGGCATTATGGTACATGTACCTTTCTCCGAGAATTGTTTCATCTGGAGGATCAAGGAAAAAAAGTTCTTCAAAAAGATAAATTGCTCAAAGCGGGCAAGCCCAGGGACTAATCCCCTGGCCAGAAACTAACCCTGAATGGGACATATCCACTACTGGTGGAATGACAGCTTATCGAACCATTATCCAACAATTAGTGGAAGTGGTCCCACAAGCTGGAGAATGGGTCACTAATTGGACAAAAGTGCTGGAATGCAGACAAAAACCAGATAAACATCCCAGCGATTATTGGGGACGTCTAAAAGCTACCTTACTCAAGTATGGAGGTGTGACCTGAGGAAAGAACCACTAGCTGTAAGTATATTTGTAGATCAATCTGCCCCAGATAGCAGTAAATATTTCAAAAAATATGCCTGGATGGCAAGGAGAAACCTTGGATAAAATCTGGAGTATTGCTACATTTGTGTATGAGGGAGAGAGTGAGGAGAAAGAGAGAGAAATCACTGTTAGCTGCAGCAAGTACTCAAGGTTATAGCCAACAAAGAGGTCGGGGGGTTCCCCGGCAAGGGGGCAGAGGGAGAGGACAGGGAGGAAGGGGTTTTCCCTCTTCAACTTCTTATCCTAATGCCCTTGAGTGTTTTTATTGTGGTAATTTAGGACATGTACAATCGACTGTCCTCATAGACCCATCATCTCCAGCGTAAGGACTCCTGTGGAGAGACCACCCAGACCTTATTCACAAAAAGAAAACACTGGAGTTAATCGATTTATGGAACTGACAGAAATTAAGGTAAATCATAATGGTCACATCACAGCAAAGGTAAATAGTGTTTCAGTAACTTTTTTAATAGACACTGGAGCAACATTATCTTTACTTAATTTTCAAATACCACAGGTCTCTATTGATACTGTAATTATTGATGGGGTCATAGCTGGTACAGAATTATTTCTTTCTTTTCCCCTCCCAGTGATATTAGGAGATAAAATGGCTTGGGAAAGATTTGTCATTTCCCCAGAAATACCAGTGTCTGCTGGGACAAGACTTGCTGCAAAAATTTAGAACACGTATATCTCTAACACCAAAAGAAATCCAATTGGTAATGACAGGAGTCTCAATACTAAAATTAAAACCTGAGAAGCAGAAGAATAAAGGAATCCCTGAGGAACAGATTGAGATCCCTTCTGAGCTGTGGAGTACCTCCAAAGATGAGGTAGGGTTGTTAAAATCTGTGGAACCAGTGGTGATTCAAACAAAAGGAGGGACTCCACCGTCAATCAGACAATACCCTATAATTTCTGAAGCAATGCCTAGCATTGGAAAACAGATTGAAAGTTTCTTGAAAAATGGAATATTGAAAGAATGTAGAAGTCCTTGTAATACTCCAATTTTAGCTGTTAGTAAACACAGATTGGATAAGGGTGGAGATCCTGAGTATCAATTTGTACAAGATTTACGTGCTGTAAATGAACATGTTATTTCTCACCTACTATTTTTCCATGTGCATCAGTACTGGTACAATATGTGGATGATTTATTAATTGTAAGTAAGTCAAAAGCTGATTGTGTTTGTGACACCAAATATTTATGTGTACAACTTGCAAAGAAGGGTCACCGTGCATCTCTATCCAAACTACGGCTCTGTCGACAACAGGTGAAGTACCTGGGGTTTATTTTTAAGCCAGGAGAAAGGGAGACAGACCCTGAACACACAAAGGCAGTACAGGAGACACCCAGACCTGGGACTGAGAAGCAGTTAAGGGGATTCCTCGGTCAAGTGGGATTTTGCGGACCATGGGTCCCCAGGCTTAGTGAAATAGCTAAACCATTGCATGAGGCAATAAAAAAATGATGAAGGGAACCAATAACATGGGGCCCAGAAAGGGAAAAGGCTTTTCAAGCATTGAAGGGAGCGTTCCTAAAAGCCCCAGCTCTAGGAATCCCAGATTATACCCAACCATTTAAACTTTATTGTACTGAAAATAAGGGAACAGCGAATGGAGTTTTGACTCAAACTTCAGGTCCCTATGAAAGACCTGTAGCGTATTATTCCTGCTCTTTAGATCCAGTAGTTAAATGAACTCCTTTTGTATTCGAGCTAGAGCAGCCACCGCTGAGTTAGTAGAAAGAACTCGAAATATAGTTTTGGGACATCCCCTCACGGTGTGTGTGCCTCACGAAGTGGAAATCCTTTTAAAACAACATGCAGAGAAGGTACTTTCTCCTCAAAGGGCACACCGATCTGAACTAATACTTTTGCTTGCTGATAATTTGAAGCTGGAAAGGTGCAATACTTTGAATCCTGCCACCCTGGTGCCGCTGCCTACATATGGTGAGAAGGACCACCCAGATTTGAACCCTTTTGCAGATGGATGGTCATATTATGAAGGTGGTCAGAGATGCACTGGATACACCATTACCACGGAGACCCAGGTATTGTTGGCTGGACCTTTATCCCCCAGTCTAGTTGCACAGGGAGAGGAAATTGTGGCTCTTACCAAAGCAGCTGAGTAGGCTACTGGTGTTAACATCTATACGGACTCAAAATATGCCTTCAGACTATGCCATGCCACAGGTGTGCTGTGGGAAGAACAGGGATTTCTTACCTCTCCAGGTAAAACCATTGTGCACGGAGAGCTAATAAAAGACCTATTGGAGGCAATACAGGTACCTTCTGAGCTGACTGTGATATATATTAAGGCTCATACCAACAAGCAGGATAAAATATCCAAAGGAAATGCTCTCGCTGATCTTCGCTGTGACTTGGATTTCAGAAAAGGAACCTGACACCGAGCTACCTGTCAAAGGGAAACTTTCTGAAGAGCTGCCGGAAGAAGAAAAACAGTTATGGGAGAAACTAGGAGCTCAGCATCGTGGAGGACAGTGGATTTTAGGGAGTAAACCGTTACTCCTGAAAAGGTATTTATTGCCGATTACACGCTGGCATCATGAAAAGACATGAGGGTCCTGGGAACATTGTCTTGAGGATCCAGAGACTGTGGAAAGAATATGCATCTCTTGGAATCAAGGCACCCTTGGGAAAACAACACCCAGCAATGTATTCATTCCAAGAACTGCACATAGACTGTGTTGAAATGCTTAAAACCATGGGATTTACATATTTGCTTGTTATTGTTGAACAATTATTGGGATGGGTTGAAGCTTTCCCTACTTGAAAAATGACTCAAAGGTGGTTGTTAAAGCTCTTTTGAAGGAAATTATTCCTAGATATGGAATAATTCCATATCTAGGAGTAGTTCCTGAAATCATTGATTCTGATAGAAGAGCACATTTTACTGCAGCTGTTTTAATTCAGGTCTATCACTTCTCAGCATCTGAGCACAGTTACATACACCCTGTCATCCAGAATCATCAAGTCAGGCAGAGAGGATGAATAGAACAATTAAGGAAAAATTAGTGTAGGTTTGTAAGCAAACAGGGTTAAAATGGCCAGAGGTATTAAACTTAGTAGTATGGGACTGGAAGAGGAACATGGTGTTTGAACCAGCATCTTTGGTATTTTGGTAAAAGACCAGATGGAGACTGGTGTTGCTTTAATTTACTTTTATCCAGTCCAATCTTTCCAGTTATTTAACACTTCTTGGAGATTTTCGGAAACCTTTTCATGGTTAACTTCTTGGGTCCCTGACCTGTCCACATGGTTCAAGAAAGGGATTGCAATAACTATTGTAGTGGGTTTACTGCTTGTACGTGGAGTAGTATTGTTATAATGTTGTATTACTTGTTTTACAGGCTTATTGACTAAGATTTAAGGTGACACCTGGAATTATAATAAATGTTAATTGCAGGTATGCAAATAAAAACAAAAAGAGGGAATTGTAAAGGAATCTTTCGTAGTCTCTAGTGCAGGTTTAGATCTGAGGTTTAAGGTCTTGTAAAAGTGCAGCAATACTGCTCAACAGGCCCAGAATGTTTGTTCTCAACCTGCTCCTTGTACAGACCCACCCAAGGCCGGTTTAAAACCCAGTCAAGCTAATCATGCAGAGACAGTTTGAACAAAGAGTGATTAATTAATTAATTAAGCACAGGTGCTTTGCTAGACAAAAGGTAAACCCTTAATAGTACATCTTGAAGCCTGTCTCAGAATTGTGCAAGACAGAAATGGCAGAAGAGCGATTACAGAGACGGCGACCCAAAGAGACCCTGAAACTGAACCAAAGATTGGAACCAGAACAGAAGAATGCAGCTGAGACAGGGGATTGTGATGGTCTTTGATAAACGATGAACTCTGGGGACTGAAAGGTCGAGTGGAAATATACAAAGACTTTGGATCTTATGTAATGGGTATTGATTGAATGTTATAAATACTGTGCAAGATCTTGGGCCATTGGCCACTCACTGAGGTGGTGGCCCAACTCTGAGTTTTGATTAAATAAGTAGCATATCTAGAGCAACCCGCTTTGTCTGGTGAAATATCTTTAACAACATGCTGGTGTCTGCTTCAGACCAGAGGGCATTTACAAAAATCTCCTTGGAGCTACTACTCCCCTGCCCAAGGTCGCCCTTGCTCAGGTAACACACACACACTAGTTTTCTGCCATGCCTCCATACTTTAACTCTCATGGGACCCCTAGTAATGTGCCTGTAGCTAGTACAGGGTCCACTAGTCCAAAGCACTCTCCCTGACTTTGGCTACCTTCTAGCAGGGCCTCCTCTCACAAAGTGGAAACATGAATAAGGAAAGGTATTGAGCTGCATGGATGCGGTCAGCTCCCTGCTCAAGGAGAGGCTGGAGCCACTCTGAGCCGCACCATGGTAAAGGGCCTCCATTTCCCATGCTTTTGACTTTTCCCTGGACAACAGTGACTCAGGAGGAGGACATCGCAAAGAGGTTAGCACTATCCAAGTAGACACCTGTGCCGCTTCAAATTTTGAGCCCTTTTGAAGTTACAAACTGGGACCAGCCACTGAATGGAAACCTGTACATGTAGATGCACAGGGCAAACACAGTTGTTCAAACTCTTCCAGTAAGGTTGATGTATAATGTCCCAGTTATAGCACAGAGCAAATTCCATAAGATGTGTTGCTTAGATGCACTTGATCTTTCCTATTGAATGACAAAGTTCAGTAACGTAGGGATATGTGTGTTGTGCAGTACAGTGGTTGATGCAAAGTACTCTAAGTCAAATATAATGAAAAGCCTAAGGCAAGCAACTAAGTGTTGTTTTGGTAAATGTCCTTATTTCCTTTTAATAACAGAAGTGCTGGGTGTGGGTGTTTTTTGGACGTGGGCACAGTCAGCTTTATTTACAATACAATTAACAGTGTGTCATACCATTGTAAGGTAACACTTCATAGCCTTTGTAAACAGAATGGCTTCAGGAATACTTCAGGTAGCAAACTCAAGCACCCAAGTTTGGAAATACAAGAATTGTGGTTTGCATTTTAACAATAAGGGCAACAAGCTGCAGACGTGTGTGTGGTAACGCTATGGGGTGGTCTCTTAGTGCAGTGTCACCGTTAATCTGTGGCCTTATTCAGTATGCTACTGGGAAATGTTCACAGAGTGAGCAGTCTGCAATGGTTTATTTCACTCTAGTTGTACATGGTGTGGCGCCAGTCAACGCCACTGAAGAACAGTCACATGAAAGCTTCAGGAATCTCTTTGTCTTTATGCATCCTGTGTGGAATCAAGGGATGGCCTTATCCCCGCATTATAGACAGAAGGGAGAAAGGCAAAGAGAAGTGTCTGCTGAACACAGGTACCCAACATGTCTTTATTTTTCAGACAAATAAGAACGCTCTCGGAGCCATGGAGATACTTTTATCTATGACTGTGTTCACAGACTTCAATTGCAAGTCATCCCTCCACTACCCTGGCTCCTTCATACCAAGTGTTTGAAGCACTTCATCAGATAAGGCAGAAGTTCTGTGAAAAGTATCATCTTGCATCATGTGATCCTGGCTTATCCTACTGAAGGGTCAAATCATTTTCCCATTTTTCTCCTTGCCCTTGACAGCCTCAGTTTTATGAAAACTATGCCACCTTATCTTTCAAAGGATTTGGTTGCAAGCTGATTAATTCATTATAGCCATCATATTTTTCCTAGATGACAAGTCACTATTGAAATGACTTACATTTCCTTCCTAACTACCTCATGTCCCAAAATGGGTATTGCCTGGTTTGAAGTAAGAAAGGTTCTAATGTCTGGGGTTGCTCTCTAAAATGCAAATATGGGCAGCTCCTGAGGGAGGCAAATGGGTGGATATAGCTGCCTGCCCTAAAGAAGAAATCGGGGGAGAGCAAAAGAAATTTCTCGAATGTATCCATCACCTACTAGCAATAAGTGTTACCTGAAAAAAAATTGGAAATTGCTACAGGAGAGTAATTTTGTTGAATACATTGATTAGGGAGCTTGGAAAGTAATAGTGGAAAGAGGCAAAAGAAAAATCCTGAATTACCTATAAAAAGTAAACTGGCTAATTTAAAGCTTTGCATTTGAAAGCCAAGAATTGAAAGTGAGCTACTGAATCTGACGTGAACTTGGTGTCTAATCTTATAAAAATAATGGAAATAGAATTACAGAGACACTGCAAATTCTGATAACGGCCATGTTTCTAGCTCCTTCAAAAGAGTACAAAAGAGAACACAGTCGCCTGTTTTAGCTCACCGAGAAACCCTACCTCCTTATTTTCTTTTCTGAACTCTCTAACTTTGTGGTAAAAGAATAAGACTGATCTTTCTATGAGCCTTTCTCATTAAGGATTGCTCAGATGTTCCCTTGTTGTGTGAACGGTGCCAAACCGGAGGTGTTTCTGGTAAAAAGAGGTGTGAAGATTTGATGAGTAGCTTTTCCGTGTGTCTGTTTGGCTTTCTCTTTATGGAGATTTTGCATCACTAAGGTTACTTCTAACATACCTTTTCTTTCTGTCACTGTGACAAGGGTATTCTAATATTTCTTGATTTCTTTGTTTTCTATAACTATCATTCTCTGTTTATTGGAGGGAGGAGCTTCTGTCTTGAAGAGAATACTTTTTTGAAAGAGGTGTTTCTTATCATGGTTCAGTTAATTGACTTTTCTCATACTGCTTGCAGTTCAGCTGATTGCAGTGTTTTGCAATTACTAACTGCTTTATATGGCTTCTTCCATAGAGTATATTGAGAAATGTTTTGTTATCATTTATACAAAACCAGATTATGAATTCCAAGGCAGGTGCACAGTTTATGCAAAGCAATTACGTGTTTTCTTTGAAATGGAGCACCTGAACTTGACAGAATTAATGCTGTTGACAGTTCGTGGTAGACTGAGTTTGATGGAGTTCATAGTGTTTTGGAGTGAAATTTAAAGTTCAAGACAAAGTGAAGCTGCTTGTGTGCTTAATGATGGAAATAATATTGAAAATACATCTAAAGCTAAGATTTCTGATCTTCTCAATTGCAATGAAAAGGTGTATTTTCCTATACTATACAACATGTAGACTTCTGTGAATCTCAACTCACTTGCAAAATATACTGAGTTAAAGTATGGTGCTGTCTGGCCATACAGAAAGCCTGTGTGTACTCAGTGTGAATCTCTACATTCGAGGAAAGAGCTCAGCTATTGACCCAATGTATCAGGGAGTTTTTCAAGGAAAACCAAGTATATAGTAAAGTTGATAGTGCCAGAAAATATATTTTCTCATGATGCTTACTGTTGTCCGGGCATGGTTCCCCTGTAGCAAACAGGGTTAATTAGGGCAATAAGCCACCTGAGGGCATAGGAATGCAGTAGGAAAGAAACCTGCAGCTTCTATTAGCAATGAACAAACTTTGAAAGATTCCAATTTTTGACTTGCCTGTGTCATAAATGTGGCTTCTGGTTTTGTGCTCCCATCTCTTCACTATCGAGAATAAAAACCGAGGGGATGACTTTCCCATTGGGACAATGTGGTAAGATACTGCCATCTAAAGGTGATGGTCCTCCTCTTGAACGTGGGCTGTGCACGAAAATATCTTTGGGATTACTGCTCTGTATAACCCCAGTATTTCAGCCTCTTTCTTTTGAACTCTCAGAAAGTATACTTGTCAGAGTCCCTGGGGAATGCATGTAGCTGCAGGGTATGTAGGAAAATTCCGGTTCTGTGTGGCATTTTGGAAGGTACTGAGAATTTAAGCTTGTGCCTGAAAGTATTCATGCATGTGAAAATCTTCATGCCCTGAAAAGTCTCTCTGAAGTCCAGAGGCCTGGACATAAGCAGTAAAGCTGATCGTATATTCAGTGTCTGTTCGCTGAGGCCTGAGGGGGTGATGGACTTCTCAGATCCACTACTTCACCCCCCTTCCGCCACCATCTTAGGGTCTTAGTACAAGAAAGCAGAGTTCTGGTGCATTATTTGTCTATTAAGCTTTGAACATGACCAACATGTTTTAATAATAGCTTAAAGTTAACCATCATATTGAATGTTTCTATGATTTTTATCAATTCATTGGATGAAGGAAAGAGCAGGATGTCAGAAGAGCAGTACTGCTTAAGATATCATTAGCCGAAAGATTTTTAAACCGTTTCAATACTACCATTTCTATGGCTTTTCAAATGTCCTCAGTTTTAAGGTATTTGTTCACTGAAAGGATTTCAGGGAAGATTTGAAGCCATTAACTCTATATCAGGCTTTGTTTCAGACTTAATTGATTGTTAAGGGATATTACAGAATAGTCATGCTATAGAAGTGATGTGCTAGAAATAATCCTCTGTGAAGAACTGTTCAGTCAGACGTACACTGCTGAAGCAGGAAATGGTGACCTGTTATTAAACTGATAAAAAGCCTAAAAATAAGTTAAATTTATTTTGGGAGCAGGATCATGTATCATTACAAACTGCCTTTGGACTTGCATCTCAAGTACAGAACAGTTTCTTAATTAGTTACTGTTGGTATTGTTACAGTAAAGCAGAAAAGGAGATCTAAATGCTGAGTAGTGAAGAGGATGAGATACTGAGGGTATTGGTGTCCCAGTTCAAGAAGGCATTTAAATTTGTACCATGAAGTAATAGATTTTAGCTCAGATTTTCACATACTTTTAATGTAATGCTATCTTATGTCTTTGAGTACAGTAAGAAAAGGTAGCTATAATGTTTTAACACATGTGGAATCATTGTGTGTGTCTCTGCATGTTGGGCGCTTCTGGAATTTTGTTACCTTGCAATCTGTCTTGAAGAAACTTGCTTAGTTTTAGTGGTATCAAACACCTGTTTCTTAACTACTCTTGTTGTGGTAGCTTTTTCCTTCTCTTTCTTCCTGTTTTCCACTGTATTTAGCCATTTCTTTTCTCTCTTTCATCCTCTCTTCTTTCTGTTTTTCTTCGTTATAATGAAGAAAATAATATAATTTCTTCATCTTCTTTCCCTGCCTTTTCATTCTGAGGACTGAAACTTAGGACCTCTTGGAAAAGTAAACTTGACCAGACACCTTGGCCAGAAAGATGGAAAAGGAAACTGAAGACATGAGGACTTGGAAAGGGTGTACATGGAGAGGGTAGACATCTCCAGGAGAAGAGGAGGTATCTCCTGGGAGGAAGTCCCAGTAAAATGGATTACCAAGTGCTGAGTCAGCACCTTACACATCTTCTTAACTTCAAACATGTGAAGTCAATGCACTTAGAGTAAGTGCTTTCTAAGTACCCTGTTGAATCAAAGGTGAAGTATGCAACTCCATGTTTAATCCTGACATACATTTAACTCTCCAGTGGGACTTCTGAGCTATCTCTCTTTAAAAGTCTGCAGAATCTTGCATGCTTTTGTATGAGAGAAAATTCATCCAAAATAATTCCAACAGTATCACAAATGTACATCATATTTGTTCATAGAATTGTCCATTTATCTTTTGGTTCTTTGCCTTGGCTTAATCACTCATTTCTTGCTCTTTGACCAGAATGCCATTCATTTTTCTTTGTGCAGTAATAATACATGGTCTTAATCCAAAGCCTGCTGAAGCTAGTGGAGAGGCTCATTACTTCCGTAGCTCTTAGATCCAACCTATAATATACCCAGAGGCCCAGATGAAAAAGGGTAGCTTTTGAATATCTGCAGCAAGAGAGGACCATTATACAGCTTTAATACTGGAGTGTCACAAGACTTCAAGAACCTGCTTTTTGCCTTTTTTGTAAATTAGAGCTATTTTTATTGCACCTATAGATTTGTGAAAATGCAATTATTCTTTCCACTCTTAAGGGAAGAGGTTAGCACTCTCAAGTTAACAAGAACACGATGCTAATTACCCCTTCTGTTATTTCCATTTATAAAGATCTACATCTTTTTATTTCTACTGCTGCTGTGGCCTCTAGAGGCATTTTCAGGAACTTACTCTGATTCAGTCTACAGATGTTACTGAAATGCATATGAAATGGGCCTGCTCTGACAATAAGTGTCGTGCCAGGATGATGGAATTGGATCTGGTAAAGTTTGCTCCCCAGACTTACGATGCTGCAGAAATGATGCTTTCAGATCATTACACTCTATTAAATAAGATAAACTTTCCAAGACAGATTTTGGAGCTAAATACCTAACCCAGGAACTTTCAGGTATTTACATCCTTTATGCTTACTTATAAGATCCTGCCCTATATTGGTGGGATCTTATAAGCAGTGGACACAGAAATGGGAGCTGGGAATTGTAAGTACAATTCAGGGAATTCAGTAAACCCAACACAAACTGGAAGGCTTGCAACTGCAATTCCGCATCAGCACGAGGCTGCAGGACTCAGGTTGACTTCCAGAGATGCTGAGCACGGAACAGTTACTATTTTCTTCATAGAAGTGTCCTGTGAACAAAACACTCAAGATTTGGAGCATGGATCTGGAAGAGGTAAAACCAACGATGCAGCAGGAAAATGTAAGAGGCGGTACTGGACCTTTCCAGTGCCACTTTGAGGACTAGCCCTGTCATAGCCTGGCATCAAACCTGAATTATGCTTAATATTTTTAACAGTGAAGACAAGGTTTTCTAATGGTTTCTTTTGACCAGTGGTGATTATAAAGGCTAAAAACCAGTAGAAAACTTGATGTGATTTAGTGAAAAAATGAAAACTTGCACTGGCCTTTGGGATGGGCATAAAGTTTACAAGCCAGTTTCTCAGGGTTATCAGAGATCTGCAACCTGAGGTCACTAGAGAAATTTTGGCTGTGATTATAAGGTGGTTCAGGAAAAAAAAAAAAAAGGCTTCTGTGTCTTATACTGAAGTCCTGCATCCTACTTGACCCCATATAAGCTTTCAATTACTTGGTAAAATATAGACCTCAGAAATTGGTGCTGCCTATTTCCCTTAAGCCTATTCTTCTATACAGCTTCATCAAATGTAAAGCAGCTTTGTCCAAGAGCCCAGTATTACTCATTTTCCTTTCCTGATGATAATCATTACAGTTGTGAAGAGCAAGCATGACCTGCATGCTCTGCTGTGCCTCAGTGAGATAAGGAATGGACACGGCAGTAGGACCTCCCGTTATTTGGTTGTCTGCTTCATCACGGTGACTTCCCAGTCCAAGCATCAGCTGACTCATTTGTTCCTCACCCCAGTTTGAGCTGCTTCAGCAGCTTCAGTTTATATTCCAAAACTCTCATTTTCACCTCAATGCCAAGGTCCAGAGGTGGCTGCTGCCGGAGTTTCGAAGCGTTTTAGCCATTTTTTAGCCAGTTACTTTTCTTATTTCCTGTTCACGCAGAATAATTTGCTACATGCATCAGACATGGAGTATTTCAGTGTCTGGAGTGCTGTGCTGGAAGGTCTAGGCTCATGCCTGACACTGACACTGGTCAGATCGTATAGGTATTTGTCCGCATGTTTGATGTATGGTGTGGTTTCCCTTTATCATATTCAGGAAATACTTCTCAAGTCATTTGTCATTTTTTTCATTCCTGTTTTCTGCTTTTTGTCTTCTGTTGTAAACATTACTGTATATCCTGTCAAAATAGCAATTTACTTTGAGACAGACTGTTCTCACAAAAATGTCCATCCTAGAGCGTTGGTTGTCGCTGCTCAGCATTGCGCAGTAACAGGACTAACCTTTATTGCAGAGTCAGGATACCTATGTTTGTAAACCATCTACAACAGGTAGCCCTGATACACTTTCTTTAATAGGATTTCATCATGTTTCTATGAGCAGCTGAAATAAATCGCTTTTAAAAAGTGCCATATCACATTAAATGGGGTTATGTGCAGTTATCCTCTGTCATCTGAAATAATTCACAGCCTCACAAAATGCAAGCTGGGAAGCCACCCTCAGGCTTTTTAAGATTTTTTTTTTTCTTCCTAGCCTTGGAAATACTGGAAATAGAAATTTAAACACAATCTATAGCCCTGTGTAAGAGTAGACTGGTACAGACTTCTTCTTTAAGCCCGATCCTACCATCTTTATTAATATCAAAAAAATGTGCTAACTTGGAAGAAGATTATTGAATTCTTTTCAAACTGTTTTTTATGAGCCTACCTTAACATTTCTTGGCTTATAACAGATTTTTGTGTGTGATATAAAACATATTTTGAATAACAAGTTTAACTGAATCCTTTAACAATATCGGGACTGAATAGCTGAATTAGTTATTGATAAGATTATTTTATGGGCACACAAAATTAGTATCATAAGTCTCAATTTATTACGGACTGTTAGGTATTCTCTTATAACTGCCTTCTTGTCGGTATTGTGTTCAACAGGAGGTTAAACGTAAACGTTTTATATCTTTGAAAAGTTAAAGTAGCCAAAAATGTGTGCGGCTGAATCTTTCTGTGCATGCTTGACCTCTGAAAGCACAGAAAATATTCCAGGATTAAGTCCATGCAGTCCTTTTTTTTTTTTTTTTGGTCTTCCATCATTCCCAAAATGGGCAAGTTTTGGACCTAGTGCTTTAACACCCTGTTTTGAAGAAAAAGCTGACAGGTTTTATGTCTTTTACTCCAAAGACATAAACCATTGCTAGCTTTGCAGGCTGTCATCTTGGAATATTTTGAAAGCGGTTTATTTGTAAATAAAATAGGTGAGGTAAGAGCAATTTTTTCCTTAAGTGTAAGCCTGGAGTGTGTTTCAACATGCAAAGTGACTGGATGTATTGTCTGATAAAAAGGCTAGCTCAGAATTGCTGCTATTGATATAGAAAGGTGGTTCTTCCTAGAAGAGTTTGTCACTAGTACCAGCTGCTTATGCTAGAGACACCGTCAGCTTTCCTCTCCCTTCCCTGAGTCCTGTGGAGACCAGCGAGGCATGGCAGGCTTTCGGCAGACCCTAGTGCTGCTGGCACTGACAATACCACTGCCGTCCTTCCTGTAGCCTGGGCCCTGCGCTCCAGTCTGCAGCATCCCATCTTGTAAACAGCAGGATTAATTGCCAACTGTCTGAAACTGGTTTTCCTAAATTATTTTGCAGGTACCTAAACATGCTTCAAGAAATCTATTGGGGTTGTGAACTACTTGCAAAACATAGAGTATATTGCAATGAGTGTTCTGATTCATTCTATGCAGAAGTTTTAGAAAATGGCAATCGTTCAGAACACTGCTAAAATGGACTGTGGCTAACCTGAGCACAAGCTGGTTATATGTTCTGTAAAACCTGTTTTCTGCTTCTTATTATTGAGCATGAATTGCCATAGGAAGAGGCAGGAAACTCTGGTATGTGAAAGTAAGGGTGCATCTAATGTGTCCTTAGACACAAATATAATCTTTTCTCAGTATTATTTAGATATTTTTCAAACTTATTTATCTTTTTACACAGTATATGTCCATCTTAAACTATATATACAGCCCCTATAGTTTTAAAACTGTACATACTCGTGTATAAATACACATAAAAGTGGTAAGAAAAATATTTCCATAGGACATGAGTTTTGATACTCAAAACATTAAGAATGTCAGTGTCTTTTGGCCTGAATAGGTCTAAAGCCAGTTAATCCGTTAGTTCCAATAAGAATGCTCAGAAGGTTAAAAATGTAAGACAAGTATACACCCAAATTAAAAGGTGTAGAAAGACAAATACACTATTTTTGCACCTGACTCATTCTGCTATATCAACCAAGTGTTTGGAGCTACAGGGCCTGATAACTTCAATAAAAACAGAACCATGAAATTCAATTTCAATTAAGTATTTCAAATGAGGATAAACCACTCTGAATACGTATGGCTTAATAGGATATAATTGTTTTGATCAGTGTTTGACATACACCATCATTAGCTGTACAGATACCTTGTTTAATAGGACATTAACCCCATAGCTAGGCAGCAGTATGTGGAAACTGTGTGGTATCCAAAGAGTGATGTCAGGGTTTTTTTCCCCAAAGCCTTAATATGGGGTACTTGGATAGTTACCAGCATAAGAAGATACTTTGGTTTTGTGTGTAGTTGAGGCTGGTGCATCACAGCACTTCAGCAGTGCTCACATTCACAAAAACAAACTGTCCTTCAGACATCTGAGGCCCGTTTCAGAAGCGTTTCGCTTCGCCGTTTCACCGGCAGAAATTACTGAAGGACACAAATCTATCTACTTTCCCCTGTACGCAGAAAAAGCCTCCCAGGCAGAGGTTTCAGTTCAGCACATTCATTACCTTTTAATTGCTTCTAAATTGCATTGTGACCTGCCGCATCAATAGCCGAATCTACCCGAAACTAGCACAATCTGAGCATATGTGTGTTAAAAGCTTAACTGGCAGTTGTTTTGCTACTGGATTGCGTAAAGGACACTGCGTGAAGGACAATGTCATTTGGGGATTTTTTCAATAATGTATCATTAACATCGTTTGGAAGGGGCTTTATCAGCTTGTTTATATGCCAGAAACATTTCTTTTGGGCAATGAGCAGCAAAAGAACCTCGTTACACCCCTATCAGATGTGAATATATATATTTTAAGTTTTACTTCTCACTGACTAAATGTGAAAGTTTCAATGTCAGCTGTGGCATGTAAAAGCTTCCACGGCAAATGTACTTGCATGCAAAGTCACAACTGAATAAAGTATTTTATTTAAGATTCTAAGCTCCGTTATAAAAATCACCCTTGGAGAAAAGATAAGCCTGAATACGTTTTAGGCTGTGCCGCAGCAGGCACAGTGCTGTAAAAGGTAAGCTATCATACCAACCCCTGCGGAAGCCAAGGTGTAAAAATCATTGCTCCCCTGGAAGACTTATTCAAAGCTGTTTTGCAGTCACTTATAGAATGTAACCATACCATCCTACCTGCTAATAATTTCAGCCAGCTAGCATTTGTTTGTTATCCCTTTGTTTTACCCCTCCCCAGTAGCAAAAAAATGTGCAATTACGGTGAACCTAAGTCTGGCATTCATGCTGTATTGCAAATGCACATTTCCTTTCCTTCACCCTTTACATTTAGTACTGCAAGTGTATAGGGTAAGTGCAGCTGTTGCTGTTTTACAATTTCTTGTCTTATTTTGTATCTTTTTTTTGCTGGAAGAGTGGTTAACAGTGAAGAATTTCTTTATTTTTACATGGCAGCTTCCTTTGAATATGCCCTACTTAAGGGATTGTATGTTATAGTAGCTTAACAGCAATGGCTTTGTCCACTACAGACTGCTGTGGCTTCATTCTGTTAGACGTTTTCCACTTCAGAGCCAGGCACTGTTTGGGTTGCTTCACAGGCTGCACCAGTCTGTCATGTGGGACACTGGGGGGAGATTCAAAGGAAGATGGTTAGACTCTGTTCCTACATTATTTTTTTCTACACACACGAATATATACAAGCATTTAGATAATTCTTGTGCTGTTTTCAAGTTTTGAGACCACTCTTTATTGAGCTCTTTTGTCAGAACAGGCTTTGCCTAAGCCTGCTGGGAACGTGAGAAACCCTAGATGTTCTGAAACTGCAACAGCATCAGCCCACTCCTCCCAGTTACATGGTGTTCTCTCCTGTGCTATGGTGGGAGAGTGCACCCTGGGAGCAGCATAAGGAGTAAACTGGCAGTGCTGAAATTGAGAAGGAGCAACCGATTTCTTGGTGGATGGAAGCACCTGAGACCGTAGAGAGACCTTGTGTTTACTGCAGGAAAGTTAGGTAGCACATACAGATAGAGGTCAAGTCCTCAGGTCATGTTCCAGTTTAGAAACAGTGCCTTTCAGGTTGTATTCTTGTCCTCATTTGAATGTAGATGCCTGTTGGGGTACTGAAAGATAGACATGAAGGGTATTGCAGCTGCAAAAGATTTTTGCTTTCTTTTGGACTACATCTCCCTCGGCTCTTACTGAACCTCAAATGTCTGCAAAGCCTTCAGGAAATGCAGACAAATGAAATGTTTGGCTGGAAATCATGTGGAAGACTATCATTGCCTTTTGTCTAGTTGGAGACATTAATGAAATTATTAAGATAATTAGATTTCCATTATGTAAAGAAAAATGCTGACTGAAAATCTGTAGCTGCAGTTATGTAAGTAATCAGACTACATGGTTATATGCCTCAATTCTGACCTTAAAAGCCTAACATCTATCAAATATATGAAGCATTGCTTCAAATATACTTTCATATTTGCCATAAGGATGAGTAAATAGATTGTTCACAAGAACTAACTGGTTAAAGCATAGTATCAGAAATATTAACTATATCTGTGTTTATCAATTGCTTCTCTTCTAAAATCATTCTGCCTTTTGCTGCATTAAAAAAAAAGGCCACTTTTCTGCTCTGTGCCCCAGAAAGCTCTCCCGGTACAAAAGATCTCTTGGACTAATTCATTTCAATAGAGTTCAATGCAGTATTTCAATGAAAGGTCGGTCCCTATTTTTCTCCCCATATGGTAGCTTTCAAATGTTGACAGATGAGATCTACTGCAATGCTGTCTGATTGAAATCACATGAGGTTTTTTGCTGTCCTTGAGCTGAGCAAAAGTCGACTGACCTCCCTAAATAAAAAGCTAAAATCAGAAGTTTTTTTAAGAAAAAAAATACAGATACCACCAATCTTTTAATTTCCAAAGCCGGATGAGTCACTCCAGGCTCAGTCTTTCACAGGGATTAGTCATGGCACTGTGGGTCTCCACTGTTCTCAATAAGCACTGTATGATATCTGCAGCAAGGACTCAACTGAGATCACCGTCACACTCTGGCTCTGTGGGCAGGAGGCCAGCTGGATGCAAACAAGCCTGACTTGAAGGCCCATCTTTCTGACTGCCCTTCGTGAGCAGAAGGAATACCTGATTGTCTCTACCTGTTCGTTTATACACAGTCTTGGACCTATTGATTTTTCCCAATCAAAGCTTACAAAGCAGGGTTTTGGCACAATGTTTTACCTAACCACTGGATGATAACTGTTGGGTGTGATAAGCACAGCATAGCTTATAATTCATAACTGTGATATCGCAGTACTCCAGGAAAAAAATGTTCGGACCTTCTCCTGACCACGTTTGGGGTATGGAAATGACCATTTCCTTTAAGCTTCCAAGCGTTATTTCTGCTATAGACCCATTCTGTCTTCCCTAAAATGAAAACTCCCTTCGGTCACCATGCTCAGTCACTTAAGTCGCTCTGGCTCCTTTCGTGACTGTCACTGCATGAATGACACAAGCAGCTCAGTATGTTAGGCATGTTAGCACTGCAGCCTAGCCCCTCTGCCACTCCTGTGGGTCAAAAAGTGTAAACCTGCCCAGCAGACAGCCCCACTGAAGGGAGTTCCTTGCTGGCATGCATCTGACAGTAGCAAATCAAAGTCTGGTTTGTGCCACTTCTTGGGAAATGGGCAGAAAGAGTGAAGCTGCCTTGCAGCAAGGGGATGCAAAAGGGTGTCAGTCCCCTCTGGCAAGGACAGAACTCTCAGCTCTTTGGGGACAGCATTAAGTTGCACCAGGACCAGTGTATTACAGTTGCCTTAGACTCCAAGGCTCTTTAGACTGAGGCTCAGAGGTGTTTTCACTTAATGTGAGTTAGACTTATGCTTTATTTTCTGGCAGTTGGAGGGCTGGCATCTTTTTTCCAAGGTCACACAAGAAGATAAAGGGATCCTGGGAAGAGAACCCATGTATCCTGGCTCTCATTCCTACATATTAGTCTCAAAACATCTCTTCCTTCTTTGCCCGTACACATTTATCTCTTGATTCCACACTGCTGGTGGGTTTTTTGCTGTACTGTACAACAGCCATGTTTTGAAAACACAGCGTTGTAGGTAAGGAATGGTATTAGTTTCATTGTGAGCACTCTGTATATGTAGTATAACCATATTAGCACTGACAAGCTAGCTTTTGATAGGTGAATAAATCCTGGAGACTGGGTCCTAAGTAAAGTTAATATCTGCCACATAAATATTAACCAAGGGAATAAACTACTACTTTTTAAAAATAGTTTTGGTCTTGGTAGGACTGTGAATGTTTTATTTGCCCCAGAGTCTACTATCAGAATATATTCACAGAAAATATCAAGATATTAAAACAGACTGAAACCTTCTATATTTTTCTTCCCCAACAAGATACTGAAGTTTTGGTGTTTTTTAAAAATCTGAAATGGAAATAGGACAATATGTAGACAAGTATTTTATAATGAAATAAAAACAAGTAAAATAAAGCAACTTCACTATACAATCCTTCCATCCTGAAATTTACATGGAATAGCTGTTTATAACTTCAGCTGAAATGATAACTTAATGAATATCTTGTACAGTTTGAGAATTAAGTTTGTGATGTCAATGCTGTTTAGTAGGAAAAGTGTCAGCAATTACCCTGCATATGAAGTAAACAAGAAAAAAGATGCCAAAACAGAGCAGGAAGAAAGGTCTGAATTACATCCGGCACTGAGTCAACTCTGCTTCATGAGGTTCATATGGTACAGTAGATAATAAATATCACAGGGTTGTGAGACTGCCTAAAAGTGCTGTTTAAAACCTTCTGGCCCAGTGGTGGCAAAGTGAGGTTGGATATATGCTGGTAGCTGAAGTAAGCTCCTGTAATTCTGGGGATAGCAAGGGTCAGGATGGATCCCCCATCCTAATTACAGTAGCCTCCAGGCTGCTGAATTTTATGCTCAGCTGCCTGAGTTCTCAAAAGTCCCTTTGGAAAGGGACATTTTCTAGGACACAGTGAAGTATAATTACACCTGTGAAGGAAATGAGGGTAGTTATGCAGCAGTACCATGGTACCCGGGGACTACCTTGTCCCAGGGAAATTCTGGGGGTTACTAGGTTTTGGTAGAATTGGAAGATGAGATTTGTCATTCTGTGTCAACTTTGAGAATTAAGATATCCAGTAAAATCAGCTTTAGCCTATACAACCTCACAACGCCACGTAACTATGTTGGAAACAAAGAGGAAAGCTGGGATGCTCAAATGACTCCTCACAGTGGAGGAGCACTTTAACCTGTTCTAATCTAATACCTGAATGAGGATGTGGAGGTAAACCAATTTGCATTCACACATGTAGGGGTGTACAAGGGGATTTTCAATAATAAATATTCTTTGATCTGTGGTGATATATAAAGGATTCACAGAGCTGACTGAGGTTTCATGAAGTACTCTGAATATCATTGTCTAACAAGTTACTCTGTCTCTTTGGAGTTGTTTCCAGCTCCAAACATTTATTTGCTCTTTTTTTCCAAGTCTGCATTGGTTCTAACCCCTCTAGTCTTTGGAAACATGTTTCCTTTCTTCTAGAAACATCATAAGCAAGCCATTGCAGCTGGGAGCCCACAGCTAGTAGCACCATACTACAGTTGGGTATAGCAGTATGGGTCCAGCAGCCTGAGTCTACGTACAGTCATCTTCGCCTGCCCTCTTATATAGCATGCATCCTAAAGCATCTGAAGACACATTTGCTAATTGGTTTCCTAGCTTGTTCACTTTACCGCCTATACCAATCATTTTTCTTCCTGTGCTCCAGGCTGTATTCCCTGATTTCATGTGTCTTGCCGTGCAACCTTGGAAAGGGCATGAACATTGTAAATTTTGAAATTAGATTTGAAATTAGCTTTCTTTCTGGGCTTTTTCCCTCCCTCGCTATAATCTTGCAAGAGAATCACCTTTAGGCTTTTACTAAAATAGCTTGGCTTCTGAAGTATTGGGTAATAAATTTTACATTCTAATGATATTTCTTTATGGTTGCAACAAAATTGTTTGTAAATATAAGCACAATTTGCTTGTGACCTCCTTAGAGTTAAAAGGATGAAGAACAGTTTGAGTGGCACACCAGCACAGTGTGATTATCTCTTCTATTATAGATCCCTGTGTTCTGCCTGAATGTGTATTTCCAGGAAAATAAGTGGTGATTAGAGAGTTGGAAATGACCCTGTGGGTTGTGGAAGGTGCAGCTGGGGGGAGTCCTGGACACTAGGATCTATTCTTCAGTAGCTTTTGCTGATTTTTGGATGGTTACACTTACTTAGTCTGAGAGCTGTCTAGATTCTCTCTGTGAGCAATTGACATCCAACATGCTATTAGCTAAAACAAGTGAGATTATCTGTTGTCTGGGGATGTGCTTTCTTCTCTCTACACTGTACCGTGAGACCCTAAATAGGTAGTGCATACTGTACTTATGCTCAAGTAGCTACAGGTAGGTGAGGTGAAACCCATTCCTAGAAACAAATGTTGTGTCCGAGGAGGAGCTTCTAAGTGCATTTGAGAAATACTGATAGAATAAGAATATGCTAGCAGGTTACTCTTTATTTGTTTCCCCTTCAATATAAAGCTCTTTGGTTAAGAAAAGGAGTTAAGAAAAATCCTGTTTGGGAGATTAGTGAAGACAAATCCTTGAAATAAGTGGTGACATAATTAGTGAAAACTGATCTCCAAGTACAATATATTGAGATTTTGTTGTCTGGATGCTTACAGTGAGGTTGGATTAAGTGTTCACTGTCTTCAGTGATTCACAAAGACTTGCACTGTCAACTGGGCTAGAGCTGTAGCTACAAATCCTTATCAGCCAATCAAAACATGCTTCTTTTGTCAAAATTAGTGTCTCCAAAAAATCAAAGAACATTCCCATGGGTACAGAGAAATGAAGGACAGTGAATATATTAGTTGGTCCTCATTTTATTAATATTGTAGCTATTAAATTTTTACACAAGAGAAGATAGTGCTTCATATTTTAGACAGTCAAGCTTTTTAATTTTAGAATTGGTAGGGAATTTTATTGGATAATAAAATTCCATCTAGCTCCATATTTGCTGAGAGTTAGGATCCAAATAGAAAGAGGTCATCAAAACTTTAGTAATTCAAGCTTATCATCTTGTGCTTATAACCCCATAACATGTCAGAAAAAAACCTCATTATTGATTGTGCCTAAGGCTTAGGATAAAGTATGTCTCTCTGTAGTTAATTGTACCCCACAGTACTGCATCATTTCTGCTGTGGGAAGCTCAATTTAGTTTTCTGAAAGTGTTACCCAGTAAGATTTGCAGATGGGTCTAATAGACACACATTAATTAGATGACCACAGAAAATGTGGAGCTGTCCATCTGGGAAATGGGACTTGATAATGAATAATGTGTAGATGGGCCAGTATTAATGGCATCTCGGCATTTGTTGGTAAGTGTCAGGGAAAGCAAATCAAAGAACTGCTTAAATAGGTTCAGCTGGACCTGTGTTTTGCATTGCAGACAGGTTAGAAGTGGCTAGTTTGGGATCAGAGCCTAACCTGTTTCAAGTCATTGCAACCTTAAGCTCACAGATTTTTGAGACTGAACCTTACTTCTTTATGTCTAGTCATGTAGCCATAGAGGCATTAAGAATAAAAAGTGTTTGAAAAGAATAGTCTCGTCAGCCTGTATATTTCTCCTTGCAACAATAAACCTGGTTAGATAATACTATCCAGTTGTGTGGATGAGCTCAGTCCATATCCTGTTGTAAAGAGGCAGGAAGGACAGCATTTGTCAGCCCTTACTTATGGGAACAGTTTCATTTAAGAACCATTCTAGCAACAAATCCATGTTTCTACTGTTCTTCCCACAAAGTGGCTTGAAACCAAATGCAGTGTATCGCACAGTCTTACAGAGACATTCATGTGACTTTGCTCTTCTAGACTTGTCTCTTCTAGCTGCTTCTTGCCTCAGAGTTCTTTTTATCAGCAGGGCAGAGATTGATCAGAATTTAGAGTCTAGTAGTATAAAAACTGTAACGTCAGTTTCTGTAGCTGTATTTTCCTTGATGTATGCTGTGCTGTGGCACTGTGGAAATAAAGTGGAAAACAGTTCAAACCCAAAAGGCTTGTCGCCCCTAGGACGGTGATTCTGAGTAGGTATTGACCTTCTGTGATTAACGCTTTTAAAAAATTACTGGAAAAGCAGGGATGACCTTGGGCAAAGGACTTCATAGTTACAAAGATTATTTTTTAGGCATAATTAGAATTAGTGAAATTGAAACCCAATAAATGTCTGCAGAAAGCATCCAGATTGGTCTTTGAAATAAGCAATCTGTTGTACCTTTGTCTTCATTGAATAGAAAATTGATAAACCGGAGGTGTTTAACAATTCAGATTATTTCTTTAGACTTTATCAGACTCATTTTTTAACTGTTCTGTAGAACTGTCTCTTGTTTTGCTCAAAATACATTATATAAGAAAAATATAGCCAAGAAAATGATTGCAAATGTAGCAAATGCTCTTTGATATTGCATCTAGTCCTCTTCAGTATGTTAAATTATTTTTTGGACTTTCAGACTAATTAGTGCCATATCAAGTTACTTGGAATAAAAGCAAACTGGGTGGAATTTACAGAACTCAATTTTTGCTCTGTGGTTGGTTTCTGTGGAAAGCCCACGCTACAGCAGAGGATTCTTTTGTGTGTGTGTGTGGCGGCATTTGAAGAAAAATAACACTGTGTGAAAAAAATAATTCTCAGATTTATAGATTAAAAGAAAAAACTAAAGGTCTACTTTGCTGCAAGCATCAGTTAAAAGCTCCCAGTTCTAACTCCTCCAGAACATGCAGGTGGAAAGGTACTACTTACGCCAGAGTCAAATTTTACTTTTGTCCAGAGCAACACCTACAGCTCATATATCATTTCACTGTACTGGGGGATTTATGATCCATGTTGTATTATTTTCCAGGATGATAAGCAGTGAGACAAGAACATGAAATAATGAAAAAATTAAATTGTCAGGGTTTCTATAGCTACAATTCTTAGGGCTTAATTGTTTAATGGCACTGTGATGAGGTTTATGTATTCTTCATTGGAGGAAACTATGAGCTGGAAAGATAATGTAGCACGTCAGCTGGCTGACTGATTTCTCTGCGCAGTCCACATGTACAAAATTTCTAGATTAGCTTATTGATTATCTAGGTGAAATACCTACCATGTGGAATACCAATTTTTGCTCAAGAAAAAATTAAAAGAATCTTCAAAAGCTCTGACGAAAGTCTTACACAGTTATGTACTTAAGGCAGTGCATTCATTTTTAGGTACACTTAGTTTACTGAGTCTGCTGCAGCACATATAATCTTTACCATCTTTCACTTTATAAGCTCAGTATTAATTCTGCACAATTCTGCATTTAAACAAATGTATCCACACTTTCAGACTACATAGATAACTCTTAAAAATGAGTTTTCCAACAATGCAAAAAACAAGAAAATTCTTGTAGAACACAGAAAAAAAGAATGGTTTATAACCTGTTTGTATCAACTTCAAAGTTGGATTTTATAGAGGACATTTATTAAGTATGGTTGGAAAACATTTTCCTATGTGGTCTAAGAGGACAGAAATAAAATGTGAGCGTTGCCTAAGTAGTCTCTAAAACAAATGATGGAAGTGCAGTAGTTTGTACAGTAAGAGGGCAAGAACAGGTCACCTTGTCTTTCCATCACCTAGTGACCAACTAACAGCATGTGATGATGATGATGTCTTATGAGTTAAGTGACACATGCCGAAACCAATTAAATGCTTCAGTCAACACACTAGGGTGTTCCCGAAGACATGACCAGCTGTTATCCTTTCAGAGGCCAGAAGTATGTTCTGCTTCCTGTGGTACCTTAGAGCAGTCATCGATTCTTCCTTCTAACCTTTATGATTTTTCATCAACTAAAATTCTAATAGGAAACTCTGCCCTAGAAAGTAGATGTACATCCAACTCCATAGGTGATGGCACTCAATTTAGGATTTTTTCCCCCAGATTTATCAGATGATATCTTCAAGTTGGCTCATAATAAACATTTTGAAATCTTTCAGCTGTTCAAAAGATCTGTCTTCTAACTTGCCACCGGTATATATGAATTCATTAATCTACAAAATGACAAATTTTCAATGTACTATGTTCTTTGAACCTGTTAACCCTATAGTTATAACATACACACGAAAGGCAAACACACTTTCCCTGTAATGTACTATTAAAAGCCTGAGGGAAAATGGTATATTACATATATAAAAACAGTAGTTCCAGCCAGGCAGGTTGTCAGGGGTTTGACTGCTTCCTGGGAACCCTTAGAAATTGTTCCCTACACAAATGGGTCTCCGAGCAGGTATTTGCTCTTGTGTGTTTCTCCGCTAACCCTCAGATGTGCAGCAGTATTAGTAATTTGGTTATGATTACTTATGCAAGCATGACGTAGTTCATTCAGATTCCACTGCTGCATTTGGATAAAGATGTTTAGTTCTTTTATCAAAGTGCTAGTCTTATCATAATGGGAGTTTCACAAGCAAGAATAAAATGAAGGAAAGTTTAAAACTTTGACCCACTGACACACAGCCACATTCATAGAAAATACTACAAGAAGCATAATAACTGTTATTAGCAGTGGGAGTAGAGCTTTTTTGGCAGATAAGATCCCATTGTAATCATTCCTTAATTTTTTATATGTATCCAAATCATTTTCAGTAAGTTAAAGTACAGAGCAATTAAACAGCTTCTCTTTCCCCTTTCAGCTTGTGCTGCAGTGTTTTATTTCTCAGCTGTTACTTTGCTTTAGGGAAGCATGATTTACTCACTGCCTCTTATTTTGTACTGGAATCAGCCCAACCATTATGTGTATTCTGTATTCTCTTGGTAATGTGATGGTAGAAGTCCTGAAGGAAGGGGGGTGGGTATGTGTATAAGTGTTGGATTTCTTTTTAAACAAAACAAAAAACACGGGGCAGGGGGTGGGAGGAGGTGGAAAGCCAAGGGTCCTAGATTTCTTTGTTATTATTTGTTTGGAAACAGCTGAATCACTTTCCATTCCTATTACTTCAGTATTAAGAATAACACTTTGGAATGCAACTTTGTGTAAGTGTGAGTAAATTACAATGAGCTTCCATTGCTCCTTTTACTAATGGGCCTGGTTGCAATTCTGCTATATGGTCTCATGAGCTGTGACTTTGCTGCTTCACAGCACATTTCCCTGCTGAAAAAATGAAATAACCTGACTGGTTTCATTTTAGCTGGGCATGCGTAAGTGCTGTTGCTCCTGAGCATCATAGATGTGGGGTTTCAGTTAGTAAGCAACAAATTCCAGACTGGAAAACCTGCTGGAGGTGCTTTGGTTCTATTAAAGTGTGGAATACCAGACATGCAAAAAAAAAAAAAAAAAAAAACCACAAAATCCCACCTTCAGTAGAGGCATCTCTGTGTGTGATTTGGCTTTAAATACAAAAATCATTAAGCTTTCCAATCCCTAATTAAGATTCTTTCAAAATCAGGACCTTACTAAAATCACAAAAGTAAATTTAGGAGGTAAACTGTAATTAAATCTGAACAGCCCAATGCCAGAAAGATTTGTGCAAAGTGAAATGTACAAGAAGTCTTTTAAATGGGAGCCTGAGCAGTTTATCTGATTGTGTATCATGGCTTAACCCCAGTGTAATGGTTACTTGGGAAGACAAACGTCATCGCTCTGGGCACCTCCAGCCCCCTTGTGGGTGGGGTGGGCTGAGGAGCAGAGAAGGCCTGGACTCCGTGCAAGCACTGCTCAGCAACAGCTAAACTGCCCCTGTGTCACCCCCACTGCTTTCAGCACAAATCCAGCATGAAGCCCCAGGCTAGTCACTATGAAGAACATGAACTCTACCCCAGCCAAAGCCAGCACAGTGTGACTAATGCTGAATAAACAAGTGAAGGTGGTGTTGCAAGTGCCACTGTGCCTGAATGAGGGGAGGATGAACCTTATACTGATTCATGTGCAACTAATTCTGAAAGCATGCTTAGTTATTCACAACTGACTGACAAAATGCAAGGAATTTGTAACAAACTCAATGCAATTTTCATGGTGCTAGCATATGATACCTTGTTCAAGGGCAGGTAAGGGAGAGAGGGAAAGTACTTTTTAGTATGGCATGACTACTGTGGGCAGTCAGGAGCTGGCTTCTTATTCCTAGAAGCACCTGTGCACAGATAAGGGGCCAACAGTTGGTTTGTAGTCAAACCAGTGCATGTCTGGATTAGGGCTGATTCCAGAGCAGGAGTTAGGAGCTGGAGATAAATCACTAGGGAAATACAACCAAAAAGTGATTAAAAGTGTGATTGTTGAAACCATGTATTGCTAGGTTGAACGCTGTTGAGGAGCGCGTAAGGATATGTGCTTGGAGTGTACAATTGAAAGGGGTGAAGAAGCATGTCTGATGTGTCATCTGGATCAGGGCTGCTATCTGTAGCTGCCACCAGCAATGTAAGTCCCAAGTGCTACCATTCCTTGCCCTAGCATCACCCATGGCTGGCCACTGCCAGTACTTGAGGAAAGCAGGTTTGGGACACAGTCAATATCCAACCATGGCTGAGTGGTTTCCACTAGAAAAAAATGGTAGTAGTAGCACACTTTTTGTTTGTTTCTTTATAAAATGTGAATGTTATCCTGCTTCCCTGAATACAGTCAACATTTTCCTTGGTGCAGTTTCTATACATCACTCTGCCACCTCAGCTTCATGCTTTTTATTGTCTTCTTCTGTGTTTGAAGCTTTCTCTTTAAGTTCCTGTTTTTTCCCTGATGTTTTCAGTTCAAATTTACCCATTCGCCCGTTCCTGCATGTGGAATTAGTCATTTGGGATGTGCTGCTTTTCTCTCCCAGTTAGCTCTTGTTCTGGTATTGTCACATAGCTCAATATCTTTAATGGTAGCACCTATTATTGTTTTTATCTTGTTCCATAAAGAAGCTTAATTGTTTTGTTTAGGGCTTTTCATTTAGCCTGATTGATGAGCATACTAAGACACTGGAACTTAAGGTTTGTGATTACCTATGGATCAAAGACACTTTGGATGCCAGCCACTAACACTTTGCAGAAGAGGTGGTTTAGGTGTGTATTCACCTAAATACACACCTAGCTCAGCAGGGCGATGTGGAGGAAACCGGCCTGATGAGATGGTGCTTAGCAGATCCCTCAGTGTGCCCCAGACCATGGTGTTTGGGAGGGGTTCAGCTGCATTATCTGGGTTGACTTTCAGTGGGTAATAAGCCCAAAACAATCACTGCCTTTGCATGTTCATATTCCATTTGCTTCCACAGATACACAAGCGTGGCTGTTGCATCCTTTCGGGTAACTTGTCAAAATCACGATGCAACCAACTTTCTGGACTTGTTATAACTGGAAATAAATTATATTGCTTTTCCTGAAGAGTCTTCTCCATCGAAGATATTTCTTATGTATCAATAATTCTTATGGTTCATTCCAGAATACTTCCGATCTGTGAACATTGATCTAGGTAACTTGTAATTTGGACAAAAAAGGTAGGGAGCTGGCCTACTAGGAAAAGAAAAACCTTGTTGCTCGTGATTTTTTGCTGGGACTGAAAAAAAGCAAAGGCGACTCTGCCAAAATGAAAGCATGGCGGTGTAGCAGTAACTTCAGTGGAGCAATCTAGGAGTTAGTTAAAAAAAAAAAAAAAAACACAAAAAAAAAAAAAAACACCAAAAGCAAAGCAGACAAAAACTCTGCCATTGGAAAACACCCTGAGCGACAGTGCTGGAAGAAAGCTAGCCAAAAAGGATGGGGATGAACCTTAGACTGTAAGCTCCTAACTCATTTTAGAGGTTTCAGTGAGCCTATTTGTGAAAAATAGTAGTTATTTTTCTAGAAAGAAATTGATTTTGAATCTGGCAAGACCTGTTTGGACATGGTAGTCATTTAAAATGGATGATAATGCCAGGAAAAAGGAAAACAAAAGCTTGTAAATAGCTCAACTGAAAATGAGGAGTTGGTCAAATGCATCAAAAAGCCCCATTTGCTGTTTTTTTAATATACACTGCCAGGTACCTGAGAAACAATGTGGTGATCCCTTTTTTATTTGGAAATATTGAAAGGGTTTAAATTGGAAAAATAGAACAGGTAAGGATGTAAACAGAATGCAGAATATACTAAACATATATCAGGAAATAATCACTAAAACTATAAAACACCTAAGTAATATTCTAATTATCTGGATAGAAGTAAATAATCTGGACAATGTAGCCTGAAATAATAGATAAATAACAGATGGGAATAGATAAATAATTATATGGGAATAAAAACTATATCCTTATATAAATGCCAGTGTGTATTTCAGTATTGTGTACCTGAAAGTTACAGTGATATCGACCCTTTTGGCTACTGTTGTAAGCAATTCAATGGAGAATATGCAGATAGTAACTCTGGTTCTGGTTTATTAATGGTCACCAGTGGGAAAACTGCAGGACTAAAAACAATACCTAGAATTTCTGCAGAGAAGTGGGTTACTTTAAGACAATTTATCTTAGTGTAAATATTCTTAGCTTAGTTTTTGACTCCTGCATCAGTAGAATCATTCAACTCAGTATCTTCTCTTTCTGACTGGATATGTCTGTCTTCTAGTTCTATTTTTAGCCAAAAAAAATACATGAGTTGTAGAATGGGAAACCTGCTCTCATTTGATTACAGTAAGTGCAGCCTTTTAATTCAGTTGAAGGTTTTATATGGGACAAAGGAAAAGAGCATCATGAGAAATCAACTCCTTCCTGTCATGAAAAGGTGCATTTTCTGTTCCTGGTAAAACCTGCCAACTTGTAACTAGCACGTGCATTTTAGAAATGGGGAGTCAACCAATGTAAATTTTGCATATATGAAGTTTATTCATCAACACGTCATCTTCTACGTAGATACGTGGTATAGACACACATTTACCCCTGTGTAAGGGTGTAGTTCAGGGGCTGGAATTCCAACGCTGATGTACCAGAAATGATACTACAAAAGGTTTTTCTCTAGTCACTGCAGTATAAATGGCTTGGCTGATTCAAAACAAGTCATTAAATCCTTTCTGGTTTGCATGATGCAGTTATTTTTATTCTCTTCCTTCCTTTCTGCCATCTGTCTATAAACATATCGATTTTCCCAGTATTCTCTGGTTTTGCTGTTGATGCAGTGTATCAGTTTCCTTTTTATTACAGGGATTTTTTTTTCTTCCCGCTGATCTTTGGAGGACATTTATGTAAACTGAAACAAAGATTAGTTATAATGATGATGTAAGCAGGGGGATAAAATTGCATTGATCCAACATCGACTACAGTCAGTAGGAATAAATTACACCCTAGAAAAAAGGGATGAGGTCAATAGGTTTGAACCTCTTATTTCATATATTTTTGATAAATTAAAATCTGGGTGTGGGGTTTTTTTGCTTATGTTACTATTTTATTTACCAGAAATTATCTTGACAGAATTAAAGAATTTTGTCAAAGGCTTGTTGAATATATTTAGAGAGGTTGCATTGCATATTCTAGTATACAACTTCAGGTGGTTAACAGCTTTCTGGATAGGCTGTGCAGCTCTATCCAACCACTTCAAGAGAAATGATGCATCAGGCACTGATAACTAAAATAGGCACAGAATTAAAGCAACAAGTTGTTGTGAGTCTTGTTTCCAGATTCCTTTTAAAGTTACCTAGCAAACTCTGTTCAATGAAGAACGTTATGTTCTTATTTCAACTGGATGTGTTTGTTGTCTTCTATTACTATTTTTTCCCCAAGAAAAATATAAATGGCCACATTTGATATATGGAAGGCTTGGACACTATGGTTCTTCTCTTAACAAGTGCTTTGTTTTCTCATTGAGAGGGTGGGAACGTCAACAGTTTTGGGTGTTTCTCTTTCTGTATATTATTAAACCTTTTTTACTACTATTTTTCTGACTTACCCTGCCTTAAAAGGCAAAGTTTGTGGTGGGCAGTAGCCTAGTAGTTAACAAGGCAAAGTTGCCTGCTTGCAGCATGCTGAGGATACTGCCTAAGATGTAACAATGTGGGTATGTGTAAAACTAAAATGCATCCCATTTCTTTTTCGAATGAAGACGTGAATGAGCTTGACTTTGGTTTGTATACTTAATGTTAAATATGTATTTTTGTTTGTTTATTTTGCAACTTCCTATGAGAAACTGATGTTTGCAGCTATGAATTTTTCATGATAGTCCATGTAAACCTCTCCAAATTACTTGAGATCAGTAAGTAGAAGATATTAGAGAGGATATATCTGAAAGCTTCATTGACCATAAGGCTATTAAAAATATAGGAAACCAGATCAGTTCAGTCATTTAAGTATTTTTTTTTTTCTAGAATACCATTTAGCAAAATATAAAATGTTGCTCAGTGAAGATCAATAGCTGTGGAGACCTAAATCCCTCTAGCTCTAATTCAAATAACTAATCATATTCCATAGCCAGTTAAAAGCCAAGAATTTGTTACAGGGAGAAACAGGAAATGAAAATTGCTAGAAAACAACATTGAAAACAGCTTTGCATGATCACACTTCAGTGGTTTTGATTTGGTAAACAGCACAATGACATCGAATTTGAACTACTTAGTCATTAAATAAACGTGACCTATACAAGAAAATTCTAATTAAAATCCAGTTTCTGTGCACTGAAATTTATTGCACCCACCCCTTGCAAGCTTTTTGTTTTCCAAACTAGAGGGATACAAAGGGAATGTGTTTTGGTTTTGGGGGTCTCATATTCATAAGAATGGAACAGGCATTAGGTGCCACAAGTTGAAGTCTTGCCTAACTTATCCTCAAAAAGTGTGTGCTTTGTGGTCAGTGGTCATCTTTCACTGTGGCTTTACACTCCCTTTCATTTTGCATGCTTTAGTTGTGCTGTTCTCAAACATTCTCCTCAAATATGGCTTTTTTGAAGGGCGGGGGTGGGCAGGGTGAGTGTTTGTTGTGTTTTTTTGTTTATGATGGGGATTGCTTATGGGAAACGGTAGATTCTAGTCTCTGGGTTGGAATTTATAGCTGCTGCCTATCCCATTTGCCTTGCTAAACTGTAACACGAGGAGTTAAACTGAGTTGATAGCAATTTTCAGTATCAGTCTGGGTTTTTTTCTCTGTATTCCATGCTCCTTAGCATACATCAAAGGTTTTAAAAATTGTTATATGCCCCTACCCTATTATAAAGTAAATAGGGATACTGGCTTTATAAAGTAATTCAGGGAAGAATTTATTTGAAGGCATTTTATCTGCCTATTGGGGAGTATTTCACAGCACTTAAAACTGCGTAGTTGAGAAGAGACGTTACCTATCACTGGTTAGACTTCGTCCATAAGGGCATTTTATATCTTCTGAAGCAGATGTCCTTGTTGGAGGTAGCACACAGCACTAGATGGATTATTCATACCATCTGTAATGGCAATTCCTATTTTTTTCTATGCTTGTAACTCAGTTGTAGTTCTTGAGTTGGCCAAGAGAGAGCAGAATTTGGGCAGGGAATGGTATGATCTGGATACCGAGCTCTGCAAACAGTTAAATTCCTAATAAGTGACATAAACTGGGATAGACACAGAGATAAAATAGGTCGTCTTGTGTCCAGCAGGTGAACATTTATCTGTTTCTTTAAGGAGATAATTTTTAGATATTTTGAATTTAATTTTATAGGATACTAATTAAACTAAGTCAACATTTCTTCATGTAGATGAGATATTTAAGCTCAGGTTCTGCCTAAGCATAACTGAAGGCAGGTTTTTCACATGCTTGACATATACCTTCTTTCACCAAAACCAGGAAATAATTTTAACATAAAATACTAGTATACATAATGGCTCCACCTCCCAAAGGAAAATCTTTTGGTATCTAGATCCATACTTTCACCTTACAGTAGTGATGTGATTTTATTCTAAGCATTGAAATTTCCAAGATATTTTTGTAGCTAAAATTGTTCATTTCATATGTTTTTGAGGCAAATGAGTTCAGCATTTCTTTTGCTTTCTAACAGTTGATGTAAAAATCTTTTTTTTTCTGGTCCTCTGAAAAGATAAACAATTGGTATTTTCTGGAAATCCAACTCTATCAGGTTTCACTGCCAGCAAGCAGTGAGATTTGACTTAGCATTGACTTTCCAGTGCTTTTTGTTCTAGATCTTCTGTGAGGAAGTCCTAAGGTATGAAATTATAAGGTAGTATCAACTTATTTCTGGTGAAGTTGTAGTTACAAAATTTCACTTTACTGACTTTCCTTAATCTTATTTTTAAAGCATTAGATCAACATCATATTTTTTAATCAAACAATACTAGAATGTAGTTACAATTTAAAATGTAGTCCAATTTTTCATGCTGTATTTTCTTTTTTTTAAAGAAATGAACGATAGAATATACTTAAGATAGATTAAAAAGAAAGATTTGCTGCTTTTTAGGATTTTTTTTCATAGAGCAAGACTCCTGCCCAGTCCTAAATCCTGAGGAGATGCTGTTTATTCAGCCTGTTGGACATAGATCTATGTAAGTTGCTGATAAGAATATGAGCATAGTTGTTCACTATTTCCAGCATGAGGTATTTCTGATCCTAGTGAAATGACCCTCCAAGAGCAAAACTCGGTGTAGTGTTGTGAAACCTGGGCACAGTAGAGCAGGATGCACGAGTTCTACGTTCTTTTAGCAGTTACGCTAATTTCTGATTCCTGTTGAGTTAATGGATTTTTTTTTTTTTTTTCACATTCATGATTTGTGGTATTTATCAGAGGTATTAGAAATTTCTGAGCATTATTTGATTTTTGTGTCAGTTTGATGTTTTTTGAGAATTGCTGTATAACACTGGAAGGACCTTCTGATTGCTTAATCGAATTTTGCTGTTATAGATAATCGTACCTATTATCCATTTTATAAATGATCAGCTATGCAGATGCCTTCAGTTTTGGAGCCAGACCTCAGTTAACTTTGATTACTAATTCTTCCTTCTGTAGAGTGGCCTCACTCCATTCCATTTTTTCTTCTCCTCTGGTTTTGGGACAAGAAAGACTTTTTACATCCCATCAAGCAATGATCTAAAAATAAATATATTTAAAGAAACTTCTCCCTAACCTCCAGAGTCCTTCCAAACTCTCTCTCATCCTTATCCCCTTTCCCCCTTTTTTATTTCCTTTCTGGTCACCAGATCTAACCCTTTCTTTTGTTTAGGATGAACTATTGTTCTAAGTTGATGGGAGCTTTGTCTTTTGCTGAAATAGCCTAGAATGTGAAACCTAGTTGTAAATGCAGAGCTTTGGAGGATATGAGGATGAAAGGAATAGATTATTATAAGGCTGTAAAAAGTTATCTAAATCAATTCCAAACCTCAATGAATAAAGCAATGTATTAAAGATAACTCTGAGAAACACTGAATATACTGAATATCTTAAAACACCTTAAAGATTTTGTCAACCGCAATTCAAATTTGTATTTCATGTTCCCTGTTGAGGGGGAAATGACAGAGGATGTTGCCTTATTGAGAAGCATGAGGAATACAGAAGCATCATTCATGTTTCTTTAAATTTTACCATACCTCTGAAAGGGATAAGTATAAAATATCCGCGATCAAATGAATCTTGAACTTTGCTAGCAAGGTATATTTGATACTTTCTATGAACAGACATCTTGTTTGACTGGAAAAGATCTTGCCTCCAATTACTTGTCAAACATGTTGGTTTCTTGCTGTCAAAAAGCGTTGTTCCATTTCTGGTGCCTCAGCATCAATGTCTTGATGTTACAAAGCTGGTGCCATTGGCTGTCAGGCCTGCGCAGTCTCAATTGGCAGACTTATCTGTCTTCAGCAGTATTAGACAGAAATATGTCTCATTCACATGATGCTTCAGCCTTAGGCTGCACCAGACCTGGGAAACTCAAGTATATTAGCTTCAAAGAAACTGTCTGCAACCTCTTCTGATAGCATATTCTACAAAGCACACTCCAATCTATTCCTCGAGCTGTTTTCTCTCTGTTTTTAATATTTACTTTTTCTATGGTATAAATACTTCACCACTTGTCTCTGGCAGTTTAGTTTTGTAATGAAGACTGTTAGACGATTCTTTTTACAAGCTTACCTCATTTATGTGTTAATATATTTCAAGATATAATGAAAAAATTGCAGCTGGTCCAATACGAAGTGATCCTATACTTGGAAGCAGAAGATGCAAATAAACCGCATGAGAAGACAGTGGTTATTAATGACCTTCCCAAAATTGCCACTGCATCCTGATGTAAGAACAGTTTTCTTCCAATGAGTTAATATGCTCCATGGCTTTATTTGGTGAAGAAAATAAGAAATAATGTGGCTATCTGGGCGGCTTTTGCCATCTGTTTATTTAGGCATTACTTCTATTAGAGCAATCCTGTATTAAAGGAGCAAAGCATAACTTCAAAACATAGTTATCTTCATTAGTCTGCGTACACGTGCTTATGCTCACATATGTATGTATACGTGCACAAACTTATAACTGCACGTACATAACCTCAAATGAATGTTTTATTTTCTAGGAAATAGCATCTCCCAGAGCAGTGCCAGTTTGTATGTAAAATATTAGGCTATAAATTGTGTTTATTCCCTTTTGGTTAAGCTGTGTCATTCCTCAAATAGTAAGGTGTTAGTATTACAGCATTTAGTGCCAGTGTAAGCTACTTCTTACCAGTGATTGCATTGCTTAAAATCTACGTTTTCTTAATAGTAACATTGTCTGTCTTGTATTTCATGTCATTTCAAATTATACGTGCCCCAACAACAGCACATCCCAGCTGAACCATGGTAACTAAATGAAACTGCAGATTCTGAAGTCAGTAATACTACCAAACACCTTGGTATTTGGCTACTGTGCAAGGTTTCTCCCTGTGCTGATGCACAGGAGAAATGAGATCTGCGCTTCATTGTTGAGAGCGTTTTATTGCTCTGACTGCACTGGGCAGGAGTACAGGGAATATGACTTTGAATGCTTCATGAGAACACAATGCCTCAGAATTCCCAGTTCTACTTGCCACTGCGTTCACCGCGTGAAAAGCACTGTACAGGTAAACATGAATGTGCCTGTCCATTTCTACTGTGAATATTTTAACTGGGGAAAGAAAAGGGGGGATGTATCCTTGCAAGGGGAACACATTAAAATTGCAAACCAGCCCAGAGCTAAACATCCAGCCCTCCCTACAAAACTTTTGGACATCAACTACAGTGATGTGTAAGTGTTGTGTCCTACCTCCCCATGAATACACTCACACCCACTTCTCTCCACTGCTCTTGGGACAGTTCACCAGAAAGGAAAGGTGTTTCTGCTAGGATTCACATGGAGAGATGCAGCTGACTGCAGCAGTGGTTTTGGAGCTGTTCCTTCGCCAGCATGTTGGATTAGCATAGTTACCCGATATTGCACTGGACTTCTGCATGTCCCCACCAACAGCACAGCTCCAAAAGGAGCCTGTGTGACATACAGTTTTGTGGGCTCCTTGTTTGCAAAAAACCTTTTGCAAACCTTGTTGCAAAAGGTTTCTTTTAAAAATAGAGGCACTAAATATTTTGCATGCCTGAAGTGGTGGTTCTTGTCCATGAAATGTCATATTCAGAGCAGACGTGAAGCTACCAGCGACCAGGTAATTTTTCCATATGTGTCACTTGAGCAGAGATAATTTTGCTCTAATGCGGGTTTCTTACCAACATACTTTTACAGATAAAACCTTAGAAACCCAATCAAAAAGGTATTATAGAGCATGTACAGAAAGTACATTATTTTGGCAAACTAGCTTTTGGAGGACAATAACAGAATGTGTTCAGGGTGTGTTAGGCTGATCTTTTGCAATGGTAATTCTGATGACAGTTTGTAGGGGTTTTGGTTTGTCCTTTTTTCTTTGGTTGTATTAGAACCCTGATAACCTTTTGGGTTAGCAGTGAGCAAGTTTTGTCAGGGATGCATCTGCCACCTTTTCTAGACCAAAATACCTATATTTTGCCAAGATAAGCTTTGTGATTCACGCCTGCTCAGTCAGGCTTTACTGCTAAAGATTCCTGTGTGGTTGTTAGGCAGCAGCTTTGGACTGAGTATGACTTTCTCAGCAACTGCCAGATTTGGTTTCAGTTGTGCTGGGCTTGATTTGAGAGCAGGAAGCTTCTTGCTCTGTGTCAGTACTAAATGGGAAGTCAGAATGAGGTGGTAGCTGCCAGATTTTAGTGCAGACAGAACACAGAAATTGGACTGGGGCTCAGGGTGGCTGCTAAGGTAACGTGTGGTGTCAGAAAGTTAGTGAACCTCATTGTCGGATAGGGAGGGGATAGAAACCTGCCAGGATAAAAGGAACAAAAGGTACACAGGACAGGGGAAAAGATTAAGTCCAATTTAGCTTTTTAGGGTACTAACCCAGAAGGAATGCTGGTCTAAGTGCTCTGCAGCACTAGCAGAGATGGTGTTTTGGCCTAAAGCTGCCTGTAAGCCCCAGCTGTAGTGCTGGGAGAGGTGTGCATGTGGAGGACTTTCCACAGTGACTGGCAGATTAGGCACTGCACGTCGATGATGCATTTATAGGAAGGTGTGGGCACCCCTGGGTGTTTCTGCTGTGTTTCACAGGATATGAACTGGATCCCCAATTATATATTCTACATGGCATTAATCAGGGAGTGTGGTTTTAAGGTTTTACTACTGATGTCTGTCCTCTATTCTTTAACAACTTCTATCTGTGAATAATCTTGTTTTCCCCATTGCTGGTCTCAAACCAACAGTGTGCTAGATGGCTTGCCATTTCCAGGGTGTAGATTAGTCAGCTGGTAGCTGAAATAGGAGATGAGCCTACCTGCTTTCCCATCTGTGGCAACACTAATTAGAGTTTACTTTTTCCATTTAACCACCTTTTTTTTTTTCTCCTGAAACTTGTAGGAACTTAATTATCTCTGTGAATTTTGCTGTCCTCTACCCTGTGTCAGTTGGATTTGGATAAATTTCAACAACAGAGTTACTCAGTTATTGAGGTTGAAACAGTGAAACAGGCAGTGCAGTCTCACAAGTTTCATTACCCTAGGAATCAGGGCTAAAAAGGTTACTTATCTTAGGGCAACACTTCACAGCTACAGCTACACTAGTCCTGAGCCTTATGTTTTGGTCATGTGCAAATTTCTCCTTCTGTCAATTACGCATTTTCATAATATGATGGTACAAAAACCAGATTCTTCCCCTAATCAACAGTAGTGTTACAACTGTATACATTGACAAGAAGATAGATCAGATGGAGTACAGATGCTGCCCAAATATTCTTTCTCGCTTACTCCACACTGGGTTCTTTTTAAAATATCCTTTAAGTTAATGTTCCCCAAAAAAGGACGGTTTTCAATAGTTTCTTCTTTTACTTAATCTTCATGAAGGTGCGCAGCAATAGGGTTTGCCTAAATGATCTGTGCTGCTCTGGAAAGAAGTTGCTACAACGTGAACTACACCTTCATTTGTCCTTTGTCATATGTTAATGTCAGTAATGTTCTGATTTTGTGACTGTGAGATAGTCCTCTTGGGAGCAATTTGTCCCAGCTAGACCATCTGAAAACAGGTACTTCATGCTCCTTCTCTCTCAGTAATTCAGCTATTCCTTCAGTAATTAATGCTATTTTAATTAAAATTTTATATATACCTCCCTGTAAGTACCTGGGCATAGCCTAAAGGTATCCCAAAAATTTTATGTCCCCTCTTTCCTATTGCAAATTTCTCCATAAATGTCCCAGATTATTACAATAGTAAAATAATGAGACCAAGGCTGTACAACTGAAGAGCTCGTTCCTGCTTATTGCACAGGTTTGAGTATTTACCTGGGACCACTCAGGATCAGGCCACATATTTATCTCTCCGAATAAATCTCTAAACTGCAGGCAGTATCAAATTCTACACCTACTGGTTTGTTGTATTGGGTGGTTTGGTGGTGGTGGGGTTTTTAATTCTGCCTGCACTTGCTATTATAAAGTTTATGCAAACACCCAGGAAAACCTAGCAGCAAGAAGTATGCAGTGCAGTAAACCAAACCATTTTTCTCGGCATGAAGTTGAAGCCACTCTTTCAGGTTGCAGTTAAACAAGCATTGAAACATGTGCTGAAATATTTGAATTAACTGTATGGCTATGGCTAGGCCTTCACTTTGCGTGTCTAAATGAATAAGGAAACTTTGATTTTGCTCCTGCTTATGGCACTTACAGCAGTGTACCATTTATGACAACTGCAACATTCTGCTATGGGAAATTCACAATTTGAAACATTTATAAATTGCCATCAGGGTAAGATTTTTTTTTTTTAACCACTTCCCTCACAAACACAGGCATTCATCTTTTTGTGAGGCTGTAGATAGGCCTGTCTTCTCAGTAGCACTGTTGAGCATGTTTTCTTTATCCTGGTTAGGAAACTAAGCTTAACAGCACACAAAAAAGAAAAGATTTGACAACTATGACAGAATGTTGTGTATTGTTGCTATTGTAGGCTGATACTGGAAAGTACTTCGATCACTGCTGGATCATTACACTTCAGAAAGTATCTGTCTTATAAACCGGTTCTGTACTTTAGAGGGAAACAGCAAATTGTTGCATTAGGGCAAAACTTTCAAGAGAGTTTTTGTTTTCTGTTTGGTTGTTGTGTTGGGTTTTTTTAACCCTTCCTTCACCCGAAAATCTCTCATCACCTTAAATCTAAAATTCAAGATAAGTTCTTCCTGGCACATTTCTAATCAACAATGAACTTTCTGTAATCAGCTTGGAAGTGAAAGCATGAAGACATACAGCAGTTTGAAACACAGCGTCTTTGGGGAAACCAAAAAATAACTGATTGCTGAAGGTCTGAACCAGCTGCTTTCTGGAGTCCAGGGAGCTGTAGGATTTGCTGATGATTCTGAACTTTGATGGTTTTGTCATTTAATTCCCTGTTCAAGACTGTAAATACTTGTAACTGATAGAGACACTATTCTCTCTGCCTCCACTTTCCTCCTAAAGGAAGAACCACTCAATCCTGGGATGTGTCCTTTGCCCTCCCCTTCCCTCTGCTTTGGCAGCTGTGACAAGTTTTCTCACCTCTTTTAACTGTTGAACACTCACATTTGTGCTCGGAAAATGTAGGCGCTTTACAGTAGAACAGCATCCGAAGGCATGGGGCTGGATGATTTCAACATGGGGGAGCTGTGTGAAGTACCATGTTACAGGCTGCTTCTCTAACAGCTGTTGCTTTGCTAAAGCTCCCCCAAATACAGTTTGTCGGAATTTTGTCCTCCCTTCATCCCTGCCCCAAAATGAGGAACACCTCTGGCTGCCTTAAGACATTACCCGCTGCTGAGCTCTTGGTCCTTTCCTGCTCTCTCCTTGGTCTAGCCAAACGTGCTGCGGCACGGGATGAGTGCAGGCTCCTTTGCAAGGAGGGGGAAATGTATTGCCGTCTGTAGCTTACACCTGGAGATCAAAAGGAGTATGGTCATACTGGATCAGAGTAAGATGGTGAGATGCACAAGGCATGCAGCACAGTTGAAGGAGGACGTGTCCATGCTTGAACAAAGCATGAGAAAGGAGAAGGTCCTGAGGAAGGAGCACCAGATGGAGAGAAATACCTGTACCAGCAGGTGATCTCAAACTCTCTTACCCTCTCCTCACATTCGTCCCACTCAGAGCCCTTGAAACAACGTCTTCTTCATCAAATTCCTTTAACTTATTTCTTTGCTTACAGTATTCATCTGAACTCACAAGTTTATTTCCGTGCACCAGCCAAACTCCACCTTGCTTACAGGGCAGAAAGCTTTGAGATGGTTTTGCTGGTCAGTGTTGTGGTACCTTGCAAATGCAGTGTGCCCAGGTTGCAGTCAGTGCCGGCAATGTCAGCTTTCATATTTCATCACTCCAGGTGAAATAAAGAGCTATTTTACTGAAAGAAAAAGCCTGCATTACCCTAGCTATAGCAGCTTAAAGAATTATTGTCCAGAAATAACACTTCTTGTCCAAGCCTGCCTGAACAGTGCAAGTCAGCTGTGGACTAAGACTGTCAGGATACAAGCATCTACTCATTCGATCTTCTTGGTGAAAAACAAGAAGGGAATACAAGGCTAGGGGAAGCAGCTGGCTGTTCTCCTCACTAGGTTACCCAGTGTCCCTGCCTCGCCTCCACAGGATGCTTTGCGAGTCTGCACGGAGAGGACGTTGGGCCGTCATACCCTGTCTGGTTGTTTCTGGTCTCCTGCTTTGAATGTGGTTCCCCAACAGTTTCCTTGGCATCCAGTATGTCTCCTGCTGTGATGCTGCTGTTTCTCCATATCACTTGTTCAGTCAATGCTGTGATGTATTTTTTTCTTATCACTTCTCATCCTCAGCCAAGAGAAGAAATATCTGAGTGTCCAAGTGGAAGCCTTCAGGGGGAGGTGACCTTGAGACTGTTCTTAGGGGACAGTACAACAGATTGTAATTGCTATATATTACTGATATGTGTGAACAGCAGGCAATGAACAGGCACTGTCCCACTATGGCTGTTGTGAGCAGTGCAAGCTCGTGTTCCTGTAGAAGAAATTTAAAGGTCAAGACCATCTGAAGAGATCAGTGCCGGAATTTCCCTTCTTGCAAAATTTCAGAATCACCTTCCCAGCCCACTCTGTTACCACTGCAAATACCCTTTGTTGTACTTGTGACTGATGCTTCGTGTTTGGTGCGAACTAAACAACACTGTAGCCAGTTGTGCGCTGCTGGCAGCATAGTGGGAAGAGGTTACTTCCCGATCTCCTCAGAAATCCTACCTTAAAACATCCCTCATCTTATTTCATTTAGAAACCAGTTACAGATTTTGAAACCCCAGTTGGGGTAAATCCTGCACTTTCCATCCGTCTGTCTCTTTGTGGAGTTGTCAGTCTTGGGTAGCTTTTATTTAGCTGTTCCTTTCTTTCTTTAGCGAGAAAGCCGCACTTCTGCAAGTGCTGGAACAGTGATGGTTTGACTCTTGCCATGAGGCTTGTGTATCACCACAGCACTTGTTCATGCAGTGGCAAAGCTGTCTATGCATAACCAAGACCACAGCGGTGTGGGGAGAGTGATACTGTTTTAATGCTCTTCTTGTTGACGTCTAATTCCCTGGATACCCTTTGAAATAGCTACTTTTCTATAAAAGCAACATTACCGTTGCCATTAACAGACTTCTTGATGTGTTTTGCTCAGAGGGGAATTCTTAGTAGCCGTGCATTATGTACACGTGTGCATGCCTGTGCATAGAGATACAATCACTGGATTTATGGCACGAGGTACTGCTGCTTGTCTTTTTTCAGCACTCACAAATGAGATTATGAAAAATTAAAGGCAGATACATTGAAGCTGTTGATCCACTAATGTAAAATTACTCAATCTATGTCTAACCAGCTTGATTCATCCTATCAGTACCAAGACGAAAGGATAGTTTCTGCTCTTTCAGTAACTAGCCTTCCAAACACCTTTTTTAAATTCTGTCATGCTGAATTACATGGCCCTTATCATTTTCAGATCTTTTTTGAAAGCAGCCTCAGGTTACATGCATATTGGATTACCGCACATCAAAGGGATTAAAATAGGTGTGTTATAAAGATAAGGGCTTTTTCTTATTCTACTTTTGAAAAAATTGCATTAAAACACCCTTCAGAGAAAACAAAAAGGGCTCAGAGGAACTGAACTGGAAGCAGCAGCTCATAGAACATTGCAGAATGGCTTACAGATTCCTGACAATATGCACTGGTGCTTTGTTTCTTGCTTTAATGTGTGTTTTATTTCCTCGTGAAGAAGCATAAAGTCGGGCATTAACATGTGAGAATAGAAACTACTTACACATTATTGGCTCATTTTATAGTCATGTGAAATTATAAAGAAAATCACAATTACTTTCAGATGCTAATTTTCTCAGGCACTCCTCACTGACAGACCTTTTGTGAATTTATAGGTGAACAAATATCTTTCAAAACATTAACATGAATTCATTCAGTGATTTTAGAGGAAGAGTTGACATGGGCTATCTATTTCTAGAATTTCTTTTATCTTGAGATCTGGAACTTTGAAAGTTCCATTTGATCCCATTAACTATTGGCAATAAAAACCCACAACATGAAATTGTGAGGAAATTATATGCTGCTATTTGTAAAAGCATTTCAAAGGGCTGCCTGTGCACAGAAGGATCAAAACCAATTAGCAGATCGTTGAAACTGCAGTTAAAATGTGAAAGAAGAGTAAGTTCTGTGTGGTTTAAAGAAAAAAAAAAGGTGCTTTTGGGAATGACATATTTGTAGGTGTCTGCCTCATACTCTTGTTGGCTGAGGGAGAATCCAAGCTCCGAGAGTTTCTTGCCCTTCACATCAATAATCAGATTCTTGAAAGGTGACAGATTATCTGATGTTGGTTTGAGGAGTCTTGGAGGTACAATGTTTGATGAGAAGGTCGAGGGTACTGAGTAACTCAACTTGCAAGATAAACAAAAGCATGAAACAGTGTCAACTGTATCAAGTATAACCCAGAAGAGGTTATCTGTGGTTCAGGATGTTCTCTGGACAATCTAAAAGGGACTGGTTTTGGAGGTTTTGTAAATTCTATAATCTGATTTTACTGAGTTTTAGTTATTAGTAGTTATTTTTAAAGCATATGTACATCCCATGACGTGAATAGTTTTATTTAGAGTGTTATAAGGAATCAAATGTTATTATAAGGAATCAGTGTCATAAACTACTAGGACTAAAGAAATAGTATTAGAAGGAAATAGATTGTAATACTAAAACTGAAACAGGGTGGAAAGCCTGTAAACTCCAGTGTTTTGACCTTGCCTGCTTGCCCCAGAGTGCATGGGGTGGGATATAAGCTCCATCCTTGGCCCGTACAGTGAGGGCCACAGTTAGCCAAACTCTAACATAGAAAACACTTCAATATCTTTGGTACTGCTAGATAAAAATATTAATGATCTTATGAACACTGCAGGAGATGAGGTTACAAGAAACTATTACAAACAATCTGTTTACTAGATCTGGTAAATTAACCCTTGCAACAACATTTGGTGTTAATTCTGGCTCCATTTTTGTAAAATAAAACCATAAATTTACTTCAATTGGGAGACTGAAAAATTCTCAGATTTGCAGGGCTGCTACATCAATATTAGAAGAAATGTCAGCTAATGCATGCTGACTAAGGGTGGTGGTTTTCACACTTGTCCTAGCTTTGCACCAGCTAGTCTATGTTTTGCTTCACCCCATAACACATCCAGCTGGATAGGTGGTGCCAGCCCGGGCCCACGTCACTGCAGGACTGGCGGGGAGGAGGTGTGGCGATATGGGTGGAAAGGCTTGTGGTTGGACACGACCCTGGGAAGGGAAAGGGTTTGAGGGGGCTTTCGGACAAGGGGGCTGGGGGTTTGTTTGTTGTGGGACCTCGTGGCGAGTGGTTGGTGCTCTGGGCAGAGCCAGCGTCTTGCCGGGCAGATCGGTCTGGGAGTTGGGGTTTGAAAGTTTTTTTCTCTCTCTTACTCTCTCAATCCCTGGGCGGTTTCGGGGGGGGGGGGGGGGTGGGGTGGGGGGTGTGGGGTGTGGTGTTGCTCCCTTCGGGTGGGTTTTCTTTCCTTTTTTTCTGTTCTTGGGGTGGGATCCTGTATCATTTGTTGTACCCTCTCCCTCCGTTCCTTAAATTACTCATTAGCACTAGCATTGTTAGTAACTCCCTAAGTTTAATTTATATAATTAAATCATTCTTATCTCAACTCCTACGGGCTTTTCCTCGGCTTGTTCTTCCTACCCTTTCTCACTGGGGGGGGGCGCGGCGGAGTGGAGTGGTAGAGCAGGCTTGTGAAACTACGACAACACTGGTGTTTCTGGGCCAAAAGAAATCTCAGCCAGCGTAGGTGGTTCTTCTTGTGAGGGAAGTCCATGGAAATATGAATGTGCTAATTCTGAACTAAAATACTGTTACATTTCGTATGAATACAATTCAGTAATGAGTTTTTGAAGTCTCCCTTCCCATTAGTCTGGAATTAGTTGCAGCATTAACATTATTTCAAGGGAAAGAAAGTAAGTTTGATATGTTGGTTTACTTCCTTATTGCTCAGTGAATTTATTAGCATTGAGGTGGGGAAGCCGATGAGTTACTACTGGCTCCATCACATTATCTCTGAGCTTACAGAAGGTTTTATGGTCATTTCTTTCAAGCAATCTCCTAGAAATTTTGTATCTAGACTTTGGTCTCCAGTCAGAGTGAGAAATACATTTAAATAAATGTACAGTGCCTTATTGGGTTTGAGTAAGAAACTTCCTGCTGGATTCTTGATCTTTTGAGTGTGGATGAAGATGATAAGGGGCTTTTGGGTCATTAGCAAACAGTGGGCCTCACCTGGAGGTGTAAGATTTGCCACCCTCTGGAGTAAGGTACTTTTTCCTTACAGTTAGGGCACGGTGTTTCCTTGTTTTGCAGACATATCTTTTAACTATGAGATTTTACTCCTTTTCTGTCACTTCCTTGAAAGCTCATGACACTTAAGTCTTTCAATCCTTTCCTTGATGTTGCTGAGTCCTAGCTCAAAAAGTCAGTGTCTAGATAATTGTGATGTCTTAATTAAAGAATTTTCATATCATGTGAGGAATAAGGATCAGATGAATTAATAAAAGCTGAATATCTTTTTTTATGCTAATAATTTTCAAAATAAATGGCAAAGGAAGAGAATTGCAGTGTATGTCAGCAGTTTAGTACTCTCAGTGCAGTGCATCAATAACTTTTGAAGATCTTGTGGCTCTTTCATTTCATATTTAATTAGGCTTTATAATTCTAATACTAATTTCTTTGAAATAAATACATTGGTACGTTCAAATACTGGACTTCAGGACTTGGAATGGAATTCCAGCCTCTGCTAAGATATCACAAAAATCCTATGGCAGCAGAAGAACTAATTTAATACTTCAAGAAATAATTGCACACTTTGCTGCCTGGTTCTGTACAGCTGCCAGCACCTAGCTGAACCCAAGGTGGCTGACAGTTCAAATGCCTGAATTTCGCTAGTTCTCCTCATACACGTGTCACTTATCTCCCATTTCCTGGATGGTGGTGCTAGTACTGCAGGGGCACGGTTCCTGAGTCACAAGCTTTGACAATCTTACATGGCTACGAGTCCCTGGAGAGATGAAGAGACGACAAGCAATCGTTCCTCTACAGTGCACAGAAATGTCTCTCCTGGTGCTGTGCCAGTCCATCATGGGAAGGGCAGGACCAAGACGATTGCTGCTGGGTACAGGGACTGGCTTCAACCCTCGATTTGCTCTTTCCCACAGCCAGGGACTGAAATTATGAGTGTCTGTCCAGGAGGTTGAGTCAGACAACGAACCCCTTTAATTTCAGGTGTGGCTGACAGGAATGTATTTATTGCCATATAACAACTGATGGGCCATGCTACTCTTCATGTTTATTAGAGTGTCTGGATTTTACTCAAGGAGTTTCCAAACAAGAATTTTGGAAACCTGACTTCCAAGAAGTAAAATATTCAATCTTTTTTTCAGTTCATCTAGGTATTTTTCATTTAGTCCAGTACATGGAATTATTCCTGGATTTTTCTCCATCAAAAAAAGCATCGTTTGCTTTGTAGATATTTTCAACACAGTTTTTATTTCAAAATGCAACTAGAATGTTAGTTCTGCTGTTTAGTTGAGCTATTCTTGAAAATGCTGTTACGATGTGTAGGTGAAGTGCTTTAATAGCTCTGAAATCTACAGTAAAACCCAAGCGTGTGTCTACTTTACTGTTTTAGCCTACTGTGTCTAGCCTTACCGTTCGACTGTCTTGACTCCCTTCCTATTCTTACAAGAATTCTGAAAACATTGGGAAGTACTTACCGTAATTGTATCTTTGATGAATTGCTGGATTTTATATTTTTTTTTACGGGACACACATAAATGAATGTCATTATTGTTTTCCATTAAGAGCAGAATAATTGTTCTTAAAAAAGCAGGTGTTGTCATTATGGTTAATGCCTGAAGAGTTACAGGTCTGGCAGCAAAGCAGAGGACCTCTGGTTCAATACTGAGAATGTCTGACAGTAAACCTCTGCTTTGATAAAAGATTAAGTATGCTGAAATATACATTGCTTAAAGCATCTGCAGTTGAGTAGCATTTTTTAAGGGCAGTATATAGAGGGATTAAAGTAAAAGAAAGGAGTTTTTATCATATGATAATAACTCTTTTGAAACAGGCTTTAATTCCTGTTGCATTCAGGAAAACATCAATGCTCTGATTTTTCATCTTCACTCTTCACATGCCTTTTGTCTTTATACAACTGAGTGGCACATTCTTCTGAATAAATTCCAAATGGCTGGTTAGCAGGAAAATGAAAGAAAGCCTGAACTCTTTATAACTTTAAAACATGGACAGATTACTAGGCTCTTTTTGGCTATCTGTAGCAGATTTTAGTAAAACCAATCGCATAGTGGAAGTGTGAAAACTTTGATTAAGAACTAATCTTTTGTAGTTCAGATGGCATTACATTATATGTTATTACTGGAAAAACTGGTTCAATCTAATTTTCAGAATGGTGATGGTTTTCCTCTCAACCAAGACAAAATCTCAGTAGGTAATTAGTTGACTGTAGGTTTTGAGTTTCTCTGTCTGGAAGAGCAAGTCTAAAAAGTGTTTGTTGTGGTTTAGCTCTAGTCAGCAATCAAACAACACACTTGCTTGTCTCCTCTTCCATAGTGGGATGAGGGGGACAATTGGAGGAAAAAAATGAGAGAACACGTGGATTGAGATAAGAACAGTTTAGTAATTAAAAAATAAAAAATAAAATAATGATGCTAATAATACTAGTAATATGTAATGAAAATAATAAAATAATAATATAATGAATTAATAATGAATTATTATTTTAAATAATATTATTGTTTTGTTATTATAATAAAATAATAATTAATATACTACTACTGATGATGATGATGATGATGATGATGATAATATATAATGAAAAGGAAAACAGCAATGGGTGAAAAAAACCCAAACAATACAACTGCTGACACCCTCCTGACCAATGCCCAGCCAGTCCCTGAGAAGCGAGAGCCAAAGCTAGAGAGAGACAGAGAGACATGCCCCCAGGCCACTCCCCCCAGTTTACACACTGAGCATGACATTCGATGGCCTGAAATGTCCCTTTGGTCAGCTTGGTCATCCTTTTGGAAATATTCTAGCAAAACGAGACATGGGCATAGAAAACTGTCCAGTGATCAAACCAGAAAAATAAAAACAGGGAGAAGAAATTCCTTGTGGGGGAAGAAAAAGCAGACCAAAACAAAAGATCAGAAAGCCCAAAACAGTGTTGATGCACTGATCAATATACACTTATACATGCATAACAATATTGAAAATTATACTCACATGATATCAATAAATGTTATCTGAAAATCTGAATTTCCAGAGCCCATAAGCTAACATGTATATGGGTGGGATTCTATAAAATCACATACTATAGTAGGATTTTGCATTGAATGTACTGAGAAGTCCTTTGGGACATGCAGACATCACGTACTGGGATTTAAAAGTTTGTATCACACATACAAACAATATTTTCTGTTTTCTGCCATGGAAAATTTAACTTAATCCTTCTCATAAGCAGCACATGAAACACCTGGCAACAGGCACACTTCAGTCTTATAGCAATGTTTCCATAAACCATATACAAAATGGTTATTTCATACAGCCTCAAACTCCGGGTTAAATGAGGACTGATAATTAGCTATTGTTTTTGTTGGACTACCTTTGGATATATTTGATAGAATGAGTCAAAAAGCTAGAAGTGTGCTATTACGTGGCTGTAGTCAGTAGTGTATCTGAACTGTTGATGTTACTGCATCAGTAGAAAAAAATAGATTACTGATTTGCTCAGCTATTAAAATACATGGATCATGCACTACAGTGGGGATAAAGATCTGCAAATTATAGATCCAAAAAATGTCTGTTTCCTGCAGAATCAAGTACAGACCAAGTGTAGGAGTACTCTTCAGTGGAACCAAGAACTTCAAAGATGTGAAAGCACAGATTTCTATAAAGTCCTTGGAAAGGAACCTTTTTCCCCCAGCCTTCCCTTCAGTTCTTTCCACAGCTAAGTTCTGAAATTCAATTTTTAGAGCAGTGGAAATCAGTCCTGGATGTTAAACTGTATAGGACATTTAATCAGATAACTTTTGCAATCCTACTACCAGTTAACCTATGCCAGATGCTGTTTTTCCTCTTTGAGTGAGGCATAGAAAATGTCCATGTGGGGTGACGTACACAAGGAGAGTTTCAGAGCTTAAAAGTCCCAACAAACTTATGTCACTGTTTGCAACATCCAGGTGTCTTGTACTTTAACACTTAATTATGGAAAACAGTGATATCACCAAGAATCTTCATCTTGACTATATTAACACCAGAAGCTGAAATCCCCTCTGAAGACTGTGATAGTAGCAAGTGATGCAAAATCCCTATCTGAAAAACTCCGAGCTGATGTATCTTGCTGGTTTTTGCTGCTAGCCTGTATTTGAGCCTTTTCAGGAGAGGAACGTTAGAGTTCAGGGTTTTAGAGAAAAACATACATTCTGATTTTCAGTGGAGAAGAACGAATTTCATTGGTTTGGCAGTCTTATTTTGTGTTACTGTGCAGGCACTCCACACTGGAGACAGCAGGTGGTATTTCTCCCACCTACCAGGGGTGAGGTCAGCTGGTGACTGCAGTTTCAAGTACTTCTGTCCCAAAACCTGGACAATGATTGGTGATAGCAACAGGAGTTTGTCAATTTTAAGCATTTCCATTTTCATAGGACCACAGAATGGTTAGGGTTGGAAGGGGCCATAAAGCACCTCCAGTCTCACCCCCTGCCATGGGCAGGGACACCCTCCACTAGACCAGGTTGCTCCAAGCCTCATCCAGCCTGGCCTTGGACACTTCCAGGGATGGGGCACCCACAGCTTCTCTGGGCAGCCTGTCCCAGTGCCTCCCCACCCTCTCCAGGAAGAATTTCTTTGTGATGTCCAGTCTAGATCTCACCTCTTTCAGTTTAAACCTGTTACCCGTTGTCCTGTCACTCCCTGCCCTTGTTTTGTTTCATTCTGGGATATCTAAGAAGCTTGCTATAATCTATTTTTCTTTCCAGAAGCTTTATTCATGTAGGATGTTGTTGGCCCATTTTAGTCTATACACAGAGCACTGGGAAATATTGATGTTAAGGATGGAGGCATTGGCAGAGCTTTCAGCAGGCTGTCCTGAGCTTTTCCATCAAACTGAAGTAAACAGTTATGTATTGTCCCCTCCAGGACTAGTTGCTTGCAGTCTGAGTAGAAAGAAAGAAGTGATGGTAGTACAGCAGATGATAGTTTCTATCCTCCTATTTTGAGATAAGGGTTGGGGGTTTTCCACTTGTTCAAGAGATTTAACTGGGGGGGGGGCCTTATTTTTGAAATGTGTAATACCACTAGGTAACCCCTGTCATGACTCACTGTTTCTGTTCGAACAGCTTTTCTGTTATAAGGAAACCTTTCCTTCCATCTGAGCAGAGCCTGTGCCTGTCCCCTTACCGGACAAGTCACCTCACATTGCATTGAGGCAAGTGGGTGCTGTGCTTAGCTAGCTTCTGGGAAGCAAATGTATATCCAAGTTATTCTGTACGGATATCTTTCAAAAAGGAACCACAAAAGTGGATGCCCTTTCTTCTCCTTTATATTTGGTTTTACCTACCTGTTCATTAAGTATCTGGTCTCATTAATTTCTTCATTTTGTGTGGTGTAAAACAGCAACTCTTATCTATCAACCCCTGCACTTTGGGGGTTTGGGTTGTTTGGTGTCTCTCCCTCCCTGTTTTTTAAACAGCTTCTGGTTTGCTGATGTGTATGCATTTGGAGGCACTATTGAAGTGGCATATCATGGATAAAATTATAAACATTTTATAGATTGATATATTAAGGCACAATATGTGTTAAGTGCGTGTAAATCTAATCTTACTGCTTATTTACATAATCAATCTTGACTTTCCACTGGCCTCATTTTCTGAATAATGTTGTGAGAAGGGACAGTAGTTTTTTCAAACCATATGTTTTCTGAAAGGAATTGTATATGAGAATTACTAAATATAAAGCAAATATTTATGTAACTCTAAAATGCTCTGTAAAGTTGAGTATTGCAATGTTGTCTTGTTTGCATGCATCTTATCTTTATTTCCTTAATATCTTTTTATTTTGGCATTCTTTACACTCTCTTTTTGTAGTTAAATTAGAATATTCTCAGTGAAAGCCAGATTATTCTGAGACTATAGTCTCTGTCAATAGGGATGTTTTATTTCTTCTTTCCTCTTTTCCTGGTTCTTTTTGAACAGTTCATTTAAAATTACCTTCTCTAGTTTTGGCACAATAAATCATGAGTTCAAATTTCAAATTCAAAGTTCAAATTACCTAAGGTCACAAACCTTTTTCCAGCAGGACTTGCATACTAAATGTATTAAGAAACGTGTTGTAACTCTTAAAAGGCAAAGTGATGAATAAGTTATCAAAGGAACTTTTAACAAGAGTGGAAGTAATATGTATCCCACAGGAAGCTATTATGAGCCCATTAATACCACAAGCCAAAGTTTTACTTACTGAATATAATCTAAATTGCATTGAACTCACCAGCTATCAAGGGAAACACTCAACTGCTGTGGTCTTGTGATTGATTCATTCCTTTGATTTCTCCAAATATCTTTCTTCCTCCCCTCTTTGTTTACATGAACAGCTCAAATTCAGTTACATAAGCCACAGTGATTGGAAAGCCAGTGTTCATGACAGGGTGGTGGCCTTGATGCCTATGAATAATAGAGAAAATTTCCTTGATTATTCACACGTGATGCCTCCAAATCTTCAGGTACTGGAACGTGAACCGTACAGTACTGCACATGCGATGCTTTTAGGCTCTCTGAGCATGTGAGGTTTTGAATGCAGCCTTCATGAAAGGCTGGGAGCAGCATGGCTAGCACAGTGCTGAAGCAGCAGCTTGGCTTTGCTGGAATTGGTACTTCTAAAGTTGAAGGTGTGCTTGGGCAATCTGGGAAAAGATGGCCAAAGGCACCTCGTGACTTTACGTATGAGAAAGAAACAGCGGTTAAGGGAGTGATTTCTGCGAGAAAACCATCCATAAATCATGATACTGAGGTGCTGTGGGTGCTAAAGTGAGTGAGCCTGTTTTGGGTTGATGTAGCTCTGTGATTCTGCATCCATCTGCCTGATGGAGCACTTGCCCAGGGTCCCCGTTTTGGGATGAGGCTGCCCCCAGCTGGAGGTACTGCTGGAATTGGTGGTGGCAGCTCTTGTACCAAGAGCACCATCCCTCACAGAGGCTCCCAGCTCAAGGACCTGCATGTGCAGCATCCCCAGAGCCTCACAGGGCATTCGTGGTCTTCACCTGCAGGCTCCTCTGGTGATGTCTCTTCTGACATCCTCTCCCTCCAGCTAGATGATGTCATGGCTGAGCATGCACCCTTGGAATAGATATTGTGCTACCGCTAACTGCTACCAGCACTGATTTAACTTAGAAAAAGTTCACCCCATTTATTCTCACAAACCCCAAAAAATGCATATTGTTGAAGGACTTGTGCTGTTTGGGAGAGTGAGACCTAGTTCTGGTATATTTAAGGGAAATGTAAAGGTCAGAGAAAAAGCAGTTTCTCTTTGAGCTGAATTGTCTGTGGAAGGCAGTAGAACAGGGGCAGGGCTGCAAACCATTACTTTCCACCCCAGGTAGTTAATGTTTCTTGGCACTTTGTACAGTTTTGATTTTAAATCAGGTCTCTCTTAGTGTTCTCACATAGGAAAATTTTAAAAATTAATATTGGGTAACTTGAGCATGTTAAAATTCCTCATAGCACATAAATGTATTATTTCAATTATGTCTTATTTATATGTTCCTGGTGTGTGCACTTATTGCTAAGAAGTGACAGGAGCTCCCTTGTGAAGCTAACCAGCTACTCAGTATCTTAAGTTCCCTGCCACTGTCCCGCTGTCCCACTGCCCCACAGAGAAGGGGCTGACATAGGGAATGGTGCTGAGTTCAGCAGTCCCCATTTGATCACTAACAAATATCCTTCACTCGCAGATTTTCTGTTTAAAAGCATGATCATGAACTAAATATGAAGCCAAGAAACTTGATCCTTTCGTGTGTGACTCAGGCAAACTCTCAGCACCAGGGAGGTATCTTGAGGCAATAGAAAATCAACCCTAAATTGTGTCTTCCCTTAAAAGGGAGACAAGCTGATGCTGTTTCTGGTCAGTGAGGGAAGTCTTTGCACTTTTTTTTTAGACATAAAGGGGCTAAATACAGGACATGTATTTTCTGTTACTAGTTCCTTAACCAACCCCATTTCAAATATTTATTAGCATCTCAATTATATTTTGGCAGGCCATTAACCCCACTTCCCCTTTCATGCTTGCCGAATTAAAAACTTATCCTAAGATACATAAGGAAAAAAAAATCAATTAAATGGGATGATCTCTGAGACAGTCACACCCCTGCAATGGAGAGAACAAAGCCGAGCTCTGAGACGGTTTTGTAACAATTAGCGTGTCAGACAAAAGCTTTTGGAGGATTCTACTTCTTTATTTATCCTCTCTGTTCCGAGCAGTGCATTCAACAATCGATCGCACAGTACATGCCAAATAGCCCAGCAGCCCTAGTTACATATGCCCTTCACATTTTTTGGCAACTTCAGCTCTATGACTCATTTTATCATGAGCTTCCACTTTGATGGCCTTTAAACTATCTATCCATAGCTGTTAAAATGACTGCAAAGTTTGAAATGCTTTCTTGGCACAACTTAATTCTATAACCCAATTAAATCAGACGGTGTGAGCTGTTTCTTGAGCATTATTGCTCTTTCTTCAGCTTTTCAGATGTTAAAGTTTGAGGAAGCCTGAAGTTTCTCTCTCCTTTGTTGTCATGGAAGGCAGGTACAGCCTTTTTGTCATGAAAATGTATTCGATAAGCACTTAATGGTTAAAAGATTTAAGATAGCATGTTTAATTTGTCCATGACAAACTTAAAATGTATTTTTGGAATATGCATCAAATTTTTATGAGCGTGGCTAGATTAGATTAACGTTCCCTGCTGGGTCAGATATGGACTCTAAAACCTCTGTTTACACTTGCTGTTGCTTTTCCTTCCCAGAGATCTCTGTAAGTGCACCCTGCATATCCTTTTCAGTTGCAGTGTGTGTGCAGAATGAGTGTTCGGCATGAGACTGTAGCTGTGATTATGGCAGAAGATGGGGTACATCTCTCTAGCTTATAGGAAAATTGTCATGCTGAACAGAACGAGCATCTGCCTGTCCTATAAATACACCCTAATCCCATTTCTTGTTTGATTCTTATGTAGGGGTCTGCTACTGCCCGCTGTTTGAAACAGAGCAGTGGATCTGCCCACGTATGGCAGTTTTGCATTCCAGTTTCAGATTCCACGCTGCATGAGGCAGGAAGAACTGTAGTTATTTAAGTATTTGTTATATCTAGGCAAGTGTGAAAGCAGGTTAACTTTTTCCATTCACTTCAGGGCAAGGAGTAACATTTGTTCCTGCCTAATATTCTGCTGCCCTGTCTCCTCTCTGCTTAAAGCACCTCTAAGCTGACTTGTGTTTTGGAAGTTCTTACCAGTTGTCATGAAGATATTCATATGTGAGGCCATATAATCCTAGACTTTCCTTTGGCATGTTGTATGCAATAACTAAAACGTTATGACGGTGAGTTTTACTCCTTTAAAGAGTTCATACGCGATGTTGTATGATGACGTTGTTCTCATGCTGAAGTGGGATGCTGCTGAGGTAAGAGTGAGTTTGTCAGCAACAACAGGGAGCTAAAAATACTCTTTAACTGTGCTAGAACACCTGCCCCAGAAGCTCATCACACATATTGCAGTTTTGACCAGTTATCATTTGGTAGTATAATAATCCACATAGGTGGCTACATAACGTTGACTTTATAACTTGCAGTTCTTGCATTGTCACAAAATTGATTTATTTGGGTTTTGGTCTAGACAGTAGGAGAAAGAATTTGATGTAATTTTGAGGACCTTAATATGTTAGGATAACTTCATGAAATGCGTATTTCAATACAAGAAGAGAATGTCATTTATTTGTGATGGTTCTGAGCAGACATCAGCTATTCTTGATAGTATCTTATCCCAAGATTGCATTAACTCTTTTTTTTTCCCCAGCTGAGAGCTGAGCAGTGGCATCAGGTTGACTTATACCAGATGAAAAAAGGAGCTAGTGTCAGAGCCAAAGTGTAATTATTAATAATCCCCGGTTCTCTCACCTATAATTGGAGCACAGTTTTTTCTTGTTCAGCCTTTATTGCTGGGGAAAATCACTCAGGGAATACTTGTCTTCCTTGATTGTATTTGGGTATCATGTCAGATCATAAAAATTTAAACTCCTCCCCTTCAGGAATCACGATGTATTTCTCTGTTCAACCAGTACCACAGGCACTGTGGAGTTTTTAATTGACAATATTGGACAGAATCACAGGGAGATTTGAGGGATGTCACCCTTCATTAGTACTTTTTATTAGTTCAGTTTTAAATGAATAACACTTATTTGAAGAGTTACTATTGAAATCCAAGTGGGGAGGCCAGACCGTAACCTTGCTATTCCACTGAGCTCATGACATTGAGAGCAGTCAGGATGAGTTTGTACTGCTGTTTCCAGTTTGGAAGTTGTGTCTGATAAGCTGTTTCTAAATCAACCCATTTCCTGTAACAAACCAACATTTTTCCAAATCTAAAACTGCTTTATGCTTTTGTTTGTTTTTTTTTTTTTTTTTTGTAAAATCAAGTTACAATTATTTTTTGTCAGGACTCTCTGTTAAGGGATCACTGAGAACAGAACACTTGGGATAACAGGATGTACCTATACCAGTAGTTTTAAATGCAAAGTGTATTTTGTAATTAGAAACAGAGACACCTGGAGGAGGTAAAATACTGGTTATTTAAAAATGATCACATGATCATGCTTTGAAACCTGGGCACACTTTGGATTTTCAAATAGAAAGGGTCTGTGGAGTTTTATTCTCATTAATGCACAAGGAATTTATGTGTGTTCTGTCAGTTATCGTTAACAGGGGATACCCAAATATATCTCCTCTTGCACTGAAAGAACCTCATGGAGTGTAAACCACCAACGGCATTTTTAAACAAGTAGAAATGCAAAAATGCCACTTCGCAGACCTGAGCATTTACAGTGGGAACGCTGCGTTAGGTGTTCATGGTGCATAGCCAATAATGCACTATGAGGTACAGTTTTCTTGTGACCCAAAAAGTGGTGACATGAAGCATTTTATACTGTTATTATGCTAGATGTAAGTAAATTTAATATTAAAAATGCAAGAAATCAACACTATTTCATAAATAACTTATCTAGATGCAAATTAGCACAGTATGTACTTACTAAATTTTAAGGACAAGTACATAAATTCTCTGAGTAAATGCAATGAAGCAATTTTATTTTCTCCAGATGCAACCCCTTGGAAACAGAGAAATCTTGTCCTTGGCCATACCTTGTGCAAATAAAAGTATAAAACACCATCTCCTAAATATGCATGAGTAACATAGTGCAGAGCTTGATAGGATGATGAACATAACAATGTCAAAGAACCGCTATGTCTAACTGAAAAAGGTAACCTTGTTACAAGAAAATGTTAGTGGCAAGAGTACAATGTGGGTGGTCTTCAGTTTTTAAAGAGACAGGAGTTTCTGATGTTCCACTTAACATGTGCAAAAAGGGACTCTATGTATGGCATGTGCCCAAACTCTTCTCTACTTCCCTTCAAGCCCCTTGGTGCACGGTGCTTTAGATGGCAATCCTTTCCCATGCTGAGGACCTTCTGTTTCCCAGTTTGCAGGATTCCTTCCACTCCCAGCCCTGTAGCCTTGGAAGTAAACTGTTGTAGCAGTGTTATTTTTCTAGGACCCCTGTGGCAGGATCCTTTCCCTTGTTTCATGCTACTGTTCTTTTGCTGTTATTCTTGTAGCCTGGCCCCTGCAAACCCTAATGTTCTTTTTACAGCAGATCCTCATGGGAGGCAGTGCCACTCCTGTGAGAATTGGCCCTTCCTTCACCGCCTTTTTAATTCATTGTATTATGAGCTTTTGTTTAGAACAGAGGAGCAAATCTTAATGCAGAATACAGAAAAAATGAGTGTTTGAATATGTCTTAGCTTTGCACCAGCTAGTCTATGTTTTGCTTCACCCCATAACACATCCAGCTGGATAGGTGGTGCCAGCCCGGGGCCCGCGGCACTGCAGGACTGGCGGGGAGGGGGTGGGGATGTGGGTGGAAAGGCTTGTGGTTGGACACGACCCTGGGAAGGGAAAGGGTTTGAGGGGGCTTCCGGCCAAGGGGGCTGGGGGTTTGTTTGTTGTGGCGAGTGGTTGGTGCTCTGGGCAGAGCCAACATCTTGCTGGGCAGATCGGTCTGGGAGTCGGGGTTTGAAAGTTTTTTTGCTCTCTGTTACTCTCTCGGCACCCCTCCCCCCCCCCCCCCCCCCCCCCCCCCCCCGGGGCGGTTTCGTAGGGGGTTTGCTCCCTTGGGGTGGGTTTTCTTTCCTTTTTTCCGTTCTTGGGGTGGGATCCTGTGTCATTTGTTCTACCCTCTTCCTCCGTTCCTTAAATTACTCATTAGCACTAGCATTGTTAGTAACTCCCTAAGTTTCATTTATATAATTAAATAGTTCTTATCCCAACTCCTACGGGCCTTTCCTCGGTTTGTTCCTCCGACTCTTCCTCACCGGGAGGAGGCGTGGCGGGGGGGGGGGGGGGGGGGGGGGGGGGGGGCGGGGGAGTGGTAGAATCAGCTAGTCGTGAAACCACAACAGAATATCTGTTCAGTATTACCTGAGCACAAAAGCTGATTAACCAGTAAGTACGCAATACTTGCTGGGGGAAATCATGGCTGTGTTCATCATCACTCTGCTCTGGAGAGAGTAGGCTGAGGAAGATCTTGTTCAGGGAGCTCATCTCCTGCTCACCACTGGGCAGAGTTTTCCTTTTTCTTCCCCCCTCTTTCTCACCTCCATTTGTACCCAATGAACTCTGAGTGTGTGCCATGAGCTATGGTGTGCACCTGTCTCAGCACCTTTTGTGTAATGTTGTCCACGTGTACATGAGAACAAAGATGTACATGGTGGCCTTAAGAAGCAGAGAACTGCTATTTATGCAGTCATACTCTGGAGGTTCAGACTAAGTTGAGGACCTGCTGCCTTGGGTATGTCTGGGCACATGGGCATGTTTACATGATGCGGTGCAGTACTATGCAGATACCAGCGAAATATTTTTACTACAGGCTTGCTCAGGTATTTGAGGAACCCAGCTCTGTCAAATCCCATACCTATTACTGGTCTACACTGCTGCAGCTTAACTTGTGCTAAAATACTTTACACCCAGCCACAGATCTACAGTGTTCAGACCTTTTCATCCTGTTGCATAGATACCTGTTCATGAAGAAGTTATGGTGTTGCTATGTAAGCATTAGCACAGTTAATCTGTTAGATGCTTGCTCAAAGTTACACTCATTTTAGCTGAACTAGTAATTTATTTTTTTCTGGCTTGCTTAAAAGCACAGAAAGCAGGGCCGCTAGTTACCCTACAGTGCAATGCTTCTGTTTGCCCTCTCTCATTTGGGGACTTACCCTAGTTCCAGGTTTCTGTATGCTTTCAAAATAGATTTAGAATTAAATATAGAACATGGTCATGATCAGGCTTGTCTAGTCTTTGAGAACATTTTTGAAAAGGTTTTTCGGAAGGCTGGAATGGTCAGATGTAGCTTGATAATTCTGCTTTTTCTTCGAGACTAATAAAGCTTGCTCTTAAAATATGATGCAATCTAATCTTTTGATGTCCCTTAACTCCGAAGAAAATGGAATCTTTGTGGAGGGAGTTCCAAAGAAACTCCACAAAGAATTTGGAAGAGCTTTGAAAATGATAACCAGCTGGTTGTGAAGCAGCAGGCTGCTTCTACAGAAAGTGCAGCAAAGTTGTTAACAGCATGGAAAGAATGGGTAGCTAGCTTTTGCTCTCACAATATCTGTCCGAGTATATCCCCTTCATATGATATTTCAGGTCAGAGACCACCTTTGTAAATCCTCCTTTTCAGGAATGTGAGGTATAGAGTTGTACCATGTAACATGCATTCATCATGCCAAGCAATCCATACCACCATATCTTTAGTTGACTGGCTTCTGGCACACAACAAATTAGATCAAATTATTCTTGTCTAAACCTGAATTGCTGTATATACACACACAGAAAAGTACTTCTCTCTTTTCTCTAAAGGATGGAAACCTGTATAGCTTATAAAGTCACAGTTTGAGTATGCTTATAAAATTATATGCTTTACTTGGAATCTCTAATCTGACGGTACCTGGGCTCAGACAGGACACAGACATATGGGAAGGCATATTTAAGACCTTAAATCGTTATGTCAGTGCTGAATAATTCTTGTGGCTAGAGGCCACCAGACTGAAAAAAGAGTTCTGCTGAAATTTCAAACCAATGTACCCAGATTTTGATATCTAAACCTGGCTGGCAACACTAAAATCAATGGTCTGATTTCAAAAGCAGTACAAGCCTTACTGGTCCAAGTAGATGCAGCATTGCAGACACCCACTCACGTAGTCTCAGAGGCTGTAAATTGGGATGGAACAGTTGCACTGGTTTTGCCATACTTAAATTCACTCCTTCATTCACCCACTGGAAACAGTGGGCCTTCTGTTGCAGTACAGTAGCAGCCAGAATAAAAATTCTGAAACCTGTCCCATTAATTTTATATGTAATTAAGTTCCTGGGTTTAGAAAGATTAATGGTGTGACATATTTATTTGTTCATAATTTACCAGTTTCCTCTGTAACTGAGTTACATATTTTCTTTTCTGTTAACCAGAGAAAAGGTGGTGGCAAATCTAAATTTTTTTTGTTTTACAAAGAGACAGTGGATGTCTGAGTTGGGGCAAATGTAATGTTTGTATCAATACATTGCTTCTACTTCTGAAGTCTGAAATTCCCACCTGGATTGCGCTATCCTTTCCAAACAGCTTCCAGGTTTGCCTTGCACCAGTCAATATTCTGTTATAACCAACGTACTACTACTCTTTAAACAAGTGACAAGCTTTGGGGTCTTCAGCTTGTCATTTGACGTTTCTAATGTTTTAAATCTGATCAGTGAATAGCCTCTTTCTTGTGTGTAAAAAGACAGATCAGCTGGACTTCAATGAGAACAGAAACGTCTTTCAGATTGTTGCAGTCAGACTCCAGAGGAGCTCAGGACAATGTCCACTGTTCACAGGTTGTGTGGCATCTTACCTCTTGCATGTGGTAGAGAAACAGCGGTTCTTCATCTTGATATTAGCTTCGTACCTGCTGTGTGCATCGAGAGATAGATGTATGTATACACAGCTCTAGAACTAGTGGTCATGGGTAGTTTTGGCACACACGTAGATCCGTATGTTTGAAAGGAAACAGAAGTATGTGATGCAATTTGACCATTCCAGTGAAAGCTGGCTGATTGGAACATGAAAACAAAAATGGCTTGGTTAGCTTAAAAAGGCCTCATACTTCCAAATACTTTATCCTTTCTTTTGAAAGGTACAACAGTAACCAGTCATTTTACAATACGGTATCTGTAAATCTAAGGCAGATTCTGGATAGATAGTAAATACCTGTGACATCCATCACTATTAGTTTAGAATAGTTAAAAGTAACCAGTATAAGGATCACTAATCTTGTTTCCCAGAATAGTGGAAGAAAGTACTTATACATATGCATATTGTATAAATTTGTCAAGCTTACTAAGGGAATTAAAACACAGAGGGCAATATGTTTAATCACTGGACAAATGGTCCACCAGAAAGAAGACAATTTTTTTAATAAATTGTTCATTTTTTCAGTTAGAAATATAAGCCAAAATGCTTGCCTAGGTTGCACCAAATGGAACTCAGGTTTGCCAACTGTGTGCTCTCTGTATTTACAAGTATGCCAGCAGAAATGCAAGACAGGTATAAGTGTTAGGAAGCTAGGCAGGGATGAAGCTGCAAAAGGTTGCAGGAAGAAGCACTAGGATTAGACAGCTGTAATGACAGCACTGTTTGCCTTGTTCCACTAGGATCCCCAGTCAAAACGAAACACTTCTTTCCCTTGATCCTTCTTTGTTATTGCATGCACACACATGCAACAGTTTAGTGCAGAGCCCTTCTCCTCCCAGTCTAATCTTTAATTGTGAGTAATGGAGAATATAAAATAATGTTCATGTAAAAGTAGGAAATGTCTTTACATATTTCAATTTCCAGGGAAAGCAAAGTCAAAGTGGTATGTATGTGCTTTACAACATATCTTCAATGGCTTCTCTTTCTTTGAGAAGCCTCTCTGTAGCAAACTCTTCTACCAGCTTGGAATGTACTCTGGCAGTGAAAGCTTGAAAGAAACACTTCTGGACTTGAGTAAAGCTTTTGATGTGCTATCGCCTGGGAAATCATGCAGATGGAATGAAATGAGGACCAGGAGGAGAAGTATGATGTGACTGAAGATCTACTTGGAGGGCAGGTGATGAGGTATATGGAGGGGAACTTACCGAACAGGGCGAGTTCCTTAAAGGTCTGTGTTGCAGTGGTCCAAAGAAGTAAATAGTATGGGGATGAAACTGCCTGGAAAAAAAGCAAGTTGGAAGGCATTATTAGGGTATTACACATGAAAAATGGAATTATTATTTTGTTTTAATAATTACAGAAAGAAAAGTAAGTCTAATTACACTAGCTTTTAATGCACATGCAAGCTTTTCAACTGTACAACAGACTTGTACAAACTGGAGGTTCCCATCATTTGATGAGTTGATTGTCCCAGTGTAGACTTAGGCATCCTAGATGACTTGGAAGCCATTGGAAACCATTCCACATGGGAAGAGTATACCAAAAACATGAGCAAACCCCCTGTGACCTTACTGTGTGTCAGACAATATTTTGAGTAGGTGTGTGGAACTGAAACTCTTGGGTTCTGGACTGAAATACTGTGTGTAATCCTGGAAAACGGAATTCAGCCTACTGTGGAGCTGTGGTGTCTAACGGGTTGCAGAAGAACTACTGGCTAAGATGGAGTGGTAGCTGTATAATAGAGCTGGTGCCACAGCGCAGCAGAGCTGTGCAGTCTCACCAGCTTGGTCCTGGAAGCTGTAGGGGGCCCTAATTATAGCTGTGCACCTCTCCAAATTAGCTCAGGCTGTCTTCAGAGGTATCGTCCTGCATAAATTCAAAAGAACGATTGAAATTAAGGGTCAATGTTGGTACATGAAGAAATAAGTATTAAACTGGAGGCAAAAGATTTTAGGCTGGAAATGTGAAGACTCTTTCCAGCCATGAAAAATGACACCTGAAGTTCTGAGGAATAACCTCACTTCCAGGGGCGGAGTGATATAACACTGAATGGTGTTTAAGGATGGATTTGATGTATTTAAGGGAAAGACTGCATTTAGTATTTATGAGCAGAGTAGAGGATTGAATTAGAAGCTGCTGGTCCTTTCCCAGTCATGTTGTAGTGAAGAGTATTTGTTTTTTCTTAGGTGCTGGTGTTACGCTTCCACTTTTTTTACTCAACCTCACAGAGTTGTTTATAATTTTTGATTCAACTAGCAACACATTTTTCCTCTTGCTCTGTGCAAGCATCCATAACATCCACACAGGTTGCCTAAGTAGATACAGCGTAATAGTCCTGCCTTCCTCCACATCTGCCTGGTATTTGCTTTCAGTATAATGATAAAGCGATGCCTGGTCTTTTCTACTGCTTTCCTCTGGGCAACAAGGCAATGCTTTTTATGCTACGGGTGAAAAAATTCCACTCTTCATGTACATGATAATGTGTAAAACTAGGACCATGCTGCATGGAAAGGCTCACGCTCCACTATTTGTAGCTGAGTATTAGATGTGATGTGTACTTGACAGTAGGAAATACTCAAATAGAATCATAAGAGATGCTTCCAACCAGGTTAAACAGATGTAAACATAACACCCCAGCTTACTCTTTAAATTAAATTGTAGTGGAAAGTCAAGATGTTGCTAAGTAGCATGTTAACTTGCTGGATTTGTTTCAAAAAATAGCTTCTGATAGATTCTTGTGCTGAGGTTTAATGTTCTGGTGTGGAAGTGAGCCAAAGCTTTCCCACTCTTTGATTCCCTCTAGAAGGGGTTCTCTTACCCCAAAACCCAGCCCATTCCCTGTACTGTCTAGAAGAGTTTTTGCAGTTCTAGTGTCTGTACAGAGGGATCAGCAAGTGAGCATCGCGGCATCAGACACTGTCTCTTTTCTGCTACTCCTCAAAGACAGCCAGCTCAGGTCACTCTTACCTAAAGAGGGTTAAATAAAAATAACTATTTTAGGTTGTACTAATATTAATGGATGGCTTGGTGTTGCATTAAGCAGTGACTCCTCAGGAAACACATCTTTGTTACAGCTGCTTTCTGTTGTAGTTTTGTTTAACATATCGGTTGGTGCAGTGCTCTCTCACCTTTCAGGATTGAATCTGTTGAGCCTATTAAACATCCCTTGATAGAGTTTTGTGTGTCATAAAGGCCCTTGAAACTGAATTTGATGTACTTGAGAATAATCTTGATTCTTTCAACCCCCTTGTGTGCAATTTGAGGAAACAATGGTATCTGTTAGAAATTTAGAGGAGAAAAGCAGTGGATTTACAATCCCTGGGAGAAGGTTGTAAACTCTTACTGGGGTGCTTATAAAAGGACATTATCACATTTGAAAAGCGGAAGCAGTGGAAAACAACCTTCAAATCTGTAACCTTCAAGGCTGCTTTTTCTCCTTCAGGAAACCAGTTTTCTGTAACCCTTTTTTTTATGCAAGAATATTTTTTCCCTTGGTTTGGTTTTTTTTTTTCATTATCATTTCAGATACAGTGCTGGTGCAGTAGAGCAGACACTAATAGCTTCACCCCGCTGTGATTGGCATTCAGTGACATCGAGGTTTTGATAGACACAAAGGAAGAACTAAAGAGACTTTTAACAGCATATGAATGCTGTATGGTTGTAGGATAGTGTAGTTCAACATGTGTGCGCCATGGCTGAAACAGCATAATTGCATTGCATTGCCTGCTGTAAGAGAAAGTAACAGTCAATCTCAAGCTAATTTTTGCTTCCACATTACAAGAAGTGAAATCATCATACTACCCAGTTTTTGGTGACATTAGAAGGAACACTAAACAGGAATGAGGCATGAAGAATGAGGTATCCAGTCACGTGGCTCGTTCAAGTTGTGAGTGGTGGTAACGAGGCCCGGAGCAGGTAGGAGAGAGAAGTAGTTGCAGTATATCCCTGCTCTAGCAGGATGTTATCTATACTGTATAGAGGGAACTGCTAATAATAGCAACATTCACACAAAATAGAATTATACAATGGAAAGACACTCAAGAAACTGTGTACATAGCTGTTTCTGAATATTAGTAGCCAATACTCTCCCTTTTTTCTGGGCACTCTAAGCACCCACTTTTAAGCATTCATCTCATTGCTCTTCTGAAATATTTTACGTTTTGTTCTCAGAGGATATCAGAAAGATATGTGACAGATTATCTTTGGAGATCATGGTGAGGATAGTCAGGTGTAATGGCAATTCCTCCTTTTTACAGTATTAAGAAAGAGAGATAAATAGTTGTATTTTCAAAACTGTTAGCAACTTGTATAGTTGCTTGGGGTTCCAAGGTTAGAAATCAAAAAGCATGCAGTGAAAAAATAAAATTTAAAAATCCCTTGCCTATGCTATAAAAGGGTTGTAAATGATCCGAAATGTGCATAGAATTATTAACTGAACAGTAAAGAATACAAACATTTGTCAGGAAAAAGTTAAGCTTCATTTTGCTTATCACTCTGCAGAAAAATAGTAAAGGGTGTCTGCCCAGATAGCTCACTTATCTACATGATATGGCATCATTAAATTGTTTGACTAAATCACTTCACATGATAACATAAAGGATTCTCATTAATACCTGTCTATCACATTTAGGAAGAACCCTGAGATTTGAAAATTTTATGTGTGAGCCAGGACAGGATTGTAGTCAGACCAGTAATTAAAATCTCTCTTCATCTCTAATGGTCTAATATTGAAATTCCAGCTGTGTGAAAGGCTTGTATCACTTTGGAACTCCGGCTTGAAAGAGCTGAAAATGTTTAATGCTTAAAAAACAAAAAAGGCTTTCCCTGAGGAAGACATCAGGTAACTTTGTTCTGTGTGGTTTTTCCCGAGCGCTTTGGTTCTTTATCTTCAACTCCATAAAAGTTAATACTGTCTATTAGTTTAATTTGCACCAGATAAATGGTGATTCTTCTATAAACCACTAAAAGCAAAGCCATCCAAACATAACTGAAGGTACTGTACTTGGAAATACTGGAAGTTAACAACCCACTCTTTACCTGACATGAAATGTCCTTTATTGACACTCACTACGTTTTGTGTTTGTCAGCCAATTCGTTTTACAAATATAGTCTACTTATGAGCAAGGAAAATATAAATATTTGAACATAAGTAAATGTCTTATGATTAATGTTGCAATAAACCATTTCATAGAGAGGATTTACTCTGCTAGATTTATGAATTAGCAATTCTTATTCAAGGGAATTGAACCATTTTTTTACTTTGAAGTGTTTGCTTAAGGATTTTTTGTTTGTTTGTTGCATACCTCCATCAGCTTTTTGTTGATTTCTAATTCCATATGATCCCTAATCATGTCCGTGCATTTCTTTTGACTCACAAATTAAGACCTTGTGCTGCATTTATGAAAATGAGACAACCGTGAAGTGTCCCATTGGAATGTATTTATGCTACTTCAGATAATTCTTTTTATTTCAGTTTGAAAGCTGAGAATTTTAGGGGCTATTTAACAAATATAAATGTTTGACAGACCTCTTGAACATACTTGTATTTTGAATGATCGACCTTCCAAAATGGATTAATTGTGAATAGTAGATGCTGTTGTTTGGGTGTGTGCAGGAGTGTTTCTGACAAAAGTACAGCTTGGTCTCACAAGTCTAAATTATTTTCAGACACTTACAGGTCCTATACTGACAAATAGAAATATACTTAGAGCAAAAAAAGTATGTTAAGATTTGGTAGATGCAAATTTATGCAGCTGCTGTTGCATTGTTAAAGGTTTGGCACTGTTTGAAGGATAATATAGAGGTAACTCGGGTCAGAGTCCTACTTTCTACCAAGTAAAAGTTTCTATCTGGATGAAAATCTCTCCATAATGATCAGATTTGATTTTGGCAAAAAACTAAACTCAGAACTTCCAAATTGCCAATATTCTAATTCTGCAGCAAGGCGTTTTGAGGTGCGACGTACCTGTTCAGATGGAAGAAGTGGCCCACTTCTAGGCAGCAGTGGGCAATATTTAAGGCAGGTCAGAGGGTGTGGAAAGATCGTATTTCTTTACTGGTGTTGTAACGACATAGCTTAGGGCACGTTAGTTGTTGCTCTGAGGCCAGAACTGGCCCTGCCTTTTCCTGTATGCACACAAAGCTGACTCAGGAGAAAATGTATCTTCTTCCTTCATCTGTGGTGTCTTCTGTAGCAAGGAGTCTGTAATGTTTTCCATAATACAATTTTTATCAACCCAGAGCTTTTCAAACTGTAGCAGTCTGTAGACTGACACCCTTAGCTTTTATGTTTATGAAAGCTTCTTAAAATAAAAATAGCTTTTTTAATCCTCACATTCTTATCTAGCAGAAGATCTATCTTATTTTTACTGAAGATGCTACTCCTTTTCAGATCAGTTTTATCAAAGATGAGATACACGTTAATTTTCTTCTCTGGATTAGCATGTGTATTTCCATACACACTGCATTTATGCAATAGCTGTGTAAGGCACAGGCTTCCTGAGAATATTCATCGGTGCACACCAGAAAGGCTGGAGTAGTAATGATGAAAATGAGTTCTAATACGTTGAATTGTATTTGACGACTAAAGAATTACCATGAGAAAAGCTGAAAATTAAATTAATAAGCAGTATGTATTTTGTCTTCAGAGAAAATATCAGCATTTTTGCCTGATATTTTCTTGCTGTACATTATACAGAGGCTCTTTATTAAGGAAAAATGTGGTATAACGCATTCGAGCATCCTTCTTGAGAGAAACAGCTGAACCTGGACTTACATATCCTCGAAACATGATCATACAAAGTAAGCATCTCTGCTGGCATGCCTGCAACACTGAGATTTGCCATAAATAACAGTTTTCAGTAAGCAGAACCCTGCATTCCAAGCATGTTTCATACATAAAGAAGAATCAGGTTGGTTGTAAAGATCAGTCAGTCTCAGCACAAATGTACTGCTGAAGTGGTGACCCCAGGTAACCAGTAAATAACATCCTGAGCCATTTCATATACCTATAAATATATCTGATTTTCAGTATAAGAAAGAAATTACTTTTTTGGGTAGATCTTCTCAACCAGTCCACACTCTCTAGCTGTATTTGAGATGAACTCAAAGCAGGATGTGGACCTGGAGACCTGGCCTGCAGAGATGTAAACCGTCTTCACCTTACCTAGGAAGAAAACCGAGCAAAAGGTCTGGACCTGAGCTCATTATAATTTTGAGATATTTAAAAATTAAAAAGGTTTATATTGTACCTTTAACTTATGATTCCTAACCTTTTATTTCTGTAGCGTTCCTTAGTTAAAGATTTGGATCTTTCACAAAACCAGCATGAATCCCTTGTATGAAAACACTACTTGAGTGACTTTCTGTAATAAGACTGGTCTAGAAATAGGTATCATGATCTAGTCCCCTAAACTGCAGTATTTCCAGCATTTAAATGAGATGTGACTAAACAGCTATATCTGAACAGTTAGAAACACAAACATGTTTAGGTATTTCATTGTTGAAAACAATTAAAATGTTCCCATGTGTTTTAATTTATAGCTTTTTTATATCAAAAGCTGAACTAATTGTAACCTATGCTACTTTTGTTTGTATTCCAGCCTAAAACTAGCAGAGTGATAGGTATCGATACCCATCATTTTCTCAGGACAAACATGGTTTTACTGCAACAGTGTCTATTTATTAACAGCCAGGTGAAAGGATATGTTTTTCCTCAGCTGCTCTTTTTATCCTATGGTTTTCCATCTCGCTGAAGGTACAGTCCAGGAGGATGTTTAGCCAGTGTGACCAAAGCAAACACACTGGGTCCAAGGTATCTAAGTGTCCTCATGCTGATAGACCTTTCTCATCTCACCTCACTGATGGGGTTGACCCCTCTTGCATCGGAGCACAGCTGCCATTCTTTCTATCGAACCTTGTCTGCATTGTAAAGCATAGCTTTTCTACTCTTAACGTTTAAGTGTATTTATCTCTGTACAGACCATTAAAGTAATGGAAGCGAACTAGAATTGGTATCTCCCTTCTCCTCAGAAAAAACAAGGTTCTATTCACAGTCTCCAAAATTGTGTTCTTGTTTTCATAACCTTGAGAAAATGTAGGATATTTCTTCCTTACCACTGGATTCCTTGACATTCTTCATATACACCTTACTGCACCTTATGGCATAATTTGAATCCCGTGGGATATTCTGGTTCAGACTGAAGTTCAGTCCTCCCAGCTGTCCAGAGTCATTGTCTCTTCTACCTCCTTGTCTTTAGTCTCGTCCAGTGTAAAGTATCAACTGTTCTGGCTGGTGGTTGGTTGTTCTAAATGATTTTTCTTCTTTTATTCAATTATTTCCATCACTACTGTATTCTGTCCCTCCAGGGAACTCCTCATTCCTGGGGCACAGTGCTTTGCATGTGAATGAGACTGTTCGGTATGATTTTTTGTAATGTGTTTACTGCCTCAGGATCTGAGCACTTCCCAGTAGTATATTAAGTAACCAAATGTGTTACAGGTTACTTCCTTCCTTATCCTCTTCTTGGACGTGCAGTGGAATATTTTCCTTTGGTAAGTTTTTCTGTTGTTATTTTTTAAATGTGAGACCTATTTATTTGTGCTACACAGAGAGATGAAAGATTTGTGTTCTGCACTTGTAGCACAGGTGTTGAGCTCTCCATTCCCAGGGATATTCATCCCAAAGTGAGTTCCCAGACAAATAGGAGTTGCCTAGCTTTCACAAAGGCAGAGCTGTGAATTTTCTTCGTAAAAAATCTAATAATTATTACTACTGCTGACACAGAAATGCATCTTTTGGCTACTCAGAGTGCTTTAACCATGAAATTCACACTAAATTACTAAGGAACATTAAGGAAAATAAAAATTGTAACTTGCTATCTAGCAACTTCTCTAAAAGTGTTTCCTGGAATGTCAAATCTAATTTCTGTTATAGATAATGTAGCCAACAATATTGCTCAGAAAGAGGGATAAGTTTTGTTTCTTAAGAGATATTTCTCTTCCCTTGACCTCTTTAATGATTTTAGTGGTGGTTTTGTTTTGTAAATGTAATTGCATATGCAGGTTACAGCCTAGTTGCTTTGCTGTTACCCTCAGATGTATTGTATTGGCTTCACCACTGTCACATTTATGTTCAGTGGTACTGGCAAACGTGACCTACTTGAAATGTGAAATGCCTACAGTGAAAACATAGATGAATACTAGAAGATAAAATATTTATTTCTTTATGAATATGATGCATCATTTGGTTTACAGCTTTTTCAGGAAAAATATTGCTGGGGAACTAATCCATTCGTAGCCGTCAGAACTGAGTCAGAACTGGGTTTGCATTTGTTATCTGATAAGGACTGTTGATGGTATCGTCTCACTCCATCCCCTGAATAGTGAACACTGAGGCTCTTCCTGCACAGAAAGGCTTATTACTGTTAGATTGGCTTCTAAACCAAGCTAATACAGGTCACAAAGTGTGGTAAATTGGCAGCTGCTCTAACTGATGAAAAAAATAATTGCAGTGTGAGGCAGGAGAAGTTCTAAAGTAATTTTTCCTTAGCAGAAAATAGGTATTATCAAATACAGAGAAGGCTATGTTAAAGTAACCTTGAATTTTTACCTTGAAGCCAGAAACAGCTGGAATTTTTAGCCATAGTAATGACTATAGCTGAGTGCTTGCATAATGAAATTCCAACATCTAAAAAAGCTTCTGGTGTATCCCACGCCCAATTCAAAGGTGTAATTTTTCCAGGAGGGAAGCCTGTACCACTAGAGCTGTCTTTCTCTACTCTTCAGAATAGTGTCCTTGAGACCTTTTTTAACACTGTGCTGTGGGCCAGACTGGTCAGGTTGTGTGTCTGAAAGAACGTTTAACTTTAGGAACTCAAAATCTGGTCGTGGTCATTTCAGAGGCGCTAACGTTGAGATTGCAGCATTAACTATGAGTACAGTCAGCAAATTTAAAAGAAAATCAGGACTTTTTGAATATTTTTCTCATTCTCATGTAGTCAAGAAAATATGTCAGTTGTTAATTGGACAAAATATAGAAGCTACAGTAAGAAATATGAGGAGGTAGTGCATTAATTCATACTGGTTCAGAGACTGTTGATGGGAAAGTACATGTGAAAAGGGTCAGAAAGCATTAAACAAATATATCACCAACAGGTAGCAGACCTAACATAATCTGAGGAACAGACTACCTTGGTTTCTTTCATCTCTGTGATTTTCAGTGACCTAATATGAATTGTAAATGGTAGACGATTGCTAGGCAGCACACTCCTATTGTGTATTCTTTGCTGATTTTAGCATTAACGCCTTTTAAAATGCCTGCAGATTGTTTTAACACCAACTTCAGTATAATTTCCTTTCTACAAGACTTACCATTTTGCTGTAGCAGAAGGAACACTTTCAAAACGGAGGTAAATATCTGATGCAGCTGAAGGATACACCCTGAAGCAGAACATAATATTTGCATAAGAAATGACTGACTTACCACATAAATCTTCCTGTGTAATTTGCCTGCTTGCCTCCAAGGGGCATATAAACCTGAAAGAGAGAGAAGTCGAATGTAAAAGACGTATTTCTGCTTCAAATGAGCAGTCTTGTCTGAGGGGCTGGTATGTTGTATTCTGATAGGAAGGGGTTGGTCTCTCTGGGATACATGGAAAATTTTGTAGGCAACTTGTGCAACTACTTAGTTGATACATTGCAGATGTATTCCTGCATGTTACGCTGAAAAAGCATGGTTATATGTCCTTATGCATCTTAGAAACAGAATTGCAATATCAAGGATATTAAAGATGACAAATATTTCTGCATAGCTGAACTGCTAGGAACTGGTAATGGTTTATGAGAATATTTTATCCTGTTTTACTGTAGTGTAACAAAGCAGCTATTCTTAAAGGGAGGAAGAACTGAGGTACATGAGGTAAAAATGTGAATTTATTACGTAGTCATCAAAATCATTGAAGGTGCATACAGTAAAAGACTGAAGGAAAATGATGACTGGCTGATGTTGAGCGTGCACATATGGAGCTGAAAATACAGCTCTAAATTAATACCAATGTACAGAAAATCACGTTACCAGGAGTCAGTGTTCACAAAGGAGACAGAGGAGTCCTGTAAAAAAATAATAATAAAAATTTATTCGAATAAAGGGAGAGTCCACGGGACATATTCCTGTGGGGTCTCTCAATGTACAGGGGGATGCAGCCCCCTCTTATCCTACTTTCCCGACCGCAAGAGGCCCTCCTCATTTCCCCATTGGCTGAGGTACTCTGAGTGTACAGACTTCCCGATCTGCCTAAGATATTCAAGACAAGTTCATTTGACACATTCAAGATATTCCTGTAATTTAGATATTCCAGATATTCAGGTGGTTTACCATATTCAAGGGATCGTGTAGTTTCGATAGTCTCTTATCTTAAGTCTGAGTTCACACAGGCTTCTTTTGTTCCTTGTCTTGAGCCGGGGTTTGCACAAGCTGCTTTTGTAAAGACACAAAACTGGTGTTCCTATCACCAGCAATGAAAGTGTGTGTAAAAGGGATGAGCAGGTAGAGTACGATACCAAACATCGCTGCTTTAAATATTTATTTTTACAAATGTTGCTGCTTGGCCAGTAAAATTGGAGAGTATCTTTCCAATCATTTTTATTAATCACACAGGTTTTTTGAGAGGAACATGGTTGTACGCCACTGGCGAATTGTGAACATGATGCCGCTCCTGGTATGACAATCAGGGGTTTTATGTGTGTAAGCCAACATCCATTTGAAATCAGTAAAAAAGGACATGGAGTTCAACGGGCAGCAGATCAGATTCTTACTCATTTACCGCAAGGGATATTTTTATCATTGATTCTCATCTGCTTCTCTCAGTCAATAAAGTACACACATCAGTATCTGAAATATCCCTCCTCGCTGAGGTCAAGTGTCTCCCACATGTCATGAAGTTCATGACATGAATGACTCCATGCCTGCCGGAGAAAGACAGTGATCATCTGGGATGTAATTTAATGAAGCTTGAGGTTACAAAATACAAAGAAAGATTTCTTTAGGAATTAATTTTTAAATTTATACTTTTTAAATTCAGAGAGACATAACCAGGCTGTATCACTGATTCATCCTCCTGTGCAGTGTGCGTATTTCTTCCCATTTATCCACACCACGGAAAACTAGGAAGATGCTATTTCTGTAGGAACACCTGTAGTCGTACACTGGAGAAAACTTGTGCAGCTCTGCTTCTGTTTCTAAAATCTGTTCATAAGAGTCAGACTGTTTTCTACTTTGGTATTTGCACAGAACTCAACACGTGAGCGTTCAGACTCTGTGAATCACTCAACATGCTCCCAGTGACGCCAGCCACACAGAAAGGACACATAGCTCTTGAAGTATCTTCAAAATGGTATTGTCTTTGTGACTTACCAAAGTCTGGGTTTGTACATTTGTGCTCAAACCACAATGCTCAATAAAGCGAAGTTCTGTGGAATAGCTGGAAAGAGTCTTTCTGGCCAGGCTTTTGAGATCCTTGCGGTGTTGGTCCCTGCTGGAAGCCGTATTTTGCATATCTTACAATAGCAGCGTTTTCTGTCAATGCCAGAACTATTGTAGTCAGTCATCACTCATGGAAATGTGAAATCTTTGTAATGCCAAGCGGTAGAAGGACAATGACACCCGACTCTTTGCAATGCATGACACATGCATATCTGAAGTACATGGAAATATCTGTGACTACAGATGGCCACCTCCAGCTCCTTTTAAAGTAAACATTTGATCATTTGTGTGTCTGTGTGTTTCACTAGACTGCAGTGCTGGAAGGTGGTACAGTATAATTAAAATTTCTTCTGCCATCAGGTAGGCCATGAAATCTTGGTGCTACCAAGACATTGAGGCAAAAACGACCCACCAGAGGACTCAGAACAGAGTCCATCTTATTAACTGAATGATGAAGGTTAAGAAATACGGTACTAAATTAACAGTCACAATTGCGTAAGTCCCAACTCCAGCTTTTGGAGATGTTTAGGTGTAATAACGGTGTGGCATTGGAGATGGCAGTTGACATGTCGGTCTTGCTCTTGTGATTAAGATCTGCAAAATCTGAAGTAGTAGTGTTATTCATATTAAGGTTGAGAACATAGATTGAATGCAGCCATAACCAACTCGGTCTGAAACAGCAGCTTTGTTGTTCCAGGCAGAATATACAACCAGAGATTACAAAGTCAGAGTTGCAGAGATCACACTGGTGCCACCACAATATATACTTTATGGTATCAAAGCAGAACTCACATCTGGCTGCCATGACAAAGGTTTCTTTCTTTGTTTCAGAAGCCTCTTTCTTTTTCCTTTGCTGCATGAGGTGCTGACGCTGCTCATCTAGGAGGCAGATCTAACAGCTTTGTCTAGTACCATCTTTTCATGCATTAGGACAAGCCTCTGATTGCCTGTTGTGAGCAGACTGTCTGCTTTACAATGTTTGGGCGATGTAAAGAAATCAGATCATGAAAAAAAGCTTTGGCTTTCGGAATGTCTGCCTGCACATTTTTCTCCCAGTAGTTTTTCCTCAGGAATTCAATCTGTACTGACAACTGGTAATACAAAGCCAGACTTTGAGAAGCATTGTGTTGGTTTACATGCAGATGGATAGCCAGAGGGGCCGCTGAGTGTACTTGGGCACAAACTTCAGTGGAAGCTTTGTCAGAAATAGGCTTTCGATTATCAAAAATTCCTTCAAAATAGGAAATAAAGCCAGAGAGGGGCCTTAAATAATGTCACAAAGGAGAAAAGATCAGCTGGTCTTCTCCCAGTACAGTGCTGTGAGCCAAGCCATCGCTGGCATGGCTATAGGCTGTCTCCATCAGCTGCTTTATCCTGGAAGAATGCTTTAATATTGACTGTTCATCTTTTCCACATCTGCTTCTTTCAGCCTTGTCTCATCATCTCTTTTTTCCTCTCATCATTTCACCATGAAAGGATTATTGTAGGTGAAAATCTTTTAAACTCATCCCATTCAGATTCCATTGAAACTCACCATTTCAGAAACCTTTAAGCCCTTACTTAAAGCCTTTAAATTATTATCAGCTCTACACTGATCACTGCTAGAGACCACGTATATGATAAAAACTGTGCACTGGGGGAAAAAATTCACAATGCCTCAGTGAAGCCACAGGGATGGTGCAAATCATAAACCTGTTTCCAGTGTAGTGATTGAACTAGCAATCCCTCCATCCAAGGTGGCTGAAATGGGAGGACTTTTTTTTTCCCCTCTCTCTCAGAATTATGTTGAGCACTGAGAATTTGCACTGACTTTACCTGGAGTGACAGGTACTTGGCAACCTTGGAAATCCAGTCCCTGCAATTCACTGTGAAGAGCCCTTCAGGGAGAATAATCCTGAGTTCAGATGTGTTACGTGGGCCAGCAAAGACTTGTTCACATTGATGGAGTACCCTGGAAAGAGATGAGCGTTGGCTCACAGACACTCAGCGTTCACATGTTCATCAGAAACTACTCAATTTTCAGGTGTAGAAATCAGCCTGGAGATGTTACAAGGTCACTTTGTGTGTCTGTGATCTCCTGTGGATACGAGAAGCTCCTCCCAGGGATATTTCAGTATATCTATAACAAAGAGAATCACTGATAATATGCAAAACTGTAACCATCTTTCATTTTTTGTATTTCTATATCAGATGCATACAAGCTTGGCACAGGTTTCCAGACTTCAGATAGTAATTTGTCCAGATTATTTCTTTGCTTTGTCCCCTTAATACATTAAAAAAAAAAAAAAAATATCACTCCTGAGCATTATCATACTGATTTTCTACTTTTAGGGATTAAATTGGCCAACAGTTTTTGTGAGTACTTCATATGTAATGTTTGACACCAGAATTGAGTTCTGATTGAAACTCTGCACCTAAATGAAATAGTATTTATTTTATTCTGCTTGTTTTCTTTCCTGTCTGGGTTTACTCTGGTTTTGCTAGTTGGGCTGAGAAGGTTGCAGGAAAAAAACATTAATTTTTATTTTAAATTTTCTGCTTTGTGGTCCTCAATGTCTGTGTTGTAGAAAACACTGGTCAGAGTAGGTCAATGAAGTTCCGCAGGGAGTCTTAATGGTTTTGTGTAAAGCTAAATTTTATAGTTTTCGCCAACAAAGAGAGGTGTTCTTCCGAAGGTATACGCTTTCTTCTGTGCCAGAGCTGCAAAAAGGAGTGTGGTAGCGCGATCTATCTGTCCATCCACCGTGCTTCATCTTTCCTAAATTTACGTATCTATATTTTCCATTGGCTTACAACCTGGTTCCAGATTTTCATAACACTTTGAGGAAATGTGGAAATAAGACTTTTCCCAGTCCTATTACTAATCTTTGCAGAATATTTAAATGTTTTATGCACACTTTTGCACATCTTTAATAAATATTTTTCTTCAGGAAAATCTTTGTGTCTTTCCCTAGTCAAGGAAAAATGGCTCTCCAAGATCTCTTCCTGCAGCAGTGTTCTTTTGGAGACATTTATTTATTTGATTGGACTTGCATTATTTCAATACATACCAGTATTCTCCCCAGATGATTAACAGATGATTAATCCTTTCCTAGGTAGATGTACACCAATTCACTGATACTCACTAGTACAGAAGTATGCACCTTTCTACCAAAAATGAAGCCAGAAAAACTTTCTTGCTTAGTCTCACTGGAAGATCCAGTTGATTAATTGAAATGTGCTTAACAGAACATCTGCCCTTAGCAACTGGGCGGCGAAGGGATGCCGCCTTCATGCGGAGAATACAGCTGGGTATGCTGATGCTACCTACTCCACTGGCCAATAACGTGTTTTGTAATCTAACCATTTTTCTTGGATTATGTGAAACTCCATTATGGTCACTATTCTGCCTGCATGGGTTGTTATACCTGAAATCTGTTAAAAAACTTCTGCTTTTCTCCTGCTAACCTGCACTTTCCACACAGTCAAAGCCACTTATAATCCAGTATATTATTATGCAAAAAGTACATGTTTTTTTGATCAAGATCTCTTAGAAAACTGTGGGATTATAGAATAATAACAGTGGAAGAGAACTCTGCATATTCTAAACTGAATTTTACCTCTTTCACAGTAGCTTTATGGTTTTTGGTTCATTACTGTCCTGTGATCCACAACAGATAATCCAGGTCATTGTTATTGTCTACCTTAGTGTCTGGGAAGGTCCACTGTAGCTCAGGGTGGCAGGAAGGCTTTATGTACGTACACGTAATATAATGAGCACAGGAATATCTGGGACATGTGCGGAGCTATCTGGAATATAGAGTAGTCAATCTCCCTGTAAAACAGAGAGCCTTTCTAAGTTGAGCCTTTTCATGTGGGAAAAGAGAGGAACAACTCGTATTTGCTATCAAATTATCAACAAATGAAACCGCGATCTGTGTCAAGGCAGGCCCTTCTAACAATCTTCAAAACCAGACTTTTAGCCTACCTTTACTGTGAATTTTGCTCATGTCATTCAAGCTGACCTATTTCTGTTATTCTTTTGGTATTTGCACATGCTGCGGCAATGACAGCAGTGAGAATGTATATCACAAAACTTGAAAAAGCATGTTCTACTAAAAATGACATCCTGTCCACAGCTGGCAAAATAGTATACTGACTCTTAAGTGGGCATCAAAGCTGTCTTAATTCTATGAACAAGAAAACCTTTATGAAGAGTTGCCACAGATATTTCCTTATCGTATAAGGAAAAAAGCTTTCCAATCATCAGGGTAGCCTGACATAAGAAAAATATTTTTCTTCCCATTTGTTGTGTTTCCAAGCATCTGATTCTCAAACAGTTTAAGAATGAATGGAGTCCTGTCACATACCTGGGATTCAGAATTTTCCTCAGCACAACTAAAGGAAGTCCATTACCTGAAGCTGATGGGAAGTGGATTTCAAGTCATGCCAACTGGCATGTGCAGGTATAAAACTGCCACTTTCAAACAGACTGAAGACAAATGCTCTGAAGAACTGAGAACAGTTTTCTCTGAAAATCTCTTTTTTTTTTTTTCCCCAGTGTTTCAGTGCACAATAGTGAACAAATAAATGTATCAGGTGGGACAAGAATCTGTTCTTCACACCAACGAAAACTAACCAAATGCACAGGAGGCTGGGATTAACAAACTGAACGTTGGCACGTAATAGATGAAATGAGCACAGAGGTGTTGAACGCACATTTCAGTAATACAATGGAACAAATGCATTTTTACCCAACTTGCATCACTTTTAGCCTCTTTCCTTTGACCTAATACTGAGATGGAGAGCTTTAATTAAAATGGTTTATTGTAAGTGAGTCTGAGCACAGGGACAGAGAGATTAGGAAGCACCAGGCAAGCAGGAAGAGCATAATAACCAGAGAGAGACTCAGGTTTTTGAGAGAATTGCCCTGAGTTTTCCTGAAACAGCTTTCCGCTGAATAAATCAAGGGAGGTAAGTTATAAAAGGCTAGGCAGGTCAAAATACGAGTTTACTCGTAATTGGAAGATGGATAGCAAAGACTTTATCATCTTCTGCAATCATTTAATTGCTTAGACTTTTTCTGGCTTAAAATCTATATTAAAGGGAAAGAAGGAAAAGAAGAAAAGGATTATATAAAAGGAGAAATTCATGCATATGGATAAAAATGGGCCTTTCCTAATTTTGAAAGTAGAATGAGATCATTAAAGAAAGCAGTTTATGAATTCTGATCTGATTTTATTATTCATTGGTAGTGTGAAACCCAGCTAGGTTTCAAGTCATAAAATAAACCACACCCATCAGTGGAATAAGCTTTAATAAAATAAAGGCTTGGCATTTAAAAAAAAAAAAAAAAATTTAGTTCTTGCTCATGAATTCTAATTTTTCTAGTACCTTGAATTTTGCAATAGTCATGGGAAACAGTGGTCTTTGTCCTCCACAGGCACATAAGGAAGAATAATAATTGGAAAATGACAGTTTCACTTTCTTTTTCCCTCTCCAGGGCTTTTCCAGACACATTAGACAAAAATCCTGTCTAAACAGGACAAAAATTCTACTGGATTTTGGTTTCTTGGTTAGTTGGGGGATTTTGTTGTGCTTTGTTAGAGTGCAAGTGGTATGACTCTGGTACCTATGTCAAACATAGTTAGACACATAATATACACAAGCAGCCAGTTAGTTTGTGTTCATTTTGTGTTGGTTGTTACTGTTTTTCAGTATTTTTGTCACAAACTCTGGAAGCACGTGCTCTGTGGCCTTTTTACCTTTCTCACTATGCAATGGTCTCTTGCTAACCTGAGCAGAGAGTGCAAGGGACAGTTTAAACCTTGTGGAAATCCCAGGGGAAATTTGAGTTATCTGGGTCAACTGTTAGGCAGGAACCTCTGCGTTTACCACTGAGCATCTCCAAACAAAATTACAGATGGTTGATGACCTTTCTGCAGACGGTGCACGCAACTGATTCTTGCTGATTTTTGAAGGAATCTAGTGTTGTTTTCATCCATATCTGGTTTGTAATCTTTACTCCACTTCTGGGTATTTTTACCACGTTTGGTTGTTTGTTTTTTTTTTTGAACCTGGGTAAAATGAATTTGTCTGCTAAAGTTACTAACAACTTCATTTTAACTATATCTTATTCTCTTTGAAATCAGTAAAACCTTCCTGTTAATGGCTTTGTGGGGTATTTGTTGAAGACATATATATATATATATATATATATATATATATATATATATATACACACCCTTATTCGGGTATGGTAAAGCTATTATGCAATGAAAATGCCTCATCTGTTCTTTGAGCTAAATTTAGCTCTGTGAACATCTCAGATACAATGCAGAAACATCTGGGAATACAGACACAATCAGCCCGCATCCGAAGGGATATAGCCTTGTAGGAGGATGCTGCATGGAAACGTTATTCAACAGCAATTCCCACCCCTACCTGGATATTCTCTTTGCAGACTTGCTGAGCCATGAGTGGGAGCAAGGAATGTTGTGGGTCACAGGGTAAATCTCTCTGCTGCCCAAGAGACATGATGCTGTTAGAGAGTGTTCTCACTGTTTCATTTCCTCCTGAGGAGGATGAGGTTTGCCTTGATTCAGTTTTTCAGATGCAGGTGATGAGGCTGCTAATAATGTGACAGGTGAAACGTATTGTTCCGTTACACAAGCAGCGCAGCTGTATAGAATAATAGTGCAACAGTAAAGCCTTTATGCCGTCAAACACCCTAGAGTGCAAGATCTAGCCCTTGCCAGTATTTAACATTTGCATAGGTATAGACTGTAAATTTGCTTTTGTTGAATTATAATGATATTTTGTTGCTTTCCTTCTGAATATCATACACCGTTATGGCACATTAATTTTGGATTAAACTGATAGTCACTGTTTGCTGTGCTGGCTTTCCTTAAAATACTATTTTCTGGCATCTTCAGGAAGAGTAACATTGCATTATGATGATGATGATACAGGGGGACAGGAGTCAAGCCATACATATTAGCACACTATATAAACACTGTCATTTACCCACGCAAACACAGTCATTACAGGACTCCTCTACAGCAGAATTTCATTTTTCCTTTACATGGCTTCCCAAATGCTGACAACAATGTCTTTTTCATATAAGACAAGATGTACAGAGGCGCAGCTTTGCTCATGCCTAACTATTACCTGCTCAGTGCGAGAGCATACAATTTTCTCGTCAGTGTAACTACTAGAAATGGTTAGTGGGACTGGGAATGCAGTCACAGGGGAGATTAGCATTCTACAACTTCACTAGGAATCCCACTAGTTATTTCCTCGCGTTGGCTTTTTGCACACGTTATTTTAAAAGGAGCGAGTGCAAACCATTGCTATCTAATAAAAGCTGCTCTGGAGAGCTCTCTGGAATGTGAGTGTAGCTCACAATAACTCAGGCTTGTCGTAATCTGGTGTTGTGCAAACCTATGTCCTGTTGTGCAACGCACGCTGATTTCATATGTTGTATCTTCAAGCTTATACTGAAGCCCGAAATATGATTAATGCAATTTATGGGATTGATAAATGTGGTGGAGAAGTGACAGCAGCCACAGAGTCTACATAATTGCTGTGTGAAAGCCTGAGATTGATTATTTGATTATTAATATATTATACTGATTCAGATGTGCACAAATTTGAAGAAACCCTGCAGCACTGAACAAATTACAGTCTGAATCATTCAAAACACCAATCTTTGCATTGGTGTGTCAGAAACGTGATTTACTGTAGGTTTTGTTAAAGGTATGATCAGGCTGTTGAGTGTGGGAAGGGACAGAGAAGTCTTTTTGGTGTTTTCATAAGGGACCCTTCAATAACACACAACACTGAGTGTAGTAAACTGTCTTTGAATCACTTGCAGCTTGGGAAAGTTCATTACATTTTTCTGTGTAACCCACAGTGAAGATCAGAGTCAATATTCAGTCTTCATGACATCAGAGCCCAATTCAGTTATGAGTTTATTACACTGAAGACTAATCTAGAGCTACCTCTTTTTCTTAACTGGGGTGACTACATATTGATTAACATTTCAGAAGTTTCAATATGTTATAAAAAGACTGTACAGCAAAGTGTCAGTGGCATATTTAGAAGCGTGACTGGGCTTGGCAGTCAAGGTTAAAGACGTGGTGAGATTCACATCTCATAATAAAAAGCAGTTGTTCATAAATATGCATGATCTCTACCTCCAACCTTTGGGTGTGTCCGTGAAACACTTGAACTCTGTAGAACAGGCATCTTAAGCATGAGTATTTGCTACACATTTTAATACTTGCATTGACCGTGTTACAGCTCAGTGTTGAGGACATTTTGACTTCTCTGCCTAATCAATTGTTCTGCCCTGCCCTGGCCTGGAAAGTGCAAACAGTTACTGTATATAGTATTATCTCACAAATTCCTGGAGCTAGCAGCACTTGTTATATGCTGCTGGAAAGTGTGAAATCCACACTTGCTAGTGCTAATAGCTGTTTGTTTATTTTTAATTTCCTGGTTCATGAGTGCAACTCCCATTCTTGTACAATTTGACTGCTCCGCCTGCTTGCTGTGGCCTGCAGTCATCCAGGCTTTCTGTCTGGGCTTGCATGAGTAGAAAACTCAAGGGGAAATATTTAAAAAGTACCAATGTAGCTAGATGACTGCCATCACTATCTTTGAATTTTTCTTTTTTTTGGGTGTGGCTTATAACTTGCTACCTAGAAAAATGAGGAAATGCTACATTATTATTATAGAATTGTGACAGAACAAGGGGTAATGGCTTTAAAGTGAAAATGGGAAGACTGAGATTGGACATCAGGAAGAAATTCTTCCCGGAGAGGGTGGGGAGGCACTGGGACAGGTTGCCCAGAGAAGCTGTGGGTGCCCTATCCCTGGAAGTGTTCAAGGCCAGCCTGGATGAGGCTTTGACCAACCTGGTCTAGTGGAAGGTGTCCCTGCCCATGGCAGGGGGTGGGACTGGATGGGCTTTATGGTCCCTTCCAATCTAAACCATTCCATGATTAAAAAAAAGAAAGGGATTGATTCCCTACAGGAGTCTTCCATTCTTAGTTGATGTCCAGGTTAAGAGTCATCTCATATTCATACAGAACACAATCCAATCATTTTCTTCTCAGTTAATCTGCCTTTCTATTAGCTCCTGAGATTAAAACAGTAACATACTAATACCCTTTTGGCTTCATGGCCAAATATGGGTATTTCTCCAGGCTCCCTCTTTATTATTCATCTAATAGCTGCTTTTACGTTTATGAGAAAAAGTAAAATCTACCATAGGGATAATCTCCAAGATGGCGAGCAGCTTTTGCCAAATGGTTCGCAGCAGCCCTGCAATTATCTTATTGCTTTATTTCTCAGAAGGGAAACACTCTTTTCTCAAGCTTTTGCTGTAAAAATTGTGAAACTCTAAAAAAAAATTACTTCTATTTTAAAGGTCTGATTTAACATGAAAATTATATGCGTTATAAATGTTTTCTTGGCAATTTACTTGTCATAAATGTCTATTGTACTGAAAAACTCCACAGGGAATGGGATGTATTTATTCTGCATGTACTAAGCAATTTGTAAAAAGACACAATGACAATAAAAATAGAAATATTATGACTAGCTGCAAACCCCCAGATACCAAGATTTGTTTTAGCTCAAACGTAGCTTTCTGAGGTCTGAGTTGAAACCAGGCTTCCTAGCAGGGTTTGGGTTCGTGCTCATTACACCTGTGTAATGAGGAGAGCACCAAACCAAATAAGAATTTTGCACTGCATTGACAGAAGGCATCGAGAGCTGATGCATGTAAAATAATGCAACAAATAACTCATAAGGCTCAAAACACTGCTGTGTTTGTGCCAACATTATGCTGAGTCCAAAAGGAGTCCTGAGCTCTGCTCCAGTTCAGCACCTGCAGCTGGCAAGGGGTCCTTGGGAAGCCCTTCCCAGCTTTTGCAAGGAAACGTGCCCAAGGGTCTAGTGGAAAATCTGAAAGAAGATGATTTTGAAGTTTTTGCAGAAGTGAGTCTGACTCCAGCCCTCAGACACTCTCACCAGCTGGTATTTGCAGTTGCTCGGAGGAAGCGCAGCAGGCTCTGGGGTGGAAGAGAGTCCTTCCAAGCACTAACAGGACTGAGATACGAACATTTTAATCCATATTGGTGAAAACTCTTCTGATGGATGTCTTTTGCAGCAGTCTGTCTTCAAAGACTATTGATTTTTTTGTTTTAAAATTATTAGCTGGTTGATGTTAAGTGCAGCTGCTCGTAACCAACTATTGCTGTGCGTTCAGATACGGCGTGGGGGTGGCTGCACATGCACAGGTTCCACTGTGCTCCCTTTTCCAGATGCTAAAAACTGGGTTTTATCCTTTCTAATCCTGGGAGGATTCATGGACTTGGGAGAAAGCAAAAGCACAGAAATGGAGTTCAGAAGTATTATTTTTTATTACTTTATTAGAATCGTTCATAAATTTTTTCAGAAAAAAATTGCTAGAAACCATCAATTCACTAAAATGAATTATTTTTCTTCAGAAAACAGTCTATTTGGAAGACTGTTTCAAGAAATTCTTTCTAATTCATAAAAAGGTATAATTCTTATGTTTCCTATATGGCATGTACTAAGAGGTTCAGGTTTAAAATTAAAGTTTCAGGTAGGAAATATTTGAGATTTTTGTCTGTTCAGACATTTTGGAATTGAGGCTTTCTTCTTTCAGCGTGAAAATGTCTAGGGATGGAAAACCTTCACCTGTCAGGCCTGTGTACTGTCGGACAGAAGGAAAATTTAAATAGAGACCAACCATGTGAGATGTTCCTTCCTGAAGAATTTTATGCCACCCAAAGAGTGGAAAAAAGCTGTTACCAGTAAAATCATAGCAATGAGGGGATTATGATATGGTCAGAACTGCTCAGGAAGACCTGACAGAGGCAGGAATCACCGGTGGGTACTGCTGATGTGTCAGAGCCCTCACACCACCTCAGACAAGCAGGTGTGTTCCATGGGTGACTCCAGTTTGCGCTTTAGTTTGTACAGTTGTGCTGGAGGACTTCGGGAAAAATTTGGCCTAGCACAGGGTAGCTCCTGGAGCCCAGAGAGAGTGGCTGCCCACATGTGTGCTGGGAATGGAGTTAGTGACCACTTGGGCTGCGCAGGGGCACGGTGAGGATGGCTGCAGGGTTCAGACTCTGCCGGCCACCGCCCTGCCAGCCGCACAGGGCCCTGCAGCTGGCAGTGGACCTGCTCCATACTTGCCTCTGCTGAAATAGGCTCAAGTGAAACTGTATGTAGCTCTCATAAACCACATAGATATCTGTGCTGGTTTTAGTCTGGAAAGAGTTAGTTTTCTTCACAATGGCTGGTATGAAGCTGTTTTTGATTTAGCCCTGAGAATAGCACTGATAAGGTGTCTTATTAGATGGTGCTGGGGAGTACTGGCACCAAATTCAAGGTCTTTTTCAGCTTCTGATGCCCCTGTGCTCCCAAAGTTCTCACTACAAACAGTGGGGGGGATACAGCTCAGACAGCCAACCCAAACTGACCAAAGGAGTATTTCATTCCACAGCACATCATGCTCAGTACATAACTGGGGAGTGGGCTCAGGCCCGTAGCTCCGTAACTCTTTTGCTCTTTTCCCAACTCTTTTTTTTCACTCTTTTGTTAACTCCTTTGCTGGTTCCTTAACTCCTTTGTTAGCTGCTTTGCTAATGCTTTTGCTGGCTCGTTTGTTAGTGAGTTGGAGGGTCGGTTGGCTTTCCAGGTTGTGCTGTCGCTCACGGGTCTCCCGCGGACTCTGCTGTGACCGCTTTCTGGCTCTGATTCTCACTACTCGGGACCTGACTGTGTGTTGGTCAGTGGATGGTAAGCAGTTGTAACATATGTTTTATTTTCTATTATTTTAATTACTTATTATTAGAATTGTTGATATTAGTAGTATCACTATAATATGTTTTTACATTCAATTATTACATAGTTTTATCTCAATCTTATCTGGTCTAGTGGAAGGTGTCCCTTCCCATGACATGGCTGTTGGAACTAGATGATCTTGAAGGTCCCTTCCAACTCTAACCATTCTATGATTCAATTTTATGAGCTTCCTTGTCTTTTCCACTGAAGGAGAGGGGAAGGTGTGCGAGCGGCTGCGTGGTATTTCATTGCCAGCTCAGGTTAAACCTCAACAATGTCACTTGCATGAAGTCTCTTTCCAGTAACGAGGAGATGCACCGTGAGATGCAGCCAGCTCATGCCTAAGACTTACGGAGGAAGCTCAAACTATCTCTAGGAGTTGCTGTTCCCTAGATACGAATATGAAAATAATACATTTCTAAAGATAAATTTTCCCTACATCTCAAAAGTAGAGTACATCAAATGTTGCAAGGAGGAAAAAATAGTAGCTGTAGGGATAGCTTCAGAAATTTCAGTGCGTGTAGAGGAAACCCAGGTCTGTTAGTGTATTTTTTTATCTTTTTGACAGCAAGTAAATGTTCTGTGGCAGACAAATCTGCAGGAAATAAAATTTTATTATGTGCTGTAGCCATACTGGTTATATATCTATACAATACTGGCAGCCTGTCAAAAGACGCACATTTTCAACATTTCTGAGTGTGACTTGAAAGCAGCTTGACTCCTGTAATCATAAACACTGACAAGCGTAGCCTGCGTACGTGATCCCGGTGATGTCTCTTTTCATATTAGCATGGTGGTGTATGACCAGTCCAGTGAGACCAAAATGAACTGAGAGGCAAAGAGAATTTTCTATCTTGCCTAAATATTGATGCAAAACACTCAGCCTGTAAAAGGAAAAAGTCAAACTTAGTAAGTTCTGTTTTCTATCCTATTAGGATACTGTTTAAAGTAGTACTAAGCACTGGCAATTGCTTCTTCGCTGTACTGTTCATTTTAGCAATCTGAAACCAGGTTTTCTTTTCATTTATCCCAGGATAATCCCTAATGGAGGGGTACTGCTGAACATGAAAGCAACGACAGCTAATTGCAGACCTATAAATATCTTTGTGTGTGTACATGTTTATATTTACAAGAACTCTGACTGATCTCTACAATACATGTAAGTTAGGTTTTGTTTCTTCCTCTCTCCAGGTCAGTACTGTCACACAGAAATACATAAACCATGTGTAAATATATCCTTCAAAACGCTTCCCTTTTTCAGCTCCTGTTGCTACCTACTAGAAATAATGCATGTAGCTTCTAGCTCATTTGAAAATCAGGAGTAATTCATGATGACATTACTTCGTGTGGAAAGGTAGTACATCCGGGTAGGAATTACCAATCAAGAATGAGTTCATGATGAAAAATCAAAATGATACCAAATTAATGAAATCCAGTTGTATTTTTGAGCTCTTTTCTTTTACAAAGACAGTGTATTGGTACATGTATACGTAATTAGCACAGTAAGGAATGTAATTGCAAGCAGGTAAAAGTAACTGTAAACAATTTGGATCTGCTGTTGCTGTCAAGGCCCTCATGGTTAGTGTCAGATGTCCTTCTTCTGCCTACTATTGCCTGGTTTGATGAAAAGTTTTTCTGTCAGCATCATACCCAAAATTTTCTTTGGTTTTCAGATTTTTCTTTGTAATAACACTGTGAGCCATTGATTAAAAGAAGAGGGGAAAAGCAATACAAAGCTGGAAAATTATTGTACTGAAAACATGCTTCTACTACACAAAGCCCAGGTAAAGCAAACTGAGGTCAGCAGGGGCAAGTCCCAATCTACAGTGGTATGGGATAATTTTACAGAAAATACACCACTGCACACAGCTTAATGGAAATGACCCCTCAATTAAATATTGAGAGTAGTCATTGGTTCTGGTATTTTAGTTTCAGGCATTTGGGCTTTTAAGTTTTAGTCTATGCTATTTAGTCTGCTCTTAATGTAATAATGTGTTAGGTAACCTTCCCTAATGCTTGCAAGTCAAGCAAATTTTCAAGATGAAAGTACAGCTCTTCCTGGGTTGCTTTTGTCTAAATGTTCTCGGCTATAATATACTGCCCAGAATCAAAAAGAATAATTCCACTAGAATTAGGGGAAAGGCTTGAGGAAATATATGTCTGTTACTTAAGAGGCAGCAAATAATGAATTATATTGAAAATATTGAATATTTAATGCTCTTTTAATGGTGACTTACAGAATGTTTTAATGTAACTAGATGTTTAATAGTATTAAATAATAACAAAAAAGGATTAGGAGGATATTCCAAAGGTAAGGAAGGAATAAATCACAGCATAATTTTAGGCAAATCAGAGGTATTAAGGTCAACAAAGAAAAGAAAACTTGCTGCAGAGCTCTCGAGGAATCTAGCTGAGGCAGACTTGAGGGATAAAAGAGACAAAGTAGAGAAAAGAGGGTCTAACATCTATATTTAAAAGGAAGGAACTAATCTTCTGTAATGTGTAACTCTTGTCTTCTGACTTGTATATCAAAGAACATCCCAGATCAAAATATTAAATAACGGCATTGAAAGCATGAAGCGATTTGCGAGTTGTGGGAAAGTGCTAGTGTGGTACCAGGTAGGATAAGCCTAGTCTAATTTGCAAGCAAACTGATTTAATGGTGGGAGGCCATAGGTAAGATATTTCTTGATACTGCTCCAAACTTACCAAAAGCAAACTAATAAAGCTAATATAAAGTAGATATGTTCAGCTGTGACCCCTAAACAATGGTCCAAAAAGATGCTTTCCCTCGTTGTCATTATTGTACTTGTAGCCCGGAAGTCATACAGTGGTTTGCATAATGAAGCAGTGTGTATTTTGAGTCCTAAATCTGGAGTCTCTTCTCACACTGGCAAGTGCACAGAGCAACAGCCCTGCGTTCAAATTCAGTGCACCACTGACTCCTAGAGGACACGAGAGCTGTTGACTGGTTTTGCGGGTTCATAACCATTCACTCACAATTGCCCGCTGGCTCCCGAGTTCAGGGATCTCGACATGTCTGAGGTACCATAGGCAAAGCTTGCAGGAAGGAGTCAGCCCTTCTGATAATGCCAGATCTAGAGTGTGGGGGGGGGGAGGATCCTTTTGGGTATATGTTTGTGCCAGTGTATCTAAAACACAAGGCTTGGGTGTGTAAAAACTTGGCTTCCTGTCTGTCACTGTACCAGTTACTGTTTTATTAGATGGTACCTCTTCAGTCAAGCCTTTGTTATGGCTTCAGATCTTCACGACAGCAGTGTGGCTACTGAATTAATGTAGCTGGCTTATGGCCTGCTTAACGTATCTGCATATACACCCTGCAGGTTGACAGGGTGACATTTGTTTGCCTGTGAAGGAGCAGACGAGGATGAAGCAGGAGCAGTCACTTCCCAGTGGGAGGCTTCCAGCAGCAACATGGTACGTTGCCTCTTGAGATCCAAACCAGAGGCCAAATTTAGGATTCTGTCACTGTTTCCGTGACACGTCTCTAGCGGCGTGGCCAGGTTGTACAGGCTCCTGTAGCTATGGTAACGAAGCCTGCCCTGGTGAAAAACTTAATCTCCATAATGGGTACCTAGGCAAGGGCTTGTTGGGATCATTACTGGAGAATTTCTCTGCCACCAATACTGAAAACAGCGCAGTAAAATAAATACAGTGCTTTTCAGAGAGAAAAATATAGAGTGCCCCAAGATATTCTTTGTGCCCATTTCCAGCATTCTTTCTCCGTAATTAGCATGCTATTAGAGCAAGTAACCAGAAGGCACCTTCAGAAATCTTTTTTTGCTCAGGGCTCTTCAGTATGAAAAGCTGAGAGTACAATGCCAGATTTTAAACAGCAACTGCTATTTATGCTGGTACTAAAAAACCTCCTGAAGTGAACTTTTCTTTGAGCTTCTCAGTGTAAGCCTCAGCTGCACAGTGTCACTGTGATTTACCTGCAGAGGCCTAGCATTAGCTTAGTCAGGAACACTGTGTTTAGCCCTTGCTCAAAGTCAAGCCAAAATCTACCGTGAAAACCTCTGTGCAGCTGAATGCATTAGCATTCTATAGGGGAAATCAGGATATACCTGTACACTGACCTCTATTTTGAATCAATTTTGTAACCTTAAATGATTAGGGCTTGAAATAAATGATTGACTATGCCCAGTGAGGAAAATGTGCAATGAATAAAAAGATGACAGATATTTCATTTTGTGCTGAGACCGGGAGCAGATTTATCTTGTTTAAAAAAATTACTAGAGTGATGATGAGGTAATCATCTGAATTTTCGTTTTCGGTTAACAGAGATTTGCAAAACCAGGGGTTTCCTGGAATGTTTAAAACCTTTTCTAGCCTAGTGCTGCATTTCAAGCCTTCTGTCCACTCTTTTTATCTGTATAAAGCTGCACAGGTACATTGGAGCTGCTCACCGTTAGCAAAAACTTGTGACAAATGTTCCCTGCTAAAAAGGGACTGCAGTGATTTCCCTATGGCCAGCGCTTAAACTGTGAAATCATTCCACTCTCTTGACCTGTGATTCGGAAAGAAGACCTAGGAATGGATCTGAAATCCTTAGGAGTGCTATTAGGTGGTGTGTGTGTAGCAGAAAAGACAGTAGCATTCTCTCAAACCCGGTGCTGGTTTTAAGCATGTATGTCTTGTGAGGCCCCAGCATGCTGTATAATTAATGCATACGGTAATTTATCTCCTAATGCTGTGGGAACTAATACCCTTTAACCAAAAATAGATCACCTTTTTAGACTTGCTGAGCCAAACCTGTGGAGACCAGCCTTTCTTGCGTCTTTTGGGCTGGAAAGTGCTTCTGCCCTTAGTTTGTGACAGCTCTTATTTCTCTGGAAATGCGTATGATTAAGTGAATTTCTGGAAAAGCATGGGCTTTGTGTTGTATTTCTGCAGGGGAACCTCAAAGCGTCCAAGCACTTCACAGTGCCTGTTTGCTGCTGGAATGGTGTCAGGCAGCTTGCTGACCCGGTGATTCCAGGACTCATGTGTGTTTACTTCCCAAGCAGATAGAAAAGGGAATTTCAAACAAAATAAGTAGGCAAAGCCTTCTGTTGTGCAAAGAGTTCTTAAAATACACTTTTACTTGAAATATACTGTTACTTGATTAACAGTAGAACCTTTCTTCTTGCTTTCTGCAAAATTGGTGTGCTATTACAGCAAACAGCCAGAAGTCACCTTTATAAACCTTGGATTGCTTTGGGTATGGGCCTTTCTGTGAGTTTTACCTGCTAGGTGTTCAGACAACTGTAGTTCATTAAAGAAAGATTATTCCCATGGAGGGTGGATCTCCTTGGATGTAGAACCATGCTGCTGACCTAGCGCCTGCAGTGCACACCCCAGTGTATTGTGCTTCCTACCCTACAGCGAAGGAGCTGGGAAAACAGCAGACTTGGTATTTGTCAAAAACATATAAGCGCTGGACATATTTGGAGCATATGTCTGCCCAGGCTCAGTGAAATGGGAAAGAAAAGAGTGGATGGCTGACAAACGATCCAAGCTGTATTCTCAGTGCAACACTAAAACACCCATCTGTAATTGTCCTTAAAATTCACACCGCTCATCCTCTCTTTCTTACTAAAGTAGATATTTTGTGCAAAGCACAAATTAATTCACTCCTTATTAACGATTGTCAAAAGACTTTGTCTTTTCCTGTAAAAGCAAATCCTCTGCTTTATCCACTTAAGCTGCCATGATACTTAGTCTTTCCCATATGCTGATAGCTGCTCATTTATCGTCTTTTTAGCTGACCTGTGGTGTGACTTTAGCTGAATAGAATGCAAAACAGGAGCTGATAAAGAGCATTTTTACATCTGAAGGTCATGAATATTGAACAGATTCCCTGCCATGCTTGTACAGAAGAGCTGTCTCGCCTTTTTTGGTTTTGCAGTAGGTCTTTGAAAAGCAAAGGCCTGGCAGTAGTACTGGGGTATATATAGAATACTTCTTCACACTTCTAAAGGAGTACAGACCCGCTTCTGGAAATTTAATAATAAATACAAACACTCCGAGCTTTCAAATGCTACATTAATGCAGCGTTAGCACTGTAATATCAGGCACTCAAAAATCAGAATATTTTAGAAGGTGGGGCTGTTCGAAGTGTCATGTGGCTAAGCTGCGTGTCCTACCTTACATGTGGCATATTTTAATAGTAAGAACATATTAAAACCCACATTTTAAAAACCATTTTCTTGTTCAATATGCAAAGCTTATGTTAATGAAGAGTGAGAGGCAGAGATTTGAAGGTGATGTGTTCAGTGGTTAGGAATTTTCCAACTCCAAAGTTGCACATCCCCCTCTCTTGGCCATCAGGGTTTTCATTTAAATAAACACTATACTGGCTGAAATAACCAGTGCTTTCCTCAGAGTTAATCAGTATGCTGATTAAATAACGTCTGAAACGCTGAACTGTAGTATTTTACTTTTTCAAATGAGGATAAATATATAGGACTTACCTGGTTTTTAAAACACAGAGGTTTTTGAGAGTATCAGCCAACTTCCAGCTGCTCATCCCTAACATTCCTAGTCACAGCGTACACTGGGACATAGGAATGGCTGAGAGATATTTCACACTCGTTTGAGACCAATTTTATGTCAGATGGATTGTTGGGGAGGCACAGGGGTGGATGTTGGTTTGATGTCAGATTTGGTTTCTTGGGTGCCTCAGTGTTATCTGTTTGCACTTTGTCATCTGGAGTTACTGAGATGTGTATAGTGTCTTTACTTCTCTCAGCTTAGATACACCTAAAGCAGCATTGGTGCACATTTCGGTGTAATTCTAGAGCTCCGTTTTGATGAGGGATGCATCAGATGTTCCATGACCTTCCATGGTCTTTAGAAAAAACAATGTCCTATGGTAGTTAACCTTGAGGTTCCTAAAATCCCGTGTCCTGTCAGCTGGAGTCCACACTGATTCAGTGTGGGCTTGAGCCCTGGCTCCGGTTTGAGCTTCTCTTAGTCACTTAAACTTTCCTTTTAATCTGTAAATACTATGTGTATCTCTTTGGGAAGCTGAGTTCAACCTGATTTTAAAGATACAATCTGCCTTACCTGCTGCTTTACTGTGTTACCTGAATAAGGACAGCACATTTAGATTTTACTCTTTTAGAAGTGCATACTTGATTGTTATAGATGGAAAAGTGGAAAAAATGGAGACTATTGAATCCTTATCTGCTTCATCTACTAGAGGTTCTTTTTTTAATTAAAATGGGGATCTCATTAGCAAAGACATTAATATATAATTTATTGTTTGATTTTTTAAATGTTTCTTAAAGCATAATGAGCTACCATGATGCCCAAACCGTTGATAAAAAGCCTGTAGTCTGACACAGGTGAAGTTTTTCAATAGAGTTATAAAAAGTCCTTGACATTTTAAAGAATTTCTGTGGGTTAGAAATAGTAATGTTCTTCCCCATTAAGGGTGCTTTTTTTCATCGATGGCGATGATTGAAGATAGCCTGTTCCAGATAGAAAATAATCTCGTTCATATTCTGAATCCAAATAAGATGCTGGCGTCAGTTGTATGGATGTATGTCTGCCCACTCTGCACAGATGAAAAACAGTGATGGTCTACAGTCATGAAAGTACTTGCTGTGCTTGTCAGAGCTGAGGCACACTGTCTGCATCAGGACAGGTTGTGTTCTTGAATTTTAGGTAGCCACTTAGCAGTTAGTGTTGCAATTGAGTAGTCCTATAAATTTAACAGTAACCAAAAAATAACTCCTATCTTTACAAGGGTGTGTTGCGTCTTGGCCTCAGCCTGGCTATCACTTACTTCTCCTTCCTGCTGAGGATGTCAGTTGTTACCCTCCCAGAATTACCGACCATCCAGGCAGAACTGGACTTTATCATTGTTGAAGCATCCAGAAGAAATAAATGATGGGAATCAAGTCAAACTGTGAAAGTGCTTATTTTTTTCCCTTATCAGGAGAAAATTCAACAAGATAAACATGTTATAAATTAAGACCTATTTTGATAATCTGTGAGCAGCATACTTGGATTTATTTTCTGCACCAACCTGTTCTCAGTTACACTATTTTTTTCCTTCCTTACACCTCTTGTTCAAGGTCATCTAAGCCTCAGGAAGCTAAAGAATCACTGTCACTGAGGGCCATTCATCCTTTGTTGGCAGAACAACACAATGCCAGCCACAACCAGGAGCAGTTGTGTGCTCTTCAGACAGATGGGAGTGATTGAGGCTCCTGAGACAAAAGGCAAATTGGAGCCCCAGTGATGCGTTTAGTCTTGAGGAGTCACCATGACCTGGTGGGAACCATAGGGACACAGCTTTGGGAAGGCTACTCCTCAGTGGTCAAGATCCACAGGGCTTGTCAGGACTCCAGAGCAATTATCCAGTAACAGCATTTAAAACTTGCACCAGGGAAAGAATGGGTATGTTGGCAGAGCCACGAGAGGTTTCTGGTGAGAAGCTCCTGAACCGAGCTCCACTCAACAGCTTCGTGGCTTCTCCTGCTCTGTGCCCGCGAGTGACCCCTTGAAGGCATCATTGGCTACCAGATTGAGCAGGCAGAGGACGATGGTCCTCACTGGCTGTGTCTGAGTGCCAGTCATGAAAGGACAAGCACGGGGCAAGGCAAGTGGGCTAGCCTGGAAGGTTTGTTCAGCCGTTGCTGCGAGAGCAGAACCATGCCTTAATATTTATTAAAGGGGTTAAAAGGAAGGTGAAACTCAATCCTTCTGTCAAGTGAAACAGCTGAACAGTTTTAGCTGAAACTGGCTAAAAACTATTTGCCCCAGGGCTGTTACAAAGCAGGAAAATATCACCAGAGACACAGAATGTTTGAAAGTCATCTGCATGAAAGAAACAGAAAGTTATAATGGCACTCCTGGCATAACCTAGTGCTACCTGGAACTTGCTATAATAATGTATTTTATCTGACCCAAATCCAACAACAAATCCTTTCCTGCATATTTTGCTGCTGGCTACAGATGGAATTGAGCATGTTTCATTCAAAGAATATTAGTATCTAGACACCAATTATTCATCTGCTCATAGGTACAAAAGGAATAGTGAAGGGTATTGGCTTCAACATAATGACTTCATTAAGCAAAGGGGAACACAAATAACTCAGCACTTTAGAAACAGAGCATTTTCTTAAGCTGAAGAACAGGATGGGAGTGACTGTTCCACTTCTATGGAGCAAAACTGGTGACTCCTTTGATAAGCAGCATCACACCACCAAGCTGGGTATAATTAGAATGTGTCTTGATTTTGTGTAATTGTGAAGACAGCATAAATCCTTGGAGCTATTTTTCTCATATCCATCAAAATAAAAGGGCTCTTAATTCATAATTTATAAGCATAGCCACTCACAGGCTGCTGTGCGTACCTGTGCAACCACCAGAGAATGCTGAGCAGAAACAGCACTGACCTTTCTCACATAAACACTTTTTTCCCCAATATCACATTATTTATAGGTTGTTTTAAAAATCTTTGGGTTGTTAAGTCCTTTGCTCTCTGCTACACAGGGTGTTAGCTGGTCATCTCCACGTTGTAAAGATGAAAAGACGGGAAATAACACCTAGACATCTTCACTGCTCCACGCTGACAGGGCAGAGGCAGCCCGTATCGATCATCACGTCTAACTAGTAATAAGAATGTAAACTCAGCCCTGTGCTGCTTTCCATCAATGAGGGCAAGGCAAGCGTTCCTTTTGCACAGGCCTGCATTCATTTCTCTGCTTGTCAATACGTGCTGATAGAGCTTTTAGACACTTATCAATATTTAACTGCACTCCTATTGACTCAGCAATTACACAGTAATTGATTTAAGATTGATTATCATCATGTTAACATTTTAATGGTCAAAGACTAATAACTAAATGAATGTGATTTTTTTAAGGTTTTTATTACCTTTGTGCATGTGCATTATTGTTCCTTGTAACCAGATTTTAAGTTTTACTTGATGCTGTATTCACCAAAAATAGGTGAAGATATTGTTTATAGTCTTATTCTTTGCCAGAACTAAGTCCTATTTTTATACCACGTGTATTATAACCAAAACATTCAAGTGGACCCCTTCAGAATATCTTGTTACTGGTAAAACATATGAAAAGAGTGGGTATTGGCAAATAATGAATTAATCCACTGTGTCAAACATAAGAGGTAATTAGCTAAAGGATAAAGCAACCAAGTTCTGTTATCAACAGCAGTGTGCATCCAGAGCTGGTTTGATGACTGATGCTTTTCATGAATCAGTTTTATTGATTTCTGGCATGGAGAGGTCTGAGGGGGAGTCAGAGCCATGACAGCTTCGTGCTCTGATAGCTGTGGTGGACATAAATATTAGCCAAGAACAATATCCAATAAATAAACCCAAGAATGTGGAAAGATGGGATCTTTTCCCAGTATGACAGTGATTAACTTGGCCCTATTGGTTTTGTTAACTCTTGCGTGCCCTCAGTGTGTGAGTGGAAGTCGGGTTGTGTGCAATGTGTCATGTATAGAGCAGTGGAACAGGAGGGCAGGACCACCTGCAGCCAGCACCAGTTCAGGGGTTTACATGTGAGACAGGAGATTCAATCACCAATCAAGAGTTATTTCTTTTTGGAATGAATAACTAAAAAAAACGGAAACCCAACAGAAACCTGAGGAGGGAAAGGAGTGGATCACAGTGGGTTTGAAACTGTCACTGTTCACCGTGTTCTACCCAGTCTTTTTCTGACTATCAGATATTAATTTAAGAAACTCTAACCTATTTTTGTAGCTATCTTTTGTCATGACTTACCTTACTGGGGTCCTTCCCACTTCTGAAGTTTTCCTCAAGATACAGAGGCCGGTTGTTCTCACAAATAGACCTTGGTAGGCTGAGTGTTAGATCTGGGCCTTAATCAAAGGAAAAAAGAGGAAAGGGAACTTCAAAGGATTCTCCGTGATGCAAACGAAGATGTCGGTGCGCTGTTTCATTGCAGGGCCAAGTCTTTCACTGGCAATAACTGAAAAATGATATTTTCAGCAATAAAGTGCAAGGGTTTGAAAAGTTTTGGGAAGTTTGTGAATCCTGGTTAAAAAAGCTATCAAAGACCTGCCACTTACCAGGCTGCTGCAGAAAAGATGGCAAATCCTAGTCTTCAGCATTGTCATCGAAAGGTTTGGTCAGATCTGTGATGGTGTGTATGTTTGTGTGTTCTTTTCCTGTGTTTTATTAACCATTGGGAGTTTTGCAGCTTCCATGTATGAGCAGTCCTGCAGGCGTCTTCAGCACTAGTCAGAATTTTAGGCCAACGTTCATGTGGAAAAGAAAACTTTTTTTTTTTTTTTTTTTTATTTCTATCAAAGTGAAGTTATCCTAGGAACATGTTTCTTGGAATATGGTCACCTCTAAAGCCACAGTAACTTTTTGGCCCTGTTGCTCTGAATATGAGCACTAATTCCTTTTCTGTGAAATAGCCTCCAACCTCCACTCACCTTCACCTCGGCTGTGCTTGAAGTTTGGCAGCTTATTGGATTGTTCCTGTAACCGCAGTTTATCCTAATCAGGCCCTTCAGCTGTGCTGTGGGAGCACAGATTGTTATAAGGAGTGGAAACTCTTTTAATGAAGAGGAATTTTACTCATGTTCCTTTGTTTTTCCTTCTTCATTTTAGCAATTCCCCCCTCCTTCCCAAAGGTGAGGTACAGTCTGAGATAGTATTTAGGCTGGTGTGGGGAAAAACACAACAGAAGAAAATTCTTTGTTTAATATTAATACTGACAGTTAATTTTGTATATGAAATTAAATCTGCAAGAGTAGAAAAAGTATTTTAAACATACAATTGGCTCAAACTTCCTTATCATTGCTAATATCATAAATCAAATTAATAGTTCTATCCTGTGAAAAATCCATAAACATTCTTACAGTACAGAAAAAACATCATTTCTCCTCCCCCAGTAACAATCACCGTTGAGAATCTGGTTTTGAAGGGAAGTTCATTTCTGTCTTTCATTCGTGACAAGTATTAGATGTGCATAAAACACCCAGGAAGCACTTCTGTTCTGACCTTGTTGCACTTTTCAACTACTTTGCACTGCTCGTACATGACTAAACCAGGTCTGGCACCTGGATTGTACTGTTTGACTCCCCTCATTTACTGGAACTAAACTAGGACAGGCAGGAAAAGTCAGGCTGCTACTGGTAAAATAACACAGAAACCCCCACACTTTCCTAGGTGGGATTTTAAGGTGTCCTGTGCATTCAGTCAAGTTGGATAAGGAATTACAATTTTGGATAGTTATCAGCACAAAGCTGGTAGAGGTTGGACCATCCCCAATTCTTGGGTTGATTTTTTTCCCAGATTGAAATGAAGTGTGCAGCAGGCACAGAACAGAACCGTGTATGTCAGGTGAAAAAGCTGATTCCTACTCCGTCAGACTGCTGATGGTGAAATGAATAAAACATTTTTAAATGACAAACCGGTCCATGTGTCTACAGTTCATTTCAGCACTTCATATTTTATTTAAAACTCTTATCCATAGGTAGAAAATACTGAGTTTCATATTAAATATTTTATTTTAATTAAAACCCAATAGCAGGGGGAAAGAAAAAAAAAAAACCAAAAACAAACAAACCCCCCACAAAGTCCTCAGACACAACGGAATTGTAACAGTTCTGAAAGCCGCCTTTCCTAGCTCTACTGCTTGAAACTCTGAGGAGCTGAATTTGTAGAGCCATTGGGTGTCACAGATTATTTGAAAGTGGGGGAGGCTGCAGCTGCCTCTTCCTTCTCAAAGCTATGTCTGAGAGAGCCCAGAACATCTTGGGGATAGTTTGTCCCTGGGAAAAAATGGTGTTTAAGTTCTGGCTCCTTGAGATTCCCAAAGGTCAGGCAGTGATGCTGCCCATCCTTTGATCTACCTCCTCTTCTCATGCTGCTTCTCCCCATCTTTGTGTAAAATCTAGGTGGAGTCTAAAATGGACTATGTGATGATTAACTGCTGCCAGAAATGGTGATGATACTTTCACAGAGGATGTTAATGAGATTGGTGCTTGAACAGCTCTGGAAACTGTGATGCAGGATATGTTTCTTATTGTTGGGGTATTTTTATAATGCTTGGTGTTCTGTTTCTATTTAGTATCCTTAGAATAACTTTTTAAACTAAAAAAAAAAAAATTCTTCACATGTAAATTGAACATTGAGACAAGGTTATCTGTTCAAGGTGGTCAAAAGAGACTTCAACTTGCCGCTATGCCAGACTGAGTCTTATACGTGACACTTGTAACGTGGCTCTGCAGAGCCATCAGTACTCAAAAAGCAAAAGCAAGAAGACAGTAAGGGCAGTACTGAAAAGAACTTTTCAATTACGCTTTTACTCTGGCTTCATCTTTCTTAGGCCCATATTTAAAAAAAAAAAAAATCAAAAACCACAACACCTTAGACTGTAATTTATTATATGTCAACATCCCCTGGCTCCAAATGTATCCCCAGCCCAATTCCTTGACTTCAGCATAACAGAAGATCCAGAAAACGCTGTTTTGCATGACAGATTCCACTGTCACAGCCACTCTCATAATTAGGGTGGAAGGTAGATGTGTCAGACCCACATTTAGGAAAAAAGCTACAGTGTTAATTGCCGACTATTAAAATTCTAAATTCATCTTAATCAAGTAGACTCCGTAAAAGCAAGGCTTTCTTAATATGACACAGATCTTAGAACAACGTCTTAAATCTTCAGATTCTTCTCATAACACGTTGAGCCCACAGTACTGGGTTTGGGTTTGTTCTGTTTCTTCAGAGTTTTGCTGACGTTATTTCGCTTTGCTGTTAGAGATGTCAGAGATTTTTACAGGAGCGGGCTGAGCTTGACCTTGGGCTTAGGCCAGCTGTAGATTACCATGTCTTTCTGTCATACTGAGCATTTCAACATTAGTAAAATGTCTGCATTTTATAATGGTTTTGAACACTGCTCCTTTTAAAATGGGCTTAAAGTCCTCCAATAGAGTGAAGATTTCCACATGGTTTAAATTATGTATTTTAAATATCTTTTATATTGGCTAGCAATTGCCACAGTAGAATATTTATTTTCTCTTTTTAGAATATAATTATACATGCAAACATGCAGTATTTGGATAGATTATTATAAGTCTATGTATTTTTCATATTATATTTGTTAATCTAACAGTAGAACACATAAGATTTTTAATAACATATTGTCAGTCACTGGAGTGTTATAGAAGGTGAGATGGTCTTTTCTCATTAGTCTTGTTTCAGGATAGGAATCTAACTTCTGAGAATCCCATTCAGGGCTGTTTAAATCAGTACATCATTTTTTGTTGAAGGTAGGCATAGCAATCACCTTTCAGAAAACAACCTGATGGAGACAAGTGGGGTCAGAGCTGACAAAGACAAATGATTCTTCACTGAGAATCCTGTTTGGTAATGAAATGTTCACTTTGAACCAGAATTTCTGTTCTGAGCTTCGGAAAACTTGCATTTGCTTACTACAACTGAACTGAGGTTAAGCGCAACATGGAACTCTTCTGCCTTTCTTGTCTGACTGCACCATGAAAAAAGGCAACAGATAATCCCTGGCACTAGCACTTCATTACTTTTCTATAATATCCATAGCTTAATTTATCTTGAAATGATTATAGCTTGATGATCAGCTAATTAGGAATACTCATCATCATTTCCATTGGCTGTTTGCAAAATATTACATCTGGGCAATTTAATGCAAGTTACTTCATGAATGATGCTCAAAATAAAACACACTACATAAGCAGAAGAGAGCTCTCAATTCACGATAGTGTTAGTAACAACGTTTTCTAACTGTCTATGGAAATGCTTATAGGAGCAAACTAAAATCACAAGAAACACATAATGGAGAGTGCTAATGTGCAAAAGCATGTTATCTTTGTTTCTCTGTGAGTTGTTCTCTCAATAGCTTTTTGCTCCACATTTTTCCCTGCTGGGAGGGATGACTGGAAATACCTCCTTTTATTTCATATGCATAAAATTGCATGATGAATAATGTTTTTACAAGCTTCAGGTTACTGTTAGTGTTCGCCATAAGTGACTCATGACCACATGGGCCTTATATGTGCTTAAGAATTGAGTGGAAAGTATTAAATGTCCTGAAATCATTAGTGGCTTTGCTATATGTTTCAGTGAAGATGCTGACCAGTCACCCAGTAATTATGATGAACATTTTAGCCATGAAATGGCTAAAAAATAATGGTTCTTTGCATTACTCAGGGAGTGATTCACATGCACGTTAATACCAGAGAAAGCAGTTTGATATTTAGTTTTTATAGCTGGCAATACTCATTAGGGCATAAGATTTCTTTCTTTCTAAGACCATTCATTCTACCTCAATTCAGGATCAGATTTAGTTTCTCCAACTCTGTTTTGTCAGATGGCCTGAACCCCTTTTCCACCATTCTGTAGTTGGTAATCCACAGTGTCCCCGTTCTGCCTTTAGAAGAAAAATTACTAGCTAATGTACCCTTAAAATTACAGACATTCATTGCTCACATTCCCCTGCCATCTGCCCCATAAGCTCTCGTGTGTTCCAATCACAAGGCTGCAGTTGCCCAAGGGATGGCCCCTGGTCATAAGGCTCCTTGGTGACAAGTTTAAAATAAACAACATTCATTGTTTATTAGCAGTATATATATAAATATGCCTGTAAATAAAAGAGGGATTCTTTGCAATTGACACTTTGTTTTTGTGCTATAGAGCCCAAAAGAAGCTGCAGGCACTACAATATTAAACAAAGTAGAAAAAAAAAATAAATCCCAAGCACTATGTGTAAAAGTGTGACCCAAACAAGATATTTGGGCATATTGAATATGCATATTTTCCACACTGAGTTCATTGTTATGTAAATAAAAAACAGTTCATGAAATTTTGGGGTTTGTAAAACGAGCATGTGATCTTTAAGAAGTCTAGAAGATAAAGAAGTGGATGTCTGGGGATAAAGATATTGTCAAAAGATTAAGTTAATCACGGGTCTGGACCCAATGCTAACATGAGAATGGGAAGGGTTGTTAGAAATAGATTGTAATCTCACAATTTTCCTTCTCACAGCAGCCAAAGGATTTGCTACAGGGGAAGGATATTCAACAGACCACTGTGTCTTGAAGAGGCTGTAACCAAACCAGGCAAGGGATGTGTCCGTTCACTGCTGTCTTCTGGCTGCCCCGGAGGAATGGGTATAGCTTTATTTTGTATGACTGTCTGAGACTGCAGACAGTGTTTTCCTGCAAAGGATAGTACAACACCAAATATTTTTCCAAGCAAATTTGAAAGCCTTCTTCTGTCATTACTGCTCACTGACCCTTCCTTTCAAAGCTCTCTGCATTTGCACTCCATTCTTGCATTGTCTAAAGACATCCCAGTGAAGCAAGATGGGTTCGAGGGAACTAAAATCCATGTTTTATTTGCTCTAGTTGAACAGTAATTTTCCGCATAAGAAAGTGTTGACCAGCAAGTTTAAAATGGCCACGTGGTTCTTCACATTTATATAGCAAAAAATATAGAAGATAATAACGTGGAAAATAACTTATTTTTCTTGGGCCCATATAAAATTAGTCATTTGTCATTTAGACACTTGATTCAAAACCTATTTGGTCTTTGAGGGTTTTTCTGTGATAATCAAATAGACACTCAAACTACCTTCCTAAAAATATGCCTTATTGTAAATGTTTTAATGTTTATACAAGGACTGATTCCACAAGGTGAAAGAACTGGGTATCCAGGTACTTATCCAGTGTTTGCATTGTTTCCCTAATGTTTATGATAAATATCCTAATGCAGTGCTTATTTCCTTGTAGACTGCTGTCATGTAGCCCCTGAGTTTCTGCTTGGTTAATCTCCTGTGAATATATATTCTTCTTCTAAATACTCCTCAAAAGGTAAATACATCCTTTTCTGCTTTGCCTGTGCCTGGCAGTGAGCGTGATGTTCTCAATGTGCCCACGTAGCAATTACAGAAATGCACTGAAAGCATTAAGATATTGCCAAGAATCCTGCTCAGAGTTAGATATCCTTTTGGCTAGTTATACAAAAGTTTTAAGCTTAGTGCCTAGTGAGTAGGTGCCTTGTAGCTGAGTCAGAGGGATGGAGAGGTACTCCTCAGACCAAGAGGTGGGAGCTGAAGGAGGGGTGCTTCCACCCAGCACACTGGGAAGGGACCAACCAACATGGGAAAACAGAGAAGGCTAATAAGGCTGGCATGCTTTTGTCTCTACTCAGCAAAGAGAACTAGCACTTCTAAGCCTGGAATAGACAATTAGGAACCTTTTTGTGGAACTGGTCAGTTAATTAAGCTGTGATATTCTTAAATGAGGCTGATGACAATAGTTCTGCTCCGTTCCCTTAGCCCTTAATCCTGGTGTTAGAGCACTCAGCAGGACTTCCTCCAACAGACTGGATTTCTTATTTCCCATTATAGACCCCTGAACACAACATATAGATAGGAGCTCTGTTCCTAAATCCTTCAGGAATCTAACACTTGGATTCAAGTGCAACTAGATCATAAGCATATAAATCTTGTAAGAATAGACTTTAATTCTCTTAAAGAATTAAAGAAGAATTAAAGAATTAAAGAAGAAAAAATAGACATTCTTTAATTGCTTTTGCTTGCTTTTCTTCACTGTAAATTTGCTACAAATGGTGAATCACAGATATGATATTGTTATCCTCCTTAGAAAATGATGGTTATAATCACAGAAGTAGGGACATGGCTGTTCTTTTGAAATTCTCTCCTTAGGATAGAGGGAAAAAGTTGGGCTGACTCAGACCTTGTCAGTTTTAGTGTGTTTTATTTTTATCTCAAAGGGCAATTCTTGTTAAATTGTAGGGTCAAATACAAGAACCAGAAACCTGTGACGGCAGTTTGAGAGCTAAAAGTAGAAGCTAAAAGTCTGAAGACAGAAGGTAAAGACAGAGAAGACATAAAATGAGGCAAAATAATTACTAAAAATTGATGGATATTCTAACAGTGAGTCAAACAATGTCATTCAAGTGTGCATGAGTGTATCTGTGTTTGTAGATTGTTTATATAATTAGTAGCAAAACAGATGTCATGTTGACTGAACTAATAGGTGCAGTATTCCTGCTAAGTGTGTTGGATAAGGTGAGCAAACACCCTTTCCTATCTGAGACATGAAGAGTAAGCTTTCCAGAGCAACAGATGTCCTTGACACATGTCTGTCCAGGATCTGAACGGTGGCTCGTTGGATGGGGCTTAGCTGAATCGAGTGACTAACACAGCAAACAGAAAATGAGGTGCAACAGAGAGAAGTTAGCTAAACGAGAATGGAGCAGAAGTAGTGCAGAGTGGTGTGGTGACCGTGATGAGTAACAGGATTGTCACCATTATCACGGTAAAATAAAGCAGAATTACACCGAACACCGTGCCAGAAGATCTTGTGAGATGATAACTTGCCAGCACAATGCAGCTCTGATAGGAAATGTTGATTTACCTGTTGGGTTGTCTCAGAGCCCAGGAGCCCTGTCTACAGGGGGTGTCCAGCTGGGAGCTGCGGAAGCTCTTGCTCTAACTGCACCGTGACACCTGTATTCCAAAAGTATTCCAAAATACTTTTTTCAAGAAATTTGTTTTTGTAAAAAATGGAAAGTGGCCGATATGTTCAGATATGGAGATGCGCTTGGAGAACTTTCATTCCCAGTTTGGTGCTTCAGAACACTGCTTTTTCATGTTCATCTGGGACATTGTTTTTAAGAAAGAGGTAAAGAGTCTGTAACTTTATACAGAATATTAAAATAATGAAATAATTGCTTGCATTTTAAGTCCATTCATTGTCTAAAAAGCTATTAGATGTGCAATGTAATTTTTGAGAGACAGTATTTTAAAACACAGAAATTCCCCTTTTGCAGGTCAGTGCAGAATGCACCGAGTAGGAACCTGCCTATTTCCCTCCAAGTTTGATCTTTGCTGCCTTGATCATTTCCATAATCTCTCTCCCTTTTGCTGTCACTGCCTCCACTCCTAGCATTAACCTTGATGTTTTGTAATAGAAGTCTCACATGACCTTTGCTCTTTCCTGTTCTCTTCCTTAATTTCCTTGGTTATCCACACTAGTGGTTTTCTTCTTTTATAGCCTATTTATTTCCAAGTGATATGTCCTTTCCTTGGACTCCCATTTAATTAAAGCTGTAATGTCAGCTTGAAAATCACATTTCCATCTGAAAATGTTGTGTCTTGCCTTCTTAACAGAAGCCCTTGGGATGACTCCAGCTAAAAGGCAGAGCAGATCTGGGGGGGTGATGTATTCCCTTTTTCATTTCGTTTGTGTAACATTCCGGCATTATTTGAGTGTTTAGTATTTCTGGCACCTGAGAGGGTTCTGCCACAGGCTGTTTGTGCAAGGAGGAGAGAAATGACCCACCTGCTCTCTCTTCATTTCCCCTGTGGCCTTTCAGGAACATGTGACCCGAGATGTAGTCAGTACTGAATGGATTAAGCTGTAGTGCAAAGCTGCTTTAAAGGAAAATTGAACTCAAGACAGTGTTTCCCAATTTGTTCAGGAAGGACCAGGATGTGTGTGGGCAATTCTGGGATGTTTTTATTAAAGCTTTCATGATTTCTGAAAATATAACTACTTCTGTCTGCTGTCTACTTTTCCCTGCTCTGCCATTCTGCACTAATCACGGAGTAAATACAGCCCTCTCAAATAAACCAGGTATGGGATAAAGAAAAGTTCTTTTTCTTCTATGTATTCTCCATTAAGAGAGAAGTTACTGCTAATGCACTGAAGCTGTGCATTCTGGGATAATATTTACTTTTTAAATTTCTAATTTTGAACCTCATCCAATACAGTTTTGTGATAGTATTGTCATCTCTCACTTCAGCAGATGCACTTACACTCATGTTGTACATCGTGTTTGATACTTCAAACCCATTCAAAAATAGACACTGAAAATAGTAACAACAGCCGCTGTCCTTTTAGGAATATGGAAACATTTACGTGTTTGCATAAGACAGATAAAACACAGAACAGATTTAAAAATGTGGAGGTGATTTATATCTAGTAGTAAGTTTTGGCCTTCATAGATTGGGAGGCTGGAAAACAGGCCACAGTAACACCACAATTGAAAAGAACCCAGAACTGATCTGCTCGAGTTCACAAGACACTTTTTGGTTGGTTGGTTGGTTGGTTGGTTGGTTGGTTGGTTGGTTGGTTGGTTGGTTGGTTGGTTGATCGGTTGGGGTTTTTTTCCAACAATACTTGACAGTATTGTCGATGGTGAGTACAGATTGATTGAGTTGTTCTAACATTTGGGATCGCTTTGCAAGGGTGAGACAGGGAAGGAGTATGGAGTACAGGGCCATCCCTTTGTATGAAAAGAAAACACAACATTTCCCTCATGGACTTCCAGGGTCTTACTACTCATTAATGTCTTGCTAATAGGCTCAGTCATGTCTTTTCCTCTCTTTTACTCAAAGCTAATGAATTCTAAAGGTTTTTATGTAACAGGGGAAAAGGGTTTCTGAGAACCTTATACACTAGAAAACCTATATTGCACAGACAGCTTACCCACTCAATTATCACACAAAAGGGGAATTTCTTCATGGTAATATGAATTAAGTTCCCCACATTTGCAGTGCATATTTAGGCAATTTGAGCCATGTTTATCAATATTTTCTTACGAACTGCAATGACAAATTTTGGCAAAAGGCCTTTTATCAAAGAAACTTGCAAGGTTGCCCCCAGTATAGAAGGTTTTATTCCTTCCCGTAAAAGAATAAATGCTGCTTGGCCACATGTTAGTGTTATCTAAGTGTATTATACTCTGTATTGAAAGATATTACAGTAAATAGACATGAATTTGGTAAGTCTTGGAAAGCAGTGGCTTCCTCTGTGTGGGTGAATTCCTTGATAAGGGTGATTGGCCAGGGTTAGATGTTTGTTTAGAGGAGAGGGTTATCAGTGCTTTGCCTCATTCATTGTCACAGCGCTCAGCATCACCTCAGGATGTTATTGCCTGGCAACATTTCTGCTCTGAGTCTGGAAGTGCTGTGTCGAACATTAAAAAAAAAAAAAAAAAGACAAAGCTCTTCCGGGTGGACTCTCCTCGCTCACAGTCACCAGCAGCAGTTCCCTTTTGCTCTGAGTTTCAGTACCACTCCTACTGCTGGGGAAACCCTGCTAGTCCCGTGAGAGGAAACGCCCAAACCCCTGCTAGGGAACGACTCTGCTGTAGCATCCTTTGTGACACGGTGCCCTGAAGGATGCTCCTTTCAGGCGAGTACCTTCCTTATAGGCTGCACATACGTTCAGTGCCAAACCTGTGAACATTTCCACTGAGGAGGACTTATTACAGTTTTATTTTGCAAATTTGATAACATTTAATACCAAAGATATCTCTTACTACATGGACCAGGCTCTCTGAAGCCTTCCACAGTGTACTTATCTGGTAATAGATGTTTATGAGACAGAACTCTAATTGAACTAATGTTTCACTGACTACAATGAGTGGGGAATGTGGGCACTAGGTAGAAGTAGAAAGATGGAGTTTTCTTCCATAAGGTGTATGGAAACATTGGATTTCCTTGTGACTAGGAAAGGAGGTTAATATTAGTTCTTTATACAATTATTTATACAAATATATTCTAATACTTTTTTTTTTTTCCACATAAATATCTGAGCTCTTCCTCTCTGGTTAAAATGAAAGACATTCAATTAGCTTAGATTTGCTATTGGGAGAAACTGAGCAGGGTTTTTAAGCCCTACAAGGGGTAATGATAGCCGAAGAGCTAGAAGAAAATGTCAAAATTAGGAAATATGTCTTTCTACATCCTAAAAGTCCCTAAAATTTTATTTTAAAGCTTGAAAGAAAAGGATTTCCCTCCTGCAGAACTTTCAGAGCACACTGATGTCCTCCACAGCCCTGACAGTACTCAGCTTTCTGCAGCTTCTTGGAAAGGATTTGTAGAACAAACGTTTCATTACCTGTTTCATGTTCTCTGGGACAAATCTTTGGTACCAGTATTTCCCAAGACTGAATGTGATACTTTGAGGATGTTCAGGATTCCAATTCTTTAAGTTTGCAGTGGAACACCATCAAACACTAGTGTTAGAATTCTGATTTTCTTTGCATTGCTGGTAAAGATATAGAAGAACTCTGACATGTGGTAGCTGTGAATTGAAACAACTGGGGCAAATAAGGAATAACTTATTTGTCCCTTTAATGGAAAGACTCTTGGAAGAAGGAGCATACCATTTCCTTAATAAAGCTCATAGTCAAACTGTCTTGTTGGATATTCAGCTGCTTCTGGTTGCCCAGACAGCAGCCAAAAGCACTTTTTCCATCTTCAGTTGCAAAAGTTCTTTGACCCTTTTCTCTCCGAGTCCTTCAAAATAGTTATCCATGGCTTTTTGTTCCCAGGTTAAATTATGCTGAACACCTTGTAAGGTTCATTTTCAATTTTCAGTTCAGCAGTACTGTAAGTACAGAGCATATTATCATGTCTTAGATAGATTTTATGTACTGTTTCTGTATTCAGTGCAGGTTCCTGGTTCCAGTCTCTCCTTTGGATCTTTCAAATCTGCCTCTCTTGTCATGCTCTACCCTTGTAACTGAGATGAGCCAAGGCACTTGAGATTACCCTCTGCAGGTATTTTGGCAGTGGGAAGCAAGACAGTCTCATTGGCAGGGTATAATTCAGGGTCTTCTTTCACTCCTGATCCTTGAAGATTATTGACTTGCAGAATACATAGCCCAGCCTATTAAGTATATTATTTAGTTGCTTTAACGGTGCACTTGAAGCAATAGTGAGGTATGAAGGCAAACTATGATTTTGCTTTCAGTCGAATTAAGTGAAATTTAAATCAGGGGAAGCTTTGCAAATAGAGATGGCTTGCACAGGGATCAGTTTTCTCCAAGTACTCCAGCATGATTTTCATTTTTGATTAATCAGATTCTCCTTTCACACACCATATGAATAAAAAATGACTTCAGTGAACTCACTGGATCTTCACAATTGCAAAAAGGAACGTTTTCTGACTACATACCTTGGCTTTTTTAACACTAACCGCTGGAAAACAGATGCATGTGCACATACTCAATGGCATGCATTCAGTCTTCTCATTTCTCATGATAATGTAGGAAGAAATAATGTGCTAGCTATTTCTAGAATGCCTGGAACCATAATGTGTAAGATATAACAAAGTAAAATGAGTCTTCTTCCTCTTTCGTTTTACAGGAAAATTAATTTTGACTATTGCTTTGTATGAATCTGCATGATGATAACTTAGGTTAAATAGACTTCTCAGCTTTTCTACCCAAAGTTATGACAGGGACGGTTCCTTGTAAATCTCATTATCATAATAAAATCCTATAACAATATGCTGGGGGGAAAAAAAAATAAATTACAAGCAAGTCTGCTTTAGAGATTGGCATCTTTATGATACGAAGGTGCTCTTTGTGCTTCTTTATGAGAGCTGAATTAAATGACCTGGAAGTTCAGAGTAAATGTTTAAGCTTTACTCGTCCTTGAAAATGGTAAGATGGAGAAGATGTTGCAATACTTATTAGTGAAACTATTCAGAAATTGAATTACAGATGCCTTCAGGGCCACATCCCATCCTTATATAATTTACAGAAGCAGTTATCTCCCTGACCCTCAGACCTCCTGTACAACTACTTCCTTGTTTAAGAAAAAACAACTAGATCATCCACTTTGACAAGCCAAAATTGGGAGTCAATTTTTGAAGCCCAAATCCAGCAAGCTATAAAATGTCACTTGCTCTGTGACAGGCTGTCACCTCCTTCTGCAGCTGAAAGCCCCCTGTATCACACGGAGTGATGCTTGCAGCGTGTGTGTGCTGACTTCATGCCTTGGCTCTGCTTAGAAGAGTTTAAGTGTCTCTGAAAACTTCAAAGTACAAAATACACTTTGAAACACGTAGTTTCTCTCCAATTTTCCTTGTTACCCTTTTCGTACTCCCTGACTTGGAAAGCAGTATGGTCAGTGTTCTGGGACAGCTCCTACGGGCACAGTTGTGCTGCCAGTGTGCATAGTGGATGTGAAGTGTGCTGAGAAAAGCCTTTTTCTGTTGATGTAATACAATATTTCATTGAAAGGCAGAAAGTAAACAGGTAAAAAACATTCCTTTCTCAGGATACTTCCCCATCAAAACTTGGATGCTCACAAGCTGTTTCCTCTCTCTCTGGCTGTGACTGTACCGACTTGGACCCGTTAACTTCTTAGCTCATTCAACAAACCCTTTAGCCAAAGTTCTAGGTATTTTGTGTTATGCAATGTGTGAATAGGAAAACGGGATGACATGAAGGGCAACATGAATAACGTGCATGCAAAGGTCGCAAAACAGGTAACACACTGTTTACAGTAAGGATTTTAACAGATCCCCTCAGTAATTTAAATATAGAAGAGTCCTGATGTATCAATAGAAACTGAGATGAGAAAGTGAAGAATAACTCTACAGAGCTGGCCTGTTTATCATACTATGTTATGGTAATCTGAAGTATTGTTTTCTCTGATATCTGATGTAAATGGAAATTTGCAGCTCAATTATACTTTAGTATAGGCTATTACAACCAATTCCAAAAATTTTGGAGACTACAATTTGCTTCCTAGGGGAGAATATTTATACTATAAAAAATGTTTTGTAGACAAAAAGAAAATTCGTAAGTGCTACATCTCCTAGATAAATTATAAAAATGGGAACTAGATTACAGCAAAATAACATCTCATTAAACTGCAGTGAACTATACCACTCATCTTTAAATTTATTCCAACCTCATGGATAGAGGGCTCGTTATTTAAATTCCAGGTGATTGCATTATCTTGTGAAACAGCCAGAAAAATAAAACTGTATCGGGAAAGTTAAACAGTGCTAGTGATGCATAGGTTACCTGGGTCCTTCATCTCAAAAACTTCCGAGATAGAAGTAATCCTTTAATCTTCTGTGTGAGTCTCAAGGCTCTCTTTTCTAATGCTGTACTACAGTTTCACCTGCCTTTTCTTCCGTTTCTGAATCTCCTTGCTAAACCTGTTCTGTTTATTAGGTAGTAGAGGTGTCCCTTCAACCTCTCTGACAGCAAAGGCTGTATTTTTTATATGAAAGGAGATGATTTCCCAGGGTATACAAGGGTTCATTACTAATGGTGAGAAAAAGAATTTGAACCCTACGTTGGTTGAATGATGAGACAGATAAGTGAACAAAAACATAAGATGTTACAGAAAATGAGACAGGAGAATAAAATGGAAATATATGTTTCCTGAATGCAAGTCTCTTACATCTAGGAGCTGATTTCTCATTTAAGAATCAGATTTTAATGAGATTCAAGAAATTTATTTGTTAGCTTCTGGCAAATTATGTTTTTTATTTATAATTTATTGTTGTTTGTTCACAGTAACACCTTATCTCGCAGTACAGAACAGCAGCTAGTGATGAACAAGAACACACGCATCACTGTATTTGGCCAAGGAACAACAAACGAATCTTTATTGTGTTCAACAAACTATGCAATTTCTAGTCAGTGCTGGTGAGATTGAGATGCTACAACACCATAAGTTGTCCCAGTGAGGCTAAAATAGAGGTGACAATAAGGGTAAGTGTTGTCACCTTGGCAAGATTCCGATTTGGAATCTAACTGAATAATTGCATCATAATTTGTACTTGGGGCCCAATTCCGTACTGTATCCTGAATTCCCTATGCATGTGCCAGGCAGGCGTACGAATGCTACCAAACAAGGCTAGTACATAGTACCTAACAGCAGAAATGTTAAATATAATCCGTACGCTATGTTCATGCAATTAGTTCAACCGCTGCCTTTGCCTGTGCTTGGGTCCTGACTCACGGACCCTCCAAACCCATCAAACATGGGAATCCTTTTCCTAACAGTGACTTTGTACTGGAACAGGTTAGTAACACCTTTACAGTCAATTGCAGTAGAAGGTTGTTCCAGAAGCTCTTCCCAGCTGAGGCAAAGTATCTGCTTTATATTTGTATAATAAATTATCCAGTGGATGGGATATCTAATTCGCCTCTAAAATTTTGACAATTGCAGCTGTGCAAGAACTGTCTGAAATAGGGCTATTGTTAACTTGTATCGACGTACGTTTAAAAAAGCGCAGGAATGGTTTTGGAAACAATATGTAATGGAAATATTTCCCCTTGTGTTACCCTAGAGCTCTTTAGGATTTTTATACTTATAAATGAAACTCAAAAACTTATTATCAATGACCATATGTGCAGGTAGAGTTCAAAATGGGTAGAGATCATTTTGCTTTCTGAAAAAGTGTAGCTAGCTTTGGTCTTAGAGTACAATGTTGGTCTTCTGAGGTTTAGCAGGATTTCTACTGTTTCCTGCCATCAGTCTCTTTGGAAATGCCACAAGAAAATTCCTTTACTGTGTCCTTCTATGATGATTGTTTTGGATGATGATGTCCAAACACCACAGCCTGGGGTAAGGCTGCGGCTGATTCCACCTTCCAATATAATGTAGCTAATTCAAAGTGACTCAGTCCTGGCAAAGTTCCTGATTCTAATCACCTGCTTCAGACGTGTTTTATTTCTGGGATTCACTTCTTCCTTGGCTTTGATGCAAGACTCGGTTCCAAGTTGTTCTCAGGGCAGGATCCAACAGAGGAACAATAATAGTCATTTGTGCAATGTCTTTCCATCTCCTGGTTCGAGGATCGCCCCATCTTTGTCTTGGTGTCTTAGAAAAGTGTATTTTAAGAACAAAGTTGGGCAAATTAGAAATATTTTGTTCAGCGAATTCTGATCTCCAGATAATTATGATCTAAACTGAAGCCACATATTTAACATCGTTTAGCACTTCACATTTTGAAGTTTTCTAAGAACTCTTTCTTCCAACTCCAATACCAAAAAAAATCATTTCTGTTTTGCTTTGAAACTACCAAGATTTCTTATGAGTTAGTGTCCATAACTTTCTCCTTTAAACATTATTGTAAATCTGTTCTGTCAGAAAAATCATCACATTTTCCTGTTATTTTCTTCACACCATATTCTGTCTTACTCTAATGTTTATTAAATGACTGGACAGGCAATGTTGGGCAAATTCCACTTAGCCTGAGACTATTTGTCTTATCTTCAAGCTGACTGCAAAATCCATGGCTTTAAAGTGTCATAGCAGTAAAACTGCTAAATCAGTAGGAAGCTTAAACAAGATAGTAGTATCTCTTATTACCATGCAACGTGAAGAGGAAATGATAGCAGAAATAAGTAATATAGCTGAGTTTGAGTTGTACAAATTAGGATGCTTTGCTTAATTTAAGAAGTTTCAAAAACTACAAAGGGCTTGGTTGAGATTCACTCATTACAGAAGTTCATAAAAATACCTCAAGTGGACATTATTGAAATAATATGCGTGTAAGATCTGACTTTTCTCTGAGTCATAATTTTATCTGGAAAGTTCTGTACAACTTGTTATTTGCAGATAATTGAAAATATCACACTTGGTATGTGGGATTGAAATATTGTCTCATTATCTTATATGAGAAAGCTCAGCACAGCATTCCCATGCTTTCGGTGTGGTTTTAATTACAAGATTTTCCTATCAATCCCTTGACCCTTTCCTGGTTCTGAAAGTACTAGTTATTCTGAAACTTAAAAATTCACAGATGTAAGATTTATTCAGCCACATGTATTTTTATAAAGGCGTTTTACCTCTTCAGGAATATTATCTAAAAAAATTCTCTCAGCACTGAAAATCTAAGCAGTGAGATCTGTGGGTAAGCCACTAATTGGATGGAGCTTTCTAGATCTGATGGAACATAGGCCTAGGCTTTCATTTAGGGAATTAGATGTATGAATAACCCAAGAGAGGTCTGGGTATCCAAACCTATATACATCATTCCCCTTATCTGTAAACCGGGGATGTAAACTGATGCTCATCTTGCGTTCTACATCAAGATGTAAACCCAAAGTTTGTCAGAGCTCTACGGTAGTCGGGTACTTGGTGATGGGGACAATGTCCATTCTCCTGAAAGTTTGTTACTGATTGTTTAATTCCACTGGCACCTGGCCTGAAGTACTGTCCTTTGAATCAAACTCAGGATGATGAGATCATACACGTATGCAGAAAGACGGTTGTGCAGTAATTATCTGTGCTTTTACCTGAAATAGATATGAAAGGCATAATAGATTCTCAAATAGTCTTTAGTTTTGACTAAAGATTATTTTACTGGTTTAACTATTTGGTGATTATCTTCTCTTTTACTCCTCCTTCTCTCTCTTTAATCCCATGTGCACCAGTATTTTAATTAAACTGTTAGTTTCCAGCACAGATGCAAAATTATTTTATCCAGAATGATAGAAAAATCATCATAAAGCTGGAAAAAAAAAAAAGTTAACTTATTTTACACATTTGTGAAGTAACACGTATGTTGTTTTTTCTCCCTTATGAGAAGAATGAGAGCGAGAAGGATTTCCTAAGTTAACACAACATGTAAAGAATGGATGTTTTAAAAGAAAACGTAAACTAAAACTCAGACTTTTCAGTTTACTGTAGCTTTGAGATAATTAGTCTTATTCAAATGAGCTAAAATCACCAATAAATCAGAGCCTATGCCATCTGTCACTGTCTATTTTTAGGGAATAAGGGAGTAGGACCCTCTCCTAATCAGGTAGAAAATAACCCTCACTTTTTTGTGCCTCCTTCTACCAAGTAATACATTTTGTTGTCATTCACATCTGCCTCACCCCACCACTGTGAGAAGTCTCATACACAGGTAGGTTGACACCAATAGTCAGCAGTGCAGGAGGATCCTTTCTCAATATTTTCCATGCACTCTCCCTAGAGATGGGGTGGGGAGGTCTCTATACATGCAGTTGCTAAGATCGTTGAAGTGATGAACAACAATGAAGTAGAGTTAATCCAATCATGGTTTTTATTACTTGGGGTTAGCCAGCTGGAAAACTGGCCGTCTTGTCTTAAACTGTTTTGCTATTTGGATGTATCAGCCCAATGTTCTCAAAGATCTCTGTGGAATATAGCTTTTATTTAACAGAAAGCATATCAGATTTCTGCTATCAGAGTGAGGGGGTGTATGTTGGTTAGCAATTAGTTTTCTGAGGTGCTCAGCACATTCAAAGTTTGCTGGCAGCAAACGACAGGATCTGGGCCCAAAAAAAAAGGAAGTATTGGATGTTGGAGCTGCCTGGTAGATCCTGGTAACTTTGGAAGATGGGTGGGATGGGAGAACTGTGGAGAGGTTTTGGTCAGTAGCAAATGTCATTGCCTTTGAGATGCTGGACTAAACACAAGTGCTGACACGTCTGCCGGAGCGCTAAGGTGATCCTGTGTTTAGCAGGGGACATTCTGGGAGGTGGTTCAGTCCGCACTGGTGCCCAGTGCCTCAGGCTCTGGCATTGGCTGAAAAAACCAGGAACCCCTGAAAGCTGCTGAGGTTAACCTTAGTGGAGATTGTATGCGATGGGGAACACAATGCTGGATGCAACCATCAATCTCGGAGCCTTTGCAGTGAATGGAGGCCTCCAAAGCAGAGCAAAAAGGTTGTAAATTCACTGGCTTGTGTCACACCGGGGCACAGGGGATGGGATCTGCTTCCTCTCAAACTCTGTGACAGAGTATGGCTGTAACTGCTCTGAAACTCAGGGACTGGTTTTCATAGTAACGGCAAAGGCATGTAAATCCATTTGGCTTGAATCCATCCTCATATTGATCTGCATGAAAGTACACGGCACTCCAGTAACTTGCTTCAGGATGCAAAAGTAGAGCCTGATCACAGTCAGGTCCCTGCTCTGCTATTACTGGGACTTTATCTTATCCCTTTTGATTTTGGATGCTTAAAAAGAGGACATTGTCCTGCTTTCCCACTGTGTTGTATCTTATGTAGTCACATGGCATTGTGCAGAGGTAATGCACAAAATTCCAACAAACCATCACCTTTTCCTTGTGAAATGCCTCGTTGTGGGCGTCTCAGGATTCACACTTAACTGGTGAAAAAATACTTCTCTCTCGTCTGCAGTAGAAATTCTGTTGTGCTGCCCTTGCACCTGGGATTAAAATCTCATGTGCAGGAAGGAAATGAAAGATGGTTTTCTTCCCTGAGTTTCATTTGATGAAAACCCACCACTTCCTATCACATAGGGTCTGTTGACCCACTCTGAGGATCACCAAGGTCTTTTTAAATTCCTTCTCACAGAGACGTTTCATCCCAGGTGGTACCGTTCTCTGTGCCTTGTTTTATAGCATGGGTAACGTAAGCTAAGATTGGGTAATGAGAATATTACCTGTGGCTGCCTCAAGAGAGCAGCTACATTATTCATGAGACTTGGGGCCTGAAGTAGCATCCCACACCAGAAATAAAACAGTGAAATATCATATAGAAAAATGGAGTTATTCCTGTTTTATTCTGGCAGGAATGAGGAAAAATAGAGAAGAAAAACACCTCAAGTCAGTGCTTTTCATTTAAACTTACTAGCGTGTGGTATCTTCTAAAGAGAGTGTGTATTTCTGTTGACCATGGTTGAGAGGTCAAATACCACTGTTTACACATTTGACTGTGGCAGTTCTGCTCAACTCTTATCCATACACTGTCCTTTAAAGAAAGAAATGTATCTGGAGGCAGTCTTTTTAACCACAAAAATCTCCTTGATCTGTCATTGATGGCGGGGCTGAGAGAAAGCTCAGCTTTGCTACGTGTGGTCAGGAAACCTTCATGTCCCTCACAAGATTCAGACAGTCCTTGCGAGTGTTTCCAAAGGTGTTAAACAGGATACAAATGGGAAATTTTAATGCTAACCTTCAGCCTATTTTTCCCCAGACAAAAAACCCCCCCACAATTAAATAGCACGTAGAATGGATACAACATTGTCTGTGTTGGCGAGACTTCGTTAACAAATGCTGATATAATACAGATCATACGTTTTCACTGAAAGAAGGAAGGGTGTGTGACAACTGTCTATTAACAGATTATTTAAACTGGCTTCAGAAAACACTCAGATTCTTACTTTTATTTATTTCTTTTTTTGCTCTCAGTTTTGCCTACATTTTCGTTGCTGGCAATGGTTGTTTAGGTGGAGAAATGCAACTCCCAGCATGAAAGGATTAAGGAAGATTAGCAAAGTAAAGCTTCCCCCCAAGTATTCTATTAATATGAGGTTGTTGGTAGGAGACAACTTAAATAACCTTAATATAAATCCTGGGTTTTGGAGCTGTGGTTTTGGAGCACGGCATTCCACAGTCACATGAAAGTGTATTTACTAGAACCGGTTTTATTCATTCTTTCTTTCTGCTGTCCCCTAAATCTAGGACTCAGTAAGAATAATGTTTTCCTGTACCTACCCTGGCAAATATGGCTTTTATTACAGAAGATTCACACAGCTTTCAAATCCAATTAGACTAGTGCCATCCTGCTGTGGCATACATTAAGGTTTAGCAAGTGAATCTTATGGAATGACCTGCTGCTTCTGCCATAGGATTTCTTCCTTTCATTAAAGGTTTATCCAACCTGGATTTTATTTTTTATGTTTTCTTACTTTCTTTCCTTTTAGGAAAGGGAAAATGTGGAAACACAGAAAATGCATTCAGAGTAAATAGTACAGCATGTTCCATCTGAGATAATGGAGATGACCCACTGGTTAATAAAAGATAAAACCATTTCCAGGGCCCTGAACTAACTGGCAAGAGAACCCACAAGACAAGTATTTTTTTCTATGTAGGCTTTTTAAAAAGCAAAGCACACCACCCCTTCATCCCTGTTTTAGGCATCCTACGTGTGCATTGGAAATACATGTCTCATTCAGTAGATGAAGTCATTGTCCCAAAGGTACATTGCAGTAGGATTTCACCCAGAATAAAGATCTGCTAAGATTTTCCTCAGTAAAAGAGACCCCAGCAAATCCACGGTTCGTTATAGCCAGACTTGGACATGATGGATTCTTGCTTGACTGACCCACTCTTAATTTGGTTAGGAATGAGAACTTTTCATCTATAACGTCAGAATATGAACTAACACATTAAATATTTCATTCTGTGCAACGTAGTACAGGCTTTAATTCATCTTCATCAAGCATCCTTCTTGAAAATAAAATGGGCACAAGTCAGGAGAATCGGAGAGGAGAAGCATAATAATTAAAGGACAAATAATCAGAATATATGACTCAAAGTTTATTATTTAAGTATGCTTTGTAAAATCTGTCGCACCTTTAGAGATGCTTTGCCGTGATGAAGTGTTCCATCCTGGGTCACTGAGGTTTTGGATCTCTGAATCTAGCAAAGCCAGTCTTGGTAAGTGAAATGGGCAACGTGTGGCAGCATAAAGCCCCATCATACTCTCGCAGGTCCAGACAATTGACCTGCAGCCTGCCCCAGGGCACAGCCAGAGCAGGGGAAGGCTGCACCCATCTGTGCCACCTTTCTAGATCTAGATTCCTCATGAACTGCCAGCTGCCTTTCCTACTTGGCTTATGGAAAGGCCAGACCTGTTGGAGAACACAAGGGCGCTGGAGGTAGTGTTGTTTAGTGATTCCCCAAGGATTGGCATTGGCGTGAGGCGCAAACCCTGCATGGGTGTGGCGGTGTGCCTGGGGCTGGTCTCTTCATGTGCCTGCTCGGGGATTAGTGAGCCTAGCACTAGCTTTGCCTCTGCTCTTCTGTGTGCCAAGCATGAGCGCCGTGTATCCAAGGCGGGCTGCTGTTCTTCAGATTCTGGCCTGCAAAATGAAATCCCACTGGGTCTGAGAAGGGCCAGAGGTGTTTGCTTTAACACCTGGGTGAAGACTTTTCTATTTGTAGCACAGCTTTCCAGATGCCGTAGCGGTTTAGCTTTGTTTATGAATTATGTGTCATTTTCACACCTGCATTTTCATTGCTTAATTCATTTGAAATTGTGTTGTGAGAGTCTTACATTAAGACCATCCTGTTTACTCATGCACTGAATTTGTCCCTGCAACTCCAGTCTGACAGACCTTTCCTCGCTGTGGCTGTCTCACAGAAGCAGCCTGCATATGCTGTTACTCCTGAACATTTTGGGTCATGTTTGTTTTAGGGAATGATTTCGTATCGCAGTGTACAAGGAACTCATTCTGTGGTATATGTTATGATTTTTTTTCAGAACATGCAGTCTGAACTGAATGTATAGGGTTGGGATTGTGTTAAATATTCTTTTCTGCCTTGTTACCTCGTGATGCTGCGGTTGGTATTACAACTTTGCCAATTCTTCATCCAGTCCATTCAACTTCCAAGAGAATGTGCCTGGAAATAATCATCCTTTTTCCCCTCTGTGATACCTGTGCTTTCTTCTCAGTGACTCATGCAGCCACTGTTCCTTTTCTGAACACACAGTTTTAATAGAAATGCCAAAGGTAGTGAGTCTAATGACTGAGTGCATTGGCAATCACAGAGTGGATGCGTTAAAAAGGAGTTGAGAACTTGCCCCAAAAACGTTTTTGAAACTTCACCAGGAATACAGCTAAACTTTAAGGGCAAGACTGTGGCTGTGGTGTCACGCAGTAGGAACCCCTTTCATACCCAGAGGGAGGTAGTTTGTGTCTTTCCCAGAGGTACGACACTATCAGACGATTTGCCTGCTTATACACTGTGCTGGGCAAGTGAGTGGGTAAGAACAGACAGAAACCAACCTTCTGTCAGAAATGATGTGAACTAGTTGTGGTTTTAAGCCATTGGTTCATCCATGGCACTTCTTCCAGATGAACTAATGGTACTCCATCTAATCATTCCCTGGTTTTTGCTTGTGCTATATTTACATCACCTCCTCTCCAGAGCAATGGTTAACAAGGGATTCTTCTCCTGCATCAGGTTGGAAAAGCCTGTGTAAAGCTCAAGGCTGTTGCAAAGGTGTAAGAAGCAGCTGGGTATAGGTAGCCGGGCTCCCATCTGGCTTTGCACTGGGCAGTCCCCCTGGAAGCAGGGGTCTCTGCATGCAACACTCCTTGAGTTATTGCCATAGAGAGGAGTGATCTGGCCCATATATATTAGGATTGAAAAGACCTCTGGAGTCACCTACTCCAACCTCAGCAAACAGTGTAGGTTGGCGTGATCCTCAAGGATGAGCATTTGCCTTGAAATCAGTGACCCTCTCTGCCATCCTCCTCCCTCTTCCCTCATTTTGTACTATTTAATCTGCATGTTCCCCTTCAGTAATTTTGAGTTATTACCATACTTCTATCTGCTTTCCCTCTGCTGCCAACAGCCCTCCCACACCACCCTCCACCCTCTTCTTTGTATTAATTCCTCTTAAGTACTCCCAGTCTGTGATTGTGTCATCTTTTCTCTAAACGGGACAAATCCAGCATTTGGCTTCTTCCCTCACTACTCTGAATATCATAGTTGCTTTCTTCTGAACTTTGAGGAATTATTTTTTGTTTGCTGACTGCCCTAGTTAAGTCTCCTTTTTTCTTTAAACCTGCCATGATTTCATAGTAGGGATTGCTCAGAGCAGTGAAGACATAGCCTTACCGGCCAGGACAACATAAAACACTGTTTCAGTTCTGTGTGTAGTACCTCGTTCATGTCCCACAAGGACGGTAATCGATGGGATAGCAGAAAACAATGGATTTTACAGAAGTCAAAGGAAAAATCACTGAACACTGTGGAAATCAGGGAAAGATTAATTAGGACAGGAAGATTAAGAAATTCATGGAATGATGTACTGTCATGTTATAATCCAAAGATACATGTCCATCTGCAGATTTATATTTATTTTTGTTTTGACAGAAAAAAAATAATTAAAAAGCCAAACAAAAACAAATGAACAAACAAATAAAAACCCAACAAACAAACAAACAAACAAACAAAAAAACCAAACATAGAAATTATGTGTAAAATCCTTTTTCCCTTGTGTCCTCTACAAAACACTTTGGCCCAAACTCCTTTACTGCTTATCAGCCCACGCTGAGTGCTCACAGGGCTTGGCCCCCTGGTCTGCCTGGCGCCTAACTCATGCACCATCCAGCGCAATACCCCAAAAGCTGCCTCCTCCTACCTTGTTCGAAGTTACAGCATGTACTGAGTGCAGGTGAAATGATTTAGCATAAAGGCAAGGTCTGATCTGAAAGAAACAGCACCGATTTTGGTCTGCAGTTAAGAACATGTTGGTAGTAATACCATGGAAAGGAACATATAGCCTGTCTTTTTTTAAATTGCTTTTAAATTGAGGGGATGGAAAGGTTGGCTTATGTATATATTATATTTGTTTGCTTTCATTTTAATTGCAAATAATTTTACATTATGTGCACTCAAGATTGTTTGAAACACATATACGATACCTCAGCATATTTCTCTCTCAACACATTGTGAAAAAATAATGGGGGAGAAGGATATTTGCTTAAAAACATACAACTTTAATTAAAGGTATCTCTATGGGAAGCATCCTTCTTCAGAATATTATTCAATATTGCCACCTTCAGGTCAAAGTGTACCGAAGCATTTAAGGAGATTAATTCCACCACAGTTTATATGTTACATCCTTACAGTGAGTGGTTTCCTTCAACAAATAGTCTCAGATAATTAGAATTATGCTTTTGTAGGTCTTCTGCAGTTTACTTTCCTGTTACCTTGTCTCTTGCCAAACTCCTCCGAAGTTTTTCCCTTTTCCTCCTACTTCTACCCTCAAAGGATAAAGATGATTTGTAAAGTGAATAGATATAGCTTGGCTGAAGAGATCAAATGTAAACCTTAATTTGTAAGAGAAATTCAATAAATTAAGGAAAGACAATGAATTTACTGGAAAAGAAAATAAATTTATATTATAGTAATTTAACTGTGATCCATAGCAAAAATGTCAGTGCCATTTGGTTGTACCAAACATTTGAATCTCTCTTTAAGGTTTCAGTGAGAAAAAAAAAAAAAAAAAAGGGATAAAAGCAACTCCTCTAGGTTGGCACTCTCTTGAAGGAACATTCGCTTTGTCCATGGTCTTGCCTCTGCTGGTTCCCTCCAGAGCCAAGTAGGGAGATTGGTCCATGCAGTGAGTTATTGATTAGGTGATGGCAGGGTCCCGCTTCCTGTGTATCCAAACCCTTTTGTAACACAGCATTACACAATCAGTGCCTTCCACTCAGAGAAAAATGTCCTGCTGCTCAGCAGCAACAATGGCAAACACTCCCCTTGGACAGAGGCACAACACTTCACTTCCCCCATAAATGGCTTTGCGCCGTTGTGCCGAAGAGCTGGCCCATGGCTCCCCGCAGGCGGCTGCATTTCAGCGCCGGGGTGGAGCGAGTCTCTATTTCATCTTGCAGCCATAGCGAGTACTAAACATAACACAGGGTCCCACTATTTCCGCAGGCTATTAACCTTCCAAAACATTTACCTCCGAGGCTAAACTTTGCAATACTTCAACTTCAATTCTGAGAAATGTCTCTCTTCAGGAACAAGACATTAAGTGAGGGTGGGTTAAGTCCCCTTGCAGCAAACGGTAAGCGTACGCCAGAGCTAAGCAGGAGCTTAATCGGCTTTAGTCTTTCTCAAAAGTAACATTTTTGTTTTAGCAAGTTTGAGCAAAACCTCTTCATTTTTGAATAGTGTGAGAATGGCAATAAACCGTGTAACCTCACTAAACTGTTGTCTGTAAAAGCTTTTTGAAATATGGCACTTTATAAATAGTATTTTCATAGGTTTACAGAACACAGCAGAAGTTCAGGAGAACCGAAAGCTGACATCTCCAAAAGAAAATGGTAGGTCTGCAAAGACTTCTCGCATCCTTGACACAGAAACCCCTAGCTTTCTTCTGGGGAATACAACCCTCCTCCAGCTCTGAACAAGAGTTTAAGTTCTGTCAGTTGAAGGTAACATTTGCTGAACAGGGCCGATGGAAAGGGTGGTTTTCAGAACGTAGCTGGGCTGGTTGTTTCACCCCAGGCACTTCAACAGCTTAAAGAGTGAGTACAACCCCAAGTGAACTTGGAGGGAGAAGCTTTTTTGAAGGAAAGGAGGGATGTATGTTACAGTCAAACCGAACAATGTGCTGTATAAGCCGTGTCTGTAAAGTATTGCACAAAACACTCAGGGAAAATTAATAGCTAACCATTCAGTACCTCATTTTCATCCCCACTGTCGTTTAGAAAATGTAGCTGAAGATGAGGGATTCTCTGCATTTATAAAATGGAGAATTACAACAGAAGTTGAAGGGCTGGAGAAGTGGGTGGTTAGTCAGAAATACGTTCAACAGCAGAAAGAGGAAATAAAAGTGAAATTAGATACTAAAGGGATGAAAGCACATCCAGCAATAATTCAGCACTGAGTCGCTGGGAAAGGGAGCTTAGCAGTCCAAACAACAGATTTTGAAATATTTAATCTGCAGGATCTGTGGCCTTATCTATAGGAAGAGATGTCTTGGCTGTTTTCTCAAATTAAATTGATTGCAGTGTGTGCATTACATTACATGGATTTATTCTGATTAGATCTCAAGCTAAATGTCTTTCTTCCCACGGGAGATTCACAAACTCCAGAACTTTTGAGGTTTTTTAGTGTCATGGGTTTATGTCAGGGACACTGCAGCATTGTTCCCACATCAGTGGTAGCTCAGAATGCCAATTGCTGCTGCCTTGCACTTAGAAAGCTGCTGTAGTTCAGAGGGGCTACATGGAGGCAGGTAAAATACATGGGCCACAGTGGGATCCGATCACTGTGTGATCTCGGAAGTGCTTGAGGATGAATGGCTTACATAAACATAGAATATTACTGCTGTATACTCCACTTAATTGGGACACACTGAATGGAATAGCTGCTTTGCTAGGTCTATCTCCGTGGAAACTAATGACCGTGTGTAGTAAGGGCTGCTGGTTAATCGTGGTAATACTGGCACATGTTGTGCTCAAGAGCTCTGGGTTGGTTTCTGTAGATGAAGTGCTGTTTCCCAGGTGACAGATAGGTGTGACATCCTGAGCTGGCTTTTAAATATGCAAGCTCCCAGATAAAGAAGAAGAAACATCTTTGACTCGAACCTTGGGTAGCTTAGTCGGGTCGGCTGAGTCCTGTGGCTCTGGCTGAGGGTAGGAGCAGTTTGGAGCATAGCACCAAATCGCTTTTGATTGCGGTGATTCTTGCTTGGCATTTCTGTAGCTTGTAGCAGGACAGTGCATGCCTTGCACTCCATAAAAGGATGCCCACCAAATACTGTGCCACACTGCCCAATCACAGGCCCGACCGCTCCTAACAACCTGGTGTATAGGGCACCACCTTCTTCCCATGTTTCCCCGGTGGAAGACGTCAGAGCTTTTGGAGTGCATAGGAGTGTGTTGCTCTCTTCAGCAAGCTGTCTTGCTTCCTTGGGCCTGGGTAGACCTTTCCTTGTGCATTTGGCAAGTCTCCTTGGACTGTGGTTCAGTGAAGTGCAAAGCAGGAGTTCTGCTAAATTAAACAGCAGTCTGGGAGAGCTAATTCAGTTTGTAGTGTTGCGAGGCACTGTGGCTTGATGGACTTGGCACATGTGGCAGCACTACCACTTTGTCTTTTCAGCCTTAAACCATTCGCTTAACTGTAATGTTACAGTATATGAGTCCATGTCTTTTCGTTGACTTTGCTCAGCTGAAAGATCACGGATCCTCTTCACAGGAACAGAGCACAAAGTCTTTGATTTCTGTGATAGAAAGATAATCATAGTAGTAACCACTGCAAATCATTGTAGTCTTCATAACGGGGTATTACAGTGAAAAGCCCACAGATGCTCCTTAATGATTTACAGCCTTGCTGGTTAAACACTGTGGGCTGTTTTATTTCACTGTGGAACCAAAGAGAATTTATCTTTTTGGCTGTATAGAGAAACCCTGAAGATACTGGTAAATAATTTCTGAGTTAACATTTGTAAATTCACTGTGAATTTGCCAGGATTTGATCACAGAAATTATTTAAGCATTATTTTCAAAATTAGTATTTGATACCAGAAGAATTTTTTTCCATACGATAAATCCTTTAAATATCTTGTGCAATGGATCTGATAACTTCTGGAAGCTGTGTTGTCCTATAGCTGCTTGAAATATACACTGTAAAATTAAAATAATTCAGTGTATTCTGCTTCCAAATTCACAGAGTTTTCATAGAAGTTCAATGTTTCTATGGTTTTCTTTTCATACTGTCAGTAATTCCTGGACTCTGGAAAACTTTGGATTTGCTTCTTATCCTTAACGGAAAGATACTGTAAAATCTTAGCGAACCCTGTGATTTATATGTTCCAGTCCTAACCTGGACTACAAAACTATTTGTCAATAACCTGCGATGCCTTGTACGCTGTAGTTGATGTGTTTCTTGAAAACTCAGCTGCTGAAACATGTACAGAATTAATCTCATCTAACTTATACTGTCTGAAAATTAAAGAAAAATTCCAAACTGGTTTCCTAAGTGCTCCCTCTTACATGCACAGCTGTGAAAACAGCCTGCTTGGTGAAGTTCTAGGACAAGGTGAGGCGAGTCTCCTCCTGGAGATGCGTTTTTCTCTTTTTCCACCAACAGAAAGGGACTTTGGCTGGCATGTTTAACCTAAACATGACCTCATGCCTTTCTGAAACTCACTCTCTGGTTCCTCATGTTAAGCTTCCATAACTCCTTGCATACTTTCACTAGTCTGGCTGTAAGCAGAATAGTACATGGCTTGCTGCTTCTCTTTGCAGTTTAAGATTAGCACACTGTTTAATCTGCCCTCTCTCCCTGCCTATTTCACATTTAAGCAAAGGCTGTGAAGGGCTTTCTCCAGCGCTCTGTACCCCACAGGCATCGGGGCTCTTACTTGCCTCCTGGGTGAGCAAGGTTGTTCGTTGGTCCAGCGCAGAGGCTCTCTGTGGAGCCAGCTGACTGTGTTTTGTGGGACCAAGAGTCAGGGATACCTCCCCAAATTCTCAGCAGAGCCCACAGGACAGGCTATAGAAGTATAGTCCAAGTATAGTTCCTTGGGCCTGCAAGGAAGCTGGAGGGGAGCTTTTTACAAGGGCCCGTAGCGACAGAACAAGGGGTAACGGGTTTAAACAGAAAGAGGGAAATTTAGATTAGATATCAGGAAGAAATTCTTCCCAGAGAGGGTGGGGAGGCACTGGGACAGGCTGCCCAGAGAAGCTGTGGATGCCCCATCCCTGGAAGTGTCCAAGGCCAGGCTGGATGAGGCTTGGAGCAACCTGGTCTAGTGGAGGGTGTCCCTGCCCATGGCAGGCGGGTTGGCACTACATGATCTTTAAGGTCCCCTCCAACCCAAACCAGCCTGTGATTCTATGATTCTATTTCGTATGGAAATATTCTCCTCACAGCTGCAGCTGTATAACCTAGAGGAGTATGCCCCAAATCAGAGATGTGAGAACAAAACGTAGCCCTATTAACCTAGCTGTGCCTGGGCTGGGAGGATGTCAATTAGAAATAGTTTGGCCCTGGATAATTAGACAAGAAATTTCTTGTTAACTGCTAGTAGGAATCAATTCTTTGCATGGTCTTAATTTATTGTATTTCACAGAGAAGGTGAATCAGACTCATGATTAGTTTTACTCTCTGTAAGCCCTTTCAAGTCCTAGGATGAAATAAAATTATGACTAAGTCTAGTGATAGATGTGGATCAAGATGTTTTTTCTCTCTGTCATGAGGTGGAGTGTTATGAAAAGATTTCCTGCCATTATTTGTTTAGGAAAGAAGAGTCAAGTTGAAAAATAGAACAGAAAATAAAGGGAAAGTTATAGTCTGCAGTAGGTGGAGAGAGGCCATTTCAGCTCTTCTCAATTTGCTAGGAAATAATTTTGCCTCTCTCATCATCACCTTCAGTTCCCCCTATACACAGCTTATGTTAAAATATTTACGGGGGCTGTTGCCTAAAACCACAACAGCTAAACCACTTTAGTAGGGGGTGAATTTGCGACAGGATTCTTAGAATTTGTGCCCAGGCGCTGGGAAGAACGGTGCATTGTTATGCAAGTGGCATATGTAACAGGCAGGCTAAATGGTGAAACAAGGAAAAGAAAGGGAATCGCTCGTGGACCTGCCCAAGAATTGACACAATGGTCTTCACTGAAGCAATTCTGTCATATTGTGAAAATATTTGGGCCGTTTACAAACTTTTTATTATTTACTCACCAGACCATAACAGCTCTGAAGCTTACCGCAGTGTTTATTCACTAGACCAGCTCTGTATTTTTGCTCTGTCACATAAATATGTATATGAGCAAGTCTAAAAGGGCATATTTTACTCAGTGGACCGCAGCGGCTCTGCTGGAGCCTGTTACCTCATATGGTGTTTTGTAGTGTGTTGCGGTTAATACAGGCTGCTCATCGCCATGGTGGACTCTTGCAGAGTGCTCCAGGGACTGATTCCCTTCCTACCACTGAGGAAGAGGAGATTGCCTCAGCAGCATTGTATCTCTCTCTTCCAAAAGAGAGACCTGCCTTCTGGAGGTGAGCAGATCAGTGGGAATTAATGCCACCCTCCAAATTTTACTGGAGGATCCTACAGGTAAACTAACACGGAAAAGGTACTTTTTCCAACCCCCTGGTAGCCCCTGCATGCTGGCTTGAAAATCTTAGTTTTCTGGTGCATCTATGAATGTCTCAATGACATTATCCTAAGCAGACAGAACTTACTGACTTTTTTAAGTAATGCAGACACTTGATTTGTCTTGCTCTGATTTTTGTCAGCATCCCCCTGCAGAGGACCCGCATGTTTCTAGTGAGCCAAGAGGGAAGGTGCAGCAGCAAGCTGGAGCATCCAGTGACAGCCTGAGCTGCACCGGTTTGCTTCTCAAACGGTAAGCACCGCCCTGGGTTGCGTGAGGGAGGACCTCTTGTGTGAACAGCCACTCAGGAGTACGAGGGTTTTCAGTTCTGCCTGGCTTTCCCACAGAAGGACAAAGCCTGACCTGAAGGCGTTTCCCTCAGACCCCACGACAGGACGAGGATCCTGTATTAGGATGAAAACATGAAAACCCCTCCCTGGTTCAAAGCTGGACCAGAATCTCGGTTGCTGCAGGTCGGCTGGATGACTGGCAATATTTTGTTGTCCTCTCTGCTCCCTCCCTTACTTTAGTGAAACAAAATTGATTAATTGTTGGATTTTTTTTATTTCTGCCCTTTTTTTGTTTTCTTTGTTCTTTCAAAGCATTGCTGAGGCATTACCACCAGTTAGAGGGAGTTAGCATATGCAAATTTTACTCCCTTAATTAAAGTCAGGAGCACGTGATTACACTGCTGAGCCCCAGAGCTGCAAATATGTAAACAAAGGTTACATGCTCAGAAAGGGAAATTGAGCCCCAAGTCATGTTTTTGTGACAGACTTTTGTTAGTTCTAAGGCTGCTGTTCAAGGGAAGCCCAGTGCCAAATTAAACTCCGTATTCCTAGACACGAGTGCATGCTGTTCCAGGAGCTCACTCTGCTTATTTTGTTTAGGTTTGGGGTTGTTTTGTTTTCATTTTGTTTTGTATTTGTGCCTCTGACTTGGAACCCTCTTGCTTTCTGCTTGGTAGAAATAAACTGATTAAGAGCCTGTGTAGCTTGAAGAACGTGATGGAGCATCCAGACAAAGTCATCAGCAGGAAAAAAAAGCCACGGGTTTTCATTTGGTTTGGAATTTCTCTCCAGTGTGTGGCCTCAGTCCTCTGCCATCCAGAGATCTGCTGCCTCCAGAGTGATGCGACCTTTGCTGGTGGACTTCAGAATATGACTTGGTGAGACACGGTCTCCTGTGCTAGCTCCCTGACTCAGAATGCTTGTTCCTGTGCTGTCACGGAGCTGTTAGCCTCCCTCAGCTGTGTTGATACAACTGTCCTTGATAATTGGGATCATTCAAATGGTCTGATCACAAGGAAAACAAAAAACCCAGCAGGGCACCCCCGTGCTGGGCGCTTCCTCTAGAGCAGCTCATTTCAGTTGTCTAATCCACAGTACAGTTCCCCAAAGGGTGCTGGCCTGACTGAGAGCCTTGGTGCAAGCCAGGGAAAGAGTGGTTGGGGGGGGAATAAGTTGAGGAGCAGGAATTTCTCAGACTAGATACAGCAATGTCATGAGCATGCTTTGCAGGTACACGCGCTCTGATAAAGACAGTAGCATTACCTTTAATTTTTCCTGTTTTTCTAAGCATGAAGCAGTGCAGCAGATCAGATGATTTGCTGTCCTTAGAAACGTGTCTTACTGAGCTGCCAAGTCCCCTTTTTCATGAGTCAGCTATCTCCCAGTCTTAACAAATAAACCCCATCCTGGAACAGATAGGGGAATTAAAAGGACACAAGATACTTATGCTGGTGTAGACCCCCCCAAACCCACGTTTCCCCAGGTATTTCCTTAAGGAGCCACGTGCATGGTGCAAAGCAAGTGTGATACTCCCCCGTGTTTTGCTACACTTGCTTTGCAAGGCAGAAGTGACTGTTCCGGGTTTTAGTCAGTAGAGGATAAAGCTGTTGTTTCAGGTAAGAAGCTCGGAGATTTTCCTAGGCTATGGTGAGATGTGTCCTCTTCACGTTTTTTAAAAATAGTATTGCAGGGACCTATTTTTTTGACATTTATCTTAATTTTAACTCTTTGAGGTCTTTTCTGCTTACTCTCTATGTACGGGCTGTTGCTGATAGGAAAAATAAGTAGCAAAAATCAGTGTCTGCACAGACGATGCCCCAGAAATAGCAAAAGCTGGTGCCAATGCGTCACATTTTCCATTTGTAAATTCCAGAGAGTTTCACGTAAGGATACAATTCAAGCTCACTCTCCACATACACAGCCTCTTATCAATTAGGAGTTACTAACCACAAAAGACAACTTGTTAAAGGAATTGCCATGCAACTTCACAGGTCCAATGCAAGCAGAGCTGGCAGGACCTAGGCTCGAGGCAGAGCACAGCTCTGGGTGAGATTTATTGCCATTAAGAAAGACAATTTTGAGCAAAACTTAAAGAACCAAAGCATGTAGTTACCGCCTCCTCATGCTGACCCCAGAGAAAGATGCAAATCGCCGTGCTCTGGTCTGTGACATAGAGACTTCACGCCATCTGGAAAAGGCTCTCTGCCTTTTGTCTTAATTTTGCAGGGTACCTAGTACACGGCCGAAGAAATACCCAAAATAGATTATTAATAGACAGCAATGCATTTCCTAAAGATGAACTGGAACCCAAACACAGCAGGCAAGCTCCTGTTATCAAGACGAAGTGTCTTCTTTTGCCAGCTCCTGCACACGTTGCATTAACCTTAACGGCCGTTTCCGGCACACACATGTACATCTCTCATTAACACTAATGGGCAATACACTCACACAGATCTCTGGTTAATATTGATGGGAATTACATATATGTGCAACACTCATTACCATTAATGAGGGTTCTCCTGTGGCTGTGTAATGATCATTAATGGGAGTTACACGCATGTGTATTTCCCATTAACATTGGTGGCACGTGCATCTCATTAATATTGATGGAACATACAGGAAGCCAACTCTCTCATTAATACGAGTAGGAGTGATGCATGCACAGCAAGGAGAAAGCTACTCCGGTCACATCCTCAATGAGGAAAGCCTGAGCTGCTGTTAATTCTGTTCTAAAGCCACTTCAGTTGGTGCTGTCTTTCCATGCATTTTCCAAGGTCTCCACAACCTTGGCCACAAGGCACAGGTTTCCTTCCCACATGAACGAACTATTTCTGGAAAAGCCCAAGCATCCTTTTCTTTGGCACCAGACAGCATGTCATCTCTGTGGGGTGTTTTTTAAGCAAACATATTTCTGAATTGCTGTTTCAAAGAAAAGTCTGTCTATGCTTTTCACAGCATAGGGGTGGCACACACCAGCTGCTGAGTTGTTGCTCATAGGCACGCAAAATTTATTGCAAGTTCTTGTGCTCATAACTCCGTTGTACATCATGCGCTAATACAGCCTTGCGTTCAACTCTGATGCAGTTCCTGAGGAATGTAGTAGAGACTAAAGGACATTGTTTCCCTTTGGAGTAAAATAGGTGTGAATTCATTACAGTACTGAACTTTTTACCTTTCCAGTTACAAAGCCATCAGATTACAGCGCCCCTTTCAGTAATGTGTCCTGGCACCTGCCAAACTGTTTCCATGGGCTTTTCTGTAGAACCATATGGTAGATCACCTTTTAATATCTGCTGTTGAGTAGCGTCAGTGCAGAGTCACCAGGTTTTGTGTGGTGGGGTGGCCGAGTGGTCTGCTCCTGGAGAGGACTTCCACCTTTCCCATCCCTGGGGCATGGATGCTTGGGTGGGTGCTGAAGAGCCAGGAAGAACCTGCCTCTCAGCGCCAGGAGGGCACATCTTGTCTACGTGATGTGGACAGGGATGATTAGGCTGGGCTGAGGAAGAAGATTGGTCTCCCTGTCAAATTTACATATATGGAGACCAGGGAAGGTTTGCATAAAGCTCTGGCGTGGGAATCAAGTGATTTGCAATCACTTCTCAACTTCACAGCCTACTGTAGGATGAATTTTTTTTCTGTTCTTTGATATACCTACCACCTTGTGCACAGGGATTATAACCTGAAATAGATCTTGATGCCACTGTAACCGCTTAGCTACAGGTAGTGCTAACAGCCACATCAGATGTATGCTATTTAAAGCAGAAAGCAATGTGTTTAGTTTTAAAAGTGCCCTTTGGTAAGATAGTCTTAGTGCTTTTCTCATTACTGTACAGAATTGGAATATCCATTGTCCATGCAAATAAGTTACAAAAAACCAATGTTTCCAAACAACAGAGGAAAATTAAAGGATGATTTTCGGCAGACAGCTGTACTGTACAAGATTCCCTAAGGCTGGGGATGTATATATTGCACCTTCGTCTGCCAGTACGGGCCTTGCTGGAGGTGCGGTGTGGGCACCAGCAGGCTCTATCGCGGCGGCTGCTGCTCTGTTTCAGGAGCCTTCTGAAGACAGGCTCGCAGGAGCCTTTCCCACATGCCCTAGCTCTGCCCCTCCGGCAGCTGGCATCCAGCACTCTTGTTGCGTGTTGGCTCCTTGTTATTCCAGTGATGTAAGAGATGTTGTCACTGCTTTCTCTACCAGCAGATGTTTTACTGCGGGGCCCCCTGACCCCAGCGGGGTCTGTACAGGCCCTCTATGTAATCTGCTTCAATTTGCATGAAAATCAACAACCAATTTAGATACAGCAGGCATAAATGCATAAAGCTATGAGCACAAACACACAGACCTCAGACATATGCTTGCGTAAGGCACATGCGCACTCACATGCTTATCCTTGCTCACATTCACCCATCCTGAACAGCCTAATGCAGAAAAGGTGATTCTGGTGCTAAAGGATGACAGATGTCAGAAGACATCAAGGAAAATCACAACGATAATATTCTGTCTGGCTACAGCGGCATTAAAGATTCTAATATGTAACTACAGCTTTCACTTATAATTCAGAATTCAGCTGCTAAACAAACTAAATAATTTATCAAGTACAATATGTTCCAAGTCTGCAGCTTGCATAAGCTGCAGCCATACCTTTGTTTCAGAGAGTCACCAAATGGGGGAAATGTCAAGCTCTTCCTTAAAGTGCATCTTCCCCAGTTCCCTTGGGAGATAGCACTGTTGGGTTTTTTTTTTCCTAAAGATGTTTTATTGTTTTTCTACTTTTCATCAGGGCAGGGTTGCCATGGCAATAAAGTAGGATGTCTTGCTGGATTTCACCTTTGCTGTCTTGCTTCATACGGTTCTCTCTCCTCAGAGCAAACATGGTGGATGCAATGCACATACAGATGCCTGATTTCAGATTTCCTTCTCTAGCGTGTTGGCAGCTGCTCTCCCGAGACGGGCAAAGCAGCACTTGTCAAGCAGCACTTCACTTCACATTCCTCTTCCCACTCTCTGATGGCCATCGTCACGTCTCCCGTACTTTGTGAGCTTGCTTTTGAGACGGACAAAGCCTTTCATGAAAGACTTGCTTCCAGTGTAAACAGAGACTTTTGTTTAAGCATTTCAATTAACTGATCAGCCAAATCAATTCTCCTTCTCTTGAAGTTAGTCGAGGTTTAAATGGTGAAAAATGCCACGGTAGAAGTTGGAAACATCCATCTTGCATCCCAGTGCTAGGCCCAGAGCTGAGCCAGGATTTAAAAGGCTGGATCTGGGCTGCGGCACCACCATCATGACCATACCTCTGAACTGGGTCTCTCCCTTCTCTCTCAGTGTTTATTGTCATCCCAATTTTCCCAGTTACACTTCTAGGACTTCTCTTGGGGAGGGGGGGCAGGGGGGTTGGGAAAAGCTCAAAATTAGATCACTTGCCTGGGATGAAGAGTTTTCATTTGATGTATCTGTCCCACATGTTTCAAAAATAGATTATAAATCTGTTATCCATATCTGAATTTCACAGGGGTAGCATCTCGGAAATCCAGATGAAAAGGAGATAGTAAATACAAACTGAAGTCACAGTCCTTCAGTTTGATCCTTGCAGATCTGCTCTTCTCTCCTTGTGGAGAGAAGCTCAGTGGAAAGAGCTGATATTTCAGGGTACACTCATGCATAATGCATCCCATGGAAGTTATCCTAATATCATCAGAATTTAAAACTCCATATCCCAGTAGCTATATATCACATAAGAAACAAAAAAATACATTTTTAATGCAATGTGAACTTTTTCCCTTTTTTCTGCAACTCAGCCCCAGTAAAATAGGGATGTGTTTCATAAACTCTTGTGGTTTAGCCATGATGCCTTTCCTTGCCACTTTTCAATGCTCTGCTTGTCACGGCCAAGCTGCAAGAACGGTTCCTGATTTACAGTTCAAGGTCTTATCCTCTGCTTTCCTTCTGTCTTACTCACTAGAGCTGCATAAAGTTTCCCTCTGATTTTACTAGCATTGCCCTGGCAGAACGTCAGTGTCATTTCAAAGTATCACTATAATATTTGTTCTTCTGGCTACATCGGTCTCTGGCTGCCAGTCCCACTGTTTCTCATGAACTGCTCCTCTTAGTGCAATTATTATTCATACATTACCGCACCCAAGAGACAAGGGCATTGTCTAGCTTTTCCTTTTAGTTAATGCCTCAGAAAACGTGGAATCTGGTTAGAAGACAAAAAGCAACATGTGGATAGGGAGATAGAGGGGAAGAAGGGTTCAACGAGACTACGAGACTTTGCATGCCAAGCAGCAGTATCAGCGCTGTGATATTATCTCTTACTTCGGGGGTGTTCTGACAAAAGAGACGTGGAAGGGGAACCTCCAGCACTGTCAGAGGGTCGTGTAGCTGTTCCTTCAGGACGTGGTGAGGCAAAGAGCATGAGGCGATTTGTCTGAAAATCTGGCTGTTAGTATAAGATGTTGGCTCAGCAGATGAGCTGGTGGTAGGAATTGATGTCTCAATAAGGAAGTCGCTCAGCAGATTTAACAAATTTTTCAGTGATGTGAGAATATTTAGCATGTGTTGTTTTCCTGAACTGGAATTTCTGCTTTCAGCCTGGTAGTAATGCCCTGGAAATACAGGTTCACTGAGGCCATCGTGACAAGGGCTCTCTGTACTTTACGAGACAGCCTGTTTACTATTTTTGCCCCAAACTAATTCTTCTGAGCATGATACGTCACAGCTCCGGTGGTAATCACAGTTGTAGAGCAAGATGTGCTTTGGCTGCTTCTCTGGACACAGGGCAAGCTTCCTGCCAGTCGTTTGGACAGGACCAGACCATCCCATGCCTTTTAAACCAGGCCTGAGCCCAGTCTGCTCACGCACAAGGGCCAGCTTTGCCTGGTACCCGTAAGCTTTTCCTCAGAGTAGTTGTGACAGTGCCTGATTATAGTGACCTAAAAGCAGGTTCTACACAAAAAACCAGTGTTCATTCTGTCACCTGAAATGTGCACCTTGTGTAGGTCCCTTGTCCTACAAAACTGAGCCGCAGCTGCTGACTTGCTGCTATTTTAAGAATGCCCCAAACCCCAGGCAGCGAGACGAAGAAAATCTGAGTGGTTTCAAGGCAGTTACGTTGCTTAACGTTTTTATTGGGAAGATTTCAAAGCATTTTATGTATTACTGTTATCCCCAGGTTATACACGGTGGGACTGAGATAAAGTACAGATCAGCCAATTCCTCATATCCATGTGAGAGTTGAGTTATGAAATCAGAAATGGGTCTCCCTCCCTTGGCTTTCCACCACCTGTTGTAACCATCGCATAGCCCCATCTCAGGTACTTCTAGTATTTATGGGTCTAACCCAGCTGCTCTCTTTGCCATGTATTTCAGTACAATACGTGCAATACTGGGGTAGGATCCCACCCGGAGTGCTGTGTCCAGCTGTGGAGCCCTCAGCATAAGAAGGATATAGACCAGTTGGAACAAGTCCAGAGGAGGCCATGAAGATGATCAGAGGGCTGGAGCCCCTCTACTATGAAGAAGGGCTGAGAGAGTTGGGCTTGTTCAGCCTGGAGAAGGGAAGGCTCCAGGGAGACCTTATTGCAGCCTTCCAGTACCTGAAGGGGACTACAAGGAAGCTGGGGGGGGGGGGCTTTTTACAAGGGCCTGTAGTGACAGGACGAGGGGTAATGGGTTGAAATTGAAAACAGGGAGATTTAGATTCGATATCAGGAAGAAGTTCTTCCCGGAGACGGTGGGGAGGCACTGGGACAGGTTGCCCAGAGAAGCTGTGGATGCCCCATCCCTGGCTGTCTTCAAGGCCAGGCTGGATGAGGCTTGGAGCAACCTGGTCTAGTGGAGGGTGTTCCTGCCCGTGGCAGGGGGGTTGGAACTAGATAATCTTTAAGATCCCTTCCAACCCAAACCATTCTGTGATTCTATGAATAGGCCTAATTTTTGGGCAAGCCATGTATGTTGTTTATAGTCTAAAATGCATTTAGTGTGAAAATCTGATGTCTCTTGAATATATCTTCCTGGACTTTCCACTGAGCCTGCCAAGAACACTGCTAATTAACGGAAGTAATGTTTGTGACAGAAACAAAAAGGCTGCCCATATGGTTTGGGAACAGCCCTGTACTGCTTCTCTAGAAGAAAAATGGAACTTCAGCCAGCATTAGGAAGTATCAGGACTGAAAACACAGTTCATTACTTACCATGTTCACACCGAATAAAACCTTTTATGTTTAACTGCGTTATTAGAAACGTCTAATACTGTTTGATTAACACATTGTTATAGGCCCAAGGACATAGCTGGCTGAACTGACGTGCTGAAGCATATTACAGTGCTTGTGTGTCAGCGTGTGAGCTCTGTCTGTCGTGGATTCAAATGGGAAAACCCACACTCTAAATATCGGCTGTCACTTATATGGTAACCACGATGTTTGCAGTATGACGTTACAGCAGCGTTTCAGTCAGGTACTGTTACATTCCCCTAACTCTGTATTACATTGCCAAAAAAACCCGATAGAGACCTCAGATTGGGGGGGGGCGGAAATGAGCTGAGGATGATTCTTAACTGCTGCTGAGAGAAAAAAGCATCTCATGGACTTCACTGCTGGAGAATAAAGCTAACAAAATATAGCAGTGTAACTCCACGAATGAGGGACTGCATACAAGTGTTTCACGTGTATGTATGTGTAGGCACTTATGAAAAATACCTTATTTTAGTCCTTCAAATAGTTTTTCAGGCCAGATATTGAAATCTCTTAGGTTTTTTCATATTTAATATTTCAATAATAACAATGGTAACAGATCATTTACTCATATAATAGCATCTGTGTGCTAAGATAGTAAAGTTATTTACAATTTTTACCTAAACAGCGGGTTTCTTTAAGCACTATACAGGTGCACCGTGTATTTATTTGGCAACTGTGTAAGCAGGAATATTAACAACTCTTGTCTAGGCTATGGGAATGGCCCTTCCTAAGACAATAAATACTCAGTCACCCTGTAATTCACTTTCTAACTCTTCTGCTGAGATGCCCAGTACACCTGTTAATTGGCAGTGGTCACTGACGACAGGAGCAGCGGTAGCCTGGGAAGTGGAGTGCGACCTGTGACCCCCTCCTTCCAGCAGCTAGAACCAACTGTTTAGGAGGCTAATTCCAGCCCCTTTCTGCTGACCAGTGCTGGATTCAAATCACTGTCCTAAAAGGAAAAGCCTGTGTCAGGGCCATGACAAAGTTTAAATGCATTTATTTTTAGGACACCAGCAGAGGGCAAGCAGAGATGAGGAAGATTTTGAACCCAGGAGATGGTTGTTCTTCAAACAACAGTGAATATCTGACCTATAATTGAGGACAGGTCATGGTATCTTATTGTTTTCGGGTATTATAATATCCACAGGTAGTCAGAGAGGCAGAGGAGTTGTGTTAACTCAGTTCAAATGCTGATGGGCCAGAGCTCTTCCACATAAAATCTGAGTTGCAGTTTTTCTGTGCATCAGAGAAGAACCACTTTGGTAGACCTTATCCTGTTGTTCTTCAGTTGTGTGATGGCTTTTACATTAACCATTGTCTTTCTATCTCTCTGACTAATTCCCTGAAAAGGGATACAGTGTTAATAATTTTGAATTGTTGTGAAATTTGCTACTATCTACTTGCAAATGCTTTAACCACTTTGCCAAACAGGATCAATAAGCAAATACCTGTTGCCAGGAAGACGGTTCAGGTAAGTTAACAGCATACTTGTATGTGTTCATTACTGCCACAAACAGACTCTGAATATTCTTGTTTTCAGGAATCTAATGCAGTGCAGCTTACAACAAGCAAGAGAAAACCCTCCTCTGATTTAAAAAGTACTGGGAAGGGCAGGTCAGGCATTTATTCTGGTGCTCATTTTAGACACATACAATGTGAGTACGACACTGATACAGATCTGAAGGATTCAAATCTTGTTGATTTTAGAGAGGACCAAGCCCACAGTTCTGGCCAACCACACTGCTCAACACAAGACACTATTCCCACTTCAGAAACCTGGACGCTTCCCCTCTGGAAACAGAAACCAGTTTGTACCACCGCAACAGGCATGAAGAGGTGTCAGGGAGGGCTGTAACTTCAATCAAGCATCTCAGAGCAAGGTCAGACAAACTCTTTAGCGACAAGGATTCAGGGTGAGCGCAAATGCCGCTAGTTATAAAACAGGGAGGGGGAAGAAAGACACGTTGTATAGGTGAAATCTCAGTAGGCTGCTTCAGTTTTTTCCATGAAGCATTAGCCAGGTTTTAAATAGCTGCAACCTGCATATTAAAAATGCCCACGTGTATAATACACAGAAAAGGGCACCTTGGCTGGATACGTTATGGAACAGAACTCTCATCTTTACCCCCTTCACAATGCTACTTCTGCTTGTGTGTAGACAAGAATAGTGAGGAGCACTTATCAAAGTTAAATTAGATAGTGAATCAACGGATTAAGACCCTATTTTAAAAAAATAAGCATCCCTCCACCAGTTCCTTTCTTTCCTCCACTCTCAAATGAGGCTATTTCTCTGCAGCTCTTTATTTAGACACAAAGCCTAGTAAATGATCATGTTTTATCCACAGACTGACTGGGCTTTTTGTGATTCATTCACTTGCTGCTCCAGCAAATACGTAATCCCAACTTCATTTATATACCTGAGAGACAATTCCGACCCAGGAAGGAGCATATGCTACCAAAAGGAGGCTGCTACATCTGTGGTGCTTGATATATGTGAAGTGAGGCAAAAGTCTCTCTGCAGCTGTTTGTCTTTGTATTTAGGATGAGAGGATATAATAATGCGCTTGCAGGGTCGGAGTGACTCACTGAATATTTTAGCAAGATGTAGAATTTAGGCTGTGCTGTTCAATAAAACATATATATTTACTTTGACGAGCCACATATTCCTGGCCCGTGAGCCCATTGCAAGAAACAGAGATGCAGAATTTTTGGATCAAAGTAGTTTGACTTTCTTCCCTTAAGTATTGATTCCCCATATAACTGTTATTTTGCAGCTCTCTGTGGAAAGGCAAACAATTCGGCTTTTGGATGATGCACTCTCTAACGATGGAAGGAAAAAAAGAAACAAAATAGTGGCAAGTTTTCAGGTAGAGGTGGCTCTTGTCTCTGACACTGTTTTTAGCTCTCAAGTGAGTAGAAAAATGTATAGCTCCAAGTGATGGAGCTTATGAATTGCTGTTATCAGTGGGAGCTTGCTGAGAAAATGAAGTGCCTGCCTACATTTCTAGCTTCTATTCCATGGAAATTAAAACCGTTTTAGGCCCTGCATGCAGGACTTTACTGATATCTGAACTGTATTTTTGCCATCTGACTCATGTCTCTGAGTCATTTATAGCACTTGTATGTGCAGAGAGAATTTTAGGCTATTTATGATGCTCCTTTGAGTATAGTTAAGCCCTCCTTTTTAACAGGGGCTGGGCATGCAAGGAAAAGAAAGTATCTTCTGGACAATGTTGTACAGTGATAGAAATTACAATGATGTTTAGAAAATGAAAATGCTTTTTTGTAACCACAATTTCTAAGTAGGACCAGGATCTCAACTATATTTACCACATTTCATCCTAAGTAAGGAAATTCTGTTTGCCTCTTCCTGTGGGACTGTGACAAATGATGTAATCTCAGCAACCCTGAGATTTCGTAAGGCCTCAGAGTCAAACCAACACCCCAGGCTTCCCGCAGCGGAAGCCCTTTGCGGGTTGTGCCATGCTCCATGCCGGAGCAATAGCTGGTGGGGAGGACAGGGCGACAGAGATCATTAACAACCCTGTGAGACAACGCTTTGGCCATAATCTACGTCGTACCTGGGAGCAAACATCGGTACTGCAGGGAAAAAACCCCAAGGATGCAAGATCATTAAAATAGCAGAGCCGCTGCGTTTGCCCAAAGAAAAGATGAAACCAGCAAACAAAGGCATCAACAAGTAAAGGTCTTGGAGTTTGTTGTCACCTACACTGGAGGTGGCACTGTCCTTGTGTCATGCCCCATCCTATTACACTAATGATATGACATTAAATATACTTTCTACTCCAGAACTATTAGCAAGTTGCTCCCAAATCCCGCATCCACACACACTTGTTGAAAACGGCTGCCCAATTGTGCAGATAATAACAAAAAAGCAATCAATTTCTATTTAAAATGAACAGATAAGAGTGAGCAAACACGGGGTTTTTTTCCTGGCTGCTTTTTCAAACCCTTACTGAGATAAAAGTGGGGGCGTTCGTGAAAAAATCTGAAACCTCCAAGACACAGCCCTTTTGTGGGAAGGTTGGAGTGGTCTTTGCAGGGCTTGCTCTTTATTGTAAAAATTTTTGGAAATAAGGATTAGAACAGAACAAAGAAAAGGATGAGGCACCCTGAAAGGAAAGCCTGAAACAATATTTAAATGCTGTGTGACTTCATTCTCGCCTGAAGGCCTGCTGAACTCATAGAGCCCTCTAGGATATTTCACAGCATGGTGGTACACGGCCTGCTTCCCTGACAGGTCATTACTGCCTGTCACGCTGGGAGCCAGTGCAAAGCACACTGGTGGCTGCTTTTCTGCCGCATTCCTGGCATAGCCCCTGTAAATCTAAGTCTAGGACTTCGTCTTTGAAATCCCAAACGTCCAGGCTGGCTCACAAGGCAACAGGTGATTGGTTTCCGCTACAGGACAGGGCTGTCGGAAAAGTCATATTGAATTCAGGCGGTTTATGAACAGGATCCTTGCAAAACTTAAGTGTGTAACATGGACAGCTAAGTGGGGTTGGCCTATTGAAGCTTTCTGGCTTCACGTGAGGGAGCAGACCCCGAGTGTCTGAAGGAAATGAATTAAAAAGGGGGAGAGAGCAGAACAGCAAATACAGAAGGAGGGTTGAATGTGAAACACACGGCAGAGACGCATTAGGATGGGTGAAACTGTGAGGGGAAAAATGCTTGGTTAGCAGGATATGGCGAAGGCATGCCTCACAGCCAGTAGAACTGCCTTTCTGCCCTGTGTGGTGCTTCTCTGGTGAGAAAATCTGTGGTTGGTGTGAGAGTTTTGCATGACTATTTTGAAACCTTGGCTGGCTCCTCCAGCCTCACGGGAACTGGCAGTGACACTGATGACCCCAAAGAGGGAAGAACTGCGCCCCAAGAAATCTTTTCTGGTGAGACACTATCATCTGACCCTGGACAACGTGCTGCCCAGGCAAGTAGCAAAGCAGTAGTAGCAGAGTAAAATCCCCAGGTACTGGAGACTGGGCTGAGTTTGATGATCCAAGCCCTTTTCCAAGGTCAAGCCTTGTGAAGCTGGCATTGCTTGTGCCAACTGCTAGTGAGTAAAAGCTTTTTAGTAGTGGCTGATGCTTATTCAGATTTTGAGAGCAAATCAGCCAGATTTCCTGTTTGAAACTTATGCAGCTGTAAAAGTTTTAGGGATACATGGATAATGGAAAATGCAATTTTACTTTTCTCCAGTAAAATATTCAGCCTTCTGGAGACAGGCAAAATTTTAAGGCTTTCAGACATGCTGGGTATTTAGATCTGATTGCATTTAGATTCAGAACCTGAAAAAATGAGTCTTCTGGCGGTATTAGTACTCTCCTAAATCTAAAATACAGGTTATTAATAATGACAAATACACTCTCAGGCTATGGCCATGCTATGAGAAAAGAAAAAAAACAAAAAAAACCAAAAAAACCTCAATTTTTATGCTAGATTAACAACATTTGACTTTTGGCCAGGTAAAGTGATTCCAAATCAGTTGTGGTCTTCCTGGTAACTTCTCTGAATAATTGGACGTCGAAATCACTTTCTGAAATACGGTAAGAAAATCCATTTATTTAGCATTCGAGTGGAAAGTGTAACCTGTGATCTTATTGTTTTTATTTTAAATCTGAATGAACTTTTCTTATTACAGAGGAATAGAAAAAGTGTGAATCAATAAATGGTGCTTCAGCATTAGCTAGTAGAATTGAGGAAGTGCAGCTGGGGATAAAAAAATTGCTAGAGGCTGCCTTGTAGTTGTTACTAATCTACCTTGTGAAATCCTCACCTCTCTACTTTTTCTTTCTTCTTCCTCTGAAATAGCCTCAGTCGGTTTATTGATTTGGTTTTACCCCAGATTTTTAAATTGTAAAAGTAGTTGTGACTCCTGGTTTGACCAGACGCCACCTTGACAGCCTTTGTAGGCTTGAATCACAGCTACCTGCTATGTTGGGGAAAGTCCTTCGGTTATCCGAGTCCTTTCCAGGTCCCTGCTAGACCGCTGGATGGGAATTTAGAAAAGAAGGCTATCTTACTGCACTAATTTGCAACACAAAAGTATACATCAGTGGTTTTATGTGAGCTTTAACAACAGTTTCTTATTTGAGCACCAGTGTTTTTAAGCTAACAACATAATATCATTGGAGGAAGGCAGAGGGTGTGAAGGGCAATTATTTATCAATGTGGATTAAGGAGCAAGTGAAGGGTCAATACACTTATTATATGATGACATGGCTAATCAATGCATGCTCATTCTCTGAGCTGCGCTACCGAGTTAAATCCAGTTCCTTCCTGGGTACAGAGGGCTCCTTTGCATTGTAGCAAGCCTGTTTTTCTACAGAAAGGCAGAAAACATGGATGGCCACATGAGGATACTTGGCCAGTGGACTGAACTAAGCTGAATTTCTTCGTTGCTCACATGGTACATAATGGAAGTAGATAGGTGAAGAACTAATAATTCTTGAATAGGGATAAATTTAGTGCTACACATACAACATGTGACCAGGCACGTAAACGTGCAGTCATGTTGTGTCATGTCAGGGAATGAGGCTTCTCTGCCTCAGCTTCCCCATCGGTAAAGGATCCGTGAAATTTCCTGGCATCTAAAAATTTCAACACCAGTCTATAGATCATGCAAGTTTTCTTTCAGGAGAGTATTCCTAATTAAAAATGGTTCCTAGTTAGGGCACTTTCCTTAATGCTCATTTGCTTTTGTAATATCCCATTATTTCTGACTTCTATATTCCATTATTCTCTCAGCCCACTCTCTTAGGTTCCTCTCCCAATGTGGTGACAGCTACCATACCACCCTTGGTCAGTGTTCAGCTGCATTATATAATTCTCATAGATGTTCCTCATCAGTCATATTGTTCTGGTGCTTAAATACTACCACTGGGGTTTGGGATGTCCTCGTCCCCCCACCCTAAGCTCAATATCTCACCATCTATTGTTACCCTTTGTTTATAGCTTCTCAGTCAATGATGTTAAATCCTGAGACAGTGCACATTTCCAGCTCCACTGAGATAAATTTTTCAAGTATGATTTTGGAGGTATTGCATCTGATGTCTGCTGATGCTGGGTACAGGATCCAAATTTGCTCTCTGTTACAAATTTGTGACCCCCACTGTAGTCACCCCATGTTCCAGCACGTATGCCTAGGATCATTATTTCACTCACTGCTGTTTATGACTCATGTTTCTGCTGTCAGCTGCTTACTTTCCTTCAAAAAAAACCCCAAACCTCACTTCCATTATTTTCCTAGGGATTGTAATGTGATTTACCAGATGATAATTTCCACGATTACTCTTTATTCATCTTCTAAAGTTCAGTGCCATCCAGCCATCTGGTGTCTCATTAGTTCTGCAAAACCCCTAGCCTACAAAGGGAAAAAAAACCCTACTCACGTGGCTAATTTTAAGTGTGTGAATCCTAATGATGCAAAGGAGACTGCTCATATTTTTTTGAGCCAGGCATATAGATAACTCTTGCAGGACCAGGCCATAAAATATTTTCAAAATGTTTCTTTGGATAATCACATAAAGTAATTAGCATGAACACTGCAATGTATTTCACACAGAAGTGCTAATAGGCCTGTAGTAAGGTTTGGCCAGTGCTTTACCTCTACACTGACTCATGGTATTTTGCTAGATGGAGTTAAACCACGACACCATGCATTTACATTGATTTTTATCAATCACCTAGATTTTTGGCCATGAAGAGCAGTGTAAATCAGTAGTAACCTGAAGTATGTTTCAGGTGATTTTGAATCATTTCTTGATTAGCCATTTTGTTTTCTCTCTGCCTTGTGGTGCCAGATACCCACATACCAGCAGTCAGTTTAGCATCAGTCTTTCAGTCTTCCTTAAATAGCAGATTTTCTCTTTTAAATGCCTTGTCCTCACTTATACACGCATAAAACCCTTTCTTATTTGTCTTCTTCTGCAACGAGAATTCACTTTTTTCTGTCTCAAAGGGTGTTGCTGCAGTGGAGCAGCCCTTTTCCATATCCCCTTTTCTGACTGTATCTGAGAAACACCTTTCCATTTGTTCATGCACTGATCAGTAAAAACATCCATCCTATACCAATTTCAGAGTGTCATTATTAAGGTGTGAACTGTTTTGTGAAAGGCAGCTTGTTATTGCTATATATCATAAATATCCTGCAAACACCCACTCTTTGAACGTGTGACTCATCAGTCTGGCATCTCAAATTCCCTTCTGCTAATTACAAAATACTGATCTTGCTCATTCCCGCCATAACAATAACACCTAGTTAGGAAGAGAACACTGCTGCTCCTGGCAAGCGGCAACGTCTCCTGTTTCACTGCTTTCTGTCACTTAGCTTATTAAGTCAGTTTGCACATAGCCCATTTTCCACATGCCTCTGCAAAATCCTGGATGTTCTTTTGTAGGCTCCTTAATTCAGACTGGGGGACGCGGAACATGCAGGATGAATGCCACTTGCTATTGTGAACTTACGGAGCCGACCCCAGCTCAGAAATGCGTTTGGCTGTGCATTTTGGTAAGTCATATGAGAGATTATGTATTTTTTTGTCTTCAGGTATGGATCAGCGAAACAAAGAGAAATCAGGTGTGGTTTCTCAGGACCTGTAGTAAGTCTGTAAGTGAATTTCCTGAAACACAGCAAATGTCTTAACTGCATAACTCTTTGTCCTGGAAAGGAAAGGCTTCTAAGACAGCCACTAACTGCTAGAAAATATTAACTCATAGAATCATGGAATGGTTTGGGTTGGAAGTGACCTTAAAGATCATCTAGTTCCAACCCCCCCTGCCATGGGCAGGGACACCCTCCACTAGACCAGGTTGCTCCAAGCCTCATCCAGCCTGGCCTTGGACACTCCCATGGATGGGGCATCCACAGCTTCTCTGGGCAACCTGTCCCAGTGCCTCCCCACCCTCTCCGGGAAGAAATTTTTCCTGATATCTAATCTAAAACTCCCCGCTTTCAATTTAAACCTGTTACCCCTTGTCCTGTCACTCCCTGCCCATGTTAAAAGTCCCCCTCAGAAAAGGTAGAGGACAACTCTCTAACTGATCTGAGACAGCAGGGAGTAATTCAGGATTACTTTAGCTGCTTTTACATTTTTTATTTGTTCCGTGCATTTTGACCCCAGAACTGGCACTTCACCTGCCTGGGAGAGAGGAACATCCCTAAGACAACTTGTCCAGGAGAAACAGAGAGACTGGCCAAACCCTGGAGCTGGACTGTGTACAAACTTAAAGAATCAACAAATATTGCTTCCCCTAAACCAAACCACAACATATCCCCACTGGCTCTTTCAGATGAGTAGATTGACATTCCCACATTATCAATTACAATTGACATTATATCAATTGATGTATCAATTACAATTGGTATACCTTACTCAGTTACAGTCCAGATGAGAAATTAATAATGATAAGCAAGTGTTTTGTGTAACTACCAGTACTAAATCCACTCTGCAGACCTGGAAGTTTACATAGTTGACCGGCTGTGAAATAAACACTGGGATGAACATCTTCCAAGAGTGGGTAAAGAATTTGCATGTAAACATCCTGACAAAAGTAGTCACTCACTTTTAGGCAGTCTCTAGATTAAGAGCATTGTGAATTCACTTCAGGCTTAGCATAGGAGTCCTCATGGGCCAGCATGCTCTCCGGGGTAAGACATAACATCTCCAGAAAGAAGAGACTTCAGTGGAGCCAAGCCAGTTCAGGATCATTTACTTCAAAATCTCCATGTAATTTCCTTTTATTTAAACCATTATTAAGAAATATCCTTCAGCTTATCACATGTGAAGCATAAGCTTCCTTTGGTATTAACTTTGACACTTGGGGGATTATATTAATTTAGGTGATAGTACCTGTTAGTGGGCATTTGATTGCCCTCAATGCAGAAGGATTTACTCTATTATTGATTTGTTGGCAAATATATTGGGTGGAAATCCCCTGGTATTGCCGGTGGCGGAGGTTTCCAAATTTTATTGGATTTGTGAGCAATTTTCCTCTGTGTTTAAACTTGTGATCACTTTATAAAAGAAGGAAGAGCCCAAGAGTAAGGTGAAAAACAAATGGTTGTTTTTATTTTGCTGCAAAGGAAAGCTGCCTTGGTTGGCTTTGTTCTTGGTTGCTGATTGCATTAGTCTGGCTTTTGTCATGGTTACTCTTGAGACAGGCAGTGAACAGAGAATCCATTCCTGCAGGAGCCAGCAAGAAAGAAGCCATTACTTCTCATGGGCAAAGGGCCGTCAGGGCAAATTTTGTTTCATGCAGAGGATAGAAATCAAGCTCATCCACCCTTTAAGTGCTACAAATAAGTGTATGAGCCCACATGACTGACTTACAGCACTATTTTCCTCCTAAATAGTTTTTCTCAATATTTTAGGTGTTAATAAAAACCAAACTTGTTAGCTTTAACCCTTGTCATCCCAACCCCTGACACCAGGGCCGTGGGTGCCCAGGCAGCTCCTCCCCACTCACATGCAGCCCAGGGCAGGCCGGCCCTGGGATGGGGGGGGGGGGGGGGGCTGCCTCTTGCCCACAGGCAGGACATAGCCAGGGACCAGGTCCCGGCACCCCTGGGAGCACGGGGTGGTGACAGCAACTGTCCGGCTTCCCCATTCCCGAGCTATGCCTTGGTCTGTGCTCCAACAATCAGTATATCCTTAGTCCTGGTTATCAGATTCCCAGGGGAGGTGAATGGATTTATCTTTATTCTCTGTACAATTCCTTTGTCCTTACACACTGAAATTTCTGGTAGAATACCATAGAAGTGTTGCAAATAATAAATGCAGAATTGGGACTCTAGGATACAAAATATCTCCTCTTTAGCTTTTCTTTCAGGCTGATTCATAAAACTTGATCGGGATTAACAACAACAACAAAAAAGGGAGTTTAATTAAGCCCATATTGGGAAGCGTCTAAAGAAATAAAGTGTTCCATTATGTTCTTTTATTCTATCCTATAATATTAATCCAATTAAGGTTAGCACTCAACTTATTTTTAAGACGTGGCATGAATAAGATAACCTAAGATAGCATATGATTGCTTCAGCTGAGACATAATAGTTGAAAGTCATTTTTTCCAATAAAATAACGGTGAGCAGTGCTATTAATTCATGGTAACGATGCTACTGGGAGAAGTATGTGACTTCCACTGCTGAATAATCAACAAGAGTAAATTAGCTTTAAGCAACAGAATGTGTGTCTGTGTGAGTGTAAATGACCTTGAGAGGAAAGCAAAGTAAATACCATTTAAGCGTCATAAGAACGTTTTTTAAAATGACGTGTTTTGAAATGCAGCCCGTGTGACTTCAGGGCTCTGCAAGAAACATGAGTTGTCCTTCTCTCCTGACATGCTTTCCCTAGAATGCACAGATATGTTGCATCCACCTGAACCCTTTCTAGATTTCAGCTTTATCACATGAAGAAATGTGGTTCCTGGCACCTTTCATTTTTACTTCTGACTCAACCAAATCAGAAACAAAACACTGAATTTAATCAATCTGCAGTTACTCATCCTTTGTCCCTCAGTCCTCCCTGTCTCTTCTAAGCGGGCTGTATTGAAAGAGAAAGCACTTATCTCCATTGCAGACATTTTTGGTCAGGCTTTTCAAGCTGTTTTAAAACATTCAACTTTGTAACTCAGGAAATTCTTTTTTCATTGTATTTATCTACTAACTTGAGGGGTTTTCTTTCTTTCCTTCTCTTCCTGCCTCCCAGAAGGTACTTTTTTTCCTAAAACCACCTGCTTTTCACTTCCAGTACTTTTTTTCTATTCAATCAGGTGTGCACAATTTGCACTTTTGCCTGTGCAGATTAATGCATTAGTTCAAACCCCTCTTGTCACCTTTGATAAAAATACATTTTGCCTTTTTAGCAGTCCATTTATTCCATTTTTTCATCTATAGACACCCCACCCACCTCCACTGACTCAACGCTGCTTTGCATTTTCTCTTTCCTTAGGCTCCTTTGTGCTGCTTCCACCTGCAGGCCCTCTCACCACACTAGTAGCTGTGCAGCGGCAATGTCTTTTTTTTCTTTGTTAAACAATATTAAATGTGATGTTATGTGGAGAGAAGCTGCTGTGTTGTGAAGCTGAATGACACAGACTTTTACAGAAAAAAACCCACCAATATTTACTTTTGAAGACTTCACACTTTTCAGTTTTTAGTGCTTCAATCTTCATAGCTGGAAAATTGGAAATACCTATTGAAGTTTTGTCTTTAATTTAAGAATATTCTCCAATTATGCTTCTTTTTTTGTTTGTTTGTTTAAAGATGGTAATTTTCCTATGAAAATGTAGGTAGAGGTACATATAGCAGAATCACGGGCTTATTGAAATCTTGAGGTGAAAGCATCCGGTACTTCTCCAGGAGTTTCTGTGCCACAGATGATGTGTGTCTGAGTGTATATAAACAGGATTTTTGTACAGAACATCAGAGTGGCTATTGTGAAATGACTATGTTGGATTGGCATACAACTGTTGCCGACAACTATTTTGAAGCAGGAACTAGGATAGCTGAGTAGGAGATATATGAACATAAAGGGACACTTGAATTCCATAATACTTCTACAGACTAAGAGTGAAATTTGAATGATGATAAATATCTGAGACATAACTAGAAGCAAAGTAGAGATGAAGTAGTATGGCCATTCTAACCATGATTTATTTTACATCGGTAGGTATTCTCCCAGGAGAAATTTGGATATCCTACATGCATTCCTATTGAAGACATGGCAAATAAAGAGAGAACTATTGACTTTCACTAAGTCTGAATTTGACACAATGAAGATATTGAAGTTTGCATCTGAGAGGGTTGAGGAAAACATCAAGAAACCAAGAGCACCATCCAGGAAAGCCCACTCAGTAGCTGATTGCCACCAGAAATGATGATGATTAAGTCATTCAGGTAAAACTGACAAGTTTCCTCTAGTAGAAAGTGATAACACAGATTTTTGTCTTTGCAAGTTGGGATTTGGTCAGTGAAAGTTTTCAGCCATGTGACAACTGTAATTATTTCAAACTCTTGCAGGTAGCTTGCCAGTGCAGTGGGTGTTTCAAACCGAACACCCTATTGTGCTAGATTCCTAACAGAGCTGTGGATTTTCATTCCTGTTCTGAGAGAGTTGGGATCTGATGACAAGTAACATGCATGTCGTAAGTGTGTAGTTCTCAAAGCTTTCTCTGTACAGAAGACATATTTGGAAGAAAATGGATTTTGCTCTAACTATACCTGAAAGTGTACCTTAGATTCATGAAGAATATATATATAAAAGTATTAGTCATGCCAGAAATTTTCCAGCCCTTTAAAACAGAGTACAAAAACTCACCGAATTCTGGAAGCCAGTGGATATAGGAAGACTACCCCAAACCTGTAAGGAAACTATTTTGTAATTTGTAGACTCGTAATCTGCATTGCTTGTCACGGTTAATACATACCCTGTAGTAGACAACATCTACCAGTGTTGGACACCAAGTGATCTCCAACTGTGATTTCCTCATTCATTTCAAACTGTTGCAGTACACAAGAGTTCAAATGTTGTGTCTGATGATGCAAGCAGGATTTTCATGTGCTTTCCACACAGCAGAAATAATGAATGAATGGAAATCTCTGCCATGCAAATTCTGGCCTGGAATAGCAAATGAGCTTGTGACCTAGTTACTAAGTAGAGGTGATCACCACAGTGTTGATGATGTATGCTGTTCTGGAGCTATGATAATTAAGGAGCAGAATGCTTTGGGCATGCAGTCAAAATTTCAGGGACTGATGAAAGTTGGCAGATTTTTCTGTCGTTTTTTTTTTTTTTAATTCCTCGACAATATCACATATTGCCATCCAAAAAAAAACTTTTCAGAACACTTATGTTTGTCAGGAGGTCCATTTAATTAATTTTAATTACCTCTATCTGTAAAATGTCAGAGTCAAAAAGGCCAGAGAGCTCTGTGGGCACTCATCTAAAAAGAACAGTTAAATATTAAGGTAAAACTATCAGTGTCTCAAGATAGTTCGACATCTTTCACTTTGCTATCTCCATCTGCAGTTTAAAATTAATGTCATTTTATTAGGAGAGTGATTTAAGCATGAGAACAGCTTTATGTAGTTATGTATGTTGATCTGATTTTAGTTAGATGTCTGAGACATTTAAGACAGACATTCAGAAAAATACATTTATACTGTATGTTATTTATGAAAAGTTGGAAGAGGAAGTTTCTTGTCCCAGTAAGGATCAGAAAATTCACACTCAACACTTTCTTGTTTCATGCTCAAGAAATATTCATTAAGGAGATGGGGATATTTCTCAGATTTATTCAATATCCAAATTTATTCTCCAACTGTTTTTTAAAATTTTTTCCTCTTTAGTGTGATCTCCAGTTCACCTTGTTGTGTTTAGTTGCGAGCTGTCAAATGGTGCTTTGGGGTTTTCCTCACCCACCCACTCTCTTATTAGCTGATCATCCACAAATTTCAGATTAGAACACTGAAGTGGACTTTCGGCAAAAGTACCCTTAGAAGCAAGGGCAGAAGGACTGCAAACTTCAGCTAAAGAAACTCATTCGCAAACTCTTGTGAACAATTACATCATTAGCCACCTTGTTGTAACCTTACCCAATTATACTGTACATTAGCATAAGGCTTAAGCTATTTACAGACGACATTCAACACTTAATGCTGTGTGTGAAAACAAACCCTCAGCTTTCAGCTCTGTAAATAAATGAGGGATATGCAGAATTATGTTATGTCCTGTCCTGTTAAAGAGAGAGTAGGTAAGAGAAGTCAACTGTATCAGTACAGGAGCAGCGCTTTGTGCAGTGGGACTCCGTAGGCAGTGTGGTGCTGAACTTCACAACTGGTTTCTAGGACACTTGGCACCGAAGTGAGAAGAAGAATGGAGTTTTGATGAATATATATTGTCTGCAGAAATTTAGGGAGTGTATTTGCTGATGCTTTTTATAACCTTCCAGTTAAAGAAAAGAGCCTGTTTCAGGACAACATAGAAATACCTGCTAATGGCCAACTGAGGTGAAAGAGAAGGAAGGGCACATGTATGTGTCATCTTCTCCGTCCCACCAGCGAGTCACAATAACATTTTGCACGTAGCAAATTGAAGGCAGAAGTTTTTAAGCCTGTCTAAGGATATGCCCTGATGGGAAATTTTGGGCATTTAGATCTTGTGGTCATCTTTCTTTCATACTTTCCTGCAACATACCTTTTTGCATATTGCCAGATTTTGCAATACTTGCAATAATGGGAAATGTTTAGTCTTCCCATAGCATATGCATGAGAGTTGGAGTATTTATCATCAGACTATCCTTCCCAAAGAGACCTGTCCTGCCTCTCAGGAAAAAAAAAAAAAAAAAAAAAAAGAGAGAGAGAAGAAATAAAAACCTACAGCAAATTGGTTATCATGGGACCATGTTAATTGCTGACTGCGTAGGGGATGGAATTTGTTCTGCTTGTCAGGCTACTGGGGTTTGGCAGCGGGGAGGAGGGGGAGTTTATTTTTCAGATTTGCTTTTCTGATAAAGATAAGATGATCTGGGTTCAAGTGCCTGTGACTTGAACTGTTAAAACTGTCTCACCAGAGCAGGATAATGTTCTGGACTTTGGCACAAACCCCGGAGAATACTTCCAGGATTTACAAATGGCACCTTTGGCCAAGATTGAGGTAACATTGTATACCTTGTAATGGTCTGCACCTCAGAACTGCATTTCACCAACACTGAATTGTTTATTTAGTCACTGTCACTCAAGTATAATAGGAAGCTTTTAACAAACTGATGTAGTGATCTCTTTAACAATCCAATAGAGTAGAACAGATTCTTTCATTTGAAAGAGACCTACAGCAATCATCTAATCCAACTGCCTGACCACTTCAGGGCTGACCAAGTCAAAGCATGTTGTTAAGGGCATTGTCCCATTGTCTCTTAAACACTGACTGGCTTAACGCATCAAACACCTCTCTAGGAAGCCTGTTCTAGTGTTCGACCACCCTTTTGGTAAAGAAATGCTTACTAACGTCCAGTCTAAACCTCCCCTGGTGGATCTTTGAACCATTTCCACGTGTCCTATTGCTAGATACAAGAGAGAAGAGACCAGCATCTCCCTCTCCACTTCTCCTCCTCAGGAAGCCACAGAGAGCTATGAGGTCACCTCTCAGCCTCCTTTTTTCCAATCTGCACAAGCCCAAAGTCCTCATAAAGCATTGCTTCCAGCCCTGTCACCAGCTGCTTTGCCCTCCTCTGGACACATTCCAGGATCTTCGCATCCTTCTTAAACTGTGGGGCCCAGAACTACATGCAGTGCTCAAGGTGAGGCTGCACCAACTCTGAGTACAGCAGGATAATCACCGCTGTGACTGGCAGGTCACACTGCATTAGATGCACCCCAGAATGCATCCCCAGATCCCTTTCTGCAGGGCTGCTCTCCAGCCACTCCAAATGTAGCCCCGTTCACGGCAACCCTTTGAGCTCTGCCCTTCTGCCAGTTCTTCATCCAGTGCACCGTGAGCCTGTTCATCTCACGCTTGGAAAACTTGTCCAAAAGGAGGGACAGGATCAAAAGCCTTACTAAAACCCAGAAAAGCTACGTCCACTGCCTTCCCTTCAACCAATGGGCAGGTGACCTTATCATAGAAGGATAGTACATTAGTCAAACAGGACTTTCCCTCTGTGAACCCACACTGACTGTGCCTAGTGGTTATACTGTTCTTTACATGCCTTTCAGTTGTACTCAGTATAATCTTCTCCATATTTTTTCAAGGAACTGAGGGTAGACTAACAGTAAAGATAGAGCATAAATATGACAGCAGCTCTTCTTAAGCTACTCTGCCATTCTTCTCCGTAACTTATCCATCCTTAACGTTTATGTGCCTTCCCGCTCCCCACCCATAAGCATAGGGTGTGGGAAAGCTATCAGTTCAGAAGTGAAAAAGGATTGTGACTTTGCTTGATGCACATCTCATTTACAGGCCTTGTCAGTGTCTCAAGATCTTTTTAATTTGACCTGCTAAGACTGGCTAGAGGAAATGTTAACCCAGTGGCATAGCTGTTAGTCTGCGTAGCTACATATGCTAGGGAGAAGAAAGACAAATTCTGGCTTCTGTGGCTGTGAAAAGCAGAGCAGCAACAAGTCAGTGAGGTCAAAGTCTTTCAGAGGGCATCTGCCTTCATGCAGTCTGTGCATATGTACGAGACACGTGTGTCGTACAGTCACAGAGGGACTACCAGGGTTTTCCAAGCTTTGTGTGTGAGTGATGTTTCTGTTCAGATATTAAGGCCTTAAAGCTTCATCACTGGTTTGGTTTTTTCTTTAAATGCGCTGTCAATTTGAGAGGTAGCAGAAGTGGTAATGTGCTTGGGGTCTATTATTTCTCTGCTTGGGCTTTTATGGCACCTTGTGAAATAAAATACTTGAAACAATTCATACAGGTTAAAAGCTGAGGCTCTGAGGTTCTTGAAAGGTCGGCTGAAAAAAGTCCTTCAGGAGGTTTTGTCCAAAGTATATTGATGTTGACAGTTGCATAGTAACAAGGAGGAGCTGCAGCGTGTTTCAGCTTGTCCCAGGAACCCTCCTGGCTGAAGCAGTGACTCAGAGATGTCCAATGGAATGCTGGTATGATGGAAATCGGTGCCAGAGTGTAAGTCAGACATGAGAGTCCTGAAGACATGCACAGCAGAAAAGAAAATAATGTTTTCCCTAAATTCAAGCTGCTATGTAGTTTTAACAATGGTTTGCAACTTGCTGGATTAATCTAGATGTGAAAACCCAGATTTGGGGGATCAATTTTGGCACCCAAACTGATATTTGGGTATTCTAGGTTTGCCTGAATCCTGTTTGGCTCATGAAATGTCTCAAAATTTTCTTCACTCCTACCATCATGCATCATGTATCGCTTGCTGGAGAATGAGCATCAGCTAAGTTTTTTGTATTGTAATCCACAAACTGCACATGGAAATCCATCAGAACTGAGGTGAAAGAACAATTCTGAATGGTTACACAAGAGCTTGTTTTCCAAATTGTCTTTTTTTACCTGTGAAACAGCACATAAAGTCAAAAACTCATTCACAGAATGAGACTTTTTACTAAAAAGCTTCAGAATCTTTAACCAGGGGGCCCTCGATTGCATGCTTGTCTAACTTGGGGGTTTTAGTATAAAGTGACTTCAGCGATTTGCACTTTGGCCTTGGCTATTGACACAAAAACATTCTACAATAGAAACTAGAAGAAGCAGGTATTAATAACTGATGCTTTCATTATTCCAAAGCAGTTTCAATCTCATTTTTAGTTGGGCAAGTACTTATACAGGACTGAAAGGGGTTTTATACGGAGTTATGCTACATCATTTCTTTTACATGTTTACTTGGAGTTCTAAGAGAAACTTTTCAGGACCTGAGCTGAGAAAGTCTTCCTAAGAAAATAAAACTATAATAATGGTGATCTAACATATGCCTTCTGCCATCTGTGCTCTGCTGGCTTATAAAATTTCTATGAGGGTTTGTTTTGATGATGTAAACAGTGTTTTCTTATGCTTTCTATGCATGAAAATGCAGAAAAATGCAGGGATGTTACACTGCCATTCCATAAATGAAATATACTGTCAGTACCCTGGTTTCTATAGGAAATGATGCTACACTGGCACCCCATGTCCTCTTCACTACTCATAAACCAATATGCCCAAGCCTTAGGAAAAAAAAATAGACAATAACCTTCTCATTCATATGGATTGCTTTTTTCCTCACTTTCCTTCTGTTAAAACAAGTGCCAATAAACATTTTGTAAGTAAGTCTGATGTTCATGTTAACAAAAGCTAGAGCTTAGAGGGCTCATCTGATGTAGAATAGGAACAGATTAATAGTGTGATTAATGTGAATTTCTGGGACTAAAACACTCTCCTGGAAGGTGATAGCGTGTTTCTTCTACAGAAAGAAGAGTAAGAGGGCTCTAATGTTAAATGTCTCTGATGCTTTAAACATGCTAAACATATTTAAAGTGATGCCCCTTAGTCTAAACATGAAATGATAAACTTTTGGTTTTATTAAACTGGGTGATAAAACCACCACAGCAGATTTCTCTATTTCCATAAGATTTCAAGCTCAGTCATTAAGACTGAGCTTAAAAGTGTCCCTGCTCATGTGAACTTTTCTGCTAACTGCCAAAATTCAGCTGAATACTTCTAAAGACCAAAGTAGCCCCTAGAGAGCTCTGTCTGAAGTGTTTTCTGGACTATGTGTTTTGCAAATACGCATTAAACTTTTGAAGCTGGTGTACCTTTGTAGGGCTGTTCAGTGTACACACCAGGTGTTCACAGAGCTGGGAAATCTGCTCACTTACTCAGCCGTCTTTCACTCTTCTGCTCAGTATTTCACTAACATGTTGAGAAATTAATTTTACAGTGCCGTATTTTCTTTTATGAAATCAAAATGTTTGCTTACTAGATCATTTACTGTGCAAAGATATTGAAATTATGAGATAATTGTCTATGGACTTTTTAATAAGTATGACAAAAATTAGACAACCTCTACCTTTGTCAAATGTGCTGATGTTAGAGCTTTCGCAAAAACTCTTTTTGCCTATGACACAGCCTTGTACACAGCGTTGCCTTTCTTTTTCTAGGAAAACTGACAAAAAAGTAATTTTTGAAAAGCAGAAAACAGATTTGAGTACCAGGGGAAAGAGTATGAAGTCTTGCCGAGCTTTGGCAGCCGCATAGAAAGATGAGAAAAAGGCCTACAAGACAGATCCAAAGATGTAGATGAGATCCAGCCAGGTTTGCTGAAATGGTTGGGGTAAACAGCCCCACAGAAGCCATCTTTTAACAGATAATATTTTGGCTGCGAATGACTCACCATGAACAGTTCAGGTTCTCACTGATGATTGTTGTCTTCAGGAGATTTCAGCGTTGCAGCACTATTGGGTTTGGACTGTAGATCCTGTCTGTACAGGATGGTACTGCAAGGTAAGCACAAAGATAGGGTACTGTACTACAGTGGGTTTTTCTGCATTTTCTGTAACAGACCAGTCTGGTGATCCCAGCGTTATTCTCTGTTGGTGCTACGAAGTAGCCAATATCGATGTATTTTAGTAATGCAGCTCTGTCTACTAATGCCACTACAACAGAAACCTCGGTTTAGATTTTGGGTGGATTGAGTCTTATTTTTCTCCACGCTACATTATCTTTACATTCGCTCATCCTGTTCACTGTAGGGTAGAGCAGATTATGGGATGTATCATGGTTCCCAGAAGTACTCTTTGCAAAAGACAATTATTCCCAAAACAACACTACAACATTAGGCAATGGGTACATTCTGAAATCATTCCCAGATGTATGCCTCACTGGAAACCACTCTGGATATTGATTTTTCAAATATGCCAAAGCTTCAAGCTTTTATCTCCTCGAGTACCTTTGAGTCACCTGAAGAGGATGCACATAAAGGAACACACACAAATACAAACAGCCATCCATTTTTCAGCCACTGTGTTGGGAGCTCCAGAGGATGAATGACACTCCAAAGTAAAGACAATTTGACCCTCCTTCTGGTCTCCCACTACACTGCCTTGGTTTTTTCTTCAAGGTCAAGTGTCTTCTGGCAACTCTCAAATACAAAAATAAAACCTGTGCTTCTTGCCTCTGTTGCAGCACTGTTGTTCCGTAATAGCAAATAAAAACAGTAACAAAAAAGTTGGTTGCTGTAGTGAGGATTCTTTAACCTGAAAAAATCATGAAAAATGATCTGGATTGTATTTAAGATAGGATAAAGAAACGTCAAGGCTAGAAACCTTTGTGCTTAGAGGCATAAACCAGCTCCTGTTTTACTTGACAAAGCAGTTCCTCACATCTGAAGAAGTTATCCTGTAATTTCCCCTTACATCCTTTTCTTGCGCTTTTTGTAGAAGCTGGTCACTGTCAAAGGCAGGATGTTGGAGAAGATACGTGGTCCTTCTCCTCTGGCACAGCGGATCCAGTGCTCAAATTCAAGGTGACTTACAACCCAGCTGCTGTCCTTCAGTCCTGTAGCCTGCTGCCTCCGTCAGCCTGTGGTAAGGTATAGCGGAGTGACAACTCACCTGGATGTAGTTAAGGTGAAATGAAATACATTGCTTTTTGTGGCTTCTGTTTATTAATTTTTTATTTTAATGGCATGTCATCTTAAAATATATACTTGAAAATACTTTTGAACTAGGGAGCGTATTAGTCTACAGGTCACTTTATTATTTATTTATGCTTTCTCCCCACATTGTCGTACAACCAAAACTGCAGCAAAGGGACTCTGATTTTTAGAACTAGGTAATGTTGCAGTGCAGATCGAATGAATAATATCAGATGTGATTATCTTTTTTCGTGCATTCCCCACAGTTTTTTGAAGAAACATACAGTCTGGCCCACAATGTGTTTCCATATTTGAACAGGAAAATACTGAAAGTTTTGTTAAATCCTTTCCAGTTCTGGCCTTCCTGATCTCTGCTGCTTCAGTGGACCCTTTGGGTCCTGACATGTAACAGATCAAGCCTGGTATGACAAACCATGGAAAGTTGTTTTTAAGTACTATGGCCAAGCAGTTTTCCACACACTTGATACTAAGGGCTTGATGTTCTCAGCCTGTTGCATACGTATCCTTCATCCACATTTAACCACATACAAATTGAGAATTTGGGTTGGAAGGTGGCTAAGACAGGTCTTTGCTTAATCACCTGTAAAGGCAGAATTCCCCACAGGACATGCCAACTTGTAACTAGGTCTGAATGTGTAACCTAAATGCTAGACACATAGGGGAAAATCCAGTTTCTAACCCCTGTGTGGGAAGAGAACTATTACATCTTTCTCAGGAAAACTTGAGTAATGACAGAGAAGTTCCATTGAGATCAATGTGAAGTTTTTGCTTTCGTGAAGAGTAGATATTTATGGCTACTGGTGATAATTACGCATAATAATCTAGGCTGAAAATCATGCCTGAGCTGCATGTCCACAATGCCTGAACGTTTAGCTAAGCCACGAGTAGAAAAGGTGGTTTGATCTGCCACTTTCTATCAGCTTCTTGTAAAGAATTCTGGCTGCAAGAGTGAGACTGTGCAATTCAAGATACAAGACAGAAGAGACCTACAGAAACAAGTAGAGTGAGATATTTGTTGATTATTCTGAAATTAGTTGTGTGTAACACAGTAAGTATCTCCCTGTCTAAAAAGATTCTGATTTTAAATAGCTTGGTTTAAAACATATTCTTAGGGGTTTCTGTCTTCTGGAAATCCTGTAAGACTTTTCCATGAGAATTGAGCTCAATTCCAGATGTTGTAGAAACGGGCATACTTAGGGCTAAGAGCTGCACTCTCTATTCATGTCAATAGCAGCTCTGCATGAGCATCCAAGAACAGACACTCTGTCCTCAGGGTGTGTTCTGCTTTGATGTTCTCAGAGTCTGTAACCCTTTAATGGGAGTTACACGCTTTAGTATGCGTCAAGGCCATCACCCTGCAGTTAACTATAATAACGTTCCTCTCCACAGCCCAGTACTGGGCACTGTGTTCATGATGCTGGAAAACATACCTTGAATGAGGCTCTGAACCAGTGGTTTGTGTAGTTATTCTGTCAGTGCAAACAGAAATAGATGTGCTGGCTTTGTCATGACAATCTGTAGACTAACAGCAAGTTCTTGCTGTACCATGCGAAATCCTCAGCACAGTAAGTCAGCAGTTCTGCAGCTGCCAGCTCGCTGAGACAGGGACTGAAACAGCAAGTGCTGACCTGCTGCAAGGGATTTCCCTCCTCATTCTGGAGGCACCTGTGTGTCGAGGACTCCTCGTACCAAAGACCAGATTTTCCATTTTTACGTCATTACGTATGTCCCTGGAAGAGAAATTCTTTATAATTTCCCATCATTCCTTTCAGCACTGCATAAGCACGCACGTGTGTGTGTGCACATTTCCCAACTAGTTCGAATGCCTTTTATGAACTTTGCCTGGCTGTGAGACCATCTAGTTCTTACTCTCCTCACTGGTGAAACTCACCACCTACCTTCTTCCAGCTGCTGCTGCACAAGCACTTTGGTTTGGGGTGATTATTTTGTCATAAGAGGCAATATCAATAGCTATTTAATAGCATAGCCAGGCGATGCCCCAGAAATGGGAATACGGTGTTTACCCTTGAGTATACGGTATCATTTTATCTGCTTTCTCTGAATAACACCTTTTGTATGCAACACATTTTATATTGCTGAAGCAATGCCACAGCAGCTTCCCGAATCTGCTCTCTCTGCTGCCTGAAAGTGGCTGTAATTATTAACATGATAGCTAACCAACAAAAATAGCTGCCAGACACTATTTAACGGCCTCAAATTTCTCCAGAAACTGAGGACATGAGAGAGAAAGTGTGTGCAATATGTTCACTGATTGCAGCATGTTTGTTCTTCTCTCTTAAACGTTTTGTGTTGAAATCCAGCAGCTCTGGTCCACTGAAGTCTGAGCCACGATACTGAACAGGAACCTGTTCTACAGTACTTGATAAAAGGAGAATTAAAACAAACCCAGCGGATACCACTAACTTGTGATTACCTTCCTTGAAAGCATTCCCCTTTCGCTGTAGTTGTAAACAAGTGGTATGCACGCTATCTGCTACGAAAGGTCACAACACCATTGTTCTAGTTGAGCAGGCTTTATGTTTTAAACAGTATTGCCATCTTGTGGTTCTGACAAGTTTTATCATTCTGTTTCTTTTTGCAACCACTTTTTACTGTTCTGTGTTGGCAAGAATTCCTGAAATGCCATGGCACAACAGAATTGGTATTGTCCCACTTGCAAAACACTCAAAGCCTGTATCTGAATGTCATAAACCATTTCATCAGTATTTTAACAAGGTTGTTTTGTCTCCTTGCCCTGAAAGGGAGTTGATAGTTAAGGTTTTTAGTAGAAGGGTCACTGTGAGACATCTGATTGTAAGAGTTGCCTTGTTAATTATTGCCCCCTTTTGAAATGTAGTTTGTTCCAGACATGTATCCTTCAGCAAGTGTCTGGGCTTGGCATCTGTGGCTTGTGGACCACCGATAGTCCACAAGATCATCCACAATTCAAAAGGACACCTGTACTATCTTAAGAGTACATAATTTCAGACATTAATGATTAAGGGCTCAGAAAAATGTTCCAAATTCACAGTGGCAGAAGTGATGTTGTTTTCTCTCTCAAAATGCCATTGTTTCTGCTTTTGTGCAGCGCCAGTGTTAAGGGACCATGCTCTGACTCACTTGAGGACGTTACTCAACAATAATGTACCACTGTCACTGGCCTCAGGGGACGCCCTGTCAGTTATAGACATGCACTCATTTGGCAGTGGGCAGGACCGCTCACCACTGCAGGGCAGATGCAATCCACCTCTTGGCCCAGAAAACTGAAGATAGGATGCCGTTGTCACCTCTGGTGACAGGCAAGGCTCAAGCCATTCTACTGCACCAGCCGCTTGTCAGATAACTGGGAAGCTCTGCCTTCTCAGGTGAGTTGCTGAGCACCCAATGTTGTATGGCTGCACTGAAAGAAAGAGGTTGTGACTTCTGCTGGAGCTTGAGAGACAGGTAGGATTAGTTTCTTCCCCTCTCTTTTTTGTGAAAGATGTCAAGCTGATTCTTGTCTGCTCAAAATTTTATAGAAAATAGCAAGTTTCAGAACTACTTATATCCTTGGTATTAAATCTTCTGTCACCCCCAAGAGAGTGCCACCCATCACACCCCATGCCAGGGCTTTCTGAATCTGAAGCCAAGGCCTTGTAAACAAGAAATGGGTTCCCTGGGGCTTTGCTCTTTCCCACTCATCTTGGAATTGTTCTACCTGGTATAAAATCATTAGTTTTCAATATTCTGGATTTGAGGTCCTGTAGAAATCAGCAGGTACCTCTGAAAACCTGCCGATGTCAAATGCTGTGTAAGTGCTGTGCAAGTGCTGTGTAGTGTACGTGAACTCATGAGCTTGCAGTTTTTCTTTCAGGAGATTGTTTCAGGATGAGTCTATGAACAAGGATTTCCTGTTTTGCAGGTTAGTTGCAGGGACATCACTTTGTCAGGGAGGGAAGTTCATTGAGAAAGAGCTTTTCTGGATAAACCAAGGATTTCTGACAAACTTTCTCCATATTAAAGCTGATCAAAGCGTATGTGCCTGTGAAATCTTTGCTTTTGATGAATCAATATGTTCTCATGAAAAATCCCCATAGCCTCAGAAATCAGGCAATCCCCACCTCTCCCCACCAAGCACCAGCAGTCTACAGTGCTGCCCTACAGCAGTGACCTCTCAGGCTGTACTACAAACCCTACACAGTGCTGATAATCAGTTTACACTCACCACATAGATTTTAGGTCAAGCTGGTCCAAGTTGAAGTATTCTGTTTTAACTTTCCTTGTCATAAACCTAAAAAGATGAGTTTTCATGTGAGGCTTCAGACTGGAAATTCCTAAAACAAGGAGCTTTCCAATGGAAGTAGGATAAACACAAACAACGGGATCTGTATTTATGCATGAGTTTCAGGGTTGTTATAATACTTACTGACACCCATTTTTTGTGCTTGAGCTGTGAGGACCTGTGCCACATGGTTCCTACTTTTACTCCTAAGATGAGCAGCCTATCCTGAAAATACCACTTGGATTGTCAAGAAACTTTCTCTCTGTAATAAACCATGAAACAAATATATGAAAATAAACTGAGATTTTAACAATCTTTATGTCTTCTGATGCATAAAACCAGAAGACTTCAGTCTTTCACTCTAGTGATACTAGAAAATGAAGAGTTGTCATGGTCCAGGTTTACGAACACACCACACATGACATACAGCGCATCCTTTACACCTAGAACCAGCTTGGTGAGTTAAAGGATAACAATTATGTTTATTTATGCATGAATGTAGCGAACATCTGCCAAAATCTACCCAGTTATTTCAACTGTCCGTTTCCACAAAGTTGGCCATCTGCTGTCATCAGCAAAGACCTTGTTCTAAAGCTTAATCAAAAGATCTCCTGTCTCGTGCACCTTGTTCTCACTTAGCACAAACAGAGTTTTCCTGGTATCCATCTGTGCTGGTGGCCTGAAGCAGGTACGTACTCACTGAGTCAAAATTAGCAGCTGGAGTTGTAGTAAGCAGAAGGGCAATTAAAATGTTTAGATTTTACCAATAACTAAAAGGCATGAAACTAGGTGTACTGCTTACAAGGCTCACCCTGTGTAATTGCAACACAGAACCTTGAGACACCTACAAAAGGCACTGGCACAGAAATTAAAATATAAAAACTTTCCTTAAGGTGATGCTAAAGTCTGCAATGAAACTATTGAACTTGTTTTCTCTTTATTTTTCAGAGTACACATTAATAACAGAAAATTTCTATCATTGCATAAAAATAAAAGATAATACAATAATACAAAAAATTGCTAAATCAGTGTTTAATAGAAGAAAATGAGTTTTTTAATGTTCTGATTTTTAATATAATTGCTCAAACTACAAAATAGTACATTTCATTTTTTGCTTTTTTTCTTGTTTCCCTCCCTGCCAAAATGAGGGAAAATAAGAGGTAGGTGTTAGAAACTTCGCATAACGTCAGTGCTCACGAACAGAAAAGCAAAACATTAGAGAAGAGGATATTATCCTATCATTTAAGTTAGTTAATGGGCTTTTATGTTGCTTCCACAGCCATCACTGGCCTTGCAGAATTTTATTGTGGTAGTTTTAACAAGAAGAAAGTGGAAGCTTTGCAGGACCATAAAAGCTCCAATAAAGTGTTAGTTGCTCATTGGAGGACATCTGCCAGAACCAGTAACCACTGAGGACTGCAACCCCCTGGCTCAGGCTGCCCAAAGAGCCATGCTAGCAGGCAACTCCATGTGTTACTGCAGCCCAGGCCAGCTGAACCTGGGCCTCCAGATTGCTGCCAACACCTACAGTGTTTTGTTGTTGTCAAAACCGGAATTTTTCTCTACCTGACGCTGCAGGTAACAGCACGTTGTCGATGCTTAGCACTTAGCAAAAAGGCAACATTTATGCTGTGCACTTATTTGCAATTCATTTGAACTGTTTCATCTGGCACCAGAGTAAGCTCTGTGCGCTAAGGATAGTGCTGTCAGCAAAAACGACATGACTTCATCTATCTCTCTCAATACCAATTAGTGGCTGTTGTCCAGAACAGTCCAATTTATACTAAGCTAAACTATTAAGTTATTAGTACATACATTATCCTGATGATCATGATCGAGCTTCTCTAATTAGGCACATCAGCATGCCTATGTAAGATTGGTCTTCTGGAGACAGTCTTACCAAATTTTTTTGTTAGAGACTCATTAGCCTGATACATCACTTTGTGTTCCAAGAAACACTGAGCAATCGGGCCTTATCTCTGAATTACAAGAGAGCTCTTTTTGAAATATTTTGTAGTCGAACAATCACAGGATTGCATTCAAGGACTGGAGATGATTGGAAATTCTAAAAAAATAATTTAGTTATGCTTTACTACATGAAAACTTGGGCTGTAGATTAACAGAGGTACCAAACTAAAGCATTATATTTACTCACGATGAAAGCAGATTTCTTTCCTCTCGTGAATTTGGCATGGCTCTTTGAAAACACCCCTCACCCCAGGGGTTCACCAGGCCTTGCCCGCAGGATTAGGGCACAGGAAGGCAAGACCACCTGGGGCCCATCCCATGGTACCCACACAAAGGCAGGCAGGGATGGCCAGGGAAGCAGCCACAGCCACCATCACGGCTGGGAAGGCCCAGGGAGGCCCTGGGTAAGGCAGCCAGGCTGCAGCCAGGGCAGACAGCTGAGCTGCGGGTTGGAGTGAGGCCCACTGTGTTGTGGGGCCTGTCGGGGACATGGCTGGGGCGCAGCTCAGGCAGGGAGTGAGCTTCAGGGCTTCTCCACCTGCTCCACCATGGTCCTCTCCATGGGCTGCAGTGTGGATGTTCACCACCACAGTCACCTCCACAGGCTGTAGAGGGATCCCTACTCTGGCACCTGGAGCGCCTCCTCCCTTCCTTCTTTATTGCTGACCCTGGTGGGCACAGGGCTGCTCCTCACACATTTTTACTCACTTCTCTGCCTGTACAGCATATTTGTCCTTTCTGAAATACACTCTCATGGAGGTGTCACCAGTTTTTGCTGAGGGGCTCAGCCGTGCCCCGCTGTGGGGCCGTTTGTAACCAGCCATGCCTGGCACAGGTCAGCCCCGGCCTCCCCTCACAGCGGCTTGCCCCTGCAGGTCCCATGGCCAACGCCTCAACACAGACACTTGAAAAAGCCCTTTTAAATGATATGCCCTAAAATACACACCCTAAGGTATTGCTTTCTCCTCCATGACAACATCTGTTTTAATATTTATGTTTGCCAGGTCCTGTTGCTGACTGGCCTCAGGGACCGAAGGACAGCAGAGCCAACTTTACAGCGCTTCAGGCCTGCCACGTTCTCAACAGGCAGGACTGCTTAATAACACCGGTGAAATCAAGGTGTTGCTTGACTGTTACTAACTGTTGCAGAACCAGTCACACAGTGAAATTAACCTCGTAAGGCCCAGCGCACAGGACCTGCAAGGCTGGTCTCGACCCGAGTCCATGGTGAGAGACAGACAATGAGAGACCGTCCGCCTTATCCAAAGCAGAGAGAGGCAGAAATCCTAAATGTTCTTTGCAGGTAACGTTCTAATAATGTTTTTCTCTCAAGTTTTCTTAAAGAAAGGCAGTGGCCAATGACAAAGAGGTACCTGCTGGTGTGTGAGGCCCATGCGCATGCCCTGGGGCCTCAGCAGAGGGTTTCCCCAGGGCTCAGCCTGTCCTTGGCCTCTTCCCCAGCCACTGTACTTAACTGCTCAGCTGGATAACGCTGGGGAGAAAAGGCTTACGGTAGTTAATATATACTTGATGATGGTTTTTTCTCCACACAAAGAAAATATCAGTGTCTGAATATATCAGATGTTCAGATAGATGACATTACCATACTCTCTCTGAACAAAGCCCTTTCCTCTGCACTAAAGTTGTCCAGGTAACGGTAAAAAGTAATTCTGAAGGTTGATATTAAGTATAATTGAACGTGTTCAGGGCACACCTACAAATCTCTTGAAGCTGTCATAAACCATGCAAAGCTGCTTCCTCAGTGACAGTTTGTGGAGCATAAAAATGGAATTTGAAGAGACTAAGCTATTTCAGTTCAGGGAGATACTCAGCAAAGCTTGTAATTCTGTTACATTCCATAGAAATGCAGTGTCACCGCAACATACAGATGATGTCGTCTGTATTATAAACATAAATAAAACCCTGTGTACAGTATACACACATCAGTGGCCTGAGTGAGAATGTATTTAGTTTGTGCAATTTAAATACTTTCAAAATTAGAGAGCAGCAGAACTATGGGTTTATACACTTTCTATCTCTGGCTTAGTGAATATTGCTTATAAAGTAAATAAACACCCTAGTTGAAAACAGCAAAATTCTACCCATGACCTCAGTGGCAGCACAGACAGCTTCTCTGGAATCTCGAGATATTTGTTTTAGAAAATTTGTTCATTCCCACATATTATAAGTTTAGGAATTCCTCTGTTTGCTGATACAAGCATTTTTGGAGATGTGTGGTATGACTCCAAGATAAAAACAAGCAAAAGATGTCATGAATGGAGAGAGAATCTATTTTTCTCATTATATATTGTAGCACTGACAAAATTCAGTTCATATCTGAGATACTGTAGCTTGGAAATCCCATTCAGATTTAATTTGATGTGATCACTGTCTTTATAGCAATAATTAAACATAGCTGTGAACAAAATAGACTTGACACAAGAAATTTTTTTTCATGCCGTGTTTTTTGCCTGTTATTTTTCAAGAATGATATTAAAATGCATGGAACCATAGACTGAAGGGGTGTTGTCAAGGTGCTCTGCAGCAGTGTGTTCCTAAAACTCCAAAGTAATTTTAATTAGTAGCAGCACAAATGTGTTTTGAAGAGCTGAACAATATTATCATGAGTCTGCAAATAGTCATTAGTGGACACTTTGCTCACATATAAACCGATTGAGTAGTCTTTCCTAGGAGTTGCTTGGGGACAAAATTCTTCACCTGAAACTCCTTAATAAAACATAATTGTAAAATAATAGATTTTCTAATTATCCATTTTCTGGTGGGCAAAGATGCCAATAAAATATCTTCATTTTCAATCGGAAGACAGCTTTTCAATCACAGAAGTATTGAGCTGTAGATTTGTTGAAATTTTTTCATCAGGTCTACTCTAAATCTGGCTTCAAAATACACACTTTATTGCGCAACAGTTAACGTGTAGAAAGGCACAGTGTTTTCAAGCATTGTTAAGGACATGGGAACCAGAACATGAGGTGTTCTATGTGGTTAATCAAGTAGTCAAAAAGCAATAAAGCCATGAGAATAGACCATTGTGCCAAAATAACTGTCTCATTCTCATAAGATTAATTTCTTGACATCGAGCTGATGTTTATTTTTTATTGCTGTCTTTGGCGTTTAGATTGCAGCTTCATCCATCGCTGTGATCAACTTACTGAACACTTTCTCAGTGGTCTCTCACTACGACGGCGCAGGGACATGCCTGAGCCCTGGGCCACACTGAGAGCCAATACCCACCCCAACACCCCAACGTTCTCTCACACCACAGAAGGGAAACAACCCTTAAAAGCACACCTTGACCTCGTAAATCTGAGTGTTCCTCTAGAGCATATATGCTGCTGACCGCCCACAGCATGGCTGCTTTGGGCTGCAGCTCTGTGTGTCATGTATCCACCTTGGAAATACCGTGTTTTAACTTACAGGTGTTGGTTTGGGGCTTTTTTCTTTATTTTATTTTCTCCCGTGTTTCTGTGATGTGGGAAATGGAGTGCTGCATTGCCTTAAAACCTACCACTGCGTTTCCAGTGGTTCTGAGGTTGTAAAGTCGCAATCCAGTTTATTAGGGGAAAAAGCGTTACTCTTCACTCTGATTGCCATTCACCAGATAAAGGGAATCACTCTGGCTGGAATGCCAGGGAATTGCATATGGGGGAAACAGTAAATGTACAGAGAAGGACATTTCTCCTCATAGTGGTTTAACCCCAGCTGGCAGCTAAGCACCACATAGCCACTCACTCACTCCCCCACAGTGGGATGGGGGAGAGAATCAGAAGAGTAAAAGTGAGAAAACTCATGGGTTGAGATAAAAACAGTTTAATAGGTAAAGCAAAGCTATGCACACAAGCTTAATTCATAATGGTTACTTGGAAAGACAAACGCCATCACTCCAAATGCGCCCCCCTTTCTGTCTTCTTCCCCCAGCTTTATATGCTGAGCAAGATGTTGTATGGTATGGAACATCTCTTTGAGCAGTGGGGTCACCTGTCCTGGCTGTGTCCCCTCCCAACTCCTCGTGCACCTCCACCCTCCTCATGGGTGGCGTGAGGAGCAGAGGAGGCCTGGACTCTGTGCAAGCATTGCTCAGCAACAGCTAAACCACCCCTGTGTGTCACCCCCACTGCTTTCAGCACAAATCCAGAACACAGCCCTACATCAGCTACTACGAAGAAAATTAACTCTAGCCCAGCCAAACCAGCACACTCCCAAGTTACAACCTGGCATTAACATGAATTGCAACGAAGGGATCTTCAGCACTGTTACTAATCTGGAAATTCGCCATTCCATCACCAGACACATACACCTGTTTTCCAGTACATTTGCTGCCCTCCTTTTGTCCAGAAATAACATCACAGTAGGTACCAGCAGGCAGTCCCGTTTGCAAATTGACGTTCATATACCTGTGTGAAAACAAGTGAACGCTATTTATCCATTGTCTTCAACACATATGTCAAACTGGGTACGGGATTTCTGAACCTGATGCCAGTCCATGACTTTGAGGGGCAATGTAAGGGGTGAGCTTCTGATCCTGCCCCTGCTTTGCTCCCATTTTGGCTCTCTAGACCTGGCATGCAATTGGATGACTCTAGCTCAGGCTGTAGTGATCACTCTTATCAGGAGAAGAGGATATTCCCCTCCCCACCAGTACGGTGATGAGGGATATGCTACACTCCTATCTGGGGACTCAGTCACTCCCACTGACTTACCAGTCATCGTTGTTGAAGACGATGAAGCCTTTATCACCACGGCCAAAAGCTACTTGATTGCTGCCGTTGTCCCACCAGTTGGAGAAAGGCTGACCGTCCACCACGTTTCGGAAGATAACCATGTTCCTGAAACGCAAGGAACGACTGTCACTGTGGCTGCAGGAGCTCGAGAGCCACCACGAACACGCAGCAAAAGTCACTGCTTTTACTTATTTTTCCTCCGCAGCGCCCTACCTGATTTGACGCCAGCGATGCTCACAAACCCAGTCGTTGCCACAGGTAGTGTCTGCATTGATTGTAACAGGCTTTGTGGAGCCATCCGAGTTGCTTGGTGGTCCAACCCAATCATTGATGTCCTGGAATTAAAAAGGAAAGTGTAACACTTCTTACTGAAAATGTAGAGAGCCCACCAGCAGAGAAAAGCCAGGCGGAGCACCACATTTCCCCCTGCTACATCCAACATGGGACAGAGAAATCCCCCAACACATTTCAATGCGCTGGACGGCCTCTCTGCCCTGTTCGGATCCCTGTTCACTGTGGATCTTTCAGCACCATAAGCTTACCCGTCCATCTACAAAATATCTTGGCCAGCGAAAACTTGACATCACACGTGTGAACCCGTACGGATGAGCCAGCATGAAACCAACTGCCATTTTATACAGCCTGTTCGTTAGACAAAACAAATAATGAGCCGCGGAAAGAGAAACCGTGCCGGAGAACAGACAGACGTGCAAAAGGAAGCAGCAACACCCAGACAAAAGCAGTCCCTTACCTGGCGTCCCAGAAGGTCAGGATGGAAGCTCCACCGGCCCCGTGTCCCCGCTGGTTGTCGTGATTATCCACAAAGACCAGAGCTCTGTCGGAAGGCATAAAGCCCCAGCCTTCTCCCCAGCTCCTACCCAGAAACACAGAGACTTGAAGCAACCCTTCAGGGCCGTACCCAGCATATCCTGGATGGGTTGCAGCATCGTCAGCCGTACTTTAGGTAGGCCATCTTTTCTCCGTTCCACTTGCGGATCACTGTCCCCAGTTTCGCGCCGTATTTGAATTCTGTCACTCGACCGTTTCCAAAGTAGTCACTGCCCTTGATCGGCTCTCCTCCCAGGTCGATTACCTGGTACAGAAAGGAGAAACTGCATCTGTTCTCATCCCACAGAGGTAAAACATGCAGTGTACAGTCCTTGACGCTTGTTCTTGTTTTACAGTGGGAGAAAAATACTCAGCTATGTGTATTTCTGCTAGGTACATCAACCCAAAGTCAGTATAACACGACAGACAGAAGTAAAAACATGACTGAAGAAAGAAATGGTAGAGTTGCATGACAGTCTGTTGTGGAGGCATTTTTAAAAGCCTACATCTGCAGGGCTGCTCCAAAGAAACAGCCAGCTCTGTGTGGGGTAAAGTTGGGTGGAGGAGTATTACGCCATTCCTCTGAAGGAGGAAGGTGAAAGAGATTCCAAAGACAAACATAAAGGAACAACGATGGAGATTACCTCCTGGTAAATGAAAGGTTTTGTTCCTGCAGAAAACCATTTAGTGTTCAGATCTTTCAGCTTGTCCAGAAATGCTCTTATGTCCCCGGGCCACATGTGCTTGGCAGCATCAATTCGGAATCCTGCTACTCCAATGTCAATGAGGTAGTTCATGTACTCGGCCACTTTTGAGCGTACGTAGTCCTTCTCCAGGGCCAGATCAAGCAGGCTAGCCAAGCGGCAGTCTCGGACCTGTGCAATGGAAAAAAGAGTCTTAAGGTGCCACTCTGTCAGCTTGTGAAACCTTTCGGCAACCTGTTTGCCTGCTTTGAGCCGTAACATCAGTTCTGTCTGGATATCTTACTTGTATAGAAAAGAATCATGCCAAGTTCTGCACCAAGACATAGGTAAATCCACTATACAGCTCAATACAGTTGTCGAGGGGTGTCAGCTCCCTGTGCAGATGTCAGAACTGAGGATGAGAACCGGCATGGTGTAGTGTTGCGGTAACCTGAGGAAAGAACTGCCATACTTTCCATCTAGATAAAAAGTTGCTCAACCAGGGCTGCCTTGCACTGCTGACCGTTCTCCAAGGGCTCGCTATCAACATCAGCTGAGGGTGTAAGAAACCACTCACCCGCTGAACTGAGTACACCAGGCTCAGCTCAGGAGCAAACTCCTGCCCATACCCATGGGGAAGGCTCTGGATTTCTCTGCTTAGAATATTTTGCACCACAAGTCCCTTTTCTGTGCCTTTGTTCACAACTTCACTTATCAGGTGATTAAGAACAGGATTTGGGGGAAACTGCTTGCTTTGTTTGGCCTTACAGCAACATTTATACAACAGGTTAAAACCAAAAAGATCTCAAACTTCTGCCAGAAGAAGTTACCTGATACATATCACCGTAATTTTCAATTTCTCCGCTTCCAGTTCGACATTTGCCATCATTGAAATCCCAACCGGAGTATGGCACAGCTGGAAAATCTCTGTTCCCAGCATTGAAATAGCTTCCACAGGAAGAATGCCTGCCCGAGCCACCCGCAGCCCCACACATGTGGTTGACAACAGCATCCACGTAAATGTGCACCTGGAAAAGCATAAGTGTGTTTCAGTACGCTTTGTAACGATGGTGAAGCAATACCCAGACCTTTACCATATCACTGTTAATTCAACCTTTTTTCCCTTGAATTTATTCTCAGTTGATGCCTCCCTGTAGGACGGCAGCACTAACTTCCCTCATCTCACACAGCCGTGTTGGATACAGGTTTTCCGGGCACTTACTCCAACGTTGTTGCATCTGGTCACCATGTCTCTGAACTCATCTTCATTTCCCGATCGCGTGCAGAGCTTGTAGCTGATGGGCTGGTATCTTTCCCACCAGGGTCTGTTTGGGTTAGTAAGGACAATATTTTCATTTGGAGGTGAGACCTGCAGATAAATGATGTACTTTGATAAGAAATCAATTGGGTTTATTTCAACATTTGAAGGGCAAGCTCTGCACTCAGCATCCCTGCCCTCAGAGGCAGGCAAGCACCCAAGCCTGTCTCTCTCCCACAGCATCAGTTCGATCCCTCTTGTTGACTGGCAAGAAAGATGTTTTCTTTTGCTCCTGTGGACTGTCCATGGACCTGCTCTTGTGGACACACACACAGGAGGGCTGAAGCCACAGGATTTATTTTTAACTGGGACATTGACATCCTTAGGAAAGACAAAACTCAGTGCTTATCCATTTCCCTCAAACAAGGTAAAGACGAAAACCTAGCTTGCAGGGATAGCATTTTGGCAAAAAGTGTGCCCCTTGGATCTGCTAGACATGCAATGACTGGCAGTGAGGCTCCAGGGCTGCATCTACAGCAGTTACATCTTCCATTCCCCTTTTCCAACACCAAAGTTACTTGGAGTTGGCTGTCTCAGACGCTGGCATTTTGATTTATTAGCCGAATGCTACAACACTGTTTTCCCACCTACTTCCAGGAAACAGCTTACCTGCACTCCTCCAAACCCATTGGGCGCCAAGTAGCGTTCACACTCAAGCGCGATGTCGGCCCAGCGCCACTCAAAGAGATGCACAATGGACGTCCTGCCGGGGAGCGTGTTGGGGTTGTACTGCGCCCAGCAAACCCCTACAGCTGCGAACAGGAGGAGCACATGCATGATGCCTTCATGTAAGGCTGTGGTCTCACCACTGCCAATTTGTATGCCTGCAAGATGACCAAGATCCTATTGCAGCTGTCAACATTCACACGGATCGATGCTATCGGTTATTATTTGGCTAGCTAGCTCGGTATCATTCCTCTGGTTTGTTCTTTCCTGGATTGCCCAACAGCTGAAGATAAAATACCTTTTCACAGTGATTTCACACTTTATAATCCAAGCGGTCTGTGAGCAGTGCACCCAAATTCAGAACCTTTCCAACCATGTAAACAAAGATGTACTTCATCAGAAGGATTCCAAAACAACACAGAGACCCTCAAGGGGGGCTCTGGAAGGGAAAGGGAAAGGGAGGTGATCAAAACACAGCTGGCAGTCTAACAAACAGCTCTGGAGAATGCATGTTTGCCAGCATTCAGAGGCATCTGGTTCCTAGGGTTAGTCCGAGCTCAAACCAGGGGATGTGATTAGCGACTCTCAGACAGTAACAGCTGTATCACACAGCACATCATGGGTCACATCAGTAACAGAAACGGACCCCTTCTCACACCTGAAGGTTTTCTAGCACCATTGCCCAGGCCCTGCTAGGAACTGGTATCGGTTTTCTTCATGGTCGTGCCAACCAACTCTCGCTCTACCTGACTGAAAGGGACCAGGGCTGCACGGGCTTTCCTCTCCAACAGAGACTCTGCAGAAGGTCTCACCTCACTTTCAATGACCAAGGACTCATCATAGTCAAGGAAGGAAATCCAAAATTAGATGTAAAGTGATACTGCAGGTGTCTGCCTGACCTACACCTTTGGAATTTGGAAGTCCAAGTCCCTGCAGGCTTTTCCTAAAATCTCCTCCTTCAAAAAAACCTTCTGACTGTTGCTCATGACATACTTTCAGGACTTCATTTGGAACTCACTTGAAGCTCAAGATCTGGGTAGCAACGCTCGAGTCATGGCAATGATACAACAACACTCCGAGAGAATACCAGACCAGGAAATCTCTGACATTTGATGAATATCCGTGAGAAAAACAAAAAGTCCCCAAAAATGGCACCTCTACTCCAAGAGAAAAGGAAGCTCCATGCACTTTGTACCTGCCCTGCTTCTAGTGTGGTCCTTCTGCAGCTAGCCACGCCATGGAATGTCACACGCATCCTTCTCTTTCCCAGAATACGTCTACAAGGACAAACAACAGAAGCAGGTCCCATTTGCACACCTGTTCGTTTTCGTATCACAGACCTTATCAAAGCTCTCTTTTTCCACTACAGCAGTGACATAGTAAATGACTGCCGCTGACCTTGCCTGCCTGCCGCCAGCAAGGAGCCGGTGAGATGCTTGCACCAGCTCAGCGAGAACACACCTCGCCATTCCTCAGCATTACCGAGAGCAGCCAGACGTGTCTGGGGTTAAGTTTTATGTCACCGTTCCCTGTGGGGTTCCTCTGACACGGCCCTATCACTGGGTAGCAGCATTCAGTTTCCAAGGAGAGGTGTTTTTCCACTGAAATACAGCACTATTGGGTAAGGGGAGCAAGGCTCCATCCTTGGCAACCCTACGCAAGAGCTGGACAACCCACTGCACAGGGCCTGGGGCAGGCTGTTCAGCAGCTCAGTCTGCTCAGCCTGCAGGATTTGGGACTCTGAGAAAATGCCCGAGGTCAAGAGTGAAGCTCACGAGGGTCAAACACAGCACCTATCGGCATTGGTAAAAACAGCAGGCACCTAACACATTGACTCTGTTTTCAGGAAAGTTTGGGGGGCGTGGAAGCTTTGGACAGATGAGATATTGAAGGGGTTTGGCTTTGTTTTAAAATCCTGTGGTTTAATCCATTTGATCCCCCAGAATCGTTGGAAAACTGGTTGTGATAACTGCAGGATGTGAATTCAGACACTGAAATGAGACACGTTGCTGCAGCATCAATGCAGACACGAGGCCCACCCGCATGTGACTGGTAATAAACACCCCTCCCAGAGGAAGCAGAAACCGGCAAGGGTGACTTCCCGTGAAGCCCAGGGAATAACCTAGGTTGTGGCCGCCCATAGGTGTTGTAGAGAATGCTGACTTCATCTCAACACACCAGATGGAGTGGCCTTTATTTTAGCTAAACCACTGTGTCGGTTGGGGGCCACACTGAGAGCCGATGCCCACCCAAACACCCGTGCGCACCCTCTCGCACCACAGAAGGGAAACAACCCTTAAAGCACACCTTGACCTTGTAAATTTGAGCGTTACTCTCCCACTTGCCCCTCCAGACTGGGTCGTAGGGACTGCTTCTGGCCAGGCAGCCCTTCTGCCTTAAAGCACCCTCACGTTTACCTCCAGGTTTTCTCGTGGCTGACAATGAGGTTGGGAAAGCTGACCAGTCTGTGCTCCAGCTGCATAATTCTCCAAGTTGTTACAGAATAAGTGAGCCATAATCTGTAAGAATAGGCTGTGTGTCACCACTGTCACAAGGCCTAAGCAACCTCGAACATACAGCGTGCTTCTTGGACACCTTTGGAACAGCCAGCGAGCAGTCGTCTGCAGCGAGGTGCTGGGACTGGTGGAAGAAGACCCGATTTGGGATTTGCACAGGCACAAGGTGCCTGCAAAGCAGGCAACCCGCTGGCATGACTGATATCAGAGGCTGGAATAACCATTGGCACGCCCAGCTTCCCCTGCTGACCCTGACCCTGGCTTGGTTTGTTGTAAGAGATGGATAAACTAACTGTGTGCTTAGGCCCTGCTCGTAGCTGATGCTCACAGCGTGGCTGCTCTGGCCTACAGCTGTGTGTCAAGCATCCGCCTTGGAAATACCATGTTTTAACTTTTACCAGGTGTTGGTTTGGGGCTTGTTGTTTATTTTCTCCCATGTTTCTGTGATGTGGGAAATGGAGGCTGCATCACCTTAAAAACTACCATTGCGTTTCCAGCAGTGATAGGTGATAAAGTTACAATCCAGTTATTAAGGGAAAAAGCGTTACTTTTCACTCTGATTGCCGTTTATTTACCAGATACAGAGAATCACTCAGGCTCAAATACCAGGGAATTGCATATGGGGAAAACAGTAAATGTACCGACCGACAGAAGAAACACATTTTTAACCAAGTTATAACTTGGCATCAACTTGAATTGCACCCTGTTTCAGTACAAAGGTGTCTTCTCTTGTTTTTTGGACATGCTGTTAATTCCCAGTCCAGTTTCCCCATAAAGAGAACTACATTCCCACTTATGCACAGAGCAGGACAATTTAAAATTAAATCATTTCAATAGTCTCCTTTCATTTCTTATTACTACTTTAAGCGAATAAAGCATACTTGCTCGGGCAGACAGGCACACACCACCTCTTCCAGAGCTGCACTAGCTCCCGTCTCAGTACAGCAGCTGCTTGGTATTTCATTAGTGTAAGCTCTGTCCCGGTTCCTTCAGTGCTGAGGGCCAAGACAATCAGACACTTTGTAAGCTATTAGCAAAAACAGGGAAGAGGAGCAACAACATGTGCACAACACATCTGGTTACAATTTAGCATCAACGTGAATTGCAATGAATGGGTCTTCAGCCTCATTACCAATCAGGAAATTAGCCGTGCCATCGGCAGCAACACGAACTTGGGCTGCTGTACACTCCTCACCATCCTTGTGCCCCGAGATGACATCGCAGTACGTGCCAGCAGGCAGACCAGTCAGCAGAGTCACATTCAAAGACCTGTGGAAAATATTGAAATGCAATTAAGATTATTTGGACTCCAAGATGCTTCACAGCTCATGTTAGAGACCTGTTCGGTAGCTCTGGAGCTGTTATTCCGCAGCACTTCTCCAGACACTCCAGAATCGATTATCCCACACAGTGACACACGAGTGAGTAGCCTAGAAAACACTAAAGGCTCCTGCTGTGCTGAGGCATTGTAAGCCTGGTCAATACACACTATTTAAAAACATTTTTCATGTCAGCTCTTTCACATTATGGGCATTCAAAGGAATTTGGTTCTAAAAACACAGAATTACATGCCTTTAAAATAAAGAAAATTGATCACATGACTAAGTTAATATAGTAGTATTTTAAGTATTTAGCAGCAATGACAAGAAGCTTGTGCATTCTTACTCACCAGGGGCTTTAGGACTTCTTGAACTCCAAAACCGAAAATTGCACTCTAGTGCACTTTTCATTTCTCCCTACAAACCTCAGTTGGCTTTTTTAGATTCTCCCA